>CATOUR010000007.1:20000000-21348350 GCA_951848785.1 Callosobruchus maculatus | reverse complement strand
GAGGTAAAAAGGTGTGTCTAGCGACTCAACCTGATATCTTGACTTAAATTGTACCAAATCTAGACTGTACAACCATTTATTTTGATTCTCAATTGGAAATTAATCAAAATAAGTTCCTCTGGGTCCTACCCCCGCATGCTATGGAAAAAACCGAACAGATGAGACCGAACTTGGGAAACTTGTGTTGCTTAGACTATTCAAAATATGCAAAGACAGTGACGTCTGGGGGGGCCAGCCCCCCCAGGCCCCCCGTTATACGTTTCCACAAACCTAATTCAACATAAACTAACCTGGTTTTCGGTTATTCATATTTCCTCAATAGCTTTCACATTAAACATTTAAAGTATCATAACTTTTTTATTTTCCATTTTAGGATGTTGCGACTGGTGGCGTTGTGTTGTACTCATCTAGTGCTTTCACATGATATATAGTTTGACCACATATTTCATGAAAAATCATCGAAATATCGAAGTAATTTTGAGGTTAGGTTTGAAATTTTAAAGGTGCGCAGATTTTCATCGGAACGTTTCCTCGGCCTTGGAGAGGCCTAATTCGACTCAGGACATCAAGCAGAATCGATTAACATTTACTTGACGACCGATTAAACCGAATTTGACCTCGATAAGTTGACTGTTTTGCAGAAGTGAGGTTAGGTACTGAAACTTTAAAGTGTTATAGAATTTTACTGGGGCGTTTCCTCAGTCTAGGAGTGATGTCGTTCGACTCAGGGCGTCAATCCGCGTCGATTGACACCAATCTCAACGGCCGTTTCGGGTTTCGCTAAAACGAACTCTAGCCAGAAAATTTACTATCTTGTCATATGGCGCTAAGGGTGGGTTTTTTATTAAGTGTTTTCAATTAGATATTTATTCTGTTATTAACACTGTACATAACTATTACAATTAACATTTTTATAATTTATCTTTCTCGGTTCTTGACGTATGTAATGTACTGACATGAATAAATGAATTGAACTGAAGAGCAGACTATTCGAAATTAACTGGCAAATGACCTTACAACAACCTTGCAAAAACCTTTTATTTGAAAGCTCTGACAAGAAGTAAATAAAATTTTCCTTTCAAATTTTAGCAATCAACTTATAGTCGCATTATACACAAAAGGTCATAAGAACTAGTCGTAAAGTTTGCGTAAGTACCTATAAGTATTTAATTAAAATGGAATTTAAAAAAAATTAAACGTAGTAGATTAAGTTATTCAATCAAATAGGTACTAGTTTATTTATACAAGTAAATCGTAGATCAATTAAATAAAAGGTTTTTTGTAAGCCTTTTTTTTATTTATTTAATTGAAAACATGGTTTGAATAATCTGCTGGTTAAATCAGGACGAATTAAGGAGGCTTGGTATAACAGTTATACATTATGTATTTGCCATGTTAAAACACGGATTCCCATTTCGAACTTGTTTTTCAAACTACATACACAGTGTGTCAGAAGGTGATAGTTAAGACCTTAGTGAATGACAACTATTTGCGATTTTCTCAAATAAGTCTTTTAGTGTGCAAAAAAACTCGCAATGCAAAATCATACATTCTTCAAATGTCTGTAATTTAACAACCAACCACGATATCAAAAAAGGCAAAATACGTGACAAAGCGCAAGCTTTCTTCTTCAGTTTGCTTTCTGAATCATTACTGTAAGTTTAAAGGTACCGTCAGGAGCTTGGAAATGCGAAATTCATTTTAATAGTGACCTTTGGACCTTACCTTTGGGCCTTTTGACCTTACCTTTGGATTTTTAAACTTATCTTCGTATCTTAGACACCCACACTGGAGAAAGGGAACAGGCGGCCACGCCTCCTCGCTAACACGGGAATACGTCTTTTCTTGGATTCTCAATTTCGCGCGCTATACCCTAGACCCTTAAGGATGTTTTTCCACTTGACCCTTCTTGGCAAAATCGAGCCAATAGTTGCAAATTATGAGTTAAGTGTTGTTAAAAAATTAATTTAATGAAGCATACATGTCTGATCAAATTAATCTACATAAATACATATGCATCAATTCTGATACTAACTTAATATATGACCTGTTAGAAGTGTTCAGCTCTGTTAAATCTGGCTAAAGATCTATTTTCTTTCAGTGTGCGTGACGATGGCTGTTAGCAAAGTATTATAAAATGAGGTCTTCAACAGGCGTACGATTTTATGGTGTGTATTGCATATTATAAAGTAAATTGGTACCATTTTCGTTTGAGATAATCGTCCAGAAAAAATCTGGTATCCCAATCTAATTTGCATAATATTAGGTGTACCGATTTTTTCAGGTAGAAAATAAATAATTATTTTCCACATTATTCCGCTGAAAGCAAAACCTTTTTAGTTGAAAATTACCTGAATTCTTGGACAGCGCAAATACAATTTTTTTAACCAGAATTTGGTTTAAAAATTATATTTATACTATTTTTTCAGGCCCATTGTGTGGGATCTTCTTTATTATACAGTTTTTTACTTTATTTGGAGAGCTTACGGTTTCTGCTGAACTCATATGATCTATTTAATAATGATACTATTGAATTACTTTCGTTGTCGAAGAATTTGAAAACATTCCTAAATAGTATAAATTTGTTGCTTAGCTTGATTGTAAAGTTTGTATCCAATAGGCAAAACTAGACAGAACACAAATTTCCCACAGAACGAGGCGTTTATATTGTTTTTAACCTAAATGTCCGAAAATGTGTTGAACGGAGATTGGATCTTCAAATATGCATAAAGCTTTCAAAGCGATTAGCATGGAGAAAACTACATCTCTGTAAAAAGCACAAATTACCACCGATAATTCTCTCTGTTTTGGCACCTGATCCCAGTAGGCTTAGGTAAAAGCTTTCCCTGAAGCCAAGATATATGTAAGCAAAATATTTTTATAGTGTGGATTCTCCCCACATACACCAATATACTCAAACATAAAAGAATCGAATCGTGTTCAAACATTACCTATCTTTAGTAAAATTTTCACTGAATTCTAGGTTTACTAAAATTTTTTGCTCTTGAATAAGACATTGAAAATGTTTATCATCAAAGATTCAAAAACGTTTCAGCTGAAAATTCTAGCCGTTTTTTTACGTCTCTGATTTGTGAATTTCCAAAATTTTGAAAACTAATCATGCTAGTTAAACACAGATACTATATTGAAAAACAAAAACAGCAGATTACAATCAATTGATTGGTCGTAGTCTGCTATTTGAACAAAAATCCTACGATGGCAATAGTTCTGAAGGGTTTAAAGGTTTTGGTTTTAGTATTTGCTCACGCAAAAGAGTTTCAAACCCTTTCAAAAACAATTGAAGGGCATTACAAGCTACCAATTACTAGTACTTTTCAGAAGTAATTGACTTGGCTATCCCAAATTTAAAAATATATAAACACTTGAAGCATATCTTCCAAGCCCTCAAGGTGTTTCAAGCACCTTTAAAAGCGCAACACTCGCAAGCCCTGCACAGCTGGATGTAGGGCAGAACATTACAAAACGTAAAAGATGAAGAATTTTTTCAACAACAAAATTTTTTATGAGATTAATTTTTTTCAGTAATCACTAAGTAAGCGCAACTAAAAATTAATATCGGAGAGCCCTTATATAGGGTGTCCCACGACGATTAAGACAAGCAATGTATCGGAACTGGGCTGTAGTACCGAATTATAATTTTGGGGGTGTAAATTAGAGCAAATATAGTATCTTTTCTCATTATTGCGTCACCCAATGAGGTATTTGTTTTTGATCACGTGACGTCCGATTCAAAATATTTAATGGGACACCTTGTACATTTGTGACTTTTTGGGTTCCTCCCGATCAAACAATTCCAACAAACTAGCACACTTGGGGTCTAAAGTGATTAATTCAAGAGCTACAGGTACCTAAAGAATTGTACCACTACCATTGATTATAACATGGTAGTGTTTCATAATGGTAGTGGTACAGTACTTTAAGTACCTGTAGATCATGAATTAATCACTTTAGACCCCAAGTGTACTAGTTTGTTGGAATTGTTTTTTCGGAAGGAACACAAAAAGTCACAAATATACAGGGTGTCCCATTAAAAATTTTGAATCTGACGTCACGTGACCAAAAACAAATACCTCATTGGGTGACGCAATAATGAGAAAAGATACTATATTTGCTCTAATTTACACTCCCAAAATTATAATTCGCTACAACTGCCCGTTTCCGAGATATTCCTTGTCTTAATCGTCGTGGGACACCCTGTATATTCCAAACATTTAACGACCTCATTCCGGAATGTATAAAAGCTTAATTTTCATGATGGATATTTCCCATCATAGAAGCGACTGAATTTAAAGAACCCCAATTCCCAAGAAAGCAACCCAAGGCTCTGTTTAGTGTTTCATTATTTGTATGGAAAATTCTGGAGCAAAACAAGACCAGTGCAAAATGAAAATATTGTACTTTGCATCGGCACCTAATCGTGGAAAATATTCCGAGAAATAATTTAAGTTCTAGTGAATAACATCACCACCATGAACAGTACCAAGCCAGGACTATAAACTTTAGCCTAAGTTTTGGAAAAAAACAGGCCAAAAGAAAATTTAACCATAAACATTAGGGGATGAGTTTTTAATTTATACTGATCAAACAAACTCTGCAGCTGATGACGTCTGGGAGCCCAGACGAATCGTCCGATCAAGTTTGTTTCATTCAAATATCCCCTAACGAAGAAATTATCCAAGAATCATCTGTAAGTACTGAATACATTTCACTTCCTAAGAACCTTCGAAAAAATTATTCAATGGATAGGAACCCATTAAGTAGTAGCGTGCGAAGGTCTTCGCCCTCCCCCCTCCCCCCGCAGTTTTTCTCACGGGGCCCCGTCTATATAAAAAATATTATTATAGATAGAAAAAAATTTATGTGACTTTGACTTGATATTCTTATTTCGAGTTTTTGGAGAATAAGAATTCATAGACCTTAGGTACAATATAATTATACATCGATTAATCACATTAACGTAACAAACTCCATCTATATTATATGGCCGCTATGAGTTTTTGGTTTAGAAAACTACAGAATTTGAGATAAGTAGAGTAGAGAAAGTAGTCAACTCTTTCTATCACCTTGTCGTATTAGAGCATTTCTTTTATCTTCTTCACGTTTACTCTTAGTCCCACTTTTGCTGTGTCCGTTTTGAGGGCTTCAATCTTTCTTTTCGTGTTTTGGATATTGTGCGATATTAGACAGATGTGATCTGCATAATCCGGATCTTGAAGGCTGCCCATCAGTCCCCATCTAATGACTCCTCTGCCATCACATACCTTTCTCGTTAAGCAAACTAGCACTATGTTAAATAGCAAAGGTACACATCCCTGCTTCACACCACGCTTGATACTAGTTCTTTCACCTTTATGACCCTTGTGAAGAACCTGACTTGTGGCATCCTTGTATAGCTCTTTAACGATGTTTATAATCTTCTGGGGTATCTATTTCTGTTTCATGTATTCCCATACACTTGTAAGTGTATACTGTGTCGGAAGCCCTTTACACCAGACTATGGGGCTGAAAAAAATGGTAGAAATGATCAAATCACCAAACATTGCATAATAGCATACATATAAGGTTCGACTGCATCCAATACATTTGGCCTTCAATTGTTGATGTTATTCTGTTGCGTAGTAACAACTCGAAATGCTGCAAATCACGAATTTTTTAACCAAAAATGCAATGAAAGAAATGTTATATGCAATGTCCGTACATTCACGAAACATTTTTTCAGGTATTTGAACCAAAATGCATGGGAACTGACTCTCCTCGCTTGCACTTTATCGAAAATTTTCATTAAAAATGTTATTTCAACGTCGATTTAATAATATTTCTAGAAAAAAAACAAGGATGGAGCATTTTCAGGTGAATGGGTACTCAGTTTAACATTTTTTCCTAATTTATAAAATATAAAACCAATAATTTTTGACCTAGACCTGAAAACTCCAGTTCTAAAACACATTGTTTATAGCATCAAATAGCAGTCCCTTTGTTTTTGCTTTATTGGGGACAAAACTACAAATTTGAGACAACTTCTTCGAAGTGTCGAAAACTGCAAAATAGACATTGCGTGTGAAAACAGATAATATGATATTTAAGAGTAAAATGAATGATATTTGATTAAACTATTGTAAATAATACTGAGTTTGTGCATCATTCCTTTAATGCACGTCTTGATCAACCATTTGGATGTGACTGAAGTCAAAATTGTGTTCTGTTTCTAGTGCATATTTTGAAAGATCAGAGCATTCTTTGTAGTGTATTATGACGCTAGGTCTTTCTTTCACAGGTTAGTGGACAACCTATTATCAATACAACAAATTTTTCAGTTTTACAACCCCCCACCCCCTAACCACCCCAATTTCACCCCTACCCAAAAAAAGTAGAAAATGATCAGGAACCCCTAAAACGCCTAAAAACAAAGCTTGAGGAATATTAAAAAAATTTTGTTTTTTGCTAATTACTCCGCCGCCCATGCACCGATTTTCAAAATTATAGGAGCATTACCTACTATGACCCCACAGCATATCGCTGCCCAAATTTCATCACAATCGATGCAGCGGTTACTGAGATTACGTGGCTAGAAGAACGCGTAACGACAGACCGACAGACGGACAGACCGACCGACGGAAATGAGTGACATGGATTTTCGTAATATAGACATCATAAAAGGCCCAAAAAGTGTATTGTCTCAAAATCGAAAATTTTCGGTAAAATGAATGATATTTGATTAAACTATTGTAAATAATACTGAGTTTGTGCATCATTCCTTTAATGCACGTCTTGATCAACCACTTGGATGTGACTGAAGTCAAAATTGTGTTCTGTTTCTAGTGCATATTTTGAAAGATCAGAGCATTCTTTGTAGGGCAAAAAAGCTGATGTTGTCTACAGGATTGATTTTGCTGACTGCAACGGAATTTATGTTGGCCAAACTAAAGCAGTTTCGAAGAAACAGAATTGAAAATCACAAATATGATATTAGAAACATCTTGCCTCAAAAAACCCCGAATTCCTAATTTCGTGTCATTACGTCTTCGTTTTGATAAATTATTGAGCAAAAACGAAATGATAAGTACAATTTTGACACTCTGTGGTTCGGTTATTATCCACTTTTGCACTGAAGCAAATTTTGTTAAATCTCAATATTTTTACCCAAAGAATCGGTAGTTTTGCTGTGTACTACTAATTAAGGGACACACTGTATATACTTTTTGAGAAAGTAACTCAACAGCACCTAAAATGAGCCGAAATAATTCAGAATTCTTCAGGGTTACAAACCTCACACGGCCTCGCGCTGCAGGTGATATCCACCACATTGCTTAGGAAAAACCGAAAGTTCCATATGTGTCAAGTAACCTGATACCAGCTCAGTCACTTCACATAAGTTCACTGCCTGCGAGAATTTAAAGGTCCCCTTCCAAGAAAAAGGGCATGGAAGGGATCGGATTTCATCTGTCGAGGATTAAAGTGAACGCCCAGATACTGGCCGGTCGTAAATTTTTTATTTGAAATATTCTCCAAATCTTTATTGCACCCTTACAGGGACATAATTCATGATTATTACCGCCATTTACGGGTTTATTAGTGCTTTTTGTTGGCAGTTCTCTCTGTACCTTCGAAGGATTAGTATGCTGTAAAGTCGTTAAATGGTTAAATGTAACGAAGTGATAAAAGGTCAGTTTTTGCATGAGGCACAATTGAAGGCATTTGCGGCTGTCACGGTTGAAAGCAGACAGAAAGTAGAACTTCATTATATCTGAATTTTGACAGTCATAAATCAAGTACCTGCATTATCAAAAAATTCTACTTCTGAGCAACAATGATTCAGATTCCTCCTGAATCTGATTTCAGAAAAAAAGATTCAATCACTCATAGGACAGACATTTCTGTATCGTGGTCCTGAGTCGCCGGTCTATTTTACTTTACTGGCCCTCATTTTGGTTTTGTCAACAATGCGAATGTAATATTGTTCTTTAATATCACATCTGGTGTGCTACAGTGAGCTAACCTAGGACGACTAATATTTCTGCTTTATATAAACGACTTGTCAAAGTGTGTCAGTTGTCCTCATTTATTATTAAAATGTACATTCATCCGTAAGCTGGCTTTTGTTGAATTCATGTTGAATTCTCAATTGGTCACGACAACGTATCCAGATGCTCGGAAGTCAAAGATTTAGTCATACTGTTCGACTCAAAATGAGAGTTTTCCACTCGCATCGAAAATGTTATTTCCTCTGCTACCAAAAGTTTAGGATTTATTACAAAAAATTGTAAATCTTTTGCGAATCAAAGCAATATTATGAATTGACCTTAATAATTATAATAATAGTAATATTTATTTGCAGCAATGTAAAATTATTAATGTGCTACAAAAAGGGCCGAAGACAATAAAAATTTTCAAGTTCATCCCAAGCGCAAAAAAGAATGTCAGTCTTCCATACAATTAACTGACTAATTAATTATAATGCCTTATTTTTGAGGAATGTTTATACTAATAATGTTTATCAAGTCAAATATTACCATTATTGTCGACAACATTTTTGCATAGTATGTGGTGCACGAAATTCGCTAAAAGTCCCATAGTAATTTTTTATATTTTAATTTGATTCTAAAAGTTTGAGTGCATCAGGAACCTTATTGTATAAACGATAAATGTTAAATAAAAAGATCTCTCATAAACTGCTATTTGATGTGATGGAGGAGATAATATGCATATATATCTATAAAAAATTATTTTATGGCAGAGACTGACTGAATGCAATGTCCTCCTTTTTTTTCCGTAGTTAGCAACTTAGCATCATCTAATTTGTAAGATACAATTTGGAACTTACGAACACCAAAAATAAATCATAAGCACGCTTTTTGAACTCTTTGAATTCTATCACCGTCCATTCTATCCAAGCAAAATCCATAAACAACATCACAGAAGTTGAAATGGCTTAACACTAGTGTATCACAGAGCACTGATTGAGAAAGCAAATGTCTACTTGATGGGGGTAGATAATTTTCAAGTTTGCATATATGCCTTTTGTACGCATTTACTAAAATGTAGTTTAAATCTCAAGTTTGAATCTAACTGCAAACCTAAATTTCTGACAACGGTCACAGCAAGTATTACCTCATTTTTTATTATTTTTTTTAATGAGGGGGATAAGGCATCCTTCATCCTGCCAAAAACAAGGACTTTTTGAAAACTATATATATATATATGCTTTGTGCGCTTAAAATTAGAGTATGGGTCGGTTATTTGGAATCCCGTACAAAAACCGAGTCGAATTAATAAAGCGCATACAATCGGTTTCTGAAATATATCTCTTGGAAGGCAAACAGATCATATCCACGTCGAGGAGCATATCCAAGTAATTAATGGTAATGAGATTTGAGTTAGAATCATTCATTAGAGCTGAGAAGGATAAACAGGGGTTTAACATCCTATACAACTTAATACATAACAAAATTGACTTTCCATATTGGCTTGCAAAGCCTAATTTCACGTACCAGTACCTGCCACAAAAATGTCGCTTGCTTTTTTTCTCCTAGCCCGTCTCCGCTAAATTATGTGTGTATTGAGTTCACACACGCTCAAACAACATTTCGGATAGTTCAAATATAAACTCGAGGTACTGTTGAATACTAGTATGTCATATACTATTCATTATTATTCAATTACAAACTTGGAGTTTCGTTTCTTTTGTTATATTTCCTTTCTAAGCTGTATCTTCTATATTCTGTACGATTTTCTTTTATATTGTCATGTAATTGAATATTTTTGTTTGTCGGGCAATAAATTATTATTATTAAATATTTCAGAATCGCCGTTAGTAGTTTAGGAATTTTTTGATAAGAAATAAAGCTGTCTCCTGGAACAGCTGTCAAACAGTGTAATTCAAAATTAATTTTTTGACAAATGTTTATACTTTAATAAAGACCACAAAGGTGGTTGGAACATGAGTAAAATTTATTTCAGGGATATGTGGTTTTGTTAGAGGGTCAATGAATCAAGATGGGATAAAAACACTTGTTTCGAAAAAATGGTAAAATAAACACATAAAAATAAATTATTGGACGAAGAATATATAATTTTACTCAAGTATTCCATGTCCTCCTATATGCGCTAAGATGTTATAAAATCTTAAACTAAGAATATGAAAATCTTGATCAGAGAGGGTTATATTAAGCAAATATTTACAATTCAAAACTGAAAAAGTAAGAATACTGAAATCTTACATGAAAGATGTGATAATCTTGAAAACAAAACAATAAATATCTCACCTATAATAATACCATATATTGACTGAAGCATTTCATAATCTTGGCACAGACAGCTCAAAATGTTGGTCTTCGTGGAATAAACATTTGAGGGCATCTGTATAAGCAATCGGCAATTTCACGTTATATAGTATTTTTCAAAATTCATGTTGAAAAAGGCCGATTACCACAGAATATGAAGAATAAGTACCTGTACTTTTGAACTAGAAGAATATGTTACGCCCACCAGACCGCCATTGTTTTATATCTCATTCACAGCTATACTTACATAAATATATTGCATATTATATAGTTGGTACTTATAAGTATACGAATATCTGTATGAGGTTCCAACAACCAGAGCTGCGCAACAAACCTTTTATGGAAGTATAGCAATCTAACACACGTAAGTAAAATTATAAATTAGTCACAAATTACTATAAGGCCTGTGACGATCTGTCGGTAGACATGAACCAATAGATTATTATATTCTCAATAGTACTTCACAACTCCCAAGCTGTTTGTATTCTTTAACGAAGTAATAGGAGCTCTGTTGGAAAATATGACATCCTTACTAAAACTTCATGAAATATTAGGTCATTCAAGTTTCAGGTGTGAAGAACTTTTCTTGGAGCGTGTTCATTTAGAATGAATATTGATCCAAAAATATATTTTGCTTGGTTCAAATTAACCATAATTTCCTCATCAAGAACATTTTATTAGAGCGAGAACAGATATTCTTGTTGCAAGTACATCTTTACAGGATTGCCAAGATTCTTGAATTGAGAATTTCTTTTTATGTGTGTAGGTACGCAACTGTATTTAAACCTTTCCTCGGCCAATAAAATCCAAAATCAAAATCCTTGTAGGCCGTTTCTCGAAAACAAGCCCAGAAAAGCACGTCTTCCACCCCCTTGCCGTCACCGTCGACGTTCTCCTCTAGCGAATGTAGATGGCATATTCATATACCAGCAGCGCGACTCCCTACAATAGGGTCCTTGCACCCAAAAAAAGTGATTATTTCGAGCCATTTATTGTAAGATATTAAGCATCAGAAAATGAATGAGTAAAAACGGCGCGAAAACAACCTCTGGCGTCACTGGTACATTCTAGAGATGGGATGTAAGGTATCGTAATCACTTTTTGGTCAATAATTTTTGTTGACATCTTGACGCACGTCATATTTTTGTTCAGTTTAAGCACCTGTCATTTGTAATTAGTATTTAAATTTGATTTATCATCAACAAATCGGAATCAAAATAGATTGACATAAACGTCGCGCCTTTTTTTTGAGGTTGACAATTATAGCTAGAGGTGGTTTTTGATGATAATCATTTTTTAGATGATAATTTTTGTTGTTACACTTTACACACATCATATTTTCATTGAAGTTATGTATCTGGTTTTTTAGAATTGATCGGTAGGTACTTTTGAGGAAAATCGGTTTTTTGGTGTAAATATTGATAATAACATGTCTTCACTACCTCTACCCAAGTACAGTTTAAATGATTAGGTATTTCTGATGCATATGTGTGCTCAACTAGAAGTACTTGGACTTCGTGCCAAATATCTTAACTGTGAGTTTGCGATACACAGCACATCTGCCCAGGAAGTGAAACGAAGTTTCGTCTTCTCCCCAACATCTGGAGCTGATAGAGTCCTTTATCGCTGTCATGAGTGAGAAATGTCTGCCTAGCTAGCAATGGCCTGTGAGAACCTCTACCAAAGGTTGCGATGCGATTCTCTGCCCCTATTCAAAAGTACGACTCTTGTCAGGGTGTGTTATAAGCTTTTTGCTTGCCTTCAGAAATCTGTACCTATCCAACCTTAGGACCCTTACTGATCTGGGGAGAACATAATGGACATCATCATCACAGTCACACTGTCTTAACAGACATGTTGTGAACTCGTGAAATGCATTAAGTCGGAGTTAGAGTATTGCCGACACGAATATTATCAATAAGCGCTGATTGCCAGTCGGATCGCGAGGCATCACATTCGAGGCCTCGCTGATTCTCACGTTACTCATTTTACGAGTTTCCCTTGGGATATCTTAGAGATCCTTAATGCAGTAGTTTCCCATTTGCTTTCTGCATCCTCATGCCGTTGACCAGATGTATCTACTGGTTCATCCGCCATTAGGGACAATTTCTAACCCCAAGGACAAGAAGGTGTCCAGACTCTTCTCAACTCGTCCATCCAAAGCTGTTGGTTGAGAAGAGGTTACTGCTAAGCAGAATGCATTACAAAAACTGGCCGACTTATTCAATACTTCTAAAGCGGAAATTCAAAGGAATCTACATAATTTGAGAACGCAAGTTAACCAAGAGTGGAGAAAAATTCAAAAAAAGAAAAGTGTGAAAGGGACCAATGAAATATACCTATAAGAGTACTTGGGAATTCTTGGACTCATTAAAGTTAATGTATCCCTAGAGTAGTTTTACGCTGAATCCACTTTCTCATCCAACATTTTTTCCGCCTTTTACTATAATTCTCTTGTTTTCTTTTTCTTTAATTTAATACACCACAACTACCGTAGCAGCTGCAGATTTTGCATACATCTTATCTATAGTGTACACGGAATCAGAACAATCAAGCCCAAGTGAAAGTACGAAAGCAATTTCCTAGATTAGATCTGCGAACAATTAAAAGATAGTGTACACAAACAAGCAAGTACCTGCTGCAAAAACTATCACAAGCTACTTGCAAGTGGACACGAGGCTTTATGGTGATCTTGATAGTGACATCAAGATCAGGTTCTTAAATGGAAACCCCTACTTCTGTCGCCGGAAATGAAAAACATGGAAATTTCTACGTCCAGATAATTATGAGCTTGACCGTTTGAAAAATTTGACCTTGAATGGTTAATTCGCGGTCAAAATGTAACCAACATACTATTTTGTGAAGCAGGTTTTGCACAAAAAGATAGTCAAGACAAAAAATGTAGAAGACTTCCTGGCTATCCAATGGTGACCTTTATGCTGAGTTTAATCTTGAAATTCAAGGTCACATCAAGGTTAAATCGATTTTCTTAAATGGGAATCCCTACTTTTGAGAGATGTGAGCTTGACCTATTGAAAATTTTACTAGATTATCTGCTGGTCATATTTGACCTTGATTTAATCATTCAAGGTCAGCTTCATACCAGAGAGTATGTAACTAACAAGAGGAGACAGTCAGACAGAGCGAATAAAATTAGACAGAGATACAGCTACACTCAAATTTAAAGGGCCTCGAATTCGCCCGAACTGGCCCGAACTAGTTCGGAGTGAAACGTGTTAGGCGTTGCCACATTGAGATTTGTTTTCGCATTTCCTGCGACGTCATATACAGGGTGTTTACGATCTTAGTGCATTAATTTGGAGGAACGATAGATCATGATATTTCGAACCTGAAACCCAGTACAATTTCACTAGTTAACGCATAGTTAAACAGAAAAAAATTAAAAAAGTATGACTGCAAAATCACAATCCGACAACCTTGCCTAGTATTCGCCCTAGTTTCTGTCAGGTGTTTTTGGAGACATTCACTATGTAAACAAATGCTATTATCTCTAGACTTGTTGCCGCATATTTTGTATTATCAGAAAATGTTGCGATTTTTTTGAAACTTCAAATTTGGGATATTCATACTAAATTTGTGGTACTAGTACTAGCATTACAATGATGTGTAATATTCGTACTTTACATAACGGCATCAAGATCGTAAACACCCTGTATATGAGCGATAGAAACACTTCATCGCAATATTGATGATTTAGAAATATATATGAATTCAAAAGTCTTACGGACTTCTTTTCGATATATTTTAACTCCTTTCTTTATTGGCCAAAATCAGTGATATAAATTTAAATTCATTCATAATATTTAAAGATGCGTTTGCTCGTTGCTGGTTAATATCTTATGTGGTTATAACACATCTATATTATGACGTTATGACAGAAAAAATATTTTGTTTCACCACTACAACACCACATTACAATTGTTTTTACTTTAATATTCGGTATGATCCGTTTTCGTTCGGTGATATATTAATACAAAAAAATACTAGTAACTCTATTTAATATCATATCTGGTAATCCTCCTGAAGTAAATCTAATCAAAAATATACAATGTAATGGACCTTGAGATTCTTACGATAGACTTACAAGAACTAGCAACAGCGCATCGAGCCAAAGCAAGACCAACCGCCCTGGACGTGTTGCCATTGCGTTCAATTGCGTTTTGTTTGTAATTTGTATCATTGCGTTCTTAAAAACTTTTGGTTTTATTATTTTGCTCTGCTATAATCCAGAGTGAACGTAGTGCGCCTAGAGGTGGACTTTCGCACTTTTCCACGGTCAGACCCTTTAAAAGCCACAACTGTTGTGCAATCGTTCATGTTATTTACTTTCAATCCTAGGACACATTCCGTTTTGTTGCAATAATACTTCATATTAAAAGTAAGGATATTACTGAACAACGTGAAATGGCAACACTGCTTTTTCCCACTAATTGAGGTATCGTGAGACATTGGCAACTTCCGCACACCCAAATTTAAAGGTCCAAGGTCAATGGAAGCAAATTTCAAACATAAAAGGAATTCAGCCGGGTGTCTCCTCTTGTTAGTTACCTACTCTATGCCTGGACCACAGAGTTAACATCTCTAGAGGGAGCCTAATTTGAATATTGGCCAGCCAACATCTATAGCGCTATTGCCACTCTTCTTCGTCCGCTTCCAGTTTCTTCAAAATCTGGCAGTTTCCGCAGTTTGAACACAAAGTATTTAAGTGGGTATTTAACTATACATTCCAATATACTTGCAATTTACGTGAAGATAATTTGTATTGATTTAATGAAATCTCGAAAATGGTAAATTTCATAGCGGAATGTCGCAATAACTTCTAATATGTCGTAAATCTGGCAACCTACAATCGGCGTGCCCTTAAGCTGTCATGTGGCTGTCATTGTAGTTGTGGTTATTGCGTGTGTCGAGATTTTTTTGATTTTAGTGTATATTTGACTAACTTTGTGACTATTTGTGGTGCGAATTAAATTATTTATGAACAATAGTATCATAATTGCATGATGAGACAACATAAAATGTGCATAGTTTGCTGTAATAGCGACGAATCGGTGAACACTTCTTATCATAGGTGAGTATAGGTTTCGTTTTGGTTTTCAGTAGCGTAATATATGGGGATAACTGGGAACAAAAGTAACTTCACTCCATTTTGAGGAATAATAATGGTTGCTTAATGTATGTTTTGTGCACGCATCACTTTCATGTCAATCAACATGAATTTTCCAAATTCCATTTTTTAAACTATTTGAGGACGTGAAATGCAAAAATGTATGCCACATTTACTTACAGAAAATGTATCTATGAGAATTTTATAGAACTGGATATTACCTAATGCAATTATTATATTTTATTGCTGAAGTAAAAACACGATGCAGCCATTTCAACAGGCTACCTTTCAGAACACTGTGAGATATGTTTTGAAAAACACTTCATGGTAATAATAAATTATCAACTGTTACATTGAAATTATAATAAGAGTAACTCTCTAAGTATAGCTAATACAACTTATTGGTATCAGTTTGTAACATCACAGTAATAATTGAATCTATTAATGAACATCCAATTTTAATATAAAGTTGCAGGCCACTGGTAATGCCCTCAGGCTGTCAAAATTTCCGTTACATGTTGGCTGGTCAGCGACCTGTGCATTTTGTTGTTTACACTCCCTCTATAGATGTTAACTCTGTGGCCTGGATGTAGAACTAATCATCTGAGCTTTTCATTTCCGGCGTACCGCTAGGTACTTTTTGAACACGGTGTAGAGTCGCGTTGCTGTTTCGTGTATATGTTGTGCCGGCGGCGCGCGTCGGGGCCCGGCCGCCCCCGGTCGACCGCCCGCCCACCCTCTCGCCGCCCCCGGGACCGGCTCCGGCCCCCTGCCCGCCCGCCCCCGGCGGACGACTTTTTACGGTGTGTGTGTGCTGTGTGTGTGCGCGCGGGGCGCTCGACTGTACGATAAAGGGGATGTGCCCTTCCAGGGACCTTAAAGCGATGTATCCGAACGACTGGGGGTGCGGGTGCGGTGCGCCGCCCGTCGAAAACGGCGACGTCGCCCTCCCTCGACTCTATTTCGCTACGGGACGGGGACGGGCTGTTTTTTCATTTATTGTTTATCATTGTATTTGCATATACAGAGTGTAACTATTATTGTTATTATTTTATTTTTTAAATTTATTTTCGTAAAATAATTTTTTACTGCGAAGTGGTTTATTTTAGGCAAAAAATTGAAGAAACATTTTTTGTTTAGAATGAAATGGGCTATCGGAAATTAATTTTTAAATGGTAAACAAATAATAAGACAAAAGGTAGCATTGGAAATAAATTTTAGGGGTTGCGTTCTCCACCCCTCACAACCAACTAAATTACTCGCTAGGTGTCTTTTTGGTAGTAGAAAATGTCAAGTTAATTTCAATATTGTAACTTTTTCAGTGCTTGTGAAAAACATTGTTAAACAAATTTTATGTACCCCCTTTAAGGGGCTGTATCTTAACAAGGGATGCTCCAATGAAGTTTCTTTATAAGAAAGGTCCTATCTTTTTTCGATAAGGAATGACCCCCTTTATACGTATGTATTTGCCATGTAAAACACGGACTCACAATTTCCCGCACAACTCACTTTATTTTCAAACTATTTATATATTTAATATTTCAGAAGGCGATAGTTAAGACCTTAATGAATGACAACTATTTTCGATTTTTCCAAAAAAGTTTTTTAATTTGCAAAAAAACTCGCAGTGCTAAATTATACATTCTATAAATGCCTGTAATTTAACAACCAAACACGATATCAAAAAAAGGCTAAATAGTTGCACAAGCGCAAGCTTTCTACTTCAATTTGCTTTTTGAATCATTACTGTAAGTTTACAGGTAACGTCAGGAGCTTGGAAATGCGAAATTCATTTTTATAGTGACCTTTAGACCTTACCTTTAGACCTTTTGACCTTACCTTTGAATTTTTGGACTTATCTCCCCTCATTTTAGACACACACATTGGAGAAAGGGAACAGGCGGCCACGCCTCCTCGCTAACAAGGAAATACGTCTTATCTTGGATTCTCAATTTCGCGCGCTATACCCTAGATCCTTAAATGTTTTACACTTATTTAGTTACACCCTGGTGTTTCAAAAACAGGTGATCCCGTCTCTAGGATAGGTGGAAAACTGAACTTTGAAAATTTTCGTAACGCCATCCGTAATCAAGATACAAAGTGTTGAAGAAAACAATTATATACACATTTTTTACGATTCTGCCGAAATTACTGGCAATATTGTAATGACATTTCATACGATCATTTTTATTTTATTTTATTTTTTATTTTGCTACATTAAGGGTACAACAGAACTAAATTCCATACTAGCACCCGCTATTTACAATAACAATAAATTTTATGGATAATACAACACTAAGGCTATAGAGGGTATACAAATGTACATCGACAGAAAAAAAATATAAAATAGCAATGAACTAAACTTCAATAATATGGTACGTTGCAAGACCTATGGCACTTTGTAGAGACTTAATGAGAAATTTACATTTAAGAAGTAAAGTGCAGATTTGGAAGTATGATGCGTTAGGAGTATTGTATAAATTATTTAAGTTCATTATTATTATTAGTATTATTATCATTATTAAAACATTATAAAGGTAATTAAACATTCTAGGCAATTTACGCATTACAGTCTTTATATTAAGCGCTGTTTCAAATAGTTTTTAAAAGTCGGTCGCGAGATGTTGAGCAAGTCCAGATCAGCCGCCGTATTATTGCATTCTATTTATGTCCTTTGGATGTGCACAAGGGGAGAGTTTAGACCTAGGTTTGTCCTACAATAGGGCACCTTAAAGAATGGCCTATGCCTAACGTTCCTATCAGGGACATTAAATCCTATTTTAGATTTTAAGTAAGGGTAATCGAATTTATTTATAATTTTATGAGCCGCACATAAGTCATATGCTATTTTCCATAAATTTGTGTTTATATCTGAGTCTCATAGGGGACGGTAGTTACGCGGCTCGTACCTAGTAATAACCTTTTGACGTTAAATTTATTAATAAAATTTTAAGTGAACTTGAACATCATTCAAGTTTACACCAAAAAGGTACTCTTGGTAAAACTTGATACTTGTACCGTTTTTGGAATATTTTGATTTGAAAATTACGGAGTAATAACCGATGCTGGCATGAAGTAACGATAAAGTCATTAATTAAACAAAAAAATGGAGTCAAGTTGATTGACTCAGTGCTTCCCACACATTACTGTGATACCAGTTTATTATTTTCCCATAGCATGAAACTTTGGTCTGAGATCCCCTTGCAACCAAATCATCGGCAGCCTCCCCCCCCCCCCCACTAAAATCGTCTTATGCCGCTAGGTATTTCCTTCACAGGTCAATGGACAGCCTTTCTCAATACTACAAACTTTTCAGTTTTACGACGCCCAACTACCCCAATTTCACCCCCACCCAAAAAAAAGGTAGGAAATGATCAGGAACCCCTAAAACAACTAAAAACGAAGTTTGAGTTGTTTTCATACTTTTAGTTTTTTGATTATTGCTACGCTGCCACTGACACGATTTTTAACAAACATACGCGTTTTCCATCCTCACTACGGTAATAATACTGTGTCAAAATTTCATTAGAATCAATTTAATAGTGACCACGTTACAAAATACAAAACGATCTAGCAAGAAATACTCGTATGGGTACAGAAAATTCTAAGACCCTTAGTTTCCGTAATAGGCTAGGCAATGTTCGGATGGACCTAAAAAGTTGATTTATGTCGCTATGTGTTCCTTCACAGGTTAGTGGAAAGCCTATTTATGAATACAAGAAATTTCTCAGTTTTTCAACCCCCTAGCCCCCAACCAAAAAAACCCAGAAAAACGCTTAAAAACGAAGTTTGAGCCGTTTTTATATTTTTAGTTTTTTTATTATTTATGCGCCGCTTCAGGCACGATTTATAAAAACCATACGCGTTTTCCATCCTCGCCACGGCAGTAATACTGTGTCAAAATTTCATTAGAATCAATTTAGTAGTGTCCACGTTACAAAATACAAAACGATCTAGAGCAATACTCGTATGTATACAGAAAATTCTACGTGCCTTAGTTTCCATAAAATAGGCTAGACAATGTTCGAATGGACCTAAAAAGGTGATTTATGTCGCTGTCTTCCTTCACAGGTTAGTAGACAGCCTATTATGAATACAAGAAATTTCTCAGTTTCAAGCAGAAAATGATCAGGAACCCCTAAAACGCCTAAAAACGAAGTTTAAGCAATATTTATTTTTTTTTTTGTTTTTTGCCAATTACTCCGCCGCCCATGCACCGATTTTCAAAATTATAGGAGCATTACCTACTACGACCCCACAGCATATCGCTACCCAAATTTCATCACAATCCATGTAGCGGTTGCTGAGATTACGAGGCTAGAAAAAAGCGACAGACAGACAGACCGAAGGAAATGAGCGACGTGGATTTTCGTTATGTAGACATCACAAAACGCTCAAAATCGAACATTTTCGCGATCACAATACTCCCCTCACCTATGGGTGTGGGAAGTAAAAATGAAGTCAAGTTGATTGACTTAGTACTTCCCACACATTAACGGTGATAACCAGTTTATTATTTGCCCATAGCATGGAGCTATAGTCTGAGATCCCCTTGCAACCAAATCTTCGCCCGCCCTACCAAAAAATGTGTGTTATGCCGCTCGGTCTTTCTTTCACAGGTCACTGGCTAGCCTATTATGAATACAAAACATTTTTGAGTTTCATGACCCCCACTTCCCAAGTACCCCAATTTCACCCCCAACTAAAGATGTAGAAAATTATCAGGAACCCCTAAAACGCCAAAAAAACGAAGTTTGAGGTGTTTTTAGATTTTTAGTTTTAGTTTTAGTTTAGACATTGACACGATTTCTAAAAATCATAAACGTTTCCCATCCTCGCCCCCGTAATAATAGGACTGTGTAAAAATTTCATTAAAACCAATCCAATAGTTCCGACATTACACAATACAGAACGATGTATTATAAAGCAATATTCGTATGTAGGTATGTCAGAAAATTTCAAGTCCCTTGATTTATGAAATAGGCAAGGTAACCACCCCAATTTCAGACCCACTAAAAAAGGGTAGAAAATGATCAGGAACACCTATATAAGATGACTAAAAACGGACTTTGAACTGTTTTTATATTTTTAGTTTTTTTATTATTGCTGCGCCGCCACTGGCAAGATTTCTAAAAACCATTCGAGTATTCCATCTTCGTCACGGCAATAATACTGTGTCAAAATATTAGTAAAATCAATTCAATAATTTCGAAGTTAGACAATACAGAACGACCTAAGACAATACCTCGTATGTTTACATCAGAAAGCTCTAAGTCCCTTGGTTTCTGTAATATTAAGGTAACGTTCGGATGGGTCTGAAAAAGTGTGTTATGGCGCTAAGTCTTTCTTTCACAGGTCAATGGATAGCCAGTTATGAATACCACAATTTTTTCGGTTTCACCATCCCCCAACCACCCCAAATTTCACCCCACCCAAAAAACAATAGAAAATGATCAGGCTCCCCTAAAACGCCTAAAGACGAAGTTTAAGGCATATTTGAATTTTTTTGTGTTTTGCTAATTACTCCACCGCCAATGCACCGATTTTAAAAATTATAGCAGAATTACCTACTAGGACCCCACAGCATATTGCTCCCCAAATTTCATAACAATCGATGTAGAGGTTACTCAGATTACGAGGCTAGAAAACAGACAGACAGAACGACGGAAATGAGTGACGTGGAATTTCGTTATGTAGACATCATTAAACGCCCGAAAAGTGTATTATCTCAAAATAAAAAAAATTGCGATCACAATACTCCCTTCACCTACCGGTGTGGGAAGTAAAATCACAAGAAGAGTATTAAAATAAAGACTAAGAGGATAAAATAAAATTCAATTAGGGTAAGTGTTCGAAATGGCCTCCGTTAAACTTCCTCCCAGAACAATGGAAAATGGACATGGACTCGTAAAGAGCCTCATAATTATGTTTGGAGTGATTATGAAAATTTAAAATATATATATAGATATATATCCCTACTATGATTACACGCCTCAATTTCAAAATCATTGAAGCAGTTACTGAGACTATGCGAAAAAGAAATCTTAAGCCCCCAGATATACCTTCATAGACAATGTTAGGATACCTACGTCCGTAAAGCACAGAATATAAGCTATGTCTAAATTTTGAAGTTTTTGCGTAACCCCCCCAAAAAAATGCAAAATTATCAGGAATGCCTAAAAACGAAATTTGAAGCAGTTTCAAGAATTTTCGATTTTGGCTAATAACTCGATGCCAATGCATCTATTGCAGTAATATACGATACTTTTCTCATCTTCGACTATGTCTAAATTTTGAAGTTTTTGTGTAACCCCCCAAAAAATGCAAAATGATCAGGAATGCCTAAAAACCAAATTTGAAGCAGTTTCAAGAATTTTCGGTTTTTGCTAATAACGATGCCAATGCATCTATTGAAGTAATATATGATACTTTTCTCATCTTTGACATGGGAGGATAAATTCTAAGATACGTGTATGCGGCAACGTTCAGATGGATCTGTAAAATACACAATGTTTCCCCCTGCTCCCCCCCTCAAATTTACCCCCTCCCGCAAATTATTGATAATTGTCCAAGAACCCCTAAAAAGCGTATAAACGAAGTTTGGTGCAGTACTCATTTCATTTGTCCAAACGTTTTTCTACTCAGCCATGCTTAAAACATCATGCATGTGGCGAGATTTAAGCTTTGTTCTGATTTTCGGTCCTAGAACCATCCCCGGACAGTTCGCAGATTCTGTAGGACGGGATGGGCAATAAATCAGTCGAAGAATGATTCCAGTACCATCCTAGAAGCCTTTAATGTTTGAATGAACCAAAACACCGCTTTTACTTCCCACACCGATAGGTGAGGGATAGAGGTTCTTGATCATTTTCTACTTTTTTTGGGTGAGGGTGAAATTGGGGTGGTTGAGGGTAGGAGGGTTGTAAAACTTGAATTTTTTTGTATTCATAATAGGTTGTCCATTGACCCGTGAAGGAAAGACCTAGCGGTATAATACAATTTTTTAGGTCCATCCGAACATTGCCTTGCCGATTACAGAAACTAAGGGACTTTTTCCGATGTAACAAAATACATACGAGTATTACTTTAGGTCGTTCTGTATTGTGTAACGTGGTAACTTTTGAATGACATTTTGACACAGATTTATTACCGTGACGAGTATGGAAGACGCGTATTGTTTTTGGAAATCCTTTCAGTGGCCGCGCGGCAATAATAAAAAAAATAAAAATATAAAAACACCTCAAACTTCGTTTTTAGACGTTTTAGGGGTTCCTGATCATTCTCAATTTTTTTTGGGTGGGGGTGAAATTGGAGTGGTTCGGGGGTGGGGGGTTGTAAAACTCAAAAATTTGTTGTAATCATGATAGACTGTCCATTGACCTGCCAAAGAAGTACACTGTAGAATAACACACTTTTTTGCGGTCGGGCGAGCGATGATTTGATTGCAAGGGGATCAAGACTATAGCTTCATACTATGGGGAAATAGTAAAACAAGTATCATCGGAATGTGTGGGAGGTACTGACTCAATCAACTGGACTATATTTTTTAGTTAGATCCAGATATTCCACTATTCGACGCCTCGGCGACTCTGACGAAAAGGAATTTCATGAACTAGTTGTTGTTATGCCTGTCTACGTATAAATGAAATGTAATAGTATTCAGCAGTCAAAGTGAGATGCATTGGACTATGCCTTCTTGTCTTTCCTCATGGCCTACATCCAGATAGGAGTACCTTTTTTAAATTAAAAGCTTTTATTTAACTTGCAATATACAGCTTTTATGATCATATAAATTGTGTATAATGAGACTATAATAGTTAACACTCTAACGGAACATTTTATTTTCTTTTTTTCTGAACCTCTAAATAAAAGCTTTTTTTTAAGGTTTTACTTCCCGTACCGATAGGTGAGGGGAGTATTGTAATCGCGAAAATTTTCGATTTTGAGATAACATGCTTTTTGCTGCATGGATTTTGATGAAATTTGGGCAGCAATATGCTGTGAGGTCGTAGTAGGTAATGCAGCTACAATTTTGAAAATCGGTGCATTGGCGACGGGGCAATTAGCAAAAAACGAAAAATTTCAAATATTCCCCAAACTTCGTTTTTAGGCGTTCTGGTGTTCCTGATCATTTTCTACTTTTTTGTGTGGGGGTGAAAATTGGGGTGGTTGGGGGTTGGGGGGTTGTAAAATTGAAAAATTTGTTGTATTCGTAATAGACGGCCCACTGACCTGTGAAGGAAGACCTAGCGACATAAATAACTTTTTTAGGTCTATCTGAACATTGCCTTATGCCTATGATAGAAAACAAAGGACTTAGAATTTTTTCCGATGTATACATACGAGTATTGTTTTAGATCGTTCTGTGTTTTATAATGTGGAAACTACTGAATTGATGTTAATGAAATTTCGGCACAGTATTACTACTTTGGCAAGGATGGAAAACTCGTATGATTTTTAGAAATCGTCTCAGTGGCGGCGCAGCAATATTAAAAAAACTAAAAATATGAAAACAGCTCAAACTTCGTTTTTAGACGTTTTAGGGGTTCCTGATAATTTTATATATTTTTTTTTTGGATGGGGATGAATTTAGGGTGGTTGGGGGGTGGGGGGTTGTAAAACTGGAAAATTTGTAGTATTCGTAATGGGCTGTCCATTGATATGCGAATGAAAAACCTAGCGGCATGATACACTTTTTACGTCCATCCGAACGTTGCATGCTTATTATAGAATCCACGGGACTTAGAATTTGTGATGTATACATACCAGTATTGCTTTAGACCGTTCTAGATTGCGTAACGCGAAAATTGTTCAATTGATTTTTAATGCACATTTCCTGAAGAGGGAGACGGAAGAAACTATTTACGAGGGTTGTTGCGTTGGATGTTTTTTTTGCGAGCGGGTGGGCGATGATTTAGTTGCAAGGGGATTTCAGACTATATCTTCGTGCAATGGCAAATAATAAAATGGTATCATCGTTATGTGTGGGAAGTACTGAGTCAATCAACTTGACTCCATTTATTTTGTTTTAATTTATGACTCAAGGCAGGACAGCCGGAGATAACGTGCTTAGCTGTTTCCTCTGCCTGACCGCCCTTCCTGCATAAAAGATTTTCCACATCGATTCCCAACTTTTGCAGATATGCACTAAACGTCCAATAACTAGTAATAAATCCAACCACCTTTCGGCGAGTCTTGGCCTACACCTGCCCACATAAGAGAGATGTCCCCTAGCGACTTGTTCACCTTCCTACAATTGGCAAGATGGACGATGACCTATGAGAATGTGCATCCTGGAAGGATGCACAATGGGCTAGTTGTGGCCTAAGTGCAGTGGGACCACTCACCCCCTCCACTCTACAGATACAGAGCCACTTTTCGTAGATCCTTCCTGCTCGATCTGAGAGCATCTACAGTGTTAGAATACAAGGGTCCTGCAACCTCTTACACTGAACATTCTCCACCACTCTGTCCGAACGCTTCTGGTACTCATTTGACACCCAACTGGTGACATCACTGACCGCTGTCCGTACCATGTTGCATTATATATACGATATACTACATGCAGGGGTGGGTTTCCGTTCTGAATCGAGAAACTCGATCTTGATAGATGATCAACTCGATAAAATTATAAACCCGGATTCTGTTACTCGATCTGTTTTCGCTTCGGAAATCTTCGGGAATTCAATAGTTGAAATGTCACATATTATGACATAATCGTTGTTTTTTTTTGTCCTAACCTCAAATATACCCAGAAAAATTATTTTTCCTTTTTTTTACTTGTGTCATCGGCTTCGACTGTTCTGGTCATTAGCCTCATTATTTTTTGTTTCCATCTTTGTAATAATGATATTCATAGACATAATAATATTGCCAATTGTGAGAGAGCATCTATTACAGCACAGAGAGGACAGCAACACTTGATTAATATTCGGAGAAGAATGGAAATTAGAGCAAAAAGCAATCCTTTCGAGCTTCCCGACAATAGGTTTATAGAACTGTTTCGATTAAATAAAGAGTAAATACATGTATATTTATCGAAATCATATAATAATATGAACAAAAGGCCCTGTAGGCATATAATTGAGGAAATTCGACCTTTGGTTCAGGAGATATTTTCAAGAAAGGGCATTACTCTGGAGGCTGGAAGTTCTTTGCTGTCTTAGTTTCTACGCCACAGGTTCATACCAACGATGTAGGTATTGAACAAGAATATACAGCTGGAATGAGTCAAACATCGATAGTGAAATAAAAGTTTATTTTCTAGTTACTGCAGCCACTGATATACTCACAAATTCCCTTAAGTCTGAAAAAACTGAAGTACAGAGTTCACTATAAAATTTCAATGTTTGTGTAAACAGATGTATAACGTCACTCTTGAGAATCTAAGCATCGAATCGACTGCTCTGCTGCTATATAGATATATAGATATCGAGTTTATTGTCGAATTGTGGCAAACGAAATCGCTACTATCGTTTTTGATATCAAACTTGATATCATTTTTAAAAACGCAATCCCATCCCTGGTTTTGGCCTGATGAGAGGAAGCTTTGCGCCTTCCTTGGCACAGATATCCAAAGCGCCTTCGTACGTAGATAGATTATAATTATACAGGGTGGCCAATCGGGTGACGATAATAATCTTTTTTTTGGTAGCCCGTACTGAGACCTATCCAAAACACCCCCATGTATGTGTACCGATTATTGATAGTTTTCGAGTTATGATTTTTTTTTAAACTTAGAGATTTTACAGTTTTTCCAAGAGATCGTCAAAAACAAAAACAAGAATGCTTTTTGGCTTTTATTTTTTTCTGCAATTATACTCAGTATTAAGCCTATTTCAATATCCAATAAAGAGAACCTATATATCAGAACAATAATTAAGCACATTTTGGGCCCAAAGTTTGAAATCTCTGTTTTTAGTCAGGAGACCAAAACCTTCAAAATAAAATTAAAAATACTTTTGCTTGGTTCTGGAGCTTTAGACTAATCTTAAAAACCTTGCAAGACATTGCACTTACGAAATAATAATGAAAAAGTAGCACTTATGGGGACATTTTGCGCCGTACGTCAGTGTTAAAGGTAAAAAGGTGATAATTCGCGAATTTCCAAAATGATTTAAAAAACTATTATTTTGCTTTATTATGACAAATTAAAGAAAAAAAACTCGTAACAACTAATAAACCCGATAATCATTGATGTTTTGATGATTGTTAATAAAAAACTAATACCCAAATAGTGATTTTTGAAGTGTCTTTGCTATGTAGTATTGAGCTTCTGCTAAATTAAGTTGTATGGAAAGTTAACAAAGGAAAGGAATAATAAAACAGTAATCTGACTTCCAAGTTCATGGCAGAATTACCTGGGAAGCGATGTCGTAGCATGTACGCTATCCCTTTCTTTCAGAGTAGCTTTTTGCGAGCTCATGTCGGCGAAGCGCAGTTGTGTTAATTAATTTTCGGTAATAGGCAAGGCAATGTTCGGATGGACCTAAAAAGGTGATTTATATCGCTATGTCTTCCTTGACGGGTCAGTAGACAACCTATCATGAATACAAGTATTTCAGTTTTTCAGTTTTTCAACCCCCCACCACCCAAACACCCAAATTCCACCCCCACCCAAAAAAAACGCAAAAAAGTTTGAGGAATATTTGAAATTTTTGTTTTAATTACTCCGCCGCCCATGTACTGATTTCCAAAATTGTAGCAGCATTACCTACTAAGATCCCACAGCATATTGCTGCCCATATTTTATCACAGTCCATGCAGCAATTACTGAGATTACGAGGCTAAAAAAACGCGTACATACAGACAGACCGACAGGCAGACCGATAGACAGAACGACGGAAATGAGTGATGCGGATTTTCGTTATGTAGACATTATAAAACGCCCAAAAAACCTATCATCTCAAAATCGAAAACTTTCACGATCACAATTCTTCCCTCACCTATCGGTGTGGGAAGTAAAAGGGATGGCGTATGCTACGATAACGCTTTCCAGGTAATTCCGCCATGGAATTAAAGGTCAGATTGTTGTTTTATTATTACTTACTACTATTACTCCTTTGTTAACTTTCCATACAACTGAATTTAGCAGAAGTTCGATAGTACACAGCAAAAAGCACAGGTATTAATTTTTTTATTAAAAGTGATTAAAACATCAATGATTATCGTGTTTATTAGTTGTTATGAAATTTTTTTCTTTAATTTGTCATAATAAAGTAAAATAATAGTTTTTTAAATCATTTTGGAAATTCGTGAATTATCACCTTATTACCTTTAACAGTCACATACGGCCCAAAATGCCCCCATAAGAGCTATTTTTTCATTATTATTTCGAAAGCGCAATGTCTTGCAGAGTTTTTAAGTTTAGATTGGAGCTCCAGAACCAGGCATAAGTATTTTTAATTTTATTTTGAAGGTTTTGGTCTCCTGACTAAAAACAGAGATTTCAAACTTTGGGCCCAAAATGTACTTAGTTATTGTTCGGATGTACAGGTTCTCCTTATTGAATGTTAAAATAGGCTTAACACTGAGTATAATAGCAGAAAAAAATATAAGCCAAAAAGCATTCTTGTTTTTGTTTTTGACGATTTCTGGGAAAAACTGGAAAATCTCTAAGTTTTCAAAAAAAAATCATAACTCGAAAACTATCAATAATCGGTACATATACGTGGGGGTGTTTTGGATTCCCAAACTGTTCTAGAACCCTGTATATGAGCTAGAAGCAAAATCAATTCATTCCATAAAAGTTACATAATAGTCTTACACGCAAAAGGTTGCAAACGAAACGATACCTTAAACAACCTTGACGTTGCCTATGATTAAATGTCAAGATTATACACAATTCTCGTGTTCTGCGCAAAGAAAAAACGTAGCTTCACAAAAAATCTTTGTTCTTGATTCACAAGGTCGCGAAACTGTAGTTAATGTCGAAAATTGCGGGAGTATAATTGCCGAGTATATATCATAGAATATCCAGTCGTATTACGAAATAATATTCCCATAAAAGGCTTGCAAGCTATAAGCAAGCATTTAGTTAGATCATTCAGTAACAATTATCAGAAAATTATTGAAAAATAATTATATTTTGCAATCATTCAACTTAAATCAACATCAAAGAGAATAATATTAACAAAGGTTAATACCAGATGGGTTAATAAAGGGTATTTCAATATGAGTGCAATATTGCAAGGTTCAATAAAAGATGATTTTCTTTAGCAAAGAAAACAAACTTGTATTAAGATTAAAGGTTCTTTAGAACAACACTTACACTCTTACTGCTGATAACGGGAGCTGACGTCATTAGACAATCGGCACTCATACTCATAGCACAGCATAGTAAACAACCAGCACAATAACTCAGGTTGGCGGCAATTACACGCGCGTCCCCACTTTCGGATGATTTTTTTGTAGGGATGCTAACGATACTTCTGCACTAATATCGAGTATTTTTATCTTAGATACTTTTTGAGCGATGCCAAGCTGGTATCGATACTTTTGTAGGGGTATCAGTATCGAAAATAATTATATAATTATTGAGGCGTGTAATCAATTGCACAAAATTCTCTGTACGAACCAAATGCGCCTATTTGGCTAAAAAATATCGAGTTGGTACCAGTATCGATATTTTCATTTTCGCATCTCTATCCAAACTTCACAGCCGTAAAATCATTCATAAATCATCTCAAGGTCAAATTTTGTGGGAACCATTTTTATATAGGGAATCCTCAGAGATATTATGCTGGTTGTTTACTATGCTGTGCTCATAGTATGATTACAAATTGATTCCACACTGCGTCTAGCTGATAAGTATATCAACCTCAAAAAGCACGTCAATTTTCCATTCTAATTTTGACTTACGGATGCTAAATCAAATTGAAATACTAGTTATAAATGACAGATTATTATAATTACGATTTATTCGTGCAAGTACAGATAAAGGCCGCCCTTGAAGGACCTTGGATGATTATTGTATATCACATTAAATTTTGACGCTTCCTTCTTCGTGATAGATCTACCAGCGGTAGCGGTTCGATTACACAATCGCCTCATGTAGTTTTATTTCTAAATGAAAAGATGGCGTGGATCAAGTATCATAACCAAAACTATGGACTAAAAGGCGAATACGATACTTCACATCCGATCCCTAGAATGTCCTAGTGATGTCAAAGGTTGTTGACTGTAAAAAATAAAAAACATCTATTATTTGATGCTTAATACGTTACAACGAATGCTTCAAAGCAATATGATTTTTTAGGTGCTAGTACCCTATTATGTATGAAACAAAATATACATAAATGACCCCCCACATGACTGTTGGCGTTCTACTAGCCTTGTAATCTCAGTAACCGCTGCATGGATTGTGATGAAATTTGAACAGCCGTATGCTGGGGGTCGTAGTAAGTAATGCTGCTATAATTTTCAAAATCGATGCATAGGCGGCGGAGTAATTAGCAAAAAACGAAAAATTCAAATATTTCTCAAACTTCGTTTTTAGGCGTTTTAGGGGTTTCTGATCATATTCTACTTTTTCTTGGGTCGGGGTGAAATTGGGCTGGTTGATGGGTGGAGGGTCGTAAAACTGAAAAATTTGTTGCAGTCATAATAGGTTCTCCATGACCTGTTAAGTGAGGGGAGTATTATTGTGATCGCGAAAATTTTCGATTTTGAGATAATACGCTTTTGGGCGTTTTATGATATTTACGTAACGAAAATCCACGTCACTCATTTCCATCAGTCTGTCTATTGGCATGCTCCTAGCCGCGTAATCTGAGTAACCGTTACTTGGATTGTGATAAAATTTGAATAGCGATATGCAGTGGGGTCGTAGTACGCATTGTCAATAATTTTTAAAAGCGATGCATTATTAGCGGCAGAGAAATTGATAAAAACAGAAAATATCAGGCCCCTCCAAATTTGGGTGTTTCAGGAATTCCTGATCATTTTTCGTTTGTTTTAGGGAAGGGATCAAAGGTGGGATCGTGGGGGGTTAGAAAACTAAAAATTTGTTGTATTCATAAAATACTTAACATTGCGCTGAAAAAATTGACTTTGGTGATATCGTGTGCTTTTTAGACCTATCCGAATGCTGCCTTTGAATTTTATATCTGTGGAATAATTTGACGCATACATTGTATGAAACAAAATATACATAAATGACCCCCACATATAACTATTTTTTGGGCGTTTTATGTTGGCGTCCTTCTAGCCTCGTAAACTCAGTAACCGCTACATGGATTGTGATGAAATTTCGTGAGTCGTGGTAGGTAATGCTGCTATAATTTTCAAAATCGGTGCATGGACGGTGGAGCAATTAGCAAAAAACTAAAAAAATTCAAATAATCCTAAAACTTCGTTTTTAGGCCTTTCAGGACTCCCTGATCATTTCCTACTTTTTTTGGCTGAGTGTGAAATTGGGGTCGTTAGGGAGGTGGAAGTGAAAAATTGTATTCACAATAGCATGCCCATTGACCTATGAAAGAAATACCTAGAGGCATAATACACTTTCACTCCCCACACCGATAAGTTAGGGGAGTATTGTGATCACGAAAATTGTCAATTTTGAAATATTACGCGTTTGGGCATTTTATCATATCTACATAACGAAAATCCACACACTCATTTCCGTCAGTCTGTCTGTCTATTGGCGTGTTTCTAGCCGCGTAATCTCAGTAACCGTCGATTGGATTGTGATGAAATTTGGGTACAGATATGATATGGGGTCATATGTAGGCAATGCTGCTATAATTTTGGATATCGGTGCATTAGCTGTAGAGAAATTGGTAAAAACCAAACAATATCACAATCCCTCCAAACTTCGTGTTTAGTTGTTTCAGAAAGGCCTGATCATTTTCCATTTTCTTAAAGTGCTGAAATTGGGGTGGTGGGGGGTTTGAAAACTAAAAAATTTGTTCTACTCACAAAATAATCAACATTGTCCTGAAAAAATAGACTTTGGTGTTATCGAGTGCTTTTTAGGCCTAATATCCGAATGTTGGCTTTGAATTTTATATCTGTGGAATAGTTTGATGCATAGGTACATATTATAATCCTATAACGTGTAATTTGGTAACTGCCGTGGAGGAAATCGTAACAGTAGTAGTATGGATATGCCGGTTCTGATCCTCCCTGAAGGTCATTCAAATGGGGTGGGGATGACCTTGGTTTCCATATTTCATGAGGTGTATTGACGTGGGTTTTTCTTATAGGTGCCGGTTCTGATCCTCCCTGAAGGTCATTTTGTAACGTTGTCTTTCCAAAAGTGATCGTATCTTAATGGGGCTTTTTAAATGGGGTGTTGGGTAACCTTGAGAGTTCCAGTTCACATTGTGCTTATAGACACTGATTTTGAAATATTTGTCATTAGTGTTTGTATTGGTTATTTGCGTAACCTTGAGGTTTTTTTGTGTTATTGTATAGCTGCTTATTTTGAACGTCCTTGAATGTGATTATTGAGACTGATATTTCTTTGCGGTTTTGAGAAGAATGCACGGTGACGTATCTTCACCTTGATGGTATCTGTATAAATAGTGTACTAACGGTGCTAGTGATCAGTAAAAGTCGAGAGACGATCGGAGTATATTCCCGAAGTATATTGTGTACAGATATAAATTGGTGAGCACCCTTTTATATTATTTATCCAACAGTAACATTATTTGTTTTTCTTTAAACAATGTCTGTCACTACCTCTGAATTGCATGAAATTAACAATAAAATCAACTGTGAACTAAATAACAAAATACCGTTCAGAACTTTATCTTCATTAACTGTAAACAAAGCCCATACAATTAAGAATCTGTCACCAGTCAAATCAAAATTTGGTGAATGTCTAGTAGCAACACTATTAGAAGATAATGCTGATGAGTTCAAAGTATGGTTACCGAAAAGAGTAACGGAACATATGTCTGAAGCGGTGATCAAAGAGATAAATGAATCACAAAATAAATATTCACTATCATATATAGGTCAAAGTTCACCTAAAACACCAGGCACTCGCTCCAAATGTTTGATGAAATTTGATTATATTCAACAATAATATATTTGGTGATGAGGTAGTACAGATTGTGTTGGGTATAAATAATATAATGGTTACTCCCATGTATTGGACCCCGATATATGGAAGGTAAATTCGAGATAAAAAAAACATTTGTTTGTAGCTGATATTAGACGTTCCGTTTGTTTCAGAAGCAGACTAACTCTCCATTCCCATTATATAATGTGGATGCAGTATTCGGCAATGGGGTGGCCTGAAGCAAAAGATCTACGTAGTGCCATCCAGAGAATTGCATGCCAGTTGGTGGATTTGATTTTCGATGAGGAACATTCCACAGCGTATGACTTAAGTATCTGCTGGGATGATGAAGAGGTCGAACGAAAGAGGATACTAATAAGGAAATATGAAGCAGGGGAAAAGTTATGCAGACAGTATTTACGTGAAGAATGTACCGTCGACCAACTATGTGATGGAATGATTAATAATCAACTCAAACCATTTTTGTACGAAATAGTTAAATACTTACCTCAAGATATTATTATCAAATATCGCCTTCTAGATAAGGAATGATAACTGTATACACCGTGTGTCGTTTTATATGTATAAATAAAAAACTAAATGTACTAAAAAGCTGTTTTATTTCTGCGAGTTAGATATAATAAAAAATCAGAGACACTTAGTAGGAATGAATAAGTCCATTTTGAATAGATCCATCAAAGGCGTTGTAACTAATGCACGAATCATGAATTATCAATGCATACACCTTCGTATTCGCTGGGAAAGAAGATCTGGTTTCAAATTCCAATGATATATCCACAGTTGAGAGCTGAAGGTTATCAGGTTGATGACTGCAGTCAATCACAAATAGAGGATTGTCACTAAACTCCTTTATGTTAAGAATTGGTTCTGGAATGTCCTTGTTATAAAATGTTCTTTGGAAGCTCTCAAATGCATAGTAAGCTGCAGTATTTAGCTTTCTGTTGAAATCTAGGTTCCATCGTTCATACGGATATACCTGATTATTCAACTTTAATCGAATTGAATTTATGTTGGCATGAATGAACTTAGTGATATCCTCTTTAGGATTTTCTGCTAATTTTGAGTCTTGAAATCCAACGATAACAAACAAAGGCCTCTCCAGTTTGTTGGTTGTTCGAATTGCCCAGACGTCTGATGATGTTGAGCGAAGTGATGGCAGTTCATACAAATCCCAAGAGCGAAATGCTACCTTAATCCTTGAATTGAGACTGTTTTTATTCAATCGCTGTAGAAGTTTTACCTTGTATCGATCTTCAGGAACAATATGTTGAACCTTCCATTCAATCTTCGATATTGTTAACTGAGCGTCACATTCACCAACAAAGCAGTTTTTGAAAGATCTTGCAATTACCAAGACGAGCTCTTGTTTTATATTCAGAATTCCTTTTTTGTAGTCCTCTGCGAATCCCATTATATGCTTTAGAGGTATCCTACCACTGAATACTTTGCTGTTTAAATCCCATATCGCTAAATTATCAGCATTCAGGCCCCATCCGGTACATAAAAGTGTATGGGCTGCACTTTTACCATGTGAAATCATTGTTTTCATTGTTGAAGTTATTCCAGGATTCCGCACAACAACAACTTTTTCACCACCCATATGCAGAGAAATTTCATCAAATAAAAAGGATAGAGCATTATTAGATAGGTAGCACGTCTTCGTTGCATCTGCTGGGTTAAACGTTCCTTCAATGTAAATGTAACTGTCAGCAATATTTAAAATGAGATCTTGGAAATTTATCGGTATATGAACAATATCGGAGTTCTTGAAATACGGCGAACCGTACGGCTTGTATGTGTATTCATGAAGGCTGGCTAAGGAACGGTCCATGATAGGTTCCTCAAAAACATCCAACGTCTCACTTGATACGTGCAGAACCATTTTTTTTGGTAAGTTGCAGTCCTATAGATTCGAGGAACTTACGATTCAGTAGAGAAATTTTCGATGCTGTATCCTTGGCGGCAGACGAACGACGAATAACGTCAATTCTCTGATTTCGTCGTATTTTATGTCTACTTGTGTGAACTTTCTTGACATTTTTCAATTGGTATGAACCTACGTTGTACAAAAAACCCATCTTGCTGAATTATGAAGCTTGTTTTAAGTTAAACGTCGCAATTCCAATTTAACGATTACTTTTTCACCACGGAAGTTGATTAGATTCCCATCGTCATCCAAAATTTTAAGTGTGATGTTGTCGATAAACTGACGTCCGCTTGGCTTTACGCTCATATATATTACATTCTGTGGCTCCTTTGTTAGTTTGAATCCTGGCTCGACGTCTATGTCAAACTCGTAAAGAGTGTGCATTTCATTTCCATTGTGGTACGCGCCAGATATCAGTCCACAGTCGATTCTTATCAATCTAACTGTAGTTATATTAACCGGTAAAGTTGACACATGTATTTCGTCATGTCCAAAAATCTTCGGTTCAAACCCAATCAAAGATGCGATTGAGTTAGGAAAAGATAAGTCAACATCATACGCTGAGTATAGCTCACACTTTAATGTATTGTTGTTAGCTTTGAGAGAGAACAACTCATCAGTTGTGGGCTTAGGTGGGTGTATACTGATGGGCTTTATTGTCCTTTGTAAATATTTATTTAGTTCATCGATTTCGTAGGTACCTGGCGGAATATATATAATTTTGAATTTGGTGTTATCTGTTGGATACCTCAAAGCGATTAGATTATTTTCTTCGTGTACGTTGAATATTGAGTTGTAGGAGTAAAAACCTATTAGACCCAAACCATACTGGGCGCTAGTATCTAGCTCAATTGGTGGATAGAAATTAGCCGACAACTCGCTGTCATAACCCGTCAACGTAAGTGTGTAAGACATGACTGATGGGGTGCAAAAAAAGGTAACACTTTATATATCCAAACAGCAACATTTATTGAAAACAGCAATTGTTTTTTTGATTATTATTCTTTAAAGTAATATCATGTAAATTACAATAACAACAAAATATTTTTCTTGGCGGCGGCCCATCTGCTTGATCGCCACTCTGATGTGTATCATAATGCTCCCAGCAGAATTGGAATCGCTGCATGTCCGGGTCTTCCTTCAAGTGTAATGGTAGTTTGTACCATACATGTGCTATTTCATTAGGTGCGCATGCTATGAGTACTTCTTTTGGTATGTGAGCAAGTTCCTCTTCTGTCATGTTCAACAGACTTCTTTCCTTTGAGAATGCTTTCAGGGAATAACTCATTTTTCTAATTGTTTCACGATCCATTTTTATTAGCTTTCTGCTTTTCCTCGGAAAGGAATCGTAGACACAAATGTCCACACCAAAAAGTATTGAAGTTCTGCTGTCGTCTGAGATTATACAAGATCTTAATTTTCCTTGATTGATCGAATAAATACTTCACTAGCTCGTTCGTTGGTGGTAGGTTGCCGAAACTATCATAATACAACACCACCATTCCCCGTTTTATATATGATACCCAATGTGACCCACCCCCACTCTTGCTATCTAAGTTGATAATGGCTGACTCATTCCAGAATGGACCTTGTTTAGGTAGATCATCACGCATAAAAACTCCTCTGAAATACGGTATTTTTAGCTGTTTGGCATAATAAACAAGGTCGTTGTCTGTCAGCGGTCGTTGGGGTAGGGTTTTTAAAAGTTTTTTGAAGTCCGAGCTTTGATAAACAAACCCAATCCTTTGCGGTATGGTTTCAAATATAAACCACTGCCAATTTTATTCATACCGGAGATAGATGTAGAATTTTTTTCTCGTGCTGAATTTATTGCTTTAGAGGTCCTAACAATATTTGCAATACCCCCAGCGAGACTGCCTAATGCTGAGAGACCTGCAAAAATTGGTATCAAGGGTAGAATTCCACCTACTTTTGGAATAGGTATAACTCGCGGAAGGCGAATACGTCGTTTCCCTCCCAGAGACTTGATATGCTTCCGGGCGGCTAATAATGCTGCAGAAGTTGCTTTTCGTAGCACGTTATTATCTTGCTTATGGTTCGAAAATCTCTTCATATTTTTGCGAACTCTGTTTAGTATCCCTGAACCAAAATGCACCTTCTTTGTAGCCTTCCTCATTTTCCTACGCACACATTTTTTCTTATTCCTTCTACGTCGTGATCCATAACCCATTCCCGCATGATGTTTTACACGTAATGCATTCCACAATTTTTTACGCATGCATTTTTTCCTACTGCGCCCACGTCGTGATGCAAGACCCATTCCAGTGTGACGTTTTACTTTCATAATATTTGTAACTAACCAGGCAGCTGCTTTTTCTCCGAAGTTTGCATCAGCTGATTTGACTCGTTTCCAGGCTTCTTGTTGAAGCAGGTAGTCAGCCGAGTGTCTTGTAGCCAAGTCAGATTTGCGGTATGCAAGGTCGTGCTGTAAGCAAGCCGCGTCTAATTTATTGATTCCTTTTTGGCCAAGAGCTAGCCTTTCCTCCACGCGCGTGCCCGGCCCACAAAACTGATAAAAGGGTAAATGTGCTTCGAATGGCAACTTATCTATCAACTTGTTAACAATTCCACCACCAGTTTTGGAAATGCTGCTACACCTTCTCCCAAGAAGTATCGGCATTTAAATAAAACATATATAAACAACTGCGGCTTATATACGGTTAAGTCGTTGCACGATGAAGGTGACAAAACAAGATCAGGAATTAAGTATTAGCAATATTGATGTAAAGGTCACGGATTTGGAAAATAATACTTCTCATCATCGACATGGTATACTACTACCATCCACGATTCGTTGTATTATTGTTGGCCCATCAAACTGCGGAAAAACCAATGTGCTGATATCTTTGTTGTTGCATCCTGATGGGCTTTTCTTCGAAAATATCTATATATTTTCAAAATCGCTTAATCAACCCAAGTATACATTCATAGAAAAAGTAATGAAGTCGATTGATGGATTGGGATATCATGCATTTACCAATAACTCTGATATTCTACCACCATCAGAAGCCAAACCAAATTCAGTTTTCATTTTCGATGACGTTATATGTGAAAATCAAAATGTTATCCGAGAATACTTCAGTATGGGTCGACACAAAGGTGTGGATTGCTTTTATTGCGTGCAAAGCTACAGTTGGATACCAAAAAGGGTGATTAGAGATAACGCAAATCTGATTGTGTTGTTCAAAGTTGACAACACTAACCTCTCACATGTTTTTTCAGATCATGTGGCACCCGACGTAACCTTTAAGCAGTTCCAAGATATGTGTGCAATGTGCTGGAGGGAGAAATATGGGTTTCTAGTAATTGATAAAGATAGAGAACTAAAAGATGGTCGGTACAGGAAAGGATTCGATAGTTTCATAAATCCACTGGTGGACTAGGAATATCATCAATTGAATGTGAGACTGCAATCAATGTACATCGCAGCTGTAGCATTACCATAACAAGTATGAAGCAGCAACAGAGCAGCATTGAGATTGCTCTCAAAAAAGAATTAGTGGAAGCAACAGAGTCTGTCCAAAAAAAATTTAATGCTGTAAAGAAAGGTCGCGACATCGATAACACAGCATTGGAACGGATATATGAACCTATTACGAAACAGCTGAAGACAATAGCGAATGCATCAGTTCATACACAATCGAAACAACCAATGCAAAACGTTGGTCATACAAGCACTCCTAAAAGACCACAATCTACATATCCAAATCAAACCCTTCCCTCTACTAGTACACCAAAAGGGGCGAGATTCGAAGAATTGACTTCCGCTGCTTTTTCCGGTATAACACCAATAAAGGAGTTACCTGATACACCATCATCAATTAATGAGAGGGAAAGAGATTCAGTTACTCAGTATGTATCTACAGCTAATTCAAGTGTGGACAGAGAGGCAGTTGCTGAGGTGCTGAAAAGTCATATAGATAATTTGAGAGCAGGACATCCGGCCTATGGAAGTGTTTATAATGTGAGGATCAACCCACAATCACAGAAGCTGTTAATGGGTGTACATGAAGTGGAATTTGATGATAAGGCGGTTTATTTATCGTCGGGTGATAAGACTACTAAATTCAAACTATCCCCAGACTTACTAGATATGATGTTTGTAGGAGATACACGAAACTCCAACTCAAAAACTCTACACACATTCAGGTCCATATTGAATCTAACTAATGTACTTCGCAAAGATTACACACCTCTTAATATTTACAATGTCGACGGATCTGAGTATTTCAATAAATTATTTAATATCCTATCTACATCATCCCCCATGCATTTGAGAGCCAGAGTTGGTAGGGGACATACACAAATGAAGATACCTAAGTATAAGATATTTAACACTAATAAACGCGACTTTGTGTACTGGAACGACATCAACGAGCTGATTGATCGATTGAAATTGCTATACAGCTCAAAATCAGCTGGTCATACAAACCACGACAACGAAATTTTATCTATAATAGAAGAATTGCGTGAAGAGGGCGTAATACGCTAATTTGGGGTATATATATTTGCGAGTTGAAAGATCCCACTAATAGTATAACGCTTTCGTAGCGATGCACAATACGATAGATAAGTTTGGTCGTCGCAGTTCTAAGCATACAACTGTACGTGGTATTCCAGGTATTGGTTTTAAACTTACACAAACTGGAAATTATGATATCAATGGAAAGCAGTTAAAGAATGTTGGTGATCCTACAGATGAAAATGACTCTGTTCATATAAAGTATGTTGAAAAAAAACTAAAAAGTACCGCTGATATGCTTGAAAGTATAGTGAATAGCAAAACGCTAGAATTGAGTGATGGCCTTGAGAAAAAGATTGATGTATTAACAACCAATTTGATATCCATTTTAGAGCAACTAGAGGTTCTATATAATTTTTGCCAGAAATTAGCTAGTGGAGTCAACAGGGAATTCGATGCTGAAGGTGGCCCTGTTTTACCAGCGTGGCTTGCAGGCTACACTTTAAATCAACTCAGACCATAGATCGGTTGATTTTTCATGATTAATGATCAGTTTCTTTTCTACAATCACCTGAGTCAGACCTCTACATGTAGATATGTCAGTTAACAGCGCAACAAAACGTGGCATAGCAGAAGAATTACACAAGGCAGTTCGGAAGAACTTTCGCCGTCGAAAAACTATCATAAAAGGTTTCGCTGACTTATGGCAAGCCGATTTAGCGGAAATGCAACCTTTTCATAAGGAAAATAATGGCTATAGATACATATTGGTAGTCATTGACTGCTACTCTAAGTTCTTATGGTGTAGAGCAATTAAGAATAAAGATATGCAAAACGTGACGGCTGCAATGCATGATATCCTGCAGGACGCTAGCTATCATCCAACCAATCTGCAAACAGATAACGGATCTGAGTTTTACAATCGCAAATTTTTTGATCTGATGCAAAGGTATGGAATTAACCATTACTCCACGTTCTCTACGAAAAAAGCAGCAATTGCCGAAAGAGCTATTCGTTCACTGAAACACTTGTTGTACAAGGAATTTTCTGCAAGAGGTAGTTACAAATGGATTACAATTCTGCAAAATGTCACTAACTTCTATAACAACAGGAAACATCGAACAACAGGATTGGCCCCCATCGAAGTCGATTTTCATACACGATTGAATGTGTATCGCAATCCAAAGGTAGCAGGCAGAAGTAAGCTTAAACTTGGGGACATTGTGAGAGTAAGCAGATATAAAGGTGTATTTGAAAAAGGTTACACCCCCAACTATTCTACGGAATTGTTTAAAATACGCAACGTTAACATTACAAATCCAGTCACATATATGTTAGATGATATGGATGGGCAACCGATAAGCGGCTGTTTCTACGAAGCTGAGCTAAAAAAGACGCAGTTTCCAGATGAGTATCTGATTGAAAGGGTCTTGAAGAAAAGAGGAACCAAGCTCTTCGTTAAGTGGTTAGGTTTCCCGAAAGAAAAAAATTCGTGGATAGACGTAAAAGATGTATTGTAATGATTCAATAATATATTTGAATGGTTTCTCGATAACTGTGTAAACTTATTTCATTATTTTTTGTTTGGATGATTTTTAGATTCGTTTATAAATAAAACAGTTGTTTGGACTAACTGTAGTTTTATTTTTTCGCATATATATATTTACAATAATAATCATTGACTAATTTGTTAGATTATTAAATCGGGCGACCTCGCTCGCTCTCCACCTGCGTCTCTCCTTCTTGGACAAGAACGGTGGGGGCATCCGCAGGACCGCCCTGTTTTCTAAGTTCGGTTTATAGCTCTGGTAGTTATCGCTATCCCAGTTTTCTGAAACAAAAAAAGTGTTGTTTTGTAATGCGTGCGAAGATTGCAAGATGCAAAAGGTGAGAGGTGTATAAGGATATATTGCTAAATCTTACGAGGTTTCATTAAATTTAGATTTTTCAGGAATGATGGGTACACACGTTGAAAGTATCAATATCATATTATCAATACACAACAAAAAATAATAAAAAATTGCTATGTTGGCGCATGTTGAAAGTATCAATATCATAGGATTGGTACAAAACAAAAAAAAAAAGATGCTAAGTTGGTGGTGGTTTGATTTTTTCGCATTTAATAAACACATTTTATACCTTCACTCTGCACCTCTACATTGGTGGTGGCGACTTCATCACCCTGCTCTCTTCCTTTTACCCCATGGTTGTCAGAAGCTGTAAAAAGAAAGAATTATCGATGAGTATCTGGTTAGTTTGTAATAGAATACGTTTGCTTCGCAAAAAAGTAAAAACATAGAAAGATAAACTGTTTTTGATAAATTTTTAGTGTCATCAATAAAGGTAGCATTTCATAAACTCGGAAATAATTACTCATAAACAAACTACATAGGTACCTTCAGATGGTGCATGACTTTCTGCCAATCTTCGCCGACACCGCACCAGGTGATTAGCCATCGACGACGGCTTCACTAGATGGTCCGCGATCAGCGGACATTGCCGCAGACCAAATGTCCGGTGATCTGCGGTCGATGCTGCCACACCACCCCGACATGCTGTCGCCCGCAGCCGCCTCGCCACCTCTGTGAAGCCGCTGTATCGGCTGTCACCCGGAATGACCTCTGGTGCTGAAAAGAAAAGAAGAGTACATTGTAGAAATACATATGAGTGGATACTAGCGAAAACAGACTTGCTGTATTTTGACTTGTTACTTGTACGCAATGTATACAATGGCAGAATAATGTTTACCTTGACTCAGGTGCTCCAGGTCCAAGATGTTGAATCCTATGGCTTCCATTCTCGTTCTTCCTCTTGATTATCTTGCTGTAATCTTGCTATAACTGAAGAACTGAATCACGAACTTCACTAAGTAATTCTCGTTCAGCCACCGTATTTATACGATATTAGGGGACTAACGCTTCCCCTCCTCCGCTTCAATCCTCTCTTAGGGTACGTCGTTTCAGGAATATAGAAAGACCAACCCACCGGCCAATCGGCGTATAGACCATTAAGTACGTTATATGCTTTGGCAACGCATTCGCACGTCATCAACTGCTATTGAAACGGGAATATAGAAAGATCAACCCACCAGCCAATCGGCGTATAGACCATAAATCCCTATTGGTGGAAATGTTATATGCTTTGGCAACGCATTCGTACGTCACCAACTGCTATTGAAACGGGAATATAGAACGACCAACCCACCAGCCAATCGGCGTATAGACCATAAATCCCTATTGGTGGAAATGTTATATGCTTTGGCAACACATTCGCACGTCATCACCTGCTCCTGAAATACTTTGTCGCCCAACCCCAACCATGCTAATTTAGATCTGTGTACCACTATATCGATATCTGAAACCAACAAGAATTGTGGATGCTCCCACCAATATAACCTTATTGGATGCGATAGTTTCACCCAACCCACCCATCTAAAGCTTATTGGTTGTGATTGTTTCGCCCATCCTCCCCATCCAAGTATTCGTCCCCTCCGCTCTGATTTTACAACTGAATTATGTTGTGAATTTTTGGGTATAAATACAGCTTCATTCTGTAAGGCTTTTCAGTTCTACGTTCTTCAGAAAATCGTACCGTTCCGCAGAAAAATATTGTATATCATACCTATATCACCAACATTATGGCCGCAACCAATAATCAAGATGTTATAGTCGTCGGGGACGACTTACGGGCCATCCTGCAGGAGTTCGAAGATGAGGGGTTGCCTTTTACGCAGCTGGCTGCAGATGTCCAAGAAGAACTTGAAGAATTCGTCCATGTGAACCCACCAGCTGAAAACAACACCAGTGTGAACACCCCTGCAGCAATAGGAGCTGGCGTGGATGCAACGGAAGCAGCCGCAAGTGCAGTGCCTGTCCTGGCAACCAGTGTGAATACTCCTGTAGCTATAGGAGCTGGCGTGGATGCGATGCAAGCGTCCACAAGTACAGTGCCTGCGATAACGAGTAGAAAAATAAAAAAGGCACCTTCCAAGCCTTTTGGAGCATTATTGCGGCAGACATTGGAAAAATCAAATAAACCTCCAAAAACAGAGATCGAAGACCAGACGGAAGCGTTGAGGAGTACTGTTCAACGCATCAAGGATGAAATAGCAAATAATGAGCGGCAACTGGTAGAGGAGCTGGCACTGAACGATAGTCTCCAAGCAGCACAAGTTATCGATGAGCAAAAGTTGAAACAGCTAGACGATGAAAGGAAGCGTGTAAAAGAAACCAAGACGAGGAGAAAGCGACAGTTGGATGATTGCAAGAAGAGAATCGACACCCTACGAGTGACATCAACTCAAAAAAGATGCAAGCTGACTGAAGAGAAGGAACGTATTATATCTTTCTTTGAGTTGTAAAATAAACAGCAAAATATTATATATATATATATTTATATACATTATATGTATCGATTTGCCTCATATTACGAATATTGAATAAAAATAAAAAAAAGGTATGATCTTTTATTTGATGATGGTATATTGTGTAAGTACCAGCGGGCTAACAGAAACGGTAAATATACCTTGTGGATTAGGGTGTGGCTTTACAGTACCCACCACCCAACGCCACCGATGTTCCACAAATAAAATGAAGAGGTGGGGAGGTATGGAGGGGGCTTTAGTGTGGGGAGCTTAGAACATAAAAGGCAGAGTTCTTGTCAATGAAAAACATAGTGCAGAGTCAACTGGTACAGTAATACAACTAGCAGCGCAATGGACTTCTCTACAGAGTCAAACGGACCTTGCGACTCCACGTCTTGGATGCAGGATCAAGAGGACAGTTCCAGCATATGGAGTATGGAGACTGCGGTACCGGATGATGAGACACCCGACCAATCTCATTGGGCGGTGGCGAGACCACCGATGGACCATGGACCATGCGACTCCACAGTACAGCCGCTGGGGTTCCTGTTGTCTACTATAGACAGCTCATCAGATAACAGCGATGATGATGATGATGCTGATCCTTATCGTCCAGATGGTCCATCAAACCTTAGAGGTGCGCGGATAGAACTGCCTTTTCTCATAGATAGTCAGGAGGAGACATGAGGTGCTATTATTAAATTATAAAGAGATTTTTTTTTTGTATTAACCAATAAACTTGTTTTTTTAAATCGTACCTTTTTTCAAAAAACCTTACCATCGTGACAGAAAAAAAATTCATCGAGCGTGGGCGGCTTTGCCAACAAACGATCTTTCTAAAAATTTTATTCAGTGGTGTACTTTATTTTCTCATTTTTTATCAGTCTTCCAATTTTGTCTATCTCGATTTTTTCATGCTTCTAACGTTTTTTTTTCACTCTTTTTTTCTGAAAAACCACCGTTTTGAAGGACCGTTGAAGATCACATTTGGCCCTCAAAATGCGTCAAAATGGGCCTCCGCCGAGCCTTTGTATGCGCGGCGAGATAAGGTGGGTCGACGGCGGAGCCGTCGACCCACCGCCCGTGTCGATGTTAGTCGACGGCGCAGCAGTCGGCCTAGTCTCTGCCTTTACCGATACTTATCACGAACCAGTAAGCACTATGTGTAGTTGGACACTATGCACTATCCTGTTGTCTTGGAGACCAACCTACAGTTTTTTTTCGCAGATATTTTTTTATAGACTAAACTTTTTTTTCATATTTTTTTATTTCTCATTTTATTAACCAGAAAAGAACTAGATTTCAAAGTCGATATATATATATATTTGAATTTATTTATTTTTAATTATAAGACATACATAAAAAATATTGTAATAAAAAAACACATTTGTACATTACTACTATCTTAGAAAATTTTACACAAATATCTAACACCTGCATACAAATAAATACAAAATTAAAAGTTTTTGTTCACATATTTTTTTTGTTACTCATTTATTAAATAATCTCATAATCGATATATTTATATATTTTTTTTCAATTATAAGATATACATAAAATTACATTTGTACATTGCTACTATTCTATAAAAATATTATTAACTGAAACACTAAATTTGAGAACAAGTATAATTTATTTTCTGTAATTATTATACATGAAAAGTTATTAATTATAAAATATATATTTTAGCAATAATATTTTTATACATACATGAAATTTTATTAAAATTGAGTAATACATTTTTTGTAATTATTGTACATGAAGATTTATAAAAAATAAAATATACATTTAAACAGTAATATTTTTATATACACATGAAATTTTATTAAAATTAAAAAATACATTTATATAATAAGATTTTTATATATTCAATGAAAATTTGTTAAAATTAAAAAATATATATTTAATAACAATTATATATACATGAAAAATTTATTAGTTAAAATATACATTTATACAATACTATAATTATAAAATAAAGATGCTATACAAATATCTAACTCTAAATATATACATATAAAACCCTAATTCTAACTATAAGGGAAAGTGTAGTATATATCTATATATATACTATATATATATATATACTACACACCCTTCTGGTTTTGGGACAGACAGATCGGATGGTAATCCACGGATTCGATCGTCGCTATCTGTCCCTCCAGCTTTGCTATCTTCGCCTCATAATTTTCTATCTTGGAGGCTCTCTCCTCCAGGCCTTCAAGCTTACCGCCGGCTTGCCGCAACTTCACGTCCTGCTGCTGAGCTTCTTTCCGACGTTGCTGCAACTTCGATTCCCTCGACAGTACTTCCTCCCGAAGTTGCTGCAACTCCACCTCCTGCAGCAGAACGTCGCCCCAAAGTTGCCGGCTCGACTCTTCGGCGGTTCGCTTCTCCTCCCTGGCGGCCGATAAGATCTGCGGGAACTGGTCGTCCTCCTTCAGTTCCTGCACCCTCACCCTTGCGTCCTGCAGTTCCTTTCTCATCTTAGCAGTCGCCTTGGCAAGCAGCGAGCCAGGATCCTCCTCCACAGTCTGGCTGCTCCCACTACTGGTCTGGCTGCTGCTGCCGCTACTGCTTCCGCTACTGCTTCCGCCACTGCTTCCGCTACCGCTGCTACGTTGACTGGCCTCGTGCGATGTCAGCGACTCGAGGGACGATTGAGTCGCTGATATCCGCGGTGTCCTGGGCGTACGCGGCAAGGCCTCCAGGATGTCAGCCGGTGCCGGTGAAAATGATGACTGGGCATCATTAACCGCAAGAGGTTCCGGGCTTCGACTTGCCTGATGAAGCTCCGAAGATGTCGTCGTCGATGACTCCACTGGAGCAGTAACAAGCACATTCTGATGCACTATAATTTTGTGTGCTTGATTCTGATCCGGTGGAGTAATCGACAACGGCAATGTCGGGGTAGCTTCCTCAACAACCGCCGAAGTCCGGACGGGTGACTCTCGCAAAAAAGGTGGTTCCGTTACAGTCGGAGCCTCGTGCAATACGGAGAAGTCTACCGTCGACTCCGGTACAGCAGCGGAAGTGGCAAACTGGGGTACAGGTTGCCGAAATCGAGCTGTGTAAGTCTTGCATGCCGACTTACACAGCTTAAATTTGGCACCCTCATTTCGCTTCCGCTGCGTTGCCGAACTCGACGGTACTCTTACAACCTTCTTTCGCGGCTCTTTTTGCATCGCAACCACTTTTTTTTGCGATTCATCACCATCTACCTTCTTGGGGCGTTTGGTACCCGTCATCATCTTCATAGGCGCCGTCCTTTTCCTGGTGGTAGGACTTGCGCGTACTTGCGAGGGACCAGCCTTGGCAACAGGCGATCGCGATAGCAGTGTCGATCGCTTGGGTGAGCTTTGAAACTCATCTTCTGAGTCGTATTCGATGGGCATCTGTAACAATAAAGAGAAAACCATATTTAGAAACATATCCATGAGGGTAGTTGGTAGAGCGGTCTCCCAAGTTAGGATAAAATTATTTTTACTTACACTTCTCTTCAGAGACATGGTTCGTAGCTGGTTAGTTGGTGGCTGGTAGAGAGATGTATTCTGGCGGCAAAAGCTGGACAGAATGATTTCTACCTGTCCTCGCCTGCACTTTTAAGACCTCAATCCACCAATCAGATAGTTCGAGAGTAGGGGTAGAGGCAGAGGTGTACGCCCACTCCTCCAATGGGGATGAAAGACAGCCCACATCCCTACCCTATCAACTCCAATGTCGCCATGTTTTTTTTTTGTCTCTTTCTACATCAATGTGTATTTAGAACTTATGAAATATTTCATGAGTTTGAATACCTGGAGCAGTAATGATTTTTTAAGTATGTATTAATAGATGTGTATGCCTTAAAGAGGGTAGCCATGGGGCACCATTAAATTTTAAATGGGTATTTATAGAGGCTTACCTTTCTTCATGGAATAACCTAATCTTAAAGATGGGGTGGCAATAACAAATTTTGTTAATGGCTTAGGGATTATATAGAGGCTTACCTCTCTTCGTGGAATAATCTAATCTTAAAGATGAGGTGGCAATAAAAAATTTTGTTAATGGCTTAGGGATTATATAGAGGCTTACCTCTCTTCGTAGAATAACCTAATCTTAAACATGGGGTGGTAATAAAGTTTGTTATGGACTTAGGGATTAAAGAAATAAACTGTATTATGAGTTTACGAGACCCAAAGGGTCTCATTCCCCGAAACACTCCGACTGCTAGGGACAGCTCGCCTTTTCTATAATTATACTCGTTTAAATAAATATCTCAAAGCTTTCTTGTGGATATATTTATTGATTAATACAATTTGAAATTTTCTTATGTATATATTAACATACCAAATAAAAGTAACTGCAATACACAAAGATTTAAATATCAATTCTAAAACTACAAATATAATACGTTGAAAGCAACTTAAAATTCCAAGACTCCACTAACAACTATTTAAGATATTAAATTCTGCAACAACCAAAAAATTATGAACAGACAACTTGAATCTAAAACTATGAATCTAAAAGAAAGACACTCTATGTATTAATGAAAATTATGATCTGCTCTTTCGGCTAACGACTCGTCTTTCAGAACTTTCATATGTGGTTGCGGATGTGACGGAGGCGGTGTCCTAATCCACGAATCAATAGCCTCACAAACTCTCAATGCACATCTCCCATTCGTGTTTTCGGAATGGTAGTCACACTTTTTGCTATGAACACTCTGCTCTGCTCTGCTCATGCCCACGTTAATACAGATACTATGATCTATAGCCTCAATGTTCACTATCTGTATGTTTTTCAAGTTTAACATAGCTACAGCTCTCACTACATACTCATACTTCTGATGGCCCTTAAGAAAGATTTTATCGCTGTTCCTGATATGTTGTTTAATTATTTTCATGATTTGTTGCGCATTTGTATTTCCACTACTGTATCTGATGCCATGATTATATTTTTCCAAAAACTTGACGCTTCTTTGATCTTTTACGCTCAGTTCATTGAATTTAATGACGGGTTTAAGCACATAATGAAATAAACTTCCACTTTTCTTAAACCCTATCTCTTTTGGAACAAACGTAGACTGGATATTATATCCTTGGATATCTAGAACAACTATAGTCATTTTTGAAGTCTCACAATGAATCTGATGTAGATTGTGGGTAGTCTGAGTTTAGGTTAAATAAAATGTGCCAACTTTATTCTGCAAACATATATTTAATACTATCACACTTTACAAGCTTACAGTAACTTAAATCTAATATTTAGAAACTTCGGCTAACATTAATTGTATAAGTAGATCTAAATTACCATCTTCAGGAGCCTCATCTCGCGCGGTGATCTGATTAATGGCATCGATAGCATATTTTACATTCGATGCGGGGTCTGTTTGGTAAAATTGAATGTCAGAGTGCCCCCAGGGTAAAGTTTTTGTTGTATTTGGAATTATAAACCTTTTATCATCGTTGTGTGCTAAAGCTACTTTATTTTTGACTTCTGTATATACATCATGCAACCTGCTTTTGAATGTATTCATTTTTCTTAAAATCAGACCACCATTCTCTAGTATATGCTTATAATCATTACCACATAACTGATTTTGTATTACTGCTTTTTTAACACCCTTTGCTTTTTTCATTTCTCCCTTAACTGACTTGATATAGTATGCCTTCGCACCTGTTCCGTAAAAACTTATTATAGGATCTTCTGGAAATTCGTCTTTCATTTTACCCAGAATAGAGTCATTGACTGGAATGTTGAACTCATTGTTTTGTTTATAATTTGAAGTATCAAACTCGCTAATATTATTTCTCATAAATTCATAGAAGTCATCTGTATGAGTTTTCAAAATTTGCGAATCTGTATCACAGTAAAGCATAGATACTTTATCGTTGAACTGCTTTTTAAGAAACCCATAAAAAAAATCATACATTACTATTTTAGATATGTCCAGTATACAGAATCCCACGTATATTGGCTTAAAATAATGTACTCTAACTTTTCCTAAATGGATAGCTGCAAGATTTTCGTTGAATATGGAACAACTCTTGAAATTTGGACGAGCTACTAGTGCTCCGACACCGATGCTATTACGAAGATTTTCCCAATGTGTGACCAACTTTATATCTCTTCTATTATCTACATTTTCCATAGTTTTTCCAAAAATGGCATTATTTAGAAGCTTATAAAAGTCCCTTTCAAATTTATTGTTTGCTTTATTACGCATTGCCGTATTGAGATCGATATATTCCTTCAACCAGAACGATTGTTTGAACTTAAGGATCCTGTGAACCTTGGTTACTTGCAAACCATACCGTACAGCTTGTTGTAGTACGCGATAATGTACAATATATTTTTTCTTGTCGTACAGATTTGGGATTAATTTCGGAATCTTTGTCTTGGCATTTGGTGGGATCATACTTTCCACCAAAAACGGAAGGTCGCTATGTGAATCGTGTAACCCTTCAGGATATCGCACATCAACTTCCAAGACATAGCCATTCTCACCGTCTATTTTGGCATTTTCTAAATCGAATGTAGATATTTCTGAATCCCCCATCCATTCAAAACCTCCCGTAGGAAGAGGTGACGACATAGCATGCCCGTAAAGATTCGTGGCATCGAGATATGATATAAATGTCGATTCTTTAGATGGATCATAATTTGGTAAATATTTATTATTTGCTTCGTGCATTCTATCGCTGCATTGACTTATCCCCCCGCGAATACCATTCTTAAAGAACCCAATCATATCTATGTCCGTAAGGAGCTGGAGATTAACTTTGGTATACTTTAACATGGCATCCCAAGACAATCCAGGAGATGTAAAATAGTGTGCTGGATCCAATTTGTAAATATTCATACTATTTCTCCTAAACCTTTCAAAGACATCACACAAGAGAAGCACGTCTGTCCGTAAATAAATATCAGAATATTCACCTAGATTCCTACAGTTGAACGTTCTCCATACAGTTATTGCCCTCGAATATTCCTCCTCAGATATATCTTTCTCATTCAACTTATCATAAAACTCTGCCTTTGACGGTAAATATTCTTGATCCAATTTCTTTACATCATCCACATAATTGTAAGGAAATACACCTTTCTGTCTAATTAAATTAAAGACTCTAGGGTCTGAAAAATACTTTTTACTCTCCAGAAAATCCCTACTAGTCAAACTGTCTGATAATGCTTGTAAAGATCCAGGTAGAAAACGACAACTATCGATAAATCTCATTTGTAAAAACTTCCTCCTTATTCTACCGGTTCGGTCCACATAGTCATGCATATACAGACTTTTTGTAAATGAAATGTATTTTTCCTTATTCTGGGCTACCACGTCTATCTTATCTCCATGAGAAGATAGTTGTTTGATAAATAGGTGACAATCGTACCCACTTAAATTGTGCGTTATAATTGGTATAAAATTTGGTAATTTGAAATTTAAATTACATTTCGAATGTGCAGCCCCGAATCTAACTTTACCAGTTATGTGGCAATGATCGCGAACTTTAATATCGGATCCTGAAAATGGTTTCTCACAGATGTTACATTTCGTTGAAGTATCAAATTCAATCTGCTCTTCCGGCGTTAAAGGGATCATGGGAGTTACATCTTTCAAATATTTGAAATATAGTTCTTTAAGATCAGCTTCTAGCCTTGTCACGAATTCTTTCGCCGCGTCTTTACCTCGATACAAGACAAATTTGGATAAGTCAGAATCAAACGAAGATTTAATAAAATATGAAAATGAATATGGTTCATGTGTGTGGGTTTCGTTTGTATACGAATATTCTGGGTTGGGTTCACAGTTATCGATTGGTTTTAATAATGACTCAAAATCCGCATACACAACAAAGGGGACCGGCATTTGCTTTTCAAAATTCTCGAATTTAAGTATGTTTTCTGGAACCTGATTACCAAACTTATCAATTCGTAATTTTTCTGTGGGTGTTATCGTGAATATATGATTGCAATCGTTCCTTTGGTGAATATCTAGATACGCCTTAGTTGAAAAATATAACAAACAACCGTCACAAAAGTACCGCTTATGCTCGTTTGAACTTAACTGATGTGCAACTAACCGTGAAAGATCTCTTATCCAACAATAGTGACCATTCCCCTTATCATCCGTTAAATAGAGCAGATTGACATGTAAAGCTAATTTCTTCTGAGCATATCTCAATGGACCAACTATTTCGTATGTGATATTACCATCTTTGATTATTTTTTCAATTCCGTACACGTTTATAGATATATTATTGTTTCTCTCGAACAATGAGATATCTTTAAAAGTAATAGGAAAGTTCATACCGTGGACATTCAATATGGTTGAAAAATGCGGGTAGGATGACACTTCCGCTACTCGGGTGCTTGCTGGTAGTAGCGCTGATGTGACGGCCCAAGCAAAGCAACACTGGTCTTGATTTCGCACATTTACCACTGCCTTCTTTTTCTCTATAAAGTATGGTAACTTTATATAAGACGATCCACCCAATGGTGAAAACTTGTTAATGTTCACTTCAGCATAAAGGATACATTCGATCGCCCACCCTGAAAATAAAACAACAAAGGTTACTATCTCAATTTATGCACTTCTCTAAATATCTAACATACCAGAATCCTTCTCCTCAAACTCAGATGATTGGGATGTAATTTCATCAGCAAACCGTTGATAAACATCAGATAGGTCTGTGCTCTCGTCTATTACTTTATTAACCGTATTGAAGGATTTGACGTCTGCCACATCACTCGTTTGTAATACATACTTCCCGAATACTTCCATGTTCACTTTCAGGGCTCTGTGCACTCGAAGTTTCTCTTCTATTACATCTAGAGTATTTTGCTTGATGTTATCGAAAAACTCTTTAAAGTCGGTATACAATTCTGATGGGCTAAATCTATAGCTGGCAATTCTACATTTGAATGCACTTTTTATAAGTCTCACACCATCAGTGATCGGGATCGATGAATTTGTTCTATGTTGTAATGTCCTTGCGTGGGCAGTCATTCGATTTTTCGGAAGTGAAACATTGCAGCAAGGACATATCATATTCGGAGGTGTACTATCCAATTTAATTTTTTTAGCTTGTGGTCCACTTGTGGAACTGCCACTGCAAACATTTCTCTGATGTCGACGCAAATTGTCCGAACGCGTAAAATTATCACCGCAATCACTACATGTATGCATCTTATTAGACTATATCTTGATCACTGTCTGTCAAGCAACTGTAGCATCGATGATCGAGCCTCCTCGATTTATAGCTAGATACTCAAGGGCATCGTACCCCCACCTCCACTCATTCGCTTATCATGCAAGGCCCGACGTTAGCAAAACACGTTCTTTTGTAAGGCCAAGCTCAAGGCTATCCCCACCCCATTTTAATAACATTCAGGGAGGATCACTATCGATCCTCATAGGAAAATCATACAACTAATTTCAAGGTTATACAAACAACCAATACAAACACTAATAACAAATATTCCACAATCAGTCAATGTGAACTGGAACTCTCAAGGTTACCCAACACCCCATTTAAAAAGCCCCATTAAGATACGATCACTTTTGGAAAGACAACGTTACAAAATGACCTTCAGGGAGGATCAGAACCGGCACCTATAAGAAAAACCCACGTCAATACACCTCATGAAATATGGAAACCAAGGTCATCCCCACCCCATTTGAATGACCTTCAGGGAGGATCAGAACCGGCATATCCATACTACTAACAGTGTATCGTTCTTGGAACTCTTGCCAGTGGGGGAGGAGAAATACAAAAAAAACAAAACTTTTTAAATCACTCAAACTTCTTAATGTTCCAAATCTCCTTGATCATTGTCTACTTTTTTGATGAAGATGGTGTAAAGGTAAAGGAACTCGATAATGTGTGGGAAGTGTTGAGTCAAGACACTGGACGCCATTTTTTTAACAAGTGCGATGAGCAGTTTGGGAAGAAAGGTCATTTAAGTGAATGCCTCGTTTTTCAATTACGTATGCAAAACTCATACAAAATAATCTAATATTGCATTATTATTATATTTATTTTACTGGTATTCAATTCATGCAGCAATAATGGTGATAAATTTAAATATGCACGTTATGTTGTTGTCTGCTGATAACTGATAATTTTGTTATTGTCTGTGTGCACTGTCGCCGTGCTTGTTATGTCAATAACCTATTTTTCCTTAGATTATCACGTAAAAATAATGCAGCCAGTGACTGATTGATAATAAAAATTATATTTATTGCCATTTGCAATTCACGCCTGTGCGCATTTTCCGAGGTGTAGTATCTTCTATTGCATATCAATCAGATACCCTAAACATTACATGCAAAAAATATAACATCCCAGCACATTGACAAAGTTAACAACTGATAAAAAAAAATGATTTCGCTTTGACCACTGAAGCAATGGCGGTCATAGGGGGGACATGGCCTAAAATCGTAAACAGCTCACATTTTATGTTACTACATGATTATAAGAATTCTTAGTTTGTATTCTTTATTCCATATCCATTTTTCCAATAAAAGAAATCAAACTGTTATCATAGACAGTATACAACTACTGCTACATACTTAATGAATTTTCGATGACTCCCCCCTCCCCCCTCCCGAAAAAGTAAGCTATGATGACCACAAATTAAATCATCTAAATATTCAAAAGCAGCATGCATTTTACACCCAAGGCTTAGACTTTTTTTAAGAGTCACATTTGTGAGGCCGAAAGAATGGGAATTTGAGAAAATCCAGAACTTTTTGTATTCATATATCATGTATTTCCCATCCCACAAGTGAGTGAAACTCTACTACTACACATTTTTTTAGCGTTTTGATGCGCATTTTAAATAAATTAATAATTTTATAATCAAAATTATTTATTTTCTGGACCTAAACTAATTTATTCGCCAGTAACAGACAAAAAAAAAGTCAAGCATGTTGCTACTGGGTAAGAAAAGGAAACAGGTGTTTGTTTCTTCAAAGAAGCTGAAGGGGAGAATTGGGTTGTAACTTTGTTTTAGATTTCGAGGCGGGGGTTAGACGTCATTGCAGGGGCGTAGCTACCGCCTGATCTGGCGCATCAATTTTACGGGGCCCACGGGCGACGAGGGCCCCCAAAGTGCATAAGCAGAAATAAATAGAAACTTACAAATTTTTTTCTTATTTCACAAACGACAAAAGTCAAAAAAACAATTTCCCGCATAAAACGTGCGTTCAAAGGTTATGCAAATTTTGTATGAGGAATATTTTTACCGTTCCTAAAGGCCCCCAAACATATTTTTATACGGAGCCTCGCAACGGCACGCTACGCTTCTGCGTCAATGGTTCTCAGATAAATCAATAGAAAAATGTCAGAATCACGATAATCAACAAAGCAATCTAACCTAAATGCTAAAACGTTGTTTTTCACCACGTCTTTTCTGTGCAGTTTCAAATTGAATGAAAAAAATGAAGTAAAGTTGATTGCTGCCACACATAATAATGATACCATTTTATTGCTTTCCTATTGTATGAAGCTATAGTCTGAAATCCCCTTGCAACCAAATCGTCGCCCACCCGCCCGCAAAAAAACATCCAACACAAAAACTCTCGCAGTTTCTTGTGTCTCCCTCCTTAGGAACTAGGAGACCACAGTTTGTATTCTGCATGCTTCAACTGGACGATGCGAAATGATCAAGAGCCTCTAAACAGTCTAAAAACGAAGTATGAGCTGTTTTTATATTTTAAGTTTTCTGTCTATTGTTGCGCCGCCACTGACAAGATTTTTCAGAAACTGGCGCGTTTTCCATTTTCGCCGCGATAGTAAATTCTTTGTCAAAATTTCATCAAAATCAATTCAGTAATTTTCGCTTTACGCAATATACATAGTACGAAACTAAGTCCCCTATCTGCAATAGGCAAGCCAATGTTCAGATGAACTTAAAAAAGTATATGCCGCTAGGTATTGGGCAATGGACAAACTATTATGAAGACAACAAATTTTTTAGTTTTACTACTCCCCACCCCCAACCACCCCAACTTCACCTTTACCCAAAAAAAATAGAAAATGATCAGGAACCTCTAAAAAGCCTAAAAACAAAGTTTGAGCTGTTTTCATATTTTTAGTGTTTTTATTATTGCTGCGCCGCCACTGACACAATTTTTCCAAAACATACGCGTTTTCTCTCCTCGCCGCGGTAGTAATACTGTGTCAAAATTTCATTAAAATCAATTCAATAATTTTCGCGTTACGCAATATAGAACGACCTAAAACAATACTCGTGTGTATACGTCACAAATTCTAAGTCCCTATAATAAGCTAGGCAATGTTTGAATGAACCTAAAATAGTGTATTATGCCGCTAGGTTTTTCATTCACAGGTCAGAGGACAGCCCGTTATGAATACAACCAATTTTTCAGTTTTACAACCCCCCACCCCCCAACCCTTGGCTTCTATAATAAGCAACGCAATGTTTGGATAGATCTAAAATAGTGTATTATGCCGCTAGGTTTTTCATTCATAGGTCAATGGATATCCCGTTATGAATACAACCAATTTTTCAGTTTTACAACCCCCCACTCCCAACTACCCCAAATTCACCCCACCAAAAAAAAGTAGAAAATGACCAGGAACTCTCCTAAAACGCCTAAAACCGAAGTTTGAGGATTTTCTTTTGTTTTTTACTAATTACTCCACCGCCAATGCACCGATTATCAAAATTTTAGCAGCATTACCTACTAGGACCCCAGAGCATATCGCTACCCAAATTTCATCACAATCCATTGAATCCATGCAGCGGTTACTGAGATTACGATGGTAGAAAAACGCGACAGACAGACCGATAGACAGACAGATAGACAGACAGGCGGACAGTCAGACAGACAGACAGACAGACCGACGGAAATGAGTGACATGGGTTTTCGTTATGTAGACTTCATAAAGCACCCAAAAAGCGTATTATCTCAAAATCGAAAATTTTCGCGATCACAATACTCCCCTCACCTATCGGTGTGGGATGTAAAAACAAAAACAGAGCATCTACATGGTGCTATTTTGTATTCACATTTACGGTCAATTTTTGCATGTTGTCTTGTGAAGAAGAGGAAAACAAATTAATGGACTATTTAAAAAGTATCCGGCGCTCAAGGTGGCCGAAGAAATGGCTCCTTAAGAATACAACACTTTACCCACGTCAAATTACTGCGTGAATTACGTGATAAACCTAATAATTGGCAAAACTATTAAATACAACAAAACGAAATAGCACAAATTAATATGGCTTGTAGATCTTGTACTGTCCCAAATCGACGAGATTTATTTTAGCTAACCGTTTTACGTAATCACTCCCTTAAGAATTAGTTATATTGAATCAGCGGTATTTTAAGAAACAAAGTGATTAGGTCATTGTTTATTAATGTAAATTTAAATGGAGACATTTATTCGGGTATGTTTGGAAATACCATCAAATCGCTTATCACTGAAACCATTGTAAACCAAATAGAAAAGGATGGAAACCATATACTTCATGAGACTGAAATCTATTTGAGCAAGACGCTCCTCCTCACTATGTTCTTTAGGTTCGGTAAAGGCTAAATGACGCATTTCCAAATAAATTGATAGGGCGAAGAGGCCCTAGAGAATGGCCTGTTAGATCTCCTGATATGACGTCATTAGACTTTTTTATTACTGCTCAACCTGAAAGTTTGAATGACCTTCGTCAATGCATCATCGACAGCTACCATGATATCCCACAACATGTTTTTGCAACTGCCCGTCAAGAATTTGAACATCGTCTATATCGTTTTTTGGCCCATAAAGGGCCACATTTTGAACACTCATTGCAATAAAAAGTTATATTTTAGTGTGTTTTTGTTTTTTATCTGGAAAAATTTAAATAAATTTTTCAATTTTCTTGAAAACGAATCGACCGATTTTAAGAAGTCATACGTTAAAATAAAGGACATCGACATATTGTACCTTTGAAACAAGTTACTACTCGATAGCCCTTGTCAATTCATTTTTTGCGGGGATGACCCTGGAGGCTACAAGGGTACAAGGGGCGGATGTAGTTTTCCCGCTTGACAAATCTTTTGACATGTTTTCTTCTTTTAATCAGTAGTTTTCGATAAATTCGTCGTGGGAAGTTTTCAAAAGAACAACCTGTATAATATATTTATTCTACCTTTAGGTACCTACAAGAAAGCGCGAATCTGTCGTCAGGGACCATGTAAAATTTCTGACTTTTAATCGTTGATAACTTTCTAAAATGATCGATAAGGAGTTTTGAACTTTTGAGGGTACATACCTATGATGTGATTAAACTTATTGAAACTGAAAAAAATTAATTTCATTTACCAACAACTCTCGTGAAGGAACGACATTAAGTATCTGAGTAAAAGTAAACGCTATACTTGAATGGTTCACGATTACTTGATTACTTGTTCAAGTAAACTAAACGATTACTTGACTCATAGTAGAAGATCCGAATATAAGACGACCTTCACCGAACTGGTTAATGGATGAAAAGCATTTTATATTAAATCTAATATGTTAAAAAAATATATCGCGAGTGGGTTTGCTGAAAAATTTCAGTCCAGGATATGATTAATTAGATATTTTTTTTACACATTTCACTGGTTTGGTTAATAGACCGAAAGTATGAAGCCCATAGAATATGCAAACGTTAGGTGGGCTACGTTTTTCCCGTCCCAACTATAGGGTAGGCAGGTAAAAACAGGTAAATCAATAATAGTAATTTGCACCGGTGTGGTTAATGCATGAAACTTATATCAAAATAAAGACAATTTTATTGCAAACACGTCGATATAGGGTTGTCTGCAAAAAATCAGTCTGGAATTCTGGTTGTTGAATTTTAGATCAAAATAATGCTGCCAGTGAATACGTGCGCCAGAGAGGTCCGAGCGAACTATCCAGTGTATTAACAAAGTGCGCCTGTCATGTGTCCGTGAAATTGAAAAGGAAAGGAAATTGAAAAGGATAGCGATACACTCGTAAATGGTGTGCATCATTGTATTGGAACAGTATGCCTTATTCTTCTGAATTGAAAAAGCGTGCTGCTACTACTGCTATACTGATTGTTGTTATTTATAAAGATTAAATTGTGATAAAAAATGGCTAAAAAGTGTTTTCTATGCAACTCGGACGATGATGTTCTTGATTATCATGTAAACTAGACTTCACAGTCGCTGGTCTCGAGTAGTATCTATGAACATCATCCACCCTTCGTCGGTCTGTTTTCCTCGACGAAGTGAGTTTCCCTGCAATATTCGTACTACAGGGCTTTTCCATCATCGCCGCTCGGTTGTTTATTTTCCTCTCCTGCAGCAGCAGCAGTAACAGCAGCAGCGCAGAGTCGACAGCCACGGACCTGCTTCCGCTCTCTGCGCTACTTCTTATCTCTACTCCTGCTGGATTCTTTGCTGCTCCTGCTCCGTTTCCATAACGACGCTCTATGTCTCTCTCTTGGGCCACCGTCGTCGACGGCTCTATGCCAGGGACGTACGCAAGTATGACACTCGGGTTCGTGCAAAGCAAAACAACCAACCCACCAAACAAAATTTTGTTTTAGATGAAGTCAGAAATATATGAGTTGTTTACATTTTTTGTGCTCTTACCGAGTGCCCACACTACAAAATATACCTATGCCTTCTCAAGACGCCCGACGAGTCCGACAGTGGTAATCCCTATTCGGCATTTTTTGCTGGGCTGGCTAGGGGGCTAGCCCCATCATTAATGTAATCAAAATTGTATATTGTCTGTGTATAATCAGATGTCAACATATAATAAATAGATCAATTCATTTTGTTTTTATCTATTGCAAATTGGTATTTGCGATTATTTTGATCTCCTACCACCTTCTGAATTATCATAATATATATTTTGTCTCGATAATTACGTTTTTATTATTACTTAGGTCTACATAATAACGTAACTGCACTATAGAAGTGGCGGCACTGATTTGAGACCTGAAAGAAATGTAAACAACTCATATATTTCTGACTTTATCTATACCTCACTATTACCATCATATGATAGATTATTATTATTATTATTACAACAAAATATGAGTTGAGCTAACAGCTATAAACTCGAACATAATATAAGTAAGTGACAGTGACAGTATTGAGCACTAAACTATGGGGCGTTTTCTTGTATCCAACTATCGTACGAGTTCTTAAAGTTGTTGACTGCAGATGCGAACACTATATCCAAGCCTCCAGGGGGAGTCCATTCCATGAGTCGAATTTCCTGTTTGATAAGAACAACTGGCGGGGAGTGGTTTTGAACTTCTCTTTCTTCCGCTTAAGGTTGTGGCCACGTAAATGATTAGTATTCAGGGAGAAAATGGAAGAAAGGTTAGTTCCAAAAAGTCAATGCAAGGATCGATATACAATTAGTATAAGGTCTCCTCGCAGACTCGATCGGAGAAATGAGTCAAATGGAACTGGCTCAGCCTTTCGTCGTAACCGGGACGTGTGGTACTGGAAACCAAACAGGTCCAGCAAATACTATAATGATGATGATGGTGAAAACATGGTGGTGCTGTTAATGTGATATGTACTTATACAATAACTTATATCCCAACTTTAGATATCACAGTGTGTGGCATTGAATGTCATAATTATTCATATAAATTAAATGTTGCAATTACATTTTCAAATATATCACAGAGTAATATCAAATGTCACGAGATATTGCACCCATGTATCTTAATCATTGCCATTACATTTTCTGTAATATAGAATTAATGTAACTAAAACAATATCTCCTGCATATTATAGCATTATATTTATCCATGTTACTATAATTATAATACATCTAAATATTTATAAGGATATACTCCTGAAAGTTTCACTCTGTAACGGTTCACCCGTTTTCAAAATTATTTTTGTATTATTTACTTGGCTACCATACACAAATAGTTTATAACTTCCATTTTTAGCAACTATTTCCTCATTATACTAGTAACGCTTTCATAATTGTTCGATTCTACCACTGTTCACTTCTTCGTTTTCCCATCTCTATTCCTTTCAGCTGGAAATGTCTATGCGCATACCTAATGAGTGGGAGATATGCTATCTGTCTCTCTCTACCAATCTTTCCTTTTGTATCGAAACACATGTCTCTTCCATTTTGATTTCTGAACTTCGAGCAGTGAACAGCTAAAACAGCTATGTCTCTGTAAGACAATTTTTGTGTGTGTACAAATATGTTGTAACCAAGGTAAGGAATTTATGTTCCCAATGCAAAATCATAATGATTTTGATGATTTTGATGAAGCTAAGTTCTTGTTTTTAAAGAAAAAAATAAATACTTATATATACAGATGTACTGCATTCATATATATGAAATAAATCTTTATTAAACCATTGTTGTCCTGTTTTCATTTCTTGACGGCTAGCTAGACTCACACACGCACGCACGCACCCCAGGCCTTGTCTCATGCAATCCGATTGAGCAGTTGGTTGCTATGGTCAATATGTTGGTTGGCCCTGGCAAAGAAAAAACACTGCTGCCATATGATGACATCGTAACTATTTCCTTGACCAAGTGCAGAAGATTTCATGATCCAATAACATATTTCATCTTAGCATTATACCTTCACGATACTTGCATGAATTTTTCCTGTATTAACGCAAAGGTCAGCATCGGATATCAAACATGTCACATGACCAGATTCAACAGCATTTCTCTGCCCTTCTGGCAAAAGACAACCTGTAAACTGTTATAAAACAAATAAGATACCTGAAGTCCTTTGATAAAACATATTTTTTACTTCCTTAAAAATGCAGGCGATGAATTTTCAAATAAAACATGGTACATAAAACAATGCAAACAATTAAAAATGGATTATTGCCAATATACGAGTATTTCACAACTATGTACTTACTTATTCAGGTTCCTGTAGGACACAATCAATGTTAGGTAAATAGTAAAATCAGTGAAGATCATGAAAACTGGTAAATTAATGTAAAATAAAACACCGAAAACAGAAAATTCTCGTAGGTTTGGATGCAGGTTGATGCATATATGAAGTTTTACATACCTTCTTCCAGCCTATCTAATTGACTACTTAAGTCTATCACAACAAACTTTTGTGCAGAAGGAATACGAAATCAAATTTTTGAGTCTTGGTTTTAGTAGGAATCAATAGTCGATGACTAGTGGAGAGCAACTAAGAAATTAACAAATTAAACATCACATGGGTTGATCTTTTAGTTTGACGTTGGGTTAGAATAACGTTGATGCCTCTATAATGTGTTAGCGATGAATTATTGTACAACCCTAAAAACATATTATGTTTCTGATATTGCATACATGTAATCATTAGATATTTTGATTTATGCTATATGTTCAGAAAGATCACTGGGATATAACTTCAAAAACGTTGCACTTGTGACTTAAAAAAATATTACGAAATATATTTGTTATGTAACATGTTATTTGGTGGAAATTGAATAAAACCTATAATTGATTTGTATAGACGGCGTAATAAAATTTACTCACTTCATAAGGACTATTCCGGACTTACATGTTTTCCGAAATTTCCATGTCTTACAATCTCATCTACCTAAATATTGTAAACGTGTGGTGAAAACTATAATAATGTTTGATCACCACGTAGACAAAAACCTATTAACTATACTCTGTTACCTGATACTTTAAACGGGCTTGACGTCTATCTGATAGGTATCAGCTGACGAAGAAGTGTATCTCAAATTTAATTTTTTATAGTGATGTTGATTGGCAATTCTGCGATCAGGACTGTATTAGTAATATTGTTACTGAATATCTCATTGCCAAAAAGGAATGACTATTTTTGTAAACAAGAAACTGCTTCAATATCCAGAAATTCGCAGCAAAAATGGTTGGTGAAAAGAAATAGACTATTTTATTGATTTGTATACTATAATGTTTATACATTTTTATAAAAAATGTTTCTAATTGAACAACTAATTATTTGGTACCTCAGTAATGTTCAGTTCTAATTTAGGAAATCGAACCTGGAATAGCTACATACACTTTTTACTATTTCATAGCCGTTGCGGTGCCCTTCAACGTTATATTTTTCTTCCATTGCCGCAAAAAGAAATGTTAGGAACTCAGTGCTTGTGTATGGTTGAGCTAAAAATGTTTTTATCTTCATTCTTAACTCATTTAAAGCATAATCATCATCATTCAGACCAGCCAAGTATGGCTGGCAGTTTTTCAGTAGAAAAACTGAAAGAAACGCTGGATGTGTATGTCAATAAATATTACTATTACTATTACTATTTTCCGAGAAACTGTAAAATAAGCATAGAAAAACGTCAATAAGTGATAATTACTTGTCATTACCAGTACTTGCACTCAGTACAGGCCTGTATTCCTTCAAAGCTTAAAATTGATACATCAAGATTCAATCTGGGGTATTTTTAGTTATCACTAGCCGAACAGCTGTTCGCTGTTGACACCGCTGACAGTTTAAAGTATCGGGTAACAGGGTATAGTTGTGACGGAATTATGGATATGGTTATTGTTTTTGATAATTGCTTTGAGTCTGAAACCTATATTGATAAAATAGGTTGGTCCAGTTTGAAATGGCACAACTTAGGGGTATAGATAACGGTAAATTTAAAAATAATGAAAATGTCTATACAGGGTGTTCATGTGAAAACTTCCCACCAAGGATTTACCAAAACCACTGATTAAAAGAAAAAATGTCGAGACAAGTCAAAGGATTTGTCAAGGGGGACAACTTTTTAACCATAAACCACTTCACCCCCTTGCACCCTCTCCCCCCCCCCATCCCCTTAAAAATGTCAAATGGCAAGAGGTATCGAGTAATATCTCATTTCAAAGGAATGTCGATGTCCTTTATTTTGAAGTATGATTTTTTAAATCGGTCAAATCGTTTTCGAGAAAATTAGAAAAATCTCTATATAACTTAAGTTGTTCAAATAGATCACAAAAACACACGAAAATATCACTTTTTATTGCATTGCATTAAGTGTTTTTAAAAATTGCGCGTTATTGCCCAAAAGATGACATAGGCGATATTTAAATTCCTGACCGACAGTTGCAAAAACATGTGGAATAACATGGCTGCTTCCGATGATGACGAAGGTCGTCCAAACTTTCAGGTTGGGACCTCAATGTTGTGAGTATAGTGATAAATTTTTATTATAATATTTTGAAACTCTTTTTTTCTTTTCTTCTAACTTTTGTAAAAACTCTGAAGATGGCAATAAGCATTGCCGAAAGCTTGGCAGTTAACACCAGAGTCTCCTTTATGCAGTGACCCTCAGTCTTTTTCAAAATTTTGGCCACAACCCCAAGATTTTCTCATCTAGTAGTAATAAATCTAATACAGTAAATTCCAAGTCCGTTGGTTCCTCTAATAGGCAAAGCAATAATGTTCGGATGGAAGTGTATTATGTCGCTAGATCTTGCACAAGTCAATGGAATACAACAATTTCTTCATTTTTACAACTCCCCACCCCCAACCAGTCCAATTTCGCCCCCAACCAATCCAATTTCACCCCTACCCAAAAAAAGTAGAAAATGACGAAGTTTGAAGAACATTTCAAAGTTTTTGTTTTTCGCTAATTACTTAGCCGCCCATGTACCGATTTTCAAAATTATAGCAGCATTACTCGCTACGACCCCACAAGATATGGCTACTCAAATTCATCACAATCCATGCAGGGGTTACTAAGTCTACGAGGCTTGAAAAAATCCAACAGACAGACGGACCAAAAGACAGTCGGATAGACCGACGGAAATGAGTGACGTGGATTTTCGAAAAAATCACAATACTCCCCTCATCTTTCGGAGTGGGAAGTAAAATGATGTAGTGGTCTCGGTTTTAGAGAATCCTTATCGCATCGCTACAAAAAGAAAACAACTGCATGACAACTTCATAAACTTAACTTCTGGCAGAGGCTACAAACTTTAAAATAACCAACCCCATCCAGGATTGACGCCGGGATACAGAACAGGGGTGGCTGACAGAACAGTTTAAACCCCTTTAAATGCCACGCCACGTTACAAAGTGTACTTAGACAGGAATTTCATTTCGGCTACCATTAATATTAATCTAGTGCCATCAATATAACGAAATTACTCCAGTGAAGAGCGAGTTCAGTCGGCCTGACAAATAGTGGCAGCGGAATGCGGAGAGTAGTTGGCCGTGGAATGAATCGAGCGAGTATAGAGCTCACAATATACCGGTTGCACGTTAAAACTTACTGGAGAGTACTAGACAATAATGAAACTAACGCCTCGCATACAATATTACACAGAAATGGCGTCATTTAGATTGTTATACGCAAAAAGTTTTATACCAACGATTTTAAGAGCATGGCTCTTGCCCAATATACACGATTGGCACAGTTGGATCTGGAGTGCGAATCTCCAATGCATAGGGACTCATCAAGCCAAGTAGCTTGAGTTTTTTCTTAAATACTTGACAGCTCAAGCTTTTGAAAATTTTATATATGACTTGACCTGATTTTCGATCTGAACTACTTGACTTGATATCAAGTAAAATCAAACTACTTGACATTACTTGATATCGATCTGTAAAATGTGAATCGAAGCATTAAAATAGGGGAATCACCGAGGTTACGACAAAGCAGGCACCCGATGACTTTAAAACTTTAAAGCCAACCGACACAGAATGGTCGTTAATTGAAAGAATTTGCCAGTACCTTAATGTTTTTAAAAGTATTTCCACCATTTTTGCATTAATATGCTGCTCGATAGACCAGATTCGGGGGCTATGGAGCTTGACAATAAACCTGATCGAGTTGAAACCGATGAACAGATTATAAATAGTATTCAAGCGGCAAGCGACAGTACTGAAGATATTTTAGAATGTTGGAAGAGACACGAATTTATTTTTCCAAACCTTGCCGCAATGGCCAAAGACTTTTTGGCAACGCTTGCTTCTTCAGCTCTAGCTGAAAGGCAGATTTCTAGAGCTGCCTTAACTCCTACCAAAACAAGAAATCGATTAGGTAATAACTCCGTTAGAAGTCTTATGTGTCTCAAATCATAGACGGCAAATGAGGATATTAATTTTTTTTTACTTCTGTTTCATCGGCATCGACTGCTCTGGTCATTAGCCTCCTGTTCTGTTTCCCGGGCCACTCTAGGAACAGCACTGTTAATTAGAAGCCAATAGTGAAGGCTCAGGTGGGGGACTCTTCGTTGAGCTTTTTGTATGGATATTTATGTTTGATTGAAAAAACCAGAAATAAATTTCCGCCTCTAACGAGAATCGAACCCGGGACCTTCCGGTCACGAGCCCTCGACTCCAACCCCTGAAACAACCCACCCCCATTTGAGTTTGTTGTTTATCTATACGTATTATTGTCATTATTTCGTATTTTTATTTCATATTACTACATTCATTATTTAACTAAGTTTGTTGGAGTCCTCGTTTTTGGATTCATTTTTAAATAAAAGGTTACATCTTTATATAGGATTTTTATTGTTATTGCGTTTTGGCAGTTAATCAGATTAATATCAAAAAAGAACTATTTTTTCAAGAAAAATCAAGTAGTTAGCTTGAAAAACTTGAGTTTCAAGTTGCTTGATGTGTAACTACTTGACTTGAATTTCGAAAACAAATACATAAGTATAAGTAGCTTGAAAATCAAGTCAAGTTGTGAATCACTGCCAGTGCAACTAACAGAGAAGATACATACGGGCAACGACATCAGTTAAAAAGAGTCACCTAACCCCTCATACGCCCCGTGTGGGGGCGGGTTAGAATATCTCCCATCGTATATCCTGCGTGTCGTAAAAGGCGACTAAAGGGGACCGAACTACTGTCGGTATAAGCAGTAACCTCCTCTTAACCAACAGCTTTGGGTGGACGAGATGAGAGTCAGGACACCTTCTTGTCCTTGAGGTGAGAAATTGTCCCTAAAGGCGGATGAACCAGTAGATACATCTGGTCAACGGCATGAGGATGCAGAAAGCAAATGAGAAACTACTTCATTGAATATCTTTAAGATATCCTAAGAGAAACTCGTAAAATGAGTACATATGTAACGTGAGAAATCGCGAACGATGGCGAGCTACAGTTCTCAAAACTATTGATAATATTCGTGCCACGCAATACTCTAGCTCCGGCTTGATGCATTTTGCGAGTTCACAACATGTCTGTTAAGACATTGTGACTATGATGATGATGATGATGCACATCATACATACATCCTACATTCCCACTACATTCATACCCAAGCGCAGTAGAAAGCAGTTTCGGTGGAGCACGGGAGCGTGCTTGATGTATTACTCAAAGCGTGTATCGCATGTTGTCAGATTATAATTATTGCTCTTGCTTTAGACATGAAAAATGACCAGAATTGCCAATCTTTGGCGTGCGTAAATGAAAATCGCCAGAAATGGCGGCTTCGCGGGTCTGAACGTGAAAATTGTCAAAACCGAGACGCCCAGTATGATATATGTATATAGCGTACTATTTCAAATTTTTGTAATAATGCATAATAATTGTTATGATGTCAAATACCGCCCTGTAGCTACTAAGTCAAGATAAACTTGGATAATTTTTATACATCAGATTATTAGGTAAGCATAGCTCTGTCAAAAAAGACCTAGCTTGCTTAATGGGCCTATACCGTGATCTTAGATTGATCAATATATCTACTACGGTATCATTTTTGATGATACATAGGACCGTTTACTGCAAAAAGTTAGCAGAAAACTTGATCCAAATGAAAATAATACTAAAAAGAAAATTTTACTGTAATTTGAAATAGCTGCTGATGACGTCACCTGTAGGGAACCAGTGAGAAGCGTCCTTCCATATTCCTTTCCCAGTAAATGATTTGGGACAATGGGGAACAGTCTTCTTTCCTTTGCTCAGAACATAAAGTACACTCGATGTAGCACATATTTTTTTTGACAGTTTACATGCTTGAAACGTCATACCGACTGAATGTTGTGCTATACCCATAAGGGCTGTTCCAAATTACGGTTCTATCACCGTCCCAGAACTGTTCTCATCATGCCCCGCCCATTTTGTGATTCTAGAATCGATGATTGGTTGGTACGCAGGCTGACTAAGCAATTACCGTTTTTAGAACTGTAAAATGGGCGGGGCATGATGAAAACAGTTCTGGGACGGTGATAGAATCGTAATTTGGAACAGCCCTATAGATATCATAACGTAATAGAATGTCAACGTCGGTAGTCGTAGGCGAGGAAAGAGAGAAAATGCTATTGCTTTCTGCCACTGAGCTCTTATTGGTTCGCTACACGTGACGTCACGACCTGGGCGGGTGTATGTGTATGTATTCAAAAAATTCAATATTTAGAGCATTTTTTTTCGGTTATAAATACGATAGAAAAATTTTGTAAAATTATTTATGGCATCTACGTGGTGTCAGGGTTCGTTTAAGCCAATAAACAAAAAATGTGGTATAGGCCCATTCTGTCAACTTATACCAAAGTTATGGCCATGTGAATAAAAACTTTTTTGACATTCCCCCACTACTACATTTTAAAAGATAGAGCAAAAAATGTTTAACAAAAAAAAATCAGAAATTGTTCTGTCTACCTGATGGTAGAATTTATAATATACCTTTACTTGCATATTTTTTGAGAGAAAGCCGTTTTTCTGATTGATCGTAACAGTTGCGCCCCCTAGCGACCACTTGCGGAATTTGAAAATATTTTCCAGCGATTTCTCTTACCGATTTACCCAATATTATTTCTTGCTCGAAGTTATATGATTAACGGTTACCGAGATATTGCCGGCGTCCATTCTTATTAGGTCACCCTGTACGTATTCTTTCTTCGATATTCCAAGTTAGGAATAAGATATCGACATATATGGTTGTCGCTAGCTTAAGTACCATTTCTCTAGATTCTTATGAAAAAAAATAACATCATTGCATTTGATTTTTTGGAGAATTTTGAAGTTTTCGGTTATTATATCAAAAAGCGCGCTCTAGCGGTATCATTAGGAATTAGTCATAGTAAGATGGGTTTGATGGAACAATAAATGCTCTTTTCTATAAGACCAAGTTTGTTGAAATCCGTTCAGTTGTTTGAATGAATTACCCCCCACCACTTTATCTTAATAGATACGTCAAAAAGTGTTGCAAATATTACTCTAGTGAATCCTAGCTTTGAAAAGCACATATCTATTGATAACATAAATTTACTAGGTGGGCTTTAGTTAAAATTACTTTAAATGCTTTAATACGTCGCGTCGTTTACGCCTCCAGGTGACCATCTTGGCAAAAAATTCAGGTCTTCTTGTGCCCGCTTTAGTAATATTTTTTTTTACCGCAAGTCTCTATGACGAGAGTTTCCGAGATAACAGCACTTTGTATTCTTATCTGACCATCCGGTACATTGACAGAATACCGGGGGGATACAAAAGAGACAACCAATGTGTCTTGCGAAATTATAAATTATTTACTGAGAACATTATTTGTTTCAAGTTCGAAACAGTGAAATTTCTAAATTTCATGATACGGGAGAGGGCCTAAGAGTGCTTTGGTATAGATAGGGTATAAGATAGGTACACATCAATTTTATGGAATCATAAACCAAAATAGCAGCTTATGTGGTAAATGCTTGGCCTTTCTATTGATTATTACCGGTCTTACTTGGCATAAAATATAAATGTGGCATCTCTGTCTCTCATACATGACAAGCATGTTGGGCTCCTTCAAATTATAATGAGATTTCCACACTGGAAGACACCAACTTGGGTAAAAACAATGTTGTCACGTTGTTCATCTAAAATATACTAAAATTCTTAATATATTCATAGAATGCGTCGAGTTTGCGGTATGTAAAAGCTGTGAGCGAATAATCAACAATTTTTCCTTAATTTCATCTCTAAAATTTGATTACGTATTTGCAATCATCAATTTCTTACAGTATATCAATAACGGCGCTCAAGAGCTCCAGATATGCGTATCGAGGTTAAAAACAAACGATTTATATAAAAAATAATAATTTATTAAAACACCATACATATCGAAATGTTTCGTACATTACAATTTAATTAACAGTTTTTACAATATTTATTTTTCAATTACAAACATCGAAAATGCTTTTGATGCCTTTACACATTACCACAAGTTATGGAAATATTTTTAAAAATACTCGCTAAAAATACCAGATCGTTGAAATTCCGAAATGTGGCATTTACATACTTAAATCGATGCTTCAATTAAACAACTATTATTTATGAAATGCTAAAATGAACACCATAAAGTTTTGATGAACTTGTTAACCAGTCAAAATGTACCACAATTCCAACATTTCAACCACAATAATAAATTTAAAAAACCTCAATGAACAGCTTTTGGTCTATTTATAGGCAGTGGGCTACATAGGAATTTACTTGTAAAATATTTTGATTTCTTACAAAGAAGAATTTTGGAAATATAGCTAGTAGCATTCACCGAAATACTTCAAAATATGAGCTTAAAATGGGTTGAATCCGGAACGATTTGTATTCTAATTCAGTCGACAGGACGCAAATTTCGCCAAATTATAACTGAAATGCATAACTGAATTGAATGTTGAAATAAGTTAATATAATTTATCAAGCAAGAAACAATAATAAATCACAATTATTAAATACATATGTAAATCATGATTTGGACACAGCATCATTGATTACGCTATAGAAATAAGATAAAAATGGGAAGACATATATATACATTTTCTTAAATTAAAAACCATGTTGATGCTGTGCGATATGCTGATAGTTTACCTAATGCCTTATCAAAACTCAGTTGCAAATACCACTACCAAACTGTCAGTAATGAACGCTTTTACATATATTACTTGAAGAATAGTTTCACCAATTGTACTTTTTCAAATTATAGAAATTCGGAGTTGAAACACTAGAATAAAAAGTCAATAGCTTCACCTACTACAAAATGGCGAAACATCTATTAATTATCTGATACAAACATTGATATCGGCACATCTAGAAATATTTGTTTAGAGCTTGAAGTTAAACGTAGGAATTTAAAAGAGAATGTAAAGTTTATGTTGAGATTCAATTTTATTTTAATTTAGCTAAAATAACATGATGTTTCTGTAAAATTACATTGAGGCAATTATTGAATATTCCGCCATTTTGTGGTAGGTGGAGGAATTGGCTTTATAGGGTATTGACGTATTCGTCAGGAGCTTTAAAAAGATGTGTCACAAGACCCACTTTCAATTTAATTCTTTTCCCAGTTGGCGCCCAGTCGCCATCTTGAAAGATTCATCTGTCAATTTTACTACAAAATATAGTATACATACATCAATTTCATTATCCCAGGTTTCAGTTTTTTGAGTTGATTCGCTCAAAAAATAGAAGGAGAGGAAGTTAAAGAACAGCACAGTATAAAGCTAAATTCGTTAAAAGAGGCTACACTGTGATTTGTATATGCTTCAAGAATCTAATCAGTGTATCACCAACCAAGCCAACGACTGAAACCAAATGGGAGGTGCTTACATCGTTGCCTTGTGAATTAGGATATCTTGACATGGCTGTAACTAGCCAGGGGCAGAGTTACGTACAAAAAAAGAATCAATTTTATTTTCGTTCGTGGATAGTTACGTAAAAAAATTACTCCTTCAAATATATGTATGTGAAAAATAGAAGGAACCATTTATCAATAAAAATTATATGGTCATCCAAACAACTAGGTGCGACTTAGCAAATTGGCCGATAACTCAACCGATAAGTAAAGGCCTGGTCAAACAGAGAACGCGGCGGACCGGCGTTCCCTAACAATACAATGGAACGCCGAACGCCGCGTTCTAGACCGCCGCGTTACAGCGTTCCATTGTATTGTTACAGAACGCCGGACCGCCGCGTTCTCTGTTTGACCGAGCCTTTATACTTCAAATACGGAGATTTTATAAATAATAAGCCACAAAAAAAATATATATGATTAAAAAGATGTTTTTTCCTCCCTGCTTAAAATGTTATACATAGGTACTTTAAAGGCGCGATTGACGATTCTCCCGACGAGTTCTCCCAAACGTTATTTGAAAAATACAAAAAAATACTAAAAACTGCTCACTCCTTACTACCCAATAAATTTTATGTTTTTGAAGGATTATACAAAGCATACCAAATCTTTCTTAAGGATCATAATGGTCTTCCACAGATAGCAAAGCCCTCTATTAGATTTTTGCTTTTGTACGTCATAAAGACAATTTCTGCAGCGTTTCCCGCATCAAATATCAATTGAGCCAACATTATTCCTCAAAATTAGAATTACGAAAAAGCGTCCATTTTGTACAAGTATATATACATGTTTCGAACCCTATAATTACACGTCTCAACGAACCTGGAACTCATCTACACTTCTACACACAAATCGTTATATTGAAACTAAAGCGATCAATAAATAATAATATATTCGCATACATTTTCTCTGTGCTGTACACGTCTACTCCCAGGGCAGTTTATACAAAGAAAAAAATCAATTAAATACAACAGTCTTTGAAGAATATAAATTCGAATATAAATATATTCCAGTGTCACTGTAGAACTTAAATCAATAAAAATTATGAGCTCGTATTGCGAAGATTCCTTATGTTCCCGAGTACGTTTTTTACATTGTATTGTTGAATTATTTTTTAAACAAACTGCTACCACCAAACACCCGAAAACACGCTTTAAGATCTTTCTGACGCTAATACGTTAAAATATTTTACAAAACGATCTGAAAGCTCAAAAATATCTAAAAATGAAGTATAGGCCATTTTTAAGTATTATGTCGTTGTCAATCTGTTCAGTTTCAAAACCTACTTTCGGAATTATCCTCGGAATTATCTAAAAGTTCAACGATTCCTCGTTAGAAACATTGAAGCATACAGGTAGAGGTGTCTATTATTATGCCCAAACACTTATATTCGAGTTACAGTCTTAAAGTCGAGCTTAAAGTTATATTACCTTCTAAATTTTCGAGATAAATCATGAAAGTAACTTTGTGCTTGATCTTGATTTATCGGAAAATTGAATGCCAAGTTATCAAATCCAAGTTAAAACCTCTATTTTTGATCACATACTCGAACAGACCATAAGCTTTTCACATGCTAAAATTAAATTTCCGACAAGCAAAAGCACGCGGCCCTATAGCTGTGCCCTCTCATAACCCCTCAGTAACCCCTGAACCTGATGTTGGATTTTAAGACTCTCAAAAGAGGCCAGTAAACACTTAATAACTTCACCTTGTCCTTGTTATATCATGTCACAGTCAACTATAAACTATCGTTCCTGATTTTAAGAAACTTTTGTGATTTTTTTCTGGAAAGCGCAATCCAAAATGGTACTATTATCAAGGATTAATTCTTTGGGTTCATCCAAATTCTTGATAAAAAATTTAGTTACCGTTTCAGTATTCAAACTTGATTTCAAGGCAAGATCAAATCTGAGATCACCGATGTTTTATAAACCAAAGAAAGTTATCCCATATTTTCATGGTTACTTCGTTTTTAAGATACAAAGGTATAAAAGTGTGGAAAAGTATATAATTATTAATTTCTTAAAGATCATTCAGGCGATTTTCTTATAATTTGGCTAAGTCAGCACTGACGAAAAGATAATTTTATTATCCCCGCATCTCGGGGGGCAGTTCCAAAATTAATATTAGCAGAGCCACTGATCTTAAAAAAGTTAAATGCCGTTTTTCAGATTAGACAGAGAAAAGCGCAACTTTTTTATCGCTTAATGTCTCTTCGTTTTTCACATTGTTTTCGAGGGGAAAAATAAAAGCCACTCCATGGGCTGTCGAAAAAAAAAGCTTAAAACAAAACAAGTTAACTTTGTTCTTCTTACCGACGGACCGTAATTCCAAGAGTGTATTTCTGACCCAAATTCAAGTAGAAAAGTCCATATATACATGTTCTGGCAACACTGAAGAAAATTCAAGACAAAGAATGAGACGTGGCAGCACCGTTCCAGCAGCCAACGAACCAACGAAAACGTCATTCACGATCAAGACTCCGCAATACCGCAATATTCGAGTCGCCGTCACAAAAACATTGATTTTGTAACTACTTGACATATTTGTGGTATACAAGAGTGCATTAATTTCAAAACCAGGTGAAACAATATTAATTCACTCAACTACATTACAATACCTACATGAGTCTTAAAAGAGTCTGGTTTTCAAGATACAGCTTGTCAAAATAAGGGAAAAAATTCTTTGACACCTTGTCTTTTGAAAACCACTAGGATAAATGTTTATTTATATATGAACTTTTCTACTGGTTGAAGTGGTTTTTATTTTTTTCCTCAGAAACAAAGTGCGATACGAAGGGATGTTAAGAGACAAAAAAGTTGTAATTTTTATCTGTTTAATCTGAAAACCGGCATTTAATCTTTTGTAAGGTCAATGGCGTTCATTTTTTTGCTAATACTAATCGCGCCAAATAAAAAAAATTGGCTCGCCGATCTTTAAGAAATTAACAAGAAAATCAACCCGTTTTCAAAACTTCACTTCATTACCTTAAAACTATTGCGGAACCATGTAAATATATGATATTTCCACCTTAAAATGGATTTTTCAATCCAACCACCCTATATAAGTGTATATATGATAGCCTTGGATAAAAGCTCGGAAAAAAAGGAATCGATTCAGCGACTCTACGAGCCCATATTTTTACGATTCGTTTTTACTACAGCGACCGAAGTATGAACCTAGTGACGTCACGAGTCATTGTCCTGGAAAGTCACTGACACGGCGTAGGTATAGTTAATGCATCGGGAACACACATACCAAACTCGATCGACAGAGGTAGGAAACTAACCCTGCTGGTATACACATCGGCGTAACCAGTATGGTGGACAAAGGGTATCCAAATATATTGGCGTTACCTTTAAATAGGTATACCAAAACTCGTAGCAAGATATTTTTATCTGCGAAACTGAGCGTACATTGCAACATACTCATTTTTTGGTTAGTTAGCAGCCAGTCAGTATTTAGAGATTTCATCTGTAGGACTAATTGCAAGTTTGTAATACTAGCTAATCTTTGGGCAAATTTGAAGCCTTGTGTGAAATCAATTTTTTGATGGTTAATGTCCCTAACCTTTTTTCCAAAATAATGATGAAAAAGTAATTTTACTGTAAACACAATCTTAACCTAAAATGGACCATCTCGTATTTCAACTGCATTCAACTCAGTGTTCTCTGCCAAGATACTTTACCAATAATTGGTAATTATTACCAATCTTTCTGTTAAAAGCAAAGTAAACCTCTAAAAATTATAACAACTTTTAAGAATGAGAGGTAGTAAAGATTTTTTTATTTGTCCTGTGGGTAGCACATTAGAAGCTTTATTTTAATAGAAAATCATTTACACAAAAGGGCAAAAGATCTTTCTCTCTACAAAATTTTACATATAAATTTGAAATATAACTTTTGATATATTTTTCATGTCAAATACCTTGTTCTTAACTTTAGTTGTTTTTTTTTTGTAGAACTTTCATCCATCATGTTCTAAAACTCAAAAGCTAGCATTCTAGTTAAAATTGAGACAAGATTTTTTTAACAGGCAAAATCCCTGAATACTGATTAATGCACTCAAAGAGACAAAAACATTGATAACATTGGACATTGAGCAGTCAGCTTTATCACTTAAATTTGATGAACACCATTGATGTATTTATATTTTTCAATTGTATTTTATAAAACTAAGAAGCACATCACAAACTGTTTGAAATGCAAAAAACAAGTTAGTTTGATTTATAATATATGTTGAATATATTTTCAGTTTTTAATATTTTTAAAATTTGATCACATACACTGCATTTATGAAATGGTGTAAACACTTCAGTTTGCAGTCTGGATTTCACGATTATAATGGTGGAAATACCTATAACTCCACAATGTCTTAATATAGCTTGTTTTTTTTTCTAAGCTTCATACAAGAAGCTTGTTTAAGACAAATCTATTCCTACAATTGTAACCTCACAAACATATTTGCAATTTTCAGGTGTTCATGCCAATTTTATTGAAGCAATCTTAGCCAGGATCTTATCACATCTAAATGTGAGCTTCAAAAACCCATTAGTAATTCTAAGAGCATCGCTGCTTGAAACTAGAAATAGTATAATAATCAAACTAATGCTCCATTTATAAACATTACTTCAACTTGTCTATAAGCAAACCAAAAATGAACCTGGTTTGTTATGGAGCTTGGTTCAAACCAATTATCGAGCCAATTATGGGCTAGGTAAAAAAATTGTATAATACCTATGTCCACTGACACAATGGTTGCTTAAAAAGTGAAGGCACCCTGAATGTTGGTTTTCACACCTCCATGTTCAAACAACTGATGTTACATTATTGAGCTAACAGAACTAGATTATAATACACATAACTTGAACAAAAAATAAATAGAATTCAAGATCAAAAAAATCTGATTTGATCACACAACATTGAGCGGTTAAAATAATCATCTTAAGAATTCAATTATTTGTTTTTGATTGAGTTTAAATGAAATAAATAATTTGTATTATACAATTCAACTAAAGCTGATATGGATGGTATGAATTATATTCTTATCCACTATCAATACAATTAAATTCACCAGTTTTTGGATTAGCCATTTTCAATATTGTACCAATATATGAAAAATAATATTTTATCATGAGTGTTTACAGATTTAATACTGAACAAAATGAAGGTAAAAAATGTTGCACTAATAACAGTATCATAGTGCAATTTGCTGTCCATTGCATGCTTCTGATTTGTAAAATCATAAAAACAAAAATGAAAGATGATAGGTATAAGATTTTGATTGTAATTATTGGTCTGAAGTCTTTTGACTTCTATACAAAATGTAATTAAAAAAATGCTGAGCTTCCAATTCAACTAATAACGAAATATTCTTGAAATGGAATTATTCAAATGGCTAAATTTTGATTTCTTAAATCAATTTCTTAATTGAGCCAAATTTTAAACATTTGGCCCATCCTTACATCTACAAATTCATCATCAAACAGCTCTCGAATGCAAGTGTAGTAGTAGCTTTACGAAATCGATAATTCGTCCAAAATCGTCGTATAATTCAAATTAGACTTATCTAAGCATCACCTAGGGTTCCTCCAGACTGACAGGAATACCAAACGCGTACCAGATTTCTTCCTAATGCTACGAAACGCCACTGGAGACGGAGTATTCACCTAGCATCCATGCTGGACTCTGACTGGGAGCCATGGTCCGAAGAACTGCTACTGGTTATCGTTTCAGCCGACTTAATTTTCGGTTTATACTCGGTAATCACTACCGTTACACTATTTACAGTAACTTCTCTGGTTTGGGCGCTGCTCCGGTCTACGTTCTTCAGTCTTGGGGGATGTCGCCGCTTTTTCATCGATTTCTTGTCTTTCTTTTCACGTTTGTGGGTGCTGGTGGCCGGCAGGAACTGGGTAGCGACTTGCTGAGCCACCAATTGGGGATTGATCCTGGGTTTTCGCGTAGATGTGCCTTTTCTAACATCGCACATCAAGCATTTAAACGCTTCGGCTGTGTTTCTGAATGTACACACGCTGCAGTCCCAAAAATTATCTTCCACTGCCTTCGCAGAACGTTTTGCCCGTCTGATAGGACTCTTTTTATTGTCCATTTTTGCACAAATCACACGGAAACACTAAAAAAACTGCACAGACTGACAACTAACAAATATCGTGGACGCCATGTTTAAAGTTCACGTTCACGCACGTAGATGCTACGTTGCCACGTCCACTCCTGTACGAAATTCCTAGCAACCTTGAATTTACAGGTTTGTTCCAACATAGTTTCAGAACGACAGGTAGACAAGGTAGAATTAATTCTGAATCTGAATCGTACAGCGACTAGTCCAATTCGTACAGACCTTTGACTCCACCGTACGTCATCAAATTGCGATTCTTGGAGTTTTATAGGCTTTTCGTTAATCATGAGTTGCCATTGCTGTAAAGTTTCAATAACAGTTAGTCCAAAGAAGTCATAACCGCCTTGAGAAAAATAAGCAAGGAGATCAAAATGAATCAACCTCATTGAAAATAAGCAAGAAAGGCATGGTTGGTGATAGCGGCACTCATTATTCCAGTAATATCTAACAAGTTAGGTCATATTTACCTACAGGAACATAAGCAAACAAAGGGTGAAAATACCAAAAATTAAAGATTTTGTCTTACGGGTGGTTACCACTAAAAGGTGTTAAATTGTGAGTTTTTTAAGCTAAACTATTTTTAGGAGGTTGCTTTAATCTATAAAATGGCGGTCCTTAAATTTGAAAAATATATGCCTGCAAAGAAAATCACTTAAAACGACATAAATAAATAAAACGTAATTTTACAATAACATTTACAAATGTTAAGCTAAGAAGCGGATATCGCTCTAAAAATTGGGTCTTTTATTGGTATAGAGTATGCGATTACAATTTCAGAACGTTTTATCAAATAGCCTGAATAATATTCAAATTGTTTATCCCATAGAGCATAGGCGTAGTTAAGTCCCTAAATCTAAGGGGCCTTAAGTTCCTGGATCTGAAGGGGCTCATGTCCCTGCCTTAGATACAATAAACTTAACAGAATGAATTATTTTTAGATTTTTGGTAGAGCTAATTTCATTCTTGGGGGGCTAAGCCCCACAAGCCCCCACATAACTACGGGTATGCCATAGAGGGTTTCTGACAAGACAAAAAATAATAAACATACAATAATTCTACAAGTAGCATATCAAAGAAGAAAACTTGAACCTTATATTTGATCTAAAAGATATCATAAAGAATGATTTGGATGAACTTATTTGCTATTGTGTTTACAATTTTTTATGTGTAAAGGTTCCTAAATAAAGCTCAAGTGGACTTGGCTTAGGATGGACGGTGGGGGAGCCCTAAAATCAGTGTGGCCAAATAATGAAATATCAAATTCTTTGACGAATGAAAATGAGTGTCACAATAAAAGCGTTATTTCCCTATACTAATGCATTGATCGAAAACTAACAATGAACAATTTTATTCCATCAGTACCTCAGCTCAGCGATGTCTTTCTAATGCATTACCCTTTACGGAAACAGTCATCTGGATCCGGATCGATGATCGATCAGTTATGTGTCAAACAGCTGTCAAGTGGCATTTTTGATTCCATGAATTAACGGACATCGGACAAGGAAAGAGTTGGTTTAAGAATAGAAACAGATGGTTATAAGAAAAACGGCTACTGATATGAATCATCCGATCGCGATCACTTCCGTACATGAGTGAACTAACCCTGTTTCTGACTGATCCTAGTCCTAGATCACTTTCCAAACATCAGGATCAGTGATTCTTGCTATCGGGTTAACCCGATCGTAGTTTATTATATGTTCCAGAATTTAAATCGTCAACAAGGTTTCCAAATTAATGTCATTCATTATTCTGTGAGCTGTTCTTGGGGTTTTCCCCGATCCTGGTATAAATGTGGTCTGGAGAAGCTGAACCTCAATAAAATAATATTTTTTAACAATTCCAGCATTCGAAGGAAGATTTAGTTTCCATTCATAAACCTAAAGACTTGACAGTCGAAGATCGCTTATATCTTTTTTTGCAGACAATATTCATTTGTCAAAAGCTTTAAATATCAATATAATTCACTAATCTAAAATGAAAGAAATATAACTTAAGTAAGATCCCAAGTAACGAATTTAACTTTCTATTTATTAAATTATAAGAATACGACGGAGTAGTGGCAACACCGCTCAGCATCGCATCACAGCTTCTAGGCGGCAGCACCATCGCGAATGCACGAGACGGTCAAAGTAGGCTCCTGGCTGAAAGCTTTTTCTCTCTAGCCTGCATGTTTATATCTCTGTCTCTGTCGCTGAATGTCTACAATTTTTACCACCTCTTTTCCCCCACTATGTATTTATGAGTGATTCCTTTATTGCATTTTCATTCAAAAATACGTGAATAGTAACACTAACACAGATTATCATCTATGGCATATGATTCAGGTCTAGGTGGAATCACGGTGGAATTCTGTTGTGACATACCTGCTTTCATTCTGGTTTCTGGTTGGAAAAGGAAGTTTAAAAAAATGATTAGGTTTGTTCTTCAAATCAAATGCATATTTTTATAAGTATCTAGGTACGTGGGTACTAAAACGAACATTATTTGCTTTGCCAAATTTGTCTGATCGCCGTTGATTTTTCTCTTAACCGTTTGGGGATTAATCTACAGGTCTGCATGTTGATTTTATTTTTTGAGCTAGGTATAAAAAAAGTCTATCATCTTTTTCAAATAGAACGTAGGTAGGTACAACAAAAGACATGAGGGTGGCCGAATACGGCCGCTGATTTCTTGGAACTCTTGGAACGGATTTATACCTGCTCACCACAAAAATCTCGTTTTGGGGTCTTGGGTGGTTATGTAACGTTACTTCTGACTTCTCATGGAATGTAGGAATGTATTAGGTTTGTTCAACTTTCAGGAACCAGTGACAAAGAAATAAACTCGTAGAAATCCTTAAGTTCTGTAACACTACCACATTTTTAGGTATAATAGGTAGGTACCCGACTCAGAACCTCTATAGAGGTAGGTATAAATACTCAACAGGTAGGTGTCTAATTTATTAATGACAAATGGAAACGTACCTATAGATCAGTATAGATGTTGGAGAAAAATAACGTCATTCGACTAAAAGAGCCGGTTTCTCAATGTCCAGTTAAAGTGTCAGATAGGTATCTACCAGATAGCGTCGTTGCTATGGATACAACTCTGTCAGATAAGATTTACATGACTTCGTAAGTTTAGCCTTCAATTGCTTAAACAATTTATCTAACAGTTGCTGTTATCTTGCAGATAAATATTTAACTGGACATTGGGAAACCGGTCCTAAGGGACATAGTCGTGATACTTAAGGGACCTTGAAGTGTGGCCTTTCTTGTGTATCTGTTTCCTAGACAACATCTACGAGACGGCGGGATTTATTTGGCGACGTTGCCATATTTCAAATATAAGTCAATTTGTTATGCCTATGCCTACGCATTTTGATGTTTTCTGTTATCTCTTTTTGTTGTGCCAGTATTTCATTAAATCTACATGATTGGATAAAATCATGGCCGACTTTAAACTAGGCCGGAGCCTTAGATGTGGCAACGTGGCTTAGCTGTCAAATAGTTGGCCTATAGTTTCAGAATAATTATTACATTTTATATGTATTAGAGTTCATCTGGGTTAATAAATTAAGAAAAATACTTTTTAGAACTACTACTACTAATACCACTTACATCTGATGTCTGTTTCACCACAGTCAGACACTACAAAATAAAAATAAACGCAACCTGTTTCCTGCTGCCACTTCCACTTTCACTTAAATGAACACTCAATTTACTTTGTAAATTGTCACTTGAGCTAGAAAAATTCACTATTAGGTCACTGTGAAGCCATTCTTGCTGGTCTTGATTCCCTTTCACTATCAAATCCTTTCGTAGGTATGCCCCAGATGCATGCCCAGATGAGTTCTATTAACTGTATTTTTCTGTGATATTTGGGAGGTCCAGGAAACATTATAGGTACCACATTGTGCTTTAAAATAGGTCTTATCCTTTGAAATGTTTGTAAATTATTGTCTTTATCCTTATAAATATAACCAGCCCTTCCGAGAAATACCTTTCACCCACTTCTGTTTATGTCCCTTATTGGACGCACAATTGCTAGTGCAACCTGGTACTACACACTTTGCAGGCATCTTTTTATCTTTATAGTTTCGTTTGTGCAGGTAAATAAGTAGAAACACATTAAAAATCACCTTGCAACGTTCTTTTCACTCTGGAATAAGGTTATGTTGGGCCATGGTTTGGTATGTCCTCTACTGGGCTGCAACCTGGTACTATACGCTTTGCAGGCATCTTTTTATCTTTATAGTTTCGTTTGTGCAGGTAAATAATTAGAAACACATTAATAATCACCTTCCAACCATCTTTTCTGCTCCTAGAAGAATACACATGACATAACAACAAATGAAAACTCGGCCCGCTGATTCAGTGTTGCCATATTTCATGCTCCGGCCTAGTGAGTAAAGTCGGCCATGGATAAAATACGATTCCCCGAATTTTGCTGTACAAGAAACTGTCGACCGACGTTCCCGAATGACTGGAGTTGGAAAGTCCACCGTTTTTAAATTATTACGGCAGAGAAAACTGCAGGTGAAGTGAAACCTCCCAAGAAAAGTCAAGGCAGACCAGCAAAAGCCCTTGATAATGACACCAAAAGTGTAATTCGGAGGACAGTCCACTCTTTTCAAAAAGGAAATACCCATCCTAGATAAGATTTTAATGCAGCTTGGCCAGGATGACAGTATTCGGTTGAAAACCAGAAAACTTTTATGGACCAGTTTAAAAAATATGGGTTTTGCCTGGGAAAGCATAACCGTAAAGCACTTTTACTGGAAAGCGATGAAATAGTTTGCTGGAGACGAAAATACTTGAGAAGTATAAAGCAGTACCGAAGAGAGCAGAAGAATCACGTGGATTAATGAAGGTTATATAGTACCGAAAATCTGGCAACATAAAAATATAAGCAGTGCTCCCCAAGCTTTCAAAGAAGGCCTATCAACGGATATTAATAGTCCAAGAGTCCGGTAGGTTTTTTTACCTTGAAGCGATACACACTTTTGAAATCACAAAATCGATATTTTGTCATGAAATGACGTTTTCAAAAAGACAACAGTGCCAGTTCCAACGTTGTCTACAGGTGGCCGCTCGAAGGGTGAAGAGGTGAAAACTCTGCTTTACGACGATTTTCGAAAAATAGCGTCGTTTTGGTAAGCAATATCGAAAAAAACTTTAAATTATTTATGGAGAAAACAAAATTCTGCATATTTTTAGTCTTTACATTTTTCGTGTGCGACCAATAGTTTCCCTCCTACAGTGCGCCAACGTTAGAGGCTGGTTTATGATTTTCACTAAAATCAGAATTTCATCGCGGATTAAGACGAAGAACTTTATCAAAAAGTCGTGTAACATTTTTTTCCCTGAAACGATGATATCTTCTCATATCTTTATTATCTGCAGCTACCTAAAATCACGCATTTGGTTTAAAAAATACATTTAGGAACACACCTCTACCTACTACCGATATAGTGCTGTTGCGAAAAATATTTTATTTGTGCATGCTTTTAGTGAAAGTGATACTACCTCGCGGTTGTTTAATCTTAGATAAAATCCCATTTACGACCTCTGGGGGTTGCCACTAGAGGGTGGGGTGGAAGGGGATGAAAACTGTTTCGTGTCGCTATTCGACAAATAGTGCCGTTCTGGTAAGTGCTATCGAAAAAAAGTTCAAATAATATATGGAGACAACAAATTTCTTTACAATTTTCTTCGTTACATTTTTCGTGTGCGACCAATAGTTTCCATTCTACAGTGCCCCAAAGTTAGGGGGTGGTTTGTGATTTTACTAAAATAATAATTTTATCACGTATTAAAAACGAAGAACGCCATCAAAAAGTTCTGTAACACTTTTTCTCCTAAGAGAATTACATTTCTCATAACTCTATTGGAATCGCTTAAAAGTATTTAAGATAAAAATAATCGATATTAGTGCAGAAGTACAAGTATCGAAGTATCGTTAGCATCCCTACAAATAATCATCCAAAAGGGGGGGATGCCCGTGTAATTGCCGCCAACCTGAGATATTGTGCTGATTGTTTACTATTCTGTGGTCCTACCATATCTATTTCTTTGCCACCTTATTATTATTATTAGTTTGCACAACAGGCCATGAAGGCCTAGGGCAGAAATAAGTACAGTCTGATCTTATACCGCTAAAATTTATATAACTTAAAATTGTCTTTGGATACTTTCACCACCTATTTCTGAGTATATCCTGGACTATTCCACGCCACCTATTTCTGTCTGCCGTCTTCTTTTTCCACTGTTTAATATTTTCTAATAAATTTTCTTTAAATCATCTTCTGCCTTCTTCAGCCATCTCTCCCTTGGTCTACCCTTCCTTTTTTTCCTATTGGTCTCCGGTTGAGAACTAGTTTTACCATTCTCGTTCCACTCAGACTCTCCTCATATCCCAGCCACCCTCTATCCCACCTTGCGCTCAAAAGATTTTTATAGGACGCTTGGCTAATATCATGCTAATATCAGTATCATGTATCATGTGTTTCTGTCGTAATTTTTTTAAGCCCAAATGTATTATTTAGGCAGCTGCGGATAATAGGAATATGAGACATGTTATTCTTTTAGGAGAAAAAGTGTTACAGAACTTTTTGATAGCGTCCTTCGACTTAAGACGCGATAAAATTATGATTTTAGTAAAAATCACAAACCACCCCCTAACTTTGGGATCACTGGAGAATGAAAACTTTTGGTCGCACACGGAAGATGTAGAAACCAAAATTGTGACGAATTTTGTTGTTTCCATGTATTATTTGATTTTTTTTTCGATAGTACCTACTTACCGCAACGGCGCTATTTGTCAAATAGCGCCACGAAACAGTTTTCACCCCCCTCCACCCCACCCTCGAGCGGCAACCCCCACAGGTCGCAAATTGAATGTAATCTTAATTAAACAACGGTGAGGTAGTATCATTTTCACTAAAAGCATGCACAAATAAGATATTTTTCGGAACAGCACATATCGGTAGTAGGTAGCGGTGTGTTCCTAAATGTCGTAATTTTTTTTAGAAACCGAATGCGTAAGTGTAGGTAGCTGCAAATAGTAAAGATATGAGAAGATATCATCGTTTTAGAGAAACAAAAATGTTACACGACTTTTTGATAAAAGTTCTTCGTTTTAATCCGCGATGAAGTTTTGATTTTGGTGAAAATCACAAACCAACCACTATCTTTGGAGCACTATAGGGCGGAAACTATTGGTCGCACACGAAAAAAGCAAAGACCAAAATTATTCAGGATTTTGTTCTATCCATAAATAATTTGAAGCTTTTTTCGATATCGCTTACCAAAACGACGCTATTTTTCGAAAATCGTCGTGAAGCAGAATTTTCACCCCTTCACCACTCGAGCGGCAACGCCCAGACAACATTGGAACTGGCACTGTCTTTTTGAAAACGTCTTTTCATGACAAATCGGTTGCGTGATTTCAAAAGTGTGGGTCGCTTCAAGGTAGAAAAACTTATTGGGCTCTTGGAGTATAAGGTGCCTTCAGGAAAGTAGAAGCGAAGAGGGATTTCTCAAAAAAAGGTAGTTCAACATTTGCACAGGTTCCAAGTTTGGGAATTTTTAATCGCCATAACACGAAGGAGACCAATAATTCTTTTAAAAGCCATTAAAAGAATAAGAAATTGTGCCAGATTTGCATTCCAGAAAATAGTTTCCAACTTCAACCAACATCTCTAAAAGCTCCTCGATGTTTCTAGTTTTTATTCTAGTTTTTATCTTGATTCAAATTCATATCTAATAGTGTGTTGATATTCTTCAGATATAGTGTTGTTTGGTTTTAAGTAATGTAATACAATAAGTAATATTTGCTGAACATTATCACAAATAGAAGCTAATAGCGTATAAAATACAATTAAATAATTGAGTTTAAACGTATTGAGTATCTTAATAATTGTTTAATTGGACATTGTTTTTAATAGATTAGTCATGGCCTACTGCTACAAATAAAGTAAAAAATGAAATTTTGACCTTAGTTCTCAGAAAAAATTCATACTAATATATATTTTTGAAAAGCTTGCATTATTTCCAATTGACGTAAAACATAGTATACAGGGTGTTCCATTTAAACAAATATATGTTTGCTTCATAACTGAAAAATGGTTAGAGTAAGAATAAATCGAACTGCACCACTGGATTCTACAGAAAAAATTATATGAGTGTTTTCAATAAGATAAAAGACAACCGAGATACGATGGTGGTCTCAAAATCGATAGTTTTCGACATCACCCTGTATCTCAAAAACCAAGAGGGCCATGATAATTTTGTTAACGGCATCCTTAGTTTCACAAAAATGTAGCACACTGTCGCGAAAAACCGGAACTCTCTATCTTCAAAAATAACCGAGATACCCCTTAAAAGTGCCCAAAAAGGGACACCCTGTACATTAGATTTGTCATTTCAAAGGCAATTATTTCTGAAAAGGAAACTCCCAGACACCCTGTATTTCGAGACTTTCTTTTTGTCGATAAATTGCGGTCCAATTTCACCAGGAGTTTCACCCAGTTTCGTGTTCAGTTGATGCTGGGACATCCTGTATTATTGATATGCTGAGAATTCCCCTTTCTTTACTCATATGCTATTGAAGAGCAAAAAACCCCAGTGTAGCCTTGAGATGATTAATTCAGTGGTTTCGAAAAATATTTTCCCAACATCGTTGCGGCACATCAGAGTTCTCTCCTATCATTTTCTCAGTATTCTATGCCAGCTGCTGTTTTACATAATCTCTGGCATTTATTATAATTGGAAGGCATTCATTTGAGCTGCGATCATCCCACATAGTGCACTGGTGAAGTAGTCACAGTCAGATACTATCGAGTATCGGTTGCACTATGGATAGTCGGTAGTGCATTTGCATTTCCGATGGATTGAATTTAAATTGTTGTTATTTTTCTAAGGACTGAAAATACAAATACCGCTGTTTTTCGTAGGTGTCAGCTAGTATTTAAAACACCTTTCGGCATCTTGATGTTTCGGTTTATTATATTCCACCCTGTGGGTGGTATTTAAGCAGAAACAGTTATTGAACATACCGCTATCCCTATCAAGCTTTGGTATATCTAGTCCATTTCATGAAGTACATCAAAAGACTAAGATCAACAACACGCAATAAAGTCTTAGGCCAAAAAACAAAAACATATAAATAATTATCAGAAATATAACTCACTTTTCGTATATAAAATATATACAGGGTGTCCGGATATTCGACCGACAACGCTTGACAGGTGATAGACCTCACGTTTTCATGAACATTGAGACATTGAGATATGAACATGAAGCCTTAAAATACTTAATTTTCATGATACTGGGTGTCAAAGTTTTTCTTCTATTTTCGTTCTTTCTCAATTATTCCGCAATAAAATGGAAATGGTTTTTAAAGCGAGAAATCCAAATTGTACAACGGTTTTGCTGTGATGAATAGAGATAACTTTTTTCCGGTTTGGTGCATCAATGTGCATAACTGAATATTAAAAAAAATCGCTTCCTCAATATGTTTTACGTAAAAAAGTTCTTCGTTTTAGGCGTTTCAAGGATTCCGGGTAATTTTCTACCTTTTTTTGGTTGGAGGGTTGTAAAACTGAAAAATTGGTTGTAATCATAGTAGGCTATCCATTGACCTGTGAAAGAAAGACCTAGCGGCATAATACACTTTTTTACCGAACATTGCGAACTGAAACCAAGGGACTTAGAATCCTCTGATTTATACACACGAGTACTGCTTTAGATTATTCTGTATTGTATAAGCTGGTAATTATAGAATTCATGTGTTAGAGGTTCCTGATAAGTTTCTACTTTTTTTGGTGGGGGTGATATTGGTCGGGGGTTGGGGGGTTGTTAACTGAAAAATGTGATGTATTTATAGTAGGCCATCCATTGAGCTGTGAAAGAAACACCTAGCGGCATAACACACTTTTTTACGGGAGTGTGGGAAGTTCATTTTTTAGAATATTCTGAATGTTCTAGTGTCATTATTCCTGACATACTGAAAAGAAATATGCATTAACTAAGGAATTCGATCTCTTCTTCTGTACCCTGCATGTACCTGGCATTCGCATATATTTTTCGGGAAAATCTAATTTCGGGTGACAATAACGGCTCCCTTGTAGGCGTAATGTACCAGTTTCCTCCAATTTCATTAATCCATTTCCGTCGGAAACAGAGTATCGCGTCGGCCAGGCGTGTATCCATATCCAGCACCCCAACGCGCGCCACCCCTCCTGTTTCCGCTCCCCCTCCCCTATAGTTCCGACAACTGCGGCGTCCACCCCTTTCACAAGAATAATTGCTTTCAGGGAATCGCCGAAACTTTAAATACCAAAAAGAAGGATTGGAAAGGGGGGAGGGGGAGAGGTATAATCTGCGAAGGGTGACTCTGAGGACAACCCTTCCCTGAAAATTCACCTTGAGTCGTCCTAAAGATCTTAGATTTTTGAACCAGGAGATATGAATGATGTGTCCAATTATAGGCCAATATGTGTTTTGGCATTGTATCGAAGATAGTAGGGAAATAATAATATGTATGGTAATTTTGATAACAAGACACTTCAAATGTTGCAACCTTTTTTCTGACCATAATTTTTAGTCCAATCCTTACGTCGTAAAGAAATTTTGACAGCAAAAGGTCGGAAGGAAATGAAACTTGGTGAACCTATATCTGAGTTTGCGACCTCAAGGGGTTGCCGCTCGAAGGGTGGGGGTGAAAACTGCTTCGCGGCGATTTTCGAAAAATAGCGTCGTTTTAGCAACTGCTATCGAAAATGTATTAGTGACAGAATCATAACAACACGTATGAATGCGAACCCTACACCGGTCAACATTGTGCAAATCTATATGCACCTACGTCAAATTCGGACGAGGAAACGATCGAATATTTTATAACGATCATGAGTCGGCACTTAAATCATTTTCGAAGCGGGAAATGGTCCTTATTTTGGGCGATTTTAACTCAAAGGTTGGTCAAACCATAGATGATGAACATCTTAGGGCACATATTAGTAATTTCGGTCATGGTATCAGAAATCAAAAGGGTCAACGTCTGCTTCAATTCTGTATTGACCATTTTTCAATTGCCAACACTATGTTTTCACAACATCCACGGCGCTTGTATACTTGGACCTCACCCGACGTACGATTTCCCAATCAAATTGTAAGTCTACCAGGTTCTGACTGCGGCTCAGACCATCAATTACGTCTGTGCGAACTTCAGTTGAAACTGAAGGTATATCCACGTTCTAAGCGGATAGTACGGATGGAGATCGCTGATCCTGCTTTTTTTCGGTCAAAATGTTCAGAGCTTCTTCGAGATGCCTTTATAACGGATATGTCAAATTCAAACGATATGTGGCTATCATTCAAAAATGTGCTTTTACATGCTGCCCAGATAAGACAACCAAAGAGTAGCACTCAACTAAGACAACAATAGATTAGTAGCCACACGTTGTCTGTTATTGAGGGACGTAGAAGCCTTAAGATCTCAGGTCTGGATTCATATACAAAGCAAAACGCATATAGACATCAGCCCTCACGCGAGATTCAAAGACTATGCCGAAAAGATAAGAACTCTTATCTACAGCAATTGTGCAGGAAAATAGAGATGCATGCCAATACTAACCATCCGAAAGAGATGTTTTTTAAGTCAAATTCCTCAGTCGGGATTTTAAACCCAAATCTTGAGCTGTTAAAAATTCTGAGGGTCAGCTCAGTGTGTCACTCAGTGTAGTCAAAATTTTGTCATTTACAGATTCGGTAGGTATCAATATAGGGATAGGTCGATCATCAGAACGCGATGTGGACGGATAAAGTAAGGGTGGGGGTTAAATGTTTAAATATGCTATTTTTTTCGCATAATAAATGATGAAGTACAAATATGAAAATTTCCAATACAAACGGAAATATTATATGTGCACTATTGAAGTAGTTTGGGAGTGAGAAGTTGTTAAACTGAAAAACTTGTATTTGTCGCAGACTCTTCGCTGCCCGGTAAAGGAATGACATAATATACTGTCACGACGGCCTCTTTTTCTTCACCAAAGAATCAAACGGGACGTAACTTTCACTGTTTTACTTCACAACTCAGTACAATATCTCTGAACCTTATCTCAACTGAACTAAACTGAACCGCTACGCTACCCGTAGCGCCTTATATATACTTCATCGAATCATCTAGAGAATTCGATGACATTTCTAGAATCCATCCGTCATTCTCGAAAACTCTAGACGATTCGATGACGTTTACACTTCAAAAGATCTAACCTAGCACTTTGACTTTACATCTTGTATGACAATCAATGACAACTAATACAAATACACGAATACCATAATATACAGTATGTTACAATACTTTTCAGCTTTATACGAATGCTGCCATACCTTAGACAAAAAAATAATTTTTTAAAATTATATTGTTGTACATAATTCAATATGTAATGTGTGTAATTCACCATTAAACTGAAACCGTACCGTGAGCCGTGGTAGAGATCCATAAAGGTGTTTGAAAATTGTGTTAGTGGTGGTGAAACTAAATTAAAAATGTAGCAGTACAATACAAAAGCCGTTCAAACTCTGTTTTTTAGTACTCTAGGGATCTCTGATATTTTTCTACCTTTTTTGAGTGGTTAAAATGAGTCGAGGTAGAATGGGGTCTTGGTTGGGATTTCGTTGCTCTTTAAAGATTGATGCTGATAATATACTCTGTTTTTAAATATCGGAAAACTATAGCGTTATGCAATGGGAAAATAATAAAATGGTATCATCGTAATGTGTGGGAAGTACTAAGTCAATCAACTTGACTCCATTTGTTGTGTGCGTGACGACATTTGTCCACTATTCTAGTTAACAAAAACAAGATGAATCATGAGAGTCGGAGAAAAACTTTCAGATGTTACAGGGATAGACACAGTACTTAACTTGGAGTTGGCAATCTCCCCACGTAGATCTCCGCAAACTGGTGGAGTGGGAATCCGTATACTCGTATATCCTAAAATTTCCAGAGTTATCGGCGAGCGTTATCAGAGTCCGCCCCCCGGGTACGGCGGGGCCTTATCAGTGACACGTGACTTCCCGATTTCGTGTGGAAACCGAGTCCGCTAGCTGACGTGAGCCACGAACGCCGGCTGGCCAACTCACCCGATGACGTACTTCCTGTTTCGTTACATTTTTTCATCATTCGTTGTCTTGGTAGTTTCGAAATAGTATATTAGACAACAATTTCTGGTTTTTTCAACCAAAAATAAATATCCATAAAAAAAAAGCTCAGCGAGTATCACCACCTGAGCAATCACTGTTGGCTTCTAATTAACAGGGCTGTTCCCAAGTGGCGCCGGGAAACAGTAACAAAGCCTACACAGAACACGAGGCTAATGACCAAAGTAGTCGATGGCGATGACACAGAAGTAAAAAAAAACCATGGAATGTACAGGTCTACTGATCGAATATACAGGGTGAGCTTTTAGTACCGGCTCGGTCGATAACTCCACTACCGTAGCTGATAGCGAAAAAAGTTGTATATAAAAGTTGTAGCTACTGATACGCTCCTTGCTCAGAAAATATTTTGATTTATACAGAGTGAACCATATCTACGTGGTGATGCAAACATGTATTTTTTAAATGAGACACCCTATATATTTTCACATTTTTAGATTCTACTAATAATTTCTCTTCTCACAATATAAGGTATTATAACATTATACAGGGTATTTCAAAAGTTAAAACCATTTTTATATTCAAATCGCTGTCAAATGAACGTACTGTATATCAAAAAGTAATGAATCAAATATTATTTTTTTACATGGAAAGATTAAAAATATCCTTTAGTTTTAAAATCGGCTCTAAAAAAAGCCCGCAACGCATATGCGTATACAAGGTGATGTAGAATGCAAAATCCAGATATTCCCCTTTTTTTTAAATGTAACCCCCTGTATTTTATTATACCAAAGAATTGCTTTTGATATGCTCTTTCATCTTTGTACAGCTCTTGTTGCACCTACATCCATCAGTTTCCGAGATATTTCGATTTTTCCGTAAATTTAAAATATAGCTTCTATTTGTGTACTGAAATTTATTTATTTATTTTGAGAAAGTACCATCGAATTTGTTTTTTATTTAACGAACAACTAAATTATAAGGTCATGATAGTATTTGAAGAAGTCAAGCCCCTCAATCATCGAGATAATGAAGTCAAGTATGCTGAGGAAACAATTTTGTAACCTGCCCAAAAATTCCGTACTGTGTGAAAAACGAGCTTTAAAAATTAATTTTTCCATTGAGGGTATTTAGGAGAATCTTTGAGAAATTGCCTACTTTCCTCTAGAATATATCAACTATGAACACCAATATCCAGAACGGAGGCACTCTAAAACTGATGCGTCTGAAAGTGAAGAATCGTTTTATTTGGACTGTGTCGTTTAATATTTCATAGCCCATAGATCTGCTTGATAATAATAATAATAATAATAACAATCTTTATTTCAAATCTTACATCACACATACAAATTGTATATAATGATACAGATATGAAAATGCGTCCATTTACTAATTACTAAAATGTTACATCTAAAAATTCTGATATATTGTATGGTTCTAACTGGATTAGGAACTCTTTCAGATTTTTTTTAAATTGAGTTATGCTACTCATAGCTTTTATACGATTTGGTAGCTTGTTGTAAAACTTAGCGCACATATAGAAACAATTCTTCTCAGTTAATGTTAATCTATGAGGTGGTAATAATACATTTGTGGCCCTCGTGCTGTATAAGTGATCATTTTGAGTAGGAAACTTCTCTCTATTTTTAATAGTAAACATAATACATTCAAATATGTATATCGCATATGTCGTCATTAATCCAACTGATTTAAATACACCTCTACAGGTCTGATTAAATTTCTTATGCAACATTGCCCTTATTGTTCTTTTTTGTATAACAAATATTTTTTGCATGTCTGAACTACATCCAAATAGTATTATACCATAACGTAAAATCGATTCAAAATTAGCATGATATAAAATCTTTAAACAGTCTAACTTAAGGTATTTCGACAACACTCTTATTGCATAACTGATGCTACTTAGTTTTAAAGCAATATTGTTGATATGCGGAGTCCAACTTATAAATTCATCTAAATATATTCCCAAAACCTTTGACTGTTGACTGACTGCAATGTTAGTACCTGAGAGATCCAATGTTTGCGGCATGTCTACTTGTGACCGTTTAGTACGAAATATGATTAAATCTGTTTTGCTCTTATTCAGTACAAGTTTATTCATGGTAAACCATTGTCTTACTGCGTCCAAAGCTTTTTGGCCATTATATTCTAAACCTGCAGTATTTTTATCACTGATAAGTAAACTTGTGTCATCAGCATAATTTATGATCGTAACGTTCATCTGTTTTATGCTATTCCTTAAATCATTAATATAAATAACAAATAATATGGGGCCTAAGACACTGCCCTGGGGTACTCCTACATTGGTGCAAATAATGTCTGATTTGTGTACATTGCCATCTTTTTTTATTATCACCCGTTGTTGCCTGTTTGTAAGGTAGGATTTTACCCAGTCCAGTGTATTAGCCCTCATTCCATATCTGTACAATTTATTGTATAAAATGGTGTGATTCAAACAATCATATGCTTTAGAAAGATCCAAAAATAATCCCATAGCTAAATTTTTATTCTCAATATTGGTAAGGATGTCTTGTGTAAATTGATAAAGAGCTGAGATTGAAGAACGTCCTTTTATATATCCATGTTGAGTGTCACTGAATAATTTACATTTATCCATAAAGTCAGTAAGCTGTGCACAAACTACGTGTTCAAATATTTTAGAAAAGCTGTTTAGTATACTGATAGGTCTATGGTTTTCAACAATGGTTGGGTCACCCTTTTTTAACAGCGGTTTGATTTCCGATAATTTTAGCTGTTCTGGAAATATTCCAAATTTTAATGAATTATTAATTATGTAGCTCAGGACATCTTTGACTTCTTTTAAAAACGTTTTTATAATACTTGTAGGTAATTCGTCTGCACCTGAGCTGTATTTATTTTTTAATTTACTAGAACATTCGACCAAATTGTTAGGTGTAATCGGCTTAAGGCATAAAGTTTCCTCATTGTATGGTATTTCACAGTTATATTGAACATTATCTAAATTTTGTATTATTTTTGGAACTAAATCAGAGAGATAATGGTTTACTTTGTTAGCCACCTCATATGGATCTCCAGGTATTTTACATTCATCATCATTTCCAATATGTCCTCTTATTTCATTACATATCGACCACATGGCTTTTGATTTGTTGTCAGAATTATAAATCTTATTTTCCATGTCCTTTTTTCTTTGTTCAATTAACAACCTGTCATATTCTTTTTTAGTCTTGTCATATTCAAATTTGAAAAGTTTATTGTGTCTGTACATAACTAACAGTTTATCTAACCTGTTTTTGCATTCATGTATTTTTTCACTTACTTTATATTTAACTTTATGTCGTTTCGGTTTCGTGTGTGAACGCCTTCTAGGGAAACACATGTTGAAAATGTTGATGAAATTTGATATGAATAATTTCCACTGCCCATTAACATCATGCTCAGGAACTTCAAACACGTCTTGCCAGTCTTGTTGCTTCAACTCATTTTGAAAATTACTTTTTGCATGGTCGGTGAAAAATCTTTTGTAAACAACTGTATTTTCATATGAACTTTCTACAGGGAATACCACTCTTTGAGCAGAGTGATCTGATATATGGGCTTCAAATACTTCCGCTATGCAGGTTTGATGGTTGGTAAAAATATTGTCTAGGCCGCTTTGGCTATCCGATGTAACTCTAGTGAACTCATTTATTTTGGGTGTCAAAGAAAAACAATACATTAACGAGAAAAGTTCATTCTTTAAACTATTTTCATGTACCATTTCAATATTGAAGTCGCCAGTTATTATTATGATTTTATTATGGTCAAGATGTGTTAAAAGTTCCTCAAGTTTTGAGAAAAATGTCTTACAGTCACCATTTGGTGGTCTATATATTGCACAACATACAACTTGCCTATTTCCTATTTTACATTCCATAGCAGCACATTCAAATGCACCAATCACTGATAATTTATTAAGATTCTTATTCACTTGGAACTTCAAATTTTGTTCAACATACACTGCAGCACCACCATGATGCCCTTCTTCCCTACAGAAACTCGAAGCCAGTTTGAAGCCGTGTATGCCAATCTGTCGTAGTTGTTCTTCTGATTTCCAATGTTCAGTGATGCACAAAACTTTACAGAAGGCGTTTTCTTGCAGCACTATGTTTATTTTATCTACACTGTTACCCAGAGATTGAACATTTTGGTGAATTATACAGTAATATTTGTTGGGCATTTTCTGTGGTTCTTCTTTCTCAGTAATGGTAATATTTTCTGATTTATTAGGATGATAATTACTCACTCGAAGTTTTTTGTAGGTGTTTGAAAGCCATCTGATTCACTAGTTGCTCCTTCAAGTCTATCCCTTGGATGGTTCAGGAATCTTTGACCAATTACAAAATTGAACCTTTCATATGCAACGCCAGGGGGCCAAAAGCCTCTCTGATATAGTTTATCCTTAAACTCAAACTTGACTCCAATAAGGAAGCATGAGTTGTCCTTTCTTTTATAGTGTGTATCGATTTTCTTCACTTCAATATTTTTTTTGTCAGTTTGTAATTTATTTTCAAGGAACATATGCACTTTATCCTCTGTAACTGTATCCTTGACTCGTTTTATGAATATCCATGCCTTTTCATTTTTTGATCTTCCCTCAAATCCAAAGTTATCACCAGATATAGATTCTCCTGTACCAAACTGTAATCTCCTATGCCTTCTCCGTTTGTTCACAACTTCTATAAAATCTTCAGTTCTAGGTCGGTCTTCTCTAGATTCTGCTATTTGTTCTGTCTTCCTCTGAGCAGTTTGACTTGTACCTATATCCTTGTTTAGATTCACATAATAATTTGCTAAGTTTCTTTGTTTATCAAATAAATCTGATTGTTGTTTGTTTTGTTGACCTTGTTGTGTAGTCAGACTTTTACCTTGAGATTTTTGTGAAGTAGATGCCTTATTGGTGTTACTGGTTTCAGGTTCAACTGGTTCTGGAGTAGTGACCCTGCTTATTTTGTTTATAGTTTTCTGCAAATTGCCAATCTGTTCATCAATGTATTTTTTTGTATTTTCTTCAGCTTTCTTAGTTACTTCATTCATTTGAGTAACAGAACCTGTGAATAGGTCCGTAAGCTTTTCAATTTTTGTAATCAACATATTTATCATATTTCCTGCTTTAAAATAATCCATTATATTTGGTTTACACATTTCGCATGCAAAAATCATATTTCGTTCTCGCAATTCCATTACCTTTATCTCAGATGCACATAGCTGAGAACAGGTTTTGCAAAACATTTTTTTGCATGTTTCACAGCAGTATAATTGCCTAGAGTTGGTAGGAATTAAAGTGGCACATTTTGCACATGCTGTTTCCATTTTTCTATAATAATTTTATAGGTTTTCTTCAAATAAGATCCATGTGATAGAAAAATGAATTATCTGATAGTCATGCATGACATCTATAAAATTGTTTCTTCAGCACACTTGACTTATAATATCTCGTTACTTCAGGTTTTGACTTGATCAAGTACTGTTATGGCCTTATGTTTTAGTTATTTGTTAAGTATAAATAAAATTTGATAGTATTTTCTCAAAGTAAATAAATTTTAGTAAACAAATAGGAGGTATATTTAAAATTTGTAGAAAAATCGAAATATCTCGGAAACTAATGAATGCAGCCATAACAAGTGCTATACAAAGATGAAAGAGCATATTAAAAGCAATTCTTTGGTATATAAAATATTGGGGGTTACATTTAAAAAAAAAGAGAGAAAAATCTAGATTTTGCATTCTACATCACCCTGTATACGAATATGCGTCGCGGGCTTTTTTATAGCCAATTTTAAAACTAGAGAATATTTTCTATTCATCCGTGTAACAAAATAATTTATGATTCACTTTTTGATATACAGTACGTTCATTTGACAGCGATTTGGATATAAAAATGGTCATAACTCTTGAAATACCCTGTATAATGTAACAATACCCTATATTGGAAGAACGGAAATCGTTAGTAGAATTTGAATATGGAATAATATATAGGGCACCCCATTCAAAAAAATGCATGTTATGGATCACCCTGTATAAATCTAAATATTTTCTGAGCAAGGAGCAAATCCGTGGCTACAACTTTTATATACAGCTTTTTTCGCTATCGTCTACAGTAGTGGAGTTATCGACCGAGCCGGTACTAAAAACTCACCCTGTATATCATATGTTTTATTGGAGTATTTATTGGTGAAATAATTACACACTTAATATAATATTTATTAATGTATTTTGTAAGACGAAACAGTACAATAACCTAAACAGATACCAACAAATTCCAAAATCTTGGAAAGGAAAAATCCAGATAATCATTAACATTAACTATTACAAATATGAAGTATTGTAAATTCAAAGCTAGGTATATCAAACGACGCTTCTGATTTTTACATCACAGATTCAATAAATAACTTCTGCTTTATCACTTCTTACAAACAAATAAAATAGGCCACACTATAACTGAGGCTGGGAGAGCCTCGTAGTTTTTCAAGTGAAATTTGATGCACCTTCTGAATCCGGTATAAAAAATTTTGCATTTGATTTCTCATACTTAACCTTAAAATCAAAGTTAAGGTAGAGATGAAGGTCAAATTTGACGGAATTTTTTCACAATTTTTTTCTAAAGGCGATGTATTCTAAAAAACACTCAGCATTCGAATATGTGACCTCACCATAAACATTCTGGTTGTTACGGTTTGTAAGTCATATTTTAAGTTGTCTTATTACAATAATCATTGCTTACCGCAATTACTGTGAAGGAACCATTATTACTCTGTTCTGCTGTTTGTTCAAATGCCCTCACTCGACAGACGTGTTTTGATCAGATAGTTACCTCCAATAACAATATATTTATCGAACAAAAATTCAAATGGTTCAAATGGGTGCTAAAATACATCTGGAGCTAACTAAATACCTGGATGAGAAGAAAAGGGACTTGCAAATGACTGAAGTTAAAAAAAGCTTAGTCAAATATAACTTTTTATTGGTTTTTATAAACCAGGAATTTGGTAATAATTGTTTCCAGTTATGAAAACGCCCTAGAACGTCTTACTAATTTTGCGAGGGTGCATTAGAAGGACGTTCTTATGTTAGAAGTAATCAATACAGTAGTCGCATTTTGATTACCTTTAATTAAAGAAGTGCAGTACATCGGTAATTGACTATATTTTTAAAGAGTTGTGTTGGTGATTATATTTACAGGATATAATCAGTAATCGATTGATTACTTTGTGGCTATAATCGTCCCAGTTCCGCCTATACCACAATCTTTATAAGTTTACAAAGTATTAAAACTAAAGAAAAATATATGTCTACTTTACCCTGCTCCTCAAACATTTATCCTACTACGACTTACTTGCAGCACACTAAATAAGTGCAACAAAATCTCAGGGATGACAACATCTGGCGGTCCAACTTCAATGAAATGGACAGGACTTGTGTATCAAACCAGTTCTGGGACGATACTACAGGGTTGGAACAGTCCTTAGGTAAAATTTTTCGAGCCAAATGCTCTTTCCGAATCAACGATAAAAATAAAGGTTTACATTTCCATCAAAGGTAAATTTAATGTCAACGTCAGATTGCATGTTTGATTTCTCAAAACTTTTTTTAAGAATTTTGTAGCCACCTCTCGAAAAAAATCTGCATCCAGATATTTAATAATCAGCGTACAATCGCGAAAATAGATGCAATCGATCCCTGTGTGTCCATAAAACAGGTATTCCCAGCTGTTACGCTTTTTGAGATATATTTGATGGAAATTATAGAAAGTAAAAACGTATAAAAATTTGAAAGTTTCAGTGGAGTAGATACACTTTCATTGTGAGGGGTATATATGGTCTGAAGTTAGCAATAAATCCAATAATCATTTTGGGTGATCTTCCGGGTGGATATAAACAGTAGGGACCATAATATAGTATATTTTTATGTTTAGTTCAAACGGGGGGCTATATACTCGACGACAAATAGGTTAGACCGGGACCGTCGACAGCTAGACGTTAGACCCCTTACCCCGTTCAAGATTATACATTTGTTTACGTTGGAACATTAAAAAATAGGCCAGCGGGTAGAGAAGAACAGCGGGTTAAGCCAAAATGGCTGCCTCGTAGGTCAAGACGTTTATAACTTCAAATTCTAGTTGAGTCTTATTTTACCTCCCACTAAAAGTGTGTAATTCAGGCTGGCGGATATACATTTTACATGCATAACCGTAAGGCATCATTATTAGCAGAAAATTCGCTGGAAATAATAAATACTCACACGCAAAATGCAGAATGCGTGTGTCAACAACATAGCCACAACAACAGCAAATTATTAATGACAAAATGACGTTAACGAAAATGGAACCGGTATACCGTCTAGCGACGTTGCCGGGTGAGGGTGTAGATGTCACAATGATGACGTATTCAGAAGAAGAGTTCCCCTCGAAATAAAAATCGCGGTGTCACGGCGATCATTTCAGAGATGAGTGGGTGGCAAATTTTAGCTGGGACACACTGTACATTATTTCTAACTTTTACTCCAGGGCCTATCTTAAACAGCTACAATGATGCCCAAAGCAATGAACATGCTGGCTCTCCTACATTGCATTCGAGCAACAGTGCTCCAATGTTCCCACCAGAAGATTTTGTAAATAAAGGTGTCGACCTAGATTTATTGTCGGTGGGATATATCTATGATATGGTCTGAAGTTTGTGTTTGAATTAGTGAGAAATAATATAGTTTATTGTTACTTACTTTCACATCGAGGTGAAACTTGTCACCCTATCACCTCCGTATCTACGCCACTGGAAACATCTATCAGTCCCTGCTCGTCAAACTATGAATTACTCGCAGAGCAATAAGTTTGCAACACACTCAACAATTGCAATCTAACCTCAAGGTTGACATCGTCAGGCAACTTTTGGATGAACGGCAACAAAGACAGGAGGAACTTTTTGTTTCCCATCGGATCGTCGTTTTTTTCATCTTTGTGCATCTCCACGACCTGGTCCAGGATTTCCTTCATAGCTTGCCGATTCGTGTCGTTGTTCTGCGTCGTATCTTCTTCTTCGGCTTCAACATTCTCTTCGTTTGGTACGTGAATGAATTGGACTGGTTCGAGAGTGCTTATTTCCGAAAGAGGTATGGTGTCTTCTTCGTCATATTGTTTTGGCTCGTCGTCATCTTCATCGCCGTCTTCGCTATCTTTTTCGCTTGCGTATATCACAATGTCCCTAGAATAGGGTAAACACTATAGATGATCTGAGTCGTGATTTAGTGATCACAGTTAATGATCGCAACTGGGGATAGGAATGGGAGTAGTTGGTACTTATCCAAGAGTTAAAATTTCAGCAAACCTTGGGAGGTATATCACAATCTTCCAATCAGAAAGCATAGCTACAGTGAACGAATGACCCCTGACAAACAAATCTATAGAAATCTTTTCAGATACCCAGGTCGCCCTGAAGGCATTGAGTTCCAGACGGGTTGACTCAATACTTGTATGGAAGTGCATACATTTCCTCAATGTATTTGGAACAAAGAACGAAAAAACTTTGGTTTGGGTTCCAAGTCATAACGGAGTGACAGACAACGTATTGCCCAATGCACTCGCAAGAGGAGGAAGCGAATCAGAGTTCATAATACCCGAACCATTTGCGGGCATTGCGAAAAGCACCGACAGAAAAACCATCTCAGAAGATTGGGCAGAGAAGAAGACGCTCCTGCACTGGCGAGATACACCAGGGCTACTACAGCCGAAGGCGTTCATACCATACCCCCCCCCCCCCGGTCTGTTGACAGAACATTGTCGTCTGAAAAACCACTTGCGGAAGATAGGTCTGGAACAAACAACGGTCTATCGTATATGCTATGTGGAGGACGAAACAGCGAAGCACATATTGTGCGCCTGTCCAGTACTGGAGAGCGTTAGCTTTACGACTTTCGGATTCACCCATCTGAAACCTAGTTACTTCAAGGAAGATTCGCCTTCGTCAAGAACTGTGGATTATACGGTGAACTCTAAATGGGTGTGAGCTACAACAGGTAACAGTGGAAGTAGGCATAATGGACCCACTCACTACCTAACTTAGTGATGACAGTTATAAGTGTTGATATGATTTCAACTTACTGTGATTGCTTTGTTACCCGGAAATGCAGCGCTGCTCCTCAGAAACTAGGGCGCTACAAAAATGTGAGCCTGTGGAGGATAGCTGGACACATCGGTGCCCCGAGCAACCAGAGAGCACTGAGCAGATATTCCTGAATGAGTCTAGGCATCAGCAGGCACCAGGTCAATCTTGCTCTGGATCAGTGGGTTTACAATAAACTAGAAAAAGCTTGGCCAAAGACAGGTGACTGAAGGCATGCAAAAAGGTCTATGGGAGGTCAGGACAAGTACTAAGGTTTTTAAAAAAGCAAGAGAATCGTTCAACCTTTGGTGGTGGTAGAAGACCCGACTTGCTCCAGTTTGTCGGAAGAACGTGAAACTCAGTTTCAAGGCAGATAAAGTTTGAAGTGGAGTCATTATACTCAGTAAATTAGACGAACAAACAAAAGGAGGTCATGTAGGTTTTTAGTGGGGTCGTGCATGTCACTTACTTTTTGGAGTCTTCTTCTTCTGATACACCATTCAGTTGCTCGTCAAATGCTGTTATTGTTCTGGAATAAATAATTATAGTTCAAGTAAAACCTTGATCAAAACATATAATCATAATACGCCTGTCAGTAACTTGAAACCAAACTTGAACCGCATTAATATCAAAAAATAATTCATAGAAACGGTTTACTAGAAGTTGAATTCTAGTAAAAATTAAATACATATGCGCTCGGCTGGATTTCACATAATTTTGGAGACCAATCTAAGCATTTCTGGAGCATTTTTTTCATTCTCTTAATATATGTATATAAGATATATAAATTTAATCAGATTCACCCAGTAGATGTGGTTCTTTGAGATGCAAAAGCAGACTATTATTTATTTGTATACAGGGCGTCCCAGCATAAAGTGCAGAAACGAAACTGGCTAAAACTAGACCACAATTTATCGACAAAAAAAAAAAGATTTAAAGAAATCTCAAACATTATGTTTGATGCCTTATATTGACAGTATCATTTTCTTGTCCTCTTATTTGAAATCATCATAACTTTTTAGTAGTGCATTTCATTGAAATAAAAACATTAATAATTCCTAATAATATATGCTGCTTAGCGAATAAAAGTGTACCAAAAAATTAAGTGAACTTTAAAAAGATATTTTAAGATGTTAATCCAGCTTTTGAAATAATTTCGATTTCCAAGGAAATACTCCCATAACCATACCTTCCTATTTATAACATACATACCTCCTGGAACTGGTGAATGGTGCTAAAAACGATAGGTCCTTGTAATAGACGTATTTCCTTTTGTAATCATTGGGCTGTTCTCTTTCTTTCCTCAGGGCTTTAGTGAAGGTGTCCCGCAGGGATTTCCATTTCACTTGAATCTCACGAACTAAATAGAGAAAAAAGTATATAGCTCTGTAGGGTACATTTGAGGTATGACTAAAGTTAGTATTCAGCAGTAACCCCCCTCCCCATTCACTCGTAAAAAGCTAGACAGGCTGTCCCAACATATCACGTCAAAATTTCAAATACAAAATGTTTACATATTGGTAAATATGGGAAATTATAGCCTCCTATACTGCTGCAGTGTCAGTTATGGCCCAGGTCGATGGTCTACGAATAAAGTCGCAGGCTTCCAGGACTTGCCTACGGCTCGTAAAATATCACTTTCGGGACTTGTTATGTAAATAACTATTATGGTGAAAATGGGGCACATAGTAAATACACAGCATAGTAAAGAACCAGCATAATATCTCTGAGGATTTCCTTTATAAAAATGGTTCCCACAAAATTTGACCTTGGGAGGATTTATGGTTGATTTTACGGCTGTGAAGTTTAGGTAGAGATGCGAAAATGGAAATATCGATACCGGTACCGATACAAACGTATCGATACCAGCTTGGAATGCCTCAAAAGATATCGATGACAAAAATACTCGATATTAGTGCAGAAGTATCGTTAGCATCCCTACAAAAAATCATCCAAAAGTGGGGATGCGCGTGTAATTTCCGCCAACCTGAGTTGTTGTGCTGGTTGTTTACTATACTGTGGTAAATATGTGAAAGTGCACAATGCAAGTGCAGCTGCCTCATCTTGCACATCATAATCCATTTTGCCGTTGCCATAGATAAGCCCTGGACGATGCCAGCTGACTTCGTTATTAACAAAACAAGGTTAGGTTTTTGTCGTTTTTGTCTGCCGAGCAGAATTTCTCGAGTAGTGTGAGTGTGGTGAGCCTCCTCGTATCGTAGGTACTCGAGTCGACTTACTTCGGCGAGGAACTTCGCGAGCAATGTGACTGAGGCTAGGTTAATTTTGGAGTAAGGTGTTGTCACATTCAGCAAAATGTCCGGCAAAAAACACAAACATATAACGAAAAACACCAAAATGCGTAGGCATAAGCATAACAAATTAACATAAGACATCGTCGCCAAATGTTTTCCCTCCAACTCGTGAATGTAAAATATGAGATAGAATAGATGCACAAGGACACACTTCAGTATTAGGTACATGCATGGTATTCTCAAGATCTCAAGTTGACACTTGAGAGACTAAGTACTATGAATACGGCCATTTAGGTAGTAAGGTGATACAAACGACAATAGGCAAATTCTAATCAATCGCACTACTGGTACATTATTATGAGAAAAGAAGAACATTTATTTATTTGAAATAGAATAATCCTAATATTAATAAGAAACGAATTAATAATAATCATCTGTGTAAAAAAGTGAAAGAAGTGGTATGCCGTGAATCAACCAACAGAGTTAGCTACTTTCCCGGCACAACGGCAACCTCGCCCGGTAATATCTCACTCACCTAAGGCGTCCTTTTCCCGCGCGTCATACCGCTTCCAACGCTCTGCGCCGAACAACGCTGCGGCCACCTCCGACCAGCAGCGCTTTTTCTGTTGCGGATTCGACAGCGCCATTTTGGTATCGTACAGCACTCGGAATTTCTTCACCTGTGCGATCAATGTGGCGGGGTCCACCCTGCGGATACGTTTCCGATCCATCTCTGCACACCGAAAACACTGGAAATTGTCTAACACGAGGCAAACGCGGCTTGAATATCACATACAAACGGATCGACGTGCTCGAAACGGAGGTCGTTGCGATTTGCGTTGCTATCGCTACGAAACAGTTGCGCAGCGTCCCGCTGACGCTTCGCTGCCGCTGCTATGGTGCCGGCTCTAACAGTCGCTATACGAGGGGAACGCGAAATTTATCTGACGCATGGGATTGAGATGCACGCTGTACTGGGAAAATCGAATACTCGTGGTGCTCCGTTGGAGGTCTCAGTGAACGGTGCTTGGATTCCATGGGAAAATTGTGCCAAGTACCTAGTAATTACCCTGGACAAGGGTATGGTTTGGCAGAGACACACTGAAACGTTAAAACAAAATTCGAAAGTTTGAGGAAAATGTACTCCTGGAGAGATTAAGGAAAGACTCAAGATCCTGTACGATCATAACTGCACAGTTAAACTCACGTACGTACCTTTCGCACGTCAGAATTACTATGGAAATGAATAAGCAGACCGGGCAGCAGCACGGGAGGTGATCGAACCTGTTACCATGGCACAATCGTCATATGATGACACGAAAAACCACATTAAGAACAATATTTTAACTTTGTGGCAGAATCAGTGGAACCGAAATACCAATAACAAACTCTACCAAATTAAACTTGATGTCGATATGAAAACACTGAAAACTCTACTGGTCCTTCTAAACAACAGAAAAGACCAAGTCATCTCACGGCTGAGAATTGACCACACATGGTCACTTCTTCACAAAAGGACCCGAACCCCAGTGTGTTACAGTTAACACTAGTGCACACCATACTAGGGTGCAGTGACTGCTTCCAAGTGGTCTTTATATGAAATACCACAAAATTTTTATTAAAGTTATAGGATACTACCACCTTATTTAAGTTAATACCTAAGGAAATAATTGTATAACTAAAATCTACCATAGTGCGGTTGATGCGTTTCTCTATTCAAATAAATAAAGTAGAAACTTTAGGGATGTAATTGAAGCACAACGACATTGTCAGGCGGAATCGCAGAGCAACCCTCTGCTGCGTGATTCAGTGAACTACACGATGGAACAAGTTCGCAAGCACACAAAGCCGCAGCTCGCATTGTGATCAAAACCAAATCGTGCAATTTTGGAAACAACTAAGTTTTGCCCTTTGGAACCTCAAAATTAACCAAAAAGGGTTAAACCCAAAAATTTACGAACTCTAATTAAGTACGTCAAGCCATATACATTCCAACCGATGAACGTTCTCCTCTTTGCTCTTTATTCTTCCTTCCTTTCCTTTTCTTCCCTTACTCCTGGTCTCTGGGTAACCATACCTGACAGACCGATCGATCAACATGACCGTAACTACACCGAATCGCTCTGACAAGCAATGACGGATAACTAGTCGAACGCTCGGCGTCGGTGAGGTTAACCGAGATTTTTTTGAAAATCAACAAAAGGCAACATACGATTTTGTATAGTTTTAACACATAATTCCACCAACAATTTACGAAATATCTAAAAACGAAGTTTGAGCGATTTTCAAATTCATTCGTTTTTTGTTAATTTTGCCTCCGCCACTGGCAACAACAGTTCCAGAAACGGTACTCTGTTACCATTTCCTCTGCGGTAGTAATGCGGTGTCAAAATTTCATCAAAATTATGTAAGTTAGTAGTTTCTAAGTTACACGTTGAGATCAACGAATTCGAATAGGTTAGAAGAAGTAAACAAGATTTTTGTTTGTGCCCACAATCCAAACGCTGAAGCCGGCACACTGACCGCTAAATCATTGATAAACCCATATACCCTTTGTACAGATAGCAGGTAAAGAATCCTAAAAATAACAGTACTCATGTAGAGGCATAAAGGAAATAGCTACTTTGTTTTGGTTGATCGTCTCGGGCTCATTGTTATAGTTTTGAATTAATTTTGGGTTTTAACAGTGCATAAGTATTAAAAGACTATTTTAAACAATTTCATATAATTTAACTCCCGCAGATTTCTGTAAAAAATAACATCGTGTTTGTGAACACAGTAAATAATAACAACGGGATCTTGGGCACACTCACGTGCCTGTTAGAGCATGGGAGTTGCTTTTTCTAACCTATTCGAATTCGTCGGTTAGGATTATAGTATATAATATGTAGGTAACAATCGGATAGGTCCAAAAACACCAAAGTCATTTTTTTCAGCGCAATGTAGGGTGTTTTATGAATGCAACAAGTGTTTGAGTTTGCAAACCCCACATCCGCTCTACCACCCAAATTTCACCCCCTCCATAAGAAAGAAAAGGATCAGGAACCCCTGCTGAAACGCCTAACCACAATGTTTGGAGGGGTTCTGATAATTTTTTTGTTTTTTACCAATTTCTCCGCCACCATCTGTTACCAAAATTATAGCAGCATTACCTACTAAGCAGCGGTTACTGAGATTACGTGGCTAGAAAAACGTCAATACATAGACAGACCGACGGAAATGAGTGACGTGGATTTTCATCATGTATATACCATCCCCTATCGGTATGGCATAAGTAAAATGTGGAAAATGATCAGGAGCACCCAAATTACCTAAATTCAAAGTTCGAACTGTTTTTATATTTTTAGTTTTTTATTCTTGCTATACGCGTTTTCAATCCTCGCCACTGTACTAATACAAAATTTTGTTTAAATCAATCCAATAATTACTAGTTTACGCAATACAGAATGATATACAGTAATACTCGTAGTTATACATATGTATACATCATTTTTTTCAAAATTGTAGCAGCATCTCCTGCTACGACCCCACATTATATCGCTATCCAAATTTCAACAGAATCAGTGCAGCGGCTACTGAAATCACGAGGCTACAAAAACGCCAACAGACAGACCGATAGAACTGAGTGACCTGGATTTTAGTATATGTTGATATCATAAAATGCTCAAAATGAGTATTATCTCAAAATCGAAAATGTTCACGATCACAATACTCATTTTACCTTTTGACGTGGAAAGTAATAAAAGAAGTCCGGAATGGTTCGAGTACTTTCCTCCACCTCTAATGAACTAATTTTAAAAAACGTAGCAGATTACCTACTATCACTACACAACATAATGGCACCCCAAATCTCATCATATCGGTAAAGCAAATAGTGACACTACGCGAAAAATGTCAACAATCAGATCCGTGAAGACAAGCAACGTAAATGTAGACATTGTAATACGTCAAACAAACTTTTATCTCTAATTTTCTCAATACTCCACCTAGTAAGCAAAAATTCAACTCTAATTTGTCACCTTCGCAGGTGTGAAAGTGGCGAAATGGAGATAAACCTGATCAGATATCTCATCGTATAAATTCACTATAGCCTATAGCATATCCGAACTCTATACCTTTGATTAACCTACGGTTTTAATTTGCTTTTAATAGCGCGGAGGCAGCCACGATTAAAAACATCAATCAAACTGACCTATGCATATTTTACCCATTATCATGTGTAATTTAAAATCATTATTTATCGGGCTTTGTTTGTAGTCGAAAAACAACATGAGGCTAATGCCTGATTATTAATTAAAGAATAATACTTAATAGATTTTTCATCGGCCCGTTCATGTTTTTTTGCGAGTTAACTATGCGTAGGACTGTGCCAGTGGCATATTTAGGGTTTTATTCAGCGGGGGTTCAGGCTAACTAATTCCATAAAATTTGGCCTTTTTATGGGGAACCTAATAAGCGTTCGTACATAGCCTATATATTATGGATTCCATATTTATTACAATAGTTCAAAAGAACTGTTATCCAGTAATATATTTTTTCAACAAAAACATTTGGCATGTGCCTGTTCTTGAAAGAAGTTTGCTTAAAAGCGCGAAGTCGACAACCAGATGTTCAGAAAATTACATTAAAAAAAATCTCTCATATGTCAGTGAGTTAATTCAATGAATTTCATGCATTCGTACAAAGCAATAAAGTGGAATTAATATTTTGGGATCAGTTATGTTTTATTTTCAGGGTATTTTCATGTACCAGTATAGTACGTCGTCCCATCAATAATTGGGAATGCGGCAAATAAACGCAAAAGTGGACTCTTTTATCTTTATTCCAAGCTTTCGGAAACTTATGATTCCATCATCAGGGCTACAATAGAAATTTTGAAAATGAGTAACCATCTCAATAAATTGGTGTTAAGTACTTTGTAAGTACTTGGTAAGTATCTCCTATCATTGAGCAGTATTCATTAAAAAATGTATACTTATACTGGCAGAATAAAAAAGAAATCCTTCAGCACGAATTCATAATATTTCGAGTAAAACCTCATATGTGTATACAATCCGCAAAGCAGGTAGCATCTAATATTCCGATCTTGATTAAAATTTGATTCGTCAAGAAATGGAGCACTATGATGTGAAGTCTTTTCAGGCATTCATAAAACTTATTATAATGAAAAAAAAATATGGAAGGGTGTAGAATAGGGATGAATTCGAAGGAATTTGATCTAAAAATAACAAATTTGTTCACATATTTAACCCTTTTGGTCACTTATTTTTGACTTGCAATAAATATTGTATTAAATATAGTATATATTAAGAATATTATGTAATGTACTTTTCCAGTGGATTTTCCCTTACACACGCTTTGTTTAAACGCAACGGCTACAGTGAGATTATCGGGACAACCATCAGTTGAAAATAAAATGTTAAAAAAAAGAAGAAAGTGGTCCATTTGATTTCTAAAAAATATCTGACCAAAATAGCATAGCTGCAAAATGGAATGATAACAATTTGGTACCTTTGGGTTTAAACTATGCAGGATTTGAAGGGAAAAAGGAACATGCAGATCAAACAGCCATAATGGCACATACTGTTCATTTATATAATGTTAATATGAGTGGAGTTTGATCGACTACATCAAAATGGTGGCCGAGATATGGATTAGATATGCTTCTGGAGAATTGCCTCAGCAATGCTTTCACAGAACAAAAAAAACCTGTATCATATCAAAATAGTCGACCTTCCCGAGATCAGAACATTGATGTAAATTATAAAATATGATTACCTTGACAATTATGTCGTTTTGCAAGAAAGCCAAACAAGATTTTGAGTCATCAAAGGGCAACAGCATGATCTAGGTATTAAAATGTAGTACATATTGCAGTTTATGTTAAATGCTTTGTAAACTACCATACTCAAAATACCATTTGGTTATTTTTAAGGTATATAAACCTGATGTATAATACGTATATATCAGGTGTGCCAGGATCTCCTTGGCACGTGATATTTTCGTAAAGGAAAACGTTTCAAACAAGAACTAATTTGTAATTCTGAAGGTACTATAGGGTCTATCATACCATGTATTTAAAACATTTTTGTTTTTTGCGTCATCCCCGAAAACTTACCCCCAAATTTTTGTTTTCAAATAACACGGATAATTGTCTCAGTGTCATCATTAACAGTGATATATATCTTTTTGGTTTCAATTAAAAATAAGGATGAAAATGTTATCTCTACTTACGCAAACTTATTTTTTTCGTAAAATCATAAGCATAATATGAATAAAATAAGAATATGTTTGACGCCAAATATTTTTGCAAACAAACTGATAAAAAATAAAATTAGGTGGTTTCTTAAGGGTACTCAATGCTTTCGAAGAAAATGCCTTATCATTTTTTTTCTTGAAAATATTACGCCTCAAACAAATCCTAATTTTATTTACCTTACTTTTCGAATAAAATTGGTTTATGTATGGAATCAAAGGCACTACAAGATTTTAAATAAAATAGTGACTTAAGTTATGTAGGGAAAGCAGTGGGGTGAGTTTTAGGGGATGAAGTACGAAAAAAAATCTTTCGAAAGCACGGTATAATAGGTCATTCATAACCTTTGGAAGGCCCACTTAGTTTTCTTTTTCATCTGTTTTTGTTACGAAAACATTACACCTACACAAATCCATATTTTATTTATCTTATGCCTATGACTTTACGAAAAAATAGGTTTGTGTTTAAAACCAAAACTACTACAAGATTTTGAATAAAATAAGGACTTAATTTGTGTAGGGAAAACTATTGGGTGCTATTTGAAAAAAAAATTGGAGGTGAATCTTAAGGGTTGAAGTGCAAAAAAATGTTTTGAAATAGTAGTATGATAGACCCCATAATACCTTCAAAAATACCACTCAGCCTTCAATTGAAGTTTTTTTTTTGTTACAAGAATATCACGTGTCAAGGAAATTCTACGACACGCGGTATAGTACATCATTTTTTGTACCTTGTTTATAATTAACATTACTTTTACATCAAAATGTATTTAAATTTACATTTTTTTTTGAGGAACTAATCGTTGTAACAACCAAAAATTGTCAAACTTAATTTTAGGGAAATCTGGGTTAAAGTTACATTTCTCGTTATGTCTTTAGACCCAGTTGGGCCAGTGTACTTTACAACTGGAAATATGAAAATTTCCCGAAATATCGGAAAACTCTGACATATAGCAGTCTCTGAACTTTGCATATCCCAAGAAACTGATCCTCAAAAAAAAAATAGCCAACTAGTGTACGTTGCGGCAGGAGATATAGATTTGTCCCGGACAAAGTAAAATTTTTTGGAAGCTTCAGTGGGAGGTTGTGACCCCCCAACATACGCTACTGGACTGAGCCATTAGTCGTTATGTAAAAAGAGGACACCTGCATGTTGTTACTGATTGGACGTTTGAATGTTGCATTAATTTATTTTGAAGCTGCCACCTGTCTTGCGCCTTCTAGACTGAACCGAATGTATACGTCATGAATATATTATATGCACATGAATACCAAACGCTATAAAGATGTCGCTGTGTGATTGTAGGATCACCTGTGGCGCATATATATGTGCATTCGAAAGATCATTGATAAGAAGATAGAGTGGATATGTACAGTAGCTATACAACATACAGTATTGCAGAACCTAAGTCATTCAGTGTATGGCATGGCCACACGAGTTAAAGAGCGGTGGATCATGATACGCGAATAGAACTGTCGCCAAAAATAATAACGCACACTGAAGATATCTATCATAAGATGACTTCAACAACATAAGAACTTATATGTATTAAAATCAAAGAGTTGTTTTTAGAGACGGCGAGAAAACGTTAGAGGAATAAGCCATCAATGCATACTCTCTCATATACTTCTCAACCTCCATTCAGAGAAAATTATGCAAGAAGCTATACCTGCAGAAACAGTGAGAATAAAGGTGAATGGTGAAATCATAAACAACATTCGTTTTGACGATGATACTTTGGTAGTAGCCCAGTAGCCCATCGCGGAGCTACAAAGAGAGATGGTAAAAATCGTGAGTAGCAGTGAAGAAGCAGGTCTTACACTTAATATCAAAACAAAATTCATGATCATCGCCAAAGCAAATGTCCAGGGAAGACTGTATGTTCGCAATGAGGCAATCGAGAGACTGGGGCCTCTCTCGAGAAATAAGTCTAGCTTCAGAGTAACAACTGAACATAGAGGTAGTAAACAAACCACTTCAGCATGGCGTGCTCAAAGCCATCATCTTTTGACACTTCAGACCCAAACATTGCCAACTAACCTGAAAATTCTTCCAATGCAACCCATGTTACAAACACTGCTCTGCACTGTCCCATCTCGAAAAACTGTTAAACTACACTCGAATATAGCACAGCAAGTCCCTAAAGCTTCACTACAGTTACCAACAAATAGCGAATTCGATTTTACTAACCAAGCATGAAAGACGCATAAACAAAACAAACGTTTGTCAGTCGGAGGTTACCGTAAACAAATCGCAGGAAAATTACATAGGCGTTGGCAACTCCTCAAAATTTATGTAAAGGCTGTATTAGACTACCATATTTTTGAAATCAGATTTGATTTAATTTCTTGAACCAAATTTGAAATGAAAAATGATCTTAAAAATTGTGGCCCAGCATTTTGTCTGTTTGACACTACACCAAATTTGGTTCAAGAATTGATTTGAGATTCTGCGCATTACATTCGTTGAATACATCTTATCTGTCAACTGTCCGAACACAGATGTCCTCTACAGTCAAAGTTGTCAGATCTGACATGACGTATTTTGCAATTACATGTTTTGTGATTGTGTGAACGTCAGTGTCAAAATGTCAATGGTCAAAATAAAATCATAACCTAGCTTTTGTTTGTAGTTTATCGACTACTGTTTATTGAAATTCTCATTCATTACACTTGACTTGACTCCCTCGGCAATGGAAAAAGATAATGCTAGAACATGTATTTATCCATCTACGTTGCAAAAAACTCGTAGACAGGCGAATTAAGAGGCTAACTACTAAAGGAAAAAATTGACAAAAGAAGCGGCTGAGAAGAAGAGATGAAGGCATAGGTATGCTACATATGTTGAGGGAAGAGTTATTACTAGAAGATCTAGATCATTAGAAGGACTTTTTACGAATGAATAATAAAATCTTCAGTAAGCGACTTAGCATAATTTGACAAGCTAGATAACCATCTATGAGAATGCATAACAGGAGAAAATAGGTAATATTAGCAGTAAACCTTATGAATAAAAAGTAATAAACATTTCCATTTTCAGGCTAGCAATAATGTTCAGCCATCCAGCGGCTCGAAGCAATGAGAGTACAATAAGTCAGATAGTTCCAGAACTGTGTGAACCAATTGTAATCAAATATTTGTTGTTTAGAACTAGAACAGCAGTTGAGAATACATTTGGAGCTTTAGTAAATCTTGGCAAAATAAGGCGAAAGGAATTGAATTAAAAATGGAAACATTATACTTTTTCTTTCTTTCTTTTAACTTGTAATATTATATGAAATTCAAAATATACATTCTGTTTGGTATTTTAATTTTTTATTTATTTCAATTGAGATGCAATAAACTGCGCCATATGGTCATCAGCAGTTGCAAAATGGTTGTCCCTTTGTGGACTGTAGACTGTAGAGCGAGGAGAAGTTTTCAATGTTTGATCAGCAGCATTCTTCAGCACCTTTATTTCCACATCTGCTGGTACTTGTTGTTTTTTATACACTTGGGTGAGTTACTAATGTAGTCTGTTCCCCCTCTTTTTTGAGCACCACCTGTACTTGGTATCTGTGAGCGGAGCAAGTCAATTTGAGCCCTATCGGATAGTTCACTTGTGGGTGATAGAACCCCAGCATGACTAACCTCATATTCCTTGTTGACTTGCCTGAAAGCAAAATACTGCATTGAAAGTTTAGCCTTCCTAATATATGCACATACAATTTTTACAGGTAGGTTCGAGTTATAGGGAAGTAAAGGCAAAAAAATTTAACAATACATTCAAGTACATGTTAGGTTATTCCATTAGCTCAAAGTGCAATTCAATAGTTATTAGTAGAAATTTGGCACTGTTATATCAATACTGCACCACTTCATTTATGATAAGCTGAGACTCTTACCTCATATTCTCCCATTCTAGTACGAAGTGACTAAAACTGTCCTCTGTTCTTGTGCATATGTTGACCTTAAGCCCATAAACTTCTTCTGTACCTCTTGTTCAGTTACAGTAGATCTTAGTGGTTTCAGAGCCTCTACTATGGCAGTGATAGCAGCACTCCATTTGATTTTACTGTGGTAGCACACATACTTGACCACATATAAGCAGGGATGTTGATCGTATATCTCTATCAGCAGAGATATATGTTCAGTAGACCAGTCATCCTTAAATCAAAAGAAATATGTTACTCTTAATATTGAATGCCTTTCTGTTATCCTCAGTGCAGTCAAGTGTGGCTACTTAACCGAGGACCTTTGCAATATGAAAAAACAACAAAACATAGGAAAACACCATAATAAAAAGTGACAATGTTGCCATACACTGAGGCAAAATATTAGATACACTTAATACATTGTAAATAACTAATAGTTAATACATCCAAAATGTGATGTAGGACTTAATACAATATTACAAATTAAATCTACCGAATCTGCTGAGTAAAAACAAATTTTTTATAGTGCAATTTGGACTATACCTTACTTTTAATATAATCAGGGCTATTATTGTATATGAAATCGATATGAAACATAGTTGCAAAGATACTAACATCTTACCTCTTATATTGTCTTCAAATTGCCAATTGCTTCCACACAACTCGCAAGAATGTTGGTAAACTCGCCACAAAGGTAACAAAAGCACCTATCTTGGGGCTGGGGGTTTTCATACTCCATAACCAGTTCAAAATCCTTCAAATCTCAAAGTTCGCAGGGCATTCCGGTCGGGTGGAGATTTACTAGCTGGGGCGGTAGGATTAACATGTTACTTGTTTTTATTGGTGTACTTTCATCCGAATGTGGATTTCTCAATTTATATTAGTACCAGAAAGCATTATGGAAAAGTCGACCGAATTTAAAAAGTAGGGTTACTGTCCTTATTTTTGTTTACCTTTTTCCCGGCGCAATGACATTTATGTTTCAAATGCGCATGCCCCCAGCCTAAAAATGATTTGGAAATAGAACATGTTCTAAATTCCATCTCAATTTTGGTTCAATCTGTCAATTTGAAACAATTTCGTGTATTACACTAGCCTATTTGAGCAGTTCAAGAAATGAAATCAAATCTGATTTCAAAAATATGGTAGTCTAATACAGCCTTAAGACAGAATTTGCGTTAATGATGAAGAAACATGCAGTAACGCAGTAGGGGTCAACATATCTATTGATTTTGCTGTAATCATTTCTGAATACTATACAATTAAGACGATAGTTATTATAGTAAACAATTATGATTGCCGTATCTGGTGGTCGATATGACAACGTAAGAAAAGATGTTGGCCTATTAGAATTAGTTGTTTACTACCTCTATGTTCAGTTGTTACTCTGAGGATCTAGCATAGGTCAAGCTAGAGCTGCATTCACAAACATGCGGAGAGTATTCTGCTCTAGAAATCTGATTGGCCTCATGTTACGTTTTCCCAATCCTTCCCTATGAGGGATGGAGCCGTGGACAACGAACTAAGTTGATATGAAAAGACTTGAGGCTTTAGAAATGTGGGTATATGGACGCATACTCATGACCAACAAAATAGACTCGTCGGGTGGGTGGGGGTGCAGTTTTGTGAATTTGTAGTTATTTATTAGAAAAATTGCGAATTACGATTTATTATTCACCATTGCCCTCCCCCCTTATCGACGTCCTTGGTGTGCTGTGATGTCATGTATCGGTTTTTAGTGTGATTTTTAAATGTTCATAATGATTGATAACTTTTAATAAGTATCATTGTCTATGTTTTATTGTACTAAGATGACTATTGTCTCTTCTGTTACTTACTACGTTTCCACGGACTTTCAAAACGTTTTGAGCTTTGAAATATATCGTGCAAACGTCAATTGGATACGTTTTCAAAACGTTTCCTGTTCAAGATCGATTCGCTATTTTTTGGGATCGTATCGAGATCCAAATGTCGTGGAAACACCAACTGTCACTTTCGTTTTGAAATGGACCATGCGTAGTGCGTTGCTGTCTAATAACAATATTATTGTCGATTTATTGAAGTTTATTCGTATTATTTTATTCGAAATTCGTAACTAGAGATTCATAATAAACAACAAAATATGTTATAAAACTAGAAAATGACATTTGTGAAGTGTCAGTTGAAAACGTTTTGGGTGCGTTTAGAAAATCGTTTCGAAACCTATCGTGAAAACACCGACAATTCAAAATCGCAAAACGTTTTGAAAACTGTTTTGAAAGCCCGTGGAAACGTAGTAATTGTTGACGAGTGTAAACTGGTTTGGTATTCACACTAATAAACTATCTATGTATCTGCAGGTCCCGAGTGCAAAGCTTCTCTGCACTCTTTTATCTCTCAGGTAGAAGCCCGTCCCCACTGGATCCTGATCTGGTCTGATTGTATGTATCCTTCTTCTAAGTTTAGTCTAACATATATGCTAGAAATAACAAACTATTAGCTGATATGTGGCATGTGGTATTCTCATTATACCTATGCTATTTTACTTATTTCCCATTCTTGAAAAAATACACAAAGGAAGCTTTTTTGTCTCAAGGCCAAGGTCTCCGAGAGAACGTCTGAAGTCACAATAGGACAAATACTGCTAGTTTTAAGATAGTCTAGTCAATTTATGTACCTATTTAGCGGTACAATATTTCCTATTTTTGTTGACTTTGATGTCAACGAATCGACTGCTGTGGTCAATAGCTTCGCGTTTCGTGTAGGCTTTGTTACTGTTTCCCGGCGCCACTCTAAGAACAGCACTGTTAATTGGAAGCCAACAGCGAATGTTCAGGTGGGGTTTCTCGCTGAGCTTTTTTTGTGGAAATTTACTTCTGATCGAAAAAACCAGAAATAAATTTCCGCCTCTGACGGGAATCGAACCCGGGATCTTCCGGTCATGAGCCAGAGAGTTACTGAGACAACCCTCCCCCATATTTCCTATTGGTGAAGTATTTTATACAGGGTCATCAGTTCAATTTCAATTCATTTCCATTCATGGTAAGTATCCTATCACTAAATGGAAATGTTCAGAAGAAGCTCTGCCTAAGCAAGCGTTGTCTGTCTTTCCATGAGTATTCTGCCATATTCGCAATATCGTACATAAATATTATGTCACGTCACATGGCTTGTACCAACAAATATAATAATAATAATAAAATAAACATTAATGAAAAGATTATCACAAAAATTCATATCTATTAATCGATTGCGTATTGCAGATACTGAGGTTGTTTTCTCTGGAACCTATTTTCTAATGGTTGTCACTTTTCGATAACATTGGCTAATAAAACAAAAAAAAGGAGTCAAGTAGATTGACTAGGTACGGTCCATTTTAACTATAAAGATAACAGCGACGTCATAGTTAAATAGGTGCGCTGTCTATGCATAATCAGCTGGTCGGCTGTCATGCAGTAGCATGGGTTAGGCTGATTTGCGGAGCATCGTTTGATAATCATTTGTGTGCGGGTAGTTTTTGATTTTGTATAATTTTACGATTTAAATCCCCAATGTCTCCGAAGACATATGTTATGAAATAACGCACTAATTGTTTGCATTATACTATTATTCAAAGTCGATTTGAGAAAACAGTTGTCGTTATTCTGACCATTAGCAATGTCATCCGCCATCTTGTCTACGCCGGTACGTCATAAATTGTGTGACGTCACTGTTATCGTCTTGCGTGAAATCGACGGTACTTCCCACGCGTGTTCAGCTTCTCTATATGCAATTAATTTTTCACCCGCCAAATCGATTTTTACTTCCCACGCCCGATAGGTGAACGGAGTATTGTGATCGCGAAAATTTTCAATTTTGAGATAATATGGTTCTTGGGCGTTTATGATATATGCATAACAAATATCAACGTCACTCGTTTCCTTCGGTCTGTCTGTCGGCGTTTTTCTGGCCTCCTAACCTCAGTAACTTCTGCATGGATTGTAATTGAAATTTGGGTAGCAATATGGTCGGCGGATTAATTAGCAAGAAATAAAAAAATTCAAATATTCTTCAAATTTTGGCGTTCCTAATCGTTTCCCACATTTGTTTAGAGAGCGTAAATTTGAGGTTATTTGGGGGTGGGGGTTGTGAAAGTGAAAAATTGGTTGTACTCGTAGTGGGCTCTTCGTTGATCTGCAAAGGAACGACATAATAAACTTTTCAGCTTTATGCTACCCTATCTTAGACAAACAATAATAATTTTTGAAATCATATTGTTGTAGATAATTTTGTAATGTGGGCAGCTCATCACAAATTGAGAGCAATGAAATTTCTAAACCGACTGTGGGCCGTGGTAGGCATCGATAAAATCTATGGTTTTTGAAAATTGTGTTAGTGGCGGTGAAGCTACACTAAAAAAGAAACAGTAGAATATAAAAGTTGTTCAAACGCTGTATTTGGGTACTCTAAGGATCTCTGATCGTTTTATACTCTTTTTTGGAGTGGTTAAAATGAACCGAGGTAGGATGGGGTCTCGGATAGGGCGGTTTGGAAACCCTGGAACATTTAAATATCAGAAAATTGGCATGCCATATGATTAGGATATCTGTAGTTGAAGATTGCAGAATAAAAATTGTGTCGTCCTAATTCCTACGGAGAGAGATGCAACAAACTATTCAGGAGAGTTCTTGTTTTGGATTTTTTTGCAAATGATTGCAAGGGGCAAAGGGATCTTAGACTACTGCCTCATGCTATGGGAAAATAACAAAATGGTATCACCGTAATTTGCGGGAACCACTGAGTTAATCAACTTGACTTCATTTTTTCAAACTCGGCACGTGTTAGCATTTTGAGGAGCTGATTTAGACTGTACATTTGATTTATCCCTCAAAAATCACAGTGTTCAATTATTTACTTTATTACAACTAGCGCGATTTATGTTCCTTATAGACGTTTACAAATAATGTATTATATGTAGAAGAACAAAATTGCCGATAAGAATATATTTTGTAGAAAAATATAATGTTATTTATGTACAGTTACTTGATTTTTTATTTATAGTAATATAGTAAGCTACTAGATTTGAAACTAAAAGTGTTTTTCACGTAATCATAACTTATCATACATTTTATTCGTCATGACTTAAAACGAAACAAGAATATCACTAATTAAGGCTACATCAATCCCTAATGAAGCATCATGTCTTTGACGTTAATCAGTTCATAGCTTTTAATGAGCTTTTAATGATAGCTATGTATTTTGAGTGCCTTCTTTACCTCGTTTATTTATTCATTGTTGTAAATCGTATTTTTCTGTACTTATATGTGTTAATATCTGTGTGGATTGTTTCTAAAAGTAGTTCTGTTAGAAATGCTTTTAGTATTGTGCAACTTGACTTGTGTAAACCTACCCATAGTAATAACATTAAGGTGAGATTGAATTAAACATTACAACAAACAAACAACATTAAACAAATTAATTTAAATCCTTTCAACCCTTCTACTGTAAATCAACTTAAATAAAAAACTTAAGAGTGTTTCTAATACAGACTGGGCTATTATATCTGTGGCTTACTAGATTCGGAAACGATGGAGCAGGTATTGATTAAACGTAGAATGTTGATTGCAAATAGAAAAAAAATGTTGTTTGTGAAGACGGAGTGCTCGTACAAGGCCAAAGCTTGATGCAAAAAGTTATCTAATAATAAACTGCAAAAAATGATTTTCGCGTTCGAACAAACACGGATTGATTTAATATTTGAAGGTAGGACTCTGACAGTTCTACATTATTCACTTCGATAAATCTAGTGACACCTTTTTTGCATTTCCATTTGCCGACTATAAAACGCTAATTAATTTTATTTGATTCTAATTTTTTACTTCCCACAGCGATAGGTGAGGAGAGTATTGTGATCGCGAAAATGTTCCGTTTTGAGCAGACACGTATCCAGGATTTGGTTTTGGGATTTTGGGAGGGGTCCAGATTATGGCTGTCACTTGCTTGGCCTTTCGGGGGGGTCCAGATTAGAGTTGTTGCCACCTTAAATTTGTTCTCATGCGGGGGGGGGGGTAAATTTTGTGGATTCCGTTTTTTAGACGGCATTATATAACGTTCCGGGGGGAGTCCGGACCCCCTGGACCCCTTCCCCCTAAATACGTGCCTGATTTTGAGATACCTAATACGCTTTTTGGGCGTTTTATGATATCTACATAACGAAAATCCACGTCACTCATTTTCGCCGTTATGTCTGTTTGTCTATCTGACTATCTGTTGGCATTTTTATCGCCTCGTAATCTCAGTAAACGCTGCATGGATTGTGATGAAATTTGGGTAGCGATATGCTATGGAGTCGTAGTATGAAGATCGTGCATCGATGCATGGGCGGCGGCGATAGTTTGGCCGGACATTTGGGTAGAAAGGTTGGACACCCTACATTACTAAGGATTTTATCTCAATATTCATAGTTACGACAAAACAAATGTATGTAAAATCAAGTTTTTTTGATTATTGTCATAAATCTTGTTAAATTCTAGTGAAATAATACATAAAATCGGATGCCAAATCAGACTTAGGTAGGTACTTTATTATTAATCAAGCATATGGGCATCAGTCAAAATTAAATTCTAGATACACTTAAACATTTGTCAACATATTTAAATTCTTCTTGAATACTAATAAAACAAAAATAGGACTGTTTTTAACTAAAAAATAATCAAAAACTGCTTCTCTTTAAGTTGAACAATAAACAGTGTCAACATGTAATCTGTTGCGATCTTTCGTCACTCATTTCGTCAGTTTCGTCCATTGCTCACCTATCAAGGGATAACCTCTTTCAACGTTTGCGTTATGACCTGGGATAGCAAAGTAAAGTAAAACTGACAAATAGTTAGAAATTCTGAAAAGCAATCTTGACTTATCATCGATTTAAAATAGGCTACCCATTTTTTATGAGCAGCTTCTTGAAATCAACGTTCTCTTTGCCGGTGTTCAGAGAACTTTCAAGATTTTGCAATTGGTCAAAACATTTGTGAAATGTAAAAAGCCTAACAAAAGCCAGACAAGCCGGATACCATTCAGTTTGGCCGGACACGCAATTAAAAAGCCTACCTATGTTCGGCTTCATCCGGACGCCTGGCAACGGTAGGCTAATAAATACACTTTTTTAGGTCCATGCATCCGAACATTGCCTTGTCTATTACAGAAACCAAGGGACAATTTTCTGATGTATACATACGAGGTTAAATATTTATTTAGCATTTACTCTGAATTGGTGATGAGACAGGTACTGGACAACTGGAATGGCGGTATAACTATTGGCGGAAGCAAAATATGTAACTTAAGATTTACTGACGATACAACCCTTATTGCTGCTTCTCAGGAAGAACTAGTAGCTCTATTAAACATTTTAGAACAACACAGTGCAGCATATAGTCTTGGTATTAACTACAACAAGACCAAGATTATGATCGTAGATAGAGAGTACGACAATCATCGAGAAATAAAGTCAATAGGCCGTTGTGAGGTAGGTAGTTCAAAGTTTTGTGTACCTCGGTTGATGGACAATTCGGGTAGCTGTGAGAATGAGATTCGACGGCCCATTCAACAGAGGCGGCTGGCCATGACAAAGCTTACTAAAATATGGCGTGACCATAACATCACTAAAGCTACCAAAATGTCGCTGGTTCAGTCTCTTGTGTTCTCCATATTTTTGTATGCCTTGGAAACTTGGACTGTTAGAAAGGCAGATCGAGCTCGCATAGACGCTTTTGAAATGTGGACGTGGAGGAGAATGCTGAGAATTCCTTATACCGCCCATCGAACTAATGTTTCCATACTGGATGAGCTCGGTAATCCAAAGAGACTATCCTCCATTGTGACGACGAGAATGCTTACATTCTTCGGACATATTCACAGAAGCGATAATATGGAGAAACTTGTAGTTTAGGGTCACGCCCCGAGTGGGCGGCGCCGTGGCAGTTCCCCTACACGCTGGGTGGATACGATGAAACAGTTGCTAGATATGAGCATCAAGAGCGCCACTGAACTGACAGAAAATCGCGAACGATGGCGAACTACAGTTCTCAAAACTAGTGATAATATTCGTGTTGGCAATACTCTAGCTCCGACTTAATGCATTTTACGAGTTCACAACATGTCTATTAAGGCATTGTGACTATGATGATGTCATACGAGGTATTGCTTTAGATAATTGGGTAATGTCTTCTTCTTCTTCATCATCAAGTTCCATCTCCTAGCGAAAGTTGGATTTATCTTGGCAAACCTAACTTAGTTTATTTGCCGCTGTCCTAAATAGTTGACTTGATGTCATCCCAAACCAATCTCTCAAGTTTTTCATCCAAGAGGTTCTTCGTCTTCCTTGGCTTCTCTTGCCCTTGATCTTCCCTTCCATAATGTGTTGTACTATGTAACAGTGTAACCTAGTAATTATTGAATTTAATTTAATTAATTGTTTACACAGTACTACTACCGTGGTGAGGATGAAAAACGCGAATGGTTTTAGAGATCGTGTCAGTGGCAGCCCAAGCAATAATAGTTCTTAGGAGATCTGGGAGGTCGTGATCGTTTTTCACATTTTTTAGAAGGGGTGAAATTGGGGTAGTTTGGGGGTGGTGAGTTGTGAAACTGAAAAATTTGATGTATTCGTATTATCAGCTTTATCCGAATGCTTCCCTACTCTAGACAAAAAGAAACGGTACAATATAAAATATAAAATGAGCTAGCTGCCAGAATAAAAACTACGTGATCCTAGTTCCTATACGGAGAGAGAATAGAGAGATGCAAGCAACTATTCACGAGAGTTATTGTGTTGGATGTGTTTTGCGAGCATGCGATGATTTGGTTATAAGAGGATCTCAGACTATAGCTTCGTGCTAGGGTAAAATAATAAAATTGTAACCGTAAGGTGTGGGAAGTACCGAGTAAATCAACTTGACTCCATTTTTGTAGACATAACAAAGAGTGCGATTTGGTCACGGGCCTTTGAATTGGGTTCCATAGAAGCGAATAGTTTGGATTCCCAATATTCAACACCAGGATAATTAAGAATCTACTCATATATGTATGTATGTGTTGCAGAAGTATGCGTGCGACTACAGCTATCAGGTATATGTATTTGCCATGTAAAGACGGATTCCCATTTCGAACTGAACTCACTTGTTTTTCAAACTACATACACAGTATTTCAGAAGGTGGTAGTTAAGACCGTAATGAATGACATCTCAGAGCAATTTTTTCAAAAATGTTTTTAGTGTGAAAAAAAACTCGCAATGCAAAATCATACATTCTTCAATTGTCTCTAAATTAAATAACCAAACACAATATTAAAACAAGGCTACCGAAGTGACATAGCGCAATTCAGTTTGCTTTTTGAATCATTACTGTAAGTTTAAAGATAACGTCAGGAGCTTCGAAGTGCGAAATTAATTTTTATGGCGACGTTTGGACTTTACCTTTGGACCTTTTGACCTTACCTTTGGACTTTTGGACTTATCTCCCCTCATCTTAGACACACATACTAGAAAAAGGGAACAGGAGGCCACGCCTCCTCGCTAACACGGAAATACGTATTTTCTTGGATTCTCAATTTCGCGCGCTATACCCTAGACCCTTAATCGAGACTTTTGAATCTCTGTACAATGGATTACCACTATTGTCAGCACATGCCCAAACTGGTCACACATCGGGTTCTCACCATCTATGAACATACATAGAACATACATATAACATCTAAAAAATATAATAATATATAGTGTATTTGAGGGGTCTAGGATCAAAACCCGCTAACTTCCTTTTTATCCTAATTTACCTTTTGCATGTCCCCGGTAGTGAATTTTCATTGGAATCGAAAAATAATTGTATTTGGAAGCAAATTCCGCTTAATCCCCTTCTAAACGTAAACGAATATAGCAGTTAATTTCAAAACCCGGTAAGTCCATTAGGGTAGTGAAATAAGAACACACTATCTTCACCTCAGCCAATGGCGTTGAAGTAATCCGCACATGCGTGACTGAGAGCTGTATCAAAACTGTTTGAAGCACACTATGACAAAGACTGGCGATTAAATACAAACCTAAGATTTTACTGCAATCTTGAACTGCGCGGAAATGTGGAGGACGAAACTGCTCAACGAGACAAGGATGACTTGTGCTACAGTATATCTATAATTGAATATACTGTGCTTGTGCAGCCCAACAGCGAAACGGAGAATACTCTATCAATCTGATGTTTTCTTTGTGGATCTTTTCTTTAAATGTTATCAGAATATCAGTTTGTTGTTTCAAAACTTGCTAATAAAAAGTACAAAAATTAAGTACTGTTTTTAGATTCTGCCTCAATAAACATTAAAATAATAGAATTGTTGATTATTCCCGAGAATAAACATAGCACGCAAATCCGCATATTCATCATGCCTGTCTTCAAAACCCGCTATGTCCAAACAGTTTCATTAAAATCCGCTATCTCCATTAAAAAAAAGTTAAATAACAGCCAAATCCACTTAGGTTAATCCTTCAAGAATAGAATCGTTAATATGCTACATAGTACTTACATAAAGCAAGAAACCAAGTAACACTAAAATAAATTACACGTTTATCTTATTTCCTGAGAAATTCAAGATTTTGGAGATAGCGGATTCTGATTCTATACCCCTCATTTATGATATCATTTCAAATTCCTATTTCAAAACAGATTTAGACTGTGACAGCGTTTTTAAAAGAGGTTACGGGTTCACATCCTGAGACAGACGATTTTTTCTTTCTTCCATCAGAGGAGCAGCTCATGTTTGTCCGCAAAGAAAAAAAGACGAGGACCTCAAGGCATGTCCAGCTAGATGCGTGGACAGTCGGCCAGCCGAACGGTTGCTCTGCTGGTAATGGAACTCCATCGAAGAAATCGCTGGACCGAAAACAGATGCCAGAGACTGGCGCAGTCGGCCGAGTTAAGGCAAGACGGAGAAGGCCTCCTTAGTGGGGAGCTTAGATAAGGTGGGGAGTATTCCGTTGGACCGCTCCACATGCTACACAAGAAGATCCTTCTTGCTACGATGCCGCTGCTTTGACAATTTCTTGAGATGGCAGAGACATTGAAAGTTAGTACAATGAATCGTCTTGAGGCTTTTGAGATGTGGTTGCATCGGAGAATGCTTCGCATACCTTGGGTGGATCACGTCACCAATACGGAAGTACTTCGAAGAGCCAATACCAACAGGCAGATACTAAACACAATTAAATGCCGCAAAATCGCCTATCTTGGTCATATATTGAGAGGAGAAAAATACCAACTACTCCAACTTATCATTAAAGGAAAAATAGAGGGGCGCAGAGGACCTGGGAGGAGACAACACTCGTGGCTACGTAATATCCGTGATTGGACTGGAATAAGATCAGTGGGAGAATTGACGCAGGCAGGTAGCACAAGAGAGAGATGCCCTCCCCATAGTGATCGCCAACGTCAGGGAGTCCGGACAAGGCTCATGAAAGAAGAAGCAGAGACTTGGACTTGGAGCTTATGTCACCTAGAGTGACCATCCGTCCGGAAAATCCCGGTCATGTCCGGAAATTTGGAGCTAAATTTCTTGTCCGGGTGGAATTACAAAAATCGGTGACATTTCCGGAATTTGAGCCGCAATCGAAAATAGTTGGGACAACATACAGCAAAATGAACAAGTACAGCTAGTGGGCAGGCAAAAAATCTCAAAAATCGATTAAAATGTCCGGAATTTGAACCCCAATCGAAAATAGGTGGCAAAAGATACAGCAAAATACAGTTAACGGACAGGCAAAAAAGGCACTACTGTCGCTTGATGGCCCATCTTCTTCATTCTCTTACAGTAACCCCCACCGGTTAAGCCAAGCTGACGCGGCTCAACAAACAATCCGCTGTCTTAAGCTTAATTCAGATGCACACGAAATCCGACGATACGACAGTACGAAACTGTTCCTATTGTTTGAAATATCTTAATTTGACATCATTTTGAATATTTCAACCAATAGGACTAGTTTCGTATCGTCGGATGTCGTGTGCATCTGAATTAAGATTTACCATTGATTAACGTATTGTACGTTAAACAATGGATCTCAATGTCGGTCCCTTTGTGATGACATGTTGCAAATATCTGACGTCAGCGATGCCACTTTAGAATGGTTTCATCAAAAATGACAGGGGCGGAGTAGAAAAAGGTTTGGTCAGTACAACAGGGCAGAATTAAAACAATAATCCTCAATAGATGCGGTGTAAAGAGGGAGGTAAACATTAAGGACAACATAAAGAATACAATTTAAACGACTTCTAATCTAGTCGGTAATTTATTAAACCATTGCTTCACAGTAGGCGACAGTTTCTTATGATAAAACTATTAAGAAATAAAAGCTTTGAATAAAGCCTCATTTCTGAGGCTTTCAAAATCGCTATGGGTAATTGTCATTTGTAGTAATAAATGTTATTTCTTACCTTGAGGGATTTCTAGGGAACATAAAAAACTTATATTTTTATTAGAGTAGCATTTCTAAGAGCAACTTTTTGCAGCACAAACATCTCCAGCTTTTAATTTTTCTGCTTCCATATCCATATTTTGTATACTTATCACTACACAAAATACTACGACTAAACAGCAAACGAAACAATGTTAAAGATGACGATAAACTATTCAAAAGTCCATAGCAAAACGCAAAACAGCACGAATGATAGCTCTTTTATTAGAGACGCTATCACTGTCACTACGCCTCGTTAAACATGAAACCTAGGTAGACATGACCCTGCCGTGCTGCCGCTGTTGAAATCAGGACAAATCTAACCCAAAATGGAAATGCGCAAAAGTATCGGCATAAAGCATCCCCAGACCTTGAGAATGAAAGCTGATTATTCGTTGAGCCGTGCTTATGTTGCATCCGGGTGGCTCTAACACCGGAGGTCAAGTACCTGGCGGTATTAATTGACAGTAGACCCACATGGGCACAGCATATTGACTATGTGTATAAAAAGTCTATAGCGACCATGTGGCAGCTGCATCGGATAGTTGGTAGAACCTGCAGTCTCAAGGCTAGGAACCTAAACTGGCTGTACACAGCAGTAGTCAGAGCCAGAATCCAGTATGGCTGCTCGATCTGGTGGCCGAGCATAGAGAAGGCCTCTGATATGCTCAAGCTCGCTAGGGTTCAGAGGCTTGCAGCAATGAGCATAACGGATGCCATGAGGACAACACCCACTGCTGCTGCTGGTAATCTTGGGCTTGCCTCCTCTCTGGATAAAAAAGAGGCGATGTCGGCCTGCCTGAGAATGTGTGACGGAGGAACGTGGACAGACGCGAACCACTAGTTGACCACACCATAATAGACTGATTGGTGGAGAATAATATCCCGAAAAGGTCAAAGATATCTTAAATAGATTCTCACGATTGGATGAGTGGAAAAGTCCTATTTTCGGCCCTATAGTCTGATGTGCTTCACTGACGGATCACGCTCAAAGGAGTCGGAATCCGGAGGAGCACGCTTCGGCCTGATGGAGGAAAAAGGAGTGCAGCGAAGTTTTGAACTGGGGACCTGCACGGCTGTCTTCCAGGCGGGGGTATACGCAATATTGATAGCGGCACACTCGACGGAAGTTGAACAGGCAACTCTAAAAGCGCTGGCAGCTCCGAGGGTCAGATCAACTCAACCTCAAGAGTGCTCTATCGCTCTTCAGAAACTAGCAAGCAATAAGAAGGTGACCCTGCTCTGGGTCCCAGGATACATTGGTGCACCGGTTAACGAGAGAGCGGACCGTTTGGCTAGGATAGGGGCTGGCAGTCCCTGCATCGACCCGGAACCTAGGCTTGGAACTAGCAGGCGCCAGGACAATATTGCCCTGGATGACTGGGCCTACAAAGAACTGGCAAAAGCCAGGCTAGAGAGAGATGACTGCAGACAAGCTAAGAGATTGATAGCGAGCTCTGATAAAGGCCGAACTCTATGGCTTCTGAATAAAGGCAGAGAGATGCTCAACCTTCTGGTGGGGGTTCTCATTGGCCAACGCCGGCTGCATAGACTTTTGTCACTCATGCGAATGGTTGGGGACCCTATCTGCGCCAGATGCTGAGAGGACGAAATAGCGTTCCGCTTCCTAAGCAGATGTGCTGTGTATCGCAACCTTAGAGTTCAGATATTAGGCACGATGGAGTTCGAGGAGGAGTCGCTATATTCAGCGAGATGGTTGGACATACTGACTTTCGTCAGGAGGTATGGTAGGTTCAACAAGGAGCTTTCTAGGACGTAGGAATTTAGTGTTTTCAGTGTTGGTTCAGTGAGGATGGCAAAAAGGGCCAAAGGTGGCCTACTTGCCTGGCTTCGCCTGCCCATCTCTACTACTACTACCTACTACTACTTCTGCATACGGGTGGTATATTCATATTCTGGCAACGACTTCGGCTGGATTCGTCCCCTGAGCCGGGAAGCGTTAGCAAAATGTGAGCATCGCAACCCGACGTTGACACTTTATTTCTATCTAATCTACAACAGGTATAATTTGATAATTAGACGGTTATCTCAAAGGAAAAAATAAAAGTTGATATAAGAATGATTCCAAACTTTTCGAAATGCAATTTTCTAATACCGACTATGTAAAAATTTTGTTTTAGAATAATTTTATACATTGTGAGTTTGAATAAAAAAAATATCAGGTAACAAGCAAATAAATGAAATTTATTTAAAAAATAATACATTATTTTCCGAATTCATTAACCTCTAAAGCAATATTATTGTCAACACATGCTTGTAGTGAGTGAGAAGCTTTGATTTTGAGTTTAACCAACAGTACCAACACTGATCCTGCTTTTTTTGCAGCTAGATTTCTGTGCCCACTCATCAATTTTTCTTCCAAAAGGAGTCGGCTGCACAGCAATTTTCTTCCCTTTTCTTGATAGAAATGTCTATGTTTCATATTATATACATTGGAAAGATGCGCGGAGCCCTAATATTAAGGAACCAGAACTTCTACCGTGAACCTTGAAATTATGCAGAATCGTTTTATTGCTGGATAAAACCCAACTGAATAATTATTAAAATCTCTTTCACTAAATGATTTCCAATCTCTTGACGTCATCCATATCCTCTTCGAATATACTGCTAACACTGAATGTTCTAGATTCCTGATTTTCTTCTTCGTCATATAACTTTGCGCCTCTATGTCATAAAGTGAACTTTATTTTTTCGGCTGTGAACTTTCCATTGCAAAAAAAACTTGTGACTACAAACACAATCTAGTCACATTATCAATTGAAATCCAGTTCATTTGATGTGCATAAATTTACTACAAAATATAGTGAGGTTGTGTTAATAAATAAAAGACAACTTATATCTACTTCTTCTTCAATATTAATGTTAATTCTGAACTCTTTATGGCTGCAATCAAAACAATTGTACTCTTGAGGCCTTTGGATAGACTAGATAGACAGCTTTCAACAATTATTTTTAACAGCTCACAACATTAACCGCCAATTTTTGCGTGAATAATATGCAAACTAATCAAACTATCGCATACGTCGGGCGGCATATAAACAGCCACCGTTAGTGCACTTCAATCATACGTCACCAGCGCGTTTCTCAGCATTGGCGTCTTAGACGTCAATGGCTTTCAAACAAATCAAAAGATAACACAAAAACGATAACCAACAAAGCAACCTAACCTAACCGACGAACACTGCGCACTTACGTCAATGTCACTATGACATTTTGTAAAGAGAAAGAAGGCTGTGGATTTGTAAAACAGCGTGTTGTTGCCAGTTTTGAATGTAGTCTCTTAACTTCCGAAACAGTTTAACTACCATGACTAAAATTAATAAATAATTATAACAGTCGTATCATATAAACTACATATGTATTCCAAAGAATATTTGTGAGAATTATTTATTTTTGTAACTACCCTTAAAATATGTTTATTCTACCTTTAATGTTAAAATCCTGATATGTAATCGTTAGTAACTTTCTGAAATGATCGATAAGTGGTTTTGAATTTTTGATGGTAGATACCTAAGTGATTAGACTAATCAAAACTGAAAAGAAAATAATTTCGTCTACCAACAACTCTCATGAACGAACGTCCTCAAATAGTGTCTTGTTATCTAGGCAACATTGTATTTCAAACTGTTCAACGGATGCAATGCGTTCATCTCAACCTAGTAAATGAAATGCATCTAAAAAATAAAATCATTATATTTATTTCACCCATAATGATCAGTAAGTGCAAATAACTCTTGCATGCGGTCTCTTGCACCACTGGATTTTAATTGTTTATTATTTCATAAAGGAAATGCGGCCTGCTGGCAGAATGGCGCAAGCACTAGAAACGGATAAGAAATTATAAAAAATTTACATACCTTAGGGTGAAATGGTGCAGTTCCGTTCTAATATATTCCATTTATTTTCTATTTCAAATGAAACGCAGGAACTTAGTTCTTCAATAAACACTATGTAGTAATACTTTGCTAAGGGCCGGTTTCTCAATGACCAGTTAAAGTGTCAGATAGGTATCTGCCAGATAGCGTTGCTATGGATACAACTGTTAGATAAGATTTACGTGACTTCGTAAGTTTAGCCTTCAATTGTTTAAATAATTTATCTAACAGTTGCTGTTATCTTGCAGATAAATATTTAACTGGACATTGAGAAACCGGTCCTAAATGTGGTATTCAGGAATACTCTCACAATTTGACATTCAACACGTATTTTGCTATGCAATCACATCAGACTGTCCGAAACGTGTTTAGACATATTTACGGAAAGGTTTATACTGTTCAGTACTTGTTTCCCCAACAGTTAGCATCTTCAGGTGATGATTTAGACTGTCCGACATGTATTTTACTCACTGGTTCTCACCAAATCTAAAATATTAAGCGAATTATAAGAGTTTTTTTAAAGTTTTTATTCTTTTTTGTGCTATACGTTTTGGTCAGCTTATATGACTTGATGCAATTCATACGGTTTTAAAAGTCGTCGTGTTCCAAAATGATTTTTTAAAAAATACTGGCATTATTAAAAAAAATTCACTTAGTCAATTTTTCAGACTTTCTTATTCTGTTTATCATTTTCCACTTTAATCTGTGACTCACCCATCTTATCTGCAAGAAATAGTTTTTTATAATCGCATTATTGAAAACTTCTGTACTAAGTATCCACACTCTGTTAAGCAGTCTCTCCCTCTGTTACCTTAAAAGTTAAGGGAGGGGAGAATTTTTTCCTTCGAGGACAATTTTGACTAAATCAAAAAATTTCACCTAACTTTAAATACGTTGTTAGACAGTCCCGACAATCCTTCATAAATTACAGATTATGTATATTCATGATTATTTTGATTGGACCATTTACACAGGTTAACGGGGAAGATTAGTATGGTTTACATAGTTTAACTTACATTTTCTAGGTGAGTTTGCAGTAATTGTCCTCCAAATGCTGTAAAGTCGCACGAACTTATTCACATGGATGGCGGCTTAGCTCTATTCCTAGTTCCTAGTTTCAAAAGCATCACATTACATTTCTAAAGCGTTAATTGTAAATTCAAACTGTCAGGGTAATTTGTACCTGTCAGTTTGAATTTACAGTTTTTGATTTAGAAATTAAATTTGATCATCCTTTTGAAACTACTACAGGAAATGGTATAGTATTGGTGCAACAGATAACGCTGTGCTTATAAGTGAATTTCATAAATTATTAGCTTCCCCGACAAAGGAGAAGTTATTAAAATCGGGCCATTTTCACAAATTTTACCGAAATTAACGTGCGAGGTATTATTTCCAAGGAAAAATCACCTCCTGACGCATTTTCTGAAAGGAAAATGCTATGCTATATTATTGTCTTTTCGAGTAACCCCCACCACCCTCACCATTAAATCATAGATTTGCACCAAATGTGAACCAAAAGATAGAGAACAAAAACCTTTTTGTGTAGTAAAGTTTGAAATTATTTGGATCTTTCTTGTGACAGTTACGGCTCGAAAATTTGCTACCCTTTATGAATTTTTATTCCGCCATTTCGAGAATGTTGTGGCGGCAGTAGCGTTTTCAACATAAGCAAACATGCTCTTTATTTTAGTACCCCTTTTTTATCATCGCAGCGGGACCAAAAACAAGATTTTTGTTTCTAATGATAACCTTTTTATAATGACCAAGTTTGAAGAACATCGGAAAACTTTGGTTGTTCGCTGTCTGTCTGTCTGTACGTCCGCGACATCGTTTTCCAACGATTACTCAAAAACGTCTCAAGCGATTGGTCCCAAATTTGAACAACTTTTAATTAATAAAGGACCTTTCGAGGTAAAAAGGTTTGGGTTCCGATCGAACAATGGAGTGCGGAAAAAGATCATCATCATAGTCACAATGTCTTAACAGACATGTTGTGAAAATGCATTAGGTCGGAGCTAGAGTATTGCCGACACGAATATTATCAATAGTTTTGAGAACTGTAGCTCGCAATGGTTCGCGATTTACTGTCAGTTCAGTGGCGCTCTTGATACTCATATATATATATATATATATATATATATAATATATATATATAGCAACAGTTTCGTCGTATCCATCCAGCGTGTAGGGGAACGGCCACGGCGCCGCCCACTCGGGGCGTGACCCTGACTACAAGTTTCTCCATATTATCGCTTCTGTGAATATGTCCGAAGAATGTAAGCATTCTCATCGACACAATGGAGGATAGTCTCTTTGGATTACCGAGCTCATCCAGTATGGAAACATTAGTTCGATGGGCGGTATAAGGAATTCTCAGCATTCTCCTCCACGTCCACATTTCAAAGGCATCTATGCGAGCTCGATCTGCCTTTTCAACAGTCCAAGTTTCCGCGGCATACAAAAATATGGAGAACACAAGAGACTGAACCAGTGACATTTTGGAAGCTTTAGTGATGTTATGGTCACGCCATATTTTAGTAAGCTTTGCCATGGCCACCAGTGTCTTGAATGCGCCGTCGAATCTCATTCTCACAGCTACCTGAATTGTCGATCAAAGAACCGAGGTACACAAAACTTTGAACTACCTCACAACGGCCTATTGACTTTATTCCTCGATGATTGTCATGCTCTCTATCTACGATAATAACCTTGGTCTTGTTGTAGTTAATACCAAGACCATATGCTGCACTGTGTTGTTCTAAAACGTTCAATAGAGCTACTAGTTCTTCATGAGAAGCAGCAATAGGGGTTGTATCGTCAGCAAATCTTAAGTTAGATATTTTGCTTCCACCAATAGTTATACCGCCATTCCAGTTGTCCAATACCTGTCTCATCACAAATTCAGAGTAAATGTTAAAAAGAAAAAGATGGGGGTGCACAAAAAATGTAATGCAACATATAAATTTGATAGCACCATCTGAAAAAGAATGTGCCTTTATGCCTAAAACGAGATATAACATGTTAATTTTTCTGAAATGGAGGCTAAAAAGTTAAACAAACTGAAATACTCAAATGTGATTAACATTAACAGCATAATGTAGTCGAGATGCTATACAAGACATATTATGACAAGGTTATACTAAAACAAGGACAGGGAATGAACAACAACCACTTGAGTCGGGGAAGTTCCTATAGAACGAGGTCTACCTCGTTCAACGTCCACATTTTTAAGTGCATCTTCAAAGGCCAGCAACTCCACGAATCTCTATCAAAAATGCTTAGCTTTTAGTTTTTCCGGAATATAACACGACGTGAGATACATAGTTTTTCGTATTTTGATGAGAATGATCCAACTATTTCATTAGATTCAGGGAAAGACTTTTTGCAGAAAAGATCCAACCCAAAAACAATATTTCTTGTTGAATGATTTTTAAAGTTATAGCAATCACTTGCATAATTCAGTCATTGGGTTTGTTCTCTTGTTGATAGATAGGACTAGGCACCAGCGGGTGTCATGGATCTTTTTTGCAGGTAAGGGAATGTGTTATATTACAATATTATGCTACAAACAGAAAATCCCATTTGTGTGGAAAAATAGTCCAAAAATTACGTCGTAAAAAGGCTTCTGAAGGCAAAAGGTCGGAAAGGAATAAAATTTGGGTTTTTTCGATTTTTTAAAAATAGCATCGTTTTGCTAAGTGCTATCGAAAAAAGGTACAAAATGAAAGAAATCAATTTGCGACTTCTAAGGATTGCCGCTCGAGTTTAGGGGGAGAGGGAGTGAATTTTTTCCTGTCCATAAATGGTTTTGAATTTTTTTTTCGAAAATCGTCGCGAAGCAGAGTTTTCACCTCTCCCACCCTCGAGGTCACAAACTTAAAGTAGATGTACATTCAGGGGACCAATGTCTACCATTTCATCAAATTTCATTTCTTTCCGACCTTTTGCACTCGAAAGACTTCCGTAGGACTCAACGATTGGCTAATATCGGTAGTAGGTGTTCCTAAATGTACTCTTTTAAGCCCCAATATGTTTTTTAGGCAGCTGCATATAAAAAGAGATTTTAGAAATGATATTCTCTTCTCTTAGGAAAAAAAGTGTTACATTCTGATTTTAGTAAAAATAAAAAACCACCCACTAACTTTGGGCACTGTAGAATGGAAACTATTGGTCCCACGCGAAAAATATAAAGACCAAAATTGTGAAGAGTTTTGTTTCCTCTATATATTGTTTAAACTTTTTTTCAATAGCACTTACCACAACGGCGATATTTGTCGAAAGGTGTCACGAAACAGTTTTCACCCCCCCCCCCCCCCCAGTCTCGAGAAGCAACCACCAGAGGTCGCAAATTGAATCTTAACCTTAATTAAACAACGCCTAAACATATGCACAAATAAGATATTTTTCGCAACAGCACATATCGGTGTGTTCCTAAATGTAATTTGTAAACCAAATGCGTGAGCTTAGGCAGCTGCAGTAATAAAGAAAACTGAAGATATCATTTTTTTAGGGAAAGAAAAATGTTACACGACTTTTCGATAAAGTTCTGCGTCTTAATCCGCCATTAATAAACCAACCCCTAACTTTGACGCTCTGCAGGACGGAAACTATTGGTCCCACACGAAAGATGTAAAAACCAAAATTATGCAAAATTTTGTTCTCTCCATGAATCATTTGAAGCTCATTTTTCGATATCACTGACCGAAACGACGCTATTTTTCGAAAATCGTCGCGAATTAGAGTTTTCAGCCTACCCCCCCCCCCCTCGAGCGGCAACCCCCGTGATCGCAAACTTACTTGGCCGAATTTTTGCGTTCAAAAAAACCCTATCGCCTGGACTAATAAGCGTTCCGATTTAGACTGTTACATTTGTTTTGCTATGTTAAGAGTATATAATTTATGACCTATTATACTATAAAATGTTACAACCATCTTCTATGGTAGGATATGTGTTCTTTGGTAGAAGGTGATAGGGCTCAACTTTGAGTTGGACCTAAAATTATGATTTGGTCAGAAAATATCAACTTTACAGCATTGTTAGATAAACAGTCATTTTTTTAGTTCGGGGCTTATCATTTTCTTGCAGAAAACAACACGTGAAGGAAACCTTGTGCTGACGTTTCCTATCCAAACAAAACAATAGAACAATATCGCATTCCAACTGCTGACAGCTAATGCAGTGCGAGTCTTTGCGGTCGTAATATTGGCGATTCACCCATTTTCCAGGAAATTCGTTGCGAGTTTATAGAATGAAACAATACACTGCACATATAGATTCTTGGTTTGCCATTGTGCTAGACGAGTACACATTAGTGGATTATGTTGTGCACATTCAGCCATGAGTGCAACTACAATATATACGAAAAAGTCCAAGTCAGCACAAGTTACTGTGTTACCGGTCTCATCTTGATAAAATCATCAAGATATATTAAGGGGCCTATAGACGTTGATGCAAGCTGCGATACCTGAATCGACTCAAGGTTTCATGAAACTTGCATCAGTTGCATAAGCTCCTACATAAATCGAAACCTGTTGCGGTGCCCGAATCGACTTGATATTTTATGTACGTTTCATTCAACACAAAAATAGTAGTGACGCAGGAAAATAGATATCGTCTTTGCATCTAGGCAATACTATACACGTTGAAACCTGCATCAGCGTCACCGACCAGAATGGGATTGCAGACTCTGCATCGCTGCATCAAGCCGAAACTGAACTGAACTGAAATACGTGATTCAGTACTGCACACGCTGCTACTTGCATCATGAAACGTAGGAGTCGACGCCTGCATCACAGCATGCATCAACGCCTGTAGGCCGCTTTTGATATGCCAGAAAATGAGCTTCATGTATGATTTCAGTATCAGACTGATACTGGACTTCCCCAGGTCCACCTCGTGAGATCCGAACTCAGAGTAACAACTGAACATAGAGGTAGTAAACAAACCACTTCAGCATGGCGTGCTCAAAGCCATCATCTTTTGACACTTCAGCCTCCAAACATTGCCAACTAACCTGAAAATTCTTCCAATGGAACCCATGTTACAAACACTGCTCTGCACTGTCCCATCTCGAAAAACTGTTAAACTACACTCGAATATAGCACACCAAGTCCGTAAAGCTTCACTACAGTTACCAACAAATAGCGAATTCGATTTTACTGACCAAGTATAAAAGACGCACAAACAAAATAAACGTTTGACAGTCGGAGTTTACCGTAAACAAATCGCAGGAAAATTACATAGGCGTTGCCAGCTCCTCAAAATTTATGTAAGATAGAATTTGCGTTTATGATGAAGAAACATGCAGTAATGCAGTAGAGGTCAACATATCTATTGATTTTGCTGTAATCATTTCTGGACCATCAAAATACCGTCTTTTTTAACGTAGAATGGAATATTTCTGGATACTATACAATTAAGACGATAGTAAACAATTATGATTGCCGTATCTGGTGGTCAATATGACAACGTAAGAAAAGATGTTGGCCTATTAGAATTAGTTGTTTACTACCTCTATGTTCAGTTGTTACTCTAAGGATCCGAAAGTTCGAATCAGCGCCAGCGCTGTCGTGGGCTAGGAACATCGTGCCTGATGCGATTCAGGACATGTTCCAAACAAGGATTGTAATATATTTGATCTCATAGTACAATGTGTGAGAGAGAAGACGAAACCGTGGAACACGTCATATATTATGTGAGTGTCTAAATTTATCTTCTATTAGAGAGTGTGTGTTCAGCGAATATTGGCCTACACCGGCCCACATAAAGAAGATGTCCCCTAGGGACTTGTCCAAACGTACAAGCTCCTAAAATTGGCAGGATGGACGATGCCCTGTGGAAACAACTTTCTGGGAGGATGCACAACGGGCCAGTTGTGACCTAAGAGGTATATAAGGTGAGTCAAGAGGACCGCATCAATATGCCCTAGGAGAGTATCATACATATGAAAAAAATGTGAAAAAATGTATATGTTCTTATTCGATTATCATTTGTTTTTAAGTTATAGTATATAGTAACCAATAAGCAAATTTCACACATTAAAGTTTTCGCTATGTTCTTTTAATAAGTTTTCTAAACATTTTTTTGTTTCATCTCCGAAAAGCGCTTGTTGCTCTCCCAATTGATTCATTTCTTTCTTCTTTCATATAGGCTGCAGTGTTCTTAATTGGATGAAATTAGTGCATCCCGTGTGTCCACTTTTATTTTGTACACTTCATCTTTGATTCAGTCCCATAAACAATAATCTAGTGGTGTGGGGTCTGGAGATCTTGCAGGCCAATTAATAGAACCTCCACGACCAATCCAACGCCCCGGAAAACGTTCATCCAAGTGTTGCTTGACCTGACGAGCGACATATGCAGGAGCTTCATCTTAGAGAAAAGGACAATACTCTTCAACAGCAGCTGTAGCATTTCCATTACACAAACAATAGACAAGCATTATATTTGCATATTTTCAATTTGAATAGGCATATCTGGCATTTTTCGATACTAATAATCACATAAATTCGAAAATACCTTTGAGTATCGAACATGGCATACTTTGATTATGATAAAATTCAGATACAAGTGGAAAGCTAGATAAAAGTTTTTATTTAACTTGAAAACAAATGAGAACCGAATAACGACATATGAGTTTTTTACATTATTTTGACGCGTATAATATACTTCTAGAGTTTGGTGCGTTCTTCCCGACTCAGCCTATATACTGATATTATTTTTCATCCGTAATACTTACATACTCTTTTGCAGAAAATATTAACATAACAGAAATGGAAATAATTAAATCAGTTTTCTATTTTATGTCTTTACAAGAATGAGGTAACTTAAAAGTTGGCTTTCAATAAATTCGAGTTTTTGGTGAAGTAGAAGTACTCATAATCTCAATTAGACTCTATTCCTTTAAATAAGTCCAACCAATACTGTATATACATTGAGAGAATTAATCACTCAGAAATTGTATAGCTATACCACCACCTACTTACAAAATGTTATCAAAAGATTCCTGCTTTTAACGGATGTGATGCAGCTCCCCACACAGCACAGCTGAGCATGTGCTGTGCACCTGCCTGCCTTTTCTGAAAAAAAAAATGAAGAGGGTGTCGGCCTTTATCCATTACCGAAACAATATTCTTTTCATTTAGCTATATCATATTTTAAGGATTTTTTCTTAAGCAGAGCTGTGGAATTGACGCGTTTGCTGTCAATTCTTTTAGTTGAAAGAATAGTAACGTTTTCCTAGTTCTAATCGTCACTTTCGGTTTATTATTTTTGAATTTTGTATTTAGCTACTTCAATCACGTCTTACCCTTTGGTAACAGCTAGAATAAGTATGTGAATACATTATATACAGGCATACAGGGTGCCTTGCCCCCTAATGAACGGTACACAGCAAAACTGCAGACTCTTTGGGTAGAAATATTGAGATCGAAATAAATTCGTGAATTTTAAGGATAAAATTATTAGCTACAGCATTTTATAATATATTTTCCTGTTACCAAATTTCGAAAACTATTTCAATTTCTTTTTTCAGAATCCATATTCATAGAAAGCTGCGGTACTTAGAATCACTTTTCCATAATGATTCACACAAAATTAGTAGACATGACTCAAGTTTCCTATTATTATTAATAAACAGACCTGAAAACTAGCAAATCGGCTGTATCTCGCTAAAAAGATTTATATATCAATGAATAATTATTTATATGAATTTTAAAGTCTGCAAATCCTGGAACTTTTTTTTTAATAAAACGCGCAATTTTAACATTCTAAATGGAAACTTTCATTCATTTCGAATTTCTTGTGAAGCTTTAGAAAAATATCGTATTCCTGTTGGACTACCTTAGTTCAATATATTTCGTTCTAGATATTTCACGATACTACGAATAACGATTTCTTCTCCAGACACTTTCATATATAATATCTTGTCGGTTTATATTATGTATGTCTTTATAAGTATGGCGCAGCTATAATATTTACTAGGTATTTACAATATAAATGCAAAGCTAAATTGTCATATTCAGTTTGATGACCTCATTTCTGCCGAGGAGTCTATATATTAATAATGGATCTAACACGTAGGTGCATTCTTTACTGCACGTTTGATGTACAGCATGTAAAGTATCTCACAATGCTGTGAAATCTTGCGTAGTAATCTAGAATAACTAATTCTATGATGGAAATATTTCATACCGTACTTTGGCTACCGTGGTATATGGTTTTTATTAGATAAATTATTTATTGTCAAAGTTTTACGATCCACGTGTGTTCTTCATTTACATATAAAGTGTAATTTGATTACTATCAAAGGCTCAGGGATTAATAGGAATAACTCTGTTTCACGCATACTTACTAACTTTATATGTATTACGACTGTTTTTCGTGAATGTCGATCAACGATTTAAGGGACCTGGGTACACACATGTACATATGTACATGTACAGTGTGTCCCATTTTGGGCACTTTTACGGGGTATCTCGGTTATTTTTGAAGATAGATAATTACGGTTTTCGCGACAGTGTGCTACTTTTTTGTGAAAATAAAGATGCCGTTAACAAAATTATCATGGTCCTCTTGGTTTTTGAGATACAGGGTGAAATCGAAAACTATCGATTTTGGGACCACCCTCATATCTCGGTTGTCTTTTATCTTATTGAAAAGTTTAAAAAAGGGGCTTATATATTTTTTCTGTAGAATCCAGTAATGTAGTTTGATTTTTTCTTGCTCTAACCATTTTTCAGTTATGAAGCAAACATATATTTTTTCAAATGGAACACCCTGTATATTATTTTTGAAGTCAATCGGAAATAATTCAAGCTTTTCAAAAATATATACTAGTACAAAGTTATTTTGAAAATTTCGCTCAAAATTTGATTTTTCCATTTTTTACTTTATTTGTAGCAGTAGGCCATGGTTAATCAACTATAAATAATAAGCATCTAAGCAGTAATTACTCTACAAAAGACTTTCTACTCAAATTCGAAAAGACAGAATCAAAACACCTTTTTTTTAAATAATAATATCTCATTAAAATGATGATTGTGTTATTAGAATATGGAGTGGATAGTGAGCTATGACTCATCTATTAAAAACAAAAAAGCAAATCTGTCAAAAATTTGCGAGACTGTCAGTTTTTATTTATATTTTTATTAAATATAGCTTTGTTCTTTCTGTGTTTTATTTTAATTATTGTCAATTTTCTATAATAAGGACAGCTTAGATACCCAGAGAGACAGCAACCGTTTCCAGATATATTTGCTCGTCTAAAAATAAATATAGGCAGTTATGTACGGAATTTATTCAACCACGTCCTAAAACTTATTCCAAGGAGAATAGGGACCAAATGGAAACAAACGTATCAGGTTACATAGAAGCAACCCCTTCATCATCTTGTAAGAACATAGAAGAAGCTGTAGTATCAACTGCAGAAAGAATTCTAAAAAAATACAATTACCATCCATACAAGTTTAAGATACTTCAACATTTGCACAGGATCCAAGTTTGGGAATATTTAATCGCCATAACACGAAGGAGACCAATAATTCTTTTAAATGCCATTAAAAGAATAATATAATATATAAATATATATATATATATATAATATATAATAATAAAACTTATTCCAAGGAGAATAGGGACCAAATGGAAACAAACGTATCAGGTTACATAGAAGCAACCCCTTCATCACCTTGTAAGAACATAGAAGAAGCTGTAGTATCAACTGCAGAAAGAATTCTAAAAAAATACAATTACCATCCATACAAGTTTAAGATACTTCAACATTTGCACAGGATCCAAGTTTGGGAATATTTAATCGCCATAACACGAAGGAGACCAATAATTCTTTTAAATGCCATTAAAAGAATAAGAAATTGTGCCAAATTTGCATTCGAGAAAATAGTCTCCAACTTGAACCAATATCTCTAAAAGCTCCTCGATGTAATAATGGACTAAGCAATATTTATTGAACATCATCGCAAATAGTGGTTAATAGCGTATAAAATACAATTGAATAATTGAGTTAAAAGTATTGAGTAGGTATCTTGTATCTTAAGGCCTTTACGGAAACTATGATCGGGTTAACCCGATCAGTTGGATCACTGATCCTGACGTTCGGAAAGTGATCTGGGATCTGTCAGAAATAGGGTCAGTTCGCCCTTGTACAGTAAGTGATTACGATAGGATGATTCAGATCAGTAGCTGCTTTACTTTACGATCTGTTTTTTATTGCTAAACCAACTTTTTCGTTGTTTGATGTCCGTTAAATACATGGAATCATAAATGCCACTTGACAGCTGTTTGACATATAACTAATCTATCCTGATCCAGATCAGTGTTTCCGTAAAGGCCTTAGATAATTGTTTACTTGGATATTGTTCTTAATAGATTAGTCATGGCCTACTGCTACAAATAAAGTAAAAAACGAAGAAATCAAATTTTAATTACTCTACAAAAGACTTTCTACTCAAATTCGAAAAGACAGAATCAAAACACCTTTTTTTTAAATAATAATATCTCATTAAAATGATGATTGTGTTATTAGAATATGGAGTGGATAGTGAGCTATGACTCATCTATTAAAAACAAAAAAGCAAATCTGTCAAAAATTTGCGAGACTGTCAGTTTTTATTTATATTTTTATTAAATATAGCTTTGTTCTTTCTGTGTTTTATTTTAATTATTGTCAATTTTCTATAATAAGGACAGCTTAGATACCCAGAGAGACAGCAACCGTTTCCAGATATATTTGCTCGTCTAAAAATAAATATAGGCAGTTATGTACGGAATTTATTCAACCACGTCCTAAAACTTATTCCAAGGAGAATAGGGACCAAATGGAAACAAACGTATCAGGTTACATAGAAGCAACCCCTTCATCATCTTGTAAGAACATAGAAGAAGCTGTAGTATCAACTGCAGAAAGAATTCTAAAAAAATACAATTACCATCCATACAAGTTTAAGATACTTCAACATTTGCACAGGATCCAAGTTTGGGAATATTTAATCGCCATAACACGAAGGAGACCAATAATTCTTTTAAATGCCATTAAAAGAATAAGAAATTGTGCCAAATTTGCATTCGAGAAAATAGTCTCCAACTTGAACCAATATCTCTAAGAGCTCCTCGATGTAATAATGGACTAAGCAATATTTATTGAACATCATCGCAAATAGTGGTTAATAGCGTATAAAATACAATTGAATAATTGAGTTAAAAGTATTGAGTAGGTATCTTGTATCTTAAGGCCTTTACGGAAACTATGATCGGGTTAACCCGATCAGTTGGATCACTGATCCTGACGTTCGGAAAGTGATCTGGGATCTGTCAGAAATAGGGTCAGTTCGCCCTTGTACAGTAAGTGATTACGATAGGATGATTCAGATCAGTAGCTGCTTTACTTTACGATCTGTTTTTTATTGCTAAACCAACTTTTTCGTTGTTTGATGTCCGTTAAATACATGGAATCATAAATGCCACTTGACAGCTGTTTGACATATAACTAATCTATCCTGATCCAGATCAGTGTTTCCGTAAAGGCCTTAGATAATTGTTTACTTGGATATTGTTCTTAATAGATTAGTCATGGCCTACTGCTACAAATAAAGTAAAAAACGAAGAAATCAAATTTTGGGCGTAATTTTCAAAATAACTCAATACTAATATATATTTTTGAGACCCTTGAATTATTTCCGATTGACTTCAAAAATAATATACAGGGTGTTGCATTTAAAAAAATATATTTCTGCTTCATAACTGAAAAATGGTTAGAGTAAGAAAAAATCAAACTATGCCGCTGGATTCTAGAGAAAAAATTATATAAGGCTCTTTTTAAACTTTTCAATAAGATAAAAGACAACCGAGTTACAAGGGTGGTCCCAAAATCGATAGTTTTTGATTTCAGCCTGTATCTCAAAAACCAAGAGGGCCATGACAATTTTGTTAACGGCATCTTTAGTTTCACAAAAAAGTAGCACACACGGTCGCGAAAACCGCAACTCTCCATTTTCAAAAATAACCGAGATACGCCGTAAAAGTACCCAAAATGGGACACCCTGTACATGTATTTGCCATGTAAAACACGGATTCTCATTTCGAACAGAACTCACTTGTTTTTCAAACTACATACATAGTATTTCTGAAGATAGTCAAGATATTAATGAATGACATCTAACTGCAATTTTTTCAAAAAAGTTCTTTAGTGTGCAAAAAACTTGCAATGCAAAATCATACATTCTTCAAATATCTGTAATTCAACAACCAAACACGATATCAAAAAAAAGGCCACCACAGTGACAAAGCGCAAGCTTTCTTTTTCAATTTGCTTTTTGAATCATTACTGCAAGTTTAAAGGTAACATCAGGAGCTTCGAAATGCGAAATTCATTTTTATGGCGGCCTTTGGACCTTTTCATATCACCTTTGGACTTAGCTCCCTTCATGTCAGACACACATACTGGAGAAAGGAAATAGGCGGCCACGCCTCCTCGCTAACACGGGAAAACGATTTTTTTGGATTCTCAATTTCGCGTGCTATACCATAGACCCTTAAGCAACCTTATCCTTGCTACTTTTTGTGGATGTCCGTCAATAATTTAAGCCACACCCTTGTTCAGAATGTTTCAGTACTTATGCTTGACTGTACATACTGCGATGCAGTCTGAAGAAGGCCAAACAAAACAATATTAAAAAAGTGGATTTATAACCATAAGTATGATAGTTTGAATGGACTCTAGCAAAACACTGCGTATACAAAGGTCATGGATTTGATTTTGAGAAACCAAAAATATTAACTCGAGAGAGTGGCCAAGTTAAAATAAATATTAAAGAAATGATTCACATTCAGAATCACCCAAGCGCATTCAACTTGCGAGCCGATATTAATCAGTTAGGCGATATACAGGGTGGTCCAATAAGCGCGCGGTGCTCTCTATCGGCCATACCGTTTAAATTAGACGAAAATGTTTTAAATAAAAAACTCTTCTTTTCAAAGTCTCTACATTCAGAAAATAATTTCAAAGATGGCGGACTTCCGGACATACCGGAAGTAGGCATCAACTTCCTTATTTTAAATGGAACACCCTGTATATTATTACGTTTTTGAATTCAGCATCGATTTTTAGGTCCAGTTTGTTAACTATAGTTTATGCCTACGATGCCTATTTTCGGAGTTATTCAGCAATTGTTACAAAATTTGACGTTTGTAGTACTTTACAAAAAAGTTAATATCTCGGAAACTGGATGCGATAGAAAGATGCGGTTTTCGGTTTTGAAACAAGTAAGGGGCGTACTTGTGTCTCAGTAAGATTATTGTTTCAAAATAACATTAAATCCATAGACTAGCAATTTTCAAATTTGAAAAGTTAAAAACGTCAAAAACTTTTTTTTTCAAATGGGATGGTATGACAAGTTTCACATCGATGGATGCGAAATTAAATTCTCTTTCACTTTTATCTAAGCACATGTGGTTCTATCTTTGATGGTTTTCAAGATATTTACGGTTTTGTAATTATGGTGTAGGAATTGGAAAAATCGTAGGTGGCGTGGCTCGCAGACGAAACAATTGGCAGGAAACCTTTCATCACAAGTGTTTCGGTCTCTAATACTAAAATATGCTTTCGCTCCATCTACCTGTAACCATATTATTCTTAAAAACTCCAGTGGTAAATTTTCCAATAGGTTTTCCAGATTTTCATTTAGAAAATTTTGGAAAACATTAGTTTAATATAAGGTTTTCAATAATACCACCCCAAATGCTTAGACTTCATGCTGGTTGTCAACAAACCTCTCAAAATTTGGTTTTACGTTGGTATACAAATGTAAATTATGCCAGTTTACATGGCCGTTAATGATAACGCTGTAGCTACATTTCATAAGAAAGAAAATGAAAGAATTCATAAGAAATGTAGCTTCGTTCGTAAACATCACACTGTTGAAAAGGAGTGTAGCTTCTTGGACTCGAGCACGACCCCAGTTACAGAAATTAATTCAGTTTTCAAAATCTTGTCTTTCAATTGCTTGATTTACCAGCACGTGATAAGGATGCTATATATTCACAGATGTTTGACCGATGCCCAAATAGCGACTAATTTCTGCTGTAACACTGCTATGCGGATCTTCAACTACAATTGCGAGAACATCAAACTCACTATCTTCATGCATTACTACTACATGTTTCCTTCTCTCATATTTTACGCCCACGTAAATCCAAATTTTGAGAGGTTGGTTGACAACCAGCATGGAGTCTAAGGTTTTGTGGTGGTATTATTGGAAACCGCATATTAAACTAATGTTTTCTAAATGAAAATTTGGAAAACCTGTTGGAAAATTTACCACTGGAGTTTTTAAGAATAATGTGGTTGCGGGTAGATGGAGAGAAAGCACATTTCAGTACTAGAGACCGAAATACTTTGGATGAAAGGTTTCCTGCCAATTGTTTCGTCTGCGAGCCACGCCACCTACGATTTTTCCAATTCCTACGCCATAATTACAAAACCGTAAATATCTTGAAAACCATCAAAGATAGAACCACATGTGCTTAGATAAAAGTGAAAGAGAATTTAATTTCGCATCCATCGATGGGAAATTTGTCATACCATCCCATTTGAAAAAAAAAAGTTTTTGACGTTTTTAACTCTTCAAATTTGAAAATTGCTAGTCTATTGATTTAACGCTTTTTTGAAACAATAATCCTACTGAAACACAAGTACGTCCCTTTCTTGTTTCAAAACCGAAAACCACATCTTTCTATCGCGTCCAGTTTCCGAGATATTAACTTTTTTGTAAAGTACTACAAACGTTAAATTTTGTAACAATTGCTGAATAACTCCGAAAATAGGCATCTTAGGCATAAACTATGGTTAACAAACTGGACCTAAAAATCGATGCTGAATTCAAAAACGTAATAATATACAGGGTATTCCATTTAAAATAAGGAAGTTGATGCCTACTTCCGGTATATACGGAGGTCCGCCATCTTTGAAACTATTTTCTAAATGTAGAGCATTTGAATAGGAAAGTTTTTTATTTAAAACATTTTCATCTAATTTAAACGGTGTAGCCGCTAGAGAGCACCGCGCGCTTATTGGACCACCCTGTACATGCAGAGTTTTCATTTCAAAACCACCACCACGGATTTATCGAAAATCACTGATTAAAGGAAAAAACGCCGAGACACGTCAAAAAATTTGTCAAGACTGATAATTTTTTAACCAAAAACTACTTTAGCCCCTTGTACCAGCTGCTCCCCAATGTCATCGCTTAAAAAATTTAAATGACAAGGGGCGTCAAGTAATAGCTTGTTTCAAAGGTATGTCGAAATCCTTTGTTTTGAAATTTGATTTTTTCAAATCGGTCGATTAGTTTTCGGGAAAGTTAGAAAAATCTTTATGTATTTTAATTTTTTCAGATAGTAATCAAAAAGATACACAAAAATATAACTGTTTATTGCAAAAAGTGTTCAAAATATTTCCCGTAATTAGCCAAACAATGATATAGGCGATGTGCAAATTCCTGACGGACAGTTGCAAAAATATGTTGTGGGATATCAGGCAGCTTTCGATGATGCGTTGACGGTCATCCAAACTTTCAAGTTGGAGAATAAGCACAATAGATTTTAAATTGTCCCATAGAAAAAAGTCTATTGGCGTCAAATCAGGAGGTCTGGCAGGCCATTCTATATAATATCCATTTATCTGGGAACGCGTCGCCTAGCCTTTGCCGAACCGGAAGAACAGAGTGAGGAGGAGCGTCGTCTTGCTGGAAATAGATTTGAGCCTCATCAAGTATAGGATTTTCATCCTCTTCGAATTAGTCTTCAATGGTTTCAGTGATAAGCGGATTATGATGGTATTTTCCAACAAATCCAAACAAATATCTCCATTTAAATTTCTATTAATGAACAATGCCCCAACCACTTTGTTCCCCAAAATGCCTGCCCATACATTAATTTTTTGGGTAAAGCCCTTCTATAAAAGCATGGACATTTTCATTGTTCCAGTATCTGCAGTTACGCTTATTAACAAATCCAGTTAGATAAAATGTGCATAAATCAAAGAAGCAGATATTCCTCTCGTGCGTGTCGATTTGTTGCAGCTCGTACACTGTCAAATAGATTTTTTTTAACGAAAAGGTGCAGTCCAGGCTCCGACACACCAAGCTGCTATTCCATTACCCAGTGACAACTCCTCAGATCGTGAGGTGAGCAATCACTGGGTCCACGAATCGTGTACCCTAAATAGACGAAGGGACCCAAAGATGACTGCCTTCTGCATTCTGTCCGCTAAGATGTGCGCCGCCGCACGGCACAACGGCATTGCGCGCGCAGTGCAGAGTGCAGCGTATTCCTCATTCCACCTAGGGAGCCAATGATCATAACCAGCAGACTTACAGTGTAGTCTGGCCAGAGCTTGAGAGGTTGTCTGCGAGAGAGAGCGCCTGATATTTGGTCTCCAAATTAAGATACATTATAAAGAAATGAAAGAGGAGAAAGCAATGCGATAAGATTTTGTATTAGGTAGAGTATATCGAAATTTATTTCAAAAAAGGCCTAACATTCTTAAAAAACATTTTTTTGAAGCTTACTTTTCTTGTCTATTATTAGGCATTATTAATGGTTTTTTTTCAACGACATGCACGCAATATCAAAAATTATAATGATTCCAAATGAAATCAACAAAAAAAATTAAGTTATCAATATAAGGCAAAACAAGTTTTTGGGATTTCTTTAAATCTTTGACTATAAATTATGGTCTAGTTTCAGTGTCGATTGTGCGTTTTATGCTGGGACACAGTGCAAGGACACCCTGTATAGCGGGAAAACTAGGAAATGTTTTTGATAATAGACCATAAAAACCAGCAACGCATAAAAGCATGTCGCACTGTCGCGGAAAGAATTAACTGTTTTGTTAGTTTGAGTGAAAGCAAACGTTTTTAAGAAAAGTGTTTAATGCTACAGAAGTACAATTTTAAGAAACGCCGAACTAATTCGTTATGCTTTTACAATTCCAGCTATCATTATGAAATTATATGCATTATAATAATTCACACTGTTTATGTATAATCCCTTCCGCAAGATACATAGTATTTGGAGTAACTATACTGACAATAGCATTAAAATTGCGAACCTTTTCCTCATTGACATACATAGCTATAGCACAAAATTAACAACAAACTTCTGTAGTTGTAGCTAGGGAAGAACAGAGGAGGTTTTCCGGCCCAGCACTTCACTTGGCATAGCGTGTTCTTGTATTTAGGTCAAGAGAAGCTGGAGTACGACAGAAATGGATAATTTTTACAGCCTACTAGTTACTGCAATGTACTAGAGATTTTGTTTGTTTTGTCAAAAATGATGTACAGTCCATTTCGCGTTTTGTCAAAAATGATGTACAGTCCATTTCGCGTAAGAACATAACAGTGACGTCACAGAATTGATGATGTACTGGCGTAGAAAACATAGCGGATGTCATTGTTATTGTTTACAGTCAAAGGCGTAACAATTATTGTTTTCTCAAATCGAATTTGAATAAATAGTATAATGCAAAAATAAGTGCGTTACTTCACAACATATGTCTTCGGAGACATTGGACTTAACCGTAAAATAACCACCGTGCGAACTTTTAATTGGGCTAAATTCGCGTTATTTCTTAAAAAAAGTCAATAATACGCTGACAACAACTGACAGATAACAAATATGCCCGCTAGCATTTATTAGAAAATGAATGATTCGCCGCCTACTAAACCGATTATTCAATAATTACCTTTTTTCAAAATTATTTGTAATTTCTTGTGACCTTGCTCACTAGTGCAAATAATGCCCCGTGTGGGCGAGGGTTAGAATATCTCCCATCGTATATCCTGCGCGTCGTAAAAGGCGACTAAAAGGAACCGAACTACTGTCGGTATAAACAGTAACCTCTTCTCAACCAACAGCTTTGGGTGGACGAGTTGAGAAGAGTCAGGACACTTTCTTGTCCTTGGGGTGAGAAATAAAATTGCCCCTAAAGGCGGATGAATCAGTACATACCATCTGGTCAACGGCATGAGGATGCAGAAAGCAAATGGGAAACTACTGCATTAAATAAAGATCTCAAAGATATCCCAAGAGAAACTCGTAAAATGAGTAAATGCATTTTACGAGTTCACAATATGTCTGTTAAGACATTGTGACTATGATGATGAGTGCAAATAATAATTATTCGTTAATACCAAATCTTGTGGGCGAATGCGTTTGATCGTCAGACCTGAGGGGGTTATTCTTGTAATGTAAATGCAGGGTTACAAAAAGTCACCATTTTTTTTAAAATCACAATTTTTTTACTAATAAAAAAATCACGATTTTTTGACGATTCAAAAAATTAAGTTTTTTTTTTTAATTAAATCGTGATTATTTTGATGTTTATCAACTTATATGATTTTTCTCTTGAATATGGCAATAATGAACTTTGAGACGTCTTTTTTTAATTATTTTTTCTATTCGCCCAACACACATCTATTAGCTCTAACAGACGACAAATAGTACTCTAAAGGTCGTAAAAAATGACTTCCAAATTCTGGATTTTTGTCACTGGCAAAAACAGATCCTTTGACGACATATTCAATGTCGATACTATTCAAAAAGTACTAAACATCATCAAACAATAATTGTTATCTGCTATATATGTAGACTCTTCAGCATTTGACAAAAGGGTATTTTCGACATTTGGTTTGATACATTCCAAACTCGGAAGTCGCATGGGAACTGACACAGACGCTCCGGAAATCCTCAGAGGAAAAACTGCACAGGTCTGGCCTGAAGGACCTTCCACTTTGGCCTGAATACACCGTCCTTCACAGACGCTCAGAAAACCTTTCAGTTCAGTTCAGTTCTAGTTCATGGCATCAAAAGATGGCCTGCGCAGGCGATCGAATGGTTTTTCAATTCCACATCCGGCGGCCTGCACAGTCCGGCGAACCTCCTAAACGCTCCGAGAATCCTTTAGGCCAGGACTGTGCAGTTTTTCTTCTGATAATTTCCGGAACGTCTGTGGGCCGCTTAACGCAATTGATATCACTAGGTTATGCTTGTTTTCATGGGTTTCGGTCAACAATTGAAACCATAACTTTCCTTCACTACGTTTCGGTTTATTTTAATAATATAATATAATATAATATAATATAATATAATATAATATAATATAATATAATATAATATAATATAATATAATATAATATAATATAATATAATATAATATAATATAATATAATATAATATAATATAATATAATATAATATAATATAATATAATATAATATAATATAATATAATATAATATAATATAATATAATATAATATAATATAATATAATATAATATAATATAATATAATATAATATAATATAATATAATATAATATAATATAATATAATATAATATAATATAATATAATATAATATAATATAATATAATATAATATAATATAATATAATATAATATAATATAATATAATATAATATAATATAATATAATATAATATAATATAATATAATATAATATAATATAATATAATATAATATAATATAATATAATATAATATAATATAATATAATATAATATAATAAAAATATTCTTATTTTTATTATATACAGATCATTTCCTATTCATTTATAGACACCTGAAGATGGTTTAGATTAAAATAAATCAAAACGTAGTGAAGTATAGTTTCAATTGTTGACCGAAACCCATGCAAAATAACCATAATCTCGAGCATAATCTATAGTTGCGGTCACTAGAAAAATAAGCATGAAGATATCAGTAGGAACAGGGCCGTTTTTAGGGGTGTGCACGTTGTGGCAGCACAAAGGCAGCCAAACAAAGAGGCGGCCGCAAGCAATCTGCAGATATAGTAAAATTTACTTTTTGATTATAAAAATAAAATTGCATTGCATTTTATTTAAAAATTTCAAAACGTATCAAAAACCTACCGAAATTAGGTTTCAAACATAACATCTCCATGGTGTGTCTAGACTCTATACTTTAGTAATTCTTGCCGACCGTTTGGTTTTTGTCTTGCGAGTCGCTAAATTCACAGAAATATAGCGGTAGGTATCTGATATTTCCGTTTCTTGAAAAATCCGTCTCAAGGCGGCCACGCGGTGGGTTGTTTAGTGTGTTTAGTGTCTTCGGCGAAAATATTTGTTATGTTTCGATAGGGAGCAAATAAAATAGCGGCTTAAAAATGTGCGTATAATATCAATTGGAAATGAAAAAAGAAAATTTAGATCACAACCAACTTATAGACGAATACGCAAGTTTAAAGGTAGAAAAATATTTCTCAAGTAAAAACGTATAGGTTTGTCTTTCATTGCGATTCTTGCTTAGATAAAATATAAAATGCAACAATTTTCATTGTTTCATTTTATTCGTTTGCTATTTATATTTTTTATTAAAATAAGTGATGAGTGTAATACTAATTTTTGTGTTTTGTTCATCATATTTTATGTTGTATATTGTTTTGTTTAAAATGTTACATTATGTTTTATTACAAGTTACAATGTGACTTGTTGAATTATATACAGGATTAAAATATTAATTTTGTTCAATACGGAACGTTTTGCTAAAAAAATTAGGTCAAGATGATTGACAGATTGACTCAGTAGGTACCTCACACACACATTACCAGTTTATTATTTTCCCATAGCATCAAGTGTGTCATGCCGCTAGGTCTTTTTTTTCACAGGTCAATAGATAGCATATTATGAATGAATACAAAAAATTTTCAGTTTTACAACCTCCCTCCCCCAACCACTCCAATTTACTCCCACCAAAAAAAGTAGAAAACGATCAGGAACCCCTAAAAGGCGTAAAAAGCAGTTTGCGCTGTTTTATATTTTTATTTTTTTATTTTTGCTGCGCCGCCACTGACATTTCTAAAAACCATACGCGTTTTCCGTTCTCACAACGGTAGTAATACTGTGTCAAAACTTCATTCAAATCAATTCAAAAGCTTCCAAATTACACAATACATATCGATCTAAAGCAATACTCGTATGTAGGTATACATCAGAAAATTCCAAGTCCCCAATTTCACCCCCGCCCAAAGAATTATAGCAGCATTACCTAGTACGACCCCTCAGCATATTTCATCACCATCCATGTCAACGGATAGGCAGACAGATAGACAGACCGACGGATATCAGAAAACGTCCAAAAAGCCTTATCTCGAAATCGAAAATTTTCGCTATCACAATAATTCCCTCACCTATCGCTACGGAAAGTAAAAAGGGCGGCATTTTTATGTTTGCACAAAGGCGGCTGAGGGGCTAAAAACAGCCCTGAGTAGGAATTTAGTTTTAAATACATCTGCTTTGCATTTCCTGATCAGATATTTGCTTCTCTGACTTGTTTTTACAGCAATTTATAATTTGATTCAAATCATAATTTAAATCGTTTGATTTAAACCGTCGCAACCCTGGTAAAATGTGATAATCTTTGGAAGACTAGTATGAAATGAGCTCCACTAATTACGCCTATGTGTATGTCTAGTTATTCTACGTGACACAATTGTGCGACTGAATCAGTCTCCTATATCGATAAACCCTTAACGGACAGCTTTGGTGACCTAGAAGCGTTCAATCCGTTATGGCCAGTCCTGACTACAAGTAAGCGAAAACTGCAACATTTCCTATTGCATATTAGTTCTAGCATGACCCACTTATTCATTTTATAAATACGCATATGTACACACAGGCATGTAAATAATCGGAATAGTTTGTTTTTTCAGATATTGTTTTCTATATGATGCCAAACTATGTAGTTATCTCACGCAAAAATAATACCCGTTGCTTCCAATGTGGCTTCTGCTTAGCGAATACAATTTTTGCACTTTTTGTACTTTGTAGCCGAGGATAATAATAGGTATAAGAGAAAAGTACAGTTCATTTCATGTAAGAAGGTAACAGTGACGTCATAGATGCGCTGTGTACGCATAATCAGCTGGTCGCCTGCCATGCAGTAGCGTGGGTTATTAGATTGATTTGCGGAATGTCGTTTGGTAATCGTTTGTGTGCGAGTTACCTTTTGCGGTTTGTTTTTGGTTTTGCGTGGTTTTACGGTTCACCTAAGTCCAATGTCGCCGAAGACATATGTTGTGAAGTGACACACTTATGTTTTGAATTATACTATGATTCAAATTCGAAATGAGAAAACAATTGTTACTCCTCTGACTGTGAGCAATGTTATCTATCAATCTATCATCTTGTTCACCTCGGTACGTCGTCCATAATAATTTAAATATATTTGTTCACATGAATCCTATTTTTGCAGACGAAGTTTGGTTACAAATTTGGGGAATTTGTATCTTCATAGTTAGTGGCAGCTCGCCTTAAGGAGCCAAGGAGCCATAGCACCACCACAATAAATCGAGTACCTAACTTTTTGTGTGCTACTTTTAAATATTATATTGCATCCTATTTTTTTTTTAATTGTTTAACAAAAATTAAACATTAACAATATATTCTCCAATATATTATCCTAATTTTTCGCCAAACACGCCCAGACTATTGCTATGAAAGCACGGCGTGCGGTATGGTGTCGGAGCCAAACAGGCAGCGGCACCAATGCTGCTATATACATCGATGCCGAAAGGTTAAATGAGGTCATATTAACGCTATGCGCAGAGCGCAATTTTAATAGGGAAATGAGCCACGTAACTACTAGCTCACCAAGACTAGATCTTGTTGTCGATTGGGAATATTCGGATTAATTTCTGCTGTCTGTTTCGCGCCCCGACGTGAAAGTTATTATAATAATATTTAGTGGTGACTCTTTTTTTGAAGCCGTTTTCCACATACTCGATTGAGGAAAAAATTGAAATCAAGGAATTGGGAAGACCGCTTCCTGATTTAGGTATTCAAAAAACGCAAAATGTGTCTAGTTCGTCGAATGTTAAAACCGAGTTAGGAAGTTCGATCGAAATATGTACAATAAAAGCAATTGTATTTGTAGATGTGATAAGAAAAAAGCATTTTTGTGATTCTCATGTATTTTGTTTGGTAGCGATCCGACCTGGACGAAGAATGTCCACATCGGAAGCAGAACGATCCTTTTCCATGCTAAAAAGGATTAAGACGTTTCTAAGAAACTCTATGAAAGAACTTATCAGTGTTCTTGGAATGTTATCGACCGAAAAAAAAGGTTTTTTAAAAAACAATTTTAACAAACAAGTTAATGACACTTTTGCAAAAAATAAGGAAAGACGGTTTGATTTTACATACCAGACAATTTAAAAGTGTATTTTTTGTTTTTGTACGTAGGTTATATTCAGATAAAATTTTGGGTAAGTGTGTTTACTGTTGTTTTCTTTGAGATGCCGATAATTTTGGGTTATTTTTTATATTTCGCCACTGTTCATAGTTGGTACCTATGCCAGTTGCCGAAGTGCTGTCAAGACTGTCACTTATTCCAAATTAATTTTTTATCAAATCCACGCTTTGGTAAAGGGTAACAACATAATATGTGGTTTTATTAAAGACCCAGTAAAGCGTTATAGATCGAGAAGTTCTTACTCGTATACTCTCTAAGAACGTGGACATTCTTAATATTTACTAGACATCTTAAAGTCGGTCTTATGATAATAATAAATTTAATTTTCTTCGCTCAACAAATCATTTCCGATGCATTACCTGTATACCTATTTTTATAAAAAAGCATTGAATTTAATTGATTCTGTCCAATTTTTATGGCTGTCAGCTGCTACTCCATCTGGAAATATTAGAAATTTCTATCAATTTCTGATGATAAACAACGACTGTGCGTTAGTTGATTCGTGGTTGTTAGAAATTTAAATAATAAACATTGAAGTGAAACTTACTGTATGCGTCTTATACAAAATTGAAGTGTCTGAGTTATCGGATTTCCATTAAATTGAAAGTTATTTATGAAGAAATATATAACTTTTTATTTCATTGTTTCACTAAGCCTCATTTAATTTTATATGTTTGACATTAGATCATTGCTGGAGAAAAATCTAGTCTCATGTGATTTAAACCTTTTTTATGTACGATCGCGCGGTAAAGTGCACATAATTGAAAATTGATACGTTTAGCGGGCGTAATGTGCCACTTTAGCGCCCGCGGGCACCTTTTCCGCCCGTAGGGCTTTTCGTACATTTTCTTCGATTTTGCGGGTAATAAATTTAATTTCGCATCTTCAGCTGCCTTAAAAATGTCCGGTGGTGTTCCGAAAACCATTTCATCGTCACTAATTTCCATGATATTGAAAAAAATCGAAAATATTCTGACGCACGGACGTATAGAACTTGCAATTTGCAATCCAACTATAGTAAAAAATGGTGACCATATATTTCCGTCTTATTTGCTTAGTTGCTATGGTAACAAGGACATAGATGTATTACCGTTTTATAATCTGTTGTTGCAGTAGAACTTATTTTTATTAAATTATTCTCTGTGAAACGAATGTAAATGATTTGGCAGATTACTACACAAGGTGTGTTATAATATATAACGATACCCCAACAAATTTTTCCTGGTGACCGAGGCATCGTTCTCCGAAAGCTTGGAATTCAGTTTAAAGAGTACACTTCGCTTTAATATATCTTTTGCCGCTTCCCAGCTATAGCTAATTGTGTTTCCCAACAAGTCGGCAAACGACCTAGGCTTGCCTATAACAATAATATATGCCACAGAAGTATAAAATTTAAGCAAGTTACAACGAGATTTATTATAAGCTAGTCACAGAAGGTGAAAGAGAAAAACATATTTATTTATTAATGAAGATTGAAAATCCGATCGTGCATAAAATTTTGTATGTATTTCGGGAGTAAACAGCGTTTATGGACCTTACGTGTTTATTTACATGTTGCGGTCCATAAACGCTTGTTTTACGCCCTTGATACATGAATAACCATTATGTGTTAAGAGATTCAATTGTTATGCATTCTTACAAGCCTGATACTGAGAAGCATTCATTAAAGATTTTTGGAAGCTTCCTCCTCTAGAACTCTACAGGGTGGGCCAATAGTGCGTGGACGGAAGATTGTGGCCTTACTAAAAAATGTTTAAAAAATCTGTCACTTGATCATGGTAGGGACCCTTGAGGGCTATAACATAAAAATATTTTCACTTAAATTTTGACGTTTATACAGGGTGATTCATATCAAACCTACATTTTTTTGAACGGAACCCCCTATATATTATTGCATATTTCGATTCCTTGGTCAATTCTAGTGTGACTTTATGTATCAGAACCGTTTAGGCGCAAATCAACATTTTTGGTATTTATACCATTATATATTTATACCTATAAGTAGGTATCAGAAAAAAATTGAATATCGCAGCGACTATAAAACTTAGAAGGCCGTGACTTTGAGGTACGACTAAGCATGAAATGCGTCACCTTAGATCAGACGGCTAAATTTGAATTCTTTTTGTACTTGGAGAAATCAGTAGATTAATTAAGGAAACTTCAATCACAGATAACTTGATTTTCATAATCTTACCTCGTTACTCTAGTTAGTTTGCACCTTTCTACTAAGTTAATTGGTTTCTTCGGGGCTTTTGTTTATTTTCCATGGCCAGCTAGGTCGCTTGCACGCAGGAAAATTGAAAAACTCCGATTTGACTGAAAATTTGAAATAAAATGAAAACCAAAAAAGATTGATATCCAGAATGCTATATCGTTAGAAAGGTAATTAAATTTTACATTCGATTCTTTAAGCCAAAATAGGCATTCCTATTTGAAAAAATCAAGTTATCTGTGATTGAAGTTTTCTTAATTAATCTACTGATTTCTCCAAGCACAAAAAGAATTCAAATTTAGCCGTCTGATCTAAGGTGACACATTTCATGCTTAGTAGAACCCCAAAGTCACGACCTTCTAAATTCTATAATCGCTGCGATATTAAATTTTTCTCTGATGCCTACTTATACCAAAAATGGTGATTTGCGCCTAAACGGTTCGTTAAAAGTTCCATGTGTGATACATAAAGTCACACTAGAATTGATCAAGGAATTCAAATGTGCAATAATATATAGGGGGTTCCATTCAAAAAAATGTAAGTTTCATATTAATCACCCTGTATAAACGTCAAAATTTAAGTGAACATATTTTTACGTTATGGCCCTTAAGGGTCCCTACCATGATCAAGTGACAGATTTTTGAAATATTTTTTGGTAAGCCCACAATCCTCCGTCCACGCACTATTGGCCCACCCTGTATATCAGGCAGTAATTGTGATAACTCGCACTGCCTGTATTATTACCGTTGTTACCTCTCGTTGAACGATATACTATTCATACTAAGTTACTCCTTCCTCAACAATTCCATTTGCGGAATTCCATATAATAGTAGTTGGTCTGATTACTGAGTTCCACTAAATGACGAAGAGGATATTTTATTTTTATAACTATGTATTCAAATGACCTTGAGTCAAACCCGTTTGTTATTTCTTGTCTAGTACCTTTGCATAGTGTTTTGTAAATGGAATACGCATGTAGTTATTTCAATGCAAAATACATTTTCACATAATGTGTCATGTTGACCATAGCTATATTATAACCGTTTCTAATCTTTTGAAGTAACAGTGAACAAAAGGCCTCCTGGTATTAATTTTCAATCATTTCTGATTCATTAGTCAATCGATATGTACATCTATATCTAGCCATAAAGATGATTTGAATTATTTACTTAGTGGTTCCAATCTTGAAAAATGTCGAACTTTAGATAATACCGAGGATAATATCTTTTTGGTATGGCATCACCAAAAACGGTTCAGTCTTATTTGCCAGTATGTCTGTCACTGTATTTCAGTTACGATTTAGCTTAGTTTTTGAAAGCTCTAAAAATCTGTCTAGTGGCAGCAAAGAAAAGTTCAACAATCAAAAAAACGTAATCAAATGTGCAAATTTCATTTTACTTCCCACACCGATAAGTGAGGGGAGTATTGCTATCGCGAAAATCTTCGATTTTGAGATAATACGTTTTTTGGGCGTTTTATGATATCCACATAACCAAAAATTACGTCACTCATTTCTGTCGGTCTGTCTGTCGGTCTGTCCATTGGTCGGTTTGTCTGTTGGCGTTTTTCTAGCTTCGTAATCTCAGTAACTGCTGCATGGATTGTAATGAAATGTGCTTACTTCATGCTGTGAGGTCGTAGCAGGTAATGCTGCTATAATTTTTTTAAATCGGTGCATGGGCGGCGGACTGATTAGCAAAAAACCAAAAAATCTAAAATATTCCGCAAACCTTCTTCCCCCCTTCCTCCTTTTTAGGTCTGGTCATTTTCTAACGTATATGTGTACTTATATTGCTTAAGATCGTTCTGTATTGTGTAACCTGGAAACTGCTGAATTGGTTTTAATCAAATTTTGACACAGTACCATTACCGTAGCGAGGATGGAAAACGCGTGTAGTTTTTAGAAATCGTGTCACTGGCAGCGTAGCAATAATAAAAAATCTAAAGTATAAAAACAGTCAAACTTTGTTTTTAGGCGATTTGGGAGTTCTTAGTCGTTTTCCACATTTTCTAGAGGGGGTAAAATTGGGGTAATTTGGGGGTGGTGAATTATGAAAGTCTAAAATTTTTTGTATTCGTACTGGGATGTTCGTTTCCCTATGAAGGAACGACATAATTTTCAGATTTATGCTGCCCTATCTTAGATAAACATTATTTTTGAAATTATATTGTTATAGATAATTCTGTAATGTTTGCAGTTCATCACTAAACTGAAAGCAATGAAATATCTAAACCGTACCGTGGGCCATGGTAGAAATCGAAAAAGTCTATGTTTTTGTTTGTAAATTGTGTTAGTTGTGGTGAAACTAACACAAGCTGTTGAAACTCTGTTTTTGGGATCCTTTTTTCACTGCTCACCTGACAGATTCGGTAAGCGGCAGAATTGTAAAGGATAGCCCATAGGCAAGCATACTTTTTTATGGTTAGCTTCCCGCAAAAGGCTGAAGAGCTATATGGCGCTGTAGAAGCGCTGCTAGAGGAATGTTTGGGTGCACGTTAGATTTGAAACGCTGCAGATCGTGGCCGTCGAGAAACAAATTCCCCGGCATCTGATTTCACAGCGTCGAAGTTCTCCAAAACAAGGAATGCTGGTGCAGACTGGTTTGGGGAGTAGGGACCTCTACCTGGTAAGGATGAGCACACAGAGCCTCTTTAGTGTTCCTCGTTCGGACTTTGGTGTTATTATCTGGGAGAGCTCACTCGAACGTCTTCGGTGATAGAATCTGTAAAACAAGGACAGGTCAGCCACCCTTCTTTGATGTTCCAGGTTGTGGAGGTCCTTTCCCAAGAAACATTTTTAGTTTTATCGAAACCTACAGGAGGCTGATACAGCTCAGTATTTCATACCCTTTTAAATCAAACTTGCTTTAAGAACTTCATTAAGGCAATGATATAACCTCCACACAGCCGGGAGGGCCCACACTTAAGAGAGCTGTCACGGCTTTCGATGAAGCTAACCTTAAAACCACAAGTACTTGAGCTAGTCTGTGTTAAGTCTCCGATAAATACTCATTATTCTGTTCTTAAGGCTTTCATTATCATTACTCTGTTCTTAAAGCTTTGTTAAATCCTTTAGGCTTTAAGACATCATAACTTGAGGCCATGAAATAACTATTCTACCTTAAGATTGCTTTCCTGTAAAAATTTTGGTAGACAAAATGACGTATAAAGATAAGTTGGCTTTATGTACATTTTATCAGTGCTCTATCATGAAAACGGAAAGCTTTTTTATCTAGATATTTAAAACATGAAGTATTGTAGGTATATATACCATCTATTACTATTTTATGATCATAAGTTCCGAATTTTCTCGATTACTACAATGAAAAAAATATAACGAATCACAGTTTATTGATGAAACTTTATTAGATAGCCCTAAAAAATGAGAGCCCTCAAAATGTGTTACAATTCTGATGAAAATCTTAATTAAAAAATATTTTTTTACGTTAAAATATAAAGTCGCATATTTATTAGTTTCAAAATGCAAGGGTTTATTTGCAATATATGTTCAGTCGATATGCACGCTAAGAATTGTTGTGTGGTTAGGCGTGTTGATTAGTCTAATTGCTCTCTTTTGGATAGTGTCCAGAAGCTTTAGAGAGTGAGTCGGAGCGCATCCCCACACATGAGAGCAATACTACAGCGATGGTCAGATCTGTGCCTTGTAGAGCAGCAGTAGTTGCTCTGGTGTATACAGCTCCATACAGTGGACAGCGGGACAAAAGTCCAAGCTTCTGGGATGCCGTCTTAGCAATACTGACTACGTGGTCGTGTCAGGACTTGTTATTGTTGATGTTGATCCGCATAAGCTTGACGGAAGGTGACTCGACTATTGGGTGACCCTCCATTTCCACAGTTGGTAGCCCAACGTGAGACTTCTTTGTAAGTTTTGTTGCCTGAGTTTTCTGTACGTTGAACTGTACTTTATTTACTATGATCATTTTCTATATTTTTTAACAAACGCTTGCTAAATTGTTTGCGTAAGAAACTAGAAAGTAAGTAAAGGGAAGCACCAAGTCTTGGGGGGTTCATACACCCAACCCAACTCCCCCCTTTATATACTAGCATTCGCTCTTGGGCCCTTGCCGTCACTAGTTCACTACGCTGACTGCAAGCTAGCGCGTAAGCGCGTGGACCGAGGGTTCCTCTTGAATTCCTCCAAGCATATCTCCTTTAGGGAGCCAATCGGCGCCGTGTTGCCACATCTCTGCGCCAATGTCCCGTTTTTCCTAAAATATCGCCGCACAGCGGGCGCCACGCCAACAGGCAGGAGGCGAAGTCGTTCGTAATTTTGGATCTCACGACAACGGCATGCGGCATGGAGTATGGACAACAAAATGGAAAAGTTATGTCTACAAGTCTAGACAAATGATTATTTCATAACTCGGTCAAAGCGGCTCTCTATCTGCTTATTCTGAATACGCATCATGTAATTTCCGAAACTTTCATGCGATCTGTTTTCTATCGTGGTTCCCCCTATAAGTAGGTGTTGGTGTTAATTTCATCAATAAAAAATGGAGTCAAGTTGTTTGACTCATTCCTTCCCACACATAACGGTGTCGAAATTTTATTAAAATCAGTTCAACAATTTCCAGGTTACACAATACAGATAACGATCTAAAGTAATACCCGTATGTATACATGAAAAATCTCGTAGTTTCTGTAATAATCCAGGCAATGTTCGGAAGTTCAGATGGACCTAAGGCAATGTTCGGAAGTTCATATGGACCTAAAACAATGTATTATGCCGCTAGGTCTTTCTTTCACAGGTCAATGGATAATGGTTGTTTTTCATGGGTTTCGGTCAACGATTGAAACTATAACTTTCCTTCACTACGTTTCGGTTTATTTTAATCTAAACCATCTTCAGGTATCTACAAATGAATAGGAAACGATCTGTATATAATAAAAATAAGAATAAAAAAAACCAAAAAAACAATTAAATAAAATAATTATAAATTGTATGTGTAAAGTATAAATATAACTAACTATAAATGTATATATAAAACTTTTAAACATACACTTAATAGTGTATTATGAATACAACAAATTTTTCAATTTTACTACCACCCACCCGCCAACCACCTCCGCCCAAAAAAAGTAGAACATGATCAGGGACCCTTAAACGCCTAAAAACGAAGGTTAAGGTATATTTAAAATTTTGTTTGCTGATTACTCTGCCGCCCATGCACCGATTTTCAAAATTTTAGCAGCACTACCATCACTGCAGCGGTTACTGAGATTACGTGGCTATAAAAACGCCAACAGACAGACAAACAGGCAGACAGACAGACCGACGAAAATGAGTGACGTGAATTATAAGAATGCATAATAAAACGCGCAAAAAGTGTTATCTCACAATCTAAAATTCACCTATCGGTGAAGGGAAGATAAACTTTACTGACGTTTGGACCATTTTGTTGCCTTTTTACTTTCAACACCGACAATTGAGAGAAGTATTGGCGAAAATTTCCGATTTTGAGATGATACGCTTTTTGGACGTATTATGATATCTACATAACGAAATTCCACGTCACTCATTTCCGTCGGTTTGTCTGTCGATCTGTCTGTCTGTCTGCCTAACGGTTTGTCTTGTTTGTTTGTTTGTTGGCGCTTTTCTAGCCTCATAACCTCAGTTACCCTGCATGGATTGTGATGAAATTTGGGTAGCGATATGCTGTGGGGTCGTAGTAGGTAATACTGCTACAATTTTGATAAATCTATTTATAGGTGGCGGAGTAATTACCAAAAAACAAAATATTCCTCAAACTTCGCTTTTAGTTGTTTCAGGGGTTCCTTCTACTTTTTTGTATGGAGGTGAAATAGGATGGTTGGGGGGTCTATGAAAGAAAGATCTAGCGGCATGATACACTTTTTTAGGTACATCTGAGCATTGCCTTGCCTGTTACAGAAACCAGGGGACTGCTTTAGTTGTATTTTGTAACGTGAAAACTATTGAATTGATTTTAATGAAATTCGACAAAGCACTATTACCGGGGCGAGGATGGATAACGCATATATTTTTTAGAAATCGTGTTATGGCAGCGTAGCAATAATAAAAAAAACCAATAGTATAAAAACAGTTCAAACTTCGTTTTTAGGCGATTTGAGGGTTCCTGGTCGTTTTCCACCCACATTTTTTAGACAAGGTAAAATTTGGTTTTTAGAAATCGCAAAACAGCTCAAACCTAGGTGACAAATGATTATTTCATAACTCCGTCAAAGCAGCTGTTTATCTGCTTATCTTGAATACGTAGCAGCTAAAGAGTGATGTAGTTTCTGAAACTGATCATGTCATCTGTTTTCTATTGTGTTTGACTGGCGCATCAATAAAGAACCACATATAAAGTAACATAAACTTTACTTAGTTTCGACTATACTTCTGTTGTCTTCTTTAAAGCACAAAATTTCACGCGATTTAGGTCAGTCTCTGTGGAATGGCCCTGTATAGCCATCCTGATTATCATGGATAGAATAAGCAGTGAGGATTTCCCACACCAAGTATTCTCCAATGCTTTCATGAGAAAATAGGTAAGACTGATTGGTCTGTGAGACTTTGCTGTAGAGTGGTCCTTTTTCCCTGGCTTGGGGACACTAACTTGCTGCTTTCCAGGACGTGGGTACCTACGTGCTATGGAGTTCTGGAACGCTGCTGAAGTATGCGCAGCAGCGCTTCCAGATCCTTTTTGTAATCAGATCCTGCGGATTTTGAATGGACTAAACACTAAACTAGGCTATAGCCTAGGAGCTAGCCTATCGCACTGAGAGCGCCGACAAAGTTTCTTGAGACAGTCTTACAGATTCTCCTGGAAAGAGGGAGTCGAGGAGGTATTGGATAGATTTATTCATCGATGCATTACAGTCTCCAGTTTCTCTCGCAGCTGAGCAATTCCATTAGTCTGGCGCATGAGCAGGAAGTAATGCCTTGTTGGAAAGGAAGTCGTTAGCTAAGTATATGAATGAAATTCATATTGAAATCATTAATGAATAATCAGTGGAAATACCATTGGCAAAATGACAAAATCGCGATTGAAAAAGTATCTTCATAAATAGATTAATTTTTATTACTGGCACTTCCTCAATTAATTTACACATGCATCTAATTATCTACCTTAAAAGAATTATCATTTTTCAATATCCCTTTGGACTTTCTTTTCCGGCCATGACATCTCTCTTGTTACTACACGGATGTTTTAGTGGAATAAATGCTGTGACGTATGGTCTCTGGAGATTCTATAACATATGCATTGAGTATTTTTCTAGGAAGGGGATTGCTACACGATATGTATAGTTGTGCCCTCTTGAGCAGAAAGAATGGCATGATATGAAGTATGATGAACGTGTGATATGACTGTCTAATTACCCCCACCATTCTGGTAGATATCCTTAGTGTCCACGAACAACAAAAGCTTGTTTTCGATGACACAAGCCTTATCTTATCAAACCCTCTTATCAGATGACGGTGGTAAATCTTTATCGAATGCCCAAAATCTCTCAACACTTTTCCATCCCAGTATCGATAAATTGATTGGTGCATTATTGTATCGCCGTCACTGGCACGATTTTAACAAACATACTTTTTCCGTCACCATTGTGGTAGAAACAAGACATCCAGATTTCATTACAATTAAGTTAGTAGTTTCCACATCATACAGATTATGGAGTGATCAAAGTTAAATATGTATCAAATAATTCAAAAGTCTTCATATATTTTTTTGAATTGAAGGCCTGCTGCAAAAGCCCAATAGTCCGAAAAGTATAAGACGTTAACTACCAGGATGAATGGTTTGGGCAGCGAACAGTCTTTTTTTTGCGAAAATTTTTAATTTTGAAATAATATGTTTTTCGGGCGTTTTATGATATCAACATAACGGAAATCCACGTCACTCGTTTCCGTCGGTCCGTCTGCCTGTCAGTTTGTACGTCTGTCTGTCTGTTTGTCTGTCGATTGGTTTCTTCTAGCCCTCGTAATGTCAGTAACTACTGCACGGATTGTAGCAATGCTGCTATGATTTTGAAAATTGGTGCTTGGGCGGCGAAAAATTTGCTGTAATAAAAATGGGCTATCTATTGACCTATGAATGAAGGACATATCGGCATGTCCTAGGTCGATCTCATCCGAACATTGCCTTGCCTATTACAGACACCAAGGGACTTAGAATTTTCTGATTTATACAATATTATATATTGTACAAGTATTGCTTATCTAGATCGTTCTGTATTGTGAAACCAGGAAATTATTCAATTGATTCTAATGAAATTTTACACAGCATTTTTACCATGGATGGAAAACAGGTAATCTTTTTATAAATCGTGTCAGTGGCGGCGCAACAATAATAAAAAACTAAAAATACAAAAACAGCTCCAACGCAGTTTTTAGTCGACTTGGAGGTTCCTGATCGTTTTCCAAAGTTTTACCTCCCACACGGATAGGGGAAAGGCGAAAACTTTCGATTTCGAGGAAATACGCTTTTTGGGCGTTTATTGATATACTACATAACGAAAATCCAAGTCACTCATTACCGTCGGTTTATCTGTTTGTCTGTTGTCCTGTATGTCTATTGGCGTTTTTCTCGCCGCTTAATCTCAGTAACCGCTGCTTGAATGGTGATGAACTCTGAGTAGCGACATATAGTGGGGCCGTAGTAGGTAATGCTGCTATCATTTTGGAAGTCAGTGCATTGGCGGAGAAGAAATTGGTAAAAAAACAAATAACTATCAGAACCCTCTTCAAACTTCGTTTTTAATATTTATTTTATTCGTTTCCATTTTTTTAGAGCGGGTTAACTCGAGATGGTGTAACCACTGCACGGATTGTGATAAAATTTCGATAGCAATATGCTGTAGGGCCTTAGCAGGTAGTGCTGCTATGATTTTGAAAATTGGTGCATGGGCGGCGGAGCAATTAGCAAAAAGCAAAACATTTCAAACATTTCTCAAACTTTTTAAGCGTAGGGGTGAAAAAAAGGTGGGAGATTTAAAAACTCAAACATTTGTTGTATTCATAAAATACTTTACATTGCGCTGAAAAAAATTGACGTTGGCGACGAAGTGTACTTTTTAGACCTATGCGATTATTGTTGCCATTGAATTTTATGTCTGTGGAATAATTTGATACATGCATATCATAATACGAACGTATGACTTGGAAGACTACTAACTCAATTGTGAGTCTAGGAAATGATAACAGTCTATCGTTTCTGGAACTCTTGCCAGTGGCGGAGGGAGAAATCAACAAAAAACGAATAATTAAAAATCGCCCAAAATTCGTGTGTACACGATCTTAGCTCGCTGTATAGTTTTTTGATAAGGCTGCTGGTGTAGGGATAGAGCAAATCAATTTTTTTGTAGGTATTATCCTCAATTCGACGTCAAATAGCTTTGAACTGCCCCTGTATCTTACTTAAATTTTAGGCAAAAAGTGTAAGTAACATAGGTAGTCTTAGATTTAACCATTCTCGGCTTTTCTCAAATCGGGACATCCTTACTTTTACATGAAATGGCGTGATTCTTGTTCACTTCACGAATTCTTCAGAGCAATGCGTTTAAAGGGCAAGGGTACTTTTAGATACTTAAAATGCTAAAAACTCGATACCATGAATGTTTTATCTGGTGATTGAACGTTTTTAAAAACCCTATAGCTGTAATTTCTTGGGTATACTAATGCATTAGTTCTCAGAGGCGAACAAGAAGCTCAGCGCACTATTGTTACCCGTATGTTTTTACCCCAAGTGAAAGGCAAATAGTGTTTCGTCCCCTCTTCGTCTTGTTACATCACTTCCACGCGTAATTAAAAATTTAATGAAAGCTGTTCCCGGAATTTCTATTAGATGTTTTCCACGAATAAATGGCATTTTGGGAAGCCAGCGGAGTGGAAAACATTTGCGAAGTCTTAGGCTATAGCATCAAAACTTACACTTGGAGTGCTGGCGTTCTTACCATTTCGGTTCACTGAATCAGAAATAATATTTAGTGTTTGTTTCGATTTTTTATCCAGAATATTCGTTGTACTAGAGTAGAATACAGGGAAGGTGTTAGGGTATTATTCCGGTGCTCTGGGATGAAATGAACAATACATAATGTTATATTACTGAATTGCAAAATGATGCTTGCTTGGAATATTACAGGTTTACTTAAAACATAAATTACTGTAATATTCAATATATACTCATGCAACGTATGTTTGATTTCCATGCCTCTCAAGCACATTCTGAACCCAGGTACCATTCAGTTATTAAAAAAAGCCTCACAAAGAATGCTCAGACTGGCAAACTAGATCAACACATGTACATGCCAAAAATCCCTGAATTATACGAAAACCCTATTGAATCACTCAATTTTTTTACCTAAGGCAGGGCACATTCGGATAAAATTGGAACGTATATTATGACATTCCTGTACAGGGCAAAGAAGAGCCCACTATAAATACAACAAAATTTGCAAATTCAAAATCCCCCACTCACAGACTACCCAGTTTGAGCTGCTTTCATATTTTTAAATCAATTCAACAATTTCCAGGTTACACAATATAGAACGATCTAAACTAATAATACTCATATGTATAAATCAGAAGATTTCATAAGCTTAATATGAATACAATAAATTTTTCAGTTTTACAACCCCCCGCCCGTCAACCACCCCAATTTCTCCCCCAGCCAAAAAGAGGAGAAAATAATCAGGAACTCCTAAAACGCCTAAAAACGAAGTTTGAGCACTATTTGACGTTTGACATTTTTTGTTGTTTGCTAATTACTCCACCGCTCATGCACTGATTTTCAAAATTATAGCAGCATTACCAAAATTTCGTTACAATTCATGCATCGGTTTCTGAGATGAGATTACGAGGCTAGAAAAAAGCTAACAGACATACAGACATACAGACTGACAGACGGTCAGACGGACAGATAGACCGACAGACAGACAGACAGGCCGACGGAAATGACCTGGATTTTCGTTATGTAGATATCGTAAAACGCACAAAAAGCGTATTATCTCAAAATCGAACATTTTTGCGATCACAATACTTCCACTTATCGCTGTGCGAAGTAAAAAGACACGGTACGGTACGATATAAAAACCGTTCAAACTCTGATTTGGGCTACTCTTGGGATCTCTGATCATTTTCTACTTTTTTTGGAGTGGTCAAAATGAGTCGAGGTACAGCCTGACAAGTGTAACAAGAGCCGTGAGAAATATGAAATAGAGGATATGAAATAACGTGTGCGTGTGAGGCAGCGGCGAAATTCCTAAGTCTCTTACTACACTTGTCAAGCTGTAGGATGGGGTATCTGGTTGGGTGGTTGTGAAACCCCGGAACATTTCAATGACCTGATACTGGTAATATAATCCGTTTTTAAATATCAGAAAATCGGCATGACATGTGTTTAGTATCAGTAGAAGACTGCAGAATGAAAACTCTATCGTCCTAGTTCCTATTCAAGAAACTATTTATTAGAGTTTTTGTGTTAATGTTTTTTGGGGGCGGTCGGGCGAGCATTTGATCGCGTGGGGATCTCAGACTTTAGCTTCATCATAATCATGAGAAAACTAATAAAATGGTATCAAAGTAATGTGCGGAAAGTCCTGAGCACTGTACTGAGTCATTCAACTTGACTTCTACGGTTTCTACGTCAGAATTGTTGACGCTGGATTTGACAGAAGCGCACCAATGTTGGCTCCCATGTGTGGCGATGAAAGGACATATTTTTATCTATGGGATTGGTTGTTCTTGGTGGTTTTCTGTTGTTTTTAGTTATTTTCTGTTGTTTCCGGCTGTTTTCTATTTCTGTTTTGTATTGTTTTTGGTTGTTTTCTGTTGTATTTTTTTATGGTCAGCCTCCCTCAAAGGCTGAAAGCCTATGGCGCTGTAGAAGCGTTGCGAGAGGATAAGTATCGGTGCACGTTAGATTTGAAACGCTTCAGGCTGTAGCGGTCGGGAAAAAAATCCCCGGCAGGTCATTCCACAGCGTCGAAGTTCTCCAAAAGAAGGAATGCTGGAGGAGACTGGTTCGGGGTGTAGGGACCTCGACCTGGTAAGGATGAGAGCGCACAGCCTCTCTAGTGTTCCTCGTTCGGACAGACTTTGATACTATTATCTGGGAGAGCTCACTCGAACATATTCTGTAATAAAATCTGTAAAACAGGGACAGGTCAGCCGCCCTTCTTCGATGTTCCGGGCTGTGGACGTCCTTTGTGAGGTTAGGCGTATCGATTAATCTAATTATTGCTCTCTTCTGGATAGTCTCCAGACGCTTTAGAGAGTGCTCCGGAGCGCATCCCCAGCAATAGTTGCTGTGGTGTATACAGCTTTCTACTGCGGAACAAAACTGCAAGCTTCTGACAGATCCCTGATGAACACCGGCGTTTATTGAAAATACGTCTGATCAATAGCCTTCGAGTACAACAGAGATCGGTCGTTCAAAAAGCTATTCAGCCACTGGTGCAGGTAAGGTGGTAGTCCATAAGCAGCAAGCTTCACCAGAAATCCCTCATGCCACACTCTACCGAAGGTTTTCGACATGTCAAGTGCAACAACACGGGATTCGCCATGATTTTCAATTGCTATGTTCCACAAGTGAGTGACGTAGGCCAGGTCACCCGTAGACCTATGCTTACGGAAACCATACTGGCGATCATTTAAGATGTTATTCTGGTCCAGAAGTCCAGCTATTTCAGGAGCTGTGTGTTAAAGACAGTCTCCGTGACCCTAGACATGATTCTGAGAAGAGCTACAGGTCTATAGTTGATGGGATCGGTTTTTTTTGCCTTTCTTAGGAATGGGTTGTATGCAGCCAATTTTCCATGCAGCGGGAAACACGCCTCGGTGTTACGACAGATTGAAGAGCTCGCAAAGAATAGGTGCAAGCTCAGCGGCACAGCGTTTAAGGACAATGGCTGGAATTTGGTCAGGATCAGTAGCTTTCTTCGTGTTTAGTTTTTGAATGATACTTTTTACATCTCGATGTTGAAATTTGACCATTCTCGAGTTTACGTTTATGGTGGTGGTCGGAGTACTTCCTCTACAGTAGAGTTGGCTGCAAAAAGCCTTCCTAAGATGTCTGCTTTTTCTTTAGGAGTCGAAGCGATGGACTTGTCCTCTCTGGTCAAGGGTGGTATTGACGAATAGGAAAAGTTCTGACTTACAGCCTTAGTTGCAGACCATAATGTTCTGGATAAAACAGGACATGGAGGAGCTTGTTCTTAATTTGCTGGTTGTGTTCCCCTTGCTACTGTCAATCACACGTTTACAGGGATTTCTGATTTCTGCCGTCGAGAAAACTGCGGTGGTTTTCGGCATTTGGATTTTTCCTCCATTATTTGTAATGTTGGTTTTTAGAGGTAACTGCATCTCTACAACGCTGATTAAACCATGGCTTGTTTTTGAAGGGACGCTTGGTGACATGTGGAATATAGGCTTCCATGCCGGATATTAATACCTCTGTTATTTCTTGGATTTCGTGACTTGGGGAAGGACTGGTAGTAGTCGCTTAGGTCGTCCCAACTTTGCTGATCCGTAATACAAGACCCGGTGAGTCTGTGTATGGTGGAGATCTGGAGAATCCATCCTGCATAGCGTTGAGACGGTGTTAGTGTCAGACAATCCTAGTGGAGCGGTTACTTTCACTGTGTAAATTGTTGGAGTAGTTGTGAGATTTAGGTCCAGCAGACTAGCAAAATCTGCGTGGCGCCTGGAGATCCCTTTTTATTTGAGTGTGTGAGCCCGTATGAGTTGCGAACGTTGAAGTCACCCAGAAAGACTATCTCTGAATTAGGGTGACCTGATTGCAGCGCGTCCACAGTCGCTGAAACCTTCTCGAAGAGCTCTTTGCAGTTGTTACTACTTGGTGGACTATAGATGCAGCATATGAATTTGGAAGGATATTTTGAGCCAAATGATGTCAAATCCTTCCAGTTCCTCTCGATGACAAGAGAGTCCAGATTTAACGTACACGCATACGCCAAACCTACGTCTGAATCAGGTGTATAAGTCATATCGGGGATATTTAAAGCAGTTATCCATTGTTGAAGAGCCGACTTGAGTTTCCGTAAGTGTCAGAATGTGTGGCTTCTCTGCTTGAAGATATTGATGGACAGAGTTTATGTTGGAGGCAAGACCTCGTATATTCGTATTCTGTTTTGTGTTGTTTTTGATTATTTTCTGTCGTTTTCGGCTGTTTTCTGTTCTTTTCGGTTGTCTTTCTGTTGTTTTTGATTTTCTGTTCATTTTGGATATTTTTTGTTGGTTCGTCAAATTGATACTCCTCGGGTGCATCCTTCTATCATCTCGTCGGCTGAATTTCAAACTCGACAACCTCGCCATATCGCGCATCGGCCGCCCGTGGTCCGGGATCCTCCAGCGCCCAGCCTCCTGCCTCGGCAGTTTGGCTCTGCGAGGCAGGCAGAGGCAGGCCTAGACCGAAATTTCAAAAGCAACTTGTCAAGTGTCAGACGGGCGGTGGGCCGGGGGCTCCGGTACCGCAGCGCGGCACTGGCTAAGGGGGAGGGGGGTGATGAGAAAGGGGCAGAGGAAGGGGGCGGCGAAATTCAGGTAACTCGCCGAGTTGGCCATGGCCGATGCAGGGATGCGGAGTCCAGGTAGACAAGACAGGAAATTTGTTAAGAATGCCTACAACTACCCCTGTCTTTCATGGCAAGAATAATTCGATGTTTTGCACCTGAAAAGGAAAAAGACATGCACAATATAGCAGCCATATCATTATCCAACAACACACTGGTGGAAAAACTATTTATTCTTCGGATATAAATAAATTCGTGGGCGAAGAATATTCACTTTCATTCAAGTATACCATATCTGACTCTACGCGCAAAGCTGTAATAATCTTAACCGAGGAATTTTATATCTTCGGCAATATGGGATTATCACGACGGCCGTTTCTCTCGACACCAGGGAGTCAAACTGGGCGAACTTCACAACATTTTTACACAACTGAATACAGGATCACTCAATCTTATCTCAACTTAACTTCTTTCAACTATGCAACTACTGCACATATCACAGAAACACTTATACGCTACTCGTGGCGCCTTATTGTATATACTTCATCGAACCATCCAGAGAATTCGAGATGTTCAGATTCAGATGACAGAAAACAGATGGTGTAAATTACACCTGACAGTTTAAAATTACGATGACGTTTGCTCATCAAAAATTTAACCCAAAATGTTGAAATAAACGTCAACATTAATACCAATCATTATATTACAATATTTCCAATTAAAAACTGGAAAGTCTTGAAAGTAAAAATACCGAAATTTTAGATCAAGCATAGATTGTCTTGAAAGCCAAAGAATGAATATATGACCTATAAGAATGCTGTATATTGACTGTAGCATCTCATAGTCTTGACGCAAACAGCTCAAGATATTGATCTTGGAACAAACATCTGAGGGCATATGTATAATAAGCATTAGGCAATTTTACGTTACGTAATATTTCCAAATTCCAAATTCATGTTGAAAAATTCCAAACACCACAGTGTATAAAGAATGTGTGCCTGTACTTTTGAACTAGACGAATTACGCCCACTGGTCCGCCATTGTTTATGCTCATTCACAAGTACTTACATTCTTATATAGATATACAGGGTATCATGTACAAACGGAGGGAGCAGATTCTTTCGTATTTTTAAGGACTAAAACTTCAAATAAACATAGGTCCGCAAACGTTTCGTCACCGATCTACAGGGTTTTGAAATTTCAATATTTTTTCAGTTTTTTTGGAACACAGAAACGCAATACGAGTTGAATAATTGCACAATATTATTGCATACTTGGCTTACATACGAACAATAATCCACTCAGGAGGCTATAACAATATAAAGCACACAGACACAGGTAAAATTATGAATTATTAGTCTATAAGGCTTGTGGCGATCTGTGCATGTGCATAAACGAAGATTATAATATTCTCAGTGGTACTCCACAATTCTCAAGCTGTTTGTATTCGTGATCGAAGTAATAGGACCTCAGTTAGAAAATATCATATCCTTATCAAAACTTTATGAAACACTTGGTTAAAGAGTATTGAAATTTTAGTTGTAAAGAAAATTATGCTACTGATCACAGCGTATTTCTTAGCAAATCAAAAATATACATATATTTCTTGGTACAAATTAACCATTAACCATAATTTCGTTGCCAATTCAATTTTCTTGGAGCAAGAACTGATGTTCTTGTTGCAAGTATCTCTTTACAAAATTATCAGAATTCTTAAATTGAAAATTTCTTTTTATGTATTGATGACCAAATGACACGAGCAGGACCAAACGTTGCAAGTTAAATTTTCCTGATATAGTCAATGTAACATTACCATCATATCATAACATAGCCAAAGTTAGATCATGTTCCAAAACAAACAGGCACATATAGTGTTATATCGTTAACGCCAGCAACAGAAATGGAAGCAGCACTATGCGCCCTATGACTGCCATCAAATCAGCAACAATAAATCAAAATACTCGCAATGAACTATCTGTCGGGTCGGTATTTGACTGAAAAATAGGTATAAATTGGATAATAATTTATTGTTATTTTACTTGCACTACAGTTACAAATTAATGAAGGCACATCTAGAAGCCTGGGCCATGTAAAATGACCCACAAGCTCTGAGTAGTCATGATGACAAACTTTAATCAATTACTATTTCAAGTGCATCTGTTTAAAAGGTAACTAACTGATGATTTCCTTACTTGGTCACACTAACTACTGAAAATATCATTAAATTTATTTTCTTCGAATATGTTCCCAAATGCAATCGAATGAATAACCTATAAATATTGTAACATACTGTATATTATGGTATTCGTGTATTTGTATTAGTCATTGATTGTCATACATGATGTAAAGTCAAAGTGATTAGGTTAGAGTTTTTTGATGTGTAAGCGTCATCGAATCATCTGGAATGACAGATCGGCATTCTCGAATGTCATCTGGGTGTCTGGAATCTTCTAGATGGTTCGATGAAGTATATAAGGCACCACGAGTAGCGTGGCAGGAGTCAGTTGAGTTGAGTTGAGACCTAGTTGAGATAAGGTTAAGAGATTTTGTATCGAGTTGTGAAGTAAAACGGTGAAAGTTACGTCGAGTTTGATTCCCTGGGTGAAGAAAAAGAGGCCGTCGTGACAATTGGTGTCAGAAGTGGGATACAGATTAGAACAGAGTGCAGCGGAAACGAGAGCTAGATTAGATCAAAGTGCAGCTCAATCGAGAACAAATATGCAAGACCTAGAAGAGAAGCTAAAGCAACACCAGGACGAGGCAGTAGTGAACCTAGAGGAGAAGCTAAAGCAACACCAGGACGAGGCAGTTGTGAACCTAGAGGAGAAGCTAAAGTACCACCAAGATGAGGTAGTCGCAGGTTTGAAGAGTGACTTGAAAAGTGGACAGGACCTGGTAATGGCTAGATTGGAGGAGCAGAGGCAAGCCGTAAGTCAGGCGTTAGAAAATCAAGATCAGCGTATTAGTGCTATAGAGACATCGCAAAAGATCGTTGAGGAACAGCTGCAGCAAGTGAAGGATCAAGTGAAGGAAATCGTGAGAGACGAAGTGCGAGAACTTAGTGGAGGTGAGCGTGAACAACTACAGCAGGTGAAAGATCAGGTCAAGGAAATGATCAGAGAGGAGCTGCGAGAACTTAGTGCAGGTGAGCGTAGTTTAACATCTGCAGCACCCGCTTTTCCTGATAGACACAGTGGCGTAGTAGCAAAGCCCTATCCGTACAATGGCAAAACGTCCTGGGACATTTATTATATGCAATTTGAAAATATCGCACGTATGAATAACTGGTCAAATGAAGAAAAAGCTTGTGTGCTGACATCCATGCTAAGAGACTCTGCCGCAGCTATTTTGGAAAATCTCTGCGCATCAGACCTACGTGACTATGATAAGATAACATCTGCACTAAGGTTACGCTTTGGAGATGCGCACTTAACAGAGCTGCTACATGGTCAACTGCACAACCGGACACAGCAAGCCAAGGAGGATCTGACCACGTTTGCATATGAAGTCCAAAGCTTAGCGAAACGGGCATTCGTCAACAGCCCCGTCGAAACACAGGAATACGTTGCTGCTCGTCAGTTTGTCGAAGGCATTGCAGATGCGGAAGTTCAACGAATGGTAAAACTATCCAGTCCCATGAATTTACAAGATGCTGTGATCAAGGCTTTGCAAATTGAAGCTGACATAAAAGCCATGCGAATGACAAGGAGGGTGCGCGCTGTCGAGCAAGATACAGAAGCAGAAGTCAGGGCCACACCGTTTATTTCAGAAAGAAGAGGTGCTAGCTTCCAAAGAAACCCGGTTCGCACAAGCCTAGAAGGAGCTGAAAAGTTTACATGCTGGAGATGTGGACAGAAGGGGCATCTTAGGATAGGCTGCCGCACCCAGGCTGATAAGATACAAGCGGATGTAGAAAAAGCAGATGAATATGCGAACAAAATGAAATCTGTGCAAGACACGATAAACTCAATGAAGGAGCAGTTTGATAGAGACATAAAGAATTTAGTAAAGAAGAATGAAGAAAGTATTGCCAAGCTTCAACAACAACACGGAGTAGCCATGAGGGAACTTAGAGCAGACAGGGATAGGATGAAGCAGTTGCTTGCCTCTCAGGAAAGGAGAAGTATGCATATTAAAAGCAAGTTTGAAACGAATAGAAAGAATCTGCTGAAGAAGGACGAACAACACGAAATAGCCTTGAGGAAGCTCAATAAAGAAGTTTCTGTTTTGAAGGGCGAAATCAAGAGATTGAAAGCTTTGAATCAGTTGAAGAAATCAGAGAGGGAATACGACCAAGTTAAAGATGAAAATGCAATGCTCAAACAGAAGATAAATCAGATGGAGGCTGAGTATGCATTCTGTAAAAAGAACTTGAGCAAAGCGAATGACAAAGCCAAAAGGGTCGGTATCAAGAAGAATGAGTTGAGAGAAAGGTTGGCGCAGCTTGAAGCAGAAAACAAGAAGCTGAGAACAGATTTGAGCGCCGAGGTCGATGATGCGAAAAAGCGAAAGGAAGATTTGTTTAAAGCAAGAGAAGTTGATAGTAAAACTAAACAGCGACTGATGAATTTGGAAAATGAGAATGCTCGACTGAAAAAAGAGCTGGAAAACGCATTGACTGAAGTAGAGTATGGTAGCTCCAAGATGCAGCATATGAAGAATGAAAACAGTAACGTGGAGCAGAAGACTACACAGCTGGAAGTTGAGATCGATAAGAAGAAGAGAGAACTGAATAAGGTCACTGAAGATATAAAGAAGGGTGTGTCCGCAGTATTAGCGAAGCCATTTTACGATGCAGAGTTAGAACAGAGATTGGCGCAACTGAAGAAAGAAAACCCGAAGATAGGAGCAGAGCTTGGCGCTGCACTCAAGGACTCATCATGGGATTTTGAACAGACCACGCAACTCAGAAGCGAGAATGTTAAGCAAAAGAACAGGATTGCGCAGGAGGAAGACGAACTCAGCAGGTTCAGAGAGGAAGTGGAGAATAGCCTGAGTAATGGGAAGAAGGAAGTGTCGAGAGGTGACAGTCGTCAAGGCAAAAAGGTGCAACTGAAGAGAATGATAACAGAGCTAGGAAAATTGAATTCTGCTGGAGCTGAAAATGAGAACCGCAAGTTGGGCAAAGAATATCACAATTACGAGGTGATCTGGTATGGTCTTGCAACACACGACGCAAGGAAGGATAGATGTCCGAAGCTACAACGCCATGGGGAGGGACCCTATGTGGTGATGAAGCGCCTCAACGACGTAGTCTACAGGTTATGTACGGAAAGTGGAAAACCGAAGATCGACTATGCTGATATCTGTGGTGATACAAGAATCGAAGTTGTTCGTCGAGGACGCCGAACGCTAAGGGGGGAAGAATGTAACATACTGTATATTATGGTATTCGTGTATTTGTATTAGTCATTGATTGTCATACATGATGTAAAGTCAAAGTGATTAGGTTAGAGTTTTTTGATGTGTAAGCGTCATCGAATCATCTGGAATGACAGATCGGCATTCTCGAATGTCATCTGGGTGTCTGGAATCTTCTAGATGGTTCGATGAAGTATATAAGGCACCACGAGTAGCGTGGCAGGAGTCAGTTGAGTTGAGTTGAGACCTAGTTGAGATAAGGTTAAGAGATTTTGTATCGAGTTGTGAAGTAAAACGGTGAAAGTTACGTCGAGTTTGATTCCCTGGGTGAAGAAAAAGAGGCCGTCGTGACAATATGTATTACAAATGGTAATTGGACTAATGGTAATCTAAATCACAAAAAATTAGGGCTTGTGGCTTGACTAGAAGCCAGTCCCCCCCTTCTTCGCGTCCCCAGATATCGGAGTGGGTCTGAGAATTTTTGTTGTTTGCCAATATACGTCCCTGAATTTCCTTGACACGTGATATTCTCCTAACAAAAAAAAGTTCAAACGAAAACTGAGTCGAATTTTTGAAAGTACTACCGTACTAACATGCTTTCAAAACATTTTTTTTGTACTTCAATCCTTAAAACTCACCCCAACTTTCTTTTTTCAAATAGCACCCAACAGATTTTCCTATACAAATTAATTCCCCATTTTATTTAAAATCTTGTAGTATCTTTGATTTTATACAAAAAACTATTTTTAAGCATAAAATAAGTGAAATAAGGATTTGTCATTAACGTAAGGTAAATAAAATGAGGATTTGTTTTAGGCATAATATTTTCATTATAATGCAGAATAAAAAACAAATTTGCTTTCGAAAGCATGTTTGTCATTTAGTACCCTTAAAAACCCACTTAGTTTTATTTTTATTCGTTTTTTGCGTCAAGCAGATTCTTATTATATTTATGTTATGCTTATGATTTTACGAAAAAAGATAAGTTTGCGTATCAGATCAAAGGTACTACAAGATTTTAAATAAAATAATGGCTCAATTTGTGTAGGAAAAACTATTTGGTGCTATTTGAAAAACAAAAGTTGAGAGTCAGTTTTAAGGGTGAAGTACAAAAAAAATGTTTTAAAAGTATTGTAGATAGTAAAATTCCACTCAGTTTTCGTTTGAACTTTTTTTTTGTTACGGGAAACATCACGTGTCATGGAAAATCAGGGACACCCTGTATACACCGAAAAATATCAACATTACCTACCAATGGTCCCATATCCTGCCACATCCCACTTTTCAAAAAGCAGTTACTGAGATTATGCAAAATTCAGAATACTCTTTTCACCTACAGCATGATAAGAAGAAGAATTCCACCTACTCGTATATGCTCTGAAAGGCAATGTTTAGAGGTCCATATTCCGTAGTCCATTACCTCACCCCCCCAAAAATAGTTAAAACTGCCAGGAAACCCCTAAACAGCTAAAAACGAAGCTTGAAGCGTTTACGAAGATTTCCATTTTTTAAAGAAATATATCCTATTTTACATTGACATTCTATTGACAGTGACTCCTAATAAGTGTGTAAAGACAGACCTGTTGAAATATTTTTTTGTGTTTATGTGTGAGTATGAACCATGCGATGGGACGTGGGACCCGAGTGTAGGCAAGAGGGTATTGGGCGATGATAGGTGAGGATGGTGGGGATGGTGGGGGATTGGAGAAAATCAGGTGAGACTCCGCGCCGGTCACTGCGACTGAAAGGATACGAGGACTAGGTAGATTTGACAGGAAATTTGTTAACAATACCTGCTACTATCCCTCATAATATGATAAAATCATCAGAAATACTCCTTTGTGATGCTTTTGAGGATCGGCCTTCGAGCTATTATCATTCCACATTTTGCTAGTTATTTTGACAGTGCGTATGATAATTGACAAGTTAATGCAGAAATAACCTTAGTCCAGGACGAAGGTTGTTTCTGAAAAGATGGGAATTACAATAAAATCAACAATTAAATAATATGTTAACCCTAAACGTACAAGAAAGTGCAACAATTTCAGAATGGCGGATGTCTGACTTCGGTTGCTTGTGAAATAAGTGATTCAACTATAAAGATGACTCCGTATTTTTTAAACATTGTCGTTTTACATAACAAATCGAAAGATTATGGTTGTTTTTCATGGGTTTCGGTCAACGATTGAAACTATAACTTTCCTTCACTACGTACGTTTCGGTTTCGGTAGCGAAGGAAAGTTATAGTTTCAATCGTTGACCGAAACCCATGAAAAACAACCATAATCTATAGTCGCGGTCACTAGATAAATAAGCATAAACCGAAAGATTGTTTTGCCTTTGCTCATAATATACCCTTGTTCCCTAGAATGAAGATATATTATGGGATCCCCTCGTAACTGCCCTAGTTCACAATAAGCATCTACCCCAAAACACCAACTGAAAATATTGCGTCCGTTAGCGATTCTTATTCAGATAAGTATAGAAAACGCTATATTTTTATTATAGTATAAGATATATTACTATTTTATTATTTGTCTTAGTATGTAGCGTTTATAAACCTTGTCAATCAAGTTTGCTGTTTCTGAATCCTGAACTTATGAAGGTGTGCATTAGAAAATTCAGATCACATGAAAGACAAAATAGCTCAGATTTTTATTTGGCTTCTCATGAACACATGTTTAGGAGTTAAAAGAACTCGATATTATCCGAATAGAGTAATTTTAGGGCAATAAAATATCTCAAGTACAAACAAAATGTGGGTTTTCAAATCCTCTTCTTTAAAAAAAAATTACCAGTGACTTAATAATAATAAATTTAATCAATATAAATACCTATGTATGTATTGTACCGCCTTCGCCGCTAATAACCCTGCGTGGTTGATAGTGTTGATACTGTTTCTTGTTAAATAAAAAATAATAATTTGTAAAAAAAATAAAAACAATGAAATTTACTCTGCTACAAAATATAAACGATGTTGGTGAATAGGATGGTAATTTCAAGTGTTCATATTATATAGTTTGAAGTACTTTCCCAAAATCTTCATCCTTAATACCCATTCCCTACCGACAAGTTTCTTTTGAGAGTCACAATTTTAAAACTTGCATATTAATGCAAAGAAATAAGTCGAAAAAAAGTGTGGATACGACCACTGCATTTCAACGTGCTCCCTTTCAAAGTGTCTCCCGAAATTTGGTTACAATGGACATCCCTGACAGCTAAATTATATCCCTTCCACCAGTTTGCGTCAAAGATACACTGGGTAGGTAGGTATGCAACGTGTACAATATGCCGACAAAAAAAACTCGCCATGTCAGCCACATGCTATGTAGGGGGTTGGTTGTACGTACACGATAACTCATGAGCGCCGAAGTAGGGGGCAATGAAGAACTTCTGTGCTTTATTCTTTGGGCTTATTCTCACTTAAACTCATCCAAAGTGAGCTTTCATATCAGCCCGATACTGGGCTTTATCCAGGTCTACCTGATGAGATCCGAAAGATCGAAACTCCTAGGTACATCGTGCCTGATATGATTCAGGACCGCGAAATCCTTCAGAACACTTTGGGTCAGGTAGAGATCATTTTCTTCATGTTTCCCCAAAGGAAGCACTCCGCTAACAGAGATTCTTTGAAAGCTTCTTGTGGTGTGCACTCCACGGACTCCTTAAATACTCCTCTGGCCTCAATTACCCATTTTTGTCTCAAAAACGCTCAAAAAAGAAGATGGGTTCATTTTTTGTAAGTACTCCACAGCCAATCCACTGATACTTACATATTACGGTCGCACAGCCTAGACAAACAAATCTATAAAAAATCTTTTCAGATAGCCAGGAAGCCCTGAAGCACTGAGCTCCAAACGGGTCGACTCCAGACTCGTATGGAACTGTATAAGTTTGTTCATTAAACTTGAAACAAGGAACAAAGTAACTTTGATTTGAGTTTCAGGTCAGGAGTTGAAGGCAATGTATTGGCCAAGACATTCGTAAGAAGTGCAACCGAATCCGTGTTCATATAGGACCATAACCATTTGCGGGAATTGCGAAAAGCACTGCTAGGAAAACCATCTCATAATGAGCAGAGAGGAAAGCACCCCTGCACTGGCGAGATACACCGGGGCTACTCCACTCGACGGCGTTCATATACTATACTCCGAGGATCCTAGAATGGGGTAGGAATGATTTGCGCATTCTGGTTGGTCTGCTGACAAGACATTGTCGTCTTAGAAACCACTGGCGGAAAATACGTCTATCATTTTTGTGATGTGGAGGACGAAACAGCGGAGCACATATTGTGCTCCTGTCCACTACTGGAAAGAACTAAGTTTTAGATGTTTGGATTCACCCATCTGACCCCAAGGAAGTTTAACCCAACATGATCATCGCCTTCGTCAAAAAGTGTAGATTGTACGGTTAACTCTAAATGTGAGCCACAATAGACGACACTATGAGGTCGCAGTAGAAGGAGGTATAATCGCCCCACTCACTATCAACCTAACCAGCCCAGTTCTTCCTAAAATTCATGAACATTTGGGGGACGATTTTTGAGGTTATGCAGTGACCAAACGCTAACAGACGGCTGACAGATCGACAAAAATAAATAGTACGTATTTTTGTGATGTAGATATAACAAATCACCTAAAAAAATTAATTATTTCCAAATCGATCACCCTTGTGATCACAATATCGCCGATAGAACGGAAAGGAGTAGTGTGTAAGTACAAAAATGATCGAAAAGTATTTGCTACAGGTACACAAATGACGATTTTCCGTGCCTCCAGTTAGTTTCCCCTCCATCGTGAAGGTTCCCTTGGACACCCATGAGTACACGCGGTGTGCGATGTTGAATTGAATATAAAATTTATCAGGTAATTTGATAGCAGGTTCACGCACTTGGAAAGCGCGTACACAGGAAGTTCGACTGAATAATTTTCGTTTCCTTCTTTGATACGGGCCGGCGAGTATTGTGCCTCGCTTCTGAAATGTGGCCGGTTTCCTGTACTAACCATACGCTGGGTTTCCAATTCAGTGTCCCTTCATTCGTCTTCTGCTTTGAATAAAATGAGGTTAGAGGAAAATTTGAATGACAAGAAAATTATCTGATATTAAAATAACGAACACATTGCATTTTTATAGATTCTTGAAAATGGGAAAATCATATGCCATAGAGGCTATAGTAGTAGTGATTGAGAGGTGAAGCCAGTCAGATATGTCACCTACGGAAACACAAGACTCGTTCATGACCTCTTGGAAAACACCTTTTTGTCGACCCTACACTAGACCTCCTGGTGAAGGTCTATATTATTTCTGACCAATGGACTAGTATCATTTTTTTTCATGACTGCGTATGGAGTATGGCATTAGAACCTTCTCATAGTTTTGCGCGATTTTTTGGGCAAGGAAAGCCGAGAAAATGAGAAAAACATTTCAAAACTTCTGCACAATCGAAAAAATACATAATTTTTTATATGCTGCCAATGAAGCAGACTTTACTAATAGCCTGGTTGATACTTGGTTAAAAAGTTTGAGTTTTGCGGGTAGAGATAATAGGGCCGTAACTGTAACGTGTGCTGAGAATCCACTAATGCGAAAATGATGTGTACTTCAAATTCAAGATACAAGAAGCTTCGATTCGAGACAGGAAATTGATAAAATTATAAGATTAGGCTTAACTTCACTTGACAGCAGCAACACAACACACAGCACAATTCACAAAACAAAGCTTTCTCTCACAGAACCTTTCTTCATTCATCTTCTATCTTTAGATTCAGATATAAACGTTACTCTACTTGAAGTTCTATTGAATACATATTCTATTCATTATTATTTAATTACCAATTTGGATTAGTTATAGGGCTTTATTTCTTTTGTTACGTTCTCTCTAAACTACACCTTTTCTAATCTATATGATTTTCATGTATATTGTCCTGTAATTGGATATTTTTATCTATTGCCCCGTGTGGGGGCGGGTTAGAATATCTCCCATCGTATATCCTGCGTGTTGTAAAAGGCGACTAAAAGGAACCGAACTACTGTCGGTATAAGCAATAACCCCTTCTCAAACAACAGCTTTGGGTGGACGACCTGAGGAGAGACCTTCTTGTCCTTGGGGTGAGAAATTGCCCCTAAAGGCGGATGAACCGGTAGATACATCTGGTCAACGGCATGAGGATGCAGAAAGCAAATGGGAAACTACTGCATTAAAGATCTTCACGATATCCCAAGAGAAACCCCTAAAATGAGTAATGCATTTTACGAGTTCACAACATGTCTGTTAAGACATTGTGACTATTATGATGATGATCTGTTGGGCAATGAATTATTATTATTATATTATTATGATTCGTGTGACACATCCAAGAGATGAAACCCACAGGAGCACTCCCTTGATGGAAGACTTATCACAAAAAGTAGTTTGCTTCTTGAAAGTAGGGTCAATGCGGCGATTTGAAAGTTGGCGAGGCAACAATGCACTGCTGATGTATGGCGCACTTCGCACTGATTGGCTACATTAGAATTCCTTTATTTTTTTAATTTAAAATGGAATTACTAATACACAAAATGATGCAGAGAGTAACGAAAAGCATCAGTACACATATGTTTGTATGCACTAAGAGGTTATAATTATTTAATCAGTGATACTTGTCCTACTCGGTAAAAAAAATCCCTCTTCAAACTCCTTCGTACCAAACACAACTTTTAATCATTGTGAAATCTTAAACGCACCTGCGTTGTTGATATTCCCAAAACGAAGCCAATCATGAGCATCTTAATATAGATTCAATAACAAACGATAAGAAAACCTGGAAAAACGTATGGACCACTCTTTGGTTAAGATGAAATTGATCTGAATTTTCCCTCATATGAACTTATTATAACATATTCAAATTGGGGCTTATACTTTTACTATTTGCTAATAACGCATGTGCCTCAATAAATTATTTTCAAAAGTATATCAGCATACTCAGATGGGGGTTGCATGGAAGCGCAACTTTGTTGAATGCCGCCTCCCCTATGTATCGACATTATTTCTGTGGCTTGGATGAACAAGGGCCTATCTGCAAAAAACAAGTTTTGAGAAAATTGAAGATTTGTGAAAAAAATTCGAAGATGTTTTTTTATTGACGTTTCTTAACCTAGCGACATGATATTTTGATAAACGTTGTAATGAAGTGCCAGATATTCGTAAAATATGAAACTATTATTTATTTTATTTATATTATTATTTATAGGTTTATTGATGTCGTTAAAAGATTTTTGTTAGTTAGGCCCCAGCAGATTGACCTAAAGTTTATATAGGCCTTGTCTTTAATACAATAATAGACACACTTAGGACCAGAAAATTGTTACTTAGGACCGGTCGTCGTGTAAAACATTAGTTAGGCCCTTTTTACCTCGTGGAAATTTTCCTCATTATGTTTAATTACAGTAGTAGGAGTGACAAATTTAAGATTTTCTGTAGTAAAAACTATTTTATCAAAAACATACATCGTTTGCAAACTGTGTAATGTATACTAATACAGAACAAAGTAGGTATTCATTATTCTAACAAGAAAAATCATTAGCAGATACACAAATGTATGCGAGATTGTGTCTCAGAAGTATGGGCTACTCATGATAGTCTAACACAATAGGACAAACGTCTTCGTCGTCACTGATACTGTCAGCTTTTAAATTCAGATAAAATAGTTGACTGTTCGGATGTATGTAACACAACAAGGTTCTAATGTCTTGAAGTTTCTTTTTAGGCAGTAGAAGTGGGTATGCATCATGTAGTTTTTCTAAACTAGGATGTTCTGTCCTTTTTTAGGTTATTGTTTACGAAATCTCAAGGGCCTATAACATACATCAGAATCAAAGTATTATATATTTTTCAAAATAATAAGGACCTATAAGTAGTAGATAGGACCTACATTTAAAACCAATTATACATCTATGTTACACTTAGGCCCTTTGAACCTTTTTATCTGCAAACTAAAAACGGCCGAAGATAACATAGGTCTCATATTTCTTGTATCATTTATGCCGACTTTTAGTTAGGCCTCAAAGTGGAGCAATAAGCAAAAAAAGCATAAAGGCTCAAGTCCATATAGGCCCCATTTAGTGGATCTATATTACAAGATAGGTTCATTTACGACATGCAAAATGTTTAATTAGTGTAGATAAGACCGTGATAAAAAGACCTAAGGTATACATAGGCATACATATATAAAGTGTCCATACTTAGGCCTTTTCACATACTATGCAATCCCCTACGAAATGCCTTTTGACTTAGGACCTATTCCATCGGAAAGAGCTTATTCCATTTATGAAGTTGAGTCCAAAACCCCATTTTAAGAAAATTTGCACATAGGCCCTTGTTCATCCAAGCCACAGATTTGTTGTATCTCTGAAAAGAAAAATAAAGACACATAATAATAATAACTTACTACGACCCCATAGTATATCGTTTTCCAAACTTCATCAATATAGGTGCAGTGGTTACTGAGATTATACGGCGACAAATTCGTCCATAGACAGATGGAGTTGTAGCTTCGATGACTGGACATGTTGTATATCAGATTATAATGTTCGACGTCTTCCGATTGCTATAATCTCCACCCCTCGACTCCTCCCTATCCCCCCTTGAGTATTTCTCCACGCCTCTTTCCCGTAATTCTTTATCAATGCCCTCTGTCCAGCTTTGCATAGTCTTCCTCGTTTTCCTCTTCCTTGTGGGTTCCAATTTAACTTCTTTGGTATGTTGTGTTGTTGTGGCATTCTCTGAACATGTCTATACTGCACTAATTGTTAGGTTCTAATGTTCTAATGTCATCGATAATGTCGTGTTTTATTTTCATGCTCTGTCTTATCGTGTGGTTCGGTATCCTATATCGTCTGGATTTTCCGACCGCCCTTCTCCTGAAGTCCATCTCCACGCCTCTTAGTGTTCTTTGTGTTTTTTTTTCTTTTAAGAGCCATACTTCAGCACTCTAAGTGCCTGTCCAGATAAAGCGATTTACGCGCGAGTAGGCTCGCGCGTTCCAATTTATATTGCGTCCAGATGCCGCGTTTTACTGGCGTAACTACGTTTGGAAGGATTTCCTGCCAGTTAAAAACATGGACTTGGATACAGTGGTTTTGTTGTGGTGTGCATCCCAGCAATGGAAACTTTATAAACAAAGAGAAAGGCGACGATTCAACGTGCATCCAATTCTACATGACAGAATGACGCATAGTATGTTTATTTATAACATTATACCCAAAGCTCAGAGAACACAGTGAAAAATTTTTCAACTACTTTCGGATGCCAGTAACATCATTTGATGATTTACTAAACATGATTCAAGAGGATTTGACCCCATGTCAAAACTATGTGGCACGGGATACAGTTTCTGTAGAAGAAAAACTCGTGATTACTTTGAGGTAATATATTTTATTGTTAGTGTTATCAATGAAATCAGTTAAACAAAAATGAAGAATTTGCACAAAAACAAAATTTAGGAACTTAACATTGAATTTAGAGAAAAACTTAAAATTTGGCCAGAGCGATTTAATTTAGTGACCAGCCATACAACCATATAATATTTCGCGATTACAATAATCGCAGTTTAAAGCAAGTAAAATCATGTATCCTTAAATTGCATGTATCTGGTCATATGATTCAAAAACGCAACCCATGTATCATCTCAAAGTATTTCTTAACTCTGCTGAAATCTTAAGCTCAATCAAGTATGAATATTGCCCAAAGCTGGTGTATTCTGGCAAAACAGATACCACTTTGAGCATCAATCTATAAGGCTGGGTTCTGGAATTAAACACACAAAATTGAACAGGGTGCAACTATGCATTTAACAGTCAAGGCTATATGTATCAGGTTCTGAAAGAATTTTCATTTTAGACCAGTTGTTTTAGGCACACTGCTATATGGAAAATCATGAAAAGTGGTTATATTTACTGTTACGGAATATAGGGTTGATAGTGATCCTATTGTGATCCTCTCGGCTCCCAGGCCGCTTTAATGCCTTGGATTCTGAGCAAATTACATCAAAACTGGTTTGGGACTGTTTCAACTTTCAGGATGCTAGCTTTACGCAACTCTGTACAACTCGGTTGGCTATCAAGCCACGTAGGTACTGGTGGCAGTGGTGGCACTGACTTTGCAGACGAGCTTGCAAGAAGAGGCACGAGCACGTAGTCCAGAACCAAGCTGTAGCATAACCAAAGCTACCGCTCACAAGGTTATCAACCAATTGTCCAATGAATAGAGAAGAGGCACGAGCATGTGGTCCAGAACCAAGCTGTAGCATAACCAAAGCTACCGCTCACAAAGTTATCAACCAATGGTCCAATGAGGAACATCGCCAGAGATGGACAAGCTCTAGGCAAAAAGCTGCTTACGGGCCCAAATGAGCAATTCACTAGCTGGATAGCGAAGCTCAAGAGGAATGATCTTAGGCAGGTTATTGCTCTTTTATTACTTGACATGGCTATTTCAGACAACATCTATATACAGTCTTGGTATTTCCAACAAAGAACAGGAGTGTAGGCCTTGCCGTCAGTCTCAAGAGGCTGCTCGACATATCATTTTGGATTGCGAGGCACTCGGAGCGTATAAAAGAGCTGTGTTTGGTGAAACGCAGTCAGATGTCGGACTGACTATAATATTGGGAAAAAAACTCCTGGACCTCGTCAAGGGCACATAAATTGACGTACCCAACTAATAGCTACAACAAGCTTTGGTTGACGTATGAGGACCAGATGTCCACCCTAAACAACCAAATCTAATATAATCTGATCTAGGGTTGATAGTGAACCAGATATTAATTTCGCCATGTATAACGTAAAGGCAGTATTGAGTATTCTATACCTTGCAATCCCTTTTACAGTTGTAGGAACTACCAGTGTATTAAAGAACCGACTGTTGGCCTTGAACTCATGCCAGTTATTAGGAGGTGTAAGGCCAACGTTGACTTGGATGAATGTGCTTACAATGAACTGGAGAAATCTCCAGAGAGTGAAAAAGAGAGAGAGTACAGCCAAGCAAAATGGCTTATAGCGGTTCCGAATAAGTGCTGTGCTCTATGGCTTTTGGATAAAGACAGATTATCACTCAATCCTTTGATCAGAGTTCTCTTCTCTTACTTTTATGGAAATAATCAAAGGACTGATAGCAAACCTCAAATTAGTTGTCTATCTGTCTTATATATTATTCGGATAAGAGTTTTCCCTAGAGGCTGCCATAGAGTCAATAAAGTTAATAAAAACAACGCAAGAATGGACTCTTTTTACCCAGTTTTCCAGGCTTAAGGAAACTTATCATTTCATCTTCAGGAAAAGCGAGATTGCAGCGTAAAGATGTAACATGGAATACTGCACACAAACAGTTATGCATAAACACAAAGTCAAAATACAATTTAAATATTAAAAACACTGCTATCAAAAGTTGCTTGTCAAACAATTACAATTACTATGAACCATTTAAACTTGAGTTATTATTTTGTTGAATGTCATGGCATTCCAAGGGCTAGATCAGCACTGCGCCAGGAATGCTCTGCCCTTCAGGGATTAGCATGCCACAAGGATGTGACCCTGCTATGGATCCCCGGACACATTGATGTACCGGGTCACGAAAAACCAGGCCACGTGGGCTTACATTGAACTAACGAAACCGGGATAAGGAACAGATTAATATGAGGATTTTCACACGCCATTGCAGTTTGAGTAGACATTTATCACTCAAATGTGGAGCCAAAGGTAAATGGTAAAAGTCTAAAAGATCCTATCTATACCAAATAGGAATAAAACGAAACTTCATTTTATTTCCATCAGGGCAGATGTTCTGTATATCGCAACTTCAGCTTGTAGAGGAATCATTATACTCAATAGACTAACCTTCATCAGGACGTTTTGGTAGGTTTGACAAACCCCTATTCGATGGCTACTCGTCCTAAGTGACGTCCTTCCTGAATCATCCGAAGGCTTACAGTCTTGCTGCAACGCTTAATGACATAAACTATAGCGTTGCAGTGGCGCGAGGCTGCCCACAAGGCGGTGTTCTTTCACCTCTACTATGGTGCTTAGTGCTGAATGACCTACTCGTGAGACTATGTAACACAGGGGTCTACGTGCAGGCCTATGCCGACGATTTGAGCATAGTAGTCAGGGGTAGATTCATTAATACAGTCTCCGAGGTAATGCAAGGTGCGCTGCGCGTTGTGGAAACGTGGTGTAATGATGTAGATCTGTCAGTGAACGCTGAAAAGATGGAGCTCGTTATGTTCACTAGGAGAAGGAAGATGGAAGGCCTCGTGAGGCCTACCTTTTTCAGAACGACACTTGAATTGTCTCAGTCAGTAAAGTATCTAGGAGTCATACTGGATCACAGGCTGACTTGGAGGCAGCACGTGGATTATAAGGTAAACAAGGCTCGAAACTCATTATGGGCCTGCAGAAGAGTTGACGGTAGTAGCTGGGGCCTGAGCCCAAAAGTGGTGCAATGGCTCTATACTACAATAGTCAGACCGTCATTAGAGACGGAGGCAATAAGAGCCAAACTTAATAAGGTCCAACGTTTGGCATGACTTAGTATAACCAGTGCAGTGCGCACAACACCTTTGAGTGCCATTGAAACACTACTGAATCTTCTTCCTTTATAGATCTGGTAATTCAAGGAGAAGCTAGAAAAACTGGTTTCCGTCTCTGGAGTCAGGGTAGCTGGACTTTTATGAATCCAGGCAAAGGACATTCGACGATTCTAGCAGAGTTGCATGAGGATTGTCCTATTTTGTTCGCGAGGAGCGATACAGTTTCTCCTACGCATCGCTTCAATCGCAAATTTACGGTGGTGTTTCCGTCAAGGGAAGAGTGGGAGTCTAGGGAAAGACAGCTCATCGAAGGATGACGACAGGTCTGGTACACAGACGGTTCACTCGCTAGAGAGGGCTCGGGCTCGGGAGTCTACGGACCCCATACAAGACTTTCACTCCCTCTTGGGGGGCACACCACAGTATTCCAGGCTGATATCTATGCGATACTTGCTTGTGTAAATCGTATTCGGGAAATTGACGGGTCTAGGAGGCGGATTACTATCTGCTCTGACAGTCAGGCAGCCATCAAAGCACTGAGTGCTTGGAAACTAACGTCGGGACTGGTCCTGGAGTGCAGGAGGGCTCTTGACGACATCTCAGCTAAACACAAGGTATCCCTGATGTGGGTACCTGGGCACGCTGGGGTAAAGGGTAACGAAATGGCGGATCATCTGGCCAGGATGGGATCCGGCAACAGTATTGTAGGCCCGAAACCAGCCTTAGGACTATCTGCAAACTTGATTAGGAAAACAACTGGAGAGTGGATCCAGAATCAACACTCTCTAAGATGGAACAACGTCTCTGGTCATCTCCGTCAAGCTCGGGAACTATTAGCAGGGCCTGCAGAGAGAATAGGACGATTTTGTCTCTCTCTGGATAGGAGTAACTTGAGATTGCTAGTAGGCCTACTAACGGGTCACAACACCTTCAGGCGTCACTTGTTCGTGATGAGGGTGGTCAACGACCCAACGTGCACGTGGTGTGGTGAAGGGGAAGAATCCTCGGCACACATCTTGTGTCGCTGTGAAACTCTGGGTTATCACACGCAGGCTATGCTGGGCTCAAGAACCTTGGAACCAATAGATATAAAACGGATAGGACCTAAGAATGTACTTGCCTTTGCCAAATTGGTTCTAATGAGAACGTGTCAATTCATCACGATATTCCTCGCATCACCGAAGATCCCTCGCGTCTAAAGCCCGGACACCCACCAATACGATCACCAAAAAAATATCGTCAGCAATAGAGCAATAGGCCACGAGATGGAGACTTGAAGCCAACCAAGACCTCATCAAAATATCCAACCCACCAAATGGCTTCGACCAATATGAACTGCAGCCTGCAGCGCTCTTTATGGATAAAATTGAATAGAATCCGCTCAGAACATGGTAAGTGCGCGGACTCCCTAATCAGGCAACAACACTGACAAAGAAGTCTCACGTTGGCTTACCAACTGTGGGAATGGAGGGTCGCCCAATGGTCGACTCACTTTTCCTCAAGCTTGTGGGGATCATCATCAACAATAACATGTCCTGGCATGACAACTTCGTCAGTATGGCTAAAACGGCATCCCAGAAGCTTGGATTTTGTTCCGCTGTAGGAATTTGTATACACCAGAGCAACTACTATTGCTCTACAAGGCACAGATCCGACCATCGTTGGAGTATTGCTCCCATGTGTGGGGATGCGATCCGAAGCACTCTCTAAAGCTTCTGGACACTATTCAAAAGAGAGAAATTAGGCTAATCGATACGCCTAACCTCACAAAGGACCTCCACAGCCTAGAACATCGAAGAAGGGTGGCCGACCTGTCCCTTTTATACAGATTCTATCACGGAAGATAGAGAGGCTCTGCGAGCGCATCCTTACCAGGTCGAGGTCCCTACTCCCAGAACCAGTCTTCTCCAGAATTCGTTCTTTTGGAGAACTTCGCCGCTGTGGAATGAGCTGCCGGGGAATTTATCTCCCAACGGCTACAGCCTGCAGCATTTCAAATCTAACGTGCACCGACACTTATCCTCTCGCAGCGCTTCTACAGCGCCATAGGCTTTCAGCATTTGCGGGAGGCCGACCATAAAAAAAACATCAATAGGGCATAGCTGACTCACCCGGATGTGACTGTGGATCCCCAAGGCAGACCATCCAACGCACATTGGCAGACTGCCCTTTTCGCTCATACCATGGAAACTTACAGGACTACGCGCAGTGAGCTCCATGCGCAATTGATTGGTTTGTAGTTTTATTCTCTTATGTTTGAATTGAATGTTTATTTGTAATTTATTTACGTTTTAATTTTTCCTTATGTCTGTATGTCTTTAGGTCTGTTAATTTGTAAGTGTGATGGTGAGGTGGTTCGTATGTGAAAAAATCCATACACTAAATAAATAAAGATATTTTTATTGTTAATTTTTGGGGTCGGCGAAAAGGGTCAAAGGTAGCCAAATATATTAAAAGAATCAAATAACCTTGAGAAATTGATGGGCAAATGGATTTTATTTTTAATTCTGGTTAGTTATCAGTTCCCAAAGACACCGAAAACCGCATACTGACGAAGTTATGTATTCTGTAAACCTTTGTACCGATAAACGGACAGACTTTTGAAAACCTAATTAACATAAACCAATTATTTTCACAAAATATCCTTTTCTATAGTAGTAGACTACTTTCTTTATTCAAAACAAAAAATATGACAAATAAGTTAATTCATGAATAACACATTATTTTACCTGGATTCAAAGGACTGCATATCAATAAAAGGATTCATAAAAATATTTGAATCTGTATAATAACGCAATAAATTGGATTAGAGCTCCTAAAACGACTGACCTAAATGCCGCGGTCGGGCCGTAGGGCAGGAATTCTTGGAAACCCATCGGCCATCGCAGCCTTTTCTGAATTACGGCTCAGGCATATTTTAGGGTTTTCAATGTTTTCATCTAAGGCACCGGAATTCTATCCGTCCTTTTCTAATCTCATTGCCGTACCAATTTTAATTCTTGTTAAGGCGTTAGCTCCAAAAACTACAACAACAACAATTCTATTAGAAAAAGTTGCAACTGATAAAACACAGAAGTAGAGTTGGTACAACCTGGAATGTTTCAAAATTTTTTAGAAAATGCATTGCTATTGCTTTCCGCCAGGTGAGGTTGTGAGAAATTTCGAAGTATTTTTCTTTATGATGTTTTCACCACGAAAATCCATATCATTTATGTCCGTTTGTCTTGTTGCAATTTTCTACTCACGTAGTCTCAGTAAACGCTGCACTAATTTTGGTGAAATTTTTGGAACAACACGTTGTGGGTGGAGGTAGGAAAACGTTTTTAAAAATTGGTGTATTGTAATAGTTGTATTCAAATTCTATATCTTAGATATTCCTAATTATCTTCTTTGGGCCGAGGTAGTGGAGATGTAGAAGGATGTGGAACTCTGAAAAAATTTGGATAACGATGTAACGATTTGTTTTGGATATCTTGGATATCCACTTTCTTCTAGTTTGTTTTATCACTCAAGCTGGTGGTTGAGATAGTACCGCTTGTTTTCAATTAACTATTGGTCTTGCTGATAATGGTATAACCTGAAATTTGAAACATTTGGCTTGATTGGAATGATAATTGATAGTACAGAGAATGTATATATAATAAACTTTGAATAATTGGCATTGCTTCACAGATTTCATTTTTTGTGTGAACTAACCTCCTAAATCGAGACCAATTTTGTTTCTCGATTATTTAAATGATCTGTCTACTTCTTGTATGAGATTGTTCGATTCAACTATCGTGATGTATGTAGGAAAGCTTATGGTGATCTAAAAATACTAAATTTCCTATGTTACAAAACTAGGGTGCTTCTGTTATACGCCTTTACTGACTACGAATCGATAAAAAAATATGTTCCAAAATTGTACAATCTTTACCAAATTATATATAAAGGTCAAGTCATTTCTCTGTCTATTCAACAAAATGACGTACCAATTCATCATTATAGTACCTACTTGTCAACCTTTCTTATTAATATTTTATAGTGATTTACTTTGTAAACTTACTTTTTATCTTTATTTTTATGACTTTATTGCATTGGAAGTGTTTGGACAGTATGAAGCTATTACTTGAATATAGACTTTCGTATGTACCACACTCGGTAAGAATTGTTTCAACTGAAACTTAATTCGTACTGTTGAGCTTTAATAAAAGAGAAATCTCTATGGCTGGAGTAAGATGGAGTAATGAAATTCTAACTATTTCGACATACATTTTTCTGCTTTTTAGCAATTATTGTAGGAAGTGATAATACCCTTAAATTGCCAGCATTATTTTTTTATAACAGGAACCTCGGCTGCTATATGAAGATAGTAGGTTATGTGAAGTTTATTAATGGAGACTTTGAATAGGCTAGTACTTGCAAGCGGAATAAAGACAGTCAACAACCATACCCCGGTGAGAAGGCGGCTGGAGGTGGCGCGTTAAGAGTAGGTCACTGATTAGTCGAATTGCTCTTCTCTGGACTGCATCAAGTATATACAGGGTAATATGGTTCAGCAGCTTGCCAGATGTGTGAGCAATATTCTAGGCCAGGTCTTATCTGGGCTTTAAACAGTGTAAAAGGGGTGATACACGTACGAACTTTAAGTACGCGGTTTTTAAGTTCGCGAACTTACTCGGCTCGACGTCGGTGACACACGTGAAGCTGAAATCACTCATTTTGATAATTTTGCTAAATAAACAAAACTTTCAACAAGCGCCAAACACAACAAGCGTTGCGCATAGATGGCCTGCCGAAACAAAGTAGAGGCTCGCTGCTCGTAGTTCGAGCCGAGACAAGCTACGAGCAAGATTTCAAACCAGTTGGATCGCCGACGGTTTGCGCGACGGTTTTAAAGTACGCGTACTTACGGTGACACACAGGCGAAAAAGGTCGTCGAGCCATAAGTACGCGTACTTGCTCGTACGTGTATCACCCCTTTAAGAAGGTTGTATGGTGAGAAGTACTTTCTGACTGCGAATAGGTATCCAAGTTTTTTCCAGCAGCTGAACAGGTGATCCAATTGACGAAATGTATTCGTGCAGGATCATGTTTTCTGTAATGTTGACTCTTAAATCTTGAATAAATTACTTCTTAGCAGAGCCTGGCAGTACACACGCGTAGTACCCTAGCATATAATGTAAAAAGCTCAGGTCCGGATCTTTGAAGAAAAAGCGTAACGTTGCCATCTATCTATGGTTTATGATGGTTAAATGAAATTGCAGCTCTTTGGGTATTTTGGTATAGCTCTCGACATCTCTTTTGGGTACGCCACTGTATAACCAGTGGTCTCTTGAGGCCAGATGAGAACCGTTCAGGTAGGTAGATATTTTTCTCAGAATTCAGTATAGTGGGAGCCGGGAGCCAGTATAGAATTTTGGTATGACAGCCCGAAAGAAGGTGGTTGTCAAAAAAATGGATTATATAAAGGAACCGGGGTATGCGTTTTTTGTTGTATATAGCTCTATTGATGAGAAGGGGGATTCTGCCGCTATAAGACTTTGGATCGTCTAGTTTGTATGTAAATGATCATTTATGATGTAATACTGTTTTTCGTCATGTGTATAAAGATTGAATATGTATGGAAGTAGTATGTAGATCTGAAACTATGTACGAGAGAAGCATAGTATACAGGGTGGGCCAATAGTGCGTGGACGGAGGATTGTGGGCTTACTAAAAAATATTTCAAAAATCTGTCACTTGATCATGGTTAGGACCCTTGAGGGCTATAACGTAAAAATATTTTCACTTAAATTTTGACGTTTATACAGGGTGATTCATATCAAACTTACATTTTTTTGAATGGAACCCTCTATATATTATTGCATATTTGGATTCCTTGGTCAATTCTAATGTGACTTTATGTATCATACATGGACCTTTAAACGAACCGTTTAGGCGCAAATCACCATTTTTGGTATAAGTAGGTATCAGAAGAAAATTGAATATCGCAGCGATTATAAAACTTAGAAGGCCTTGACTTTGCGGTACGACTAAGCATGAAATGCGTCATCTAAGGTCAGACGGCTAAATTTGGATTCTTTTTGTACTTGGAGAAATCAGTAGATCAATTGAGGAAACTTCAATCACAGATAACTTGATTTTTTCAAATGGGAATGCCTATTTTGGTTTAAAGAATCAAATGTAAAATTTAGTTACCTTTCTAACGATATAGCATTCTTGATATCAATCTTCTTTGGTTTTCATTTTATTTCAAATTTTAAGTCAAATCGGTGTTTTTCAATTTTCCTGCGTGCAATCAACCTAGTAGGCCATGAAAAATAAACAAAAGCTCGTTAATATGGAAGATAATAACTAACTTAGTAGAAAGATGCAAACGAACTCGAGTAGCGAGGCAAGAACATGAAAATTCCTTACAACACATCAGCTCTAACCGGAAACAACAGCGGCAAGATATCTAATGTCAATGAGTAGCTGGGGTATGACAGAAGTGTTTGTTTTACACAGCCTACTAGCTATTGAGGTCTACTAGAGCTTGGCAACTTTCCAAAACGATTAAAAATTTTGAAACAAAAAGAAAACTATCAGCGATTTTTGCTTACAGTCTAACATGTTTAGAATGAAATTTCACATTTAATGGGATAAAAAAATAGTCATTTCCGTTTAGTTAAGTCGAAAGTAAAGTTATCTCCAACTGGAGCATTCTGAACATCTATTGAAATAATTGCTAGAATTTTTTTATTACGCTATGTTGTAATTGTGATTATTTCATGTAGTTTTCTGCAAACTAATTTATGTTTTACAATTCAAACAGACTGCAATTCAAGTTTCATTTTCGCGATTTTGCTAATAAGCAGAAGTACCTACCGAAGAATTTGAAGGGTTCCAGTCAGAGGTATCATTACTTTTGACTTGCGGAAATGGCTACTTTTTTATAGCAATAAATGTGAAAATTTATTAAAATTTATTCAGAAGACGTAGATATTCTACTGCCAGCAACAATCACTAGTAGTTTTCCTTTGATTAGATATTTTTTTACTAACTTTGGAAATTGCCTAAAACCTAGTAGGCTGTGAAAAATGAGCGTTCTTGTTACTGCTATTGTTTCTGGTTAGAGCTAATATGTTGTAAGGAATTCTCGTAATCTTGCCTCGCTGCTCTAGTTAGTTTGCAGTTTTCTACTAAGTTAGTTGCTTTCTTCCATATCAACGAGCTTTTGTTTATTTTTCATGGCCTGCTAGGTTGCTTGCATGCAGGAAAGTTGAAAAACACCGATTTGACTGAAAATTTGAAATAAAATGAAAACCAAGAAAGACTGATATCAAGAATGCTATATCATTAGAAAGGTAATCAAATTTTACATTTGATTCTTTAAACCAAAATAGGCATTCCCATTTGAAAAAATCAAGTTATCTGTGATTGAAGTTTCCTTAATTTATCCTCTGATTTCTCCAAGTACAAAAAGAATTCAAACTTAGCCGTCTGAACTAAGGTGGCGCACTTCATGCTTAGTCGTACCGCAAAGTCAAGGCCTTCAAAGTTTTATAATCCCTGCGATATTCAATTTTTTTCTGATACCTACTTATACCAAAAATGGTGATTTGCACCTAAACGGTTCGTTTAAAGTTCCATGTGTGATACATAAAGTCACACTAGAATTGACCAAGGAATCCAAATATGCAATAATATATAGGGGGTTCCATTCAAAAAAATGTAGGTTTGATATGAATCACCCTGTATAAACGTCAAAATTTAAGTGAAAATATTTTTACGTTATAGCCCTCAAGGGTCCCTACCATGATCAAGAGACTGATTTTTGAAATATTTTTTAGTAAGCCCACAATCCTCCGTCCACGCACTATTGGCCCACCCTGTATAGGATGCGGTTGCCCATACTGAACCAAATTTTGAAAAATTCTCCGTACATGTGTGCCATAAAAAAATAAAATAAATTAATAATACAAAACAAATCTGTCAAAATTGAAGAATACTTTGTGTAGTATAAATTATTTTTATATTTGTTAACAACAATAGAAGAGCAAAATTAGGATGGTGTTGCAAATAGCAACCAGGTACTCAAATTTGAACTCGTGGTCTCTTAAATTAAACATGTCCCCAGATCTTGATAAAGTAGGGATGTAGGGATAATACTTCCAGGGCAACAAATTAAACTGAACTAAAAGCTAATTTGTACGGAAACAATTTTTTTTCTAATAATTATTTAATAATAAATAATATTTTGTACCTACACATTTCTAGGTAAGAAAATTCTGTACTGCAAGAGATGAACACTTGTATATTTTCTATTTTGGTCCACCACCAACACATTTAGATGCATTACCAAGAGTAGACCTAGGACTTCATGCAAGCCACTATTTTTAGAATATAAAATTACGACCGTGATAGTACTGTTCATTTTGTAAACGAGATCACTGGTATTAAAACTTAAACAAAACTTGAGACCATGAATATATGTAGATTATAGATTAGACAAAAGAATAATTTTAAACTAATTACCCCCAAATCATCACTGATTAAAGATTCAACTATAAATAATGGACAGAAGATTAATAACAAACTTCCTCACTCGTTTAAAATTCAAAAAGAGTTTTCTGTAAAAAACTTATTATTATTATTATAGCCTAGACGAGTTCTATGACGAAGTGAATATTAATCCATGGGTGCTTTTTAAATCGAGCGCTCGACGCTTTTTCCACAATAATGCTAGTATTTTTCGTTCGTTATTGTTTTAAGCTTATTTTAAAAATAATTTTTAACTTCTACTTCCCACACCGATAGGTGAGGGGAGTATTGTGATCGCGAAAATTTTCGATTTTGATATAATACGTTTTTTGGGCGTTTTATGATGTGTACATAACGAAAATCCACGACACTCATTTCCGTCGGTCTGTCTGTCGGTCTGTCTGTCTGCCTGTCGGTGGTCTGTCTGTCTGTCTGTCGCGTTTTTCTACCACGTAATCTCAGTAACCGCTGCATGGATTGTGATGAAATTTGGGCAGCGTTATGCTGTGGGGTCCTAGTAGGTAATGTTCATATAATTTTGAAAATCGTTATACGGGGTGCAGAGTAATTAGCAAAAAACGAAAAATTTCAAATATGCCTCAAACTTCGTTTTTAGGCGTTTTAGGCGTTCCAGATCATTTTCTACTTTTTCTTGGGTGGGGGTGAATTTGGGGTGGTTGGGGGGCGAGGGGTTGTAAGACGGAAAAATTTGTTGTATTCGTAATGGGCTGTCCATTGATATGTGAATGAAAAACCTAGCGGTATGATACACTTTGTTAGGTCCATCCGAACGTTGCATGCGTATTATAGAAACCACGGGACTTTGAATTTGTGACTTATACCATTGATTAAAGTATTAAACCGTTTAATACTTTAATCAATGCTTATACATACGAGTATTGTTTTAGATCGTTCGATATCGCGTAACGCGAAAAATGATCAATTGATTTTAATGAAATTTTGACATTGTATTACAACCAAGACGAGGATGGAAAACGCGTATGTTTTGGAAAAATCGGGACGGTGGCGGCGCGGCAATAATAAAAAAAACTAAAAATATAAAAACAGCTCAAACTTTGTTTTCAGTTGTTTTAGGGGTTTCTGATCATTTTCTACGTTTTTTTGGGTGAGGGTGAATTTGGGGTGGCTGGAGGCTAGGGGGTTGTAAAACTGAAAAATTTGTTGTACTCATAATGGGTTGTGCATTGGTCTTTGAATGAAAAAACTAGCAGCATAACACACTTTTTACGTACATCCGAACATTGCCTTGCTTATTATAAAAACCAAAGGACTTAAGAATTTGTGATGTATACATACGAGTATTATTTTAGATCGTTCTATACTGCGTAACGCGAAAATTATTGAATTGATTTTAATGAAATTTTGACACAGTATTACTACCGCAGCGAGGATGGAAAACGCGTATGTTTTGGAAAAATAGTGTCAGTGGCGGCACAGCAATAATAAAAAAACTAAAATTTTAAAAACAGCTCAAACTTTGTTTTTAGGCGTTTTACGGGTTCCTGATAATTTTTTTTTGGGTGGGATGAAATCGGGGCGGCTGGGAGGTGGGGAGTAGTAAAACTGAAAAATTTGTTGTATTCATAATAGTCCGTCTATTGACCTGTAGAAGAAACACCTAGCGGCATATTACACTTTTTTAGGTCCATCCGAACCTTGGCTTGCCTATTACAGAAACCAATTTTGTTATCTGTACATACGAGTTTTGCTTTATTTCGTTCTATGTAATGCGTAAAGCGAAAATTATTGAATTGATGTTAATAAAATTTTGACACAGAATTTATTACCGCTGCGAGAATGGAAAACGACTGTGTTTTTGAAAAACCGTGTCAGTGGCGGCGAAGCAATAATCGAAAAACCACAAACATAAAATCAGCTCAAACCTCATAGACGAGTTGGAGGCTCTTTATCGTTTCGCATCGTCCAGTTCAAGCATGCAGAAAAAAACTGTGGCGCCCTCTAGTTCCTAAGGAAGGAGACGCAAGAAACTATTTACGAGGGTTTTTGTGTTGGATGTTGTTTTTGCGGGTGGATGGGCCATAATTTAGTTACAAGGGGATTTTAGAATATAGCTTCATGCAATGGGAAATAATAAAATGTGTAGGAAGTACTGAGTCAATCTACTTGACTCGATTTTTTAGCGTGTTTTTAGTTGTTTCAAACTATATTTATTTGTATAATTAGGTAATTACCATTTTGTTGTGTTCATTGACCTGAGTGCCCAACACCAACCAGCCCCCCCCCTCCCGATATATACAAACCTGAACAAAATATCATTGCCCGTCTGTACTGCCCATCGACTCGTTTAGGTACGGTTTTTTAAACAAATGAATGCCAAAAACAATTGCATTAGCCTGCTTATTAGACGATGCACATAAATCCAGAAAACAAGGAAATCACAACTCTTGCTGAATTTCTTAAACAGCGTATTTAGAAATTTTGAACGGCTTATTTTATAACCTTGGTCTCTATTTAATGTTGCTAATAAATTATGCAATAACCCGTAATTTCGACGTTAGATACCGGCATTCTTGCACGTTATTTCTCTTCAGGAACACTGTACCAGGTATTCTTCGGCTTGTGAAAAAACGGCAAACTGTATGTGAGAATGCCATTCAGAGATTATTTATTGTCTGTTTGAACCTACTGTTTATATGGGTTGCATATTAAACAAGTAGGTTGAATAATTGTACTGTTAAGTGTATTTACTGACTTTGTGCAGTTTGTATAAGTATACGAGGGTATAGCAGTTATATTATTTTTTGACACCAGAAAAATCCGTCTAGCGACCAGAATATGCAGGCCATCTAGACCAAAATGTCATCAAACTGTTAGGCGCCAGATCCCACCCAAAATAGGTTTGATCATGCGTATTTCTGCGACACAGTAGCGGCGCGATCTCTGACGCGTTCGTGTGGCATTTTTTTTTCCAGGAGCCGTCCGACCTTACTGTCCTCGTCAATACTTAAACCTTAAGGCGTATTGTATTATTGCTCCTCTCATTTACAGTATCCACTCCAGCAATCTGGATCCCTGCATAAGTTTAAGCAGTTTACCTACTGGTCTTGGTGCTGAGCTGTACTCCATTGGTTCTAGTTTGGTCTTCCCAAAGAGCTGTTGTGTCTTGTGATCTAGCGCTTCACACTCACAGAGCACATGTAGGACTGACTCAGTTCCGCTTCCACACAGTCTGCAGTTGAGGTCTCCATTGTAGAGTCCCATCTTATTCAGGTGTTCCTTCAGGCCACAATGTCCTGTGATCAGACCCGTCGCTATTCGGAGCTGATTCCTACTCAAAGAGAGCAGTGTTTCAGCTGTTTTCTTGCATGGAGCTTTAATGAATGTTTTTCCATGAACACATCCTGGCAACAAGTTCCACTGCTCCTTGTGCTGATGTTTCATCCATTCTCCGACCTGGGGTCCCCTACCTCCCACCCATTCTTTAGAGCACGGGTTCCGCAGAGTTGCCAGATGTGACAATTTTCCGCCAATCTGGCGATTTCTAAGCCGAATTAGCGACCAAAAATGGTAGCTGGGCGATTGGCGCAAAACACAGTGAATTAGCGACTTTTGGCTATTTCTAACTTCCATTTCATTGCCTTTTGCCTCAAGAATAAGGGCTAGCCGCTTGAAGCGATAGTTGCCAGTTATTTTATAATTTACTCTAATGAGTTTCCAAAGAGAGAGGGCAGGCAGGTCAAATGGTCGACCTTCGTTATCGTTACTGAGCATGCTCAAAATAATGATAGCCACGAAGTTCGTTATTTCTGGTGGTCCAAAAACACCTCAATGTCTCAAAGTAATATTATTTGAAAAGCTGGAGTTGATTTACAATTAGCCAATGACCCTTAGAAGTTTTAAAATAAATTGATCTCACTGAGGAATCGTTTCAATTCCAATCAGATTCGTTGAATCAGATAGACAGAGAGTTAATACTAAAATCTTATCTTATTGTAATTTTATTGAAGTAAACACACACACACACACACCATCACACACACACACACACACACGTAGTCATGTTTACGTATTTTCAACTGTACTCTTATTTCCACCAATAACTTCATGGCGGTACCCAGCTCAGATGTTCGGTGTTGCGTAAAGCTAGTAAACTGAGAGTTTTGAGCAGTCCCATACTATTTTTGAGGTAATCTCCTCCAGGAGTCCAAGGCCTTTTAAGCGACCTAAGAATCCGAGGGGATAACAATATAGCCTTTAGTTTCTACAACAAATATAACCTTGACCACAGGCTATAATCAGGTTAATTTCAGTTTGGCATATCTTTGCAGTTCGGTAGGTCAGAGTATATCATACTGGGCGTTTCAGTTTTGACAGTTTTCACATTCACAACCCAGAAGTCGCCATTTGTGGCGTTTTTCATTAAGGCGTGCCAAAGATTGGGGATTTCTAGCGATTTTCATGCCAAACTGACAACATGCGATATTCGCCTTGATATCAATGCCCTCTACTTTCTTAGCGAAAATGTAGAATCTATGAGGGGTTAGGAGTCTCTTTTTAACTATGACAAACATGTATGTGTGTCCCCCTTGACAAATCTTTTGAGGTGTATCGGCGTTTTTTCTTTTAGTCCGCGGTTTTCGAGAAATCCGGCATGGAAAGTTTTCAAATGAACACGTGTATGTGCATATATAGGCTTTTCAGGCTTAGACCTATGTATCTTTGGAGGAAGGAAGTATTTCTTACGCCTTTCAAGTTCGCAATTATTTTGGGCACGATAGGAAGAAAAATCAAATCAAAACCTCAACTTTATTATTGGAATCATTTTGAAACTTTTTATTTAATTCAGAAATGCATATCGGGATGAACTACTTATGCAAGCAAAGCTAAATATTTTAGTTTTTGTTTCAGCTTAACATTTCAGTGTGGAGCGGAGAGACGTGCTATATGTAAGAATAAATACAAGAAGGCCCTGAATGTGGCCTCTATCAAAGTACATAATTTGACAAAAAATTAATTTTGAATAACTAACATTGTCAAATTTTGTACTTTGATAAAGACCACATAGCTGACTTTAACGTCAATAAACTGTATCTCTTTTGTAAGTGATTTTTGTCGATGGGCCAGTGATGCGCGATGAAAAATAAAAACAACTTTTTGAAACTGTCATGGTGGCTACTACTAGATCTAAACACTGCAACGAATGTATAATATTGGAAAAATATAACTACCTACCTTTTCCTGTCTCAACTCCAATAATTTATTTACAGCTAGGTAGTAATGGTTACGAAATTGCATTGAGGATGGTTTTTCTTGCTTTGGTAAAGTAAAGCAATTACCAGGAAATAGTAGGAAACAAGCAGTTGACATGAAAAATGGTAATTTAATTATGTTTTCAATTGAAAAGAGTCCAAGAAAGTAATAAATTATAAAATCGATGTTGAATGTTAAATAAAATGCTATTCCAGTTTATTTATGTTGTTTATTTGTAGGAACGAGTCTTAATATATTTCAATAATTCACTACTTGTTTACATGCTACATATTATTTATCGTTGAATCATGTAATAGTCTGCACTATACTAGTATAGTTTTATGTGACCTAAGCAAATCTTTCGAGTGTTCAACCATAGAATCCCTTTGGAAAAACTTAAAAAATAAAACTTTAGCCGAGAGAGTATCATGCTCCTGAGATCATATCTTCGAGACATAACGCAGATTGTAAGGGTCGCGGGCGTCTCATCAGAGAAGAGTGTGCTTAATATTGGCGTCCCACAGGGCTCAGTGCTGGAACCAGTACTTTTTTTCCCTTATATCCCTATCCACTAAATATTGCTTTATCACGAGTACGCACTTTTTGCTGATGGCACCACCATATCCTACACAGCTGACTGCCTTCTAGGGTTGCCAACTTTTTTTTTGTTAGAAAAAGGTATAATAGGATTAAAGGAGGAAAAAGCAGTATTTTGGAGAAAAAACAGTATTTTATTTTTTCATGTTTCAAACACATACTTTTTGCTTTGGAGCTTTTCATTTCTGGAGGCCTCATCACATTTTTGGTCAAAATTAAAATATATGAGTATCTTATTTTTCATTAAATTAATTAAGGCTCGAATCCTATCATCACAAAAAATACCCTTACTCTGAATGCCGAAGTGGCAGAAACAGAAAATAAATATGAAATAATTTTGGTAATATTAACGAATTCTTCTGAAGCATTTATTAGCAAATAACTTCATTTTTTGCCAGTGCCCGTGTTGATAAAATCTTCTTTATGGCTGCGGATAAAGCTCCGGGATAAATGTTAATATAAAACAGCATATTAGATACTTTTTTTAAGTTAAACAATAAAAAGTATTATATAGCGAAAAACAGTACAATACTGTTTTTAACAGTATGGCTGGCAACTCTACTGCCTTCAGGCAGCCGAAGTCAGAACACAACAAATGGATACAGAATGTTTTTTTATGCTGCTAAATTCTAAAAAGTCTAAATAAATGGTATTCACATTAAGAGAAAATGGGGAGCTAAACCAAAGTAACTTTGACTGCCGCCATTTGTGAAAATGCTCAGTAGATTCACTGTTTGGGCATTGTGGTGTGGAGGAATAATTTGACCATATTTCTTTTACGATGATGGTAGCATATTACCATTGAATGACCAAATGTCATAGCGCTGGCCAAACATTTACTGTATTATCAGGGCGGCCACAAGGGGGGGGGGGGCAACTGGGTACTGGTGCCCCTACGGGGCCCGGTCCGGGCCTGAATCTTATTAAACGCTGCGGCGCGGGCGGCTGTACTCTGTGGCCTGATAGGCCTACCGGTCAGGGCCTCTGCACTGAGCACCGATTAGCCTCCAAGCTCGATTTTTCTAATGTTATTACTACATTTTCTTTCACTTAAAAAGGCACGAAAGTTTTAAGTTCCTGGTATTTTTCAAATGAAAATACAGTAGTTTTCTTTATTCATTTAATAAAACTGTATTAGAGTGTTGTATATTTTTTAAAGTTGACAACTCTTATAGTTACAAATAATTTTATTAACAGTGTATGTTATTCAACAAAACGAAGTTCATATTTTACTCATTCATTTGTTTTGTTAATAATCTAATTCTTTTCTGAGTAACTTTATTACAAATAACTATAATGAATTGTGAATAAACTATAATGAAGCAACTTCATTTTTGTAGCAATTATTTTTTGTTCTTCACTTAATAGACATTCTATATTCTTTCAGGTGCTGTTTCGATCAAACCCTTTAGCCATGTTGTACACAGAGACTCTCTTTTCCAATCAGTCTACAAAATTTGAACAATATCTGATTGAATGTGTTGATTATAAAATTTAGTCAACCATTATTTTTTGTAGCTACTCTTAAGAAGTGAGTGATTATGAATTTCTCTGAATACGACTTCTATTTGCAATTCGTACTATTCCAAAACGACAAAATTACAAAATCCCATAACTAATAACTACTTAACGTACGTGAATACTAGTGTTTCCAATTTTCAGTTACAGTTTCTTATATTTATTTGAGAAAATGAAGGATGAAAAACATAGTTCAGAAAAAATCTAAGACATTTCAATCACTGAAACTTGAAAGCAAGTACAAATGACGTTTTGTGTGGAGAGAGGAAATCAATAGTTTTTCAACATGGTATTGGCAAGCCATCTCGTTGCCAGTTCGAAGGTCACTGCCTCATCACTTGAGACGGCTATGGTATTGGGGGCCCGTGGTCAGAATCTGGTCCTGGGCCCGACCTTGCGATGTGGCGGCCCTGACTGTATTGCACGAGTTTGCTCCTTATGTGACTTCCCGGCTTGGCAATCTTGTGAATAACACCTTTCGACTTCTGACTGTGGGGTTACCTTAAGTCACAGGCTACAGAAATTAGATTTTGTATATGAAATCCCGTCAAGGGTATACAATAATGTTATCGCAAATTTTACCATGTTCCAGTAAAGTCGTGGCTATTTGGGTCGGGTATTTATTTATTTAAGTAATAACAACGTGGTCTTGCAAACACATGCACATGCCTGATAGAGCATGAGCTTTGTTTCTTCTATTCTATTCGAATTCGTTGCATTCCCTTATTGAAACTCGATTTATGTAATAAACTGGAATAAACTCCTTATTTTATGACAACCTTGTATATCTATTTTTATTTTACGAGTATAAATGCATAGACTATATCGAGATGGTTGATTTAACATTCAACAAAAAACTATATAACAAAAACCATGATGGGAAACATATGCATACTTGGGTGGCCTTCGGTGCCGAGTCTGATCTGTAGGTGGTTCAATGGAATTAGAAAACAGATGTTTCGCTTTTCAAGCTCTCGAAATATCAATATACAGGTTAAGAACTCAGAAGTAGAATTAAGAATTCAGGCAACGAACGTTGAAGTGATTTTAAAACGATTTTTAGATATAGTATGTCCAAAATCACATATAATACCTTAAAATGAATCAAAAATTCTTGTCGATAAGTAGGGATCTCGAAATCGCGGAGATGTTTTGTTTCCCAAAATCCCGGGATTAATGAAACGGGATCCCAATAATACCGATTTTTTAAATGATGGAATTCCGAAAGTTCTGTCTGTTTTATTCCTATTTTTTGCGTATGATTTTAGCTCTGCTCCGGCTACTGCGTAACCACGGGCGTAGCTAGGATTTCATTTAGGGGGGGGGCAGACAGGGGTATTAATAACATCAAGGGCATCGACGCTGCTCCAGTGTGGATATAAGATATAAGGGAATCTAAACAAAGAAGAAAAATCGGTTTCCAAAAATCTCCTGGAGACTCAGAGACCGGTAGTTGGATGCGATGTTGCAGAACTTATAAATGAGTTCTAATGGCGGAGTTTTGGCTGAACCGAACTAGGATGATCCTTCATGATAGAAGTTATTCTTTTGATATGATTTATGCATGTGTCCATGTCGATAGTCTTTGAGTGTAGTGCATTAGCAACAGGTTCCAATATGCCTGAATCTTTGGCTATCAAACCAACGCATATAATGAACTCACACATGGTTAATCAACTACCTACTCTCAACTGTTGACTATACATAGAACTCATAGCTACACCTACACTTTTCTGTTCGATCGGGTTCGTAGCATTTGGTTACCCATAGGCTGCTACGCCCTTGGTAACTGCAAATTCGGGCCCCCGCTAGAAATTTGCCGGGGGCCCCTACAGTGGCGTAAAATTTCGCGAGCACGGAAAAAGCTTCTGCACATCTACCTACGACTATAGAAGCTGAAAGAAAGAGCCTTTGCAGTGGTTTCTTTTGCGAACAAACTTAGATCGCCCTTAAAAAACTTGACTCTAGACTAGATTTTTGTTTTTAATACCTGTTCCTAATTTTATGTTTATAACCAAAGATGATTTGTTTTGATACTCATTTTTTTTTATAAAAACGTAATTTTGTTACCTGTATTTTTGTTTTTTTTCACACAGATGAAAAGCCGAACAGTGTGACAGGTTTAACGTGCGTTTGCGGCATCCTGTTGCCAAATGGGTGGACCAATTTACGTGCAGTTTTTCTTGTCGTAAATTTGACTTGATCCAGTGGTCTATCATCAAAATAGCAGTATAGCCGTTTTCCGTTTGTCATTTCTTTTTTCAATTTTTCTACACCTTGAAGTCCTGGTTGACCGGTATTCTCTTTCCAGTGTTTTTGTGTGAGATGGGTCGACTTCGCAGGTGGGAGGGCTAACGAATTGGAATAGGTTAGTAGAAGGATGCCCTAACAGGCATGGAAGTGTTTGCAAAATCATGTTATTATTTACCATGCCTTTATATTTTTACCGATGTTAACATCTACACCTCATCCCACGCAGTCCTCTCTTTCTCTTGCAAATCGCACACACTTCACGGTTTTGTGGAATTGTTTAAAATAAGTTTTATTTTTCACTTATGCAGTGATCAATTCCAAAATTCACTCGAAAATTGCCCAATATACAAGCAGCGATCAAACCAAAAGAAAGCGTTGCCACTATCGGTTGTTTATATTATGTCTGACCGCCCAAGGTCGGCGATATGTCGACGCAACGTTGTCAAGTTTTGTGGGTAAAAATGTATACAACAAACAGCTTGACCCCCCCCCCTTAATAATCCTTGAAATCTTGAAATCTTTAAATGTACATTCCATTGTAACATAGTTTTGATCGGATTAATTACAGCCATTCTCAATTTCCTATATAATAACAGATACTTTGGACATTTGAGGCAGTAGACTATTTTGAGATCTTCCTCCCATTCTTCTTTAGTCATTTTACTGTTAGGTACTGCAATATATCGTCAAACCAGCTTTAGGTCTGAATCTGGGTCTAATCTGAATAGATTTTAGGCCGGTCTATGAGGAAAAATAATGACTTCACCCAGAGAAGATCTGGCAACATCTTGTGCCACCATCTACCATCACCAAGCAGGATAGATCAAATAAACAAAACCTTTGTTTGCTTTTTCTATCCTATTCGAATTCGTTGAATAAACCTTTGAGTTTTGGATAGTAGCTAGCAGAGAAGTAGCTCCATATTCGGTTTAATATTTCCAGATGATGCAATGGAAATCTTGTGGTTTCCATAATTTGTTTGCTTCTTGACTTGCTGTATATTATGGAAATAGGTGCTTCACTGAGTTGAGTGAGAGGATTCATAAAATCTAAACACAATGTTAGTTCATAAAAATTTTATTTTAGCTTTAAATTTGTTCAATTTATAAAAACATAACGTAATAGTAACAAATAATGATAACTTTACGTTTATTTACAATAATATCACTATACATATTTTACATAACTAAGAATTACGTTTCGAATTTTCGCACCTAACTTTCAAATAAGATATCAATAACATGGCGTGCAAATACAACCAAAAGACAATTCAAAATATTACAAAAACAGAAATTGGTTTTAAAGCCTACCAAATTGCTAATGATACATTGTTCAAAAGCATCGTGTCTTTTTTATTAGATATGCGCATAAAATTACTGAAAATTGGGTGTAGCATACAGGTAGTCGGCGTTGTTTGTATGTTTTAGAAAATCGCTCATCCACCAATGTAGCTTAGAATAGTGTGTAACTAACCTTAGGCTTATTTACTTTACGATGTTCTCTGTATCCTCAATATACTATCTTACAAAACGTCAGTTGGGTAACTTTGCGCTCGCTACTCAGAATGATAAATTCCAGACATGATATTAGATAAAATCGTTACGTAGGTAGAAAGAATACGTAGGCAGATTTTGCTGAACATTTTAAAGTGTTTCTTCCCAACCGTTTGAGTAAATGTGAGCAGCAAGTACACAACTGAAGCATTGTTATAACCAGCCCAGTCGCCAATTCAGATCTTATCTAGGAATTTAAACAGTAGCGCACAGCAGTTATATTTTTAGATTGTCAGTTTCCTGTATTTCCCTGCCATATCCTCCAAATAATTAATACAGGGTTATATTGCAATGTAGAAGTTGGCAGAGTGAATCTGTATTTTCAATTTAAATCTATCACTACTAGGTTCAACAAAGTTTTCTAAATTTTTATTAAAACATTTACCAATACATTGCTTTTATGTAAGTGGAGTTCAAAAATAAGTTTTTTTGACTTTGAAATTTTTTGCGAGTATAAAGCTGAGTGCTAGTATTAAAGTTGCAACTTGGCAACTTGTTTGGTCAAAATATATGAGGAGGTTTTATACAAAAGCTTATATAGCAAATAAGCTGTAAATTACCATAATCATTATATTACAGTTAATGTAATAAATTTCCAATCCAATGCAGACTTTCATGAAAATTCAAGTAAATCCTTTGCTTTCGAGCTGAGCTGAATCGAATAAGGGTCATTCTCATCAAAATACGAAAATGTGTATCAACGCGTGTTATATATGTACAAGAAAAACTAAAAGAAAAGTGTTATTAATAGAGATTCGTGGAGTTTTTAGCCTTTTGAATGTTTCCAATACAGCTACAAGTTACATTGACGAAAAGAAAATGAAAAAAATGAAGGAGTAAAATCTCCCCTGCGTTAGCTATATTTGTTGTTATATCTTTTTGAACTAGTATGTATTATTTGAAATCGTAGTATCAAATGTACAGTCACTCGACAAAATCCCTCTTCGCTTAACGAATTCAGTAAATTAAATGTGTAAATGGTCCAATCAAAATAATCACGAACAGACATACTTTGTAATTTATAATGGATAATCGGAACTCTCTAACAAAGTATTTGAGGTTAGGTGAAATGTTTTGGTTTGGCCATAACTGTCCTCGATCGAAACAATTCTCCCTCCTTTAACCTATCCTCCGTTAACTTTTAAGGTAACGGACGGGGAGACTGCTTAACGGAGTGGACACACAATGTTTTAATAAAACTCGATATTAAAAAAATATTTCTTGCAGATACGATGGGTCAGTCACAAATTAAAGCAGACAATGATAAACACAGACAAAAAAATCTCAAATATGGAGCCCATGAAAAATGTTTTCTATAGCAGTATTTTGTATCAGTAATTTGGTGAGAATGACATAAATTAATAATAAAAAATCAATAGTTAAAGTAGTCAAAGCCTACATACATCTTTCTCATTGAATTTGAGACCTTCAGTCATTCTGCTTGGAATAAAAATCACTCATTTTTGGCATACTTCTTACCAACAAAACTTTTTAAATCTTACTATCAAGTTATCTGTTCTTGCACTGTTTGTTCTGTAATTTTTTTTATTTTTTTGCAAACTACTAGAAATGGATTTATTCGATTTATCACCGCTTCTCGAATGAAATGTTAAGCCTCGGCCACACGGCTCGCGAATATCCTCGTCGAAGCAAGTCGCATACGACAGACAAGAACCTGGCCTTTTTTGTTAATAACGAAGTCAGCTGACAGCGGCGAAATGGATGATATGAAAGAGGCAACGGCACTTGCATAGTGCACTTTCACATATTTCAATTATGAGCCTCATTTGCACCGATTTGAAGAACATTTTCTTTCGACGGGTAAGCCTGACCAGAGTCACACACTCCAACTTGACTAACGCTGTGTAATTTCGCGAGTAGTATAGCTATGGCTTTATAAACATTAGAAATGTTTCATACAACAACAGTTCAAGATTTCATGAGAACAAATCTTGAATATTAAGCGACTTCAATTATTGATAGCATTGTGCTTTTTTTCATGGACTCTTTAAAATATGAACAAAAATATCTGAACGTTTTTTGTTTTGACGACTGAGCTGTATCAAATCCATATAATTTGTCTAATGGAACTGTATCAGTATTTGTAAGTGTTCTAGGTCAATATCAACAAAATATACATAACACAGCAAACGATAAAAAACGCAAATAAAAATTAATATTGCAAATGCGGTTCTATTACAACCCCTCACTTTGATTCATTTAGCGTTTAACAAAACAAAAATGTTATCAGTTAAAATGTAATAAATGAAACACATGATTGTTGAACGCTTTTATCACACATTTAAAAATAAATTTATCGTTGAGTGGTGTTGGTACATATACAAGCATTCTGTTTATCTGCTATATATATATATAACATATACGTAAAAGCTTTTCAGATTTTTTTACATCATCTATAAAGTCTCCGCAGGGTACACCAGGAGTATTATAATGTGCAAGTCAAAATATAGTTAATTCATTTTTCATATCAACCGCATAATGAAGTCATATAAATGGACATGAAAATAAGAGAAAACTTAAAAATTTTCAAAAAATGTATAAGAAAATATACAGTGCGCCGATTATATATGGAATATAAATACATCCCAGTAAATAACGATTGTATGGCTTTTTTATATAAGAATTGATTAATATTCTATTTCCCATAATACGACAGTAGTCAGTTATTTTTATTTCTGAAAACAAATGAGCAACGAAAAGCAATTTATTTTTTTAAATAACAATTTACCTTTTCATTAGGCTCATTTGATAGATTTTTTTTCTTTTCAATGACATAATATGTCCTTAACAAATACAAGAAAATGTTTCAAAAAAAAGACTACTAAGTTTATTATATCAATAACATCAATCTAGATTTCTGAGTAGGCCAGTAAATGTGACAATTGTCATATGTCACATTATTAATAAGTTGGACATCGGAAATTAAAAATGGTTCATTTAACTATTTAACAAAATCTGGACGCATAGAAATTTTTGATTATAGTCAGTTAAGGGATGGGAAACGAACACAAGTAGAAGCATGTGGAATTTTCCAAGAGTGTTCTAAAAATCGAGAACTCATCACTCGAAGACTTTGAAACACTTTAGGGACATGATCTGAAGACAATAGGTAGATTCATACTAGATTGATGTTATTGATGTAATAAAATTAATAAAGATTTTAATTTTTTTAACATTTTCTTGTATGTGCGTACTATAGTGTTATGTCAATATCTCATTGAAAAATTAAAAAAAATCTATCTCATTTGTTTTGTGAAACAAAAACAACTGAATATTGTCGTATTACAAGAATTACAATACTAACTTCTATTAAAAAAATATATAATAATTATTTATTGAGATATATACTATATTCCATAAATAATAAGCACCCTATAGTTTCGATGTAATCTGATGATACCTACTATAGCAAATTTGACTTAACCACCTTTTTCCATATCAATTTTTATTTTAGTGGATAGCATATGCTATTTTTTCGTAGGGTTGCCAAATTTTAACAGTCACTAAACCATTGACACCAAACATTAGTATTTTGGAAAAATTGGCAGCTTTTTCTTTAATGGTTCAATATCGATTGAAACAACATGGACGATTGAAGTGTAAAATAACGATTGTTGAATATTTTATTGTAATCAGTTAAACTATTTTGAATAGTACATTTGGCAACCCTAAATGACTCTGATGTATGAAGTACATATACAGATTGAAGTAACTCCTTTCTTGTTGCACACTATCTTGTTACAATACCGCAATTACTCAATTTAGCGTCTTACCTGCTTTAAATCTAGATGTAAAATAATATAATTGGCACGTCTGAAAACACTAATCTATACAGCAGCATTAGAAAATTAATAATTCTCAATGCTTCTAATTTCACTCGAAAATTTCAAATTGGCTCTCATCTAACTTTTGTTTCCAGAAATTCCTTTCGCTCGATTTAGTTTTTTCCTTTTTTTTAGTTATCGGGAAATACATCTAATAAGAGTATTTTTTAGATACTTGTCCTTGCTTCTAAAGCTACAGAAGCACAAATAACTTACTAACATCAAAAATCGAGATTTTAAACATTTGCATTTTTTATCTTAAGTTTCTGGAATCAATGTGGACGATAACTAGAAGCCATTTTGAAATTTTTCGTTTGAAGAAACGGCCATATGCTGTACTTCCGAAACAAAATATGTAAAAACATATTCTTTGCTGTTTGCGGCACTTCAATAATTTACCTTTGGTCACTTTGTAGGTTCATTACTTCGACTTTCGATATAATTATAGATTCAATTACATTCTCGCAGCGATATTAGTGTGGAAACGATTAACATATTCAAGGTTATAAGAGTATGTGTTCAATATAATAAATAAAAAAAAAAAGATTATGTACGATAGAAGAGCTCTTTATTTTAGAGCAACTGTCAGAACGTTACTAGTTCGAGACAAAAACTCTGTTAGTTTATCATTCGTTATGCAAGTTGTGTAAAAAATGGCGTTTATTGAAATTATGTTTAATTATAAAGTTATTTAATCCATTGTACATTTAATGGTCATCAAGTTTTCTTAACCGAATAAGCCCACACTTAAATTTTTCTAGCATATTTCTCCACGAAGCGTAGTAGTTTGAATCTTAACTACAAGCACTTGTCTTTAATACTCCATGTAATCCAAGTCAAGGCCTAATGTTATCGTAATGTTTTTGAATACAAGGATTGTATCATGATTCCCACAAAACTTGATAATGCAGCCACTATAATGAACGTGTTCAAATTCAATAGCCTCTTTCAAATATAAATTTTGTAACAGTAGCACAACTGTTCTAACGAAATATTTTTTAGCAGTGAGACAATTCAGTATTCGAACTCATTCTTAAGTAATAATTTTAGTTAAGAAATGAATGAATGGTTGCGTGTGAGAATACAGTTTCGGTTTACAGTAGAAGTCATAGATTGAGAAACCTAGATTTCACATACCGTGATCACGAAACAAAAATTGTCTGCAGTGGGTAATGCTGCCTTATTTTAGAAAATCAGTTAATAGGGGTATGAGTACCAAAGAGCTTCGTTTTTGTGTCTGTTGAGATGCCTATAATTAGCATACCTACAATGCATTTACTATTTAGGGAGAAAGGATCGAACTTTATAAAAAAAGAATAAAGAAAGTTCATTTTCGTTGATCTCAATTCTTGAGTACTGAACTTACATCAAGTATTTCCAGCTTCAGAACCCGTCAGACACTCTTGCACATATCTTGTGAATTTTTTTGACTAATTTTTCATCATTTGGGGCCGGTTTCACCGAACACAAAACAGATCGTTAAGAATAAACAGCTCCTGATCTGAATAACTGTTCGCGATCACTTTCGGTTCAAGAGTGAACTGATCCTTGTGATCTGGTTGACCCGATTATAGGGCTGTTCCAAATTGCGGTTCTATTACCGTCGTAGAACCGTTTTCATAATGCCCCGCCCATTTTACAGTTCTAAAAACGGCCATTCGTTGGTCCGCCAGCGTACCAACCAATCGTCGATTCTAGAATCACAAAATGGGCGGGGCATGATGGAAACGGTTCTAGGACGGTAATAGAACCGTAATTTGGAACAGCCCTTATAGTTTCCGTCAAGGCCTACGCATTTTGATGTCTTCTCTTATCTGTTTTTGTTTTGTGCCAGTGTTTCGTGTTGTTTCCCAAACATTTTTCCGGATGTGACAAAAACCGATAACATCCTACCCCAAAATTAACCTACAAAATCGGCATGCCTGCAACGAAATGTCATGTTGACATTCTGTTACTTGGGTATCGAACTACTGTGAAACGCAAAACAGTACTTAAGGGATACTCAGGCAACACCCAAGTGGCAATTATGAATAAAGCTCCTACATCAAAATTCTGATAGTATGCAAATACTCTTACACATCACGAGGAATAAAAATAAGCTAATCCTAACGGATCGTCTACTTTTGGCGGAAAGTGTAATCCGCTTGCAGACATCGTTCCCACGTACTGAGAGTTTTGTGAAACGCGGCTCGGAAAAAAGCGCTATTCATCGAAAAAAGGTACGACAATCGCGTTACGCAAACCGCAAAAAATCATGTAAACGCCTTTCTAACCCAGTTTAACTCGAATGCGAATTCGCAAAAAGCGCGACAACGGCTTTTTTAATAACCTTAAAATGAATTCGAAATGGCTGCGTTGCGCTATGGATCTCTTTGGAAATCGCCGACGACAAAGCTCTTTTTATTCTTTTATTCTCTTACAATCGCTGCTAAATATCGCGTAATCTGGAACATGCCGACTCTGATACCAATTCGATTGGAAAGGTCCTGTTAGAATTGAGTAATTAGGCTGAATTCACTTTTTTAAGCCGTTTTTTTTTACCCTTAACTACTAACGTCGCATTTTTGTTACGTATGATTACTAACGTGCCGTCTGAGAGACACTGGTATTTTCGCATTTTTTTTTTTTTTTTAAAGAAAAACTTCATTTCAAAATGTTTTTATGAAATACGTACATAAAACAAAATCGGTTTTAAGGCTATGTCAAGGTACAAACGTATTTTGAGTTTAGTAAGTCATGCAAGTTAATTTTAATTCATACATTAACACGAAATATTTCATTTGCGAATACCGCTAGAGAAAATAGAAATATTAAATATAAAATTAAAAACAAAACCTAACAATTAATTTTCACTTAATTGCAATCAAATAATTCGCATGCACCAAATTTATATGATTTTTTTCTGCGAAATTTTCATAATTTTTTTTTTGGTGCATTCTAAACCCACAGGTTTTAGGCACATATTATAACACAAAAAGGGGAACATGCAGCAATTCTTGCATTTTTCTAACAATTTTGATGTTATTTCACCAATATCTTTTGAAATACCTAGAAACTCTTTTATATTTTCTCGTACCTTCGGAGGAAGACGAGCATTTTCCGCTTTTCTTTGTTAACTGTCACTATCTATCGCAAAATTTGGATATCATCCTTATACATTATCCTGCCGAGTCCTTCGTACCATCTTAAAAGCTGCTCTTCAAAATTACTAGCCCCAAAACGATACGATAAAACGGTAGTTGATCGTAAAATGACCTTCTTAAAAAAAAAAGAACTCAAATGTTACTACTTGCACATCTAACTGAAGGTAGATAGACGCGTAGAGCCGAAATCAGACGGGAACACCTAGTAATGTGCTAATATCAATTTCTAACCGTCTCACAAACGGCACGTTAGTAGTTAGAGGGTTAATAGTAAAAATTAACCTGTATAGAAGACTTTGAAATGGATTGTCCAATAGAGGCACAAAAAAATAAAAATCGTTGAAAAAATGAAATCCAGTTGATTGACTCAGTACTTCCCACACATTTATGTGGTGATGCCAGTTTATTATTTTCCCATAGCAGCACTTCAGTGTGTTATGCCGCTACGACATACTTTCACAGGTTAATGCGCAGCCTATTATGAATACAACAGAATGTTCAGTTTTACAATCACCCACCACCAAACCACCCCAATTTCACCTTCACCAAAAAAAGTAGAAATCGATCAGGGAGTTTTGTGATTACGAGGGAAGTAAAAGACGCAATGTTTGTTCGAAATCTCATTTAGTTAACCATCTACAGCCATTTATGTTACTTGGCTTCCTCTATTATGAACAACCCCATATATTTAAATTTATGGACCACCTTTTCTTACAGACCTGTCGGGGTCTTCATTTAAATCTCATTGGAAAAAATTCAAGTATTCTTACGTGGTTAAAAATTGATGTACATAAGCCTATGGTACCAATTGTCTTTAGGCAGGTAACATCCAGGTGTACTATGATCAGTCATGTGACGCTTGACTATTTCACATAAAAAATTAGTTTAAAAACATTACAAATACAGCAACAAAACCATCTGACGTCAATGGTTTACTTGAGCAGATTTTTTTTTATTAGATGAAAATAGTAACACAAATGAGAAACTTTTTAACGGTGAGATACAAATAGAATTGACTGCCATTCTTTGACTGTTGGTATCACAAGTTCAAAGATTTCTTTGTTATTATTATCTTCTGGCAACAGTATCACCACAGAGAAATTAAGACCACTGAAAATGTTCTATTGTGAATGGTTATATATCTATATCTGAAATTTCATGGCATACATCAAGATATGAAATTTTCCTCTACTTTTGTGAGAGAATATCTAGCTAAAAAATACGTGGGACAAAATTAGCATACAATTTATAAGCTTCTTCCTGCTTCATATTTACGGTTACAGAAATATACTTCAGCAGTTCACACCTACATTTTGAATTTAAATGATGAATTAAGATTTTTATTATAATTTCTTCTGAATAGCATTTTGCGGGTGAGGTATCAAACTTTATGCAGGCAATTTAATGTCGAGTTCGGATCATAATTTTACGAAGTTAGGGAAGGAATTTGCTTCATAGCTATAAAATAGTACAATTAATAAGGTATTTTGACGTTTACTTTCCAAGCATTTTTATGAGGAATACTGCTAAAAAACTTAAATGACATTTCTATTTGGCTTTTATGGCAGCTTTAAATAACTGGAACATCCATTATATTCGAAGCACGACTCCACGACTTTATATGAAACAGAAGGATACTCGTTTTATAAAACTTTTGATCAATTTGTTTTAAGGAAAACTAACAAGAAAATGGATTTATTCATACGTATAACTACGTGAAATTGCAGTGTTAATATCTCGGTTACTATACTATATATATTTCTACTTCCAAGAGTTTTAACTTTATGATTTCACAATTTGTGTTCATTTAATCACTGACTACTTTTTAATTACAAATCACAGACAGCTTTAGACAGCATTTTTTCATTAGTTTGTATTTTAATGTTTTTTTTTTCACTTTAAGATGGTATATGACTATATTCATCTTACACATTTGAGTATTGGTATTGAGATAATTGGTAGAAATTTGCAAGAAAAACTAACATTCTGTGATTTCAATAAGTTTAATTCAAGTCCTTCAAAATTATTGAACTTTTTACTGTGTTTTTTCAATATCTCATTTATTGAATAACAAACATACTCGTATATGCTTTTTTAAATACTCTGAACCAACTGAATGTGATATGTCTATCCATGGAAAGTCATAACTCTTGTTAAGAATATTAAAGGCGTATTTTTAAATAGCTTAATTGAAATAATAAAATAATTTGGGGAGTATACAAATTATACCGCTCTTATACTTATCACAAACTTCTTTATGTTCGAAGATTTACTTAGCTATTAAAAAAAACTGCGAGCACGTTAGACAACTCTAAATCTTTACCAAAGGGTGGTGCAGGGGGTGGTGTCTTAATCTCCAAAAATCGTAGTAAAGGCATCAATGAACTTATTTTACAAAAAGGGGTGCATTTGATAAAACCGGTTTAGTTACATTTGCGGACCATCGAAAAATCATAACCTCGGAATTAAATCGTAGAAACCTGTTATAAATAAAAATTCCTAGTAAAATTCGCAATGTTGTTCGTATTTCATAGTCGAATTTTAACCTTCTTTGTTCTACCACATATTCATTGCCGTTAGAATATAATTGAATCTATCGAGTTATTTACAGGGAACATTCATTGCATAAGAGTAGAAAACAAACATTTTATACGCAATAATATAAAAGCATTCTACACTCTAATGTAGATCCATATAAATTTGTGTTAAAAAGGACGTAATTGAATATTTATATTATCGCATAATCTATGTTTGTTTCCATTATAAATATACGACGTCCCCAGTAACATCATGAACATGTAATGAGCGCCTAACAATACATAATAGGCGTAACAAAAGAAGGGCAGAGTGATAAAATGGAAACATTGAAAGGGCTAGTAATAAAGGATGCATCGGAAATCTCACATTTTTTGTGCTTTTATATAAAAAAAAACGAAATCCTTATATAAAGCATATATAAGCTATTTTTAATAACAGATAAGTAAAGAGCGTAAAATTTCACAGTGAAAGTACTTACATCGGTTTGGTATCTGTAAAATGTAACACTCGATAAAAGAACTCAGAAAAGGTGACTTAAAATATACCCCACTTTCCAAGTGAATTGCAATGCCCTACTTTTTATGAAAAGGCTACCGCTTCACTCTAAAAAAATTGCTACTAATGAGGTCCCGAATGAGGTTTCAGCGGTCTTGAGCCAATTGGGGGGTGCGATGAATTTCTGTAACTACAGTCACTAAACCCTACCTTCTTCTCAATCCGAACTGTCATAACATCAGAACCTTGTGTAGCAACATTTTTTTTTTTTTGAGTAAAAATCTGATCACTTTCAGAATCTTTCCGCAAACAAGGTTGACCGCTAAAGTCAATCAAAATGAAACTAGTGGTCATCAATGGGTCTACTATTCCAAAATTTTGAGATCAGGTTCCATTCTTGACTTTTTAAAAGTTTTGTAAGCATTTTTGTGTTTTGTTAAGCGATGATACCTCGAAGAAAACGGTTTTTGTCAGTAAAACTAATAAATCGTAAAATAACAGACCATAAATATGATGTATCAAACTATCAAAAGTGTGATTGTGGTACTTGAGCAGCAGATATGCAAGAAGAAGTGCTTTATAGTCATACTGGATGAAACCAGTAGCATATAACGTCGCGTTTAGCATACACATATCTTATGTTGAATAGATGATTATTTATGCACAAAAAAATGATTCTATCGCGATACACAATTCAAATATAACCTGGAGTAAGTTGTCTCGCAAACTCCAAAATACCACCAACTCATTCTTAGTGTTTCTCCTCTATCACTCTTACGCTTCATTCTATTGCGTCTACACCTAAACATAACTTAAACATCGGTTTACTATTTTCATTACGTCATTCGTTTTAAATCTATCACAGCTCTTGTCGCATTCCTTAGAAATTCAAATCTGCCCAATACACATTCTTTCGAGTATTCTGGAATGTATATATTATTTATTCACAATAACGAGACAGATATTCGCTAAATTCTTCAAAATATTTTTTAGCAAAAAGTTATAGGAACCGGTTGCCACTGGACGTTATAATAACTTTACCATAGTTTCAGCTGCCCTTTTAGGCTTTGTCGAAGTATGAAGAATACACATGTCAAACTTTAAAATTCAGTGAGTGGTTCTATTTTCTTCGAAAATTTATTGTGTATAATATGACACATAAAGTATGATATCATATGAAGTGACATTCATTAACAAATTTTTCACTGTTTCAAGAAAAAAAATGTTTATTAGGAAAGGTTTTTCTGTCAATACAAAGTAATCGATAAGACTCTTGGAGCACTCCCCAGAATTATAAGCAGGAATCTTCTTTGTTAATATAGGAAAACGTACACTATATTTTTGCTCCATGAAACCTGGAGTGGTCGATTTGATCCACAAAATCAGATATTTTCCGGCAAAGCATAAGAACGAATTAAAATATTTAAGAAAAATGTGTTGTTCAAAACTTCAAAAAATAAAGGTATCCTTTTTTAGATAATTAACATAAAAGTTAGACACATAGACATCTAAACACAGAAAACGTGAGCAAAGAAATGTTTTGGTCATAGTGAAGATTATGTTTCTAATAATTCTCATTCCTTTTTTACTTTCTCTCAAGCAAGGTAAGTATGTCACCTTTCACCCTTTTTACCGACCCCACAGAACCAACACTATAAACCATCATGGTTTCCTAAGAACTTTTTGTCAAACATACAAGATCCTGGTGAAGAGTTTTTTATAACTGAGCAGACAGCATAGACAGAGCCTAAATACCAGAGTACCGCGGCTGCTGTGAAAAATGTTATGTTAGGGGAAGTTTGTTAACGCGGAACTTGAATAGGCCAACACCCGCAGGCCCAATAAATATATCTGGCAATCCATTCCAAGCCTTGGACACCCTGGGTACAACTAAATAGGCAGCGGAACTATAGAGGATAGCTCAGAGGAGCAGATTCCGTTTGAATATCGGTAGAAGTTTGAGCAGCTCGCCAGATATGACAGCAATACTCCAGGTCAGGTCTTATCTGGGCTTCATATGTATATAGCGTGAGAAGGTTAGATGGAGAGAAGTACTTTCTGGCTCTGAGTAGGTACCCAAGCATTTTCCCAGCAGCTGCTGCAATTGACGCAAGGTGTTCGTGCCAGATCAGATTTTCTCTATTGTTGAGTCCTAAGAACTTAAATGAGTGAAGATCAGTATGTACACATAGCACACCTGGCACCTATCCAGGAAATTGATACAAAGTTTCGTCTTCTTCCCAGCATCTGGAGCAGTTGGGGTCTTTTACCACTTTCATGCACTACCAAAATTTTGCCTTTTGTTAAAAAGCTATAGCGTACGAGCCCGTTATGAACAACAAGCAAAAAGCTTGCCTGCAATCATCGCTCTTTAACCAAGCTATTGCCAGTTCATCCAAGGCAACATTGACCTGGAGCCTACTGCCTAGCATAATTCGGGACCGATGTAAGAGCTTTCAGGTCCTATCCTAGTCAAGTGATCTCATTGCCCTAAGGAGACAAGACGCCTTGTTAAAAGAATATAAGAAAATAATGCATAATACACAACTCCCTATCCACAAGGATCTCCCGGATCTGGCAAGAAACCGGCTTCGATCTAGGAAACCGTCAATGTTATCAGCACAGCAACTGGCAGCCAATAACTTCAACATCAACTCTGAGTGGCAGATCCTCAGGAATGAAAATGCCCCACTTGATGTACGAAATCTCATTGAACCAGGTGTAAAACCTGATGACTTCGACCAACCGCGACGTATATGGAAGACCTTAAATCGCATCAGAACAGGACATGGTGTGGGTGCCCATAACCTCTATAAATGGGGAAAACGACCCAACCCAGGTGCGACTACGGCGACCCAAACCGAACAATTAGCCACATAGTGACAGAATGTGAACTGAGGGCATAACAAGGGAATTTGAGAGACTTCTTCCACACCAAACAATCAAGCCTTGAATGGATAGCTGAACTTGATATTGCAACATAGGTTTTATATCTACTTATTAAACTCATTATTTTTTTTCCATTTTTGAAGAGCAGCGGAGCATTCGTGGATCAAAACTGCTCTAGCCCTGAGTAAAAAGCACTGAGGCAAAAACAGCGTACAAAGACATTCGTTGTTCATTTTTTTTAACAATTTGAAAGGATGTCTTCTGGGATATCCCGTATTAGACTTTAATAAATCGATCTGATGTGGTTGGTTAACAGGAAACTTGGTCGACCCTGCCTCCGGTGTTCGAATAGAAACTAACAGAACACAAAAATAAAATGAGAAAACGTTACTAAAAACCGTATACTTTCCCAATTCTTTTGAAACGTCATCGTGTCGCAAGTTATACACACAGAAATCCACTTCAAGTGTGGTCTTTGCGGTTGAGCGATTCTCACAAAGGCCCGGACGCCGTAGTCATCAAGGCGTGCGATACTTCTTGGAATTGTAAACACACAGCTATGCTATAGCAGATTCGACTGAAATCTATAGAAAGTGACAATTTCGACGGGATTGGAAAGTTCCCCGAAGTTTTAGTGTCAATATTACTTTTTATCTTCTATTGAAAACGTAAAACGGGAGCCGTATATACGTTCAGTCCAGGAGTGTCGTCAGAGTGACGTGATATTGGTTGTTTATTGCCGCCGGACATAGAGGGGGGTATTCTAAGCTTTGCCCTCAATATACTTCCCCCTTCTTACTGTCTCCTAGGGCATATAGTACTCGCCAAAAGGAGTGATTCTTCACAGTAACATAACCGAAATGTTTGGGGATTTAAAAATATTGACCGATAATGAAATCCTCATTTCTAATTCCGTACCTGAGTGATTAGATTAAAACAGAGCCAAAAAACAAAAAAAAAGTATAGAACAGAGCGGAGAATATATGTACGTAGCAGCGTGCGTTTGACTTCTCTCGAATGTTGACGTGCTACATTGGACTTTAACAACAACAAAAATGGTGCAACCGGCATAACTAATAATGAACTGGTGGATATGATTTTAGTGTAGGTGAATGTGGTCAAAATGCCTCTCGGACTTCGCGTGTGTGTGCTGATCGTTTCACTGGCCGTATTCAACCTGCCCCCTTGTCGATTTGTCTATCTCGTGCAAAAAGCTAGATACCCAGGATATTTGTATTCACATAATAGTGAACAGGCTGGACGACCTAGACAACCTCGTATGGTCCATATTGAAGAAAAAAATACTCGGCTTTTCCGTTTCGCGAGGCGAACCTCGAACCATATCTATAAGTCTCATGTGACAGAGCCGCACTTAAAACTTCGCAGTGAACGAATAGTAAGTATTTTCTGACCATTTTGCTTCCCACACCGACAGGTGAGGGGAGTATTGTGATCGCGAAAATTTTCGATTTTGAGATAATGCGCTTTTTGGGCGTTTTAAGATGTCTACATAACGAAAATCCACGTCACTCATTTCCGTCGGTCTGTCTGTCTGTCTGTCAGTCTGTCGCGTTTTTCTACCCTCGTAATCTCAGTAACCGCTGCATGGATTGTGATAAAATTTTGGTACTGCCATGCTGTGGGGTCCTAGTAGGTAATGCTGCTAAAAATTTTGAAAATCGCTGCATTGGCGGCGGAGTAATTAGCAAAAACGAAAAAATTCAAATATTCGCCAAACTTCGTTTTTAGACATTCTAGGAGTTCCTGATCATTTTCTACTTTTTTTATTCTTTGTCATTTCAAAGGCAGTTGTTTCTGAAAAGGAAAGTCCTAACTTTGAAAACATCCTGTATAATACCAACGTATATTCGGCAGTAAATTTTATGGCACTTATATCTCAAAAGTTAATCTCTAATTATACGTTGTATACACTAAACAACGCTTATTGCAGACCGTCCTCTATTTAGGGTAGTATTGAAATAATTTTTATATTAATAGTAAAACTTAAGACAGACTAACATTTCCGTACAATGTGGAATAGAGCAGTTCTACGACCATAAACTCAATCGATAAAATCAGCTGCTGTTGGACAGACAATTTAGTATAAAATTTAGGAATATCAGTGTTTTTTCAGTTTTTTGTTGTTGTTGTATTGAAGTGTTCAAGGAGCCTTTTCAGCAGGTTAGCAGATCTGCCAATTAAAATGCTGGAATTTATGAGATAATGCATGATGAAAACTTGAATGCATATTAAAATCAGCAAATAAAAAAAAGTTATTCACAAATTACAGTTGACACATTCACTAACAGTTGTTATAGTCATACTGCATCTTTGTCACCCAATCTTTATCAGATAAAGAAAACAAATCAAGTGGCTTTAACAAGATGCATAAATGTGAATAGCTGTCACAGTATAGTAATTATTGTTGAAAATATTAAAATGCAAGTGTCCTTCCCTCTTTGCTTTTTTCTTACTTTGCATCATCATTTACATCAGTTAACTTTCTTCTATTTTTATCAAAAATATAATTTATTTCAGGATGTGAGATGGACTTGAATTCCTACTATAAGGGACTGAGCGTAAACCAGCAGCCTCTTTCTAGGCAAAAACTCAATAGTATCAATAATATTGACCCATACTGCCTGATTAAGAAGCACTGGAGCAGCACATCACTGAATTGTGTTCGACTCATCACCCTTCCCGATATACTGATTTATTTGTTGGTATTTGTTGTACATTTTATAATGTTAATATCTATAAAAAATCTAATAATTGGGAAGCACGTTTGGTTTTGTTCATTAATGTTAGTGCGGCCCTGGACGGTTCTGTCCTCAACATCCGGCACGCGACACTGTGCGACAATTTTTTGAGAAATTAGTGCCATAAAATTACTGCCGGATATATCTCGAAAGTTTATACAATACAGGGTTGTATAGTCTAGGCTTACGTATCGCGCAAGACCAACAGCGGCCGGATATATTATTGGGGGTATTGAAAAATAAGTTATATTAAGCGTTGTTTGCGAACTTCGTATACATATTATTTAATCCTCGTAAAACGCCACAACAGAACGCTTCTGTAAATAAACGACACGGCACCTGATCGGTGTTAATGACCTATAAGGACCGATACCTAGTGACTCTTCTTGTCTTTTCTATGTTGGGTGGGATTACACTGATTGATGAGCCATACAGATATTGTAGAAACACTTTTCCATCGCATAACAAACCAATTCGATCTAATTCAATGTATGCAAAATTGTATTTTTTTCTTCTTCTCTTTAGGACAGTTTAATACGCTGCTATTATTATTGCAGTTCATTTTGTGCGGAATTTCGCCTGAATTGTAACTTCAAACTAATAAATTGCTCCTCTATGAATGCACTCAAATAATACAGTTAACATAGGCGGTTCAAATTTAAACTCCAATTTATGTCAACACATAGCAGTAGTTGAAATTACTGAAATGCAAGAATTTTTATACATCGGCCATGTAATTTATGAAAATTATTGTGTCAGATACACCACGCTTCACAACCCCATCAATAAAACCGAATATACTAGCAGATAAACCTTTTACCAACATTTCGGTAACCTTTGTAGCAGGTGATCACATAAAGCTTAATTCAGATGCACACGACATCCGACAATACGACGCGACGCGACGGTACGAAACTGTTCCTATTGGTTGAAATATTCAAAATGATGTCAAATCAAAATATTCCAACCAATAGGAACAGTTTCGTATCGTCCGATGTCATGTGCATCTGAATTAAGCTTTAGAATGCAAAATGCTATATCTCATGAACTATTCGCCATAGAGACTTGCGGTGAAAAAATTATTTCTAAGGTAGCTAAAAGAAGACCGCGAAAAATATTTTCAGATTTCCAAGATGGTCGCCAGGGGGCGAACCGCCGTCTTAAATATTTAAAGTGATTTTTCACCGAAATCCACATGTGAATGTTACCAAAAAATATGTGCCTTTTAAAGCAGGATTTACTGAAGTAATTTCTGGTTAACACTTTTTGACATATCTGTTAAGATAAATTGGGTAACCCAATGTTTTTTTTAATGAACGACTGAACGGATTTAAAGAAACTTGGTCTTATTGGAAAAAGCATTTATTATTCCATCAACCCCATCTTACCTATCATATGTTTAGCTAGTCGTACCGCAAAATCGCGTGTTTTGATATATGAAATCAAATGCAAGATGTTATTGATGGGCCAGTAAGGTAGCTTCATAATGCAGATAAATTAGAATTCTCTCAAATTTGAAAATTTTGCAATTATATACATCTCACGGCACATAGACATGGTCGTGTTAATTTAAGCGATACAATTTTAGATTTTAGATTCATGGTTCATAAATGCTTTTAAACGTTTTCTAAAACATATGAATTAATTATCTAGTACGAATAGTAGCATTACGTAACCTCAGGTGCACTAGTAATTGATTTTAAAATCTTTATCTACCTGATTAATACGTGTGATTAATATGATTGTTGAAAAATTACTGCAAATTGTCCACTTAAGTAAGAGAAAGTGGTGTTCAGAAGTTGCAAAAACCAGGTTTCCGCTATCATTCTTTTTTAAGAACGGGTATGTGAGAATAAAACTCCAGAAATTGAGAAAGTAACGGTTTTAGCAACATATATATGTTATCCAACCGAAAACTATTCGATCTCGTTCTTGGACGTCTGCCAGATTAACCATTATTCAAGATGACACCCGAGAATGGTTAGAATAGTAGCTTAGTAGAACTGGTTTGGCCGTACTGATGCCCAAGTAATATAGGAAAACCAGACACTCATATTGAAAGTCAAATCCCGAATCACTGTCAGATAGGACAACATACGTGGTCATGGGATGGATGCAAGGAAAAAGTGACCCCCTAAATCTATGAGCTTTGTTGGACCAAAATACTCTAAACTACACCGTATTTTGTTCGTTAAAAATATTTAAGGGTGTAATTGTAGCTCCACCCTAGCTTGGTTGATATTTTATCTGTGACTGAATTCTCTAGTTGTTTTTGAATATTCGTGCAAATTTTTATGTAAAAAACCCTAAGCTCGAGTCAACAAGAAAGTTATCGCTGGTACTTTTTGAACTTCATCCTTTGATGAAACACAAAGCTAGTACAGCACGACTTTTATTTTTTATTATTGTTGTTTTTGTAGGATGCTACACTGAGCTTTTGCATTTTTTTAATAAACCTTTGTACTTCCTTTCTAGTTATATATCATAATATATGTCAGCCTTGTAACTACTAAAGACATGAATGTTGAAATAATGTTTACGCCATACATCATATCTTCTAAATAATGTAAATAAGGTTTTGACACCTTTTGAATCAAATCATAGCCTTCGTACTTCTTCCATTTCATTATTTTACGTATTTTTACTTTAACCTTATATCAAAATCTTATCACAGTATTTTCCACTCACAGTAAAGTTTCAAAACATAAATTCAATTAATTGCATTTTTGTACACAATATAAATAAACTTATCTTTAAATAGCAAGACTTTAACACTCGATCGAAAAATCGATTTTAAGGTGAAACATTTAAATAAACATGGTTGCGCAAAAGCTTCGTTTTTAAGGCAGAGGGAGTCAAAATTTAAAAAAAAGATTCTTTTATCAATTTCTTAAACATTATTGGTCCGATTTTTTTTTTGTAATTTGGGCGTGTTGTTTTCTGCAATAAGACGCTATGCTAGCATTGACTAAAAGGTAATTATTATTTCCAGTGGCGTCTCCCGAGGGGTTGTCGCACAACTAATATTAGCAAAAAAAATGTATGTCACTGACCTTGAAATTAAAGGCCAATTCATAAACTCGACGTTGGCGCTGCCGTTGCCGTTGGCCGTTGCAACATAAATACGTGGAAATGCCTAAGACCATTCATATCCGACGTCCGCCGTTGGCGATGCCGTCCGCCGTTCGTAGCCACCGTCGTAGCCGGCGTATAAGCCAATCATAGTTGTCGGTTACCGGTCATGTGATATTGTTATTATTGTTGACGTCTAGCTGTCGAAAGGTTTCTGGGCTTTCTCAAGTCTTCTGTATTGATTATTATTGGTTTTGACTATTTTCACTGGGAAAATTCAAAGATCTGTCACAAAGCCAAAAACACTGATGATAAATCGCAATAGAACATGTTTGCAAACACGATGGGAAAGCTAGGTTAACGGCGCGAACGTCGAGTTTATGAATAGCAGCCTTGTGCTACGAACGTCATCGCCAACGGCAACGGCAACGCCAACGTCGAGTTTATGAATTGGACTTAAATGTTATTTTTCGGATTAAACATATAAAAACACAACTTTTTTGTATCTTGATTTCTTTTTATATCGCATTTTATTTTTGAGGAAAGAAATAAAAACTACTTTACAGCCTGTCGAAAAAATTCAAGTAGAAACGTCCATATAAACATGTGTCCAAAAGAGTCTGGTTTTCAAGTTACAGGGTATCATAGTTTGGAAAAAACTGATTTTTTGATACTTTATAACCTGAAAACCACTTTTTAGAAAACATGTTTTTTATGAATTTTTCTACTTAAATTTGGATCAGAAATACGCACTTGAAATTACATCCTATCAAAAGAAGAACAAAACTAACTTGTTTCTAACATTTTTTTTTTTTGACAGGCTATGAAGTGGTTTTTATTTTCTCATGGAAAACAAAATGAGATACGAAGAGATATCGAGACAGAAAAGGTGAATTTTCATCCAGTTTAGAAGAAGTTTAGAGTTTAGAACCACGCGGGAACAGGCCCGCCCGTCGACAACTCTCTCGCGCTCAGAGTAACAACTGAACCTAGAGGTAGTAAACAAACCACTTCAGCATGGCGTGCTCAAAGCCATCGTCTTTTGACACTTCAGCCTCCAAACATTGCCAACTAACCTGAAAATTCTTCCAATGCAGCCCATGTTACAAACACTGCTCTGCACTGTCCCATCTCGAAAAACTGTTAAACTACACTCGAATATAGCACACCAAGTCTGTGAAGCTTCACTACAGTTACCAACAAATACCGAATTCGGTTTTACTGACCAAGCATAAAAGACGCACAACCAAAACAAACGTTTGACAGTCGGAGTTTACCGTAAACAAATCGCAGGAAAATTATATAGGCGTTGCCAGCTCCTCAAAATTTATGTAAGACAGAATTTGCGTTTATGATGAAGAAACATGCAATAACGCAGTAGAGGTCAACATGTCTATTGATTTTGCTGTACTCATTCCTGAACCCTCAAAATACCGTCTTTTTTAACGTAGAATGGAATATTTCTGGTTACTATACAAATAAGACGACATTAAACAATTATGATTGCCGTATCTGGTGGTCAATATGACAACGTACGAAAACATGTTGGCCTATTAGAATTAGTTGTTTACTACATCTATGTTCAGTTGTTACTCTGAGCTCTCGCGCCATCCTCTGGTACCATCAGTAGGCCGCATTTGTGACATCAAGTGATCTGATGGGTCGGTACTGATCTCCGACCGCGTTTGATCTAGATGTCACTTGTTTGGGCTGGCACAGATATCTGTACGGGGGGACTATTGGTCCACCAGCCGCAGACTTTTTCCGGCATTTTCTGGTACGAATTTAAATTGAAAAATCCACACGCAGGCATGAAAATAAAAACAAAAAAACAATTACAGCGGTTGTTTCAGTTTGTTATACGACCTAATACATTTTACGATTTTATATTTGATGTATGGCGCTTTCTGTTCTGATGTATAGAAAATGTATTATTAAATATAGTGTAAGTTTTCCTATATTTTGATTTTCCTGTATTTGTTATTAGTTTCCTAGTTAGGTGGCAAATATAATCACTCATCGAATGCATATTTTATGTGTAGTTATCAATGTAACAGTAACAATTCTCGATAATTTCGAGATTGGTCCGAAATAATTGATTCCCATAATTATTCGAAAACCGTTCAGTGGCAACACCAGTTCGTCAATTAGAACAGACCATCGCACAGGCAAAAATGCAATTTCCGAAATGCAAATGAAACGACAAACAAAATAACTAAAACGGGCGCGAAATAGCTAACCTAAAGGAACGAGTTTCACCTAACATGCCACAGTCCTAGATTCAAAACGCTCAACTGTGGCAATTTCATAATTTTTTCTAAACCAACGGTCGTAATTCTCGTACAACCATACAAGTCTATGCACTTCAACCTAGTTAAAGCCTCGGCTATGGTCGTCAAACCTTTATCAGTGACTCTGCTGCATTGTCCTATATTCAACGTCTCCAAATCGTGAAGAGTATTCGCAATCTTCAAAAGTCCCTCATCAGAAATCTGACAAGCACTCAACGACAGGCTTTTCAAGTTGAATAGTCCTTGAGAGATGTGCACCAACGCTTGATCACCAATTTTGTCACAGAAAGAAACGTCTAATGATGATATCCTGGACCCGCCTTCAGCCAGATACGCCATACCTATGTCACTGATATTATCACAAGACCGGAGGTTCAACTCCCGCAAATTCGTCATTTTGGCTAAATGTTTTAATCCACTATCCGTAATACTAATGCAAAAACTGAGATTGATCGACTTGAGACACGTCAGCCCTGTGGCATGCTTCAAGGCTTCGTCCGACAGCCTTTGACAGTCCTGCAAGCCTAGGTATTCTAAGGAAGTGTTCCCCAAAGCTAGGTGACCGATACCTTGATCGCTTATGTGCCAACAAGAGCGCAGATTCAGTCTCTTCAGTTTCTTCAATCCCCAAGCGATGAGCACCAGGCCAGTGTTGGTGACGTTGCAACAGCCGCCCAACTCCAGGACTTCGAGGTTTTTGAGATATTGCGCGATCCGACTGAGCGAGTTGTCGGTAACTTGTTTGCACAAGGAGAGGTTGAGTTGGGTGAGTGATGGAGCTTCGGCGACGAAGGCGTGAGAGATGCCTATGTCCGCCACGTTGTAGCAACCACTCAGGTTCAGAGACTCCAGGTTAGGGATACCTGTAACAAAAGAAAATAATATTAAGTTATGGTCGCTTGGGATGCCCAGACCACAGCATAATAAACAACCAGCATAATATCTCTGAGGATTTCCTATATAAAAATGGTTCCCAAAAAAATTGAGGAGGGTTGGGAGGGTTTATGGATGATTTTACGGCTGTGGAGATGCGAAAATGAAAATATCGATACCGGTACCAACTCGATATTTTCTAGCCAAATAGACGCGTTTGGTTCGTACAGAGCATTTTGTGCAACTGATTACACCCCTCAATAATTATATAATTATTTTCGATACCAATACAAAAGTATCAATACCAGCTTGGAATGCCTCAAAAAGTATCGATGACAAAAATCCTCGATATTAGTGCAGAAGTATCGTTAGCATCCCTATAAAAAAACCCTCCAAAAGTGGGGATGCGCATGTAATTTCCGCCATCTTGAGTTATTATGCTGGTTGTTTACTATGCTGTGCCCAGACTACTCGGTTATTACTCGGTATCCAGCATACTGGGTCCATTCTACCGAATACCCGGTTTAGCAGAGTACTATATTATTACCAGGCCAAGTATCACATCATTACTCGGCCTGAACATAACCATACAGCAAAATTTCGAAGGCTTTTTGTTAATAGATTACAATGAACCATAAACATTAATAACAATTTGTATATTAAATATTCGTATTATAGTATTCTAAATTTAATAAAGGCAAATTCCGATGTACCTAGATATTTTAACTGTTTTCCACTAAATTCCATCAAACGATTTTTATGAGTTTCAAAAACATTTCGAGCCTCTGATAATGACCGTTCACTAAATATTGTTGTTGCTGGAGTAGTTTTTTCACCATGCCACCATGAAAATCTCTTGCCAATATTGTTAAACTCATATACACCGTGTCCCAGGACGATTCCCGAAAAAAGAAATCGCACTTAGGTTTCATAATGTGAAGCCGATATCGAAAGGAATTATTCTGAAATTCGCATTGGTTACAGAGAAATCAACGTTTGAAGTTGGGTTGTAAAGATAACTGAAACGTGTGTGGCCCACTTCCACTTTCGGGAATTCTTTACAAAAACGGAGAAGGTCGGATTACGCTAACGAGTATTTTGAATGTTTTTGTCGATTGTTTACAGCAAACATCATATGATGTATTGCTTGTACGGTACAAAGATGATAAAGAGGCCCACACATTAACCAATTCGCGAATTTAAACTTTTTTGCTATTAAGAATAAACATATAATTTAATCATGTTATATCATAAGTCGGTGCCACAAATCATCCCTTAAAGTTTTCGGGATTCGTCCTGGGACACGGTGTAGATATGTTACGCTCAATACCCGAATTCGGGCAATGCCCTAAAAAAATACGCAGAACTAGTTTTGAGCAAGAAATATTTCCCAAACCCGAAATATTAATTTTATACGGCTATTGAGCATTACCAAATAGGCAGAACTAGTTTTGCGCATCTTGAAATGCTCATAACTAGTTTTGCGCAACTTGAAATGCACAGGACTAGTTCTGTATATTTTCTGAGTAACCAGCACAAATTCTGCTTCTTCCATTTAATCAGCGCCCACGACGGACTCAAATAAATATAAAGTTGGAGAAGTTAAATATATTTTAATGAATACTAACAAATAATAAATCGCCAACTGAGGCTGGTTTAAATTTTATATTTGATTGTGTGAGCATTAAATTGGCTTGTGCTTCCAAACCTCTTTTTTCGTTTTCACGATTCGTACTTATATTGCAGGAACGTTGGCAAAGAAACCTAACCTAACCTAAACGATAGGTTTTTGCTGGTTTTTGACACCCAATGCATAACGAATGTTCACTTTGGTTGTCATTCCATACCACAGAACCAGTTCTCTGCATTTCAAGTTGCGCAAAACTAGTTCTGCCTATTTGGTAATGCTCAATAGCCGTATAAAATTAATATTTCGGGTTTGGCAAATATTCCTTACTCAAAACTAGTTCTGCGTATTTTGGGTATTTTGGGCGGGCATTGTCCGAATTCGGGTATTGAGTGTAACATATACTTTGATTTCCATTTTCACTTCTGTTTGGCTAGCTTTGTGTTGTCACTCAGATTTGTTTAGTAGATAGTAAATGGTAATGAGGTGGTGGTGATTTCAGTTATGATATCAAATACTGAACTACAAGAAGAAACTTTTTAATCTGGGACCATTTGTAGTCCTGCAGATTTAGTACTGGAGGAAATGTTTAGTAATAGCTCATCCTCATCTTTACTTATATCGACAATGTTACCGAAACATTGGAATGTCTGCCAAATGTCAAAAGTGGCAAATTACAAAAATTATTCGGTCGATGACTCGGTACTCGGTTTTTAAAGCTGGCCGAGTACCTGGTACTCGGTTTTTGAATCTGGCCGGGTATTTGGTACTCGGCGTTTTGCGAAAAGTAATACTCGGTCCACCTCTAATGCTCGCACAGCAAAAAATTCATATGTAAAATTCCATGATCTATAATGTAATCTTATTACATGAAAACTAATGTACAATGTTTCCAGTATTAGAAATGGAATATGTTCATGATTCATTCTGTAGAAATACGTTGTGACATTGGAAAATATTTTCATAATACCACTATAAATTCCGTAATGTTACATTAAACATGCCGAAGAAGTACATATAAGTACTGAATTGTCATTATTTGGTATCTAAAATTACACAATCAAGAGATAAAAAATACATAATTAAATTATCAAATACATAATGTTTATGGACATTGTAATATTACCTCAAACTCACTTTAACTTAATAAAAATAAAACTGACAGTAGTTTTTTCACCTAATAAAGGTTATCTTGAAGATAAGTCTACAAAATATTTAGACGTATTTTTTAATGATAGACTCTCTTATTGATTAGCTTGGATACACTACATTTAACCTATAGTGCCGTCAGTTTTGACGTTTGACGTCTGGAAGAGGCTGAAGTTAGGATTATAATACGCCAATATTATAACGTATGAAAATTTTTCCGATGGGCCCCCTCCGAAATCGATTTCTATATACGCCACTGATTGTTTGCATGTAAAAACACACATGGTGTGTGATTTTAGACGGTAAAGCTACAAATCTGTTTATGTATGTCACATAATTTATTCGAAAATGAAAAACAATTAAAGAACCCTTAATTATAAAAATGTACATAGTAAGAAATCTGTATTTTAATGGAATATTTATTATACATATACATATAAATTTATAATGAATAAGTTACACCCACATATATAGTTAGTAGGGGAGAGTATGTATCGTGTATAAGTATACAATAAACTAGTTTGCAATTTCATGTCTCTCAGATATTACATACTTTATTTAACATGGAGTATCGCGAATCACAATAGTTTTCGTGGAATATGCCATCTTTCTGTGAATAAGATAACTTTTACATCTTATAAGTACCTGAACTATAGTAATTCCAATTAGATCTCAAAGTTGCATAGTTTATTCATTAAAATTGTGCATTTCCTTAAAGATACAGATAATGTACAATATTTATACAATATTATTCCACCTATTCTTTACTCAGACAGATGGAAATGGATGTTTCTCTCTATAATTCAAATAATTACAAGGGTGTTTTCATCAGTCCGTAATTTTTAAAAGAAACCATCTTTTTAGCCAAAAAGTTTATTTTTTACATATTCTCCTCCATACGCTCGACACATTCAGTGAAACAAGTTTCTGGTTTTTTATTCCTTTTGAGACGTCTCAAGGTCCTCAAAATAAGCGTCTTCATTCGACCCGAATCTCATACCACGTACATATTTCGTCAGGTCTGAAGACAGGAAATAGTCGGAACGCTGTCGTGGACTAGGGATATCGTGCTTGATGCGATTGAGGACATGTTCCAAACAAGGACAGCACATTTTCAGCAAAGTTACTACTGCGCAGGAAAATGAAAAAGTCAGCGACTCGTAATATCATATCGAAAGTATATACAGGGTAAGTCGGTCCTAGGTTCATACTTTTTTTTAAACTGTGTATAGAAGTCGTTAAAATAAACAACTTTTTCGAAAAACTTTTCTCCGAAAACTGAAAAATAAGCAAGATACACCATCAAAAACAGTAAATCTGGGCTTGTGCATCATGACGTCCCTAGTCTGTTCATGTTTAGTTTTTCGTTCGGTTTTTGTCACTAGTCCTTCCAGTTTCATAGTTAATTTTAAATTGGTGAATCCTAAAAGTTGATCATAATAATGTGGCACTTTTAGATTTAATTTAAAATTAACAACAATAAATAAAAAGTGACCACTGCACTATCTGACAGATACAGTGCCTGATCGATTTGACAAAAATTCGAGCAAAAAACTAAAGATAAACAGACAAGGTACGTTTTGATACGCAAGCCCAGATATACTTTTGTAATTGTGTATCTCGCTTATTTTTCAGTTTTCTGAAAAAAGTAATTAATTTGAAAAAGTTGTTTATTTTAACGACATATACACAGTTCAAAAAAAGGTATCAAATTAGGACTCACCCTATATAAATGACATGATATCATATCTGCCAGGATACACTATGGCAAAAGCATTTATTATAATTATGTTCATGCAAATCTCAACTTTTCAACATCACCTTCTTCTAACATATTGCAAATTAATCGGTTGAGAGAAAACGTAAGACTTAGGCAAACTACCAACCAGCCAAAGCCCCCTACCAATATAGGACGAGAAACCAAAAAAGTTAAAGCAGCTTCAACGTAGAAGAGGGCGAATGATAATTAATCAATCCATCAAATCAACTTCCCTCGTATAAGTCATTCCCTTCCCCTTTTTTATGTCACTCCCCCCTGGAGAGTTCATGAACCCGGGAAACTCACGAGAGATCTGTTTATATGGATCGACGCGTGTATTCGTATTAGATTGGGTCGTGCAACGGGTCGAAAAATCTATACACATGCTGGCAAGCCATTTTTCTACGACCTAAGTCATGAACAAAGATTGACAATTTTGTTTTACTTATAATCCCTAAATAACGGCGCGGCGATAAAAAATATATGTATTGAAAAATATACACAGAACGCTGATCAATGAAAACGGTGTTGTAAGTTATTCATTCGTGACCGGGTGACCGCTGGTTTTTTAGACGTCTGTTCTACATCCCGAAACTCTATGCCACTCAATTCCTTCTATGTATTTGTCTGTCTTCTGTCTGTCGCCATGTTTCTGCGTAATCGAAATACCCACTGCTCAAGTTTTAATAAAATATGGGGTGTAATATGCTATGGGGTCGTAGCAGGTAATCCGATCGAGTAATTATTAGCAAAAAATTATAATTCTCAGAAGTACAGAACTGAACTTTTTAGGCGGTATTGCGGTTTTTATTGGTAATTTCCTGTATTTTTTTTCGGGGGACGGGGGAGGGGCGCCAAAAAAATACGGGTGGTTGGGAGGATAAGGTATATGAAGACATGAGTGTTTTATAGACATTACACTTCATAATCTTATAACCTGTAACTTGGAAACTACTAGCTTGTTTATTTAGTATCCGAACATACTTCCCAGGTATCTTTGCAAATATTGCTCCTTTATAATAAATTAAAACAAAAAACGTTTAAAAAAAGCTTTTATTTAAAGGTTCTAAAAAAAAGAAAATAAAATGTTCCTTTAGAGTGTTATAACTATCAACTTATAGCCTCTATATACACAATTTATATGATCATAAAAGCTTGTCGCGAGGTTTGCTTAAGTACCTATAGGAATTCAATTAAACTGAAATTTTAACACACTTAAACTTAGCAGACCAAGTTAGTAAATTGAATAGGTAGTAGTTAATTTACATAAGTATATCGCGCGACAAGCGTTTATGATCATATAAATTGTGTATAATAAGGCTATAAGTTGATAGACACTCTAAAGGAACATTCTATTTTCTTTTTTTAGAACCTTTAAATAAAAGCTTTTTTAAAAACGTTTTTTGTTTTAATTTATTTTTTACTTTTTAGTTATTAACTTGCATTTATATCGAACAAAATTTTTATTTATTATAGTGATGGTATTATGCAAATGTTTGATCACGAACATATTTCATTTTCAATACTGGAAATATTGAACATTATTTTTCATGTAATAAAATTACATTATACAGGGTGTTTGCGATCTTAATGCCGTTATGTAAAGTACGAATATTACACATCATTGTAATGCTTGTACCATAAATTTAATAAGAATATCCCAAATTTGAAGTTTAAAAAACATCGCAGTATTTTCTGTTAACACAGAATATGCAGCAACAAGTCTAGAGATAATAGCATTTGTTTACGTGAATATCTCCAAAAACACCCGACAGAAACTAGTGCGAATACTGGGCAATGTTGTCGGATTGTGATTTTGCAGACATACTTTTTTAATTTTTTTCTGTTTAACTATGCGTTAACTAGTGAAATGGTACTGGGGTTTCAGGTTCGAAATATCATGATCTATCGTTCCTCCAAATTAATGCGCTAGGATCGTAAACACCCTGTATATCATGACAAAAAAAAACCACCTTTGGTACTGGAATTTTACATTTCAATTTTTTTATATATGGTTTTGCTTGAATTAAGAGGTCTCATAGAACCTCCAAGCATCGCATGCAGACTTGTCCAATAACATTTGGTTATTTATTACAGATAGTGTCAGTAGATATGGTAGTGAAAATGAAATTCCACAACCCTTATTAACCCTTGACTAGGTACTAAGGTGCCGATGGGAGACGGTTAAAAATTGACATCGGCACAGTACCTACTAGGTGTTCCCGTCTGATTTCTGCTTTACGCCTCTATCTACCTTCAGTTAATTTAGTAGTGTGGTGATCCGGAACGCGCTCCTGGCTGCCAGACGTTAGAACGTACCTTTAGCGGTCACGTGACCGAAGTTTGACATTGATGTCATCGACGGATGATTTATAAAAATGTAAGGTCTGAGTATGAGTGAATTAGTCGATGAACTTCACATAAGTAATGTATTTGATTATTACTACATTTTATATTGTTCAGATATTTTGATCAGATGATGAGTGACTTTCTATATTAATTTTTCAATCCGTGTTAATTGTCAATCCGTGTTCACAGAAAAAGATATTGTTCTGTGATGCTTTTGGTTGTTGTGTTTGGTCACTGAATAAAGTAGCGAGTTGCCATAGTTTTGGGGATAGTTTGTTTAATGATTACGAGAGGGGATTGTTTTTGGAAAAACGTAACAAGCAGGAGACCAAAATTTCAACAGAAGGGTTTTTGAGTCTTTTTCACGAATATATGCAGGTATGTCTTTTGAGTTTTTATTATTGACTAACGTGGTCTGGCTACGATATTTTTAAAATGTTTCGCAATGTATATATATATATCCCGGCTTTTAAGACGACTTTATATGGTGTTGGGTCTCTGATTTACGTCTACTCTAGGTATTGGTGAACGGAGGCAACTCTGTCTTTAAGGGTTGTGTTATGGAAACAACGGTGACTGTTCCCGTAACTGACTACCCATCACTTACCCAAAGTGGAAGTGGGGAATGATTCTACCTCGCGTTCACACGTACCATACGTTTCCTCTAACCAGCCCTTTTATATGTTGTTTATTGTTTATATTTATCTATTGATTTATTTATGCGCGTAGATACCATGCTTGCTATGCTGTTATGCTTGCGATGCTATGTTTATATTTTATATACCCTATCCCATTTACCCACTTTATTTACTCCTTTATATGTTTGATTATATTTATTTATTCATATATGTTATTTTACATTTTTCCACATCCTACCCATATTTTCCTATTTGACGTTGAACAGAGACCTAGCCCACCATGTATTATTATTATTATTTATCATTTAGACTGTGAATGTTGATAACCAATTCTTTATTATACAATATCAATAACAAGAGCCAGTTTACCACTATTATTAAGACATTTTTTGAATCGTATATTTTAACCTCGATTTTAACATATCAATATAAATACTTTACCAGTAAAATATATGAAATACAAAGCACTCATAATTTGATAAATACAAGAATCAAGTAATAAAATCATACCAGAAACACTCAGCACTCATGATTAATAAATACAAAACAAATGTTAAGAAACAAATAATAAAAAAACCATATCACAACATTTCGGTGTTTGATTTCATTCTCTCTGAGTTGGTACACATGCATGCTAAAAGAATCTGGTTACCATGGGCACACATACAACATTGGGTTCTAAATTCCACCACTAGACGACTTGATCACTTTGGCTATTTCTAAATTGGGTATCGGTTTTGACAGTGACCAGTTGCTCACTACAGTAGTAAGTCAGATGTGGGAGTAGCAACATTTGAGTGCTTTGAGTGTTAATGTAACGTTTTACAACATATAAACATGATAAATGTACGTCACAGTACTTCAAGGACGTTTCGTTTTGGGGATAGTAATTTTGAAGAGCACCTTTTAAAATGGAATGGAGAAGTTGGCAGCGATGATGAAACAGATCCAATCTTTGCGATACAAGGTGCCACAAACAAGAGCGCAAAATTCGTGTCTACCTAGAAAACGACAAAAAAATATATGACTAGGTTTCTAAGTATCTCCTCAAAAACAAATCGAATTATTAGAAAAATGCAAGAATTGTTTCATATGCCCCCAATGAAGAAAACAAGAACTAGATTTCTCTGTTATAGGCTCGGTTATATAGGTATTTGCCAAAACCCTGTTGGTTTAGAATGCACCAGAAAAAATTATGAAAACTGTGCAGAAAAAATCCGGTAAATTTGGTACATGCGAATTTGATTGTATTATAGTGGAAAGCGGTTAGGTTTTGTTTTCAGTGTTTGATTTTATTTTTTCTAGAGGTATTTGCAAGTGAAATTTTTCGTGGTAATATGTACCTATATGAATTAAAATTAATTTGTATGACTTGTTAAACTCAAAACACATGTTTATCTCGTCTTAACTTTGAAACTGATCTTTGATATATGTACCTATTTGATGAAAACATTTTTAAAATGAAGTTTTTCTTAAAAAAAACCGAAAATAGCAATGACGTCTCTCAGACGGCACGTTAGTACAAATAATGTAACAGAAATGCCACGGTAGTAGTTAAGGGTTAACGAGTACGTGTGAGAAGTATCCAGGTAAGCCACTTGACGCAATTTTTTCATTAATTTCGCATTTTTTTTTGTTTTTGTTCAGCGAACTCACCCTGTATAACGTCCCTAAGCGACCGCCTCAGCGACAGCACCTGCACCTTCTTGATGCCCCGCTTGACCAGGCTGGCGAACAGGGAGGGGTTGGCCCTACGTAGGTGCAGCTTGGCCTCCACCCCCCTCCAAACGCTCTTCCTGTACGCCGCGTCCCTCCACGTGGTGCACACCTGGGCCACCCTGCCCTTGTCGCGGACGTCCAGGTAGCTGAAGATGATGGCCAGGATCTCCGGGTACAGGCAAGAGATGTGCGTCTTGCCTCGGTCCACGTCAGAGTCTTGCTGGAAATCCTGCAGGTAGATGAGAAGCGTCTTCTTAGCGCGTTAGGTTATTTGAAGCTTGGATAGATGTAATTTGTAGCACCAGAAACTATAATTAAATGCCCTGTCAGGAACTGCAATGCTCCACTTTGTATCAAAAAAAAATCGCGAAAAAGAAAGGCTAATTAAATGCCCTATCAGGAATCAATGCTCCGCTTTAAAAAAAAGCGCGCGTTATAAAAGTTAGCGGAGCAAACATATATTTGTATATGTCATATTGCTATAACAAAAGTGGAGCATTAAAATTCTTGATAGGACATTTAATTATATAGTCTTTAATTAGCGCTTCATTACAGCATTGTTATTTTCTACACAGAAAAAAATACGGTTGCGTTTCCAATTAATTGTTAGTATTTGGATGTTTTTCCATCGCTTTAAATATATTTACAGTGGTTTCAAATCCATGTCATTGAAAGAATTCAATCCTTATATTCGAAGTAATCACAGGTACGCCAATAAATTCAAAATAATTTTGTATTTGTTCTAACGATATGTATAATCCTTCTAATACCAGTACTGACATATAATGCAATCAAAACATCCTTTTTTTTGTTTTCGAAATTTACCCTATGTTTCATTTAAGCAAAGCATACAATCTATTCAATGTACAAAAATTATTACTGCAACAGCAGTTCGTGATAATTCATCTGATAAAAATTAATTTTGTTTCAATGACCCTTGTCGTTCGTTGAACTATAATCAGTATTCGGCGAGACTGATGTCCCGATTCAATGAAGGTAAGAATAAAGAACAGGGGGATTATCTTAGTGTTACTATCGCCGCGAACCCGCCAACATGGACGGTTGTTCCGTTGTGTTGTTTCGGTGTTAGCCGTGTTGTGTCATCTCGTGGTTTTGCGTATTGCATCAGCAATTGTGTGATTTAATTGGGATTTAGAAGAGCTAACACCCACATTTGAATGTAGGTATTTAGATTAGTCAGACAAATATATTTCAGGTAATAATGCAACAACTGGTGCAGGCTTACGTCTAATTCTTATATCATGCTCCTTATAACTTCAATCAAAATCACTCAATTAAACATCCAAACGAATCAATCAGCTGTCCTCGCAATAAAATCTGTTGGTCCAAGGAAAAGAAAGTAGTTTAGAATCAATTACCAAACACAGATTCGATTCAACGACAGGCTGCGATTGAATTATTCATTGGAATCCAATATCCTGTAGTTGAATCGACAATACGATATAATTCGTTACCAACACGTATACACTTCCCGGTGTATTTGAGGAATGCTGAGTGTAACGTCCCATTGAATCCAAGCGTAAGTCTTTGACAGAATGACAGATTTTTCTGTGTGATACTTATGAAGGGTTGATCTGCTTTTTTTCACGTTAGCAGAACATGGTTTTTAAAAAAATGGAGCATCAAAATTCTTGATAGGGCTGTGGTGATTCGTAACGCGGTTACCGGCTGTCACGCGTTGCTTAAAAGATTGACATTGATGTATGATAGAAAAAAAAACATAGACAAAAAGTTAGATTCCCCCTAATGAGCTGGTTGATTGCGAAAACGCGCAGAAACCGTAAGGATACAAGGAGAAGAAAATGTTAGATAGAACCGTGGATAGAGAACAGAACAGTGTAAGAGTGTGATCATTCCATGAAGTTCAAATAAGTATTTGAGTAATGTATCTGCTTACTTTTATATCGATATATTATTCCACCATTTTGTTAGTTGTAAGATCATGAGTGACTTTTCATAAACTAAAGCAATTCCTTAATAGCTCCTATATGGCATATAGTTCATTCCATTAAAAATCTAAGCTAAAGGTGTTGTTCTGTGACAGGCTGTTGTTACTTGGATACCGATAGTCCAGGAGATTGTTTATGATTATTGGGGAACTAGTTGCTTTTGGGGAAAGTAAGACGTCAATGGATCTATTCTCAGTGGTAAGACGTAAAGCCGAATTTACATTACGAAACTAGTTTCTCAAAACTGGTGTGATGACAATAATTTCACTCTTAGTTTCACGTGTAAATAGACGTTGTCATCACGCATGGATCAGTTTCACGAAAACGAATTGGTTTCGCGTGTTACGCGAATTTTGGATGACACTACGAGTAGTTTCACACAGTAAGTAGTTTCGACCTGTAAAATGTGATGAAATTAGTATCGCGAAATCGGTCGCAGAGAGTCTATGTCGATTTTTGGTGAAAATGGCCAGTGAACGCTGGGCTGCTAATATAATATTAAATTTATAAATGAACACCAGCGTAATGAGTGTCTTTGGGATCCTAAACACAGACAATATAAAAATAGGGATGCCCGAGAAGCAGCCTACAAGGCTATAATGGAAGCCATGGAGATGGAATCTGTTGAAGATGTTGTTTCCAAAATAAGAATGCTTCGTAACACGTACAATAATGCAGCATTAAAGAAAATGAAGTCATTCTGTTACGGGTATGGCAACTGATCAACTGTACGTTTTTAAAATTCCGTGGCTGCATCATTTGGGTTTTATCAAAAATTTGGAGTAATTTGGAGATTCACTTTTCTGTTAATGCTTCACGGCATATTATATTTTGTTTTGATATTCGTTTGGAGACTTTATCTAATAATATATTAAAGAGTGCTTCACTAATTCGAAAATAGTTTTTGTAGCTCTCAGGATCACTATCTGCTAATTCAGAAATCAACTGAGTTGCACCCAGATCTTTTCTCGATAACCACTCTCAAATTCCCCATCATTTTTTCTTCCGTCCAAGTTTCTTCTTTATTTTGTAAATCACCATTTGTGCAACAACATTACAAATTGTAGTAAGTTTGGATGCAAACGGTGCCATGGTCACTGTGATACTGAAATTTTCACGACACTTGATTTCATGAAAATGTTCGCATTAACAAGTGTCGTGTAATTAATTTTAGCATGCATGAAACTAGTTTCGTAATGTAAATTCGGCTTAAGGGGACGGTGACATTTGACTTTGAATCATTAAAAAATGTAGCCTTCATGTAGGCTTCAATATTTAATGTATGTTTTATTCTATGTATTATAATATATATAGGATACAACTGGTAGGTAAGAGAATAAATGGAGGAATAAATACTACATGGCCCTGAGTCTCAGATTTTCGTGCACTCTAGGTATCAGGTCATTGGATATTGCAGCCTCGTGCAAAACAGAGATACCTTCGTTGGTGTTTAGGTGTATCTATTTCAATCCTTACTGATTCCTCTTTATTTATTTTATTATTTAGACTGTGAATGTTTATAACCATTACTTTAATCAAATATCAACAAGAAGAGCCAGTTAACACTTTTATCTAGATATTTTTGAATGGTACTATATCAATATCCTATATCATAAGATGAAAATCAATTCTCTACCAGTAAAACATAAACAAGTCAGTCATGATCATAGTGGAGTATAAGAATCCTTAATAGGGCACTTAATTAGCCTCTAATTATAAGGTTAGCATAAAGATGTTCTGCCGACTTTCTTCTGCTAACTTTAGGTACGTTGTTTTACCTTATAAGTAAAGTCACTAGTGCAATATGTAATAGCAAATTTACTATCAGGTTTTCAGAACAAGACTGTAACCGTATACTAAATTTGCAACTGTCAAAGCAATACAGCCAATGAAATAAAAATTGAGCCATCAATTTAGCTTACACCGCACAACGTTCTATTTTTGTATAGGCTTGTTTTGTCTACCGATTCTCCACTACTCTCCGAGGCCAATGAGTTGCTGAGGAACGAAGATGAAAACACATTGGTTTTCTAGCTCTACGTACGCATAGGGAAGATATATCCCTTATTTAACGGATGCAATGAATTCGAATAGGTTAGAAGTAAACAAATATTTTGTTTGTTTGATTACCGTGGTGAATAGTGGCACAGGATTGTTTAACAACGTTGCCACATCATCTTCGAGTAAAGTTATTGTATTTTCTTATATACTAGTCCATAATTAAAGAGTAGCAATTTCATTCATTCATCCGAAACCAATCACAGACGACATCGTTTCGCTTTTATTAAAGCTCGTCAGTGTGATTTAGGTCTCAGGCGAATAAATGAAATTGCCTGTTAGTGCCTAGCTGACAAAACTCGTACTAGTAGTAACAAAATATAGATATCGGGAAGCAGTACTTTTTGCCAGCTAGGCACTAACAAGCAAATTTCATTTATTCGTCTGAGACCCAAATCACCCTGACGAGTTTTAATAAAAGCGAAACGACGTCGTCTGTGATTGGTTTCGGATGAATGAATGAAATTGCTACTCTTTAATTGAGTTAAGTTGCTTTTTAGCATAAACCGAATGTCGGGAGTGTTAAATGAGTGTTCCACAAAAAAAGAGTCTGCTTGTTGTCGTATCCGCAGGTTCCTATACCTGATGCTTTTAAATGGGTCACATAGACAGTGCTCGGTTCCTCAGATTAAACGCTCAGGTACCGGCTTTGGTAGATAGATGGCGAACCAATACTTTTTTAAAGTACTGCTTCCCAATATCTATATGTTGCTACTACTAGTCCATAATGTAAATATTAAAGCTGGTTTGACGATATAGTGTAGTCATTGCAATAATAGTAAAATGGCTAAAGAAACAAGTGTTGAAGATCTCAAAATAGCCTATTGCTCGGCCTATTGCCTCAAAGGAAGATACTGATCCAATGTATTTGTTATTATATAGGAAATTGAAAAAAGCTGTGATTAATCCGATCCAAAGTACGTTACCACAAAATGTGCCATATGGACAATTCAGGAGTACTTATTGGGGCGGTGGTGAAGTAATAAGTGGTATAAACAATTATCTATTACAAAACGTGACAACGTTGTTTCGACTGGCAGCCTACCTTAGTGAACCGGTATGAACAACGGATAGTGGCAGTGCTTTGTTTTGGATCGATCGTTTCCTGTTTTTTGGGCACTTTTCAAAGAACTAGCAGTGCACAAGTGAAAAATAGACAATCTCACAAGATGGTGAAGTGCTATGCCATTTGCAAGAGATGATTTGAGCAGATCTTATCATCGTTAAGAATGTAAACACATGTAATAACGTGGTCTTGCTAGAGCATATTATTCGAATTTGTTGGACGGATTAAACCAAACAAGTGACGCAGCAACGTTATAGTCAAGCGGAATCTCACCGTTGTGTTGCGCGAATTATTACTGAACTACACAGTCGAGTAAGTACGTAATCATTCCAGACCGCAACTCACATTGCGATTCAAATTAAATGGAGTTTTTTAACTCCTCAAAATTAACCGAAAGGTACGGTGTGAACATATTATAAAGTTATGACCCTTTTCGACTTTCCACATTTTTATGGCATGTCACAGTACGCGTCGCAAATCTTATAAAATAGTGACTCCATAGTTCATACGCAGTTAGCTGAACACTGAATTAAAAATTGAAAGAAAGGCTTTCTAATAATTATTGTATGGAATGTACGTCAAAAAGAATCGTAACTTATACTATAGCAAAAAAATCTATAACAAAATATACGTCATAATCTAAATATTCGTTTTTAGAAGCTATATGTCAGGTCTTAATTTCTTTATTATATTATTATATCTAGAATATTTCGTTATTATCTATAAATTGTGTTTACCTGTAGTCATCCTTTATTTAACAATATTTCCAACAATGCTAAGAATTGGGTTACTCTCCCACATCGTGGAAAGTAACCTTAATACATTCACTGCCTAAGGTAAAAAATCCAAAAGAATTTTCAAACTTAAGACTAATAAGTCTATTGTGTCCTGTCAAATGCATTTGAGAAAGTGGCCTAACGTCAACTTATTGAATTTGTAAACACAAATATGGAAACTTTGTTACCAGTCAGTCTGGCTTTCCTGGCTTTATAAAGCCTCGCAGTACCACAACAACACCTTTAAAACTAACTGACGTTGTATTTATAGCCTTAGATAGTAAAATGTGTGTTGTTCTTGTTTCAATAGATTTCTCAAAACCGTTAATTTGATAAAATCAGTCATAGACTCTTGTGTTATAAAATTTTCATAATCTTGCCTCGTTACTCTAGTTAGTTTGCATCTTTCTACTAAGTTAGTTGGTTTCTTCCATATAAACGGGTTTTTGTTTATTTTTCATGGCCTGCTGGGTTGCTTGCACGCTGAAAAATTGAAAAACACCCATTTGACTGAAAATTTGAAATAAAATGAAAACCAAAAAAGATTCATATCGAGAATGCTATATCGTTAGAAAGGTAATCAAATTCTACATTTGATTCTTTAAACCAAAGTAGGCATTCTCATTTGAAAAAATCAAGTTATCTGTGATTGAAGTTTCCTTAATTAATCTACTGATTTCTCCAAATATAAAAAGAATTCAAATTTAGCCGTCTGACCTAAATTGACGCATTTCATGCTTAGTCGTACTGCAAAGTCTCGGCCTTCTAAGTTTTATAGTCGCTGCGATATTCAATTTTTTTCTGATACCTACTTATACCAAAAATGGCGATTTGCGCCTAAACGGTTCGTTTAAAGTTTCATATGTGATACATAAAGTCACACTAGGATTTACCAAGGAATCCAAATATGCAATAATATATAGGGGGTTACATTCAAAAAAATATAAGGTTGATATGAATCACCCTGTATAAACGTCAAAATTTGAGTGAAAATATTTTCACGTTTGTTGCGCGGCGAGCGAGGCGTACGTGGACGAGGCCGGTCCTGGCGTTAGGCAGATGAGCTGTCTACCCCAGCGGGCGAAGCGGGGAGCGGACCAGTGATGTTAACTCGTAGGGAAATTCCCTATTCGTAGGGAAAAATCGTCTTAAAAACAGATGATAGGGAAAAAGGGACAGAAATTTGAGAAATTCTATTTTGTAGGGAAATTTTTATCTTCAGGGTTCAATGCACAGAACTTGAAATTAGTGAAGGGGCAAATGTCACAGTAGTTTTTAGTTCTGTGTGCTCGCGGCTCATGAGATTCTGTGCTTGGGAGAATGTGAGTGAGAATATTACCTTGTTTTTTGTAAGACATGTATTTTAATAAATTATCTTTGTTATTATTAGCAGACCAAAAATAATATGGTATTCAGAAACCTAGTTGTGCAAAAAATGCAATAGGCCTCATTCTTTGTACAACAGTCGTAAAAATATATTTGAGAATAAGTCCGCCAAAAAAATGGCCGTCTAGGCGGTCGGCGGTGGTATTCTCCTATATCTACAAATGGAAAGAAAGACCATGGCCTAGAACGTGCTTAGACACGGGACGGCCATTTTTCTAGCGGATTTTATTAGCAAATAGTGTACAACTCTTCACTTGTCATCGCTCTGTGTGTCTGTGGTTGTTGGTAAGTCATACACAAAACGACAAAACATTTATAAAAAACACAGAAATAGTTACGTAGGGAAATGTAGGGAAATTTTTAAGTTGGCATAGGGAAAAGTACGTTTGGAGTGTTAACATCACTGGAGCGGACAGTCCTACCTCGGCGGGCGACTTGGGGTGATCGGTGTTCCTTTGTATGTGCGATATAGACGAGATATCTAAATAAACGGCGGTTAAATTGATCTGGCAATTTTATTCGTATAACACGTTATAGCCCTCGAGGGTCCCTACCATTATCAAGTGACATATTTTTGAAATATTTTTAGTAAGCCCACAATCTTCCGTCCACGCACTATTGGCCCACCCTGTATATTTTACAATCTCGTTTGGAGGGTTTTATTGGCTGGCAAGAGTAGGCAGGTTTCGTGAAAGGACGCGGTACACGTGAATAGTTCCTAAACAAATTATTGAGAAAGCCAGAGAGCATTACTTTCCAGTTTTTATATCTACTTTGTGGAATATTCTAAGGCGTTTGATAACGTAAAGTGGCCCAAACTGTGGGAAATCCTCATCTCTATGGGAGTTTCTTATCACCTAGTGTTTCTTATACAGCAACTCTACGAGTCAAATTCGGCTCGTGTAAGAATTGATGGTAACTTGTCTGGTCAAACTGCAACCAGAAAAGGGTTCGTCAGGGATGTGTTTTATCTCCGATGTTATTTGACATTTACTCTGAATTTGTGATGAGACAGGTATTTGACAACTGAAATGGCGCTATAACTATTGGCGGAAGCAAAATATCCAGCTTAAGATTTGCTGACGATACAACCCTTATTGCTGCTTCTCAGGAAGAGCTAGTAGCTCTATTAAACATCTTAGAACAAGTTACAGTACAGCGTATGGTCTTGGTATTAACTACAACAAGACCAAGGTTACGATCTGTTAAGACATTGTGACTATAATGATGATCTTCATCATAATGGTATTGAACCACATGTAAGAAGTATGTCTGTTGATAGATTTAAGAAACACGTTAACATTACTTTTATAAATTTTCACCTCGATTATCACCCTATGCCCCCCCGCAATCACGGTTTTCTCTAGTTTTTTTATTTGTAGTTACTGTGTTTGAGGTGAAAAAATAAACCTTCCGCAGTTCAGCGTGCACAAGTCGAAAACAGTGGCTGACAGGTGATTTTCAGGTTATGTATTCGGTTAAAGGACGTACGCACAGTTTCCGATTCGATTTCAATAAGATTGCCAGTTAGATGGATTTAGGTCCAATCCATCCGATCGGCTATCTGATCCACATTCTATCCCAAAATTTAGATCGAACTGCATTCCACCTGTAAACTTATTTGTAAGACCGTATCTCTAAGTGTAGACTAATCAGGAACTATTACTCAAATGCATAGTCCTAAGCATAGAAATCTTGATGAAAGCAGATACAGCTATTTTATTAAATCTTAGTATATTATATAGTTTCTGGTGCTACGTTGACTTGGAAATATCTAAAATAAATTACCTGTGAGTCCTGGTATCCCGTACGATGATGCAGCGTGTGAAGTTCATGGAGGGGAGCCGTATGAAAATGTTGAGGCTGGTGTAGCCTGTGGTACGGCTGGTACCTGCAACAAAAGAAAGTAAAAATGTAACAATAATATCCAGATATTTTATTCGAGCTATTTTTCTATTTCAATAAGTTCAACGATGTCTACAGTACGAACATTTACAAAGGTTACAAAAGTTTTGGAGTACAGGTTTATTTATTTCATTTTTTCAAAATAATTTCTTTTACATTCAATGCAGGTGTATATCCGAAATCACTATTTAACCAGTTGTGCCAAGTGATACTAGAAGTTTAAGCACACTCGTGGTACCAAGCTATCAGAAGGTCCTCGCCTTCCTTTTACCTTCATTCTGACATAGGGATACAGTCACCAGGGACAAAGTCTGGATTGTAGGGCGGGTGCGCGAGAAATTTCACCATTCCTGTCATGGTTAAATATTTGGAGAGAACCACAAAGTTCAGAGCAACAGCTCGAGTGGATCGCAATCTGTCTCGAAGGACCAGAGGTCGTGGATGACGATTTTGCCAGTCTGTAGTACTCCCAATATGCACCAAGACCTAGGCCAGGACCTATAACTCGCTGAAATTGACCTTCTTGCCTTCGCGATTGTGAACTCAAAAAATATCATAGACCTCCTACCCTCTCGAACCCCCGGGCCGCTTAAAAGGTCTTGGCCTCCTGGAGCAGATTACATCAAAACTGATGGTATGGGACTCCTTTAATACTCTCAGCTTAGTAGCTTCACGCAACGCTGTAAATCTCAGTTGGGTACCAGACTACCAAAGCATTGGTGGCAATGAGCGTACAATCGAAAATACATAAACATTACTGCTTATTAGCTCTCTGATTATCTGATTGGAAATAAAACAACTTTCCAGTGAGATCAATTTATTTTAAAACTTCTAAGGGTCATTTGCTAATTGTCAATGACAGTGGCGTACCGAAACCCGCTTAGACTACCTCAAGTAAACTTTTTACATAGAATACTTATACTTAATTTCATAGCAGCGGAATATGTCTATACCAGATAATTTTCCATATAAATAATCAAACTAAATATATTTTGTCTTGTCAGTAAATTTGACAACACTACAACATGGTCAAACGTAGAATCCAGAACGACTAGATATAGAACAAGTAGCAATGTTACACTGATGCGACGCGTATCGATGTATAATCATATTGTACGTAAGGTCTATGAATTCTTGTTCCTCGCGACCTAGAAAGAAAAAAATCAAAACATAAAGTTCAGGTCACACCAAATTTTTCTATCTATAAATAAACCGATTTGAAATATCACTGTAGACAGTAGTTTCGTTTTAACTCAGTATATGCAGTATATTTTTTTATGTAGAGGGGGCCCCTCGGGGGGGGGGGGGGGGGGGCGTGAAAAATTGCGGGTGGGCCCCCGAAGACCTTGGCACGCTACTGGTCAATGAACTCCAGCTTTGCAAATAATGTTTATTTTGAGACATTGTGGCGTTTCTAGACCACCAGAAACAATGAATTTCGTGGCTATTTTTATTTTGAGCATGCGCAGTAGTCCAGCTACGATTTTTTGACGCAAAGTCTGTTATGAAATCGCCACTTGGCAGAAAATCGCCACACCTGGCAACTTTAGGAACGCATCTTCTAAAGAATGGAAGTGGGGGGTAGGGGATATTGTGTTCTCTCTTTAACCTGTTAAAACCGTGCGTGCGTTCGATGCGCTTATATCGGCATTCTAGATCCGATTTGCCAATCGTGTATAGCTTTTACAGCGGCTTTAAAATAACTTTGAGAAAAACGAGACAATGTTTTTTGAAAAAAAAAATCAAAAACGATTAACAACATAAAAAAATTATATTATTCAAGAGATGATTTTAATCGTGATTTAAACTTCTTTATTCAAATCAGACCAACTCTGTATTCAAAAATTAGTCAGTTTTATTATGGTTTTTGGGAGAGAAAGAGACGTCTTCCATTTTGTGCTTCAATATGGTACTTGCAGAGGTCGTGAAATCGTCTCGGGAGTATACATAGCGTAAAGAAACCCATATCAAGAAGCAGTAGGAAACAAAAAACATGATTTTACTGACGGCTACAAAAAGATATTTGCAAAATAAAATAAGGATATATTCAAATTTTTCCACGTGACTCAAAACAAGGGCTGACGTCACAGGTATCTTATCGATATCGACAATCGATACTGCTACAGCGCAGGTCAGTGAGATTCAATTGCAAACTAGAGATGATCTGAATTCTTTAACAATGCGACTCAATTTATTGATACTTAAACATGTTTAAAACAGGCAATTAACCCACTAGCATTTTCGCTGCAATACATTTTTATATCTGATAGGTATCACAGTTCATCCTGTTTGTGACCGAGATTCGCAACTAATCGAAGCCATCATTTTATTTCGGCGCATCCCATTATGAATGAATCCAAAGATAGAATCTAATTCAAGCCCATCCCTACAAAGTGAATTAGTAATCTAGCCTAACTTTTATTCTTTTGACTTTTGTACTTTTGTGTGTGACTGTTTTGTGGTTATAACGAGGGGCAAACCACAGTCTGAAATCAGTGTACAGGTCCATTGTAATCAGTTGAAATCGCATTGAAATCTTGTAATCACATTTGAAATCATTTGTAATCCTATTGCAATCATATGTAATCTTATTGAAATCATCTGAAATCGATCTGTATTCCCTTGAAATCCATTTGTAATCTTGTTGCCTTCCGCGTAAAATTTACGTGTTTTGCATCGGAATAGGGAATCTGTCTGTTGTCTTTTTGGCTAAGTAACTCGTTCTACAGGTATTGTCAAACATGTGCATGTGCTGCTCGCACGTAGGCGTTATATCCATATATTTCAGTTCCTTTTACAGTTAGAGGCATAGTAGGTTTTAATTCAAAATGTGATTAATCATGTTAAAGGCAAATGGCTACGTTGCCTGTTGCCAAATTTATATTAATCAAGTAAATCCCTGTCGTCCACTGAAAGTGGAAGCGGGCGGCTACGTGTTGGGTTCACCGGCTGCGGACAGGGGACCCGCGCAAGACTCTAGTAGAACTTCGTCAAGTAGTCCACTGTAAGCGTATTAATTTGAGCAGGAGGCTACATAATACGTAAAGTCATTGTCTTGCAAAGGGATTTTTCTTTGTCGTCGCTCCTGAAGCTTCGGACGTATATGTCTGTTTCTTTAAGAGCAGGGTTTTGAAGAGATGCACTAAATTAATTTATTAAACGTATGTTTTGAGCTTCGTAAAGAATTATAGCCACGTCACAAGTGATTCAGTTTAATTACATATCATATATAATAAACATTATTTAATAATACGAGGGTTGCTCTATATCGGCTTTACGCTGCTTGCGTCATAGTCCGTGCCTCTAGTGGCAAAAGCGAACGAGCCTTGTCGTTCCACCAAGGAGAGTTTACTGCTGCTAGTAGCGTTCCTCTTTGGTTGCCGTTACCTTCGGGTACTAGATGGCGCACAGGCAGAATTCCTTCTGTCTACTCGCACATTATTTAATAATGTTGTAAGATCCTTTCAGCTTGAGAATTTCCCCTTGTTTTAAGAACTAAAAATTTTTGATATTTCTTTTAGATTCATATGTTTGGCCTAAAACGGATGATATTGATACTGTATCATCAAAATCCATTTTCTATGTCCCATTTAATCTAATTGGCAATGGACCATTCAAATTATATGGGTAAGAGGAATTAAAAATTAATAAAGATTATAGACAATCAAAACAACTGCTACGGCTCTGAGGTATTACTATATTTTTTCTACTTTTCACTTTCATTTTAATACATGTTTCTGTTACGTCAACAGTCATTTTGTTTATTTATTCATTTATTTAAAAGAATTATCAACTTTAACATTTCTTGCAGAATTTATTTTGTGTTATAAAATATAAGATATACATTTTGTTTTATCTGGATTTATATATGTATCTATTTTTATTTGTATGGCGCATGAATGGATTGAATGTCAAAACACTTTGTCTGTTTCATAGTTTCTAAAATTAAAAAGCGACGTTATTCAGTACATTCTTACAAAAGGAAGAATAATAATATCTTAGATGTCATTGTATTAATATCATGGTAGCATGTTTTTGTTTCAAAAGGTCTACTTCGGACTTTCATTTCAGCTCACGAAGTTTCGATTGATTTACTACCTTCAACTAGGCAAAGACTCTATAAAAATGTAATTTTGATTTGTTTTGACTCATTTAATAATTTTTATATAATCCGTATTCTTCCTACATTCCATGTGATCTGCATAATCTGGGTTGTAATCCCTGTACTCTCACATAATGTACATAATCCTTGTAATCTCATTGCAATATTTGCAGTCATCTTTTTGAAATCTGTGTAATCCCCCTCCATCCTGAAATCAGTGTACACATTTCTGACCCGCGGTTTGCCCCTCGGGTTATAATGATCAATGTCAAAATGTTAGATTAGCACTGGCTATCGATATCGAATATCAATACTTTACATCCCATCACTATAGGATATCACTGATGTCAGAGGTTGTTTGGGCGGCATTTTCTGGCATTTGAAATAATTTTTGGAATATCTCTCACAGCCGATTCCAAAAAACCAAACAAGTGATTTTGTCATGTTTACTGGGCTCTAAGGAACGCGTAAACGACATAATATTTTTTCTGCAAGTACCCTATTTCCTGATGTTTCTTGTCGAACTCCCCGTTTTCCACGACTCCTGTAAATTTACGTGGCTTTCAAGTTTTCAGAGACATTATGAGTGCACATAGCATAGCTAGTAGCATTCCGTAAATATTATTTTAGAGAAAGTTCCGTTTCCGCTTTCATTATAATCAAAGCAAACCACTTTTAATTTCGTTTAAAACCATAATAATTAAATCGGTGATATTCCATTTTTTGGGAAAAACTTTCTTCAAATTTATTTTGTTACAAACGTTTCTATCAGAAACTCAAGGCATTGGTATACAGGGAGGGGGTCAAGACCAACGCGTCCGGCTCTTGTGACGAAACGATATCTATTTTTAGGAAAAGAACTATACCCGAGGATGTACCCATGTATGTCGAGTTGAACTACATTTTAAAAATAATGACTTTTATACAGGGTGTCTAATAAAAGTGTGACATATCAAAGTTGTGTTTTTTAAATGAAACACCCTGTACATTATTACATATTCAGATTCCTTGGTCAATTCTAGAGCGACATTATGTATCATATATGGGATTTAAAACGAGTGCAAAATACCAGTTTTGGTTTAAAAAGACACAAAAAAATGTAGTCAAGGTGATTGACTCAGTACTTCCCACACATTCCGCTGATACCAGTTTCATTATTTTCCAATAGCATGAAGTCTAAGATCCCCTTGCAAACAAATCATCGCCCGCCCGACCAAAAAATAAAAAAGTGTGTTATTCTACTAGGTACCCCCTTTCACAGGTCAATGGAAAATTATCATGAATACAACAAATTTTCGAGTTTTATAGCCCTCCACCCCAGAACCACCCCAATTTCACCCCCACCCAAAAAAAAATTTGAAAATCATCAGGAACCCCTAAAACATCTAAAAAGAAGTTTGAGGTGTTTTTATATTTTTAATTTTTTCATTATTGCTGCGTCGTCACTGACACGATTTCTAGAAACCATACCCGTTTTCCATCCTCGTCACCTCGTCACGCCAATAAATCCGTGTCAAACTGTCATTAAAATCAATTCAAAAGTTTCCACGTTACAAAATACAGAACGATCTATAGTAGTACTCGTATCGTATGAATCTTGAATACATCAGATAATTCTCTAAGTTCCTTGGTTTCTGTAATGGGCAAGGCAATGTTAGGATGGACCTGTATTATGCCGCTAGGTCTTGCTTTTACAGGTCAATAGGCAGCCTATTATGAATACAAAAAAATCTCTGTTTTACAACCCCCCACCTCTCAGCGACCCCAATTTCACCCCCACCCAAAAAAAAGAAGAAAATGATCGGGAACCCCTAAACGCCTAAAAAACGAAGTTTGAGGAATATTTGAAATTTTTCATTTTTTGCTAATTACTCCGCCACCCATGCACCGATTTTCAAAATTGTAGCAACATTACCTACTACGACCCCACGCCATACCGCTACCCAAATTTCATCAAAATCCATGCAGCGGTTGCTGAGATTAGGAGGCTAGAAAAACGACAGACAGACCGGCAGACTGACAGACAGACAGACAGACAGACAGACAGACAGACAGACAGACAGACAGACAGACAGACCGACAGACTGACAGACAGACTGGCAGACGGACCGACCGACAGACCGACGGAAATGAGTGAGGTGGATTTTCGTTATGTAGGCATCATAAAACGCCCAAAAAGTATATTATCTCAAAATCGAAAATTTTCGCGATCACAATACTCCCCTCACTGAGCCCCTCATCAACCTATTGGTGTGGGAAGTAAAATTGAACATCGCAGCGATTATACAACCTAGAAGGCTTTGACTTCGCAGTATGACTAAGCATGAAATGCGTCAGTTTAAGTTAGACGATCAAATTTGAATTGCTTTTTTACTTGGAGAGATTGGTAGATTAATAAAGAAAACTTCAGATAGTGAATATTAGTCTCTGGTAATTTTAAATGTTCTATGAAATCGGTGTTATTCACTTTTCCTACATTTAGCAATCTAGCAAGCCATAAAATATAAACTTAAAAACCTGTTCGAATGGAAGAAAACATATAACTTAACAGAAAGATACAGACGAAGTAGGAGTAAAGAAACAAGGTTATACAACAAATCCACTCCAACCAGAAACAACAGCAGTAACATATCTAAGGTCAAAGAGAAGTTGGTGTACAACAGAAATGGATACTTTCCACAGCCTACTAAATACTGCAATGCACTACAGATTGACAATTTCCAAGACCATTAAAAATTCTCAAATGAAAAGAAAACGGCCAGCAAATGTTGGTGGCATAAGGAGAGTCTTGAACCAGACAATGATTAATGATTATCTCAAGGTCAAGATCAAATATACGTATGATATAGCCTCGCTTTTAGTATAGAATAGCCCAGGGCATAGCCAGCTTTGGAAATGAATAAATGTTACAAATCCAATAACGTGTAATCTAGCGCGCTCACCCCCACCCGATAAAAGTAGAAAACATTTAGGAACCACTAAAACGCCTAAAACCGAGATTTGAGGAATTCTCAAATTATTTGTTTTTACTTCCCACACCGATAGGTGAGGGGGATAGGTTAGAAAGGGAGAAAAATATTTTCTTTCATTTCTTCGGTACCGAAGAAATAACAAAAAAACAAATACTACAGAAGAAATTAGTTTCTAATTTTTCAGAGGGTAAATTATGTGGAAAAATTACGCGAATATTGCTAAAATATCACAGATTCCATGAAATTTATCATTCAGCTTACATCAAACTATTGGTTATAAACTAGCTGCTGAGAATGAAAATGATATGTTTACCAAAAGTGTATTTTGGTAGAGAAATTATTGACACTAAGAAGAATAATAGCGAGAATGAGAACACACCCATCATAAATAGGAATTGGAATTCTTTGCAGGAGCTTCAATTAAAATGTCGAGTAAAGTGTATAATTAATTGATCAATTGACTTACCTGAAGGAAAATTGATCCATATTATATGAGTATTGCCGTTCGAAGAATTACAATTACTTGTAGTAGCAATTTTATCCAGCGCAGCATGCCCGAAAATTTTAAAGTAAATAATACCCTGAATACGGTCCTCGCATCCATTGGTCCCATCTTACTAGCATACTTCCGCCCCGTCGTCACCCCTAAGCTTCAATGCAATTTAGCTGAAAATTCTAGATCAACATAGGGTGGGGCATGGGAAGGGTTTGTAATTCTTCGAACGGCAATACTCATATAATATGGATCAATTTTCCTTCAGGTAAGTCAATTGATCAATTAATTATATTTCGTATTGCCGTTCTCGAATTACAATTACTTGTAGATGTTCAAAGCGAAAGATCTAGAATTTCCTCAACCACTCATACAGATAAGATAATAGTAATATAATTATTTTATTTAATTATTCGTACTATTTATTTAGCGTATGTCATACAACACATCATTAAAATAAGAGAGAAAGAAAATTAAATTTGACTTTCAACATTAACTTTGACAACAACATTATGTTAATATGAAACAAAGGACATAGAAAATTACAAACAAACATTTAATGTTTTATTGTAGTCAATGGAGTTTTCCGTTGCGTTCAGGAACTCATTGAATCTTCCATTATGAGACAATACCAATACTGCCACGTCGAAGGCTACGCCTTGTAAGAGGTATTGGTATTGACATTTTGAAAACAGGTACATGCAAATGAGCTAACCTATCTTGCTACCACTCTTCAAAACTGCAACGTTTATCCAGTTTCGCATAATCGCAATAAGTGATGCCCATAATACAACAAATTAATAGCAATAATACAATATAGAGGAGTACACACCTGAAATATAGGGGGAATTCACAGGATCCCCTTAGCAGAGGCTATAGGATAATTTGACAGGGGTTGAATGTAAAATGTCGCAAACACCTTAGACGTCTAGCCTGCTATGCGTTTGATTAATTCAATTCAAGTTCCTGCCCCCAAATGCGGCTGAAGTTAACAGTTAGAATTTAGAAATCAGTGATCAGTGAGATCAGCTTCCGAGGAGCCGACCACTCGTGTTGGCGAAATGTCAAGCAGCGGAGTGCACCGACGCCAAGGCGGCGGAGCTTGTCGACTCCGGCCGAACAGCCCAAGAACCAACAGTTCATATCGGATCGTGGCCGCGAAAGTCTCACCCAATACCTAAGGAATCAGTGTCAGAGGGACAAGAGCTCTAGTGATGAGTTCATAACGGTCAATAACCAATCAGGATTGTAAGAGACACACAATAAGAAATTTCAAAACAGTATGCATATGAATACGAGAATGAAAATTAAAGGCTCCATGTTGTGCGCTTATGGTGGCACATGAGACCACGTCTTGACATTGGGAATTTAAAAACTTCAGTGTCAAATTGATAGAGTGCTCATTTTGCGTTGTGGCACAAAACATCCACCATCTTTTCAACGCAGTGTATTGCTTTAAAGTACTTGAACTGAGTGAGGATAATATAGAGTGAGGGCTTTACTGTGAAAAATCCTGGATAACATTCCACCTTTAGGGAAAAATTTTGCAACATCGTGTCAAACCTAAAGGCTCTGATACAAGCAGTTTGCCAAGGACAGAGTACCATAGCTGGGATGGAAGTACTACCATTTCCTTGGGCTCATTCAGCGAGAACCGTTTTGTAAATATTTAGATGGAAAGGTTGATTGGGGGAAACGCATAGCCACGTTTCCAAAATACTATGAAGATATCTATAGTTACGGAAGCCGAACCTGGTTTCGACGATGGATATCCAATACAGTTTAGATTTGATTATGTTGCAAATAAGCCAATGCTAGAAATGCAAAAACTTCGACACATATGCCTCAGGATTATTAATTCGCAGTCGGTAGTAGGGAATTCAATCAATCAATATTCCCTACTTGCAGGGAAATTGTCTTGTATTAATATGTGAGGCATCGAGGAAAATATTTTCATGTTCACCACTACCAAATTTGCCTTGGATAGTATTAAAGATTCTGAAAACTGACACTACCCGTACACGCAATGTATATTACATTGTATTCTGATCAGAATAGGACAGTCCGAAAATTCGTAGGCCTAAATTATGATCTAGGTGCGTCAATACAGCTAACAATGCAAATAATGGATATGTTCTAGACTGTCATTACCTGCCATTACCCATACACGACTTTATTGCTACAGTGTGCACCGCAACTTGTGAGGGAAAACGTCTCGTCTGTAAATATCTCAAGAGCGGTCACAATGATTGTCACTATGCATAATAAGATGTGTACCCTTGTGCTAGCTGAATACCTGATACCAGCAATGCTACTTAGACTGCACCAAATCGGAAAACAATAGAGTTACTGTTTACTTGAGCGTAATGCTAAATACTTTCTATGTTCTAAGATTTTCAGATCCACCCAACTGTATTTAACAGTGGGGCGGGCCACTACAAACCTCCCTATGAGGGGAGTCGGGTCAAAAAAGGAGCATCTGTCCTTGAATAGGAGTTTTCCAACCTGAACTACAAGAAAAGTTCATTTCTCCTCCGGTAAGAGAACTTACGATCAACGACTTACGATATGTAAAAGTCAAACTCAAAAAAGGTACATATTGTAGATGGCACAAAAACACTTTACTGCTGATATATGTCGTCGAAGTAAATGACAGATAAAATGTCATTAGACGTTAGAAACTCGGGATGAGCTTTGTAAACACAAAAGGCACCCTATAAAGGCCAAACGGTAAACAATTAAACATAGGTAAAAAGACAGATATTGTTTAATTTTGACAACTGGAATCATAAATATGTACCTCTAGGTACTGTAGTACTTGAATGTTATTGAACTTAAAATGTCAGAGACCTTGAAATTAAAAAAAAATGTTCAAAGCCTTGAGATTTACCGTCGGGTTTCGGACCCCTGGAAAGGGTTATGAGTTTGTTTTTAACCAACGCCTATGTGTAATAATATGATTGCCATCTTTTACTTTAGATGATGCATTTGATGTAAAAGATGGGTTTGGTATAATAGTGTTCACTAGTATGTTGCTAAAGTGATTCTTATAACAAGAAATCCAGAGGAAAGCAAGCCGATTATTAGTGATATTAGCCCACTTATCTAAATATTTAGCAAGTCGACCAGCGTAATATGTATTATCTTGGCTGACTATTTACTAGTCTGGGTGTTCTGAGCTGCGAGCATATGCTCCTTTAGGGCTAGGTCTCTCCCCCTCCCTTTTTTCTAGCGGGACCGGGACTGGGACCGCCGATTGTTTATGAAAGACATCCGAGAAGTCTTACTGGGTTACACCGGTTTTCCAATGCCTTCTTGGAGTATTCTGTGAAGAGGAATCGCTAACGCGCTGATAGCGGCCAATGACCTAAGATTTGCAGATAACTATCCTATTTCAAGACGTTTGCATGTAAAGGAGAAAACCAGTGAGAAGGGCAGCTACTGAATATGAGCCCTTGGATTCAGAGGCCGCCCCTGTCTTGTTGCTTGAAGAAAGAGATAAAACAATAAACATGTATTTCTAGCAGCAGGGTACAAATTTACATATCGATCGACCCAATATAGATCTATATTCATAGCAGGTAAAAAATCCTATCCCTTCATTGGGATAGCGGCGCTTTTAGCATCAAGGGTGAAAGCAGGTAGGCCGAGTATCTTCATGTGTACATAGACAAAGACTACAGAATAGATTTTATTCTGCAATCGTTAGTCAGATAACGCCATCGGAAATATGAAAGTTTAAGACAGTATACATATGAATACTATAATTTATAACGAAAAAAGTAAAGTGGATTCGAAGTCGAACCACATAAGTCCTGATCAGCCTTCATGTGAAGGAAATCTAGACACACAAGAAGAGATTTGAAAACAGTATGGAATTAACTTACTTGTCTTAGGTACTATCGACTGCTGTGGATCTTCTAGACGTGTTCTTATCGGTGGGCATATGCTCACTAAATTGTGGCACTTCATTTGAAGGCGTTAACCAAAAGCCATTTCGAATTACAGGAATTCATGTGAATCCATTACGAAATGCTCAGTGTATTACATATGTAAACACTTGTGTCTGGAAAATCTAATTGGCCACCGAATAATATGTGTGATTCATGTGAATCCCTTGTGAAATGCCCAGTGTATTACATATGTAAACACTGTTGTCTGGCAGATCTAAATGGCCACCGAATAACATGTGTTACCCGGTGTAGTGGCCATCCTGAAAGAAAATAATAAAAAATATAAATAAAAGGCTGCCCATTTCGAATTACAGGAATTCATGTGAATCCTGTGCGAAAAGCTCAGTGTATTACATATGTAAACACTGTTGTCTGGCAGATCTAAATGGCCACCAAATAACATGTGTTACTCGGTGTAGTGGCCATCCTGAAAGAAAATAATAAAAGATAAAAAATATAAATAAAAAATATAAATAAAAAATATAAATAAAAGGCTGCCCATTTCGAATTACAGGAATTCATGTGAATCTGTTGCGAAATGCTCAGTGTATTACATATGTAAACACTTTTGTCTGGCAGATCTAAATGGCCACCGAATAACATGTGTTACTCGGTGTAGTGGCCATCCTGAAAGAAAATAATAAAAGAGAAAAAATGTAAATAGAAGGCTGCCCACTTACTGGGGCTGCCTAAGAATTAGAGTCATGTCATGAGCTTCTTCTACGGAGAGGACACTCGATTAGACACGTTTCAACAAAAACACTCCCGAGCCCGAGATTTCTCATTGCAAAAAACAAGAAACACTCGCGACAAACGAAACGTCCACACCCGGTCCACACTGCGCGACCGATAAAATTGCATTGAAGCTTAGGGGTGACGACGGGGCGGAAGTATGCTAGTAAGATGGGACCAATGGATGCGAGGACCGTATTCAGGGTATTATTTACTTTAAAATTTTCGGGCATGCTGCGCTGGATAAAATTGCTACTACAAGTAATTGTAATTCGAGAACGGCAATACGAAATATAATATCTACTTATGTACATGCTATTAACATTTAGGTTACTTTAGTTTAAATGCATGTGTTGTTAGTTACAGAATCTACGAAAACGTGCACCTGTCCAATAGACAAAACAAAACGCGATGGAACAGACGTGGAACAGACAGACAACCACATGATAAGTAGTAAGAAATTACATCGAAGAAAACCGATTTTTTCGACTCTCTATGTATCTCTTCCTCTCTTTGTATCGACCTCACTTTTTTCTATGATATCAACGAATAATCCAGTTTAACGTGTCTGCTTTTATTAAACTATCCACCACTATCACTATGGAAGCTATTAGACAGCACGAGAAAAATAATATGGGACAAAGCTCAAAAGATAAATAATATGCAAACAATGGTGCAACATAATGTTATTTATGTGCGATAAAATGTAATTCTTCATAAGATGATGACACTGCCTGGGTATTATTTCAAATTCAATGTTGCGTAGCTGTATGCCATACTTCCTCCTGATATGGATTTAGTATTATGTATTTTATATTCTGATTTCTATCCAGTGGTAAATAGTTATCACTGCAAACGCTAGGAAGCTGATGCCTATATCAATATTTCTCATTATAATTAAAAGTGGATAAAAACACAAGGGACCCTCACATCAAAGGACAACCAGCCATGGGCATAACACTTTATACACATAAGGTTGGATGTTAAAATTACATAATGTTTCCAATGGATAATTATTTGATAAAGGTTTTAAGTAAAAGTAAGGTGGTTCTAAATATTCTGTATGTGGTGCACTTTTCTAAATAGATAATAAGGATTATCTATATGCGTCCTACGATTCACCGGACGCGGCTATCCTAAGAACATCAATAATAACAGAAACGATTTCAAACGTTTTAGGAGCCAAAAAGGAAAGCAATTTTGGATTAATTTATAGAGGAGTATAATTTGTAATGTTCTGTAATATTTTTAGGAGCTGCGTAGTCATTTAAAAATATGTATTTAATGAATTCTCTCAATGCGAAAGCTGACATCTAGGATTTTTCAAAAATACTAATTTATAAATAACACCAGTGTTGGATCTTGCGTTTTTTTCCCAACGGATGGGTCAGGTGATCACTGACAAGACCCAACATATAACTCATAAAAGTCATTTTTTAGTATACGAGTATTTGACACTTGACACTAACGGAAAATCAGTTTCAACAAGCGGGATCTACGATTCCGTGGATTAAACGAACATCGAACAACTAGAAAAAACAGTCAAAGAGATCCAAACAGTGAACTGATTTTTGAGCTTTTTGCGTCAAGATCAGTAATCCTTGTGCGTTCTGTACTTGACACATTACGATACTGTCAATTAAAGATATATCATTTATAACCTTAAAGTACATGATTACTTGTGCTATATTTAGTGCTGTATACATAATAGCAATATCCAGTTTATAACCTACAGGTTCAAGATATTACTTAATAAAAATGATATTCACAACAAAATAAATGCTGCTTTGGCTTCTCCTGGGTTTTCCGGTATGGACAAGTTTCCACCAAATGTTATGTACTGATGGTACCGAAATCAGCAATTCCCTGTCTGTAATGTCACGACAATTAGGAATGTAGCACTTTTTCTGAGAAAAAGTGTTAATTACTTGTTAAAACGGCAAAGTAATAAAACAACTCGATTGAAAATGGATTAGGGTTGTTTACGAGGTTGTTAATAATACTTATCAGTATCATTTCCAGTAAATGTCAACTCTCATGTAACGTCGTACAAATAATAGGCCTCGTAATAGGCCTTTACAGAAACCGTGGTATGGATTCAGTTCGATCAGTATCAGCTGTTTAAGGATCAGTAAACTTAAACTATATAGTTGGATCTTGCTTTGTTTCCGAACTGATGGATCAGTAGTTGATCGACACACCCAACACATAAAACTCATTGCACACTGACGCATAATCAGTTTCAAACAGTGGGATTTATGATCCATGGATTAAATGAACTCCAAACAACTAGAAAGTTGGTTAACGACAAAAAAACAAATGGTTAACAAAAACAGCTACTGATCTGAATAACCAATCGCGATCACTTTCCGTAAGAGTGAACTGATACTACATTAGATGTCTTTCCGAACGTCAAGATCAGTGATCCTTGCGATCGGGTTAACCAAGGGGTTAACCGATCATAGTTTCCGTAAAGGTCTAATCTAGAACGTGTATTGAGCCACAGCCACACTCGCGAAGTTATCCAAAGTTAGTCAAGCCTACTAAGTAACGCAACCTTGAACTTAAACCTAAGATACAGTTTTGTAAAGGCATGTACGTGCACTCAGTTCTCTTGTATGGAGCACAAACATGGACACTAAAAGTGGATACCATGAACAGACTCTCGAGGCTTTTGAAATGTGAACCTTCCGTAGATTATTAAAAATATCATGGACTCAACACATATCTAACGATGAAGTGTTTAGACGTATGAGAAGGGAAAGAGAGTTACTTACAGGGTTACTTACTACAATAAAACGAATCAAGACCGCTTTATGGGCCACATATACCGAAACAACAAGTATGAGATACTAAAACTAATAATAGAAGGAAAAATCGAAGGAAAACGTGATCCTGGTCGCAGACAACATTCATGGTTAAAAAACATACACGATTGGACTGGTATGAAGACATCATCCTTAATTCGTAGCAATCAGGATCATCTTCAACTATTGCAGTAGCATCTATTTTTATTTTATCAACGAGCAAACTAGGAACAGAATCAAAATTGTTCAAAACAGTTGTGTCGGATTTATTTTTAGTTTAAAAACATTTGACCATGTTTCGGAATTCTTCGTCAGACTAAATTGGATGAGAATATGGTTGACCTCATCAAATACCAATATATAGTTTTTGTCCATCGTATTATGATGAAATCAAAACACAGCTACTTGCGAGACAAACTTATTTTTCGTTGTGATACTCATAGTAGGCACTTGAGGGATCAACATAGTCTCTGTATTCCTTACCATCGAACTACCCTCGTCAAAAACTGCTTTTCATATTTACCTGTGAAATTCTATAACAGTATTGATAGTACCTGGAAATCCTTGCCATTACCAAGTTTCAAAAGGAAAATTAAATCTTTTATCTTAGACACACTTTAATCCCTGTGATACACCAGTTTCTGAATCAGTTTGTGTAAGTAGATAAGTGCAGATAGTTGTGTGTATATAGATGTGTTTTTTCCAGAAATTTATTCGTTGGTCCTTTTACATAGTTATTTAGGTTGTTTTGTGCAACATTTATTTGCTAATCGTTGTATTTTTACATTTTATGTTTCTTTTGTATTTTTTTCTTACACCTTTTATATATACTGTCTTGGAGGTTAAGTGTAAGAGTAGCTTTAGCTAAACTTCGCCTCCATCACACTCACTCTAAGGTATTGTACCGTTAGAAATAAAGACGTTTTATTATTATTCTGATTTGCTAAGTTCATATCGCATGATAGCGGTAGCAACAAGTGTTGACGGGCTGTGCCAAGTCAACACCTGAACTATTACTGGTCTGAATTTAGGAAGGATCTCACAATACTACAGGTCTTCAGGATGACAGATTTTTGGAATACTTTGTGTAGCTTTCCGTCCAGGCCTAGCTGGTGCAGGTGTGGGGTGAATGTGTTAGGTGTAAGGCCTGATACCGACATAATTAGGGGGACAATAACAACTTTGTTTTGTTTCCAGAGTCGTTTTACTTCTATGGCAAGGTCTGTGTATTTAGATATCTTTCCAGCGTAGGTGGTTTGAACATTCGTATCATTAGGGATAGCAATATCTATTAAACTTTGTCTGCCTTCGACTAAAAAACTATATCTGGTCTATTGGCTGGGATGGTTTTGTCTGTGTGTATCGACGTCCCAGTAGAGTTTGTATTGATTGTTGTCGAGTACTGATGTCGGTGTATAATTATAATATGGATCTGTGTTTTCGATTAGTTTGTTAGTGGTGGCTAGGGCTTGGTGTATGATTTTGGCTGCAGAGTTATGTCTGGCCGTGTATTCGGTTCCAGCGAGTGTTTTGCATGCACTTGTTATGTGATCTATTGTTTCCTTCTGTTGGTGGCATTTTCAGCAATTATCGTTGGTTACGGATGGATCTTTAATTATGTATTTTTTGTAGTTTCTCGTCGCAATTACTTGGTCCTGAATAGCAAGCATAAAACCCTCCGTTTCTGGAAAGAGCTGGCCATCCTGCAGCCAAGTGTATGACTGTTTTTCATTTATGTGATCTTGTGTAATTCGGTATCTATGTTTGCCGTGGAGTGCTTTCTGCGACCAGGTGTTTATTTTTTCTTGTTGTGATTCTATGGGATTGTGTGTGTCTGCTGCGTGATCTGGACTGGAAAGGGTGAGTGGTGTATAATTCTTGTCTGCTTTGACTATTGCCCTATGTAAATTCGTTTGTTTGCTTTGAAAGAAAGGTCTGAGTGTTTTTATTTGCTTTATGCGGAGTGACTGTATATCTATAATTCCTCTGCCACCTTGTTTTCTATCTATGGTCAGCCTTTCTTTGCATGCGTTCGGATGTGACATTCTGTGTTTCGTGAGTTCTGTCCGTACCAGGATTTGGATGTTCTCTATGTCAGTGTGCGACCACTTGATGATGCCGAAGGAGTATGTGAGGACCGATATCGCGAATGTGTTAATGGCTTTTGTAAGATTTCTGGAAATTAGTTTTGTTTTTAGTAGCTTAATAAGGCGGTCTCTAAACTCTTGTATAAGTTGTTCTTTGACTTGTGAGTGGTCTATCTTAACACTTTGATTGCAACCCAGGTACTTGTATGTTTCGGCCTTGTCCATGTTGTCCAGTGTTTGGCCAGTTAATGCTTCCCGTTCTTGATGGCTCTTCCACTGACCTTTGTTAATGTGGAGCACCTTGCACTTACTCATTCCGAATTCCATCCTTATGTCTGACGTGCAAACTTCCGTTATTCTGAGCAATTCTCTCAGTTGTACTTCAGTTGCTGCATATAGTTTTATATCATCCATGTAGAGGAGATGATTGATTTTATGTTGATTAACTTTCTCGTGTCAAATGATGAAACCACAGTTTGTGTTGTTGAGTACATTGGAGAGCGGATTTAAACAGAGGCAGAACCACAGTGAACTGAGAGAGTCTCCCTTATTATTATTATTATTATTAAATAAGTGTATGCCGAAATTGTCGCCAACCTTCATTAAATGGAGATGGCACCTGAAGAAGAAGAAGATACTAATAGATGTCTTTATGTCTTTCTGAACGTCAAGATCAGTGATCCTTGCGATCGGGTTAATCCAATCATAGTTGACCTAAAGGCCTAATATAGAACGTATGTTAAGCCGCAGCCACACTCGCGAAGTTATTCAAAGTTTGACAAGTTGTCAAGTACGAGAACTACGAAGCGTACCTATATGGTTGCTTCGGACTACTTCGCGCCAATTCGAGCCACTTCCAGCCGTTATCGGTCTCTGCGCCGAGGCAAAGGATCGAAGTCGCAAGGCCAAGTGACTGTCCACAATCCTCAGGCTAACTCGTCGAAAGAAAATGTTCTGTAAATCTATTTTGTGGTAAAAATGAGGCACATGTGAGAGCTCACAATGCAAGTGCAGCTGCCTCTTGCACATCATCAATTTCGCCGCCGTCAGCTGACTTTGTTATTAACAAAATAAGGTTAATATCTTATCTATCGAGCGGAGTTCGTCCTGGAGTTAAGCCAGTAGTGCGGTGACCCTTCTCGTACTCGACTTACTTCGACGAGGAGCTTTACAATCGACTGAACTTCGTATTCCAAGAGTGGCCGGCACATTGTCGTCATACGCCTTTCGCCACAATCATGCTGAGGAAAGAATAAATATTGGTTCAGATCATGTGATCACGATTATTTTAATTTTTTTTATTTTATATTATTATTCTTATAGAAGTTTTTTTATAGTTAATGGTGCTATTTTTCGATGTAGGCCCATTCCAAGCATAGTGCCATGCGTTGTTTAGAAGTAGGTAAACATATTATATACAACTATGTTGCTTACGTGACAGATAAGGTACTTTAACTGATATCTTAAATACAATTAGGGTTTTAATGTTTAAACAGTGATCATTGGCACTGTAATGCTTATCAGAATTGTTAAAGTGAATATTCCTGTGTGCATATTAGTATATATTGCATGCCTCGTTTGTGAGCTTTTGTTGTTGTAAAACTCGGATGAATTGCTAAATCCAAATGGTTTACCTACATTGTTATCCAGGACACCAAGCATACACAAAACAAGAAGAGTCACTTGGCGTCGGTCCTTTGAAGTGGGTTGCACGGAGGTGAACCGCTTGAAGTTCTAATTAACATGCCATAGCCACCGATCGGGTGCCTTCGTGCGATCTCGTTTATTTATAAGGGCACTCTGCTGCGCGGCGTTGGCGTTAAACTTTGCAGGAGGACTAATAAATATAACTGAAAAAAAATGGCGTCAAGTCACTTGACTTATTACTTCCCACTCATTATAGACGGAAATGAGCGACGTAAATTCTCGTTATGTAGATATCATATAACGCCCAAAATCATATTATCAAAAAACCTATCCCCTCTATCGGTGTGGGAAGTAAAACGAGTAAAACGATCAGAAACCTCCAAATCGCCTAAAAACGAAGTCTGAGCTGTTTTTATATTTTAAGTTTTTTGATTATTGCTGCCCTGCCACTGACTCGATTTCTAAAAACCATACGCTTTTTCCATCCTCGCCACGGCAATAATAATGTGTCAAAATTCTCTCATCTAAAGCAATACTCATTGTATACAGGGTGAGTCAAGCTCAACGCCTCGGACTCTTGTGACCAAACGATACCACTTTTCGAAAAATCGACTGTGCGAGTGTATGTAGGTCGAGTTGCACTACATTTTAAAAATAATGACTTTTATACAGGGTGTCTAATAAAAGTGTGACATATTAAAGTTGTTTTTTTAAATGGAATACCCTGTATATTATTGCATATTTAGATTCCCGGGTGCATTTTAGTGTGACATTATGTATCACACATGGGACTTTAAGCGAACCGTTTAGGTGCATATCACAGTTTTGGGTATAGGAAGATGTCAGAAAAAAATTGAATATCGCAGCTATTATAAATCTTAGAGGGCTGTGACTTTGGCGTGTTACTAAGCATGAAATGTCTCAGCTTACGTTAGACAGTCGGGTTCGAATTACATTTGTACTTGGAGAAATCGGTAAATCAATCAAGGAAGCTTCAATCAAAGGTAACTTGATTTTTTCAAATGGGAATGCATAATTTCTTTTACACGAGCGAATGTGCAATTTGATAAGCTTTCTAATGATATGTAGTTATAAATATCAATCTGTGGTATTTTGATTTAATTTCAAATTTTCGGTAAAACCGGTGTTTTTCAATTTTCCTACCTATAAGCAACCTAGCAGGCCATGAAATATAAACAAAAAACTGTTCAGATGGAACAAAACAACTAACTTAGCAGATAGTGACGGACGAACTAGAGTAAAGGGACAAAGTTATAAAAATGACTTACAACAAATCAATTCTAACCAAAAATAGCAGACATAACACATCTAAGGTTAAAAAGCAAAAAGCAGCTAGAGTAAAACAGAAATGGGTATTTTTCACAGCATACCGGCTACTACAATATTCTAAAGATTGACGATTCACAAAACCATTGTGAATTTTGAAATGAAAGGAAATCTACCACGTAATGTTGCTGGCAATTTAATAGCTTCAGAATAAAATTTCACATTTCATGATTTAAAAAAATAATAACCGATACCTCTGACTGGAGTTCTGCAAATTCTTCAATACTCATAAGCAAGATCGCCGAAAATGAAGAATAAATTAAAAATCTGCTCAAATTATTAAACATAATTTACGTGGCAGAAAATTAAAATATGATTTGTCAGTATCCCTTTTTTGCGATCTTGCAAAGAGATACTGAATAATTTAAAGGACGACAGTGAGAGGTATCATTACTTTTGACTTTGACGGAAATGACTACTGTTTTATACCATGAAATGTGAAATTGCATTCTGAAGATATTAGACTGACGGCAACGATCGCTGAAAGTTTTGCTTTCATTTCAAAGTGTTTAGTGATTTTAGAAATTTTTAATCTCTAGTACATTGCAGTCGCTAGTAGGCTGTAAAAATTATCCATTTCTGTCGTACTCCAGCTTCTCTTTAACCTTAGACATGTTATCGCCGTTCTTTCTGGTTAAGTTGATTTGTTGTGGGGAATTTTTATATCTTGTTCTTTTACTCTAGTTCTGCTGGATCTTTTTACTAAGTTAGTTACTTCCTTCCATCTGAATACAATTTTGTTTAAATATTTCAAGGCCTGCTAGTTCGTTTATAGGTAGGGAAATTACTCGGGAAATTAAAAAACACTGATTTCGTTGAAATCTCTAAATTTAATAAAAACTACCATAGACTGATATTCAAAACCTGATACAATTAGAAAGCCTATCAAATTGCACATTTGATCGTATAAAAAAAATTATGCATTCCCATTTGAAAAAATCAAGTTACCCTTGATTGAAGTTTCCTTAATTGATCTACCGATTTCTCCAAGTACAAATGTAATTCGAACTCGACCGTCTAATGTAAGCTGACACATTTCATGCTTAGTAAAACAGAAAAGTCACAGCCCTCTATGATTTATAATAGCTGCGATATTCAATTTTTTTCTGACATCTACCTAGACCCAAAATTGTGATTTGCACCTAAACGGTTCGCTTAAAGTCCCATATGTTTGTGATACATAAAGTCACACTAAAATTCATCCAGGAATCTAGATATGCAATAATATGCTGGGTATTCCATTTAAAAAAAATGGAGTCAAGTTGATTGACTCAGTACTTCCCACACATTACTGTGATATCAGTTTATTATTTTCCCATAGCATGAAGCTTTAGTCTGAGATCCCTTGCAACCAAATCATCGGCAGCCTTCCCTCCCCTAAAATTGTCTTATGCCGCTAAGTCTTTCCTTCAGAGGTCAATGGACAGGCTAAAACATCTAAAAACGAAGTTTGGGTTGTTTTCATACTTTTAGTTTTTTGATTATTGCTATATACGCTGCCACTTACACGATATTTAACAAACATACGCGTTTTGCATCCTCACCACGGTAATAATACTGTGTCAAAATTTAATTAGAATCAATTTAATAGTGTCCACGTTACAAAACACAAAAAGATCTAAAGCAATAAATACTCGTATGTATGTATACAGAAAATTCTAAGTCCCTTAGTTTCCGTAATACGCTAGGCAATGTTCGGATGGACCTAAAAAGTTGATTTACGTCGCTAGGTCTTCCTTCACAGGTTAGTGGACAGCCTATTATGAATACAAGAAATTTCTCAGTTTTTCAACTTCCCACCCCCTACCCACCCCAATTTCACCCCACCCAAAAAAAACGCAGAAAATGATCAGGAACCTCTAAAACGCTTAAAAACGAAGTTTGAGCTGTTTTTACATTTTTACTTTTTTTTATTATTTCTGCGCCGCCATTGGCACGATTTATAAAAACCATACGCGTTTTCCATCCTTGTCATGGTAGTAATACTGTGTCAAAATTTCATTAACATCAATTCAACAGTTTCCTTGTAACACAATATAGAAGGATCTAAAGCAATACTCTCGTATGTTTACACCAGAAAAAGTCCTTTGGTTTCTGTAATAGGCAAGGCAATGTTCGGATGGACCTGAAAAAGTTATTTATGTTGCTAGGTCTTCCTTCATGGGTCAGTGGACAGTCTATTATGAAAGCAACAAATTTTTCAATTTTACAACCCCCCACCCCCCAACCACCCCAATTTCACCCCCACCCAAAAAAAAGTAAAAAATGATCAGGAACCTCTAAAACGCCTAAAAACGAAGTTTGAGGAAAATTTAATTTTTTTTGTTTTTTGCTAATTACTCCGCCGCCCCTGCACCGATTTTCAAAATTATAAGAACATTACCTACTACGACCCCCCAGCATATCGCTGCCCAAATTTCATCACAATCCATGCAGCGGTTACTGAGATTACGAGGACACAAAAACGCGTACAGACAGACCGACAGACAGACCGACGGAAATGAGTGACGTGGATTTTCGTTATGTAGACATCATGAAACGCCCAAAAAGTGTATTATCTCAAAATCGAAAATTTTCGCGATCACAATACTCCCCTCACCTATCGGTGTGGGAAGTAAAACATAACTTTGATATGTCACGCTTTTATTAGACACCCTGTATAAAAGTCATTATTTTTAAAATGTAGCCCAACTCAACCTACATACACCTGCAAAGTCGGTTTTTCGAAAAATGGTATCGTTTGGTCTCAATAGTCCGAGGCGTTGAGCTTGACTCACCCTGTATGTGTATACATCAGAGAATTCCCTTAGTTTCTGTAACAGGCAAAGCAATGTTCGGATGGGCCTAAAAAAGTGTATTATGGCGCTAGGTCTTTCTTTCGAAGTTTGAGGAATATTTGGATTTTTTGTTTTCTGCTAATTACTCTCCAGCACATACACCCATTTTCCAAAATTATAACAGCATTAACTACTGCTCGACCTACTACGACCCCGCAGCATAATATAGCTACTCAAATTTCATCACAATCTATGCAGCGATTACTGAGATTACGAGGCTATAAAAACGCCAACAGGCAGACAAACCGACGGAAATGAGTGACGTGGATTTTCGTTATCATCATAAAACGCCCAAAAAGCGTATTATTTCAAAATCGAAAATTTTCACGATCACAATACTCACCTCACCTCTCGGTATGGGAAGTAAAAAACTAAACATTACTCTTTAGATCATCGGACTAAACACGTAAAATTCATTTCTAAAATAAGCTCAACAATAATGGAGGAAAAATTGTAGTATGACTGAAATAAGCATCAGGGGCTCCATTTACGAATAATTATGGCACGAAGCGCCCACGGTTTTCCATATCATACTACTATTTTTCGTTCATTATTGTTTTAAGCTTATTTTAAAAATTATTTTTAACTTTTTAGCTCGATGTTATTTAAATGCGTTTTTAGTTTTGTAAACTATACTTATTTTTAAATGTTTTATACCAAACAGTTGGATGTCAAGCCTTTTAAGCTCTCGTCAATACGCCTCTCGTCAGTACGCCTCTGTGTAATATTAACAAACTTTTGAGGTGTCTGCGCCATCTCTTATTCAGCGGATGTCGCCACTGGTCCGACGGATTTGAAGCCGTCAAAATCGTTTTCGCACCAAAGTTGGCGCGTTCAATGTTCGGTCTTAATCCAAAGCAGAGTTGCAAGCTTACAAACAGGTGAAGCTAACAAAAGCGTGTTCATAAAAATCTATACGTCTGATAAAATGTACGAACCCAGATATATCCGACGACACATCAGGCCGTCGCCGTCGATAGTATGCAGACCTGCCCTACCCTATACATATACTGCATTGGAGCTGAAATTTGCCCAGATTTGCTAAAGAAGAGTACAACCAAAGAGCGACTGAGAAAGGTAACATTGAGGGTGGAGCTTAGAGTGACTCTTTTTGTTGTGCTTGTGCTTGGTGTCAATGGAAAAGTTCACAGATACATAAAATTACTTCAAGTTTTTTAATGAAGGCACATTATATCGCCCTTGTTCAACAAAATTATGCGCAACATCATCAAAGTGAATTGATTTCAGGATGTTACACATACATAGGAGTATATCCTGACATACATATATTATGTACAAACAGAAAGCAAGTGAGAAACTTTTTGGGTTTCTCCAACCCTCAGTCCTCCTCTAATTAAACCACACCTCAATTTAAATTGAATTTATATTCAACTTTATTGATTACTCCACCGCCAATGGACCCATTTCATTAAAATAAAGCTACATAAAATAACTAGTTTTTGGTTTGTCAGCAAAGCACGCAGCATAAGTACTATGAAAATAATAATACTTGTTAATTGTGTCAAAATATTCGCAGCATATAAGAAACACAATTAGTTATGGACCTAGTGAAAAAGTGAAATAGGCATGCAGCAATTCCAGTTTTCAGTACGGCTTATATTTCTGGGAATACGCTAACACCCCAGCCAACCCTTCGACCATAGATTTGCGTAAAGAGATCTATGGGTCCAACCGAAAAACCAGCACTTTCACTATCATGATAGTTAATACAGGGTCGATAACTCCACTACTGTAGAAGATAGCGAAAAAAGTTGTATACAGGGTGATCCATAACTACGTGGTGATGCAAACATGCATTTTTTTTAAAATGAGACACCCTATATATTATTCCATATTCAAATTCTACTAATGATGTTCGACTTTTCAATATAGGGTAATGTTACATTATACACGGTATTTCAAAAGTTATGACCATTTTTATATCCAAATCCGAGTCCAAATACTTAATGTATATTATATCAAGAAGTGATGAATCAAAAATCATTTTTTTACACGGAGGAATAAAAAATATCCTCTAGTTTTAAAATCGCGAAAAAGGAGCTCGCGACGGATATTCGTATACAGGGTGATGTAGAATGCAAAATCTAGATTTTCTCTCTTTTTTTAAATGTAACCCCCAATATTTTATTATACCAAAGAATTGCTTTTAATATGCTCTTTCATCTTTGTATAGCACTTGTTATAGCTGCATTCATTAGTTTCTGAGATATTTCGATTTTTCTACAAATTTTAAATATACCTTCTATTTGTTTACTAAAATTTATTTATTTTCAGAAATACTATCAAATTTTATTTTTGCTTAACAAACAACTAAAATATAAGGCCATAATAGTACTTGATCAAGTCAAAACACTGAATTATCGAGATAATATAGGTAAAGTGTGCTGAGGAAACAATTTTAATAGACGTCATGCATAATTATCAAGCAGATCTATCAGTAGGCTATGAAATATTAAACGACATAGTCCAAATAAAACGATTCTTCAATCTTTCAAACGCATTAGTTTTAGAATGACTCCGTTCTGGATTTTGCTGTTCATAGTTGATATATTCTAGAGGCAAGTGCGCAATTTCTCAAAGATTCTCCCGAGGATTCTCCTAAATACCTTGAATGGAAAAATTAATTTTTAAAGCTCGTTTCTCACACAGTACGGAATTATTGAGCAGGTTATGAAAACCGTCAATTTTTCAAAGCCTACTTGAAAAATCTGCTTAATAATTATGCATCACGCCTACAAAATTGTTTCCTCAGCATACTTGACTTTATTATCTCGATGATTCAGAGTTTTGACTCCATCAAATACTATCACGACCTTATAATTTAGTTATTCGTTGGATAAAAAACAAATTCGATAGTACTTTCTCAAAATAAATAAACTTCAGTACACAAATAGAAGGTATATTTTAAATTTACCGAAAATTCGAAATATCTCGGAAACTGGTGGACGTAGGTACAATAAGTGCTATATACGCAGATGAAAGAGCATATTAAAAGCAATTCTTTGGTATGATAAAATATTGGGGGTTACATTTAACCAAAAAGAGAAAATCTGGATTTTGCATTCTACATCACCCTGTATACGAATATGCGTCGCGGGCTTGTTTTATAGCCAATTTTGAAACTAGAGGATATTTTTAATCTTTCCATATAAAAAAAATAATTTTTGATATACCATACGTTCGTTTGACAGCGATTTGGATATAAAAATGTATTGTGAAAAGAGAAATTATTAGTAGAATCTAAAAATGGGATAATATATAGGGCAAGATATAGGGTCTCATTTAAAAAAATATATGTTTGCAAGACCACGTAGTTATGGATCACCATGTATAAATCAAAATATTTTCTGAGCAAGGACCATATCTGTGACTACAACTTTTATGTACAACTTTTTTCGCTATCTTCTACAGTAGTGGAGCTATCGACCGAGCCGGTACTAAAAGCTCACCCTGTATATATGTAACCAGTGAGTGAATGAAAGTAGAAGAGAGATTTTATGGTGTCAAGAACAGCCAGTGCACAGGCCTATAAGCGGACCCTTATACACCTCTCCTTACTCTATAATACCGAGTCTAATACCCAAGTCCAGCCCCCATCGCAAAGGTGAGGATGGCCTTGAGTACTGCCCCTCCTGTGTCTTCAGGTTCAAGGACCCAAGTATAGTATGCCCAACGAATTCGAATAGGCTATTCGAATTCGTTGAGTATGCCTGTAATAGGCAAGGGCTTCACAGCGACCTAGAATGTATGCCGAGGACACTTCTTCCTCGCCACAGCGTGCACCCGTCTGGTCGCTTGCCGCCCACACCACATACAAGTGACGTCTGAAAGACAGAACCACCGCCCCATCTCGGCCAGCGCCCCTAAAATAAGTTCTCGAGCTTGACGGAAATGTCCAGACATTCCTCTCCGAGTTCCTCTCCATCTCATAAGATTTTTTTGCAACTGCACCGCTGTTTTCCTTCTAGTGGTACCTGCTGCCAGCTCCACAGCCGGCTCAGGGCCCAGAACATTATTCCTCGACCGACACCTCAGAGTAACAACTGAACATAGAGGTAGTAAACAACTAATTCTAATAAGCCAACATCTTTAATTGTATAATATCCAGAAATATTCCATTCTACGTTAAAAAAGACGGTATTCTGATGGCTCAGAAATGATTACAGCAAAATCAATAGATATGTTGACCTCTACTGCAATCGAGACTGCAATACTGCATGTTTCTTCATCATTAGCGCAAATTCTGTCTTACATAAATTTTGAGGAGTTGGCAACGCCCGAGGCAACGCCTATGTAATTTTCCTGCGATTTGTTTACGGTAACCTCCGACTGTCAAACGTTTGTTTTGTTTGTACGTCTTTTATGCTTGGTCAGTAAAATCGAATTCGCTATTTGTTGGTAACCGTAGTGAAGCTTTAAGGACTTGCTGTGCTATATTCGAGTGTAGTTTAACAGTTTTTCGAGATGGGACAGTGCAGAGCAGTGTTTGGGTCTGAAGTGTCAAAAGATGATGGCTTTTAGCACGCCACGCTGAAGTGGTATGTTTACTACCTCTATGTTCAGTTGTTACTCTGAGACCGACACAAACATTGCGAGCGCGTACGCCGGCGCCGTTCCATTACCGAAAACTCCAGCCTGACCACATAAGTGACCCCTGATGTCCTCTCCGAAATGTCATCTAAGACCTTTCTACATTGCAGAACGAGCCTTGATGTAAACCTACAATCACTCAATGCTTTTAATGCTGCCCAGCCGCCAGAGCAAGTAGTAGTCCGCTCACTGAATTTCGTGAATACGAGAGGCACAAGCTAAAATCGCGTAAATTTCTGCTTGGAATACCGTGGTGCGTCCTCCAAAAGAGAAGGAAAGTACGTCGCCAGTAATAACTTTCGTCGACCAGACGGTTTTGGCCAATGTTAGACAACTACCGAAACAGCTGCCCGAATCAGCATTTCTGGTCTTCAATTTCTAGAAGTTGAAGGACGGTCTTGCACAAACGAATATCATAATTTCGGAAGACAAAATATAGTAACTTTAACATACCACACCCATATTTCTAGGTATTAACAACGAACGTGCTTGAAAAAACTAATAGTTTCAACAATCACATCTGACATCTGATTTCCTTCTGTAAAGATGGATGATGTTATTTTCATTGATGACGGATGAAGAGTAATTATTATCACAGGTAATTTATTATCTTGGAATCAGAAGTCATTTAGGTACTTTCATACTTTAGAAATCGAAAAGATTATTATACATGAAAATATATGGACAAATTTTGAGGGGGATGTATAGACAACTGAAAATGTGTTGGAAATATCAAGAAGTTCAAGTGGAGTTCACAGAAGTACAAAAGAAGGTATGAGTTCGCACACATACAATAAAAATACATCACTGGAAGTAGAATTCTCTACAGAATTATTATAATATTTAGCCGAATATTTAGCTGTGTTCTACATAATACTTATACACTAATATTATGTGAACACTTCTCAATTTTTGAAAAAACTAATAAAAAGCTTTTTTAAACTTTTTCTAAGCTTTGTATTTTTGCAACGCTTCAATTAATTTCATCCAAAACTCCTCGGAGTCTTGTGACCAAACGGTCTCTTTTCAGGAAAATAACTACGCGAGTTGGACTATGTGATTAAAACCATGGCATTTATAAAGGGTGTCTAATAAAAGCGTGAAATATTAATGTTGTGTTTTTTAAATGGAACATCCTGAATATTATTGCATATTCAGATTCCTTGGTCGACAATTCTAGTGTGACTTCATGTATCCAAACCGTTTAGGTTCAAAGCACGATTTTGGTACCTATAAGTAGCAGCACCAATTATAAAACTTGGAGGCTGTGACTGCCGTATGGCTGAGCATGAAATGCATCGGTATAGGTTAGACGTCAGACGGTCTTTAACACTTGCAGGAATGGGTAGACTAGAAAACTTGAATCAGAGGTAGGTACCCGAGTAGGTACCTATCTTGATTTTTTTTAAATTAGGATGTCTATTTTTTTAATACAATTAAATGTAAAATTCTAATGATACAAGGTTATGAATATTATTCTCTGGTAGTTATCATTTTCAAATTTTCAATCAAATCAGTGATTTTCAATCTTCTTACCTATAAGCAACCTAGCAGGTCATGAAATATAAATCAACACCTGTTCAGATGGAAGAAAACAACTAATTTAGCACAAAGCAGCTTGAACTAGAGTAAAGAGACATTATCATAAAAATTCCTTACAACTAATCAACCCTAACCAGAAACTACAGAGTAAACACATCTAAGGTCAAAGAGAAGCTGGAGTTAGTGTCTGACCGACACTAACTACTTTTTACGGCCGAAACAGAAACCGTAACCGAATTTCGACTTTCGTCTCAGTTTCGGCCGAAACCGAAACAGAAACATCAATATAATGTCAGTAATTTTTTTCGTGGGAATAAAAAGGAATAACACCATCAGTATTATCACACCTTATCTCAAATAAATTATTTGTACTTTTTCAAAATAAGGAGTTAATCTGAACAACTATTTCATATTTATATTATATTTTCTATTTTAAGAACTAAATAACTTTGACAATTTTCGTCATTCCTTATGACACTCTTATCATTTAGCAATTTCTCTGAATTTAAGTTACTGTTATGAGCTTCATTGAGCTACAATTATTGTTGACTATCAGTGTTTGTGATTGAACAATCTAATATTGTAAGCGAGAAACAATAATTTATCAACCTTCTCGCTCAGCAAATTGCTTCTTGGGTCTGAATAAATTTGGCTAGCAGCACCAAATAGTTGTTCTGTGGAAACAGTCGTCGGTAAGGCCGACATGGATTTTAGAGGAACCTTTCTCAAAGACAGAAATGCAATTATTTGCAGTTTTTGCCCCGATAAGTAAGGCTTCTTAACTTGTGATAAGGTATTATCATATCATCATCTACACAGCAAAATGCCACTTCGTCGCTTGTAGATCCGTGCTGCGAGAGCGTCCGATCGTGGCACGAAATCAATCGAATTCAGTTTCGGTTTCGGCCTTAATTTCGGCTGGATGGCAACCGAAACTAAACCGAAACCCGTTTTTTGCCGAAACTAGACCGAAACGAAAACAGAAACCGAATGTTCGGTCGGACACTAGTTGGAGTACGACATAAATGGATATTTTTCACAGCCACTGAAATGTACTAGGGATCTCTAAAAGGGATGATACACGTACGAACTTTAAGTACGCGGTTTTTAAGTTCGCGAACTTACTTGGCTCGACGCGGTGACACACGTGAAGCTGAAATCACGCATTTTGATGATTTTCCTAAATAAACAAAACTTTTAACAAACTCCAAACACAACAAGCGTTGCGGATCGATGGCCTGCCGAAGCAGAGTGGTGGCTCGCGGCTCGCAGTACGAGCCGAGACAAGCTACGAGCAACATTTCAAACCAGTTGGCTCGCCGGCGGTTTGCGCGACGGTTTTAAAGTACGCGTACTTACGGTGACACACAGGCGAAAAAGGTCGTCGAGCCATAAGTACGCGTACTTGCTCGTACGTGTATCAGCCCTTTAAGAGTTTGACAATTTCCAAAACTATTAAAAACTTTGAAATGAAAGGAAAACCACCAGCGAATGTCGCTGGCAGTTTAAGGAAAATAAGCTAAAGTATATCTGTATATAGTAACAGGGGTTAGGAATTTGATAGTCCTGCTTTATCTGTTCCATAATCGTACTGAGAACCATGCTGAAGGCGTTCGGAAATCCATGTGCAATGATGTCAAGACACTAGGTCGATATGTAAACAACACCAAACAGCTGATATTTGAGTAAAATTATAGACATTCGTCACCTCGCAACAATGAAGAATCCCTATTCCACCCATGAACCGTGAAACAGTGGTTACCGGACGGCCCCATTGCCATTGTGCAGGTAGTACCTGTGGTCGTACGTTGAACAAAGTAACGTATCCACCATACTCTGGCAACACTGTTTTCGGTAGTACTTCTGCCTACCGTCGTACCTACCTAGTGTGCTGATGGTGGTGTCTCAGCAGCGCTGCGGTACTCAACAGCGGTACCGGAAGCTCTGTAAACAACTCCTCCATCGCAGACATTCCGATGCGACTTTTGAAGCCCCAGGGCACGCCTTAGGACTAACTGCGACACATCTGTACTACCGGTACTATGGTACTAAACACAATAACAACGAGGCACCCGACGCACTATAACAAGTACCTTTGATAATGCACACAGCCCGTAGCAGGAACCATTCGAACGACCGTGTCACTGGGAGCACTACGTGGTAGTACCGCACCGGAACGAGGACATGGGGGTGTATTTACCCTTACGTGATGTTACGTGTTTGTCGGACGCGAACACGGCGACGATCCGCACATACACACGGTTCATTTCAAACTGCCGTGTTCGCGACGTTTCGTGGTCGACGAGCGGACCAGCTGTGCGTTGATTGGTCGGCGTTCGAGTCACGTGAACGATGGTTGCTAGATCGGGGAACGGAGAGATGGTCGGGTATCGCGAAAGGTAGCGTAGATGACCGACGCTGTTGCCAAGTTTCGATTTTCCGGGGAAATGGGGACTTTTTAGGCTGGGTGCCGGTGGTGGAATGTCTGTTGAAAATTAATATTAATATTTCATAGCAAATCGAACTAAAAGACATAAAATAATTTTAATTTAGCTGTTTTTGTCCAGTAGAGTCGTAAGCCATCTAATTCAACAAAATTGGATAAGCTAAGCTCTATAGAGTTTAAAATAACAGCGATGGATGAAACGAACAAAATTACATTAGGCTCAGTCACTTTGTTATACAGGGTGCCCATTATATATGGAATATAGTATATATCTCTGTAAATAACGATTCTTCTTCTTAGCGTGCCTATCCGTTCCGGACGTTTTGGCGATAAGCAAAGCAATTTGAACTTTACTTGCTGCAGCTCTGAACAATCCTTGTGTGGACAGGGAGAACCAAGTTCTAAGGTTATTCAGCCAGGAGATCCTACACCTACCGGGTCCTGTTCTTCCGAAGACCTTTCCCTGAAGTATCAGCTGGAGCAGACCGTACCTCTTTTGAATAACGATTCCATAAAAATAATTTTATATAAAACTTGTTTAATATCGTACTACCCAGAATACGGCAGTATTCATTTGTTTTTGTTTCAGAAAACAAATAATTAACGAAAACCAATTAATTTTCCAATGACATAATGTTAGTACCAAATACAAGAGAATGTTCATAAAAAATTTAAAACTATTATGTCAGCATTAATCTAGTATGTATTTTACATTAAAATAAAATGGATCAGCCTGTAGTTTCTTATTATCCATTGAAGACAAAACGAAATTATCAATGAAATGGTTTCCATCACAATAGGTGTCCAACATGTTCTTCAGCAGGCACGCATTTGGGGGGGGTCCAGGGTGTCCCCCCCCCCCACGAAACGAAATTTTGTTTTGCTGATGAAGTCGTCCCAGAGGTCAAAACCTAATCTGGACCCCCCCCCCCCCCAAAGCCTGTTCTTCACCACTTACTGCAAAACAGTAGCCTAAAATGTCACAAAAACCTTGAAAAGAATTTCTGGGCATTTTGGAACACCCCTTATTGTGATGAAAACCATTTCATTGCTAGTTTCGTTTTGTCTTTAATGATTAATAAGAAAAGTACACGCTCATTTGTTTTATTTTGATGTAAGATACAAACTAAGTTAATGTTATTGATCTAATAACCTTAATAAAGTTTTCAATTTTTCTAAACAATTTTCTTGTACTTGGGTACCGATTTATGTTATGTCATTGAAAATAAAAGAAAAATCTCTACCAAATGAGCCTAATGAAAGGGTACATGCTGTTTAAAAACAAATCAATTCTATTTAAACAACTTTATATATATCTTTCTTATAAAATCATGATTTACTGGGGTATATTCCATACATAATGGACACACTGTATATTTTCATAAATATTCGACTTTTATAATTAGCAGCTAATCCGATAGCTATGTATAGCAACCTACGCTTTTTTATTTTCTTACAACTATGCAGGGCCGGATAGACGTATAGGCTAGAAGGGTTGCAGTCTATATAGGTACTTATATCCCCCTCACCCATTGAAGTAAAACTATATCATCTCATATTTGCCTATAGCTCCCCCCCACCGGAATGGACTAACATTATTACTCTTGCTCCAGACCATATCTGTATGTCCCCCCATAAGGAGCAGAATCCCATAATAATTTTAGTAGCCATCCGGGAGGGTGGGGGGGGGTATGCTATAGGCAATTATAGTATACGACATGATACAGTTCATTTTTATTTTTAGTTCCAAGGGGAGATATGTCCCCCCACTCCCCTCGTATCTACGCCAGTTGGGCACGTATTTAGGGGGGGTGTCCAGGGAGTCCGGACCCCCCCCCCGAAACGTTATAAAATGCCATCTAAAAAATAGAATCCACAAATTTGCACCCCCCCCCCCCCGCGCTAATTTATGGATTTAAGGTGGCAACTCTAATTGGACCCCCCCCCGAAAGGTCAACCAAGTGACACCCATAATCTGGACCCCCCCCAAAACCAAATTCTGGATACGTACCTGACGCCACTGAATATTTGTTCATTATGAAACCGTACTAGTATGAAGTTTTCTATCTAATATAATATAATAAAATACAGGATGTCCAATTTTCAATTTTTTTTTATATCTTGTATTTCACACTTTGGTGTCAATTTCTGAACACCTTGTATGTAACTTGAGGTTCCATTTGAAACAACTTTTTTATTGGACGTTCAGAAATATTTCCGATCACATGTTGTTTTCAACCCATAGATACAAGATTGAAGTAGAGCCCAGCACCAAATTTTAAAAATGCTATAATGTATAGAATGTTCCATTTGAAAACTACCCTTGACTAGTCCTGCTCCGAAATTTTCAAAAAATGAAATACTAAAGACTCTAATCCAATGTTTGGGTGAATCACCCTGTACCAGGACCATTGGCGTAGTTAAGTTCCTGAATCTGAGGGGGCTTAATCCTGGATCTGGGGGAGCTTAAGTCCCCGCCCAAGGTACAATAAACATAATAGAACGAACTATTTTTGGATTTTTGGGGGGCTAATACCATTCCTCGGGGGCTTAGCCCCCCAAGCCCCCACATAACTACGCCTATGACCAGGACGAATCCCGAAAACTATAGGGGATGATTTCTGGCACAGACTTATGATATAATATGATTGAATTATAAGTTTATTCTTAATACCAAAAAAGTTTAAATTCCCTTAATTGGTTCGTGAATTGGTTAATGTGTGGGCCTCTTTATCATCTTTGTACCGTACAAGCAATACCTACATCATATGATATTTGCTATAAACAATCGACAAAAACATTCAAAATACCCGTTAGCGTAATCCGACCGTCTCCGTTCTGCAAAGAATTCCCGAAAGTGAAAATGGGCCACACACGTTTCAGTTAACTTTACAACCAAACTTCAAACGTTGATTTCTCTGGAACAAATGCGAATTTCAGAATTATTCCTTTTGAAATCGGCTTTCTATTCCGCAACCTAAGTGCGATTTCTTTTTTTCGGAATTCGTCCTGGGACACGATGTATACGATAATCTGAACCTGCACGTATACACTTCCGGGAGGAGAAGGGGGGCAATTTTATTAATTGAGGGAGTTACCTCCCCTGAATCCACACCTGTACGCACATGGGAAACACACGTACCACACGGAAGCATGTCAACGATAAGACCAAATAAATAACATACACAGTTAAAAGTAACAATATGCAAATCGTAGAATATTATTTATGTTTGCTAAAATGTAATTCTTCATTCGAAACTGACATTGCGTGGGAGCCTGTATCAAGATTAATGGTTATGGTCTTATTCATATTCGCTAAAAAAATTGTTTTGTTTATAATTATGCAATAATAGTTATGGAGTATATTCAAGAATTGGTGGAAAAAAGAGCGTAGGTACAACTTATTCGGGCACCACATTCTAACAATTACCCCTACGACTATTATGAACGATGGAACATCTGACTTTTAAGAGTCCAAATCGGTTATAAGAAAAGTAACGAATTTTTGATTTGCAAAATTGTGAGTTGATTATAAAGACTGGAAACTTTCATTTAAGAATGGAACACAACACAAAGGCGTATCCAGACATCAGTCTTGAAGGTGATAGTAGGGAATGAGGTTTGTGCATATTATGCTTTCACCATTTTTTGTAATATCTTCGTCGAGGTAATTGTGGCAGCAGAAAGGAATATGAGAGTAGTATTATAATAAAGAAGAAGAAGATGAGCAGCAACTCAAACAGTGAAGTCTTTGGCATTCTAGGATTTTAGGAAAATGAAAAAGCAACGATTGATGTAATAGTCAATTTTATTTGATGAAGTACAAACAAAACTAAAAAACCTTTTTAAAAATGCTCTAAAAGAAGAAGCTAAACGTTTTCTTTAAAATTTTAATTATCAACTTATAGCCTCATCATACCTACACAATTTTATAATCATAGAAGCTTGTCGCGCGATTTACTAGTAGGTACCTATTTTAGTTAAGTAACAAGTTTAATTTCTTTTATATTAAATACTTATAGGTACTTAGGCAAACCTCGCGATAAGCTTTCATGATCATATAAATCGTGTATAATGAGGCCATAAAACTCCTAGATCAAGCAACCGTACAAAGCGGAGACCTTTTAGCCATATTGGAGGCTCTGAAGCATGCTCACACGGGTAATATCAGTAAATCTATCATTGCAACAGACTCACTGATCTCACTGGAACTGATTGAACAAATGTGTACAAAAAATCTTATTGTCAATCAATTACACGAGATGGCATACTATTTGAGTACAAATAAGTCCGAGATCAAATTTTTATGGGTTCCCTCTCACGTGAGTATAAGTGGTAATGAAACTGACTAGTGCTCGATGGGGGGGCAGACCCTAACGTCCTGTGCTCCTCGGCCCTTGCACTGTGCTACTCCGCAGCCGAGTATGCATCCCCCGTATGGGAGAGATCATCACATGCCCAAAGACTTGACCCTGTCCTGAATGACACGTGTAGATTAATAACCGGATGCCTAAAACCCACTAACCTTGATCAGCTCTACATGCTAGCTGGAATAGGACCACCGCAAATACATAGGGAAAACCCTAGCCATGGCCGAACGTAGCAGACAATGTAAAGACACCAGACATCCTCTGTACCAATGTATCGGCAGCGGCCAGACTGAAATCAAGGCGAGGCTTTATGCAAACTACACAGCCCCTCACAGCCTCTAAAATTGCCACCAAGGAGGCAAAATGGGAACAGCGCCTAGCAGTCAACAACATCCCAACCTGGAATACAAAAGAAAAACTTCCTGCAGGCTCAGACTTAGACTGGGGCACCTGGAAAACCCTCAACCGACTCCGGTGCCAAATGGGGAGATCCAAGAATAACCTCCTGAAATGGGGATACGTGGAAGAGGAAACGTGTGAATGTGGAGAATCCCAGAAAATGGAGCACCTTCTAGCATGTCAATCTCTAAAAGCCCCATGTACCATTCGAGACCTTTGGACGTGCAATGAAAATGCTGTGAAATGCGCCAGACACTGGAGTGATATATGAGCATTTATAGTTATATTCATAACATATTGTCATAATATTTATTTTTATCTATGGATACTTTATAATTTCTCGTTACAAGTTTTAGTTCAGACACGATTAAATAAATAAATAAACATGAATATCCCTCCAACTTACAACCTACCGGTAAACCGATATCTTACATGAAAATTCGCCTGGTGAGTCTGATTATTGATCAATATCAATGGAAATTTAAATGGAAAAGTAACCCATCCAAACCTCAAGAAATAAAACAAGAATTCTGCCTTGTGAAGAATCCTCCTCAAATATTTTACAACACTCTCTATGTTGTACCATGTATCAGTATCACTATCACATAATGGATATAGTCTGCGGTATGACAATACAAAATTATCAAGTAGTCCTTCCAAATTTGTCTCCATATTTAGTTTTAGAAATTGCACTTACTTTATCTGACTAATGTTTCCTTAACTGTAAATATTTCAAGCACCCAGTTAAGGATATTTCAGTTATCTGGTTACCTGTCGACATTAATTTATTATGCATCTTGTTCAATGTCGAACCACAACATTTGCATATTCATAGTTTTTTATAGTGCATTTCCTTAAAATTGCAAAACTACCGTGCGTTACCGGTTTCATATCGCAGTTCGCAGTGGCCTTGGAGCTTTGGTATAATAGGACAAAAAATATATCATGGACAGAAACAAATATTATACCTACATTATAGTCTTTAGAAGACCAGAAAATGTACTAGAAATACTTAGTGACCGTGAAAGAAACTAATCGATGTGTGTTTGGATGTTTCTGTTGTATTTAGTCGTTTTCTGTTGTTCCCAGCTGTTTTCTGCTTGTTTTCTGTTGTTTTGAGCTCTTTTCTGTTTTATTCTATTGTATTTGGTTATATTTGGTTGTTTTCTGTTGTGCTTGGATTTCTTCTGTTGTATTTTGTATTTTTCTGTCGTTTCCAGCTGTATTCTGTTGTTTTGAGCTGTTTTCTGTTCTTTTCTGTTGTATTCGGTTGTGTTTGGTCGTTTCTGTTGTGTTTGGATGTTTCCTGTTGAATTTACTCGTTCTCTGTTGTTTCCAGCTGTTTTATGCTTGTTTTCTGTTGTTTTGAGCTCTTTTCTGTTTTATTCTATTGTATTCGGTTATATTTGGTCATTTTCTCTTGTTACCAGCTGTTTTTTGCTTGTTCTTTGTTGCTGTTCTTTTCTGTTGTATTCGGTTATATTTGGTTGTTTTCTGTTGTGCTTGGATTTCTTCTGTCGTATTTCGTATTTATCTGTCGTTTCCAGCTGTTTTCTGTTGTTTTGAGCTGTTTCCAGTTCTTTTCTGTTGTATTCGGTTGTGTTTGGTCGTTTCTGTTGTCTTTGGATGTTTTCTGTTGAATGCACTCGTTCTCTGTTGTTTCCATCTGTTTGCAACTTGTTTTCTGTTGCTTTGAACTGTTTCCGGTTCTATTCTGTTGTATGCGGTTGTATTGGGTTTTCTGTTGTTTATGGATGTTTTCTGATGTGTTTAGTCGTTTTCTGTTGTTTTCTGCTTGTTTTCTGTTGTTTTGAGCTGGTTTCTGTTCTATTCTGCTATACTTATAGACAGGCCTGGAAATATAGAAAATATCTTGGCAGAAAAGTCTAAGGGAGTCTATCCAGATTCAGATTTGTTTATAAAGCTCGATTCACATGCACACGATTTCCGACGATACGATGATGGTACTAAGCTGTTCCTATTGGTTGAAATATCCAAAATGAATCGGTGCCAAACTTATGTCTGATATAATTTTAGATTTTATACGACGATCGGACGAGTTGGAGTTTTGGCAGCTGACAATTTCTAAGAATTTGTATTTGAAAATGGTAATTTAGCGAGCGCAATACGTGAATTCAATAAATATGTCACTTTTACCCCTTTTGTGGATGAAAATGAAGAAAAAGACGAGTGAGCGAAGATTTTGGGTTGCATAATTTTAAAAACAGTCGAAGCAAGGAGCGTACCATAATCTGTTGCAAGAGATGAAGAGAAAACATATTTGAATTATTTACAAATGCCAAGTAATGCATTTAATTTAAATTGTTGGTTAAAATTTTGCATCCACGGTTGAGTAGAAGTTATTGTATCCACGAAACTTTTTCTTCTGGGGAAAAACTTGCTTTACCTATGTGGTATTTAAATACTGTAAAACATACTTGGATCGTCAAATCATCAATAAATCATCAAACGTATTCTCGTCTGGTTAATTATTTAACCGTGTACCTAACAGAAAGCAGATATTCTCAAGTGGTAAATATTGGCAAGAAATCGAGGTATTTGGCGGATTGGATTTAATCTCAAACAACCTCTTATCACGTATCTACAAAATATCTTGACAGCATCTTGTGAACTGGCATGAAAACATGAGTATGAAGATACAAATACCCTACATTTGTAACCAAATTCCCTACGAAAAAATAGGATTCATGTGAATTAAGCTTAATACGGTTACCGTCATATTATAATTATGTCTATGCGGTCATATCCTCGAGTAGGTCAAAGCGAGTTTTTAGCAGGTCAATGTAACATGAAAGATGAGAAACAAGATTTTTTAATTTTTCTTCCAGAATCGACTCGGTAATTCAACTTACTTACATGTCAAGACGACAAGAATAATCAAATAGCGAATAGCGCGCTGTTCCTATTCCGCTTTCTTGAAAATAGGAACGAAACAATGTTAATGTGAGCACATTCACCAAAATTTATAAAAAACTCAGTCACTTTCACCAGAATTATGAATATAGATACAGTCATGATCTTTCTACAAAATTATCTATATTATGTACATATACATTTTCTCGGTGATGATATTATTAATAATAATAATAGCCATCTTTATTCATTGTCTACATGCTATGGTCACACACTGGTTTAATGGTATAAGGAAAAGCCGAAGTACAGCTGTCGTTCAGTAGAACGGTCTTCCACTACATAACAAGAACAGGAGGGGCGGACAAGGGTGTGACATTGGCCGCTTCTGCATAGGATTTATTACGCCTTTCAGTGATAACTTGGATGTTCCTTCGAGGAGTATACCTACATGTCGGGCTATTCGCTGAATGCCCCTCACCACAGTTTGCACATTTGCGCGCCTCTTGCTCTGTTAGAGGGCACAAATGTGTCATGTGGTCCTGAGCACATTTGACACACTTAGGAGACGCAGTACAATATGACTGCGCATGTCCGTATTTCTGGCAGCGATGGCACTGTCCAATGAGTCGAGAATTCTTCTGAACTTCGACTCTTATCGCTAGGCCCAGCAGTTCGTGTTCATTGAATACTTGCTGGGACTTCTCTATCTTTGGCAGTATCACCACCGCCAAAGGCATAGGCACGCCTCCGCTACGTTTGAGGCGGATAATATGGTGAGGGGAATAGCCTTTCTGCTCTAATTCCTCCTTGATATCATGTTCTGAAAAGGATGCGGGGATGCCTCTGATAACTGCGTGGATATTTCTTTCAGAGGGAAGAGGAAACGTATGATGTGGGACGTTTTCCTCTTTGAACAAACGAATGATTTTCCTGTAGTCATCTTCCGACTTAGGAAGAATGCGAATCCCCGCATCGACGGCTACTGCACGTTCTATTTTGATGCCAAGACTAACAAATTTGCCATTAAGTGTCCGCCAGCCAGTCACCTCTCGTAGGACTATCGGAGTGACACGACGTTGTTTGGATGACAGCTCCGGTGTCACTTGAGTTGCGCAGGTTGGTGTAGACGTAATATCACCAGCCAAATGAGTATTCACGTCAGTACTTTGCATATGTAATGGAGGTGTGACTGGATGGCTTTGTTTTATAGAAGCAGAAGGTTGCAAAAGAGACTGTTTAGTTGTAGGACATAGAGAATCAGAAGGAGTAGCAGGTTTTGAAGGTAAAGGCGGATAGTCGTCTAGAGAACGTACTGTTCGTCGTTTACGACGTCGAACGGTGGCAAATCCGTCATCTTGAGTGCTGTTTTCGTCCTCTGTGGCAGTAGAGTTATTTGTTGGCGTTTGGCTGTCAAGTTTTCTTTTTGTGTTTGAGCTGTCAAGTGGAAAGGAAGGACTTAGTTGGGAAGTAAGAAGGCTCACCTGGGTGGTCAGTTTCTCAATCTGTTTTTGTAAGGTGGTAATTTGAGTAGTTTGTTCAGCAATCTGCTTCGCCTGGTCCTGGATGATTTTGTACAGTAGTGACTTTTCATCGTCGGTTTTGACAGCTGGTGAATTTGCTTCATTTTTCTTGCTTATTTGGATGTCTGCCGGGTGTTCTGTACTGGGATGGATGGTGGGATCCCCAGTTGATCCATCAGAGTCGATCTCCATTCAAAAAAGCTAGTTTTCTCAATACTATTGTAAAAACTTTCTGGAGCGCAAATTAGTGACGTTTACCCAGAATGCCCTATACAGGGCGATTGTTTTCTACCGTTTACAGTTGTTATCTGCCTGCTCTCTGTTGCTTTTAGCCGTTTTCTGCTCAATTCGGTTGTATTCGGCTGTGTTTAGCCGTTTTCTATTGTTTCCCGCTGTTATCTGCTTGCTTTGTGTCGTTTTGAGTTAGTTTTGACTCTATTCGGTTGTATTTGGTCGTTTTCTACCGTTTACAGTTGTTATCTGCTTGACTTCTGTTGTTTTTAGCTGTTTTCTGTTCTTTTCTTGCTGTATTCTGCTGAATTTAGTCGTTTTCTATTGTTTAGCTCTGTTATCTGCCTGCTTTCTGTTGTTATGCTCCGTTTTCTGTTCTATTTGGTTGTATTGGGTATTTTTCTATCGTTTACAGCCGTTATCTGCTTGCTTTCTGTTGTTTTGAGAGCCGCTTTCTGTTATTTTCGGTTGTATTCGGCTGTGTTTAGTCGTTTTCTGTTGTTTAGCGCTGTTATCTGCTTGATTTCTGTCGTTTTGAGTTAGTCTTGACTCTATTCGGTTGTATCCGGTCGTTTTCTACCGTTTACAGTTGTTATCTGCTTGATTTCTGTTGTTTTTAGCTGTTTTCTGTTCTTGGAAAACAGACTTAAAACTAGTATATAATTCTTAACATAAATAGTTATGTCAGTAAGGCTGAGATTATCATACAAATAAGCTGAATAGTATGATGTATAGAAAATCGAAAGAAGAGGCGAAAATAGAGATAGGTAAAAAGATAAATAAAAGCCCTTGAGAAATAAACTACAAAAATGTCTAGACAAACATGTGTGAAAATAAAAAAAAGAGTTATAATAGGGCATTACAGAATAATTTTTATAAGTGGTTACTAAATAGTGAGATTTCAGGAGCAGGCGTAATGTTGTGTAAATGTTTTTAGTGGCATCGTATAAGGTGATCGGTCACGAGCGCGCGCGGTTTGATTTTTACCTGTTTACAAAAAGGGTGCCTGCATCGGCACCGGTCACTTGTGCGCCGAAAGAAAATTAAGCTTGGTTATTCCTAATGACCACATCCCTTTTATTCTTGCGAACTTTCGTCTGTCTTTTTACGACTTGCGGTAGCTTACAGTTACTTCTTAGATTATTTAAATGACATTTCGGCTTCTGTAGGTATATAAAACTACCCTTAATGAAAATATTTCAGTAGTTTGCAATCCTTAGTTACCGTTTGTGAGTATTGTTTGTGTTCTACTTTTTCATCGTGGAGACTATGTTAAGTGTGAAAGGGAAGAAATTAATAGTCCTTGAAGAGTATACGTTCCGAAGAGATAAAGAAACCACCCGTGGTGTAGCCTACAGATGCTCTAGAAGAGGATGCATAGCATCTTTGCTGATGGATCAATCGGAAGAAAGCTGTGAAGGTAAATTTCTAGGACTTTTTTTACATCGTCAAGAAGTCGATCAAATTTGTGACAAATTAGAACACGTTCTGATTAATTAAAATTTTTTGGGGCATTATAAAGACATTTCAGCCTGCTGACAATACCAACTTCTTTATTTGCATCTATTATAGTGATCTGATTAACTTATTATGTTCAGAACAAAATTTTGCATTTAATAATATAAAAAAGTAATTCATTTCTGTCAAGCCAAAAGTAACGATACCTCTGACTGGAGTTCTACAAATTCTTCAGTAACTATTAGCAAGATCGCAAAAAATGACGAATGAATTAAAATCGGTTAAAATCATAAGACATAAGTTTACCTCGGTGCCCCACGCGCTGGTGTCCACATATTATCCAAAATATTTTGGGGGGCTTCTGACCGGTGGGATCAGGACAAATCTGACCGCGGCGCGCTAGTGTCCTACGGCCCATCTGGTGATCGAAACATTTTGCGCGCTTCTGACCGGTGGGGTTAGGACCAATCTGACCGCGGCGCGCTAGTGTCCTATGGCCTCGTATAAGACATCACAAAAGTTGAAATGAGACAAGGGCAATAGTTAATAAAATTCTAGTATTTCTATTCAATAAAGCCTTATAACCACAAATGCTTTTAGGATTGCAATGGGGTTATTTATATGTTTTCCTATTTTTGCATTAAAGTGTTTATCTGACGTACTGTTATTGGGGGGTCTAGATAATGTCTTCACAATTATTCCGCGGCTTATGAGCCGCTAGAATAAAAATCACGTGGTTAGATTTATCTAAGGATATAACCAGCCTAAAATTTGTATAGACAATAGAGGGCCGGTCATGGACTACTGAGATTTGGTAGATTTCTTATCAAAAGATGGGGGCTTGGAAATTATACGTGTAGTAAATCGGTGTTACCTGTCCAATATTAAAAAAATATATACTGATGGACATTCGTTACATATTGGAATCACAAAGGTTGTTGACGTCGCTCGACTTCGAGTAAACTCGCTTCCTTTCTTGTAATTTCACCTGTTAGCTTCGCTTAAAAAATAGATCTTACTTGGAATAATTGCCATTATCCAATTAATAAACAATGCAATTAACGAGTTAATCAAATAATCGCTCCGTTGAGAGACTAATCGATGGAAAACATTCTTTTCAATCCGAATCAATTCTGGACGCTTTTTGATCGTTTCTCGGTACTCGGCACCACTGATGGGATGTTAGATAACAAAGCAATATAGAAGAGGTAGCATGGTTGGAGTATCTAGGATACTACAGTAGGTACCTAGATGAGCACTCAACCACAACACGTTAGGAGAGGATGTAGGATTGCTCTGAAGAAGCATTATTCCAATGATTTTACTTCCCATTAGTACAACGTAGATGTTATATGTTTTTTTCTCGTGTGTTTATTTTTATTATGCCGTGAACGTATATGATGTGGAATCGTAGGGGGTAATGCTGCTATAATTTTGAAAATCGGTGCATTGGCGTCGGTGACATTTTTAAAAAACAAAAACTTATCAGAACCCTTCCAAACCTCGTTTTTAGTGGTTTTAGGGGTTCTTTTTTATGGTCAGCCGCTCCCAAAGGCTGAAAGCCTATGGCACTTTAGAAGCGTTACGAGAGGACAAGTATCTGTGCACGTTACATTTGAAACGCTGTAGGTTGCAGCCGTAGGAAAAAATTCCGCCGGCAGCGCATTCCACAGCGTCGAAATTCTCCAAAAAAAGGAATGCTGACTGACACTGGTTCGGGGAGTAGAGCCCTCGACCCGATAAGAATGAGCTCGCAGGAGCCTCTCTCGTATTCCTCGTTCGGACGGCCTTTGGTGTTATTATCTAGGAGAGGTGACTCGAACATTTTCCGTGATAGATTCTGTAAAACAGGGACAGGTCAGCCACCCTTCTTCGATGTTGCAGACTGTGGAGGTCCTTTGTGAGGTTAGGCATATCGATTAGTCTAACTGCTCTCTTCTGGACAGTGTCCAGAAGCTTTAGACAGTGTTTCGGAGCGCATCCCCAAACATGCAGCAGTAGTTGCTCTGGTGTATAAGGCTTCCTACAGCGGAACAAAGCTCCAAGCTTCTGGAATGCCGTTTTTGCAATACTGACGTCGTGGTCGTGCCAGTACATGTCATTGTTGATGTTGATCCCCAAAAGCTTGACAGAAAGTGACTCGACTATTGGGTGACCCTCCATTTCCACAGTTGGTAAGACAACGTGAGTCTTTTTTGTTAGTGTTGTTGCCTGAGTTTATGTACATTAAACTGTACTTTATTTACTAATCCCCACTCGACAATTGTTTTGATATCTACGTTGATCTGTGAGGCAAGTTGCTGTCGCCGACGTACCGTCTCCTGGGATGATAGTGGCTTGCCTGGTTCCATGCACGATATTGATGTACTGTCGTCTGCGAAGCTGTAGATTTGATTGGATGTAATTTCCAGCAGTTTGTTGATGTACAGCAGAAATAGTGTAGGGGATGAGACAGATATCTTAGGAACATCGGCGTTTATTGAAAACACGTCCAATGAATAGCCTTCGACTACAGCAAACAGAGAACAGTCGTTCAAAAAGCTATTCAGCCACTGGCGCAGGCCAGGTAGTAGTCCATAAGGAGCAAGGTTCACCAGAAGTCCCTCATGCCACACCATATTGAAGGATTTCGATGTGTCAAGTGCAACAATACGGGAGGGGGTGGTTCCTGATCTTTTCCTACTTTTTTGTTTTGGAGGGGATAAAATCGGGGTGGTGGAACTGGTGGCGTAATTGAAAACAACATTTGTTGTATTTATAAAGTACTTTACATTTCGTTGAAAAAAGTGACTTTGGTAATGTCGTGTGCTTGTTACACGTATCCGGATGTTGCTTAGAATTTTATATCTGTGAAATAATTTGAAACTACCAACTTGATTGTGATGAAATTGTGACACCGTATTACTACCGTGGAGAAAATGGTAACAATGTATCGTTGTGGGAAGGATAAATCAACAAAAAACGAAAGGAATCGCAGATTCGCTCAAAATTCATTTTTAGATGCTTCAAAGGTCCCTGATCATTGTCCACTTTTGTGATGAAGATAGAGGATCTTCAAATTTTTTGTTATCACTGATAATGTGTGGGAAGGACTGACTCTAGACACTTGACGCCACCTTTTAAATAATAATTACTCCTCCGCTTTGGAATCGATTTTTAAAAACTATAAAGGCCGATTCATAAACTCGCCGTTGCCGTTGCCGTCGCCGTTGGCCGTTGCAACATAAATACATTGAAACGTCCAAGACCATTCATATTCGCCGTCCGCCGCCGGGTCTGCCGTTGGACTCGCCGTTCGACATAACTATCTTTTAACTTTTGCCGTTGGCCGTTCGTAGCCACCGTCGTAGCCGGCGTATAAGCCAATCATAGTCGTCGGTACCGGTCACGTGATATTGCTGATGTGTGACTGTCAAAAGGATTCTGGGCTTTCTCAAGTTTTCTGTATTGGTTATTGGTTCTGACTATGTCCATTTTCACCAAGAAAATTCAAAGATCTTTCACAAAGCCAAAACCACTGATGATAAATCGCAATAGAACATGTTTACAAATACGATGGGAAAACTAGGTTAACGGCACGAACGGCGAGTTTATGAGCAGCCTTGTGCTACGAACGGCGAATGTCAACGCCAACGGCGACTGTCAAAAATTCACTAACGTTCATGTAACATTGACAGGACGATATAAAGTCTAAAAAGATAACTTACCTCCCGAAAACACTCGGGGGTCAAGGAAGTGCGGAGGCTCGAGATCACCAGAGTTTTACAGGTACTCGAGCCTCTTCACTCTCAGGGGGGGTCGCAAGGCCCCCCAAGACCGTCCAGGAGTGGATAGGAGACAAATGTGTCACCTACCCCGTGCAGAAATGCACCTTTCTCGTAGTGGCCCCTGTCTTCGTCAAATTTGACGAAGCTAATCCTGGCGGATCTAGGCTGGAGCCCCGAAAGGCTCCCTGGCAATGGGCAACAGCATTGCCAGTATCGGTGCCAGCTCCTGGGGGAGGGTGTACTCACGATAAAAGTGAGTGCACCCTTGCCTAGGAGATCGCACCGAACGTCCTCTAGGATAACTGAAGAACCCAACCCAATGTGTCATGCGATCCGTGCTAAAGGGTGCGTGGCGGTGGGGGTGCACTGTCGCTAACGGAGCCTCTGGGATACCAGGCGACCTCCCAGAGTAACAAGCCTTACACTCGTGCAGGGGGCGCCGCGAGTGTGGACCATATAGTTCCCCCTTACTCGTGGGATTTATTATGAGTAAAAAACCCAACAATAATAAACCCAAATCCGGGGGCCCCCCATCAGGGGACCCCGAACAGCAACCGGGTGGCGTCTCACCAGGGGACCCCGATAGAACCCTCACTGGCGAAGAGCAAGTGAGAGATATTTCAAGGGAACTCGCCAAGAGGGTGGGTACCTTGAATCTGAAGAAAAAGGGTAGGACGGGAGCGCAGAAGAAGCGGGCCCGGAGGCTAAGGCTGGCGCAGGAGGGGCAGGGCTCCGGAAGTCGAGATGCCTCTTCGGGGGCATCTGCTTCGGGGGGCGCTGCGGCTTCTGTGCGGGCTAGGGCGCCTTCGGGTGTTGCAGCTGCGGCTTCGGCGGGGCCTAGCATTGCTGGGAAACGTCCGAGGTCGGCGGGTGTGACACCGGAGGGTGCCTCATCGCGGAAGAGAGCTCGCACTTCCGCTCACGTTAGCTACGCTAGAGTGGCGCAAACCGGGCACAGGGTGATATTCGTTCCCGAGGACTACCCTAGTGCTCAGTTGGTGGAGACGCAAGTCTTCAGCATCCAGGAGTCAGTGAGCGGACTGATGGACGGGCTCCCACTTGAAGGGGCCCTTCCAAGGTTCGCTGACTGCTACTTCTCGAGGGGGGCGGCCATCTTTGTTTGCGAGAACGAGTTCTCGCAGACGTGGCTGCAGGCTCAGGTTGGCAACCTGAGGCCCTGGGAAGGAGCACGACTCAGGGTGATGCGGTTTGAGGACCTGCCCGTCTTCAGGAGGGTGATGGCTTGGTTCCCGGGCCCTCACGTGAAAGAGGACATCCTCCTGAGGAGGTTAGACAGGCAAAATCCTGGGATACACCCCAGCTCGTGGAGGGTGATGGAGGTTAAGATGGAGCCGAAAGGCGTACGTCTGGTCCTCAGCGTTGACTCCATTAGCTGGGGCGTAATCGAAGGCAGGGGGCTGCGGCTCTACTGCGGAGCGAGCTCAGCAGTGTTTACTCTGCTGGGCAAGAACAAAGAGCAACGCGGGACTGCTGCTGCCGGCGGTGATCAGGGCCCAGGCGAGAGCCAGGAGCCTAGGGACCAAGGGCAGCTGGCACCTGGGGAGGCTGTTGTTGCTGCTCGGGCTCCTCCAAGGGGGACCGAGCGGCAGGAACAGACTCCTCAGGAGTCTCCGGAGTTGGATAGGGTTGTGCCCACACCAGGAACTAGTGGGCCACAGAGCAGCACACCAGTGAGTGAGGGGCAGCTACTCGATAGTGACTCCGACTCAGCACTGGAGGGAGCCAGGATGCTGTGGCAGACGGATCAACGCCACAGTCACAGCGAGGGTAGCGGCAACGAACGGGGCCCCACCGTGGGGAACTAGACGTTGGTTCGCTACAAACACACGAGGGTGGACTGCCAAAAAAAAAAAAATGGTGAGTTACATTTCTTTCATTCAAATTAATTTGCAGCATTGCATAGCGGCTTCTAGGGTTCTTACTCAGACGATCACTAGGGGTCGCTATGACATAGCTCTTATTCAGGAACCCTGGATAAGGAATGGCATTATTAGCGGGCTTAACATTCCAGGGTATACCATTTTTAGTAGCGCTCCGGAGACAAAGTCTAGAGTGTGCATATTATGTAATAATATGAATGCATGGCAACTAATGGACTTTACAACTAGGGACATGGTTGCGGTGGTGATTCGCCTTAGAGAACAAGGCATCGAAAGAAGTTTAGTGGTATGCTCAGCGTACTTACCGTATGATTCAGGAGATCCTCCTCCCTCAAAAGAGATGGAGGACCTTGTGTCTCATTGTCGGGATAATAATCTCGAGCTTATCGTGGGGTGTGATAGCAATGCCCATCACACCCTATGGGGTAGCTCTAACACTAATAGACGTGGTGAAGAGCTGATGGAATTTCTAGGGACGTCGAACCTAGAGGTTCTGAATGTTGGCGACACTCCGACCCTCTCAAACAATGTGAGGGATGAGGTCCTAGACATAACACTGAGCACGGTCGGTATTTGTAATGAGGTCAAGGACTGGACAGTATCCTTGGAACCGTCACTGTCCGACCATAGACATATAACGTTTAGGATTGACGGGGAAAAAGAGGGAATCCTTGTTAGAAATCCTAGGCAAGCAAATTGGGCTTCTTTTAAAGAGGACCTAGGCAGCAGGCTCCGTCCTATAGAGCAGGATCTCAGTAAAGGGGAGGGCTTGGAGGCGGCAGTTGATTCCCTGTGTAGGGACCTCCGAGACTCCTTTGAGGATAACTGTCCCCTACGCAAAGTGGGCGTGGCGGGCAATGCCACCTTCTGGACTAAGAAATTAGAAACCAGGAAAAAGTCCCTGCACAAACTACTCACGAGAGTTAGGTACAGGAAAGGTACTCCTGATTGGGAGGAGTATAGGATAAAGCTACAGGAATATAAGAGGGAAGTCAGGAGGGCCTCCAGGGAATCTTGGAGGAACTTCTGCAGGTCCATCAATGATATTCCTGCGACGGCAAGGATGCATAGGATCCTTAGCAAGGACACCAAGTCCAAGTTGGGGACCTTGACGGACTCGAACGGTCATAGAACCAATAACGAGGAGGAAACGCTTGAACTGCTGATGAGTGTGCACTTTCCGGGATCGGTTGCCGCTCAGCAGACAGGTGCACATAGGCCACTCCGCCGTCCTCATAAAGAGGAATGGCAGATGGCAGGAGAAGTCGTCACTTATGACCGCACAAGATGGGCGATAAATACTTTTGCTCCATACAAAAGTCCAGGCAAGGATGGAGTCATTCCAGCCATGCTACAACATGGACAGGATCTGGTACTACCATACCTAGTTAGGATATTTCGCGCCTGCGTGGCTACTGGCTTCACACCGAAGAGCTGGTTGCATTCAAGGGTCGTTTTTATTCCTAAGCCGGGCAGAGGTAGCTATACTCGTCCGAAGGACTTTAGACCGATTACCCTTTCGTCGTTTTTACTAAAAACACTGGAGAGGTTGGTTGATAGATATATCAGGGATGGGCCCTTACAAAGGGTTGAAATCCATGCCTATCAGTTCGCATATCAGGCGGGAAAATCAGCTGAGCTGGCACTTCATCATTTGGTCAGCAGGCTGGAGAAAACGTTGAATCAACGGGAAGTGGCTATGGTAGCATTTCTTGATATCGAGGGTGCGTTCAACTGTACCACTACCAATTCGATAAGACGCGCCCTAGAGAGACATGGAATTGCTCCAATCCTAGTGGAGTGGATTCTTACTACTCTAGAGGGCCGAGTGGCTTCTGCAACGCTTAATGACATAAACTATAGCGTTGCAGTGGCGCGAGGCTGCCCACAAGGCGGTGTTCTTTCACCTCTATTATGGTGCTTAGTGGTGAATGACCTACTCGTGAGACTAAGCAACACAGGGGTCTACGTACAGGCCTATGCCGATGATTTGAGCATAGTGGTCAGGGGTAGATTCATTAATACAGTCTCCGAGGTAATGCAAGGCGCGCTGCGTGTTGTGGAAACGTGGTGTAATGAGGTGGATCTGTCAGTGAACGCTGAAAAGACGGAGCTCGTTATGTTCACTAGGAAAAGGAAGATGGAAGGCCTCGTGAGGCCTACCTTTTTCAGAACGACACTTGAATTGTCTCAGTCAGTAAAGTATCTAGGAGTAATACTGGATCACAAGCTGACTTGGAGGCTGCACGTGGATTATAAGGTAAGCAAGGCTCGAAACTCATTATGGGCCTGCAGAAGAGTTGTCGGTAGTAGCTGGGGCCTGAGCCCAAAAGTGGTGCACTGGCTCTACACTACAATAGTCAGACCGTCACTAATATATGGCTCCATAGTGTGGTGGACCTGTATAAAGACGGAGGCAACAAGAGCCAAACTTAATAAGGTCCAACGTTTGGCATGTCTTAGTATAACCAGTGCAGTGCGCACAACACCCTTGAGTGCCATTGAAACACTATTGAATCTTCCTCCTTTGGATCTGGTAATCCAAGGGGAAGCTAGAAAAACTGGGTTCCGTCTCTGGAGTCAGGGTAGCTGGACTTTTATGAATCCAGGCAAAGGACATTCGACGATTCTAGCAGAGTTGCATGAGGATTGTCCTATTTTGTTGGCGAGGAGCGATACAGTTTCTCCTACGCATCGCTTCAATCGCAAATTTACGGTGGTGTTTCCGTCAAGGGAAGAATGGAAGTCTAGGGAAAGACAGCTCATCGAAGGAGGAGGACAGGTCTGGTACACAGACGGTTCACTCGCTAGAGAGGGCTCGGGCTCGGGAGTCTACGGGCCCCGTACAAGACTTTCATTCCCTCTTGGGGGGCACACCACAGTATTCCAGGCTGAGGTCTATGCGATACTTGCCTGCGTAAATCGTATTCGGGAAATTGACGGGTCTAGGAGGCGGATTACTATCTGCTCTGACAGTCAGGCAGCCATCAAAGCACTGAGTGCTTGGAAAATAACGTCGGGACTGGTCCTGGAGTGCAGGAGGGCTCTTGACGACATCTCAGCTAAACACAAGGTATCACTGATGTGGGTACCTGGGCATGCTGGGGTAAAGGGTAATGAAATGGCAGATCATCTAGCCAGGATGGGATCCGGAAACAGTTTTGTGGGCCCGGAACCAGCCTTAGGACTGTCTGCAAATTTGGTTAGGAAAACAACTGGAGAGTGGATCCAGAATCAACACTCTCTGAGATGGAACAACATCTCTGGTCATCTCCGTCAGGCTCGGGAGCTATTAGCAGGGCCTGAAGAGAGAATAGGACGATTCTGTCTCTCTCTGGATAGGAGTAACTTGAGATTGTTAGCAGGCTTATTAACGGGTCACAATACCTTCAGGCGTCACTTGTTTGTGATGAGGGTGGTCAACGACCCAACGTGCACGTGGTGTGGGGAAGAGGAAGAATCCTCGGCACACATCCTGTGTCGCTGTGAAACCCTGGGTTATCACAGGCAGACTATGCTGGGCTCAAGAACCTTGGAACCAATAGAGATAAAACGGATAGGACCTAAGAATGTACTTGCCTTTGCCAAAAGGGCAGGTCTTAGGAACTAGCGCGGATAGAGGCGCAAAAGGGCCCATCGTGTGGCCTATGCACCAGCCACATTCCGTGCTGGATAGCCTCTGGTTCTTATTCATTCATTCATTCCCGAAAACACTGACTAATCTTGAGTTTGCACCTTACTACCACAAACATAATTCGAGTATTCCTACAAAATTCAAACTTCGGCGAGATTACAAAACTCGCCCCAGGTGCGCAAGAGATAAAGCAGATTACGGCTCCCATTTCCTTGTTCCAGCTCAACAGGCAGAGACACACTGTCGTCCCTTATCTCACCCGCATACGCTTTGAAGTTTTTTCCTTCGACTTTTGAAAGTTTTACCGTCAGTTTTCCGGTGCATTAAACTCCCAGTTACAATGATTCAAATAGAAAGAGGACGCGATGCTTCAATGAGGGCAAGAGTTTGATACTGCTGCTCTTTATTCGGGTGTTTCTTCCAGATATAACAATTGTTGTCATTTCAGGACTTCAGAAAAACACTACATTCGTTATACAGGGTGGCCAATCGGGTGACGATAATAATTTTTTTTTTAGATAGCCCGTACCGAGACCTATCCAAAACACCCCCATGTATGTGTACCGATTATTGATAGTTTTCGAGTTATGATTTTTTTTTGAAAACTTAGAGATTTTCCAGTTTTCCCAAGAAATCGTCAAAAACAAAAACAAGAATGCTTTTTGGCTTTTATTTTTTTCTGCAGTTATACTCAGTATTAAGCCTAATTTAATATCCAATAACGAGAACCTGTACATCCGAACAATAATTAAGTACATTTTGGGCCCAAAGTTTGAAATCTCTGTTTTTAGTCAGGAGACCAAAACCTTCAAAATAAAATTAAAAATACTTATGTCTGGTTCTGGAGCTTCAAACTAATATTAAAAACTTTGCAAGACATTGCACTTTCGAAATAATAATGAAAAGGTAGCACTTATAGGGACATTTTGCGCCGTACGTGACTGTTAAAGGTAAAAAGGTGATAATTCACGAATTTCCAAAATAATTTAAAAAACTATTATTTTGTTTTATTATGACAAATTAAAGAAAAAAAACTCGTAACAACTAACAAACTCGATAATCATTGATGTTTTGGTGACTTTTAATAAAAAACCTAATACCCAAATTGTGATTTTTGAAGTGTTTTTGCTATGTACTATTGAACTTCTGCTAAATTAAGTTGTATGGAAAGTTAACAAAGGAAAGGAATAATAGAACAATAATATGACTTCCAGTTTCATGGCAGAATTACCTGGGAAGCGATGTCGTAGCATACGCCATCCCTTTCTTTCAGAGTAGCTTTTTGCGAGCTCATGTCGGCGAAGCGCAGTTGTGTTAATTAATTTCCGGCAATAGGCAAGGCATGGACCTAAAAAGGTGATTTATATCGCTAGGTCTTCCTTGACAGGTCAGTAGGCAGCCTATCATGAATAAAACAAGTTTTTCAGTTTATCAACCCGCCACCCCCCAAACACTCAAATTCCACCCCCACCCAAAAAAACTCAGAAAATGATCAAGAACCTCTAAAACGCCTAAAAACCATCCATGCAGCGGTTACTGAGATTACGAGGCTAGAAAAACGCGTACAGACAGACAAACCGACAGGCAGACCGACAGACAGACCGACATCAGGCAGACCGACATCAGGCAGACCGACAGACAGACCGACAGACAGAACGACGGAAATGAGTGACGCGAATTTTCGTTATGTAGACATTATAAAACGCCCAAAAAACCTATTTCAAAATCGAAAATTTTCACGATCACAAAACCCTCCCCTCACCTATCGGTGTGGGAAGTGAAAGGGAGGGCGTATGCTACAATAACGCTTCCCAGGTAATTCCGCCATGGAATTAAAAGTCAGATTGTTGTTTTATTATTCCGTTCCTTTGATAACCTTCTATACAACTTAATTTAGCAGAAGTTCCATAGTACACAGCAAAAAGCACAGGTATTATTTTTTCTTTATTAAAGGATTAAAACATCAATGATTATCGTGCTTATTAGTTGTTATGAGCTTTTTTTTCTTTCATTTGTCATAATAAAGTAAAATGATAGCTTGTTAAAACATTTTGGAGATTCGTGAATTATCACCTTTTTACTTTTAACAGTCACGTACGGCGCAAAATGCCCCCATAAGTGCTATTTTTTCATTATTATTTCGAATGTGCAATGCCTTGCAGGGTTTTTAAGATTAGTTTGAAGCTCCAGAACCAGGCATAAGTATTTTTAATTTTATTTTGAAGGTTTTGGTCTCCTGACTAAAAACAGAGATTTCAAACTTTGGGCCCAAAATGTACTTAATTATTGTTCGGATGTACAGGTTTTCTTTATTGGATATTAAAATAGGCTTAATACTGAGTATAATTACAGAAAAAAATAAAAGCCAAAAAACATTCTTGTTTTTGTTTTTGACGATTTCTTGGAAAAACTGGAAAATCTCTAAGTTTTCAAAAAAAAAATCATAACTCGGAAACTATCAATAATCGGTACACATACATGGGGGTGTTTTGGATAGGTCTCGGTAAGGGCTATCTAAAAAAAAATTATTATCGTCACTCGATTGGCCGCCCTGTATGTATATTACCTGGGAGAGAGGGAGTGACACAACCCCTTCCCAAAAGTACGACACTAGACACAATTTTGAGGTTGTAAAATCACGTTCCAGAAATAATTTCCTGCGTTCTGAGTCTGCCGTGGGAATGGCAGCAGGTACCATTAGAAGGAAAATAGTGTGGTTGCAAAATCAACATCTTAAGAGATGGAACAAATCTCCGGACATCTGTTAAGCTAGAGAACTTATTATAGGACTCCTCGAGCGGGCGCTAGAGGTAAGTGAATATGCAAAATGTGAGTACCGAATTTTGCCAACGGATTTAATTACAGAATTAATCAAAGCTTAAGAATTTGGATCTTGCTGGTCAAGTTTTTGATCCCTTTTTTTTTGTTAACCCCCTCTACTTATCTACTCTTATTTTGGACAGGGATCCTATTGAGTAAATCAGGCAAAATAATTTTAATAAATAATTTCGTAATCATTTACAGTTTGTTCTAATGGTAAAAGTCAGGATGGATTCTCATTTAATAAAAAAAAACAAAACTAATGTAATAATTTTTTATTTTTTATTAATAAAAAATATGTTATACAATGTGTCCGGTCATCGGTTTCGGAGTCTTTAGGGAAAAGAAGTACAGTATTTTTTTATCGACAAATCACCCCCAATAAGTAGTTTTTCTCCCACCATAATAAAATGGCAGCCATTTTGTTTTTTTTAATCGAAGCTTGAGTGTTGTACTAATTGAGCCCTAGTTAGTCATGTAGAGGTCCTAAAAACACAAAAAAATCTCATTCAATAGCGAAGCATGTAAGCCATAAATTAGTGGTAAATATTTTCCAAATTTTATTTCATAAAAGGGCAAAAACATTGTTAAAAGAAAATAATTATGTAACTTTTCCGTGTTTTTACAATTCCAGCTTTTTCAAAAAATCTGAGATGTTAAGCTACAATCTTTTTATTTCTAAGCGATAGCATATGATGTTTCCTTATAATAGTTATACATATTAGCCCTTAGTAAAGTAGTTTAGAAGGTATGATGGTTTGAATATGACCTTTTATTGTTGAGTTGAGAAGGCAATAAAACAAAATACTTAGTGGGCATGACATCCGAGTGACGGCAACTGTGACCGGATTCTTTCTCCTGAAACCCTAAATAATAACAAGACACATCTTGCCGTCAGATGTTATGGTCCCTTCCCGCTCGCTTCCCACTCGCTTCCCACGCCCCTCTTCGTCCATATAGTGGGCAAAGCGCGCGTACGCATTTAGTGTGTTCCTACTCCGTTCACGTAAAGACGTCCTTTTTTAAGTCGTGTTTTTGAATAATTATAAAATAATAGTATTTTTGTGAATTTTTAGAGTCTGTTTAAAGTTTAAAAAAACCATAAATGTGGTAGGTACAAGCTCTCAGCAAGAGTTAAATCTAAGTATTTCTAAAATTTATACTATTAATGGTATGGTACTTGTTCACAAAATTTAGTTAAATAAGTTTAGTACTTTTGGAGATTTTGCCGAGACATTCTTAAAAAAAGTATTGGATTTTTTACTTTGCCTAGCGTTAATAGAATAGATCTAATATTTGAGGGATATGATGACATCTCTATAAAATTGTAGGAGACAAAATTACGGTATAAAGGCCAGATCATTAAAAATATCATAATTTCCTGGTAATTGTAAAGATTTTTTTGCTAACGCTCCTAATAAATAGTTTTATTGCCTTCTCAGTTCAACAATAAAGGGTCATATTCAAACCATCATACCTTCTAAACTACCTAGGGCTAAGATGTACAACTATTTTTTTAGAAAACATCATATGCTATCGCTTAGAAATAAAAATGTTGTAGCTTAACACCTCAGATTTTTTGAAAAAGCTGGAATTGTGAAAACACGGAAAAGTTAGATAATTATTTTCTTTTAACAATGTTTTTGCCCTTTTATGAAATAAAATTTGGAAAATATTTACCACTAGTTTATGGTCTACATGCTTCGCTATCGAATGAGATTTTTTTTGTGTTTTGAGAACTAACTATGGCTGAATTAGTACAACACTCAAGCTTCGATTAAAAAAAACGAAATGGCCGCCATTTTATTGTGGTGGGAGGAAAACTATTTATGGGGGGGGGTGATTTGTCGATAATTAAACACTGTATTTCATTTCCCTAAAGGCTCCTACACCGATAACCGGACACATTGTATAACATATATTTTGTTAATAAAAAATTAAAAATTATTACTTTAGTTTTGTTTTTTTTATTAAATGAAAATGTATCCTAACTTTTACCATTAGAACAAACTGTAAATTATTACGAAAATATTTATTAAAATTGTTTTGCCTGATGTACTCAATGGAATCCCTGTCCGAATAAGAGTAGAGGAGTAGAGGGGGTTAACAAAAAAATGGACCAAAAACTTGACCGGCAAGATCCAAATTCTTAATTTTTGATTAGTTCTGTAATCAAATCCGTTGGCGAAATTCGGTACTCACATTTTGCATACTCAATTACCTCTAGCGCCTGCACTACAAGGTGGGGCGGTAGTTGTATCTCACTGAACAGAAGCCTGCTAAGGTTACTTCATAGATAATACCTCCCTTGGTTATTTGGAGGCCTGCTATCTGGCCATAACGTGTGTGAGGAGGACTCCTCGGCACACATTCTATGTCGCTTAATGCCCTTAGGTATCACATCATGCAGACTATATTGGTTTCAAGGATCCTTGAACCTGAAATAATAAGATTGGCAGGATCCAAGGCCATGCTCACCTTTGCGATGAGGGCTGGACTTGGGAACTAGAGTAAGAAGAGGAGCAGAAGGACTCGCACTGATGGCTCTTATCTCCAGAAAGCCTCTCTCTTCCTTTCATTCATTCATTTGTTCATTCATCCTCTCAAAATCACGTTTATCGTCAAATTATTTGTGTATGAAATTACTAAACGACCTCTAATACTAAAGAAGATTAGTTAGTATTCGCAATTTTGAAATTGAATGAAAACTACTAAAACTACTGACTCTTAGACTCATCTCAACTGCTGCCTGCTTTCATCATACTTTCATAAAAATTATGTTCTGCCATATCACACGATATAAATTTTGCAGCTAATACTCTGCTGGAATTACCTCTCGCAAGACAGTCTTCGTAGCCTAGCATTCAGCTGCTTTAGGAAAAACTGTTGATACACTTGATATCGTACATGTAGATATTTATGTGCAGCTATACAGGGTTATCCACGTTATTCGACACGGAGCATTATGGCTAAAGTATTTGATAAAAAAGAAAATAATAATTTCGGATGGATAGAGACCCATAAAGGCTACATTTTAAAAATATTTTCATGTTATACAGGGTGTCCCAAAAACACGAAACGTATCAAAGTTATGTTTTTTTTAATGGAATACCCCATATATAATTGCATATTCAGATTCCCTGGTGAATTCTAGTGTACCATAAATGGTACCTAAAGCGAACCGTTTAGGTGTAAATCACCATTTTCGGTATAAGTAGATATCAGGAAAAAATTGAATGTCGCAGAGATTATGAAATTTGGAAAGCTGTGACTTTGCCATATTACTAAGCATAAAATGTGTCAGCTTTGATGCGACTGTCAAATTTAAATTACGTTTATGCTTGGAGAAATCGGTCGATTAATTAAGGAAACTTCTATCAGCGATAACATGATTTTTTCAAATGGAAATGCCTAATTTTCTTTACACGCTTAAACGTAGAATTTGATAACCTTTCTAATGATATAAGGTTGTGAATATCAATCTCTGGTAGTTTTCATTTAGTTTTAAATTTTCAAACAAATCGGCGTTTTTTCAATTTTCCTACCTATAAGCAACGTATCAGGCCATGAAATATAACAAAAACATGTTAATTCAGATGGAACAAAACAAATAACTTAGAAAAAAGATACAGACGAAATAGAATAAAGAAACAAGATGATAAACATTCCTTACAACAAATCAACTCTCCCAGAAACAACTGCGATAATATCTCTAAGGTCAAAGAGAAGCTGGAGTATGGCAGTAATAGATATTTTTTACAGTTTACTGGCTGCCGCAATTTACTAGAGGTTAAAAATTTCCAAGACAATTAAAAACAATTAAAATTTTTCATTTCCAGAGGGATTCTAAAAACTGTTCCTTGTTACAGTTGTTAAATAATTTCACTTTTTTTTAAATCATTTCTGTCAAATATTTTGGCAAGGGCGTAGCCAGGTACGGTTACCCATAGCCCCCTGCTGGCTATGGGTAACCACATGACATGCTACGAGTCTGATCGAATGGAAAAACATAGCTAGGAGTTCTATAGTCAACAGTAGAGAGGAGGTAATTGATTAACCTTGTGTGACTTCATTATATGCGTTGGTTTGATAGCCAAATATTCAGGCATATTGGAACCTGTTGTTAATGCGTTACACTCAAAGACTATCGACATGGAAACATGCTTAAATAATATCAAAAGAATAACGTCTATCATAAAGGATCATCGTAGTTCGGTTCAGCCAGAACTGCAACTAGTGCAACTACCATTAGAACTCATTTCCAAGTTCTTCAAAATCGCTCCAACTTAGGGCCGTAGCTAGGCGATGACCATGGAGGGGGTTCATGGTGACCGTAGGGGGGTTCATGTATAAAAGAAAATGTAATGTCTTAATTTGCTTAAAATCTGTATAGATTGTATCGCTGCTAATGTGTCAAGAGCGCCGAGGGATTGTTTAGTAGTGGAATAAATCATTAAGCTTGGAGAAAGTATCCTTGATTATTTTTATTTTGTATTATTTTAGTAGTTATTTCATTCATGGGAATACTCATGGGGGGGGTTAAATTCCCTTATATATTATATCCACTCTGGAGCAGCGTTTTGCTGACAAAAATTTGCCTGCTTTTGGTTTGATGTCACTACATCCCAGTGTAACACTGAATATGTCACTGCTTGATACCTATTAAATAGAAATCACATTTTTTTGCAATATCACCCTTTTGGAAGCCGAATTATGGTACAACCTGTGGCGGAACAAAGATGTAACAAGAAAAAACCTTAGAGAACTAGATCTTGTGGGAAGCAGACACATCCTTTTGATATAAAATTTCAGGTGAACTATTCAGACGGTTTGACAAAGTACCTCATAATTGTTTGCTAATGTAAAAAATAACTGTGTTCCATAGTAAACGCTTTTGTACCGTGAAATCTTTGGACTGAACTATCAACACTTTGAAGAGCGAATAAAAAAGATGAAGTCAAGTTGATTGACTCAGTACTTCCCACACATTACGGTGACACCAAACCATCGCCCCAATTTCTTCCTCACCCAAAGAAGGTAGAAAACAGTCAGGAACCCCTTAAACATCTAAAAACGAAGTTTGAGCTGTTTTCATATTTTTAGTTATTTTGATTATTGCTACGCTGTCACTGACACGATTTCTAACAAGCATACGCGTTTTCCATCCTCACCACAGTAATAATAATGTTTCAAAATTTCATTAGAATCAATTTAATAGTTTCCACATTACAAAATACAAAACGATCCAAAGCAATAAATACTCGTATGTATACAGAAAATTCCAAGTCCCTTAGTTTCGGTAATAGGCAAGGCAAAGTTCAACTGGACCTAAAAAGCTGATTTTTGTCGCTAGGTCTTCCTTCACAGTTCAGTGAACAGCCTATTATTAATACAGCAAATTTTTCAGTTTTTCAACCCCCCACCACCCAACTACCCCAATTTCACCCCCACCCAAAAAACTCAGAAAATGGTCAGGAACCTCTAAAACCCTTAAAAACGAAGTTTGAGCTGTTTTTATATTTTTAGTTTTTTTATTATTTCTGCGCCGCCACTGGCACGATTTATAAAAACCATACGCATTTTCCATCCTCGCCATGGTAGTAATACTGTGTCAAAATTTCATTAAAATAAATTCAACAGTTTCTTCGTTGCATAATATAGAACGATCTAAAGCAATACTCGTATGTTTATACGACAAAAAATTCTAAGTCCTTTGGTTTCTGTACTAGGCAAAGCATGGATGGACCTAAAAAAGTTATTTATGTCACTAGGTCTTCCTTCGCAGGTCAGTGGACAGTCTATTATGAAGGCAACAAATTTTTCAATTTTACAACCCCCCACCCACCAACCACCCCAATTTGACCCCTACTAAAAAAAAGTAGAAAATGATCAGGAACCCCTAAAGCGCGTAAAAACGAAGTTTCAGGCATATTTAAAATTTGTCGTTTTTTGCTAATTACTCCGCCGCCCATGCAGCGATTTTCAAAATTATAGGAGCATTACCTACTACGACACCACAATCCATCCAGCCGTTACTGAGATTACGTGGCTAGAAAACCGTGTACAAACAGACAGACCGACAGACAGACCGACAGACAGACCGACAGACAGACCGACAGACAGACCGACAGACAGACCGACAGACAGACCGACAGACAGACCGACAGACAGACCGACAGACAGACCGACAGACAGACCGACAGACAGACCGACAGACAGACCGACAGACAGACCGACAGACAGACCGACAGACAGACCGACAGACCGACAGACAGACCGACAGACAGACCGACAGACAGACCGACAGACAGACCGACAGACAGACCGACAGACAGACCGACAGACAGACCGACAGACAGACCGACAGACAGACCGACAGACAGACCGACAGACAGACCGACAGACAGACCGACAGACAGACCGACAGACAGACCGACAGACAGACCGACAGACAGACCGACAGACAGACCGACAGACAGACCGACAGACAGACCGACAGACAGACCGACAGACAGACCGACAGACAGACCGACAGACAGACCGACAGACAGACCGACAGACCGACCGACAGACCGACCGACAGACAGACCGACAGACAGACCGACAGACAGACCGACAGACAGACCGACAGACAGACCGACAGACAGACCGACAGACAGACCGACAGACAGACCGACAGACAGACCGACAGACAGACCGACAGACAGACCGACAGACAGACCGACAGACAGACCGACAGACAGACCGACAGACAGACCGACAGACAGACCGACAGACAGACCGTCAGACAGACCGACAGACCGACGGAAATGAGTGACGTGGATTTTCGTTATGTAGACATCATAAAACGCCCAAAATCGAAAATTTTCGCGATCACAATACTCCCCTCACCTATCGGTGTGGGAAGTAAAATACCTTCCAAATACAAATAATGTCTCCTACTGGCCCTTGTCAATATCAACTATTACTGACATCAACTTACACACTTATTTAAAAAGTGCCAAAAAAATGTTCATGGGGGTTGACCCCCCAAACCGCCCTTCGCTACGCCCTTGATGTTATTATTATCCGTGTCTGCACCCCCCCCCCAAATGAAATCCTAGCTACGTCCTTGTAATTTTGGGCCTAAATAAAGGCTACATAGGTGCCTGAAATGTCAGTAAAAAGTTTGTGTCTCATGTGTTTTCATTTTTAGATAGAACGGGATAAGTTTCAGAAATTATTTAGTACATTACATTCAGTAATGCGGTATCTCCACCTCTAATGGGACGTTTCCCCAATCTCACCCACATGCGGAAGACGAAGAAAAAAATCCGCTGAATATAGCTCGATACCGACACGTAGAAACGCACACGTAGCGCAGGTGTGCGCCATCACGTCTCCGGGGCTGTCAAGCTGTCATGTCACTCAAAGGGGCAGACAGCGCAAAAGGGGCCGCCGGCGTGCCGACGTCTCACCAGCGACGGAGAAAGGCGGTCTCGACGTCGCCGCAGACAGCTACACGCGAGGATACCCCGACTGCTGCTGCTCATGGTACCGCCACAGCACAGGAAACAACCGGCAGAATATCTCTGACTCTGAAGGGGCTTCTGAACGGGCAATACTTTTACTGCAATATTTGGCTACATTCCTAGTAACTATAGCCCGGCAATGATAAAGACATTTTATTGCAGCATATGGCTTGGCAATATATATCCCAGCAATACTTTCTGCAATAGTATAGCCCAAAAATTTGTTCATAGACGGGCTATATAGTCGGGCAGCAATAGCTGACGCAGTGGCTTATATTGTTTTAAACAAAACATTAAATAAAAAAGTGAGAAGACAGTGGATTCGACTTTATCTCAATAGGCGTGAAACTTTAGATAACTTGAGTTTACAAATAATAAGTCTTGATAATATGCTATTCCAAAACTTTTCAACAATATCAAAGAGTGGCTTTCAAAGGAAATTGAACCATAAACAAAAAGAAATGAAACATGAACAAAAGCAATACCTGTTAGTACAAGACTGGCAGTTTTTAGCAACTGGAGATCTATATATAATTGGTCCAAGCAAGAACTGAGTTGTAATTCTGAAGATACTAGGGACTATATCATGCATTCAAAATCTTTTTTGTACGTCATCCCCGAAAACTCCCCCTTAACTTTTTGATTTCAAATATAGCACCAGTTTAAAATCTTATGGAACCTGTGATGTTATACGCAAACTTATTGAATTCAATTTATTTGTATCAATGAGCTACAAAAATTTCTACCCCGTAAAATCATATAAATAAAATAAGAATTTATTTGACAGCCAATATTGTTGCAAAAAACGAAAAAGCAAAAAACCAAGTGGGTTTTTAGGGGTGTTGAATGACCTGTCATGCCAAGCTTTCGAAAAAAATATCTCTTCTATCCTTTTTTATTACGAAAATATTACGCCTCAAACAAATTCTTATTTTATTTATTTTATTCCTATGAAAAAAATGATTTATGTATGAAATCAAGGACACTACAAGATGTTAAATAAAATAATGACTTCATTTATGCAGGAAAAGCTGTGGGGTGCTATTTTAAAAAAGAAGTACACAAAAAAGTTTTGAAAGCATGGTATGATAGACCCTATACTACTTTCAACAATACCACTCAGTTTTTGTTTGAACTTTTTTTGCTACAATATGAAGTGTCAAGAAATTTCTGGGAATTTTCATTTTCCATAAGTGTATTTCCTTGATGAAATCAAAAATCCTCTCGTTGGTCCAAGTGTTAGCCATTTTTCTACCAAAATGTTCGATATCAACAATAAACAAACACCAAAATAGAGCAATGTTGCCGATGTTTTCAGTAGCCAAGCGATCGTCCGGCCATGTGCCGGCAACATATAAAAATATATCGGCAATGCCTAACATATGTGGCTATATGGCCAGGCCATACAAGGAATATTGCTCAGTCTGGCCGTTGTTGCCGAGAATGTTGCCGGCTACACTATTGCAGCCACACATTGCAGTAAAAGTGTTGCCCGTTTAGAAGCCCCATGAGGATTTCCTATATAAAAATGATTCCCATAAAATTTGACCTTGAGAAGATTTTACCAACTCGATATTTTTTACCCAAATAGGCGAGTTTGGTTCATACAGAGCATTTTGTGCAATTGATTACACCCCTCAATAATAATTATTATATAATTATTTTCGATACCGATACAAAAGTATCGAGACCAGCTTGGAATGCCTCAAAAAGAATCGATGACAAAAATACTCGATATTAGTGCAGAAGTATCGTTAGCATACCTGCAAAAAAACATCCAAAAGGGGGGATGCGCATGTAATTGCCGCCCACCTTGTTTACTATGCTGTGGTACTACCACAGCATAAAGAGTAAACCAGCAGCGAAACTCAAGCCGAATCTTTCAGGACGTTTTGATAACCTTGAATCTTTCGGGTCTCACATCGACCGTCGCGTCCAAGTCGCGTTAGAGAAGCGATCGGTACAGGACCTGAGCGAGAATATTATCCGTAAAAATCCCATAGTGATAATTATATGCACGCTCGGGAACAATGGTCGGCATTTCGTTTAAGAGACAACTATGAAAAGATTGTGCAGAAATAATCTGTTCTGGTAATGGCACGGCAAAACAACATTGTGCACGGTATGAATATATTTTCGGAATGCCTCTCTTCGATGAAATTCTAGGACAAAAGGCTCGTCAAAAAAAGGACAGGAAAGGGGTCATTAATGATGGTTTTTCAGATTTCCCCAAAAATAACAGTTTTTATTTATACAATTTCGATATAATATAATGTATATAATATAATTTATAATTAGTAAGTATGATAAAATTACAAAATTACTGTAAAGTTAAACCAACGCACACAGGATAGTACCTGCGTTATACCTCAAACCATCTAACATCAACGAGAAAAAGAGTTATTCGGAACTTGGTCGATCGATCCAAGAACATTTTGTAATACACAACAGGGGCTGGAAGAAGAACTATACGTCACATTAAAGAAGATCTGTCAAAGAACGCATATCCCAAGAAGCAAGTGGAAGCAACAGTACAAGGGAATGTTACTAGCAAAAACATAGGTCCTGAAGGACACAGACATTTACTCAGTATACCATATGTAAAAAAGTTATCAGATACAGTCAGAATAATAGGGCCCGAATATAAAATTCAAATGCGATTCTCTAGTAGCACCACTCTCCGAACCCAAGAATGAACATCAAGAAACTAAAAACTGCATTTACGAAGTGTCATGTGAGTGCGGCAAAGTATACATTGAAGAAACGAAGAGACCTCTAGGAGCAAGAATTCGGGAGCACCGACTCAACACCCAGCGAGCAGAGATAGAAAAGTCCGGAATAGGAATAGCAGATTAGGCAGTCCGAGCACCAACAAATTATTTGGGAAGACGCTAAGGTTATTGACAAAGAACTTCACTGGAATCGCCGGAAATTCAAAGAATCGGCTTATATCGCCAGTAACAAGAACGCGTACAAGCTTAGTGTGTAAAACAGACCAATATGGCAGCCCCTCATAAAAATATAGAAAAACTAAAATTAGACAGAACCAATTTGGACACAAATTTGGAAGGCATTGACCATCGAACGGCCGCGTGAGTAAGAACCGACACCACTCAGCCAGACCACCACGACAACCGGTCAAAACACATTTTACATTTGACATTTGACGCTTTGGAATATTCAATTGACTATTTGAAACCACAGACTAATTAAATGTAAAATCAACTTGACCGTTTAGAGTCACCACTTGACCCTTTGGAAACTACAGCTGGAAAAGGTGTAGACTGCTGGGTTGGGTACTGACAGTGATGATCACCAGCCCCTACATCGTAAAACCCCTTAGCACTACAGTCTTAGCATAGGATAGGTAAAATTTAATGCACGGGGAAGGGGAAATTGCACGTTTCCATCAGGCTTTATAAAAATATTTGCTTGGTATTATTTGAATAACAAAAGGGGAGTTTTTTCAAGCCTCACGGGGGGGTGATTGTTCCTCAAAGAATGCGCCTTCTGCAAACATAAAAACACCAACTGACAGCGTAGAACTTTGATTTGACGCTATTGACGCTAAATTGGCATGATACTTTTCAACTATTCAACTGATTATTTGATAAACTACAAATCACTCGTTAGAATTTTAAATTGACTGTCATTACATTTGACGCTTTTGAAAATGCATCAGATCATTTGAGACTGCAAATGACGGATTAGAAATTACAATTGACATACCTATGAAACTACAATTGACTTTTTAGAAATGCAATTTGATCCTGTGGAAACTACTGCTGTAAAAAGTGTAGGCTGCTGGATTGGGTACTGACAAGGACAATCTTAAGGGGCCCGGGTGTACACAGCTATACTATGTATATTTGCCATGTTACAACACGGATTCCCATTTCGAACAGAACTCACTTGTTTTTCAATCGACATATACACAGTATTTCAGAAGGTGATAGTTAAGACCTTAATGAATAACAACTATTTGCGATTTTCTTAAAAAAGTTTTTTAGTGTGCAAAAAACTCGCAATGCAAAAACATACATTCTTGTCTGTAATTTAACAACCAAATACGATATCAAAAAAGGCCAAATAGGTGACAAATAGCAAGCTTTCTCCTTCAATTTTCTTTCTGAATCATTACTGTAAGTTTAAAGCTAACGTCCGTCAGGAGCTTGGAAATGTGAAATTCATTTTTATGGTGACCTTTGGACCTTTTGACTTAACCTTTGGATTTTTGGACTTATCTCCCCTGATCTTAGACACACACACTGGAGAAAGGAAACAGGCGACCACGCCTCCTCACTAACACGGGAATACGTCTTTTCTTGGATTCTCAATTTCGCGCGCTATACCTTAGACCCTTAACATAGGATATGTAAAATTTGATGCACGAAGGGGGAATTGTACGTTTCCATCCCGTTTTATAAAAATGTTTGCTTGGTGATATTTGAATAACAAAAGGGGAGTTTTTTCAAGCCTCACGGGGGGTGATTTTTCCCCAAAGAATGCGCCTTCTGCAAACACCGGCCGGTTTTTTAGTTTTTCCCTTTTTCCTCGGGACGAAACACAAGAGATACACAGATCGATCGGTGCGACAGAGACGGCGCTAGGTCGACCGTCCGAACGGCATATCCCCTTCAACATTCAAGGGGATGGCGCGGAATAAAATTTCAAATTACACTTTTTCCGCGTGGGATTTATTGAAAATATTTCGGTTCTGTGACAAGTCTCGAATTTCGCGGAAGCGAAGTCACGGATGCCGGACCGGACGTGATTTTCCAAAATTATTCAGCGTTTCCAGCTAGGCGGTAAATAATTTCGATATATTGATCAAATCGATACGTGCTACATATATAATTGAGTTACCAAACTGCAAGGGGTCAAATCGTCGCGTTACGTGGCACCACCGTGCTCATTATCAAGATTCAAAATGTTTAATTCGGTCATGCAAAACCCGTTGCAGATATCTAAAGCTGATTATAAACATTTCGTGCATTTGATGCAGAATAGAAGGAATAAAATATGTAATCCAGGAACTAGCTACTAAATACTGTTTGAGATTTCTTTTTTTTGTAGGGGTTAGAGCAGGGGTTCCCAATCTTTTTCAGCCCGCGGCGCACTTTCAAGCTTAGTATTTTGTCACGGCGCCCTACCTAAGATATAGCTATTTTAAATAGATACAGTCGAAAGAAATAGGTACCTATAACAATAGTAGACAAAACAATAAAAACGTCCTCAATACGAAATGAAGTTTTTTCATTATATTTATGATAATTCAGAATTGAAACTTGAAACAGAAAACAAAAAGAAAGACTCAAGAAAAGCAAAAATAGCGGGAAAGCGGGAAATAAGATTCGACACTGCGACTCTCATTTTCTCATTTCTTGCTCCACATTGATCCTTGAGCGATATTTGTTCTTGATTACAGCTACGGCTAAAAACCCAGCTTCATAAATATGATGTTACCCTATACCTGCCAGCCATGGATCAAGCATCATCAGTACATACACCGATACACTTTTCTCAATTCAAACCATTTTCTGCAATAAACTAGTCAAGAAGTTCAAACAAGTCTTGGGCCTTCCCACTTTCGGTAATGCTTTTGCAGATTGAAAGCTCTTCGGAAATAATATTATCAGCCAGAAAGCGTACGTAGCAAATAAGATGTGCATCATTATTACTTTCAGTAATCTCATCAAGCTGCAAACCAAAATCCTTGCTTTTCATTTTCTTCTATCAATTGGCAATTGAGATTCTCAGCGCGACCCGTTAAAGGCGCAGGAAGGGCAGGTGAGGGTATAAACACGGTTTTCAAGCGCGTAGGTCTATGTTTATACTTTTCGGCAACGGCAACGCGACGAAAGTACGTAATACCTATGTTTTTAGCCACTGGTGAGCGTCAGAATAGAATAGGTATTGTTGCTTTTTAGGCACCCGCAAATATTTGTGCTTTACGCTAGTTGCACACACACCAATTTTGGACGGTCGGTTTTATTCCGGCCGATATCTTACCGGTATTATTTTACAGTCGACGTGTGCGCAAGGTCCCATTCCATCCAGTGGTTCACTATTGGAATTTGGACGGCCGGAATAAAGCCGGAATAAAACCGGCCGTCCAAAATCGGTGTGTGTGTGTGTGTGTATGTGTGCAACTAGCGATACGTGGCTAGATACAACCTTGCACACGTATTGATTGTTTACCGACCGATAGTCGCTATAATCAAACTTACTGGACGACGATAACCAATCAAATGCTAGTTTGGCCGGCAAAAATCCGGCTTGTGTGAAAGCAACGCTCCACCGATAAAATATCGGCTGATATTTTACCGGCCATCCAAAATCGGTGTGTGTGCAACTAGCGTAAGACGAGGATCGACTCACGGCCCCCCTCTTTACCTTCTACGGCGCACCAGGGCGCCGCGGCGCACAGGCTGTGAACCTCTGGGTTAGAGGGTTCAGCGTCGGTACTCTCTAACTTAATATATTTCTACATGTTTCTATCACCATGACGATCGGGCAGTTTCGGGTGCCTATCAGGTGTCTACTACGCTGTCACGGCACGCTGTCATATTCACGAGGCCACCCGACCTCATAGCACATAGTGCATAGAAACACGTTTCTAAGTTACAGAGTACCGGCACAGTTTCCCTAATAGTTGCCACTTAGTCTTAAGGCTTATTGTGCACTCTCAGTAAAAGCGATCAAACAGCGTCCTATCCTAAGTTCTTTGCGAACTTTGAGATGCATTGGGCTATGACTCTCCTGTCCTGCATTCAGATAGGAGATCCTGCTTTCACTCAGGGCAGGACAGTCGAAGATAACATCCTTAGCTGTTTCCTCTGCCTCATCGCACTTCCTGCATAATGGGTTTGCCACTTCCATCCCCAGCTTTTGCAGGTGTGCACTGAACATCTCAATCAATCGGTGAGTCCAAGAACAGTATAAGTGCAGAAACATAGTTCAAAACGAGTAAAGTAACTGTGTTCACCATCATCAACAACTCTTACGAGTTGTTATAATTCTTTAGACGATTGATAATACCACATCATAGATCCGAAAGTCTCACCCTCCTCCAAGCTATTAAAAAAATAGTTTATGCTTTTGTACTGTTCTTGAACTCAGTCTTCTTTTTGCAGGCTTTTTTGTGTTTCTTTTTTTAAGTTTTAGCGTATGATAAGGTTATGACAACATCAATAGAGGTTGCTAAGTATGTGAAAAATGTTCTGTTATTATTAACGATATCGCGAACCGTGGCGCTGACAGCCAACATGGTTGACCAATGACGTTAAAATCAGTACATGTCCTGGGGCCTGTAATGTTTTTCATCTCATCGCCGTAGACTTGTAATATTTTTCATCGCAATGCCATAGACATATGGTGCGTATAGTGGGGTTATTGTTATACTTTGTAATGCTTTTAAGCGCAACCGATGGATCTTCGTATTTTAAACGTTTTGGCCATCTCAAGTCAAAACACCATTTTTTGGACTTGTAGTGTTCTTGGACTCACCGATTCAATTATAAATCCAACCACCTTTCCTAGTTCCAGGGGCGGCGCGTCGGGTGGGCATGGGGGTGCCGAGGCCCCCCCACTTTTTATGAGGAGTTAAAGAAATTAATAGGAAATTATTTTTTTACTTGTCCATTTTTTAATTTCATTATATACAGGGTGAGTTTTTAGTACCGGCTCGGTCAATAACTCCACTACTGTAGAAGATAGCGAAAAAAGTTTTAAATAAAAGTTGTAGCCACGGATATGCTCCTTGCTCAGAAAATATTTTGATTTATACAGGGTGATCCATAACTACGTGGTGATGCAAACATATATTTTTTCAAATGAGACACCCTATATATTATCCCATTTTCAGATTCTACTAATCATTTCTATTCTCACAATATAAGGTTTTATAACATTATACAGGGTATTTCAAAAGTTATGACCATTTTTGTATCCAAATCGCTGTCAAACGAACGTACTGTATATCAAAAAGTAAAGAATCAGAAATTACTTTTTTTAAACGGAAAGATTGAAAATATCCTCTGGTTTTAAAATTGGCTATAAATAAAGCCCTCGACACATATTCGTATACAGGGTGGTGTAGAATGCAAAATCCAGATTTTCTCATTTTTTTTAAATGTAACCCCCAATATTTTATTATACCAAAGAATTGCCCTTAATATGCTCTTTCATCTTTGTATAGCACTTGTTGTACCTACGTCCATCAGTTTTCGAGATATTTCGATTTTTCGGTAAATTTAAAATATAGCTTCTATTTGTGTACTGACATTTATTTATTTTGAGAAAGTACTATCGAATTTGTTTTTTATTTAACGAAAAACTAAATTATAAGGTCATGATAGTATTTGATGAAGTCAAAACCCTTAATCATTGAGACAATAAGGTCAAGTATGCTGAGGAAACAATTTTGTAGGCGTGATGCATAATTATCAAGCAGATTTATCAGGTAGGCTTTGAAAAATTGACAGTTTTCATAACCTGCTCAATAACTCCGTACTGCGTGAAACACCAGCTTTAAAAATTAGTTTTTCTTTTGAGGGTATTTAGGAGAATCTTTGAGAAATTGCCTACTTGCCTCTGGAATATATCAACTATGGACAGCAATATCCAGAACGGAGGCACTCTAAAATTAATGCGTTTAAATGATTGAAGAATCGTTTTATTTGGACTGTGTCGTTTAATATTTCATAGCCCACCTGATAGATCTGCTTGATAATTTTGCATGACGTCTATAAAATTGTTTCCTCCGCACACTTGACCTATATTATCTCGTTAATTCAGTGTTTTGACTTGATCAAGTACTATTATGGCCTTATATTTTAGTTGTTTGTTAAGCAAAAATAAAATTTGATAGTATTTTCTCAAAATAAATAAATTTTAGTAAACAGTTAGAAGGTATACTTAAAATTTGTAGAAAAATCGAAATACCTCAGAAACTAATGAATGCAGCCATAACAAGTGCTATACAAAGATGAAAGAGCATATTAAAAGCAATTCTTTGGTATAATAAAATATTGGGAGTTACATTTGAAAAAAGAGAGAAAATCAAGATTTTGCATTCTACATCACCCTGTATACGAATATGCGTCGCGGGCTCTTTTTATAGCCGATTTTAAAACTAGAGGATATGTTTTATCCATCTGTGTAAAAAAATGGTTTTTGATTCATCACTTTTTGATATACAGTACGTTTATTTGACAGCGATTTGGAGATAAAAATGGTCATAACTTTTGAAATACCCTGTATAATGTAACAATACCCTATATTGGAAGAACGGAAATTATTAGCAGAATTTGAAGATGGAATAATATATAGGGCATCTCATTTAAAAAAATACATGTTTGCATCACCACGTAGTTATGGATCACCCTGTATAAATATAAATATTTTCTGAGCAAGGAGCATATCCGTGGCTACAACTTTTATTCAAAACTTTTTTCGCTATCTTCTACAGTAGTGGAGTTATCGACCGAGCCGGTACTAAAAACTCACCCGTATATTATTAAATTTTATTGTATACGTACATACCCAATTTTTTATTATTACAAAGTAGATTATAACTACACCCGCTATTGCATTATTTTCCAATTTCCAGTACTCTGCATCTTTTATTCTTATCATTTCGTTCTCTCTGATCTGCTCTTTCTCCTTTCTCTTTCTTTTAAAATCATACGATCGAGTACTATCGGTGGTACTATAGATGTGGAAGCGTACCCAGTCATACGCAACTCCCACCAAATCTTCGCGGTCATGTCCTAGTGCCGGGATGTATTCGCTTTTTTTTGCTTTCTTTTGTTTCAATGTGTGATGCTTTATACTGATTGTACCAAATTTTTCGCTAAGTTGATTTTCTGTCGTTTGTGTTTGTATATGATGTTAGTGTGAATTAGTGAGGTAGTAGTATCTATCATACCATGTTTTTAAAACCTTTTTTTGTACTTCAACCGTTGAAACTCACCCCCAACTTTCGTTTTTCAAATAGCACCAAATAGTTTCTTCTACGGAAATTAAGTCCTTATATTATTTAAAATCATTCAATACCTTTGATTTTATACGCAAACTTATTTTTTTCGTAAAATCACAAGCATAACATAAATAAAACAAGAACTTGCTTGACGCCAAAAAACTGATTAAGACTACTGAATAATCTATGTAAAAGACACGCTTTCGAAAACAAATGTCTTTTTTATGCTTTTTTATTACGAAAATAGTATGCCCAAACAGGTTAGGGTTAGGTTAGGTTAGGTTAATGACTTTACGAAAAAAGTTGATTTGTAGATGAAATCAAAGGTACTACAAAAAGATGTGGGGTGCTATTCGGAAAAAACTAGGGGGTAAGTTTTAGGGGTTGAAGTAAAAGAATGTTTCGAAAGCATGGTATGGTACCCTTGAAAGACCCACTTAGTTTCCTTTTTTATGTTTTTTTCTTTATAATTACGCCTCAAACAAATTTCTCATTTCATTTATTTTATTTATTTTGTGCTTATGAACTTGATAAAATATAGGTTTTGTATAAAATCAAAGGTACCACAAGATTTTAGGTACTATTTGAAAAAACACAGCTGGGGGTGAGTTTCAAGGGTTGAAGCACAAAAAAAATGTTTTGAACGCATGGTATGATAGACCTTGTAGTATTTTCACACTCCACTCAGTTTTCGTTTGGACATTTTTTTTGTTGCGAAAATATCACGTGTCAAGGGAATTCAGGGACACCCTGAATATTGGTTGTTTTTGGCCCCTCCACTTTTTCGAGGCACGCGCCGCCCCTGCCTAGTTCCTTCCTGCTCAATCCGAGAGCGTCTGCGGTATTAGAAGACGAGGGTCTCCTCAGCATCCTCTTAGAATGAACATTTCCCACCACTCTGTCCCACTGCTTTTGGTACTCATTTGCCACCCAACTAGTGACAGCTGTCCATACCATGTTGTATGATATACCACATGCTGGTTCTGGCCCGATGAGAGAGAGTTCTGCGCCTTCCTTGTCAGACCTGTCCATTCTCTCATTTCCACTCACTCCTATGTGACTAGGCACCAAAGATAGTGTTATCTTGTTGGTCTTCTCCAGTGTCTCTATAGGGTATTATGGCAGTCCCACACTATTTTTAGTATTTTTGAAGTATATTGGTTACTTGCCCAGGCCATCAGTGCCGCCCGGCTGGAGTCTGTGTTTACATAGATAGTCTTTTTGACGTAGGTGCCTTTTATCTATGCATAATCTGCCGCTTTCCAAAATTGTAACTATTTCTGTCTGGAAAACGGTATCCAGTTTACCTAGGCGGGTGCTTACGTTCTGCCAGGCCTACCACCGTATATAATAATAATAATGGGTCTTTATTCACCCAATTACACAAATAGGTATTGCTAAAACGAGAAACAAAATTTTGGTGAAAAGGTGAAGTGTTAGCGATTTGCTGTTTTTCAACTCAACCAACAAATTTAATTAATACTTAATAATAATAAAACGAGTAAAAATACAACTACAAGTAATACAGTACCTAGAAACATATACATATAAATGAAGAGCCCAAGAAATATACCAACAATAATATTTGGAACACATATATCAAGATACTACCGAAATTGAACCAAAGGAGAGGAAAACCGATGGAATGGCAAATATTCTTATACACGGTGTCCTACAAAGCATAGGTGTAGTTAGGTGGGGGCTCGGAGAGCTTAGCCCCCCCAAGAATGAAATTAGCCCCCCCCCCCTCAAAAAATCCAAAAATAATTCGTTCTGTTAAGTTCATTGTATCTAAGTCAGTGACTTGAGCCCCTCCTAGATCCAGGGACTTAAGCCCCCCTAGATTCAGGAACTTATAACTACGCCTATGCCACGACGATGAATCGGACGTCACGTGATCAAAAATAAATACCTCATAGGGTGACACAGTAATAAGAAAAGATACTATATTTGCTATAATATAAACCTCCAAAATTATAATTCGCTACTACTGCCCAGCTCCGATATATTGCTTGTCTTAATCGTCGTGGGACACCCTTAAGCCTTTTCTTAAAATTAAGTAACGAGTAGTTTCTGTATTCATGAGTAAGGTTATTGTAAAGTTTGGCTGCATTATATGAAAAATGTTCTTAAATCTTTCAGTTTTAACCACTTTGACTTTTGAAAGGCAAGACTTAGATAATATTTACGAATACCGTACGCAAATATCAAGCACGAGTTTTGAATTTTTTGGAGACGATCTGAATATGTCTCCTCATGTACCTGATTAGTTTTTGAGCCATCAGTGCACCAGGTGATACCATTCGACATACGTCGAGGTTCTCCTAGAGCCTCTTCCAATCTCTCACTTAGGTTGACCTTATATGAGATCTGGGTGTCCACGACTCTTGACATTCTATCAGGTAGCATCTCAAGTATGTCGCAGTGCAGATTATCAAGAATCGTGGTGTGTTTCATGGCAGGGTGGTAAAACCAATTGCCATGGTACTACATTATGTATGCAGCCATCAAACTACAAAGGGTTAAGGCCCGGTCAAACAGAGAACGCGGCGGCTCGGCGTTCTCTAACAATACAATGGAACGCTGTAACGCGGCGGTCTAGAACGCGGCGTTCGGCGTTCCATTGTATTGTTAGAGAACGCCGGACCGCCGCGTTCTCTGTTTGACCAGGCCTTTAAATCGCCGCGTTAAGCTAAGCGCTCACTGGGTCGGTCGGTACGGACGGACGGGCGGAAGGTCGGACAATAGAGACAAGCAGTCTCGAAATAGGTTTTGTGCTGTTATGTATTGTGAAAACCAAAACGATATGTTGAGTGAAGAAGAAATAATTGTAAGTCTAATGTTGGTAGCAGAAGAAGAAGAAGAAGAAAGGTCAAGAACTCGAGGAAAACCCAGATTTTGGATTCATAGAATAAATCGCAAGAGAGTAGAGCACCACCATAATTGGGAACATCCATGCTCGCTTTGCAACCAGTACCTATTGCTCAACTGAAACGGCGGAACGTCTGTACCCAAGGACGTTAAAACAATAGGGGGACGCAGCTATTTACTTTTCGCGTTGAAGCCGCATAGTCACATTCTAAGCGCATTGCAAAGTTGCCAAACTAGGCATTTTTCTAAGTAAAACTAAGAAAACAAGCAAGCTTATGAACACCAAACATCAGCGAAACAAGCAAGCTTATGAACACAAAATATCATATTTAATATAATAATATAATATATTTATGAACAGTGAATTGATGTAATGATTTTTATATATGCAAAACGTTAGGATCAGAGTCTAATTTCGCTCTTTTGCAATATTTGATAGTATGAAGAAATTTTCATATGTCAACCCGGCAACGCCGCTTGGCTCTCATTGCTAGTTGCCATGGGATTTCTACGGTTGCCAAACTGGGCAAATTTCTAAGTAGATTTACGGTCAAATTCGCCCCAAACATCGCGTCATTAAACGAAGAGGTTATGTTGATCCACCCACTCGACAAAGGTGCGAGAAATTCTTGCTATTCCACCGGCAACCCTGTACTGCGCATTAGCGACCGAGCGGCGCAGGAGGGAACGTCAACGGGTGTGAATTTCAATTATATTTGAAATTCCTGAGAACCGTTAAACCTTATTCGAATCTATTTTGTGTTCGAGTATAAATTGTTCTGTTGTGAATTCCAACATTTCAAATTCTAAATAATCGTAACACAGACCGGACATTCGTAGGTATCTGTTTTGTGTTCGAATAGTGTTGAGTGTGTTTCAGTGCTTAATTACCTGATAGGCCCCAAAAACAGGCTGACGATCCGAAAATAGTCATGGGTAGACGCTGCTACATATGCAAGAAATGGGATTATCGGCACCCTAACTTGACCTTTTACAGGTAAGTGTATTCGTGCATTCATCTGCAGTAAAATTGATGGTATTGTAAAACCTCTAATTTCATTCCTATGTGCTACCTGCTGGGGTACACTTGAAAATAACAGTATACAGTACATATGGGATCTTTCAAATAAGGTGTCTATAAACAGTAAAGTTGGGCTTCATATTTTTAGAAATTATTTTAAACACCTCCAGTTTGCTCCTATTGTCATGTAGGAATACTTTGGTATGTTTACATTTATTGGGCTGGTACTGCATTATATAATTATAATGTCATATTATTTTACCTAGATAATTTGAAAGTGATATCGATATCACATATTATACACAACTGTACCTACATATAAACACACCTATCCTGATGAGTGTTACTTTCATATTCTTAAACACCTCATCCAGTTTGCTACTGTTGCCATAGGTATAGAATATTTTTAATATATGCATGTTTAAATTTATTGAACTGGTGCTGCTTTATATATATTTATGTCATATTACTTTACCTACATATCTGTATATATACTTACATATAAATAAACCTAGCTTGAGTGTTACTTTCATATTTAACAAAATAAAATAAATGTTACTTTCATATTTAACAAAATAAAATAAATTAAAGTATCATTTTTTTGAGCTTTTCTATAATTAATCATATTTTTCAGTATTACCAAAGATATTGTTCTGAGGAGGAAGTGGTTTGATGTAATGGGAGTGACTGAAACAGACCTACCACAATTAAAAGAAGTCTGCTCAGAACATTTTACTAACGATGACTTTGAAACCACACTATCCGGAAAGAAGCGTTTGAAAAAGAATGTGGCGCCTACTTTGTACACCAAGGAAGAAGATAGAAAACAGCTTAAAGTGTAAGTAGCTATATATAAATAATTAGACTTTAACATTATAGGTAGGATTTAGAATCTGATATAGTAACAAAAAATATAATTTAATCAACGTTACATTCTAAGAAGCATGTTTTTCTTACATCTTTGTTATGTTGGAAATAATCCAAGAAAATCCATTATCTCTGTGAGCACAGTCTTTAGTCTGATTATTCTAAATAATGGTGTCAAAGTGGATAGGCTGCTGAACTGTAGACTTTATGGTTCTAATGCAGGAAAATTAATTGGAGTTATGAAATGCTACGATATGCCATCTAGGTGCATGTGAAACTTTTTTTAGTGTCAAGGGTATACTTTTGCTAAGACAAGTTGTAAAACTTGTAATGTGTAATTTTTCTTTGAGGTTTGAAGGAATAGTGAGTAAAAAATCTAGTTGGTGAATTGAAGGGAGGGATTTATTCCAGCTGTGATAGTCAAGATGGTTACTTTTACGTGATATGTCTCACAATGTAGTGAAGCTGATCATTTTACCTGCTACTTTATTGGACATATTAGACTTAGTCAAAACGAGCTGTTAACCAAACTGGCAAAATTTTCGAGTATTGACTTGGACAAAATCATTTATCGTCGTTTAGTACCAAAAACGTCAAATCGTCGATTTTTGACCTATCACTTTTTGCAGTACATCGACGTATGATGTATTTGATGTTGAATTTTTATATTTCTTTTTTGTTTTGTTTTTAGTGATCCAAGCAGTCGAGTGTAAGAGCTATGTAAGCTATACGCTTCCCAACATAAATCCTACTGTGACTGTGACTACTAGAAGAATATATGCTTTGTTGAATAAATAATGGTAGGATGACAAAGAATGGGGCACAAGCTCATTATGTAATTTAAATTAATATACATACGTTATATGTTGCGAAAACTAAAATGAAATTTAAAATATACATGTACATTAAAAATACTTAAATAGTTGTTTTTAAATAAGAGAAACATTTTTTATTACTATTGGTTACATGACATGTGTGTAAACGAATATTAATTTGTGTACAAATATGAATAAAATAATTGTTGCCACAGTTACTATTTTTTTATGTGAAGGCTGTCGATATATCGATAATTGGGAAGACTGATTTTAATGAAAATTTTAAAGTTTATAGGAAAAACACGTAATTGTTCACTGCCTGTCTGCTACTTTAAAAATGTATACACTTAATTTGACATGATTTAATAAGGTAGTATGTGGGGTAGTAACTTCCAATTTACCTACTGATTTTCGAGCCACTAATATTTTTCTTTGAGATAAGTTGTAATCATTTTCTTTGCCAAAAATAATGGTTAAACCACTGCAAACGGAGCACATGCAATGCTTAGGTACTTATGTATTTCTATCAATACAGTTTGTTACAATAAAAATTACTTCATGATAGTCTTTACTTTTGAGCATGACAGATACTGTCTGTTATAAAACTTTTATCTGTAAACGTGATTTAGTACTATATATTTTTTTATTATTTTAAATGGAAGTACGACTCAAGCGTACCTAGCTAACATATTTCGGATGCTACTAATGGTTGTATGACTTATTAAATCATTCTTTTTCGAATTACAATGATAAATTTGATTTCTGATGTCTTTATAACCTCAAAAAATACCAAAACAGTATACTCCTGATGTCATAAGTAAATATTCGAAGGTATAAGTACAAAACTGTACTGAGTGGTACTTTTGAAGGTACTATAGGGTCTATCATACCTTGCATTCAAAACATTTTTTTTTGTACATCAACCCCTAAAACTCACCCCCAAATTTTTTTTTCAAATAGCACCCTATAGGTTTTCCTACATAAATGATATCCCCATTTTATTTAAAATATTGTGGTACCTTTAATTTTATATGGAAACTTATTTTTTCCGTAAAATCATAAGTATAAGACAAACGAAATGATGATCTGTTTGACGCCTGATATTTTTGTAACAAAAACGGATAAAAAATAAGAGTAAGTGGGTGTTTCAAGGGTAGTGAATGACCTATCATACCTTGCTTATGAACCATTTTTTTTCTTACTTAAACCCCTGGAATCCACCCCTAGCTTGTTTTTTCAAATTTCAATCCACAATTTTGCCTGGAAAAATAAATTCTTTACTTGAATTTAATTATCGTAGTGCCTTACTTTTTATGCCCCTACTGCAATTTATCGTTAATTTTGGCACACCCTGCACACGGGGTTGGCGCGGCCCGATGTAGCCATAAAACTTTTCCACGTTTTTGCACTTAGTTTTGTTGTCACATTTTTTTTATTAGTTGATTCATGAAAATAAAAAAAAAATTTTCCACACATGTGTTTTAATTAATTTATGTTTACGATTTCATGGATTAAGCGAAAATATCACGTGTCAAGGAAATTCTGGGACACCCGGTATACAGATACAATTCCACTTATGGTGATTTATTATTTTTTGTTTTGATACCCCAGAAAAATGCACTGCACTGCATTTTGACAACTTCAACAATTTCACAGAAAACAAAAGAAAGCGCAGACGTAAATATTTTGGCTTCAACATTAATACAGGATAGACTGTGACATGCTGCGTCCCCCTATTGTTTTAACGTCCTTGTCTGTACCGAAGCACGTGCAGGCATGCGCCGAAGGGCTGATGTCACCGGTACGGCCGGTCGGGACGGTCGGGATGCCTAGAATTCTTTCTTTCGGGATTTTATCGGACGGCGGAAGGTGCGGATGGTCCTGTTCCGACAGTGACGACCCCGTGCGCGCACTCATAGGCAAATCAATGCTAAACATTTTTGAAAAATCCCGTGCGTACCGTTCGTACCGTACCGTCCGACCCAGTGCGTTCAAGGCTTATCATGGCACTACCGTGCACATCATCGAGATTCAAAATGTTTAATTCGGTCATGCAAAGCCCGTTACAGATATCTAAAGCTGATTATAAGAATTGGTGCATTTGTTGTAGAATAGAATGAATAAAATATGTAATCCAGGATTCAATGCTCATTAATGTTGGGCAATGATGATAAAGTAGTAGCACTAGTTTCGCGGAACACGCCGAACAAGTAACTGCTTCTTCACGCTGGCCGAACAGGTGGTCGTGTGTTGTCACCGAAAACCGAATACCTGATTCGGGAGTAAAACCTAATCGGTGGTAAGCACCCAAATGAGACCTTTGATGTGAATCCAAAGTTTTCTGTTAAGTAATCTATGCCTCCTTCGACGATACCAATACAAAATTATAAACGTATTTACGTCCATTCGCAAGAAAACTATTCAAAAATGAACCGAAAACCGTGGATCGGCTGAAAATCTGTTTACAACCGTTTTCTGTGTGATAACGGTGATTTGACCGCATTGTTTCAACGGGTTGTTAAGCGGCGTACAGACGTTGATGTATGCTGTTATGCAGGCATCGACTTCTACGTTTCATGATGCAAGTAGCAGCGTGTGTAGTACTGAATCACGTATTTGGCATCGGTTGCGGCTTGCAGCGATGCAGAGTCTGGAATCCCATTTTGGTTGGTGGCCATGATGCCGAGTCCGTGACGCTGATGCAGGTTTCAAGTGTTTCAACGTGTATAGCATTGCGTCGATGCCAAGAAATAACTCTACCCTACTATTCTTGTGTTGCATGAAACGTGCATAAAATACCAAGTCGACTGAGGCATCGCAACAGGCTTCGATCTGAGTAGGAGCTTACGCAACTGATGCAAGTTTCATGAAACCGTAAGTCGATTCAGGAATCGCAGCATGCATCAACGTCTGTAGGCCGCTTTATAGTGCGTCCACACTCAAACACAACAAGCCCCGAGCGCGCTGTACCCAACACAGCATGCAAACGTTCGGTATGTTTGGCATGTTCGGACCGTTCGTTCTATTCGTTGTGTTCCCGAGTACAGCTATTGGTTTGTACCTGTACCTACATAAACTTATACACAAATAATGAACACGTCAGATTTAGTTGTGACTGCAGGCGCTTTCTTTATAATTTGAAAGCTATTACAGAAAGAAAATGAAAATCCAAGAAAAGCCCTTTACAAAAAAACTTTATAGGAAATATGAATGTTTTTTCTTTGTTCCAGCAGTGGTACAACCAATTGAATCAGAGATAATGACCCAAGCATCATGCTTTTACTTCCCACATCGATAGGTCAGAGTATTATGATCGCGAAAGTTTTCGATTTTGAGATAATACGCTTTTTGGGCGTTTTATGATATCTACATTTCCGTCGGTCTGTCTGTTTGTCGGACTGTCTATAGGTCTGTCTGTCTATACGAGTTTTTCTAGCCTCGTAATCTCAGTAACCGCTGCATGTATTGTGATGTAATTTGGGTAGGGATATGCCGTGGGGGGCAAAAAATTTCAGATATTCCTCAAACTTCGTTTTTAGGCGTTTTATGTGTTCCTGATCATTTTCTACTTTTTTGGATGGGGGTCTAATTGGGGTGGTTGAGAGGTGATGGGTTGTAAAACTGAAAATTTTATTTTATTCATAATAGGCTATCCATTGACCTGTGAAAGAAAGACCTAGCGGCATAATACACTTTTTTAGGTCAATCCGAACATTGCCTTGCCTATTACAAAAACCAAGGTACTTTGAATTTAGATCAGAATGTATACATACGAGGATTGCTTCAGATCATTCAATATTGTGTAACGTGGAAACTATTTAATTAATTTGTATGAAATTCTTACACAGTGTTATTGCTGTAGCGAGGATGGAAGGGCGTATAGTTTTTAGAAATCATATCAGTGGTGACGCAGCAATAATCAAAAAACTAAAAATATAAAAACAGGTCAAACTTGGTTTTTAGGTATTTCAGGGGTTCCTGATCACTTCCTACTTTTTTTGGGTAGGGGTCAAGTTGAGGTGGTTGGGGGTCGGGGGTTGTAAAACTGAAAAATGTGTTGTATTCATAATAGGCTGTCCATAGATCTGTGAAAGAAAGACCTAGCGGCATAACACACTGCTGCATGGATTGTGATGAAACTTGTGTAGCGATATGCTGTGGGGTCGTAGTAGGTAATGTTGCTATAATTTTGAAAATAGGTACATGGGCGGCGGAGTAATTAGGAAAAAACAAAAAAATTCAAATATGTATTCCTTAACCTTCGTTTTTAGGCATTTCAGGGGTTTCTGATCATTTTCTACTTTTTTGGATAGGGGTGAGATTTGGGGTGGTTGTAGGGTTGGAGTTGTAAAATTTAAGAATTTGTTAAAATCATAATAGGCTATCCACTGACGTGTGAAAAAAAGACCTAGCAGCATAATAGGTCCATCCGAATATTGCTTTGCCTATTACAGAAACCAAAGGACTTTGAATTTTCCAATTTTCTGCACAAAATCGACGACGCGTTATGGCAATCGCAGTAGAACAGAACACGTTCTAGCAATCGTAGTTGGCCCAAAACGCGTTCTGGGCTACACCGGAAAGCCGTAATTCGGACATTGGCAGCCAAAACGCGTTTTGACCATATTTTCCGACCATGCATTGGCCGAAATCGGTGTTTGCACTAGTTAGTTTTTCTTTTACCATAATCATGGATCCCCCATGACAACACACATAATTGTAATTTATAAATATTACATACGAGTATTGCTTTAGATCGTTCTGTTTTGGATAACGTTGTTTTTGATGAAATTTTGAAACAGTATTATATTACTGTGGCGAGAATCGAAAACCCGTATGGTTTTAGTTTTAGAAATCATGTCAGTGGCGGCGCAGCAATAATAAAAAACTAAAAATATGAAAACAGCTCAAACCTCGTAGGTTACGAGTAGGTATTGCCTTACATCGTTTTGTATTGAGTAACGTGACAACTATTGAATTAGTCTTGATAAAATTTTGATAGAAAACGCCTATGGTTTTTAGAAATCGTGTCAGTGACGGCGCAGCAATAATCTGAAAACAAAAAATATAGAAACAGCTCAAACTTCGTTTTTAGGTGGTTTAAGAGTAAGACGGAAAAATGTGTTGTATTGAAAGTAAGACCTAACGGCACAACACTTTTTTGTAGGCGGGTGGGCGATGATTTGGTTGCAAAGGGATCTCAGACTATAGCTTCATGCTATGGGAGAATAATGAATTGGTATCACCGTAATGTGTGGGAAGTATTCAGTCAATCAACTTGGCTCCATTTTTTTTGTAATGTGGTAGTGTTGTTCGCTGTAACAGTATACTGACTAGAAGATAGAAGATCATTATCATTTGCAATAGCGTCTTGTGGGGCAGGGCTACGATTATTTTGCTTTAATACTTTTAGTAATGAATCGACCTTATTTGGGCCAAATTAGCTGAAGGCTATTCTTACACTTACCGACATAACCCTAAATTTAAAGTTGCAAATGTACTTTCTATCTTTATTTCTGTCATCCTTATGGCTTCTGTGCGTTAGCACGAACAACCAGCACATTATAGGGACTGCAACGGAGTCTGGCTCTTGACCATGTAAGTCATGTTACAGTTCAAAAATATAACGTCACTTATGCTTCTTCTTAATCAAAACTCGAAAAAAATCGAGTCAAGTTGATTGAATCAGTACTTCCCACACATAACAGTGATATCATTTTATTATATTCCGTTTGCATGAAGCTATAGTCTGAGATCCCTTGCAACCAAGTAATCGTCCGCATGTCCTCAAAAAGCATCGAACACAAAAACTAGTAAATAGTTTCCTAAGTCTCTCTGTAGGAATTAAAACGACACAATTTTTATTCTGCCAGCTCCAACTTGACGAAACGAAACAACCAGCAACCCCCAAATTGCTTAAAAACGAAGTTTGAGCTATTTTATATTTTTAGTTTTTCTATTACTGCTGCGTCGCCACTGACACGATTTTTGAAAACCCATACGCATTTTTCATCCTCGCCACGGTAATAATGCTGTGTATAGATTTCATTAAAATCGATTCCATGTGTCCATAATTCCCATGTTACTAAATTCGGAACAATCTAAAGCAATACTCGTATATACGTATACATCAGTAGACAATAATTATTCTAAGTCCGCCGCTAGGTCTTTCTTTCACAGTTCAATGGACAGCCTATTATGAATAGAACAAATTTTTAAGTTTTACAACACCCACCCCCTAACCACCCTAATTTCACCCCCACCCAAAAAAAGTGAAAAATGATCATGCCAGTTGTTTGCGAACCACACCTTCCACTGCGCAATACCGTATTGAGGCAATTCATTTGCAACAGCGAGCGTAGGTGGATACTGTAGGATCTTGTACATAATTTCGAAAAATTTGGTCATCTTCGGAATCATATAGATGAGACCTACCCCACCTTTAATATTCGAATGGCCTACCGGTATCACTGGGACGTCGGCGTCGTCGAAAGGTTCCTGCCTCGCGTCGACATCGAAAAGTCCCAGAAAAAAGTCTTTCGTTGGGTTGATTGGATTAAAGTATCGCCGTCTGTATTCCGCGCAAGCAGCCGCCGCATTTCCATTGCATAAACCGTATACGAACACAGTGCCCGCAAATTCTTCATTTGTAAACATAATGAACACTAGTGAACACACTGTAAATCGATCATGAACGTACTTACACTAAAAGCTGAAACTGTAGAGGATTGCCGTTCACGCGTGAACACCGACGCCGTTGCCCGTTCTAAAAATAGAGACCCAGCTGTCATAACCCACTGGATCTTAATTTGTACAGACGTGCGTTCATTATTGTCGATCTGCACCATGAAATCTACGGTTTCAGCTTTAGCGTACGTACGTTCATGATTGATCCATACTCCATAGTGTCTTTACTAAAGATGTCATGCTTAATTGTAGACTTACTTCTTTCGGAATGATCTACGACCTCTGATTTATAGATGAGTGAAAATCTACGGATACACGATACTTTATCGTGCGGCCTGCAGGCCTGCTTGGTTACCTAGAAACGTTTAAGAGATTACCTAGCGAATCTTAAATTACAACTTGAATATTTCTTTTAAAATTATACAATTTCTTCTCTCTTGTAAAGAATTTTCCATTCGTCGTAGAACACCCTAAATATAGATATCAGTTCGGTATGGATATCATGTTACAACCTTTATACTTAATTAAAAAAAATTCTGTTACTTTTCATGCGATTAGAGAACATTCTATATTTTAGTTCATTTAGTGTACAAATTACCTAATCAAATATATATAATATAAACGTAATAAACGCGTTTTTATTTGCTTACCTTTTATGTGAATCTCATATATTTGATACCTATAAGAATAACCTAACTTTTTGTATATCTTGCCCTGTAGCCTCAAACCTACATGTTTCTAGATCTGCCACTGGCCGCAGATATATCAAATACAGCCGTTTCGTGGTAGGGCCTGGCCACATCTCCACGTCACGACGTCGTCAACGTGGAACGCCACGTCAAGAACATGCATCTGAATGGGCTGCTCTGATTGGTCAAAGCCTTTGTTAAAATGCGCCTGTTGATAAAATCGGGCCTACTAGCCACACGTCGGCAACGACGTTCGACGTGACGTTCCACGTTGACGACGACGATCGAAGTTGTCGACGTCGCGCGTTGTGGCGTGGAGATGTGGCCGGGCCCTTAGAGTCGATTGTTACCGTCAGTCGTGGAGCAAGGAGTGAGAAACGTAGAGTTCTGGTTTGAGTTTGAAGGGCAAGTTCCATCATGCTTTGTGGGGTCCCTATCTATGGAAAGACAGAAAGAGGAAAGAAATATAAGCAACCTCGTAGGTAACTTGGCTCAGAAGCTACGGTTTCAACTGAGGCTTTGCTAGTGGTAACTGGAGTCACAATCGATCTGCTGATGAAGAGCTACGCGAGATTTGCAGACGAGGTAAGCATGTAAGCGAAGGCAAATGGATACAAGTTTGAGGAACATGAGGTACATATAGTGAGATACACAGACAAAGAAACCAATAGTGGTTTCCTGAAGGCACGAAAACGCGAACTGCATATTGCATATAGCTACTGATGTTGACGTTAGGTTACTCTAATTATTAATCTATTCGAGTCTAGTAGGTGAAAGGTTGATCAAAAGAAACTGGGACTGCAGTGAGAAAATTAACGCTGAGAACTTGTCAGTCGTGACAATAATAACAAATAAATGGAAATTCCGACAATTTTGAGGTGTATAATTCAAATTAAGGTGTACGATTATAAAAAGACACGGAACCCAAAAGTAGGCAATAGGTTACGAACAAATGCAACAAGCACTGGCATGGTCCATGTTTGGTGCAGTCTCACATTTCAGGCGGAAAGTGCCTGATAAGTGCTAAAAGAGCTTACTTTTGTTAAAAAAATCCTTGTATAGGAAGAATCGAATATACGAGGTCAAAATCTATCTAGCCATACTAGCCCACTAGATAGGGCCTTTTAAATGCAAGGTATCCATCACGACAGGTTTATTTGACTCTAATACGAACCGAATGGATTGCTTTAGACCATCCGGTTATTTTTTTACTAAATTCATTCTTTGGTAAGTGATCGAATCAATTCGATTAAATCGGTACCTGAATAAAATGATAGAGAAAGACGTAAAAACATGGCTATCCAAAATTTACAAAAAAATGTCAGTATAGTTCAGGATTCAAGATTATACACTCGATTATATACACTTGAAAATTTCCCACCACGGATTTATCGAAAATCACTGGTTAAAAGAAAAAACGCCGAGACACGTCAAAAGATTTCTCAAAACTTTAAATGACAAGGGTATCGAGTAATAACTTGTTTGAAAGGTATTTCGAAGTCCTTTATTTTGACGATTGATTTTTTAAATCGGTCTATTCGTTTTCGAGAAAATTGGAAAAACCTTTGTTAGAGATGATCCCAAATTTGACCTGTCATATATCAAAACCTGCCCCTAGCCTACCCCCTTATGACCTCTGAAGCCCGTGCATGGTACTATTGTTTAAAAAAACAATTACTAGTGAAGGATAAGGTATCGAAAAGATAAGGTTCATTCATACAGAGAATTAGACTTAATTTTTAATACACTGATAACTATAACCATTCATTAACATATTTAATGTTAATCAATGCTATAACCTATAAGACAAACTTCATCGCTCTTCATAGAAGGACAAACAGAATAGCCGTTCTGAATCGACAATAAGCCTAAGCACTCAGATCCTTAAGGTAACTTCACTAACTTTATTTAATTTTCGCATGTATTATCAAATTTTTGTCATCCATTAAAAGTAGTAACAATAGCACAATTTATATCGATTTAAGGTTCTATGATAGAAAAAACACATATAAATATTGAACTTTATTAAACTCAATTATTAATATAACAGGTATGTAACAAAAAAATATTCGTTACATAAAATGCCGACATAAAGACTCACTGTCAATAGTGACATAGAAACATAATCCTACTATTATCACAAATAATATAAAAAACAACAAAAATAAAAATTTATCACGGTGTAACATAAATATTATTCTGATCAAAGTAAATAGAAAATGCGTAGAATACAACATCAAATACATAATATGTAGTTGGATTAACAACTGATAAATAAAGATCTGATCCTCTGCGTGTAATAAAGAGTTAAATAAGCTAAATTAACATTGAAATGCTTCACCCAGTCGCTCCAGTATGAGACCTCGTCAGGCTATGGTGTCACATAAAGGTTGTTAACTGATTATATAGCTGGAAATAAAGTAACATTAAGTAAACAGTATGATAATTTAATTTACATACAGAATTACACAATGAGCTTTTGAGGCTTTTGAGACTTTCAAACTGCGTTTTGTCTATTATTACAAATTTTCAAAAGCAAAAAAACAGTACAGAGAAACCAAATCATAGAGAAAAAAAAGTTTGGGATTATAATGATATTATAGGGTGTACGGAACTCAATCGCAAAATTTCGTACAAGAAGGTTGAAAAACAACTTGGCAAAATTTAAAAAAAAAGAACTGTTGGATATAATTCAGTTTCTGTGTCTCTAGTGGACATAATGCAGTTCGTTTGATACTACTGGACAAATTATAATTTGATTTTCATTTTGGAAATGATTTGAAAAAAAGTTTACCGTGAAGCATATTAGAAACAATGAAATATAATAGTATAATAGTAATTGTAGAAGATTATTTCTTTTAAATGAAATCAAACTCATCATTCTCAGCACATTCAAAAACTTTTATGCCGTTTTTGTGCTCGTCGACTCCGCCATTAGTTTGCCAGTTTTTTCACGTATTCCAGCAATCCATTTCAGTCCCCGGTCTGTCGTACAATATACAGGGTGTCCCACGACAATTAAGACAAGCAATATATCGGAACTGGGCAGTAGTAGCAAATTATAATTTTGGGGGTTTAAATTAGAGCAAATATAGTATCTTTTCTTATTATTGTGTCACTCAATAAAGTATTTGTTTTTGGTCACGTGACGTCCGATTCAAAATTTTTAATGGGACACCCTATATATTTGTGACTTTTGTTGTTCCTCTCGATAAAACAATTCCAACAAACTATAGCACACTTGGGGTCTAAAGTGATTAATTCGAAAGCTACAGGTACTCATTTTCGTCGGTCTGTCTGTCTGTCGTTTTTCTAGCCACGTAATCTCAGTAACCGCTGCATGGATTGTGATGAAATTTGGGCAGCGATATGCTGTGGGGGTAGTAGTAGGAAATGTTCCTATAATTTTGAAAACGCTGTACTTAAAGTGCCGTTCAACGCATAGGCGTAGTTAGGTCCCTGAATCTGGGGGGGGGCTCAAGTCCTCGCCCTAGACACAATAAACTTAACAGAACGAATTATTGTTTGATTTTTGGGGGGGCTAATTTCTTTCTTGGGGGGGCTGAGCCCTCCCGAGCCCCCACCTAACTACGCTTATGGTTCAAAGGCAGCCTACTAAAATGCCGAAAAAAGATATGACGTCATTGAAGTGACGTATTTGACGGCTTTGTACTTGCTGTACTTGAACTGCCGTCAGAAGGTAGCCCACTGAAATGACGTTCCAACAGCTTGATCAGTATGTTGCCGTTAAAGGTTCTGCTATATAAGACAGACAAAATCCATTTAGTCTCCGTAGGAAATCATACTGAAATAATATCAATACAGAAAGCGTGAGACAACTGTGCCAAACTAGTGATGTATGAAACTGAAATGGAATTAGATGTTTTTGAATTCGCTGAGCATAATCAAAACGATTTTATTAAAAAAATTAATAATCGTCTACATATACTATTATACTCGTACTACTATTATATTTTGTTGTTTCATTCTAATATGCTGCAAATATTTTCCAAATTTTTGTCGTTGTTACTTAACAATGAAACTCAAATTAGACAAACTGCACTCCAATAGTTTTTTAATTTTTACAAGTTGTTTTACAACTTTCTTTCATAATTATTATGTTTATATTATCCCAAATCTTTTTTCTCTATGATTTGGTTTCTCTGCACTACTTTTTTGCTTCTCCTGAAAACTTTTAGTAATGGAGAAAATGCAAATTGAAAGTCTACTCCTCTAATTTTCGATGAAATCTAAAATTTGGTGTTCGGCTCCAGACTTTTATTGAAAACTATACCCAGAGAAATACATCATACAACATTATGGGATCTTTTCACAGATGCTACAGTACTTCTTTCCTTTCTCTCTGATAATCCAATGACGATTAAGTCTTGTCCTTTTGGACAATCTCGTTTTTTTATTGGAACAGGCATCTTCATTGTCGCCAATGGTATATCACTGACTCCAAGTTACTCCAATAAGAAATCGAATATGCTATTAGCAGAATTTCAGTGGCCTACCGTTTGACGGCAGTTTAAGTACAGCCTTTTGAAACTCGGTGCATGGGCGGAGTAATGAGCAAAAAAACAAAAATTTTAAATATTCCTCAAACTTTGTTTTTAGGCGTTTTAGAGGTTCCTGATCATTTCCTACTTTTTTGGGTGGGGGTGATATTGTAAAACTGAAAAATGATTGTATTCATAATAGGCCGTCCACTAACCTGTGAAAGAAAGGCCTGGCGTTATAATACACTTTTTTAGGTGCATCCGAACATTACCTTGGCTATTACGGAAACCAAGGGAATTTTCTAATGTATAATGCGAGAGTATTGCTTCTGATCATTCTGTATGGTGTAACTAGGAAACTATTGGGTTGATTTCAATTCAATTTTCACACAGTATTACTACCGCTGCGAGGATGGAAAATCTTTATGATTTTTAGAAATCGTGTCAGCGGCAGCGCAGCAATAATAAAAGAACTAAAAATATAGAAACAGCTCAAACTTCGTTTTTAGGCGTTTTAGGGGTTTCGTGATCATTTTCTTTTCTGGGTGGGGGGTGAAATTGGGGTAGTTGGGGGGTGGGGGTCATAAAACTTAATTTTTTTGTATTAATAATAGGCTATCCATTGAAATATTTGTTTGGTATGTTTATGGTGGAGTTAGTACACCTGAGTACAATGCAATATTTATAGTTTCTCGGTCTGCTAGAGATATTGTAATAATACGAGTACCAATAAACTGCAGTGTATCGTTTTGTCACCGTCGGCGTCGCCTACCCTACTGAAAACAAGGAATAGCAACATTAACGAGGAGACCGGCGGCGCGGTGGCTTGCGGGAGCAGCATCCTGGACAGAGCGCACACAGGCTTTCGTGGTGTCGCGTGACGTCACAGCGCCTTCGCACGGAGGATACGGCTAATCAAACTTTGAAGGACTATAACTTTTCTATTAATGGAGATAATTACAAAATTTTTTCGCCGTGTTTCTCGAACTCTTTAGGACTATGTGGTTAACTAAAATTTGAAAAAAATAGAGTCAAGTTGATTGACTCAGTACTTCCCACACATTACGGTGATACCAGTTTATTATTTTCCCATAGCATAAAGATATAGTCTGAGATCCCCTTGCAACAAAATCATCGCCAGTACCCAGTACAGGTCTGTCCTGCACAGGTCAATGAACAGCCTATTATCAATAATACAAACTTTTCAGTTTTACAACCCCCACCCAAAAAAGGTACAAAACGGTCAGGAACCCCTAAAACATCTAAAAACGAAGTTTGAGCTTTTTTCATATTTTTTGTTTTTTGATTATTTCTACGCTGCCACTGACACGATTTCTAATAAGCATACGCGTTTTCCATCCTCACCACAGTAATAATAATGTGTCAAAATTTCATTAGAATCAATTTAATAGTTTCCACGTTACAAAATACAAAACGATCTAAAGCAATAAATACTCGTATGTATACAGAAAATTCTAAGTCCCTTAGTTTCGGTAATAGGCAAGGCAATGTTCAGATGGACCTAAAAAGGTGATTTATGTCGCTAGGTCTTCCATCACAGGTCAGCGGACAGCCTATTATTAATACAGCAAATTTTTCAGTTTTTCAACCCCAAACCCTCCAGCCACCCGAATTTTACCCCCACCCAAAAAAACTCCGTGAATGATCAGGAACCTCTAAAACACTTAAAAAAGAAGTTTGAGCTGTTTTTATATTTTTAGTTTTTTTATTGTTTCTGCGCCGCCACTGGCACGATTTATAAAATCCATACGCATTTTCCATCCTCGCCACGGTAGTAATACTGTGTCAAAATTTCATTAAAATCAATTCAACAGTTTCTTCGTTGCATAATAAGAACGATCTAAAGCAATACTCGTATGATTACACCAGAAAAAATTCTAAGTCCTTTAGTTTCTGTAATAGGCATAAGGCAATGTTCGGATAGACCTAAAAAAGTTATTTATGTCGCTAGGTCTTCCTTCACAGGTCATTGGGTAGTCTATTATGAATACAACAAATTTTTCAATTTTACAACCCCCCAACCCCCAACCACCCCAATTTCCACCCCCACCCAAAAAAAGTAGAAAATGATCAGGAACACCTAAAACGCCTAAAAACGAAGTTTGGGGAATATTTGAAATTTTTCGTTTTTTGCTAATTACTCCGCCGCCAATGCACCGATTTTCAAAATTATAACAGCATTACCTACTACGACCCCACAGCACATCGCTTCCTAAATTTCATCAAAATCCATGCAGCGGTTACTGAGATCACGAGGACAGAAAAACGCGTACAGACAGACCGACAGACAGACAGACCGACAGACAGACAGACCGACAGACAGACAGACCGACAGACAGACAGACCGACGGAAATGAGTGACGTGGATTTTCGTTATGTAGACATCATGAAACGCCCAAAAAGTGTATTATCTCAAAATCGAAAATTTTCGCGATCACAATACTCCCCTCACCTATCGGTGTGGGAAGTAAAACGGAAACTTCCTCATTAAAAGAAAAAAAAACTGTTTTAAAAAAAGTTTTGTTTGGTCTTAATTTATTTGCAACTGTTGGTGCTGACCTGTGAAGCGACTCGGGGGCCCCGGTCCGTAAGGCACTCTGGCAGATCACTTGGCGGCCACCTCCTGAGGCGGCTGTTGCGGCTTGTCCGCCTTGGCGGGCGAGTCCGTCGCCTTGGGGGCCTCCGCCGCCTTCTTGGCTTTGCCGCCGTCGCCGCCCCCCGCCTCGTCCTCGCCCCTCGGCGATGACTCGTCGCTGCTGCGCTCCGTCGCGTTCGCCTCCTTGCTGTTTGGGCTGCTGCGACTCTCCGAACCGCCGCTCTTGTTCCTGGAATATGGAACCACCGATGGGTAAGGTTACTAGTACTACGTTCCAAAATCCCATCTATCCAGTGAGCAGATGAATTTTCGAGGATAGTCACGTGATTCCAGATGTTAGGGATGTTGGAATGTTCATGAAACGGAAACATCTTTTTTTGACAATTTTGACATATCACATAACCTGTGCTGTTTTCTCAGAGTCAGAGTGTCAGAGTAGTCATACCCGTTAGAATGCCAATGCATACAAATAAAGCAGAATAGGTTATGTTAAGTTGTTAGCTGTCAAGTGAAAAATATCTCTTGACAGTCTTGACACAAAGCTCGCTAAAATCTCAATTTGATTTCCGAGCAAAACGATGACATCCATGGCCTCAGAAATGCAATAACGGAACACAGATTTTTGTTGACAGTTTGATGTTGAGTGAATACTGAAACGCTACAGAGCAAATCGAGGTCTTGGATGGGATTTTGGAACGTAGTATAGATTTCCTAATCCAGTGACGGATCTGGGGCCTTTCGGTAAGTGAGGTGAAAATGGATGAAAGAAGATGTCTGCAAAGGCGTCACCGAAGACGATCAGGCTGTACCCAGGTCCACATGATGCAGAGAATTCGAATAGGTTAGAAGAAGTAAACAAATATTTTTTTGAACCATCCTAAAAGTTATATAAACAGTATGTTTATCAAGTGAGTAAGCGGCAGCTTGATGATGGGAAAAGATAGCACAGAGTTATTTGGCCATGGTGCTTGATCGTCTTCGGCTGAAATCATTGTACTATTTTCCTTTATACTAGTCAGGGCCGGTTTCTCAATGTGCTGCTAAAATGTCAGATAGGTAGCTGCCAGTTGACGTTTGGATATGGATATTAACTGTCAGCTAAGATTTACGTGAATTTAAGTTTAACGTTTAATTGTTTAAACAATTTATCTAACACTTAACCGTTGACTTCCAGATAAATATTTAACTGGACAATGAGGAACCGGCTCTCAGTAATGTAAATATTAAAGCGGATTTGAGTATACATTGTCATTGCAGTCATAGTAAAATGGCAAAAAAGCGTATGAGGAAGATCGCAAAATAGCCTATTGCTTCAAAGGAAGATACAGATGCAATATCTTTATTATTATATAAGATTTTGAAAAAAAAGCTGTAACTGATCCGATCAAAACTCCGCTACCACAGACGTTGCCATATGAACGAATTATTATTAGGGTGGGGGTTAAGTCGTTTTAGCGAAAAGCGAAATGGGTGTCAATAATGGTGTCAAATGGTTCCATTTGTTGTCCTGAGTCGAACCAGATCACACCCAGACAGTGAAAAACTACGGCACTTTTTTGGTTCACCTCTTGTATTAATTAGCTTCTTTGATAGCAAATGGGAACAAGCTTGGCTCGGATTAAAAAGTATAGGATATCATCAGGTCAAATTTATATATGTAGGACTATAGACAATTTTATGAAAACACACATTTCTGGGAGATACACAAAAATAGAAATATACTCTGTTACCTGATACTTTGGAATGTCAACCGTGTCAACAGATAGTGATAACTAAAAATACCCCAGAATGAATCTTGACACATACTTCGACGGAATACATACAAGGCTGCACTCTGAGCTAGTACTCCTATTGACGAGTAATTGACACATTGATAGTTTCTAACAATTACAAACGAAAAAATGTATTTGTTTCGGTGAAGTATTTTTAAAAATAGTTATTATTTTTTGGCAATGAGATATTCAGTAAGAATATAACTAATACGGTCCTGACTTGCAGGATTGCCAATCCAGACCACTACTAAAAATTAAGTCTGAGATGCACTTTTTAGTCATCTGATACCTATCAAATAGACATCAAGACAGTGGAAAGTACCAGGTAACGGGGGTAACAAATTTATTTAACCTCCGAATGTTTAAAAATTATCAGTGTCCTTTGAAGGGCCCAAAAACCAAATGTTGAGTATTTTCTTCTTTTATTATTTTCCCACGTGTACTGACTGATTTTTGAAAAGGTTTTACGTCTTTGCTACAACAGTCGTCATTCATCATATAGACACTCTAGTTAAATTAGACCAATATTTTCAGACTTATCGAGCGACCAAGAATTGTTCAATAGTTAGTCGCCGCCAGAAGGTCGATTTTCAAGATAAAAAACCAAAAGTCATTTGAACCCTCTCATCGGTTGAAACAAATAAATGAAATGAAAAATAAGTCATTTCATGTTATACTGACCTATTGTAGGACCTGCGCCTACGGTTGTTGTTACGACCACCCATTGGAGGATAAAAGCGTGCAGACATCCCTGTCGCCTTCGGCTGGATAGCTTTTTTCGATGGATCGAAGAAACAGTCGAGGATATTCAATAGTTCTTCAATGTCTTTTTCTTCGCCATTTGTTACCTGTTCGAAGAAAGAGTTTTCAATGTAATTTTTTTTTTCTAATATGTTGAAAACTCAAATTTGTATCGTTACGTGGGTCATTCTGACCAAAAACGAAAAAGTAGGTCACGCCGCGTTATATACAAAAAAAACGTTTGCTGTGTTATCATTCATAACTATATAGTGAAATGCGATAAATATGCGTAGCTTAGTCAATGGTCCTCACCTCCGCCTTGATGATCTTCTCCAATCCCTCCTTGGCATTCTCATCGTAAGCCATCTTGAGCTTATCGTAGTTGATGTCATTTTCGGCGAGCAGTCTCCTCAGATGGCTGGCGTGTTGACGCTCAGTGCGACTGGCTCGCATTAAGGCACCAAACACAGGCCGGAATGTGTTCTGTCTTTCTAGCAATACCTGGCGAAGAAGAATCCATTACATGAAATGTCCCAAAATTAAACACCCAAATAAAACAAAACGACTAATTCGTTTAAACAATGAAAGCAGTGAACCACCAGAAACAACTAGTCCGAGGGCAAATATCCTACCGGCATTGAATTATACAATCGGCTCAAGTGATGCCTTTGGAGAAAGCATGAAGAAAATTACTTCCACTTTCCTTCCTTGAGCTAACATTCGGTAAGGTGGAAGTCATTTTCTTCATGTTTCCCCCAAAGGAGCACTCTTGTGCAATAGTGCAATTCAATTCCGCTGGGGGTATTTGTTCTCGGGGTGGTTGTTTCTGTTGGTTCAATTTGTTCATATCAGCCTGATGCCGAGCTTTACCCAGGTTCACCTAATGAGATTCGAAAGATCGAAAAGCGCTGTCGTGAGCTAGGAACAACGTGCCTAATGCGATTCAGGCTGTACAGCGTGAGTATTCGTCGCCACTTCAACATTCATCGGAATCGAGCTGTCCCTACTTCAAACACCATCCCTCATTGGGTTGAAGTGATTACCAGTATTATTCTGATCAAAAAAAGACCACCAGGTGCTCCACAAACGGTTTGATACCCCGAAAATATGGAACGCGTTCAATAAGCCCTTCGTCGCAGTCCAACTCGATCTGCTGGACAAAGTGCAGCTGAACTTCGCCTCAATGAGCGTTAGGATTACGGACAACAAATGAACTTCGCACGTGAGATGGAAGCAGTTATCAAGCAAAGTGAGACCCTCATTTTGTTCATGAGTGATGAAGCTCACGTCCATCTTAGTGACATGGCGGTGCTCACCTGTTCCATGATTTCAATTGGTATTAAAATGCTAGAAAGCCACGAGTTCATCGGTACCCCTACTATCTCTCTCGCCCTGATAGGGGAAGAGTACCAACCATTTCAAGAACGCCCTTTCTTTGTGCCGGAGCTACATAATTTAGATTAGACAGATAGTAGATTTTGTTAAAAAAAAATTATGTACAAAAAAGCTGTGACGGTAATTCACAAGACATTTTGTTTTCATACTTACATACACATTAAAAATCAATAAATATGTCAATGGTCTGCTACAGAAAACAATCTTTTACTGTACCTTGAAATCTTGGACTCTAATTGAGAGGCCATTTATAATTCCTGCTCTTTTTACTATTATGAGATTAACGATTCTAAAAACTTAAAATGCGTGAAAAAAAACACCAGACTGCAACTCACCATCTTGAAAATTTTCCTCGTCAAAATAACAACAAAAAACTATGACAAGAGTGATTTGAGATCAGTCTTTTGGTTTCCATCAAGAATCCCGAGTTTGCAGAAAATCTTACCAAACTTTAATTTGTAATTAAAGAAAGACTCTTATATTCCAACTTTCCCTAGACGACAAAATAAAAATTAAGAAAATCATAAATAACATTACAGAAGATGGAAATAAGTGGATAATAATAATGTAAAATGTTTTGACAAAATGGAGCCGAAAGCTGCTTGGTTCAATAGGTGGCGCTGCGGCGTTTAAATTCGGGGCTCCGGAGATCAATTTCTAAGCTGGACGACTTTTTTCCTGATTACTGATAAGTGAGAAACTCTTAAGAAATAACTTTTTATGATGAGTGATAAGTAAAAAATACTTAAGAAATGATCTTTTGTGATTCTAGCTAGAAAAAACCTTCAAAAAGTAACGGAAGGTGGAAACTGAAACCTCTTATTACGTGCAGGATGTAGTTGCAGCTTCAACAATCAGGCAGGATTTTCACATAACTAGTTTTTTATTTTAAATTTTGTGCACCCCCTCCCCTCCCTTTAAAAAATTGAGGAACCGTCACTGATAAGTGCTTTCAATATCTGATATGAAGAATATATAGTTTAACATTAATTCAAACCTTAAACGATTTAATCTCTTCCTCCTCGTCGTCGATAGCATTGGAAAACGGGCACACGAACTGGATGAGGTGCGGTTCGAAGCCAGTCATACCAGCAGCTGGCTTCTCAAGCTCCTCCCTTTCGCTCTGAGCCAAGTGAGAGGCGATGTCAAACGAGGCCCGAGCCCTATCTACGGCGCTATTGAAGCTTCCATCTTCTCTATAAATTAATAACAAGAAAATCATACAGGTTTTCCTGTGTTCCGCTAAATAAAACATTAGTTGTTCAAACCATAGTTAGGGCCGGTTTCACCGGTTCCTGATAAGTGTCAGATAGTGTATCTGTCAGATAACGCCATATAAATAACACGCTTATCCGACAGATAAGCTAAGCACTCATCAGGAACCCTTGAAACCGGCCCTTAGACTAATTTATTTATGGCTTCTGCGGGTTTTGCTGCTATGTGTCCTTTAGAAAAGGCCGCAGAGAGCCAAAAGTGTTAGTATCATACACAGCATAGTAAACAACCAGCACAATAGCTCAGGTTGGCGGTAATTACACGCGCATTCCCCCTTTTGGATGATTTTTTTGTAGTAGTAGTAGTAGTAGTAGTAGTAGTAGTAGCTTTATTTTCACGAAAGTACAATGTACAGGTGAATCGTTAAAAACACATAGAGTCTATACATTAAAATGTGTACCCTTAAAATGTTCAACAGTATAAAAGCAATGTTTCAGAAGAAGCTTCTTTGTGGCAATCTTGAAGCGACAGTAATCAAGATTTCTTATGTTTAGGGGAATACAGTTATATAAATCAATTTTCAAAGAGTTTTTTACTGACTTATTTAGTCTATAAAAGGGCATTCTGACGGCATTAGAGTTCCTTGTGTTATAATCATGGAAGTCAGCTCCAACAGCAAGCTGATCTAGGTGCTTATGCACCTCCAATATAGACGCGTGAATAAAGATGCAAGGAAGTGGCATTATTTTGAGATTAATAAAATGCTGCTGGCAGTGTTCTCTCCAGCTTAATCCCAGAAGGACTCGCACAGCTCTTTTCTGCAACACAAATATTTTTTGGGCATGGCTAGAGTTGCCCCACAGCACAACACCATAAGTTAAATGGGAGTGGATTAGCGCAAAATAACTTGAAAGTAGTATATCAAAACTGAGTACTTTCTTCAAATTACGGAGAACAAAAATATTTTTTGATAATATGTTTTGTAGGTAGCAGATATGATCATTCCATGAGAGCCTATCGTCAATGAGTAATCCTAAATATTTTATTGATTTACCCTCAATGTAGTTGTTATTAGTAGAGAAAACAATGCTATCAGTTTTTTCTCTATTGAGTAGCAGTGAGTTCATAGTGAACCAGTCATTTGCATCATGCAGTGCCTCATCACTGTTGATTTTTAATGTATGTAGGTCTTTGTTGCTAGTGATGATGGTGACATCATCAGCATAGGCAACACACTTATATGGTGATAGATATCTGAATATATCATTGATATATACTATAAAGAAGAACGGGCCCAAAACTGATCCTTGGGGGACTCCTCTGTCTGTTAACATGAATTTCGAAAACTGTCCATTCACATTAACACATTGCCATCTGTCTTTGAAGTAGGATTTAATAAAGTCGAGGGGTAAGCCACGTATTCCATAACACTGCAGTTTACTGATTAATATTTCAATAGATATAGAATCGAAAGCTTTTGACAGGTCACATAGAGTTAATTCTGCATGTTCTCCTTTTTCCAAGCCTTCAATGATTACATCAACAACATTTTTAATAGCTGCTGTTGTGGAGCATTTAGCTCTGAATCCATATTGGCTAGAGTTTAGAAAACCGTGACATTCAAAGTACTTGAACAATCTTTGTTTCAGAATTATTTCAAATATTTTAGAAAAAAATGGGATTATTGTAATTGGCCTATAATTATCCAAGTTATCCAAGTCACCCTTCTTGAAAACCGGTGTGACGACACTTTTTTTAAAAACAGATGGGAAGTTTGCTTCGGTAATACATAAATTATAAATTTTAACCAATAAACTGACATATATGTTGACGGTTTCTTTAATGATCCTAGTATTAATTCCATAGATGTCAGTTGACGAGGAATTTTTTAAGCTTTCAACCGCATCAAGTACTTCTTGCTTCGTTATAGGCAATAAGAAAAAGGAATGTTGGGGAGTGGGTATATCGTTCATGAGTAAAGACGGATCAGCATTATCAGATTTTAATATTTCAACTATTCTGGCAGAAATGGAAGTGAAATATTCGATAAATTGATCGGCTGAAATATCACTCGACGATTTGACATTCTTTTTGTTTCTCTCATAGTTCACTATTTTCCAAGCATGTTTAGCCTTACTGTTTGATTCACGCATGTAACTGTCGTAAGCGATGGTTTTTTCAGTTCTTATAGCATATGAGTAGTGGTTTTTGTATGAGTTGTAAGCAGTAAAGTCGCGAGTGATTTCACATACAGTTTTAATACCGGACAGAGTATTCCGCATCTGTTTGAGTTTTGGTGTATGCCAATCAACAGGCGGTTTTTCATTCGAACTGTGGAAACTACGTAATGGGAAGTGTTCTTCGATTAGAGTTACAAACGTGTTAGTTAAGAAACGTGCTAGTCCTTCAGAGTTAGGACCGTCATGACATTCGTCATGTATTTGCCAATCTACCTTGAGTAATGCATCTTTAAAATTTACGAAATTATTTTCGGAATAGCAACGAGCTTGTACTTTGTGTTCTGTATTTGGAATATCTATGTTTCTGATAATTAAGTATTGTCCTTTATGATCAGAAATACAAGGATCAATAACGTCGGTGAAAAATGAGTTTTCTGCAAAATTCAAAATAATATTGTCAATACATGTCGCAGACACTGCAGTTACCCTGGTGTACTTTGAAATAGAGATTCTCATATCATATGAAGTGATTAAGTTACGTAGGTCCTCTAATGCCGTAGATGACAGTTTAAAATTAATATTAAAATCACCGACAACAATTACATGGTTAAAATTATTAAAACAAAAATCAAGAAGTTGCTCTAATAGATCCATAAAAATTTTAATATCACCATTGGGTGACCGATAGGTGGCGATAACAATAATTTGCTTACTGTGTATTTTAATTGCACAAAATTCAGCATTTACCTCACTACAAAATTTGCTAACATCCAAATTACTATATTTTATATTCTTTTTTGCATAGATGGCGACACCTCCTTGTGCCTTTAAGTTCCTACAAAAATGTGCGCATAACTTATAATTACATAGGTTGATGCATTCCAAATATGATTCAGGCAACCAATGCTCAGAGAGGCATATGAAGTCATAATTATATTTGCTTAAAAACAAGGATAGTTCATTGACCTTATTCGTTAGGCATTGAATATTTATATGGAACAATGATAAAGATAAGCAATGTGAGGTTTTACTACTACTAGGTAAAGAAGTTGAGTTATTTACATGATTAACATCACTGTTGCGAAAGAATGGAAATGGTATGGTCTCACCATCTATACCAAGTTCTTCATTTGAATCTATACGTGCTGTTGAGGATCCTGCTGGGGCGGTATCCTCCTTTTCGCAAAAAACCGGCTAACTACTACACCACTGGGCCAGACATCTTTTTTCCACGCATCCTTCAGCTGATTACTTCGGATATTAACTTTCATCGAAGCATATATTTCTGGGTGCATTGATATATGAGGTTCGCAGCTAACTCCTGGAAAATTTTCATTCAATATCTGTTCAAGGTCTTCAGGCTTCGTATTGGGTTGAAGCCTGGAAACATGAAGTGATATATACTTTGGTACAGTCTGCACAGTATTCAGGTTTTGGTTTCTTCCAACAATGAAACGACGTCTTCTTTTAACCTGTTTCCATCCGTCTGGGGCATTGTTGTTATTTTCTGCTAATTCCTTTGATAAGTTCTGAATCTCCTGAACTTTTAAGATACTCTGCGCCTCATGTATTGCAGCTTTCACCTGCTCAGGCCGTATTTGATTATTATTTGTTTTTGCACTTTGTTTATGGTTTTGGGTCGGTTTAGCGAGGTTTCCTATAGGCTTGGTACTGACCGCACCGCCGGCAACACTGGAGTACAGTGAGTTATCGGCGGCTGTACTGGTTGCCCGACTGCCAGGCATTACGGGCGGAGCACTCGTATAATCCTCCTTATTTTTATAAACCTGATTTCGAAGTAATTCAACCTTTTCTTTCAACAGGGTACAATTTTCTTGTAGTATAGCGTTTTTTGTATCCATTTCCTTAACCAGTTTTTGATAAAGAACATTTTCAGCAGCCATAACTTTGTAATTATCTTCTACTGGAATTTTGTTTACATTTTCGCTTACCATTGTTAGGGTTGATGGAAACGTGCATTTTGGTTTACACTGGTCACAAACCCATATTATATTGGTGTTTTCACTAAATATTTTCAACCATGAGTCTTTAATTGATACACACATGAGATGAAATCTCAGCTTACACAGTTTACACTCTATAAACTTCGAGTTTACTATGAAGTTGTCGGAGCAACGCGAACACTCGCCCGCTCTGTCCGCCATCGTTGTATTCAGTTGTAGGGATGCTAACGATACTGCGATACTTCCGCACTAATATCGAGTATTTTTGTCATCGATACTTTTTGAGGCATCCCAAGCTGGTATCGATACTTTTGTATCAGTATCGAAAATAATTATATAATTATTGAGAGGTGTAATCAGTTGCACAAAATGCTCTGTACGAACCAAACGCGCGTATTTGGCTAAAAAATATCGAGTTGGTACCGGTATCGATATTTTCATTTTCGCATCTCTACCCAAACTTCACATCCGTAAAATCATCCCAAGGTCAAATTCTGTGGGAACCATTTTTACATGGGAAATCCTCAGAGATTTTCATTTCATTTTGAGATAATACGTTTTTCGGACGATATCTGCATATCGAAAATCCACGTCATGTTGGCGTTTTTCTAATCTCGCAATCTCAGTAACCGCTGCATGGATTGCGATGAAATTTGAATAGTACTACTAACGTGTCGAGGTATAGGCGATTTGTAGGGTCCTGATCGTTTTCCATTTTTTTTTTTTTTTTTTTAGGGGGTAAAACTGAGGTAGTTTGGGGTAGGGGGCTGAGAAACTGAAAAAATTGTGGCATTCATAGTGGGCTCTTCATTGGCCTGTAAAGGAACGAGTGGAACGACATAGCTTTATCCAAATTCAGCTTTATCAAAATGATGCCCACTAAACTGATAGCAATAAAATTTCTAAACCATGTCGTGGTAGAGACCAATAAAGTCTGTGGTTTTTGGAAATTGTGTTAGTGGCGGTGAATTTGAATTAAAAAAGAAACAGTTAAACATAAAAACCGTACGTACTCTGTTTTTAAGTACTCTACGGATCTGTATTTTTTTGTAAGCAAAATTCAGCCGGGGTAGGAAGGGGTTTCGATAGGATTGTTGGGAATTCTCGGAATTTTTTATATATATAATATAGAACACTTTTTTTCATTACCCTTTAAACATTGATACTGGTAATATAATCTGTTTTTAAAAAGCACAAAATCGGCATGACGTGATAGAGATATCAGCTGAACAATCAGAATACCTATTTACAAGAGTTTTTCTGTTGGATTTTTATTTTTTGCTGATTTTTTGGTTTCAAGGAGATGTCAAGCTAAATGCAAAGAGAAAATAATAAAATGGTTATCACCGTAACGTAAGGAAAGTAATGAGTCAATCAACTTGATCCATTTTCTATGTTTACGAAAAGAATACTATATTTTTCTTGACTTTTGATGAAAAAACAATGAGAATATCTGAATTTTTCACTTTGACTTATTATTTCCGAGGAACTTACCTATTCAATAAAACCTTCGACATGACCCGCAAGTTGAATGACTTGGTCGTGTTGGCGCACTTAGCTTGTGCAATGTTGAACCCATTGCAAAAGCCTTTCACCACCTTTGAGAACCTGTCGATCAACTGATGGCGTCTCAAAGATTCCAGCAACAAGCTTGGCGAAGCTTTACGCACCTCATAATAAATCAGTACCAAACCTGTAACAATATGCGATACAACAATAAACTTAAAGAACCACTGTATTTGAGCTAGCACCTATGCAATCCAACAAAAAAGCAAAAGCTAAGCTAAAATCGAAACATCTGTATAAATGCATGTTTCCTAAAACAACAAATGAGAGACCTCCATCGTCAAATAACTGGAAGAAGAAGAAGAAGAAGATAGAATAGAATTTAATTATATTACTCTGAAATTTTGATAAATAGACAAACATCAATCATAAGGAATGTCTAATAATTTTTACTGGAAAAAAGTGAAGCAGGGTTCTTTATTATATTACATCGCTTTCTGCATTTTTTGTAGCTTTCACCCATACAAGCATCTAATTAACGACTACTACAAAAAGAACAGATCTAACAAAAAATTGATACAAGGTATTTTGTCAGAAATCATTGTATTTGCATTTTACTTAATGCAATATATAAATAGTAGGCATACATATTGTTTTGTAAATCAATTCTTATACTTTTAGTTAAAAATATAAAAAAACTGAAATGAAAGAATTGCATCTGAAGTAGCATGATCTAGTGAATTAGATGGAATATCAAAAGTAATCATAATAATAGCTTAATTTATGATGAATATATTACACCAAATTGTTTGTTAGAAAATAGTCAATCATGCCAAATTTCCAAATTTCAGATATCTGTGGTTGTTATAAAAATACATGTAACACTTTGCACCACAAAGATATTGAGGACAAAAAACGTAATGATAATAATAATAATGTACAAACAGGGTCGTCCAATAAGAGCGCGCTGCTCTCTAGCGGCCTTACCATTTAAGTTAGAAGAAAATGTCGCGAATAAAAAAATTTATTTTCAAATGGTCTACTTGCAGGAAATAATTTTAAAGATGGCGGACATCCGGATATACCTGAAGTTGGCATCAACTTACTTATTTTAAATAGAACGCCCTGTATATTGTAACGTTTTTGAACTCAGCATTGGTTTTAAGGTCGTTTGTTAAACATAGTTTATGTTTACGAAGCCTATTTTCGGAGTTACTTAGCAATCTTTAAGAAATTTGACGTTTGTAGTACTTTACATATTATCTCGCAAACTAAACTCGACAGAAAGATGCGGTTTTCGGTTTTAAAACGAGCGAGAAACATACTTGTGCTCCAGTAAGATCACTGTTTCAAAAGCACATTAAATTAATAAGCTAGCAATTTTCAAATTTGGAAAGTTTGGAAAGTTAAAAGCTGTTTTTTGTCAAACAGGGTAGTATGATAAGTTTCACATCAGTGGATGCGAAATTAAATTCTCTTTCACTTTTATCTAAGCATATGTGGTTCTATCTTTGATGGTTGTCAAGATATTTACGATTTTGTCATTATTTCGCAATGGCGCGTATGAATCGGAAAAATCGAAGGTGGCGTCGCTCTCAGATGAAACAATAGGCTGGAAAGTTTTCATCCCAAGTGTTTCGGCCTCTAATACAAAAATGTAAAAATGTGCAAGCGCATCGTCTAACTATAACCACATTATTCTTAAAAACTCCAGTGGTTTTCCGAATTTTCATTTAGAAAATTTTTGAAAACATTAGATTATTATGCGGTTTCCAATAATACCGCCCCAAATGTTCTCTCCATGCTGACTCCATGCTGGTTGTCAACAAACTTCTGAAAATTTGGATTAACGTCGGCGTAAAAATGTAAATAATTTCACCCGGGACTAAATATGCAATGTTAAATTATTCATTTAAAAAAACATAACTCTGATGTCACGCTTTTATTAGACATCCTGTATAAAGGCCATTATTTTTAAAATGTAGTCCAACTCGACCTACATACAATTACAAAGATTTTTCGAAAAACTAGTATCGTTTGATCATAAGAGTCCGAGGCGTTGAGCTTGACTCACCCTGTATATCAAATATTATACACATAGAAGAGTAAATATCAACACACCAACATGTATGAAATACATATGCTAGTTGTGTACAACAGTGACTCATACTTTTGGTTCTTAGTATCAAAATTAAATACTTACCATCCACATCATCAGTTTTTACAGTCTCCAACCATTGCAAGAAGTCTTGTAACGCAGAAATTTCACTCTTTGTCTTAACAAACTGGTTGGTGTTCAGGTCTCTCAGTCTCCTATAGCGAATTGTATTGATCACCTTGATGCCATGCCTGAAACAATAGTTAGCTTTATAGATTTCTACTCGTTTCTATGAGAAAACTATAATACATTTCTGAGGGCTGAAAAAAAGTATTATTATGTAATTTTTAGTAAGCAGATGTCAAAGTGCCAGAAATCTACTCTGCCAGATGTTAGTAATGTCCATTGGTAGTATCAATGCAACGGCTGGATTTTGCAATCTGGGTCAGCACTTCAACTACTTGCTGGAGGATTGATATTTTACAGACAGAAGTTTTTAATTTCCTTTTACCAAAAACAAAAAAATCAGTCCAACCAATATTAAACTTCAAATATTGTTACATAACATAACATTTGGATTTGGCATCTTTTCATGCTTCACCTCACCATTCAGGTAATAAACTCAAAAATAAAAAAGTAGAAAATACTTGCACTATTTGTAAATAAGACAATAATTTCTCTTTATAAAAATACAATATTTATTTGGAATTAAACAAAAATGTAAAGTTTGAATATCAACAGTGTATTTTAACCTTTAGTTTTATGCACATATTTTTTAACTATGTATTTTCTTTTTCTATGAATTAATGAAATATAAAAATACCTATACTGTATTAACAGCCAAGCCAGACTAAATGAAAACAAGCCAGCGTGCGTGATCGGCTCATGTCGGTAGGGTCCCTAATAGTCCAGTACACTATGTGTGAATTGTATGTTATAACTTATAATCCGGCAAGTAAAAACCCCCAAGACTGACTGGAAATCAGATCCAAATATGCGATGTCAGGTGTTCATTGCCTAAATGATCATTTCAAACTGGCAACTGGCTACTTTTAAGTTGCAATGGGTTAATAGGGCAACTCTTTTAAATAGTAATATAAAATTCCATAATTGCACTGGACTATAGCTAGCGCGTTCGCCGATGGCAGCGGACAGTAACCACGCTAATGCTGCATGCGACTGTTTATGTGTAGTCTGTCTTGGGATTGAATACAGTATAGTATATAGTATTGACACAGTTGTCCAGAAGAATAATAATTAAACATTTTTCATAATTAAAACTAAGTTTTGCGCCTTTCTCCATGCAGCTTGTTTTAGTGATTTGTGTAAAGTCCAGCTCTATTAAAACATTTTCACTGGGCACACTTGTGGGTGAAGTTACTATATATTCAGTATTTTAGGTCAATGTTTTTTATTGTACTTCAAAGACATCTAGGTTATTGTTTGGATGTAACAACTATTAATAATAATAATACACGCCTTTTATTTGGAACAGAAATGGACTGATTGATATAGCTATACATAGTTTCTTAATACGATGTTGCCATCCCTAAAAACTTGGCTATGTTCTGTTTGAACAAGGCTAACAAGAAATGTTAAACCTGTATGACAATTTACATGCCGTTTATTTGAAAGTTAACATTCACGTTTGCAATTATATATGAATATTTGCAAATGTGGAAAATCTAACATTCGTTACATCACTACTCTATTGCACTTCAATTTGTGCTGTATCTTAATAGGGGTATATACCTGTGAATGTAGACAGGGTTGATGTCTGAAAATGGCATGATGTACTGTGAAAACTTGGAATCAGGCGTATAAGCCGCAATCTGTATAATCTCATCGATGAGGCGACGTCCAGTTGTATCAATGCCCCATCCGACCAGCCGATACTTTCCTTCAGCGATACCCTTTGCAGGATTCTCAGGCATAGTAATTACCCCAGCAGATGACTCATCGCCAGAGTTTGAAGTGTCTTGTTGTACCATTTTATATCTGTAAGAAATGAAACTTCAATTAAAAACTTGGTATACATTTAAGTCAATTTTAATGAATGATTGAGGAAAAAAGAGGTACTTTTGGAACATAGACACTGGAGCATAGGCCACATAGTGGACCATTTTGCACTTATAACCATGGAGAGGAGCGCTTTTAGCAAAAGCTAGAGCTTATGGTTGTTTTTCATGGGTTTCGGTCAACGATTGAAACTATAACTTTCCTTCACTATGTTTCTGTTTATTTTAATCTAAACCATCTTCAGGTGTCTACAAATGAATAGGGAATGATCGGTACATGATAAAAATAAGAATAAAAATACAAAAAAAAACAACAAAAAAACAGTTAAATAAAATAATTATAAATTGTATGTGTAAAGTAGAAATATAACTAACTATAAATGTATATATAAAACTTTTAAACATAAACTTAGTGATTTTATTTTCGTTTATTAAAATGAATATAAAAGAATTAAATTTACTGAGACCAGGAAAATAATACTAACAAACCTACTTACGTTAATTTCAGATGTTAAAATAAACCAAAACATAGTGAAGGAAAGTTATAGTTTCAAATCATTGACCGAAACCCATGAAAAACAACCATGATCTATAGTCGCGGTCACTAGAAAAATAAGCAAAAGCTAGAGCAACCTTGAGTCCTACCACCTCTCACATCATCTGGTTCTAGAATCCTAGACCTCAGTATGATCTGGTGGTAATACCCTAATGTCTTACGGCATCGCCTACAAAATTGTCCCTAGATTCATTCCTTTCAGGAACATTTGCCATTTTGTTCCCCAAGGCCAAGGGATTTCATTTAGGGGGGGGGGGGCAGACAGGGGTAATAAAGACATCAAAGACGTAGCGAAGGGGGGGTTTTGGCGGTCAACTCCCATGAGGATTTTTTGACACTTTTTTAAATAATTGTGTGAGTTAATGTCAGTAATAGTTGATATTGATAGGGGCCAGAAGGAGACGTTATTTTCATTTGAAAGGCTTTTTTTTATTTGCTTTTCAAAGTGTTGACAGTTCAGTACAAAGGTTGCACAGTACAGAAACATTTATTATGGAAGACAGTTATTTTTTACATTAGCAGAAAATTTTGAGGTCCTTTGCAAAAACGTTTGATAAGTTCACCTGCAATTTTATCTCAATTTTTGTGTACCAACTTTCTGTGTACACAGAAAAGTGAAAAAGAACAATAATGTCTGTTTTCCTTAGGGTCTAGTTTCCTAAGGTTTTCTTTTGTCACAACTTTGTTTCACCACAGGTTATATCATAGTTTGGCTTCATTATTGAAAACTTCCAAAAGGCAGTATGTATTGGCAAAAAAATTGTGATTGTTGTTTAATATCAATCATTGACATATTCAACATTACACTGGAATGTAATGACATCAAACCACAAGCAGGCAAATATTTATCAACAAAATGCTGCTCAAGTGTGGATATAAGATATAATGGAATCTAAACAAAGAAGAAAAACTGATTGCTTCCAAAAATCTCTTTGAGACTCAGATTGGTAGTTGGAGCGATGTTGCAGAACCTGTAAATGAGTTCTAATGCAGTTGCAGTTCTGGCTGAACTGAACTACGATGATCCTTTATAATAGATGTTATTATTTTGATATTTTATGCATGTATCCATGTCGATAGCCTTTGTGTGTAACACATTAACAACAGGTTCCAATATGCCTAAAACTTTGGCTATCAAACCAACACATATAATGAACTCACACAAGATTAATCAACTACCTCCTCTCAACTGTTGACTATAGCACTCCTAGCTACATTTTTCGATTCGCTCAGACTCGTAGTATGTAGTTACCCATAGCCTGCTAGGGGGGCGGACGCCCCCCTGCCCGTGCCTGGCAATGCCCTTGATGTTCTCCAGCATGTCAAGGTACCAAAATATGTGAGACCTGGTGTTTTGCTGAGCTGGCAGCAAAGGCTTTCCTGGTCTATAGAACAAGCCTTGATGTTGGCTGCCAAGCACTAAGTAATTGCAACCTGGTTGTCAGTGCAAGTAAGTTATCTGCTAGCTATACTCCATGACAATTTATTCCATCATCAAGCTTGAGCACCAAGGTTATGACACATTTATTTTAGCAGCAGATGCTAAACAACCCTATGGGGACCAGTAACCCCCTCTAAACAAATCAAAAAGATGGCTACCAAATGCACCTATACAGAACACACACTACACAGCAATACATTACATATTCATAATAGAGATAATTATTAAATTTGTGAAAAAAATCAAATTGATACACAAATTTCTTTATGACTGTACTATATTACAGCTGATTGAGAATGTATTATTGGTTGCCTATAGGTAAGAAGTAGATTTTTTAAAAGTCCAAGTATTAGTAATTATAAAATATTTCTGAGAATCTAATAAGATAAACCCTTTATCTGTAATATACCCAAAAATCTGAAAAAACTCAATGCCTCCATCAGTTTGAGGAATGCAAATAAAAAAAGTAAACAGAGCAATCTAGATAAGAATGCTGCTTTTTTCCATTTCAAGGTCTAATAGAAAGTGTAAAAATGGGCAAAATAGTGAATTCAAAATAATATACCTAACTAGATTCCAATTCCAATTTATAAATAGAACTCTAATCAATTAACCACAAAAGCAAATTCACATTTCATGTAGTTAGCATGTAACACATTAGAAAGCTACAATAGTTGAAAAAATGGATATACATTAACCATAAAAAACCCTCTTCATATTATTTGCTATTTATTTTACTTTACCAAAATTCGATCCAATAAGACTATATTCAAATACCTATACTTACTAACACTACCAATGCAATGACCCATGAAACATAAAAGGAAGATGTGCGCTTTCTCGTGAACGGGTAATAAGTGATTGCGATTACTATAAAAAATGTATAATTTGGAGACTTCTCTATCAAGCCACACTAATGCGATCAAACATTAAAACACGTGGCGGTAACATTTTAACATTCAATACCAGACATGCCCCACCCTAGAACCCCCAGATTTCACTCCTGATTAATAGAAAATTGTATAAATACATATATTCTTACCACAAATATCCTACGTCTTCAGCCTTTCGTATTAAGTAAAAAAATAGACTAGAAAATTAGCTTCTTCAGCATCACAATTTGCTCAACTCAGAAAATTACTGTATTGTTTGAGAAAATGGAAAATGCATCTGGCACGTGTATATATATTCCGTCGGTGTAGCAGCGCGCATGGTAGGGTAGGGGGAACTCGGAAAATGCGTCACGAGGCGGCCAATTTGAATACTACTCACCAAATGAATGCTCTTGTATGAAAATTGTCCGTTTTTCCTATTTTATAGATGTTCTTAATAGATATGTTGATATGACTTTTGTTGACGTTTTTAAAAAACAAATCACACCCAAGCAAATGTTAACTGAGATAGCAATAGTGATTTTATACAGATTAGGAAATATTCAGGAATATTCATCAATATTCCTGCTTTTCGGTTAGCTTGTGGTTTACAAGTTTACTACACACTTTATAGATAAGGATATGGAAACTATTGTGGTATTGTCAAATGAATTATCATTTTATACCTTATTTTTATTCAGATTGTGATATCTGAAACACTTATCTTCTGTACAGATACTTTACAATTTATAATATATATAAAATCTGTTTATTCACCGTATTTCGAAAACTGTATAAGTATAATTAGTATAATAATATAAAACAACTCATGTTACATCGTTCAAAAGTGAGAAGTATGTTGTGTTGCCTAAATTCCACACTCAGGCATTCATAATATGCATTTTGGATTGCATAAAGGTGATTGAACCTAGATAATATAGCCCAGTCATTTTAAGAAAATTATTTCTAAGCCCGAGTAATGCTAAAAACTCATTTTTTTCGAGAGTTTCTTAAGCACAACTCTGCAACTCAGTATCGTAAGAGATCACCAATAGTATCATAACTGATACATATATCAATGCCCAATGGAGCCACCGCTCAGGGCGCCGGACATAAAGGGGCGCCTTGCTGAGCGAAAACTATACTTGCTTATTCCGTTAATTTTCAAAATTTTGTGAAAAAAAAACGTTATGTTGACACATGGCCGACTCTACACTAGGCCGGAGCCTTAGATGTGGTAACGTGGCTTAGCTGTCAAATAGTGGGCCTATAGTTTCAGAATAATTATTACATTTTATATGTATTAGAGTTCATCTAGGCTAATAAATTAAGAAAAATACTTTTTAGAACTACTACTACTAATACCACTTACATCTGATGTCTGGTTCATCGTAGTCCGACACTACAAAATAAAAATAAACGCAACCTGTTTCCTGCTGCCACTTCCACTTCCACTTAAATGAACACTCAATTTACTTTGTAAATTGTCACTTGAGCTAGAAAAATTCACTATTAGGTCACTGTGAAGCCATTATTGCTGGTCTTGATTCCCTTTCACTATCAAATCTTTTCGTAGGTATGCTCAGATGCATGCCCAGATGAGTTCTATTAACTGTATTTTTCTGTGATATTTGGGACGTTCAGAAAACATTGTAGGTACCACATTGTGCGTTAAAATAGGTCTTATCCTTTGAAATGTTTGTAAAGTATTGTCTTTATTCTTATAAATATAACCAGCCCATACGAGGAATACCGTTCACCCACTTCTGTTTGTCCTTTGTTGGAAGCACAATTGCTAATGAACACTCAATTTACTTTGTAAATTGTCACTTGAGCTACAAAAATTCACTATTAGGTCACTGTGAAGCCATTCTTGCTGGTCTTGATTCCCTTTCACTATCAAATCTTTTCGTAGGTATGCCCAGATGCATGATGCATGCCCAGATGAGTTCTATTAACTGTATTTTTCTGTGATATTTGGGAGGTCCAGAAAACATTGTAGGTACCACATTGTGCTTTAAAATAGGTCTTATCATGTCTTATCCTTTGAAATGTTTGTAAAGTATTGTCTTTATTCTTATAAATATAACCAGCCCATACGAGGAATACTGTTCACTTGTGCTGTTCACCCACTTCTGTTTATGTCCTTTACTGGAAGCACAATTGCTAGTACAACCTGGTACTACACACTTTGCAGGCATCTGTTTATCTTTATAGTTTCGTTTGTGCAGGTAAATGATTAGAAACACATTAAAAATCACCTTGAAATGTTCTTTTTATTCTGGAAGGTTATGTTCGGCCATGGTTTGGTATGTCCTCTATTCCTGGTACTACACACTTTGCAGGCATCTTTTTATCTTTATAGTTTCGTTTGTGCAGGTAAATAATTAGAAACACATTAATAATCACCTTCCAACCACATTTTCTGCTCTGGAAGAATACGCATGACATAACAACAAATAAAAACTCGGCCCGCTGATTCAGTGTTGCCATATTTCATGCTCCGGCCTAGTGAGTAAAGTCGGCCATGGTTGGCAACACTAGAGTGGATGAAACAGTGTTCAATCTAACCACCGACCATAGATAAACCCGTTGTCTATTTCTTAACTATAAAAAAGAGAGTGGGACGGGAATGGAACGTGGGACCATAGATAAACAAATTATCAATGATTGTGTTTTTATCTATGGTCGGGATTTCCCGTTAAAAACATTTTAAGCGGGACACACGAAGCTCATTCCGACTGTTCTGTGGCTATAAAATATCAACTATTATAAACCAATTTCGGGTGAGATCTTCACAAACACACAACTCACAATAGCTATATACCCAAATGTATGGATAATATTGCGAATGTTATTGACTATACCCGTAACGGTAGTCAGTAGTCTAGTGGGGAAAAGAGTTTCTCTAAGCTCAAGCTGATTAAAACGTATTTGCGATCGGCAATCAATCTCAATTTAGATTAACAAACTTGATTAAAGCTACTACAATCGAAAATGGAATTGCTGGAAACATCGATTTTGATAGCCTAATAAAAGAGTGCGTATATAGAAAGGTTAGAAGAGTCTAAACGGTTATATCCTTCGTTTTGACTAGCAGTTACGGAGTGCCACATAAATCTCGCCCCGAGCGCTGGTACTGGCGTGGTACTGAGAGAGAGCCTATCACTCAGACAAAAAGCTTCAATGTTTGTATGAAGGTCATTTTGGACTTTTTGGAGCGCAGTCACTACAACCCCAACATTTCTATACCTTATCCACCGAACAAACGGAGTAACCATGCACAATATATGTAAATTTTTACTGTATGGTCGAGGGTTATATGCACACCCACTACAAAACTGCATACTGAGACCAGTGATGTTATTATAAACAGAAAAATTAAGTTCGATTTATCCGAGTAAAGCCCCAAAATATGGGTTTGAAATAATTTTTTACTCCTTTTCTTCAGTGGATAGACTATAGTACTTTTCTCGAATACTTCCATCGTCTACAAAACTGACTTTGAATTCTTCTAAATACACAGTATAATCTTATTTATTTAGTGTAGGTGAATAGCTGTGGAGGCCAGTCATAAAGACATAAAATATCTTTGTCTGATTTAAAACTTCTAAAACTACTAAGCTGTTAGAGAAATGTTGAGACTGAAATGATAATAAGAAGTATATAGTATTTATAAAATCATTGGAAATCGGTCCACTGCTGGAAGTTGTTGATCACATTCTCAAACTTAGGTATTTGCTGTAGTTGTGCTTCACTAACAGTGACACAAATGTTGGAAGATTAGTGTGGGGAAGATCATAAATTTTAATATCCATATTTTTGTGTATGTACCTATTAAATTACCTGACCTATGGCGAACTGTTATCTAGGTCAAGGGAACAGTCCTTGTCGAACTTACCTGGAACAAACATCTTTACAGCTGTGTACGTCAAAGTTTTGTCAAAGTCATATGTAAATGAGCAGCATTGCCGGCTATTACGATATTGTCAGAGATTTAGGGAAGATTTGTAATTTCATTTTTGCATTTAATCTTTCAACTTTAACTTCATTGTAATACTTTCTTTTGATCAAACCACGATCAAACACAGTAAGCCCACTTGCCTCAAACCACCTGTGCTTTATATTTCTGAAATAGTAAAATATATACTTGTTTTCAGTTTTTAGGTTATAGTTTTGATGACAACTTTCTTTTTCCCAGTTTTTCAAGGATCAGGGTTCAACGTTCACTTTCAACAACATAGATAAGTTGCATTTTGCTTCGTTTGCGTTAGCAGTTAAAAATCATTTAAACGCCGAACTCTTTAGTTATCGTATCGAGATTTTTTTAAGATGCCCGATCTTAGATTTGACGGTAGAGTAGCTGTAGTTACAGGTGCTGGGGCTGGATTAGGTAGAGCTTACGCCCTGCTTTTCGCTTCTCGAGGAGCTAAAGTTGTGGTAAACGATTTGGGAGTTAGCAGACATGGAGATGGGAGCTCTTCAAATGCTGCAGATAAAGTTGTGGATGAGATCAGAAGAAATGGTTTGTATTAGCATATAACTATTATTTAATTCTGTTTATAGATATTTATTATCAAACAACTATTATTACTAGTAGGGGTCAAGTTCAAATGTATAAATAGGTACATACATTGTTGCTACTTGCTTGCTGAAAACTGGTTCATGGAATCGTGACCGATCATAAGGTTTATGTACAGTCTTATTCTATGCTAGTTGCTAGCTTTATTCGACTGTTACAGTTTCTTTCTTTACCAGATCATTGAATTTAAACTATGGATAGCCAAAAACATTGAGTAACCACACACATCTTTTCATAATAAAATGATTTTTTGTGTTCCCTTGATTTTCATCTTCAATCATTAGCATCAGGTGTAAAAATAGAGTTTTGAATTTTTTGCAGTTTTATGTTTAGAAGGCATAAAGCATATTATTTTTGTTATGCTATGCAGTAAGATAAAACTATTGATGAAACAATTATTTTATCTTTAGTAACTCTTCCTTAATTACTAATATATTGAAAACACTGTAGAAGGATTGTGAAACGAAGTCAAATATGAAACATTTATAAGTCGAAAAAAATTAGAATCACTAAACATATATAATAATAATAATAATAATAATAGTGTTTATTTGCATTTATACATAGTGAAACAAAATAAAATTAAATACAGAAAAAGTAAACCCCTAAACGATAAATGCAAAAAGGACTAATAACAGTCTAGGACTGATCAAAGTATTAGCCCTAGGGGGAAACCACACAAATACTAGTTAAGTTACAAAAGAACAAACAAAAAAAACCTAATTAAAACACTAAGCACATACAACTAATATATACAATGCTAAGTAACAATTGCTGCTTCAAACACTAGTTGCAGATATGAGGATATTCTTAAAGTTATGTTTAAATGCTGACACAGACATAAGTTTGAGGTTCATGGGAACGTGGTTGTACAAGACACAGATATTGTATGAAAAAGATCTATTGAAAATAGCTGAACGGTGAGGTGGCTGAGAAATTAGACCTTTGAACCTAACATTGATATTGTGAATATCAGTTCTAAAAGTAATCTTATTATATAAATATGGTGGCGTTTTATATACGACAATTTTATGAAATAAAACTGCAGAGTGCAATTTTCTTCTGTTTTGCATATTCAACCACCCTGTATCCGACAACTTATATGAAATTGGTTCGAATTTTCGCACACCATAAATAAACCTAAGACATGACTTTTGTACCCGCTGAATCTGATTAATATATTGTGTTGTTAAACAAGGCCCATAGACTGAGTCACAGTAATTCAGCAGAGACAAAACTAGCATGTCACAAAGTAACGTTTTAAGTTTAGTCGAAAAAACGTGGCGATATGGGAATAACATTTTCAGACGACCATAACAAAGGCCGACACATTTATCAATATGTTTCGTAAATCTCAAATCACTGTCCATGTATAACCCTAAATTCATAGCAGCGTCCGTGTGAGGGATATCGCTATTGTTTATTGCAATTTTAAATTTCTCTGCAACCTCCTTTTTATGCCTACCAAACATCAAAACTTTGGATTTTAGAGGATTAATAGACAATTGATGAGCCAAATTGCTAAGATCTTCATTTAGCAGAGTCATAGCCGTCTGCGCATTGGTATGAGAAAACGAAAATATCAACTGAGTATCATCGGCATACAGATAAGGTTTTGTGACCTTCAAACATCTCGTAATATTGGCTGAGTATACTGAAAAAAGCAATGGGCCCAAAATTGAGCCTTGAGGTACCCCACACAAAAGAGGTTTTTGATCAGATACTCCGGAAGAAGTTTCGACAAACTGTGTTCTCATTGACAAATAGCTTATAAATAGCTTAATTGCATCAGCAGAACAGCCCATATATCTTAAGATCGAAAACAATAGCTGATGGCTGATAGTATCAAATGCCTTTGAGTAGTCAAGAAGTACAAGAGCCGTAGTGTTACCTTTATCAATTTCTCTTAGAATATCATCTGTTACATCTAAAAGTACAGTTGTGCAACTATAACCCTTGCGAAAACCTGACTGATATATGGGCAACAAATTATAGTGCTCTATGTGAAGACATGAACTGGAATTTCATAATTTTCTCCAAAACTTTTGAGAGAACGGGTAGTATGGAAATTGGACGAAGATGGGCTAAATCAGTGATGGTATCTTTCTTAGGCAAAGGATAAACCTTAGCAACTTTCCAACAGTTTGGAAAAATATTCTCAGCCAGCAACAGTTGATTAAATGTGTTACTGGCGGTAAAATGTATGGACAGCATAAAAGAAGCATTTCAATATTAATTCCATCTGCTCCAGTTGCAAGAGATTTAATTTCAGTTAGGTAACCATAAACAGTAGCTTCAGTAACGGGTTCGAAAGAAAATAATTGATCAAAATCTTTAAGGAGATTATTACTATAAAAGTGCAACTTTTCGGGATTTGGGTCAACATTGTTTGATGACGGAATCAAGAAATGTTTGTTTATTTTATTCGGATCATCACACTCAGTTGGTATATTTGCTACTTTGGAATTACTGGTGACGTCGAGATTTCTCAATTTTTTCCAAATTTCTTTTGAATTACCTCGACAACTTTCAAATGTGTGCATGAGGTACGCACGTTGTTCATTCCTGACTGCATTGGTGGTAAAATTTTTAAGTTGATTATAATATTCCCAATGGGCTGTCTTACGAGTTCTTTTGAACTTACTCAAAGCTTTGTCCCTTAAAGACATCAATAATCTAATATTAGCTGTTAACCATGGTGGCTTGAAATGCTTAGATTTTACCTTAGTAATAGGAGCTAAAATATCAAAAATATTGATAATAATATCATTGAAATACCGTACTTTCTCATTAACGTCCTCTATAAAAAATAGATCTTGGAAAGGGGATAGATGCAATAGATCTTCCAGAAGACTCCTGTCTATACACTTTAGATTTCTAACATATTTTATTTTTTCCTTAACTGTAAACTTAAGATCTAATTTACAATATACTAGAAGTGGTCAGACACATTACCAATGTCCATGGTACCATGATCAGATATCTTCATATCCTTAGGAACAAGAATCACATCAATGAGTGAAGTACTAGTACTTGTGATCCGGGTCGGAGAGTTTATTGCTTGACATAAATTGAAAATGTCTAGGCAATTCTGGAAGGATTCAGCATGGATATTACCGAAAACCAAACAATCAATATTAATGTCACCACCACAAATAATATTACCAGAATCTAGACACAGCTCTGTTAAATTGACCTCAAGATTATTTAGAAAATCACTTACGTTCTTACTTGGTGGTCTATAAAAGGTGCCAAACCTAAAAGACTGCTTGTCAATGTAAAATTCTAACCAGATTTGCTCTACTGCCTCACTATGAAGTACGTCAATCTTCTTACAACTTATATACTCAGCTATATAAATTCCTACGCCACCTCCTCTGGATCGTCTGTCCAGCCTGAAAAATCTATACTCATTTATATAAACGCTAGAATTAGGAATTCCAGTGTGCAACCACGTCTCACTCACCCCAACTATATCAAACCTTTTTCCTAATATAAACTGTTTAAATTCAGAGAAGTTATTAGTAAGCGACCTTACATTGATGAACGAGAAAGTTAACTCTTTCATTTGATTAATAAAAAAAAAGTTGAACACATACAAACTTTACAAATCTATAAGCTTACTTTTCTCTTAAAGTCTTCTATGTCAGCAAGTGATCTTATACGTACAGCTATTTCACCATCAGTTTTTTTCAAATAAATCTGTCCATTTTTACACGACACATACTTGACTCCAGCAGACCTTAATTTCCTCGCCTCCTTGAAAAGTTCTCTAGTATCTCTAGGAAGATCTTCATTCACATATATCCTGGTGACAGAATTTCCAATGTTGCAGTTCTGATTACTAAGTAACAACAGCTTCCTTTTTGCAAGAACAGTATTCCGTTGTTCTACAGTATCGAACTTCACTGCTACAACAGATGGAGTTGTTCCGGCTTTGGTTAGAACTGATACTTTATGCCTGTATTCCTCCACATTCAACTTCGTTAACACCTTTTTTATGCTCTCCTCGATATTACCATCACCCTGGATACCTGTGATGACCACATTCTTTTTCCTTTCATCATCCTAATCTTTCGAAATCCTCTTAATTGCTATTACTTCTTTTTCCAATTCAGTAACGCGAATTCTAAGATTCTCTTGTGTTTTCCTTAGCTCCCTATTTTCATCCGTTACAGTTTTTATCGCTTTTCGTAGCTCTTCCATCACATCACCATTAAAATTTAGTGCCTTTTCTAGTTCGGTAAATTTTGCCTGGAGAGTTCGCATGATGTCCTTATTGCTAGGATTGTCTATATCATCCAGATCAGATGTATCAGACTCATCTGACTCGGATGAATGCTTCGTCTTCACACATTTCTCACATAACCATTTATGACTTGCTTTACGTGTCACAAAGGCTAGAAAGTTATCATCCGTTAGCCCTGTACATTTTTGGTGCCACTCTCCACATGCCCCAGCACACTTGAGACTGTATTGGGTTTTGGTGATATTACTTTTACATTTTCCGCATTCACACGTCTTCGACTTTCCTTTGCCCATATTAAACCAAAATTGACCAAACTATAACTCGAGCTGTTTATTATCACTCAGACGGTTTTTTCTTCACAGCAGTTTTTGTTGTGGCTGCTGACTTTTTGTAACCATAATTAATTATAATTACAGCAATTTAATGTATTAAGCCGCAAGTGACACAAACCTGCGTATTAGAAAATTACTTTCCGTACTTCAAATATAGGCTGGTGCGAAAATCACGTTTATCAGACTAATTTTTCCGCCCGAATTTTATAAAAATCTGGAAGAGCACCTATAACGTGTATTCATAGCAACGAGGGTCATTGAATATCATGTTGTTGGTGCTGAAAAATAGCATATTTTTGATGTATCACTTTTCTTGTGTACCAATGATATGTTCTAGTTTTTTATACCACAGTTTTTTTGGATATTCCCCTTGAATTTGTGGGTACCCCAAACCTTTATTTGTGAATTGTCTTTTCTATGTATCGGATATATTTTGTATGATTGAAATTTTAGAATGTTAAAGATGATGTCCATTGTCCTTTCTTGTATAGTCTAACTGTTTCAAGTATTATCGGAATTCTTTCCACATGAGTTAGGTTATCAGCATCTTCATTTTCTTCAATCCTAAGGTGTCCTGGGATGCAAGCCATTTGTATATCATGTAGTTTTTTGCTAAAATGTGTTCTGTGTTCAGAAACGAAGAAAAAAAATCTAAAAATGATTATACAGGGTGTCCCATGACGATTAAGACAAGCAATATTTTGGAACCAGGCAGTAGTAGAGAATTCAAATTTTTGGAGTGTAAATTAGAGCAAATGTTGTGTCATTTCCTGTCATTGTGTTACCCAATGAGATATTTGTTTCTGGTCATGTGACGTCCGATTCAAAATTAATAATGGGACTTCCTGTATGTTTGTGCCTTTCTGTATTCACCACGATAACACAAACAAACTAGCACAATTGGGGTCTAAAATGATTAATTCAAGAGCTACAGGTACTTAGAAGTTTAGTACCACTACCATTATGAAACACAAGTAAATATAGGCGGGTTCTGACTGTTAGTTTCACTGAATCAGTTGGAATAATTCAGTATTAATGAAAGCGGCGTTCATTCTCACTGTTCAGTTTTAATGAATCATTTTTACGGATGCAGCATTCATGAAAACGTCGTTTTCATAACCTTGAAGTGCTAAAACTGATGGCTCTCATGATATGGTCTGTGCTCATGATGACGGAAAATATTCTCGCACGACAGTTTGACGTTTGTATTCATTTTTCAATACTGATTCAGTCAAAATAAATGAAAAGTAGGCCTGGCTTTCAGGTTGACTGAAAGCACAAACCCCACCAGTATCAGCCGATATAACCTATGTGTAACAAATTTCTTATTGTGAGCGACCTAAATAAATTTGAAAAACTGTTTTGTGTTGAACAAGCGAAGGAAGTGTGCATATGCATTTTATAAAATAATGTGTTAACAAGAACATCCACAGAACGATCACCTACAATTTGCAATAGATACACTCCGAATTCACGAGCATGTTGCATGACTGCAGTTCGATGTATATTCTCTTTCCTCGATGCAAAAATGTACAAACCAGGGGAAGCCAGCTTATTTTCGTTTTATTATATTTGAGGTTATAATGTGACTTGTGACAGCAGTCACGTTACCGGTTACCCTAGTCGTTCAAGAAGTATTCGCCAAAGTGTAACTCCACCGGGTCAGCTGATTTACCCTTATACATATACATGTTACGGCCACTGTTGTAAATTGGGCATTGATGACATTGGCCGGGCATTAACGTTAGAAGCCAAATATGCAGGCCAATATCGTTATTGCCCAGGCTATAACGAGAATGCCCGTCTCTCGTGGACAAGGTTGAAAGTATTTAAGTTTTTGCATCTTTGTCCGGCCATTCACGGCATCGACCATCTATGCATGGCCAAAGTTGATATGTATTACAGATTAGGGCAGCTGTTTGATAAAATATGAGGAACATTTAAAAAAATATATATATAGGTATATATATATTTTCATCGCTTCACAAAAAAAAAATGGAAGGAAACTTAAAATACCTAATCGTTAAATATGACAAATTAAAATATTAAAACATGTCTATAAAAACAAGATCAAAGCATGCATTAAGCATTTTTATTACAACATGGTAATGAGCCATGGCACTTTGAATTGCAGATTTTGTCATTGGCACGGCACGCACATTTTTTGTTTTTGCAGCCGCCCTTACAATAGCAACGCTTATATCCTTGGCTTCCAAAAATTAAGGGAAATTTCTTTCCGTTTGATATCGTCACTGAGATTTTCCAACAATATGAACTTTTCTCCAAACATGGATTCAATTCGCTTCGTGTAAATTTTTGCTTGAGAGCTCCTTTGTTTGTGCCTGGAATAATTTCTAATCAACATTTTGAACCAGGCATTAAAAAATTACTTACAAAGTTTATAAAGGCCGTTTTCAGAACTGCTGACTACTACTGCTAATGGAGGAGGAGATCCACGAGCTCTATCGACATCAGGTATAGGTACTCGAACACTAGTACCAACTTGAACCTCAGAAAATGTATTATTTGATAGTTTTAGCATTTTTCCGGCTTGCTTCCCCAACGATTCTCTCGATTTCTTCCGAGCATTACAGATATTTTCCTGTCGCCGACAATTCAAACAGATTCCTCTATGGTCCACGTTTTCGTCCAATGGTAGGACTGTAGAACACTCATTACAGATTATCCTTTCTTCATGTACTAGGAAAAATTGAATTTTTATTATCTGTGTGTAGGAAAAGTAAATTGAGACTTACTTTGCTGAGTTTCTATGCCCTTGTTCGTTTCGTTGATTCCACAATCAAGTTCAATGTTCATATTCGATTCTGTGCTTTTTAGTACTCCCTCCGTTTTTTCTGCATTTTCAGCGTTTTCTACTGTTCCTAAATTTGTAATTTGAACTTCTTCGGAATTCTCGTCTATTTCTTTTAGCAGGTTTTCAACCTCTTCCTCTGAATGCAAATTGTTTATTTCATAATGAGGAATTCCAGCCGAAGCTAATCCAACTTTTGCTGGAGTTCCAAACATCGCTTCATAGGGACTTCTACCAATACCTACGAAATACAAACGGTGTGATGTTATAATGTGAATTAGTGATCTGGAAAAACGACAATATTTATCCGAATGTAATGCTCGATTTTTCTTGAATTGGATGAATTTTATACCAGTGGGCCAATCCAAGGTATTGTTTTCATCCATCCAGGCGCCTAGCATTTCCTCGATATCTCTATTAGCCCTCTCCACTGAACCTTGGCTTTGGCTATGTCTGGGTTTGCCGTGGACAATTTTAACTTCAGGCCACATCCTATGTAATTCTAGCAGAACAGAGTTTACAAATTCTCTGCCATTATCTGAATACAATATTTTAGGTGCACCAAATGTTGTATAAATCTCCAATAAATAGAGGGAAACTTCTTCCGCCCTTTTGGTTTTTAGGGCTCTCAGCAACACAAACTTGGTCAAATGGTCTTGAATGAATGAATGAATGAATGAAGCGATACTCATTGTAACTCTGCGATTGCATATCAATCAGATCAACCGGAGCTCGAGAATTAAACGGTGAATGTAAAACTGGTCTAGAAACTAATCCTTTATGTGGGTTGCTGCTTTTTTTCTGACACTGAGGGCAAAGACGTAAATAAATCATTATGCACTCTTTCGTAATGTTGCAGTACTGCTTATTTATTTCGGAAACCATTCTATTTCTTCCACCATGTCCGATGGCTAAATGTGCGTTATGTATTATTTCAAACAGCTCTTCATTTGTCGCATAATACAATACTTGTGACTGTGAAGTTTCCGCAACAGGTTTAATCAAGCGTTCCTTCCCGTTTATTGAAATTATGTCATATTTACGTATTATTCTGTAATGTTTCGTTGTTTTCTTAGACTTCTCGGTACAAAGCACTTCTTTCGCGCCTTTTAATTTGCTAATTTGCTGTTCGTATTCACTTCCACTCAAAAACGCCTTATTATCATTTCGCTTTGATTTAATAAGCAAGTTCAGCTTTTCAATGAATTTTTCACGCATTGCACTCATATTTATCACCTACTGTATGCTTAAAGCTGTTAAACTCACACTCTACTTACACAAACAGACACAAAAATGGCAAAATGAGAATAACATAACCTATATTTTATTCAAACCTTGACAGCCCACTCTTGAGCGGACATTAACGAGATTGCCCGGGCAAAGTCGTAAAAACGTAAATCCATTCCCAGTTTATCAACAGTGCCCAGTTTACATGGATATTCACGCTATTGGCCGGTCATTCTCAGGACGTCCCGCTGTAATAGGACATTCACGACAATGACCGGCCAATATCGTTAAAGACCGAAATATCATCTTTGACCGTAACATACATATGCCACTACTATATACACTTTTCGAACGAGCTCCAGAGTTAACATCTATAGAGGGAGTGTAAACAACAAAATGCACAGGTCGCTGACCAGCCAACATGTAACGAAAATTTTGACAGCTTGAGAGCATTACCAGCGGCGTGCGACTTTATATTAAAAGTGGATGTTCATTAATAGATTCAATTACAAACTGATACCAATAAATTGTATTCGAAGGAAACCTTCACAGATGCACATAGCATACATTAAACAACCATTATTATAATAATAAAGCGTTTATTGCTCAACAGTAATATAACCATTTACAGAGCAATTCATACGTTTGTACATAATGCATAATTATAATGTTCCCTAGTGTAGCAAAAGGTTAATAAACTCGTCTTAACTGAAGGGAAAAAAACTCAAAAGGAAATAAAACATCATTAAAAAATATAATTATCTATAAGGATGAAGATATTGCGTCTTCTGTTTAATCTCGCTAATACTAGATTCAAAAAGATCACATTCGTTCAAGATTGTATTCGCACTCCTGCACATAAAATCTATTGGCGACTTATACAACAAATTAGTCTGCGCTCTTTTACAGCTAAACATAAATCCTTGTCTAGATGCGAGTCTTGGAACCAGAAGCCCTATCTGTGATAGTAAGTCGGCACAGTCAATTTTATTATTTAACAATTTATACAGAAATATCACTGCTATTTGGCACCTTCTATTTTTCAAAGACATCATGCCAAATCTCACCAACATATCTGTATAACTGGATCCCCTTGATGGATATGCTCCATCAATTTTGAAAATCAAATATTTCAAAAACCTTTTTTGTACTTTTTCTAACGATGTTACATACTGATCATAGATAGGATTCCATATAAGTGATCCATACTCTAATTTAGATTAACTAAGCTAAAAAATAAAGAAATGAGTGTGGAGATGTTATTAAAATTCCTACAATTTCGAACGATAAAACCATAGATATGATATGCATTCTTAACAGTCTGATCTATATGAAAATTAAATGTTAACTGACGATCAAACTGTATGCCAAGATCTCGGACGGTGTCTACTCTTTCCAGAACAGTGTTGTTAATAACGTATTGGAACAAAAAGGTGTTGCATTTCCTACTGAAAGTTATCACTTTACACTTGTCTGTGTTTAAATATAAACGATTCTTTATACACCATTCATGCAAAAGGTTTATCTGGCACTGTAATGCAAGGCAATCGTTCTCAGAAGTAATAGTGGCGTACAGCTTAAGATCATCAGCAAACATTAGTTTCTGGCATGTGAGAGACTCGCATAGGTCATTGACAAAAGCAAAAAGAGCAACGGACCTAAATTAGACCCTTGTGGCACGCCACTTGTGGAAGTATATTTAAAAGAGTGGTAACCGCTATGAAACACACACTGCTGTCTATTAGATAGATACGACTTTAGTAGCAAGATATAGCTGTCATTGAAACCAATGTTCATGAGCTTCGAAAGAAGGGCATAATGAGAAACCTTGTCGAAAGCCTTGGTGAAATCGGTATACACCGCATCAACTTGTCCTCTATGATCCAAAGTTTGACATAAGTGGTGGCTAAAGATGGGTAAATTAGTCACAGTTGATCTACCTTTAAGGAAGCCGTGCTGATCAACAGCTATAATATTATTTATCGACCAGTAAATACGATTGTACAAGACCACCTCCAAAACCTTAGCAAAGTTGTTAAGTATCGAAATTGACCTATAATCATTAATGGCTGATTTATCATTAGATTTAGGCAATGGGCATACTTTAGAGACCTTCCATTGTTCAGGAAAAGCCGATGATTTAAGTACTAGGTTGAAAAGTATTTGTAAAGGTTTTGCGAACACGCATATGCAATCTTTTACAATAAATGAAGGAATTTGATCAGGCCCGGAAGTGAACTTGTTTTTCAATTTATTGCCAGCAAGTATGATTTCTTCCTCTGAAATTGGCTTGTTGTCGATGTTAACTAAACTATTATACTTTATGTCTCCATATAGATGGTTCCTAATATTATCCAGATCTAGATCTTCAGAAGAATTATATACACTTTGAAAAAAATCCGCAAAGGCATCAGCAATAGCTTGGGGATCATTGTAAAATTCATCCCCATTATGCATTATTCCAGGGAGTCGAGATGTTTTTTGCTTTTGATGAATGAATGACCAGAATGATTTCGGATTTTGTTTAAGCTGGTTTTGGACATTTTGTAGGTGATGCTCGTAAGCTTGTTTTGCACTTTGTTTGACTGCAATTCTGAGTTCACTAAAACGCTGGTAGTAGGCAATATGTCCTGTTTTCTTGTATTTTGTGTGTACCTTTGCTTTTTCTTTAATAAGTTTGATGGTGTTGCTGTTGTACCAAACTGGGTACTTACGCTTAAATATTCTGATGCGTGGCACGTGTAATTCAAATATTGTCGTTAGTTTATTGTAAAATTTGGCAACTGCTCCATCAGGGCTCTCCTTATTACATAAAAAATTCCAGTTAGTATTGAACAGTTCATCGTAAAGTGTAAGGTAATTTGCTTTCCTAAAATTGAATTTATAGTTTATCCGTTCCTTATTGAATTTGGAGTTGTTTCGTCCAACTGATGAATGAATTTCTATTCTCAGAGACGGATGATGCTCATCTTCATTCACCAGCGGCACCAGATCTCTTTCCACATTACAGTCCATATTACCTATCACCAGGCCTAGCATCCTGCCATGACTGTTAAGAATATTGTTTCTCTGTTGCATATAAAGTACAGAAATAAAAGTGTTTAATGTACGTGTTTTCATATCATCAACATTAGGCTCGATATACTTAGTGCAATTGAAGTCACCTATAAAAATCACTCGTTTCGAATGCAAGGTATTTTCCATCTCTAGCATCTCAAAGAACTCATCATATCTTTCATTGGAAATGTATGGAGGAACATAAATAACAGCTACATAAAATACAAAAACATTAATGAAACATTTACATACTAACAGGTCTATTTCAGGAAAATTCGAACAATACTGCGACGTGTCCACCACGGTTGACTTCATTGATGAGTCAATGGCTAACAACACACCCCCACCAGTAGACACATCAAGTGAATCAAACTTTCGGTCACATCTGTGAACAACGTAATGATCCGGGAATAGTTCGGAACTACTTATTTCAGGTTTCAACCACGTTTCACTCAGGGCTACTACGTCGTACTCGCAATCACTAACACTAGAGAAAAACTTGGTCACTTTGCTTCTTAACCCCCTGACGTTCTGATAATACACCCTTACTGGATCATCGCGTATACTGTTGAGCTTGTTCAGTTTAAAGAAATAATTCTCGGCACGTCGTTTATATATTTTATTCGACAGTTTGTCTCACCAGAATTCTGCCTATTAATGAGTTCTTGTTTTACTTCTTTATAATATTCCATCTGCTTCTTGGTCCGGTCAGAAGCTACATTGACAGTCTTATATCTGCTGTTAGTTTTCAGCTTTTTGGCATTGGTAAGAATCTTTCTGACGACATCATTGTTCTCTAACGATACTTTGATTGGCCTTACTTTGGACTGGCGAAATAGGCCCAACCTTATGGGTTTAACATTGCCCAATGATATATCTGGAGCAATGTTGTTCACTATATCAGAGACAACCGTTTTGTCACCTTCTCTTTGCTCTTCAAGTGTCTGACATTGATCTGGCTCAGGTACATTGAATAAAATTATATTGCGTTTTCTTTTTTGTCGTTCAGAAAACTCTGCCATCACATCTTCGAATACAATTTCAGGTGATTTTGTAATTCGCGCATTCTCTGCTTTTAGCTCCTTAACCTCATTCTGTAGCTGTATAATCAATAACTTCAAATCTTTTATGTCTTTTCCAACCGCCCTACAACCTGTGCAAGTCCAATCGTAACCCTTGTTGGCATTAAGGGTGCGTATCTCATTTGCAGTAATATCGACGCACGTATGTTTGTACTTATCTTTACATACGCAACAAGTAACCAACAAGTGGTTATCTGATAATTGGTTGCAACACGTACATGGCAATCTAGAAGGCATTTTCAGTGTAGAGTTAATACGACAGAATTTAGAACAAAACTATCCCTGCGCTACTGGTACAAATTCTTGCAGATGTAAACACAGATAATTATTATTCCTCAAACTGGAGTGAAGTTACTTTTGTTCCAGTTATCCCAATATATTACGCTACTGAAAACTAAACCAAAACCTATACTCACCTATGATAAGAAGTGTTCACCGATTCGTCGCTATTACAGCAAACTATGCACTTCTTATGTTGTCTTATCATACAATTATGACAATATTGTTCATAAATAATCTAATTCACACCACAAATAGTCACAGAGTCAGTCAAATATACACTAAAACCACAAAAATCTCGACCAACGCAATAACCACAACTACAATGACAGCCTATATGACAGCTTAAGGGCACGCCGATTGTAGGTTGCTAGATTTATGACATATTAGAAGTTATTGCGACATTCCGCTATGAAATTTGCCATTTTTGAGATTTCATCAAATCAATACAAATTATCTTCACGTAAATCAGTTACATTGCAAGTCTATTGGAATGTATAGTTAAATACTCAGTGAAATACTTTGTGTTCAAACTGCGGAAACTGCCAGATTTTGAAGAAACTGGAAGCGGACGAAGAAGAGTGGCAATAGCGCTATAGATGTTGGCAGGCCAATATTCAAATTAGGCTCCCTCTAGAGATATTAACTCTGTGACAAACCCACTGATCAGTTTTACTGAAAAGGTGTTCTCAAATTTATTACATGTTCAGATTCACTGAATCAGTCAAACTGATTCAGCGAAACTGAATCGTGAGAACCTGTCTTAACTGAACTGTAGGGGTACATGTTATAATCAATGCTAGAGGTACAATCATTTACTACCTGTAGCTCTTGAAATGATCACTTTAGACCCCAAGTGTGCTAGATTGTTGGAATTGTTTTATTGGGGGAACACAGGAAGGCACAGATATTCAGGGTGTCCCATTAATAATTTTGAATCGGACGTCACGTGACCAGAAACAAATACCTCATTGGGTAACACAATGACAAGAAAAGACACAACATTTGCTCTAAATTATACTCCCAAGATTATAATTCTCTACTACTACCCAGTTCTGATATATTGCTTGTCTTAATCGTCGTGGGACACCCTGTATAAAAATATATATTATAGGTTTTTAATTTAGTTAGAGATCAATTTAAATTTGTGCAGATAGATGAACTAACCTTCTACAAAATACAGATATTCCTTATCCATATAAAGCATTTGATGGAGTATTTTACTTTAGACTTTATAATATCTATTTGATATAATTATAATTACTTTTTGTAGTAGGTAAATCTTTGTGTATCTCAGATTTTTTTTCAAATACTGAGTGTTTTTTTCTTCCATATAGTCAAGGGTATGTACCTGGTATATATGGTATTTATTTTAATGATACCAAACCAAAAATTGAATAAGTTTGTAGACAAGGTAGATATTTCAAAAGGTCTTGCTTAAACAGTTTTTGAGTAAAATGTTTGGATTGATGTACTTCCTTCAATCGTCTTCAGGTGAACTGTTGAACATGTTCTTTTCATGGCTATTTATTCTCATCTAGCAGGCATGTTATTTGTTTTTTTGCTTTTTTTTTATTTTTCGAGGCTTGTTCTGATTGGTTGGTGCTGCATTCTGCTAAGTGATGTGGCTGTTTGATGGTCAGTGGGTTCCAAATTGTGTCCAAGTTTGTTCTGTCCATTTTAGTTTTTCTGGATTAATCGAAATTTTATACTTGAAAATTGTATAGACAGTGGAAATCTGAAACAGATCTTTTGAAAAACTGAATAGTCATGTTTCCCACAACACCCTATAAGAGCATTGTTACTAAAATACTAAATTCGCTACTTATCAATCGTATTCTTATTTTAGGTGGGACAGCAGTTGCTAATTATGATTCTGTAGTTGAAGGAGAAAAAATCATAAAAACAGCTTTAGACAACTTTGGTAAAGTAGATATTCTTATAAACAATGCTGGAATTTTGAGGGACAAAAGCTTGGTCAAAATGACTGATCATGATTGGGGTAAGTGTTTCTATTGGGTGTAAAATCAGTGTTGGCTAAATTCATACATCATTTTCAGACTTGATTCACGCAGTACATCTCAAAGGAAGTTTTAAAACAAGTCAGGCTGCATTTCCAATCTTTAAAAAACAAGGCTATGGGAGGATCATTATGACATCATCAACGGCAGGATTGTATGGTTAGTATAATATCATATGAATTCAAATTATCTTTTTATGACTTAGCACTGTTGATTTGAATGAAGTAAATTGTGTTTATGCATGATTTTTTACATCTAATGAAAATTAATAATCGATGCAATAATAGTTTAGGATCATCATTAAATGGCACAATTAATAGTTTGCTCCCCTCGAGCATGTGTTCAAGATTTGATAAAAATCTACATTTTTTTAATATATCCTAACCGGCCGCTTAGAAAAATTTTAAATTTGGCATACAGGATAAGCCAAGGATTTTTCATTTTTTAGAGAATCTCAATATATAAAAATTCATGCATATTTTTTTTACTTCGTAGAAGGTTCTTACGGGAAAAAATCTAAGGAACGTTATACACAATATTAGAAAATTTAGATAAATGTGAGAAAACTTAACGACTACAACGACATACTGTATAGTGTTAGTGATTTGTTTGTTATTGTTGTCATGTATGACGTTACTGTCAAAAATACAGGTTAGATGTTTAAACGTCAAGGAATCATCTGCAAATTTCGAGCCTATCAAGTGTGCGTCGTGGAAATAATGATTACGTATACAGGGTGCTAATAAATTATACACCATAATTTCAAGGGCATATTTATGACTCGAAAAAAATTCAAATAGAAAAGCTCATACAGGGTGTTCGGATAATCGACCGACAAAGCTTGACAGGTGATAGACCTCACATTTTTGTGAAAAGTGAGATAGAACATGAATCCTTAAAATGATCATTTTTCAAGATACAGTGTCAAAGTTTTACTTTTATTTTGGTTTTTTTCTCAAATATTTCGCAATAAAATGGCACATCGATCTAAAATTACGTATAGAGGGGTTTTTTAAGGGGAGACATCCCAATTCAACCACAGTTTTGCTATCAGGAATAGAGGGTGCCACCTTCGGCACATTGAACTCTTTAAATTATCAAAACTTTTTTCCGGTTTGGTGTATCAATGTATCAAAAAAATCGTTTCCTCAATATGTTTTACGTGAAAAAGGTATAATTTGTTAAGTCCCTAGAGGTAACCGTTTTCGAGATAACCTTCGTTGAAGTTTCCAATGTGACTGAATTGTAAATTGCGATCGAATGAATTATCGGTATTTCCACACGAATGAGTATTAGGCTCATACTTTTACATACCTACCATTAACGAAGTATTCTTAAACATCAATACCACTTATTTCAAATCAAAAAGTAGATATATTTGAAACATGTTAATTCATGCGAGAATGCGGATAATTCGTACGATCACATTTTTCAAGTACTTCAATAAAGGTTATCTCGAAAACGGTTACCTCTAGGTCTAGGGTCTTAAACAAAGTATACCTATTTCACGTAACACTTATTGAGGAAACGATTTTTCTAATATTCAAGTTGATGCAACAGGAAAACAGTTTTGTTATGCGCACTGATGATCGCTATTAAGCGTGAAACAGCTGTCTGCGTACTGGTGGATTGACGCCATTGACGGAGATATAGAGCAACCCTCGACTTTCATATGCAGCAGCATATGGATCCGCGCTCTTCTGGTAAGGCCAAGCGGACGCGCTGTGGCGTTCCACCAAGAAGGCTGCTGCTGTTTAGCAGCGATATTCTTTGGTCTGCCGTTACCTTCGGGTACCAGATGGCGCACAGGCAGATCTTTTCTGTCGCCTGCTTGTCGCCTGCTCTCACATGCTTCACATGTCTGCTAGTCATGAAAATTCTGATTCTCTCTATCTCCGTCAATCGACCTATGGCGCACTGATGATCGCTATTAAGCGTGAAACAGCTGTCTGCGTACTGGTGGATTGACGGAGACGGAGATATAGAGCAACCCTCGTATAGCTACATCGTAATGTTTTTCCAAATGTACACAATCAGTTTCCATTTCCATAAATCGTAATAATTTCAATATTATTAATACCGTAAGAAAAACAATCGCATAGTGTGTGAATTTGATGGGAATCCAAAGACAAAGAAGCGAATCGAACTTCTGTAACCACTATTTTAAGTGTATTAAAACGGGATCACCGACATCCTTTTCAAGGCATTACAAAGCATCCACGGTTTTCAACCGGAGACGAAGAACAGAAGATAGTATTTTGTAGGTGGCTACTGGGCAACGATCATTATTTCTTCAGAAATGTTCTGTGGTCTGACGAATCATATTTTACTCGACCTAAGATTGTAATTTTTCATGATTAACATGTAATGGCCCATCAAATTCGACCACGAAAGTTTCAGCATTAATTTAGCATTAATATTATTTGTCCGCGAATCTACAAAGGTAACCTCTTTGATCCTTATGTACCTCCTCAGTGATTTGATTCTAGAAATTTACATTGCAACCTATTTGATTAGAAATTGTATGCCTAGTTATTCTTAACAATTGAGGTTTTGAATAAAGAAAAAAATATATTTTTTTTGTGATAAATCGAAAGATCATATATAAGTTTTATAACAAAACCGTTTTTGTTTTCTTTTTTTCGCAATAATTCAAAAGTTATATCAAAATAAAAATGGGTTTTTGAATCGAGTACCGAAAACACGCCGACGGCTCCCGAACCCGTGTGACGTAATGATGGCGGTTAAGATGCTCCTTTGACCAACGACATCCTACATCGATACTAGATTCTAGATTCCCAGCCAAACGTGAAAATACTTGCTAGTAACTAGTGTATATTTGTTGCAATATAGCCGATGAATGAAGTTTGCAGCTCAGGACGACCTCTACGATCGAAATAAATATCTTTTTGAATGTTTGAAATCAGATTACAGATTCCAGTAAGTAAGTAAGTACCTAATCAAATATGTCTTATTGAAACTATCTGGAGCATGTTCGACTGGCCTAGTGGTTAGAGGTATTGGCTAATGGATCCGTTGGTCTGGGTTCAAAGCTCAGCCTGTCCAATTTTTTTTTTATTTTTTTTTATCAAATAATTCATTCATGTGCTTTTTGCACTTGTTATGTACATTTTTTTCTACGATCAACATAAATATGTTTTTGAAACAAATTCTGTCAGACATATTACTTGCACTGCATAGTGCAAAAACTAAGGACAGGACGCGGTGGACAATTCAAAAAATCAGTTCAAATGGTGTTTGTCCGTCAATATCAACCGCCAATATTTTTTTTTAAATGTAATAGTTGGTTAATAAAACAAAATCCATTCATTTTTTAAGTTTTTAATATAAACATAAAATAAAACTCGTAATCACAACAGTCTTCTGTTTATCACTTGGTATTTTTATTTATTTAACTTTGAGCAACGAAGCTTAATAATTAAATTTTCATAAAAATTTAACAAACAAAAATATATAAACGCAATGCAAACAAACAAAACTTATTCTTCTATGAGTTTCAATGTTATAATTATCTTTACTGTACGTAGATGCTTTTCTGTTAAAATATTTGTTAGTAATTTCATCTTATATGAAATGAATCCAATTTTTTTTTAATAAATTATTAATATGTACATCCCAACGTAAGTGTGAGTCTAAATATATTCCTAGATACTTTATACTTTTTTCTATGTTCGGGACTAAAAAATATAGTTTTATTTTTGTTTACTTGAAGTGCTAGCTCTTATGTAAAATAATTATACTTATAGTTTATTTATCGTATAAGTATTTATTATCAATAATAATATTAAATAATAAAATAATTATTTTAAGTGTTCGTCAAGAAGATAATTATAACATTGAAACTCATAGAAGAATAAGTTTTGTTTGTTTGCATTGCATTTATATATTATTATTTGTTAAATTTTTATGAAAATTTAATTATTAAGCTTCATTGCTCAAAGTTAAATAAATAAAGAAACCAAGTGATAAACAGAAGACTGTTGTGATTACGAGTTTTATTTTATGTTTATATTAAAAACTTAAAAAATGAATGGATTTTGTTTTATTAACCAACTATTACATTTAAAAAAAAATATTGGCGGTTGATATTGACGGACAAACACCATTTGAACTGATTTTTTGAATTGTCCACCGCGTCCTGTACTTAGTTTTTGCACTATGCAGTGCAAGTAATATGTCTGATAGAATTTGTTTCAAAAACATATTTATATTGACCGTAGAAAAAAATGTACATAACAACTGCAAAGAGCACATGAATGAATTATTTGATAAAAAAAAATAAAAAAAAAATTGGACAGGCTGAGCTTTGAACCCAGACCAACGGATCCATTAGCTAACACTCTAACCACTAGGCCAGCCGAACATGCACCAGATAGTTTCAATAAGACATATTTGATTAGGTACTTACTTACTGGAATCTGTAATCTGATTTCAAACATTCAAAAAGATATTTATTTCGATCGTAGAGGTCGTCCTGAGCTGCAAACTTCATTCATCGGCTATACTGCGACAAATATACACTAGTTACTAGCAAGTATTTTCACGTTTGGCTGGGAATCTAGAATCTAGTATCGATGTAGGATGTCGTTGGTCAAAGGAGCATCTTAACCGCCATCATTACGTCACACGGGTTCGGGAGACGTCGGCGTGTTTTCGGTACTCGATTCAAAAACCCATTTTTATTTTGATATAACTTTTGAATTATTGCGAAAAAAAAGAAAACAAAAACAGTTTTATTATAAAACTTATATATGATCTCTCGATTTATGACAAAAAGAAAATTGATTCAAAACCTCAATTACCGACAGGACCTAATCGGCAAGTATCTCTAAAACGATTTATCGTAAGAAAAAAAACTCAAGGATACTTTTTTTTATTTCAAAAGGCTTGGATTGTCGAACAATATAAAGTGTTATTGGCAACAAAGTCAATGGCGTAGGAGATTTTTTTTAAACGGTAATTGCATATCTTTACTATTGGTTTTTGTAATCTATCATCTTATACCTTAGATCATGAGGATCTTTAGCTTACCCTGCGTGTCAAATTAAAAAAATGTCTAAGCAACGGTTTAGGAAATATTAAAAATAATATAGAATTTTTATTAAATTTGAACACCCTGTAGGTATATCAAAAATGAAGCTGTCCCGCATAAAAGTGTATTAAGAAATTGTCATTTTAATAATGTCTATGATGTCCTGAAGTTATGCCATCATAGAGTGGAGCACCCTGTATATTATGATGTACACTATCAAGATAAAAATGCCTATCTGATTTTCCTCTTTTTTTGTTATTTAGTAACTCAGAGTAACAACTGAACATGTTACTCTGAGTTTTGTAATAAGATCTTTAAGGCATTGAAATATTCAGTGGCTTAGGACTTATTTATTATGCTAAGCCAATCAATCAAAATATGTATTTCAAAAATAGAAAAAAAAATGTTATAGAAATTAAAAATTTTGAGTTAATAAAACTAACACCTGTTATATTTGCGTGTTAGTAAATTATTCAGACCTACTTTTTTGAAGGTGCTAGATGTTTCTAAGAATTTTTTTAATAAATAAGATAAAGATCAATGCCTAAACAGACTGCATTTGTAGTCCTATGATTAAATAAATAGGTTTTGTTACAAACGTCTTACGTAATTTTATTGTGATACTTAACTCCTTTGTTATTTTACCACAGGAAATTTTGGTCAATCCAATTACTCTGCTGCAAAGATGGGCTTGGTGGGTTTGTCACACACTATTGCAAAAGAAGGTGGAAAATATAACATACATTGTAATGTGATTGTACCTACAGCAGCTAGCAGATTGACAGAAGACATCCTACCACCAGACTTGTTTGCTGAATTGAAACCTGAATTGATTGCCCCGGTTGTTGTAAGTAACTTATGTGTGCTCATGAAGAGTTATTATATGTTTATACCATAGGTCTTTACGAAAACAGTGATCTGGATCCGGATCGATCAGTATCATGTCAAACAGCTGTCAAGTGAGATTTATGATTCCATGAATTTAACGGACATGAAACAACGAAAAAGTTGGTTTGAGAATAAAAAACAGATTATTAAGAAAAACGGCTATACTGATCTATCATCTGATCGCGATCACTTATCGTACAAGAGTGAACTGACCCTATTTCTGACTGATCCTAGGTCACTTTCCGAACGTCAGGATCAGTGATCCTTGTGATCGGGTTAACCCGATCCCGATCATAGTTTCCGTAAAGGCCTAGCTCATAGGCGGGCATATCAACATTAAAGGAGTGCCTAGAATATACATACATATTATATGTACCTACATATATTTTTCCCATGAAATGCACTAAGGTTTTTGGCTACTTTACAAACTGTCTATAGTATTTGGATAATTTGTGAACTGAATATTTCTAGTAATGTATAACTACCAACTCGTTGGTAAATCCATTTTTCTACTAGGAATTATTTAAATTAAATTAACCAAAGGAAATGGCTTAGTTTGCATGCTAACCAACGAGGTAGTTACATATTGCTAGGAATATTCAATTCACACTTCATCCAAATACTGTGGACAGTTTGTAAACTAACCAAAAACCCCGGCCAGTTTGTGTAATTCTTCTCTGATACTTTAATGGCAATTCTTGGCTAGTTTACAAACTAGCTGGATAGTATACAAATTAACCAACATTTCTTACTATTTCAGTTGAAACTTGAATTTCCACTAAAATAACCAGGTATTTGGATAGTTTAGATACTATCCACCTAGTTTAAAAACTAGCTAAGTAGACACTTTTACCATATAGATATACAGGGTGTTTGGCGGAGGGTTAGCCAAACTTTGTGGGCATATAGATAAGCCCATTTTTAAGACATTTTATTAATAGATTTGCGCCCTAAACGTCTCTGATTTTTTTATATCGATGGTTTTGTCATATTTTCAAGAATTTACCAAAATGGACATTTTTACTGCTGTATTTTTTAATGTTCTTAAACTTATTTTTTTGTATGTTTTTGATCTGTAGAGCGTGTCTTTTCAACGTTACTAATAATTAGTGACAAATACTACCGAAATAATTAGTTATAGCTGACATTGTTTTGTGACGACAAAACATTCTAATATTAAGTAAAGCAGATTAACAAAATCCAAACTGGCGACAAGGTATGTGGATAAACAAACCATGAAATTTATTCGTACCTGATAAGAGGAAGCTAGTGCTTAAACGCACCTGAATAACGTGATCGCATTTGGCTAATTCCTTTAACACATTTGATAGCAATGTATCAACGAACTATTCCGATAATTATTACTTTACTAGAACAATATATTGTGTAGAGACCAAAAACACAGAAAAAAATAAGTTTAGAAGAAGTAAAATTCTTGAAAATATTACAAAAGTAATGATATAAAAAAATCAGGGACGTGTAGGGCACAGGTTAATTAATAAAATGTCTTCGAATTGGTCCCCCCCCCCCCCCGACGAGAGCAAATTTGTGGCAACTCAGGGGGGCCCTCCCCGAAAGGTCAAGCAAGTGACACTAATAATCTGGGCCACCCCCAAAACCAAATTTTGGTTACGTGCCTGTCAGGGCCAAAAAATTGTTAAAAGATAATTATTTCTTTTTACAATTTTAGTTTTTTCAAAAAATCTAAGCTGTCGACCTTCATTTTTTAAATTCTAAGCGATAGTATTATAGTGTTTTCTAAAAAAATAGCTATACATCTTAGCTATTGTCTAATGCGGCAGTTGAGAAGGCAATTAAACAAAATAATTACTGGTCACGACATTTATTTTGTGAAAAAAGAGACACAAAAAGAATCAAGTGGAGTCAAGTCCGGTGAACGCGGTGGCCAAGCGATTGTTCTACCGCCTCCAATCCTCGGCGTATATCGTTCATTTGAATCGCTTAGAAATAAAAAAAATGAAGGTCAACAGCTTGAGATTTTTTGAAAAAACTAAAATTGTAAAAAGACGCAAAAAATTACATATATATATTTTCTTTTAACGATTTTTTGGCACTGATATGAAATGAACTTTGGAAAATGTTTACCATTAGTTTATGGTCTATATGTTTCGCTATCGAATGAGACTTAAAACAATTAAAGAAGAAAAAGAATTAAACAAAAAACAAAATGACTGCCATTTTATTATGGTGGGAGAAAAACTACTTTTGAGGGGTGATTTGCAGATAAAAATTACGTATTTAATCCCCCTAAAGGCTCCGACACCGACGACCGGACACATTGTACATACATGTAGTATAACAACAAGCCGAAAAATAAAGCCACTGTTTCCCTCAGGCATTTCTCTGCCACGAAAGTTGCCAAGAAAACGGTTCCATAATCGAGTCCGCTGCCGGATGGGCGGGAAAATGCGCCATCATCAGATCCAATGGAGCACTTTTGCGTTCGTCTCTCGTCGATGACGTCACCATAGAGAAGGTGAGGGACAAATGGGACCAAATATGCGACCTCGACAACTCCAGACGAATGAACTCCGCCCAGGAAGCCACCGGGGCTCTCTTGGAATCTCTAGAAGGACTGAAGAACAAAGAGGAGGAAGAAAAAGCAGATACCTTCGAGTTTGGGAGCAAAGATGGGATGCTATATGCGTTGGGAGGTATGTGCAACTAGTTAAGACTAGTTTTGCATATTTTCGTACTTCAGTTAAGCATAAATATCAATTGCAAAAAAGGAGGATGCCTGTTTTCCAAACTGTATAATATAATAATAATAATAATAATAATAATGTCTTTATTTCAAGGTACAAAAGAATCAATCATTTATTACATTCTGCACCATTGAACTATCTGTATAGTACCAAGAAATCTCAAGGGGAGTTCGCTCTAGGTGTAGAGCGCTCTTCCACTCAACCCATGGTATACTTAGAATCATTTGGAACTGACAAACCTTAATATAATATATACAGAGGAAAATAAACAAATAAAAGTAAATCTTACATATACAGTAATCTAATATCTACTTACTAATAATTATCTAACACATTGCTAGCGACGGAAATGGCACACATACAACTAAGAATGTAAATAATATTTCTTGATGGCTTTTTTAAACTTAAATGAATTGTATTTTTTGAACTCATCAGATATACAATTGTAAAATTTATACACACAATATCTGAATCCACGTTCAAATAGTGCTGTTCTATGATAAGGGACAGAGATGGCTTCATTTTTTCGCAAATTGAGGTTATGGATTTCATTTCGAAATGATATTTTATTATAAAGATAACAGGGTAACTGCGACTGTATGATCTTATGATATAAACACACCGACATCTACGATTGCTCATATTTAAACACTGTAGATCTTTTAATTTGTGGCTGACATGATCGTACTTCTTAATACCAAAAATAAATCGAACGCAGGAATTCTGAACTCTCTGAATTTTGTTTGACGTAACAGAGTCGATACATTCATGGTATACTGGTGAACAGTAGGAGAGCTGAGACAGAACCAAAGAATCACATAACTTTTTTTTGTGCATCTATTTAATAGGTCCTATGTGGGTACAACAATCTTAATGCCGAGTATGCCTTACCAATTTTTTTCATAACATATTCTCTGAACCTCAGATTCTCGTCTAATATAATACCAAGACTTTCGACCTTATCTTTGAAAGGTAACTGGACGTCATCTACTTTAACTACCATAATATTGGACAAAGCTATACGATCAGAGCGCCTTCCGAAAAGAATTGCATTAGATTTTTTAGGATTGAGATATAGAGAATGACCTGCTGCAATTTTTGATACACTGACCAAATCATTGTTTATTTGTGTCTCAATTATTGGCCAGTCACTAGGAATGAATGAACAATAGATTTGCGTATCATCAGCATACATATGCGAAGTACAAGACTCAAGTGCTCTCGGAATTTGACTTGTATATAAAGTAAACAGAAGCGGTCCTAAAATGGAGCCCTGAGGAACTCCAGCAGATACAGATTTAGATTGAGATAGATTTCCATTCAACCTTACGCATTGATATCTGTTGCATAAATATGACTTAAATAGTTCCAGCACATCCTCACACATACCCATGGACTTCAAGATAGCAACTAGTATATCGTGACTAATGGTATCGAAGGCTTTGCTGAAATCTAAAGATATCAATGCAGTACATTTACCTTCATCACAAGCTTTAATAATGTCATCAGTTATATTTAACAGTGCAGTTGTACAGCTGTGGTTTGGGCGAAAGCCTGATTGAGTTGCAGGAAGCAATTTATTATTTTCAACGTATACCCTAATTTGAATATCAATAACTTTTTCCACCAGTTTTGAAAGTCCTGGTAATTTGGACTTTACTGATTTTAGGTATTGGACAAATTATCGAGGTTTTCCAACAGCTAGGAAATTTATTTTCAAGAAGAATAGTGTTTGTAATGTGTACCAAAAAAGGAGCAATGTAAGGCATACATAATTTAATAAGCCCTATACTTATACCATCATCACCTGCGGACGTATTTTTCAACTTGCTAAGAATATTAGTGACATCACTTTCCGATACTAATTCCAACCGAAATTCAGAATGACAAATTTTGTTTGATGAGTAATAGTCAATAATATCCGTGGTAGACTTGGCTGGAGGGATGCTACCGACGAAATGACTATTTATTGCATCCGCATCAGCCAGATGTGCGGGGATTTCAGTCTTATAACTGTTAACTATATCAAGTGACCTCAGCTCCTTCCAAATTGTTTTTTGGTTTTTACTTTGAGTAATTGTCTGCAAGTGATTTCTTTTGGCTTTACTAATAGCATGATTCTCTATTTTTCGAATTTTTATAATTATCCCAGTTTAGTGTTGACGGTGTGTTCCTAAATTTTGATTTAGCTGCATCCCTGTCTTTCATCATCTTCTTTATTTCGTCGTTCAACCACGGAGCCTTCGGTTTGGTGATTCTAGATGATTTTATAGGTACATGCTTATCAAGTAAACCAATAAGACGGCTATTGAACATATTAAGCTTTTCATCGATATCTTTTATATAACAAGTATCTATTAATGCAATATTTTCGAGGTCATGATAAAAGTGGTCAAAATCAAAATTTTTGAAACACCTATAGATGTATATAAAGGGTTTATACTCCGCTTTCGTCCCACTTAGCACACATGACACTAATTCGTGATCTGAAATGTCAGCACCTCCTATGCTGCATGAGCTTATTAATGATGGATTACTACATAGTATAACGTCAATCAGCGATGCATTGTTAGCAGTTATGTGAGTAGGTTGGTTTACAATTTGCTCGATGCCTATGGAATGCAACATATCAGTCATATATTTTACTGACGTAGAATCAGAGTCTAGAAAATTAATGTTAATATCTCCTAGACAAATAATATGCCTACTTTGTAACATACAGAGAGCTAAGGATTCCTCCAGTTCATCAGTAAAGAAAGTGTGGTTTGTGGTAGGAGGTTTGTATACACATCCTAAGGCGAAAACTTCACCATTAATCCGTACCGATACCCATAATTGCTCAATGTTAGAAGAGACTGGTATAACAGAGTAGATCAAATCATTTCGTAAGTACAACGCAACGCCACCTCCTCTTGTACCCCTATCTGCTCTGACCAAGTTATACCCAGGAACAGTTATTATTTCATCCATATCAGTGGGCTTTCTTGAAATGGTAATGTTTGTTCTGTCAGTATTATGTTTGTGAAAAGTCGTCGTGGTAAGCTGATAAAAATTCGTAAAACTCATAAAGCTATTTTCACTCTACTATGAATTTGATAAACCAAAACTGTAGCTAACTTCTGCTTTAAACTTTTGTCGTGTCGACTGTATACTTTCTAGTTAGTTGTCTCCATTACTTTTTAATACAACTCAAAGCTAATACCGAGAAAGTTACACTTCCTAGTGACAGCAACACACAACAACTCATTCCTACAATAGGAGATTTTCAAACTTTCATAATCAGATTCCATCTGCCCCAGTTCAAGGAAACGCCATTGTATTATGACAGCTCACTGGACAACAAACTGCTTAATAACAGTATGGGGGTTTGCTACCCACAGTGAGAGAAACTACACGTTTTTCTTTGCCTTTTATTTTGTAATGAGTATAGTCTTCTCAATTTTTGTTTTAATGGTGGACGGATATGGTCGTGATTGAACTACTCATCTTTTTTGGAAAGGGAAAGACGATGTCGATATGGTGTGAAAAATTATAATGACCAGTGTGGCGGTGTGGTATGTGGTGTTTGGTGAACGTCTGCCTACTCTGTCTACTCTGTCTACTACTACACTGATAATACTGACACTACTCTTCTAGATACTTTGGAAAACGAAATACAGGGCGATTTTGTTCCCTGAATCAATCAAGATCACCCCCTGTCCCTCCATCGCCAATGCATGCATATATAGAGACATAAAATGAATTAATGCCAGGGCATAACGATGGGTTTCGATAAATATCGGAACAAACAGTATCGCTTAAAAAAATTGAATGCCATTTCTGAGTGGCCATGGCTTTTATAGTATTAGTCAGGGGACTCTCGCCCATCGCCACCTAAAAATTCTACAAAACACAGAGCGTTACCCGAGGATAGCAAAACTGACGAGAAGCGACAACCGGCGGCGGCATATTTGATGTTCATTTGGTGTCGCATGCGCCATTTTTGATGACCTTGTATGCTCTCGTTTGACGGCAAAACAGCATATTTGCCGCTGACAGTTGTAGTATGGAGACATGCAAGCCTAACAAATATTCTCGGCTGACACCGGACTATAATATAAACAACTGACTCTAAAACAGCATATTTGGCGCATGCGCAAACAGGATTGAAATTAAGCTATCACTTCTCGTCAGTTTTGTTATTCTCGTGGGTTGCTTTGTTTGTCATACCACCCTATTACCACTCTCTATCAGAGATAATCGAATGGCTATATCTGGAATGTAGAAGTATACACGAGAGCAGAGTATTTGAGTGTTAATGTTACTTTATGATTGTAACAATTAAGGTATGTAAATTTTGTTATAGTTGGTGCATCTGTCGCTAATCCTGAAGAGCTGCAATTCCTGTACGAATATCACGAGAACTACAGCATCCTGCCCACCTTCTACATTCTTCCGGTGATGCAAGCCGTATTTGCTTCTAGCTTAGAGAACGTGATTCCAGGAAAACACATTTCTCTTGAACAGGTCTTGCATGGCGAACATTACATCGAATTCCTGGGCGAGGTTCCTCTCGAAGGAAAACTCACCACAAAAAGCAAAGTTGTTGAAGTGTTGGATAAAGGAACCGGTGCTGTTATTGTTATAGACGGTAAGACAACTTTCAGAAACCGAATTAAAGAGCATTTAAAGAGTAGCAAATTTCATTCATTCATCCGAAACCAATCACAGATGACGTCGATTCGCTTTTATTAAAGCTCGTCAGTGTGATTTAGGTCTCAGACGAATAAATGAAATTGCAAGATAGTGCCTAGCTGGCAAAACTTGTACTAGTAATAGCAACATATAGATATTGGGAAGCAGTACCTTGAAAATACAGTGACTGTATGAGGACAGTGGCGACAATAGGATGTCTCATTTTTGATTGGTTCGTCTAGCTCCACCATATTGTGGCAACTTTAACATTAGCAGCATACAAGAAAAGCACAAATTTTACGTAATACAAAAAAGGAATAATTAGTAAATGATTATCAGTAGGAGCATATGATTATTTTTATTTTATATTAAAACAAAAAAACGCTACCTGAACCAGTCATTTTCTATTTATGCATCGTTAAAATTCGCCGTCCATGTCCGCGTCCTAATCGCCTCATATGAGAGGTTCGACAAAACGTTAACACAGGCATGGTGGCCGAGTGCTAGTGTATCCGACTTCGATGCAAGAGCTTGCGAGTTCGAATCTGGGTCGGTCCTTTCTTTTTTAATTTTTTTTTTAGATTTAGCTGATACGTTGATCTGTAAAGGGGTTTCCGCTGGGTTTTCCCATACAAAAAACCTGACAATAGGATGTCTCATTTTTGATTGGTTTCAAAGAAGTGGTTTGTTCGGGCATGATGAATAATTGATGAGCTTCAGCCTCAGGTAAAAAGGATCAAACATTTTCAGACCCAATTTTCTGTTTTCATATGCGAATTTGTGTGGATGGTGATTTATTGTGCGAGGTTTTGTGACTATTTATTTAGGTTGCAGTGATTTTCAAGTGATTTTGGGTATTTTTAGCAATAGTAGCGGAACTTTGAGAAGAGACATCTTAGTTTGGATGGTAAGGATGTTTACTCATTTTGATTTCGTGTTAATTTGCAGATGTTTTGTAGGAATAGTATATGTAATAAACTTATAAACTAAGAAAAAAATATTTTTTTATTCCAATATCCCATTGTTAGTAGCGACATGCTATACTTGCATTCTAATATTTCTAATAGCCATATTATTTTAAAAAAGTAACAAAATATCTTCATGTCCTTTAAAACAAACATGTGGGTCCAGGATATTAAAAAAAAATTACAATGATTATTTTTATTTAAAAAAAAACGTTTTAGATCAACATATGTCTGCTAAAGTTTAAAAATTGGTCTAAATTATCTTTTTGTAAAAAAGAATGAAAGAAGTCCCTATATATCCAAACGAGAACTCAAAACCTTTTGCATGGGAGGCAACAACAAATTTTTGTTTGTTTGTAAAAAATCATTTCAAATCAACATATATCTGCTAAAATTTAAAAACCGGCCTAAATAATCTATTTTGTGAAAAAAGAATAAAAGAAAAAAAAAAGGTCCTACCTAGACACGAACTCACAACCCTTTGCATGGGAGACCGACGTCTTGCCACGACGCTAACCCACTGATACCAACTTCGTGTTGAACTCGGCTTATAAGCGAATTGGGACGCGAATGTGGAAGACAAATTTTAGTGAGGCATGAACAGGAAAATTACTGGTTCAGGAGCGTTTTTTTTTGTTTTTAAATAAAATATACCTAACTATATGCTTCTACTCATAATAATTTACCAATATTATTTCTTTGTTTTAATTTATACTAGCTAAAAAATGAGCTATCGCCGTATGCTGCTAATGTTAAGTTTGCCACAACATGGGAGGTGGGCGGAGCTTCGTTCCTACTGTCGCCACTGTCTTCATACAGTCACTGTACTTGAAAAAGTATTGGTTCGCCATCTATCTACCAAAGCCGGTACCTGAGCGTTTAATTTGAGTAACCGAATGTATGATAATAATAGACGAACATTTAAACGAAACACCAATTAATCTTTTCGTAATATTGACAAAATTGAAGTGGTTGCATCAATCAAGTATCTGGGCATATATGTAGATAGTAAATTAAAATTTGAAGATTACCTTGATTATATTATTTAAAAAATATCCAAAGAGATAAATTACTTTTATAGAATTTTTCAAAGCCTCAGTGTTCATTCTAAAAAAATTATGTACAACACTATAACTCTTCCTCATTTATTGTACTGTCAAACTATTTTATATACTGCAAATTAAGCCATATTTTCAAAATTACAAGTGTTACATAAAGCAATGAGAATAATTCTGATAAAAGTAAAAGTAAGTTCACAAAGGTAAGTTATATGTTGAAAGAACTTCAATGGTTGAATATAAAGAATTCTATGTTGTATCTAGTTCTCATTTTCATATTTGGATTAAGAAATTATTTATTGCCGGAAATATTAGATAACTACATAGAATTAAACAATTAGTATCATAACTATCCGACTAGAGGAAAAATAGATGTTCACCTACAAATTTCCAATAACAATATGAAAAATAAATCGGTGTTCCAAAAAGGATTATACGAATTTAATAAATTGGATAGTAAATAAATTAAATCAAGTACCACTTTGAAAGTATTCAAGACAAGATTTATAGTGATGCAATCTTATAAAATGCATGTTTGTACTCATAGCGTATTTCAGTGTTTGTTATTTTGTGTCTATTAAATTCCTCAGTCTGTGGTTTAAAATTCATCTAATTGCCGCACATTTTTGTTAATTGAGTTAATTATAATAATTAGACAGTATCTTGTAACTAAGAATATCCAGAAGGTAAGCAGTCCGGCAACAACAACAATTAAAAGAACTTGTCATTTGTCGCTTATTATTTTTTTCGTTATTTCACTGTACATATGTGTTATTTTTTTTGACTAGCTGAATCATATGATGAAAATGGCCAGCTTGTGTTGAGAAATCAATGTGTAACCTTTGCGGTGAAATCTGGTAATTTTGGAGGTCCTAGAAATGGCACCAAAGCCATAAGTTGTGAGCCGAAACCAAATAGAAAACCCGATGTTTCACTGTCTCAGAAAACTAGCATTGATCAGGCTGCATTGTACAGGTTGTCAGGTAAGATTGTGAACACATTTATTTCATTTCGTTTCCGTATAGGTTTTTTACCTTCAATGTGTTCATGTATCTGGATTAGTGTCTAAGAAACAAGATCGTATATTAATAAGAGTATGGTGTAATCTCGTTCTCAAGATATAAAGCTTGTCCATTAAAGGCCGTTTATACACAAGCTTAGGCTTAAAGCTGAAACCCTCTGTACAATTGCCGGTTCAGTTAAACCTGGTTGATAATAAAATTCACTGCGTTTGACACTAATGAAGCCTTCTATTTACTTTCCTTATTGAATTAGACACAAATATTTCCAAAATTATAACTAATAATAACTATAAATAAAGTCACAAGCAATTGAAGGTTAAACTTGACACATCATGTCATTTGTATTTCACAGTTAAGCCGGTTAAGCTCACGTTAAACTCGGAGTGGTGTGCTAAGCCAGCATTGTCATTGTACAACGTTTTGCAACATCCGTGGTTTATTGGCGCCTTTCTTTAACCGAAGGTTGAGCTTGCATTGTACAATCGGCTCTAAGAGAAACATCACAAACCACTATTAAAATCAATATCTGAACTTATATATTAATAAGTGTAGGGTAAAATTCTACACCCAAAAAAGCTGATTTGTAAACAAAAATCTGACCGAACTTAAAGTTGTATAATAATTATATTATTTATATTGTACCCTTTATAATATGGCGATCATGTTATAACATCTAGTTAATACCCTGATTTAAAGTCCTGTATCAGGCGCTGTAAAAGCTACAATATATTTTAGGAGACAGAAATCCCCTCCACATCGACCCGTCCTTTGCCGCTGTCAGTGGATATGACAGACCAATTTTGCATGGATTGTGCACACTAGGTTTCTCTGTTAGGCTATTATTGTCAGCCTTCGCATCGCACAATGCTTCCTTATTCAAAGCTTGTAAGGTAAGACACCCTTAATTGTAGGTAGAAGCAAAGTTTACGGAATACATATAAGTTGGATCACTCCGCAAAAATATCAAAACGGCCTGCCCCTTGCTCCGGCAACCCGGTACACCGGTAGCAGTGTACCGACGTCAGCCGAGAGATACGGAGCGGCGCAAAGTAGAGGTTGAACGTGTTTTTAACGCGAAGTGTATACAGTGTCTCAAAAATATCGGATTTTGTTTGCAGGAAATGGATAATATTTTTAGAAGTTTGATTTTATCAATTAAATTTATTAACGAATGGAGAATGACAATCAGATACAGGGTGTTTTACGACGATTAAGACAAGCAATATGTCGGAACTGGGCAGTAGTGGAGAATTATAATTTTCGGGATGTAAATTAGAGCAGATGTTGTGTCTTTCTTTGTCATTGTACTACCCAATGAGGTATTTGGCTTTGGTCACGTGACATTCGATTCAAAATTATTAATGGGACACCCTGTACATTTGTGCCTTTCTGTGTTCCTCCCGATAAAACAATTCCAACAAACTAGCACACTTGGGGTCTAAAGTGATTAATTCAAGACCTACAGGTACTTAAAGGATTGTATTACGCTAAAAGCGTATAGTGAGACAAAATATTCATTCGGTGGTCTTACCATACCACCTAGAGATATTCTAAATTATATTTTAGAGCTCGGAAATATTTTTATTGATAACTTTAATAATTTAGTTTCTACAGTAGCAATTGGACTGACACTGAAAAGCAAAATGTCAAAAATAATTTATTCAACTCCATGTAAAGCATTTCCACACGATTATCTTTTAAAATTATTCATACGAGTTTGTATATACTATACCATAAATTTTATAAGCTGTGATCTCAAAAATAAGCCAAATAAACAAAACATTAAGGGAAAAATACTATAGCACCTTTGAACCAATTTTTACTTATCTACGAAATAGCTAGAATATGTGAAATCATTTGAGATTCATTAGTAATAGTTTTACTAGGTTTTATTTGTGATATCCATTTCTGTAACTTAGTGTATCAGCAAAATAAACTTTATATTTGTATTTGTATGTCTAAATCGGTTGTCAATACCTAGTCTTTCAATGACCCCCGTATATACGTAAAACCCAGGCGTCAGCAAGTCCCCGCTGAAAGACCCTCGTACTTGGACAAAAACAAACGCTAAAACTAACTGGCGCGTGCGGCCGCGGCATCGCTTTGTTGTGAGATCTTCAAGGTGCCGACGGAGAGTGCTCCAACTTATATGTATTCCGTAAACTTTGGTAGAAGTGATAGAAACTTCATGAAACTGTAAAGTATTTATCACAAATCATGACTGATACTTAACACAATGAAGTGTTCCATCGGCGTCTCAGGATCACGATACTGTCTGCCTTATGAATGAATCAATGAATGATGTAACAGAGTGCAACCACAAGACAAGACAATACCGCAACTCATTCGGGGTTCAATAACAAACCGTAAGAAAAGCTGGAAAAAGGTATGGTCCACGCTTTGGTTTGTAGAACCATAATCAGATTTAAGGGTATAGCGCGCGAAATTGAGAATCCAAGAGAACACTTATTCTCGTGTTATCGAGGAGGCGTGGCCGCCTGTTCCCTTTCCCCAGTATGTATGTCTAAAATGAGGGGAGGTAAGTCCAAAAGACCGAAGGTAAGGTCAAAAGGTCCAAAGGTCGGCATAAAAATGAATTTCGCATTTAGAAGCTTCTGACGTTATCTTTAAACTTTCAGTCATGATTCAAAAAGCAAATTGGGGAAGAAAGCTTGCGCTATGTCTCTTCGGTGGTCTTGTTTCGATATCATGTTTGGTTGTTAAATTACAGACATTTGAAGAATGTATGATTTTGCATTGGAAGTTTTTTCACACTAAAAAACTTTTTTGAAAAAATTGCTCTGAGATGTCATTCAATAAGGTCTTAGCTATCACCTTCTGAAATACTGTGTATGTAGTTTGAAAAACAAGTGAGTTCTGTTCGAAATGGGAATCCATGTTTTACATGGCAAATACATATGTATAAATGTGTGTACCCAGGCCCTTAAGTTGAGCATTTTTGGACATTGCCAGACAACATTTTTTATTGAAGATGAATTAATCTGCCATAGGAATTTATTTTCAAGCATAAACATTATTTTGCTTTTTTTAATTAGGCGAGATTTGTCAAACCAGTCTACCCAGGTCAGACACTCCGAGTAGACATGTGGAGAGAAGGAAACAGGATACATTTTGAAACGGTTGCAGTTGAAACAAGTACCGTTGTGATCTCAGGTAAGATTCTTAACTGATTATTATTTTTCTCAAATAATATTTTATTGAACATATTGGAATCAAGATTGAATTGGAGTGGTCACTAACATGTTAGAAGCCTTTTAAAATGCCATAAAAAACGTTTAAGTCAGTAAGAATACATAGTTCAATATATTTATTTTCTCCACGAAGGTGAATATTGTGGAAGTGTTGCCTATTTGTTCCAGAAAATTTGTTGTCAGAGTTTTCGTTATAATTTGGAATACGTCAATGAGTATTAATATTTCTGGATACAATCCAGTAATGGGCCAAACTTTAATACAAAATTACTGGTACCTTCTTACCTAGGTTTTCTGCATCTTATTCTGATAAATTGCTGAAAAGGGAGTAAAAAGAGAGCGAGAGTAAGAGGAGCTTGATACTTTGGACGGTATTTTTTTTGTGATAAATGGAAAGAATTATAAGAAAACTGTTTTTGTTTTCTTTTTTTTTCGCAATAAGTCAAAAGTTATATCAAAATAAAAATGGGTTTTTGAATCGAGTACCGAAAATACGCCGACGGCTCCAGAACCCGTGTGACGTCACCATAGCGGTCAGGATGCTCCTTTGACCAACGACGTCCTACTCCGATACTAGATTCCCAACCAATCGCGAAAATACGTACTGGTAAACTGGTAACTAGAGGATATTTGTTGCAATACAGTCGATAAATGAAGCTTGCAGCTCGAGACGAAGTTTAAGATCGAAATAAATAGGTTTTTGAATGTTTGAAGTTGAAGTCAGATTACAGATTCCAGTAAGTACCTAATCAAATCTGTTTCGTTGAAAAGATCTCCTCAATCGAAGGATGGCCCAGTGGTTAGAGAGTCCGATAGTGGATCTCAGGGTCTTTGGATCGAAACCCAGGCCTTCCAACTTTTTTTTTTATTTTTTTTATCAAAAAATTTATTGATGTGCTTTTTGCACTTGTTACGCACACTTTTTCTACGATCAACATAAATATGTGTTTGAATCAGATTTTGTTAGACATATTACTTGCACTGCACAGTGCAAAAACTAAGTACAGGAAGCGGTGGACAATTCAAAAAATCAGTGGAACTGAGGTTTGTCCGTCAATATCAATCGCCATTAATTTTTTTGAAATGTTATAGTTGGTTAATAAAACAAAATCCCTTCATCCATTCAATTCATTCATTTTTAAGTTTTTTAATGTAAAAAAAGTAACTCAAACTCGTAATCACATTCTGTTTATCACTTGGTATTATTATTTATTTAACTTTGGGCGATGAAGCTTAACAATTAAATTTTCATAAAAATTTAACAAGCACTGTGCAGTGCAAGTAATATGTCTAACAAAATTTGATTCAAACACATATTTATGTTGATCGTAGAACAAATGTGCGTAACAAGTGCAAACAGCACATCAATAAACTTTTTGACAATAAGGAAAAATAAAAAAAAGTTGGAAGGCCTAGGTTTCGATCCAAAGACCCTGAGATCCACTACCGGACTTTCTAACCACTGAGCCATCCTTTAATTGCTTTAATTACTTACTGGAATCTGTAATCTGACTTCAACTTCAAACATCCAAAAATATTTCGATCTTAGACTTCGTCTCGAGCTGCATGATTCATTTATCGACTGTATTGCAACAAATATCCACTAGTTACCAGTTTACCAGTACGTATTTTCGCGACTGGTTGGGAATCTAGTATCGGAGTAGGACGTCGTTGGTCAAAGGAGCATTTTGACCGCCATGGTGACGTCACACGGCTCTGGAGTCGTCGGCGTGTTTTCGGTACTGGATCCAAAAACCCATTTTTATTCTGATATAACTTTTGAATTATTACGAAAAAAAAAGAAAACAAAAATAGTTTTGTTATAAAACTTATATATGATCTTTCCATTTATGACCAAAAACATTTTATTCAAAACCTCAATTGCCCGGGAACAGAAAAAGACACAATAAAAACATGATACCCACGAAACATTTAATATGTATTATCACAAAACATGTAATATCTAGTCGAGGTGAATTTGACAGCTGTACGTCACAACTGACAGCAAACCCGTTTAAATTTGAATAACCGGTAGGTATTAAATGGGTATTTATTAACCACAAATTATGACAACAACTGTCAGTTACTGTCATATTTCTCAACTTGTAGCGTTACATCCAGCAGATTCACGCTACCGCTACATAGCGCAAACGGTAGCAGCTTGCTCTGCTGAATGCGGCCAATGACGTCCAAAAATTATTGCTCGCAACTGTATCTGACGAAAAACAATATTGTTTTTACCATTAAAGCCAACAAAAAGATTTAAACCACCTACATCATTGTCACTTCACTCTAACAATAATTTTTCAAGCAAAAGACTAACAAAATGCAATGCGGTATTTTTTGAAGTGCGCTTTTACTAAAGTATCACAGAATTATTTTTAACTGTTAAACCGTGACAGATACGAAAATTTACTAAGAGTCAAAAAATATTTGTCAATGATGTATCTTTGTTGTGGAAAAATTTCAAACCGAAAGCACTAAAAATAAGAAAAATAGTGGTTAGTGTAAGTGGTGAAGACATCGGTTCACCATTCCAAAACACCATAGTGTTAGAGTTAAAAGTATTAAAATGTGGCATTTTTATGGTGTTACACGTTTACCAAATTTCATTCAAATCGCGAATGTCGTTGTGAAGTTATCAACAAAAATTGAAAAATTATTCTTGACTTTGAAGCCCTCTTACGGTCAAACGGTGCAACTTGGTATATAGGTATGTTGTGTATTTACATTACACTTACCAGAATGTCGCAGTTTTCATCGCATTAAACAACATGGCAAGAGTACCGCTTTTAGCTATATCGATTCATTTTTGCAAGCTTAAAGTTGACGGAACATAAAGTTAATAAGGCACATAATTCATTATGGGGTTGTAGAAGTGAACAGGTGTCCGACTTCCAAAATGGTGCCCTGGCTCTGTACCATAATCGTAAGGTGGTCTTTATTACATGGATCACTAGTATGGTGGCCATGTTTGAGGATGGACACTATCAGTCAAATAACAAGTGCAGTACACACTACTCCATTGAGTGCGCTAGAAGCATTACTGAATCTTGCTTATTTGACTTGTTAGTTCAAGGGGAGCAAGGGCGTATGTGTTCCGACTGTGAAATCAGGGCAGTTAGTCCTTTGTGACTTCTGACCAGAGGGCAGTCGGAACTGCAAAGCGATGATCCTCTCCTAGATATGAGGATTGTCTCTTACATATTGCTTCGAGTGCAAATTTATGGTAAAGTACATATCAAATGAAAGAGTCAAGCGTGGGAGTCAAGCGGCAAGCGGCCTTTTGAGGAGCGAGGGCCAGTCTGGTATTCAGACGTCTCACTTATGACGCAGACTCCGGCGCTGGGATCTGCGGGCCAACAACAAAGCTCTGCCTCTTGGAGAATACACCACAGTATTTCAAACAGAAGCAGACAGCAGCAGAGAACAGAAACATGATTTTAACTTGTGCCTCTCGTATTCACGAAATTCAGAGGTCTAGGAGGTGGATTACTATTTGCTCTTAGAGTCAGGCAGCATTGAGTGCTTGTAGGTTTACATCATCGCTCGTTTTGCAATGTAATAAGGTTCTGAATTACATTTCGGCAAGACACCAGGTGTCACTTATGTGGGTGCCAAGTCATTCTGGAGTTTGCGGCAATGAAACAACGGACGCGCTCGCAAGGTGAGGGTTGAAAAATAATTTCATGGGTCCTGGCCTGGCTGTGGGGAGCAGGTACCATTAGAAGGAAAAAGTGTGGTTACAAAATCATCATCTTAAGGTGGAAAGGAATCTGAATCCCCGTCAAGCTAGAGAACTCTTTTAGGCGTTGCTAGCTTAATATTTTTTTCTTTTTTTTAATTTGAATGCGAATTGTTTCAAGTTTGTTATGTTATGAAATCTATACCATGAATTATTTCTAGATGCCTGATGATGGCTATATATTAGTCAAATCGTCGCATGTATAAAGAATAATAAGAAGTTTTTGTTTTATTGGTGACCTAACCCTAAAAAATTACAACTAAGTTCGTCACAGCAGATCAAAATCGTTACAGAAATTATTTTAGGACTTCTGGCCAAGGTGGGGCATTATTGCCTCCCCCTGGACAGAAGCAGGCTAAAGTTAGTTGTGGTCCTGCTATCTTGTCCTTGGACCTGAAGCCATAAGATGGACAGGACCCAAGGCCATCCTCACCTTTCTAACGAGGGCTGAACTAGAAGTAGAGTAAGGAGAGGTGTAGAAGGGCCCGCTTGTAGGTCTATGCACTGGTGGCTCTTGTCACCAAAAAGCATTTCTCCTTCTGTCATTCATTCAAAGCAGGTGAAATGTGAATATAGTTATTACTCCAAATGAAAGCGGTCTTATTGCTGCCAGTTTGAATGCGTGATGCCATATTATTATAATACAAACATCTTAACACGTTTTTGATCATCTTCATAGATAAACTAAATGGTGTAAATTGTTCTTCACTGTAAATTTTGCTTCTAAAATAGCGCTAAAATTTTACTTAGGCTTGTCTTAGTAGTTATTCCTCAGCGAAAGGTCTATAATCTTCGTCATCAGCAAGATTTGCTTTGTTTTGCTTTTTTAGTACCAGCTAGTAGATATCTGCAAATGGGTTATAAACACCAATATCAAATCTGTTTCACATTGCCACTATTAAAATATATGAATGTGGATAAGACATTATTCTCCAAACAGTAAAATCAAAACATTATCAGGTATTTGGTTCATACGTTTGATTGTTGTGTTTTATTTTAAACATTAAATTTGTAAAATTACTTTTTGCACACAATGCCTACTGAGGCTACTGAGCAAAAAGTCAAATTGATAATCAAGTTCAATCCATACATAATGCAAATACACTCATACCATCATACCGATATTGTTCATTAATCTTTAGTAGCTTATCAGAACATCAATTCAAGCGTTTCTGACGTAGTATCGCAGAGAACTTCGCCCTGTTCATATTTTGCAAAATTACGAGTGTTCATTAGTTTTAAGTTGATACTCAAGGTATCTACAACTACTGTATCATTTCCATACAGTCCCAGGTAGCTTGAATTGAGAACTACTGTTGTTAATAACTTGTCAGGTGAGTCAATCTATTCCATTGGAAATTGTCTTGCAAGCCAGATATCTACTAATTAGTTTTATTTTATTCCTTGGTCTTTTATTGATATCAGTTAAAACCTTGGATTGTTACACGGTCATTTTTTCGTCCAGGAATTTCATCATAGTGATTTGGCAACGTCGCTCAATTGTTCGTTCAATTAACCTTTGTAGCTGGCTGATTGAAGTGCTGCTGATAGGATTATTAAGTTAATATTAATGTCTTGTTGTGTTCAAATTATAAATAAGTATGTATTATTTGATTATAATCTTAACTAGACCTGCTTATTAGCTCATCAAATTTTTGTAATAAATTTCATAGGAACAGATATGTAATCAGATACGTCACAAACGTCATCGTTTTGGGTGATTACTGAACACTTAAATCACAAATCACCATTCTGAGGCCTAAGTCTAACCTTATAATATTTATTTCATTTTATTCAATTATTCATCACTTTTATCAGGTTTTGTGCTGAAATATTGGGTCAACTCTTTATTTCAAGGACGTCCTAATCTGATCTATTCATATATCTGTATTTATATTAATTGGTAAGTTTTGCAATAAAACTTATACCTTAAATAAGCCGGTTGGTTCCTAATCATAAGTATTAAGTGAAAAGTAGTAAATTAGTAAAGGTAAAAGGAGTTGGTTAGTAAATTCTACAGCAACTCGCTGTTAAGTTTCATAGTAAATATACCAGAATTTCACGTCTTGATTAACAATAATTGCCATTGATTATGTTTTTGTACGCTTCAAAATAATTATTTTATCAGTTAGGGTAATTATTAGCAATGAACTTTTCACCTTATCTATGAATATTAAATTGCTTATGGTACAATTATACAACTTTGAATGCAAAATTATCACTCTCTTACTCAGCAGTTTTACTGTGCTTTTTTACTAAACATATAGTTGTATATAGTATATAGTGACAAGTATATAGTATATAGTGAATAGTGACAAGTATAGGGTATCTGTTCTGAATAGTGATAGTGCAGAACTAAGACTTTGAGTAGGCCACTTATAGATACTGTTTCCTTTTGGATCAAACTTTTGCTTATTTGCTCTAATATACTATTGTTAAATTAGAATTTGGAAGGTGATGTTCAAAACTAGATTGTAGACAAACAATATGACTGCCGAATGTCATTATATTTTAGCAGGGGTCCAACCCAGATTGTACTGACTGAATGTCATTATATTTTAGCGGGGGTCCAACCAAAGTTGTAGGAAGTTAGATAAAGGCAGTTTTAAAGTCAGCATAATGCGATTATTATTTGCCACCAGTAGATGACTACAGCGGAGGTGACTGCTCCATGCATGTCATAGTTCGTTTTCTAACTTTTTGCTGCTCTAAATTCGTATTTTTGAAACAGGTGATGGCTAGAAATGATGGAAGCTAACATCCTATTTGTCACACTGTGAATTTCTTATTTAGTTTTAACTGCAAGGTGTTAGTCCAGGGTTCTGACGTTTTTTTGTAATAATATTTTTTGGCATGATTTTACATATATTTTTTGTCCATTTTTTTGAAAAGTAAGACATAGAAGGCACTCCATTCAGAATCACTTATATAAACCAGAAACAGAGCAGAACTAAGAACAGAAACGAATGCTTCAATGCTTGTGTCTTCCAAAGTGTGGTTATGTTTCCTAGGTTTGGTTCTGGAAAATGTATGAAAACAATAATACTGTATGCAAATAAAAAACTTCAAATCTGTAACCTAAATAGGTTATCTCCCTGTTCCTGTTTTGCAATGAATACCATTGTACTATTTTTAACAGTATGAACGTCTATCAAAAGATAGCAAGTACTAAACAATTTGAATTGGCCAGTATTACTAGACATACTTTAGACAGACATACAATGGAAATTAGTAACATGAATTTTTAGGGTGTAAATACCATAATATACTGATTCAACACACTTTACTAGTCCATCATGAAAATCACAATAAGTTGAATGATAAAATTTTTATGGACTTTTCGGTGACCTTTGTAGCTTTTATCAAATATATTCAAAAGTGTTTAACAATCATTTAAATGTCTGTAACAAATTTATCATTAAACGTGTGACTTTTATAATGGGTCAGTATAGCATAATGAATCAGAGAGACCACAGAATAAGTTTCAGGATTTGAATTAACCATAACCTACATATCAAAAATTTATTATCTCAAATTTGAAGTGTATCGCGATTACAAATATTTTACAGAAAAAGCATTGTCGGAACATATAGGATTAGACATTGTCGGTTATAAGCCAACAAGTGTGCATGGGTGAAAATAATAATCTAAGTTATGGTCACGTCACTCGTTAAGCTACTTTGATACACATGTACTGCGAGTATAAACGTTTACAAAGTACTAATCAAATTTTGTTAGTAATTGAGTAATATTAAAATAGAACAGTATCATAAGTTGAACTGTAAATCGTTGAAAAATGAATAAGCTAAGAAATCTGATGGATTCTGGGACCACAACCAATAAAAGTGATGGAGGTTTTGGAACAGAATCAGGTATTGTTTTATTTTAGGTCGAATAAACTATTACATGGCTGATACAAAACTAACAAAACATTTGACCTATTAGAGCTTTATGAATATATGTTTTTCTATTATTATAAAATGTACTAAGCAATTCATATTGGCCAGTATTACTAGACATACTTCAGACAGACATGCTAGGGAAATTAGCAACATGAAATTTTAGGGTTTAAATACCATAACATACTGATTCAATACAGTTTACTCATCCATCATTAAAATAACAATATGTTGAATGATAAAATTTTTACTGAGGTTTGAGCGAACTTTGTATATTTATCAAAATATGTTCAGTGTTTATCAAACATTTCAATGTCAGTAAAGAATTTATCATAGAATGTGTCGTTTCTATAAGGGGCAGTAAAACATAATGAATCGGAGAGACCACAGGATAAGTTCCAGGATTTACATAACCATAACATAGATCTCAAAAATGTATTATCTCAAATTCGAAGCATTTTGCGATTACAAATATTTTACAGAAAAATCTGATACATTGTCGGAACATATAGGATTAGATGTTGTCTGTTATCAGCCAATAAGTATACATGGGTTAAAATAGCAATCTAATTTATGGTTGTTAAGCTACACTGATACAGATGTACTATAAACACAGCCTATGTAAGCTTAAAACGTCTACATGTCTACAAATTACTAATCAAATTTTGTTAGTAATTGGGTAATCAAAAAAAAACAGTGTTATAAGGTGTCCTGTAATATCGTTGAAAAATGAATAATCTAAAAAATCTGTGGGGATCTGGTACCACAAAAATTAAAAGTGACGGCGGTTTAGGAACAGATTCAGGTATGGTTTCATTTTAGGTCTAATAAACTATTAACAAAGTTTGAAATAGGTTCTATTCTACACGGTATAGCTATTTTATTTCATTAACAATTTTTATAAAATCAGATGAAAATTCTGTGACAATATCACGGAATCGTTGGACAATATCAAATACGACACAAACAGAAAAGCTCGTACGATGTATTACATGTTTTGAAGCTTTAGTTAGCGTTTTTACAAACATTACTTAACCATAATTATGCCTGGTAGTGGGTCCTTGCAGCGGTAATAAATTCGGATTAAGAGATATTTAGATGAGAGAAAAACATATTCAAATGCAATCTAGAACATTGTCAATCTTGCTGCTGTTAAAATGAAGAAATTTGTAATCATAGCTTCAGTTATTTCAAATTTTTTCACGTGTCTGACCTTATTTTGGTATATGACCATATCGACAATCATGGCATGATTATTAAATTGATCATACGTTGCCTCCGGCTATGATTGTCAACGACACAAAAGGACGACGTTTACGTCAATCTTCGATTTTGGTTTGTTGACACAAAATCAAATTGAAGTGCGCGTTAAAATGACAAATGCCTAACCTCAGTGAATATATGACATGTGTCAAGTGTGAGAACAAAAATTATAGACTGAAAAGTGATTAATACCCTCACATGCCATCAATATAGTAGAGAGGTTGTTTTCGTGCCATTTTCATTCATTTAAAATTATATTTGGGATAAATACTACAAGCAATTTAAAAATAATGAAAAACTTCTATTTTATGATGCTTGTCTTGTTACAATAACTGATTTAAAGCATATTGTTTTTGGTGCATGGTGCCTATGTGGTATTTAAAGAAAGTCTTGATTTAGTGTTTATTCAGTTATTTTCATCAGTAAAAATTATAACTTTTTTGGATTTCGATTTTTCATATGCTTAATAATGAAAATAATTTGATACACAAGTTTTGTTTCTTACATTTTTGGTCTATTTGGCTCACTTTTAGCCAGTTCCAAACGAGTTTTGTCTGCTGTTTTTATATAAGTAATACTCACTTAACATGATGGTTTGTAATTTTGTACTTATACAAGGCAATTAATTTGTTTACAGGTGCCTACGTCGATCTAAAATCAGTCAGTGTCAACATGCCTAACAAACCTAGTAGCCCGAGCTTGAAGAGCGATGCAATTTTCGAATTCATTATTGATGAAGTAAAGAAAAATCCGCAAAAAGCCAAATCCATCGGTGGCGTGTTTTTGTACAAGATCACTAAGGATAAGAAGGAAGCCAAACAGTGGAGTAAGTGGACATTATATATTCTGCTCTATTTTTATAAATCATTTATCAATATGCGTCTGTGAATCCGTTTTGATAGTAAAGCCACAGATTTTTTTTTTAATTCTGTAGTGAAGCAGTGTAACAATACTTGATATTTCAGTTTTCCAGATTTTTTAAGTAAACATCATAAATGTTTATAAGGTCCGGTTGTACAAATGCCAGTTTAACTTAAGTTTTACTAAACCTAAGCTTAGGCTTAAAGTTGACATCCGTTTTACAAGTATGTTTAATTAAGCCTGGTTGCGTACTGTCATAATTATTTAAAAAAATCCCTTTTACTGGTTTGTAATTAGTGACGATTTGTGTCAAATTCGGGCAACGGCCGTTTCTGTCTCTTTTTTTTATTTACTTTCTTTGTTGAGTTAGACCCAAATTTTTCCAAATATATTATATTTATGAAGTGACAAGCAGTTTGAAGGTTCCTGCTTGCACATCATGTCATTTGTATTTAAAACACAGTTAGACTCTGGTTAAGCTACATGATTCGTCGATTTACGGTGAGCTCTTGTTAAGCTTGGAGTGGGGGTGCTAAGCCAGTATTGAGCAATGGACGTTTTGCAACTTCGCTGGTTTAACGGCACGCGGCGTCGCATTGTACAACCGGCCCTTAGACGGTAAATGTCGACAACTGCACTGCAATATATCCATAGGTTAAAACTTGTGAAATATGTATTATGTATATTCCCTTAAACATTGGGTGTGTTCAATGGGACCTAGCGCAAAAGCGCTAGCGTGGAAGCGCCAGCAGGCGCTAGGTGTGACTGTTCAACGACCTTCTTTTCGGCGTGATAAAACTGTCTTATCCATTACTATATTTTTATATTTCAATAACCTAGGTTATAAAATCACAAAACCTGATATTAAATTTACACTATACAAAGGTAACTGCTTCTCTCAGAACTACAAATAATTTTTTTCTAGTTTTGTGCCGCTCCGCTAACCAGACAGCGCTTTTTAAAAGCGCTAACCAAGCTGACTGGCGCTGTTTTGACAGCTTGTCGTACATCGTTTAGTTAGCGCAAAGCGCCCACCAGCGCTTACACCCGCTAAGTCCCATTGAACACTACCATTGAAAACTAACATATTTTTCGAAACTCCCCCAAATTTTTAAGTAAAAGAACCTAGAGCAAACACATATTCAAAGCCATCTTACTAATCTTTGGTATTTCATGTAGCACAAATGACTTCATACCAGTCAACTTCTTTTTTGTACAAGTATTTTTTCAATAAGTTTTTGACACTAGTTTTACTGTAGCTGCACCTCTTTTTTTGTTTGTCCATTTTAGAGCAATATAAATAGTCAGAATTCTGTGTCTACTGTTTTTAACTATTTGAAATGAAATGAGGAAATCATAAAATATATGTAAACCTTTGCTTGAATCACAAAAAATTTCTATCAATATTTGCAATTTTTTTGAGACACTTTGGAAAATGCTGAAATATTTCAAGCGCGAATAGTTCCATATACCGCTTTTACCTTTACCTTTACTTGAATCACAAAATATTTCTATTAATATTTGCAGTAGTTTTGAGACACTTCAGAAAATGCTGAAAAATTTCAAGCGCGAATAGTTCCATATATTATTTATAGCCAATTTTGTCTTTCAGCAATGGATTTAAATAAAGCCGAGGTATATGAAGGGGAACCAGAACAAAAGCCAAACACAACCTTGACAGTCGCAGATGAAGACTTCATTCTACTGGCAGAGGGAAAATTGAACCCCCAACAAGCATTCATGAAAGGAAAACTTAAGATTACTGGCAACATAATGTTGGCTCAGAAGCTACAACCTTTATTGAAAGCCAACGCTAAACTATAGGTTTTTTTTAAATTACTTTCTTCTGCTATAAGGAAGTCCATGAGCCAAAAAAACTTGAGATGACATTTATTGCAAACATGACACATTCCAATTATCTGGTATTTCAATCAAAATCAGAATTTCAGTTTAGAGAATATGTTACTGTTGTCATATTGTGATATACAATGGCTCATGGTAGGAACTATGAAATATTATGTTTTTTTTCTTTTGTGGTTTTTATGTATGGGTAAAAAAGTGTAATGGTTTGTATTGTAATTTTTATTGGAACTGTTTTATAATATGATTTAAAATATATATTTTTTACATGTTTAATTATCATTTTAATTATTCCTTTTTTTAATACAACTGGTAAATACCTTTTAATAATTGATTATATGAGAATGAAAAGGGCCTAAGCCCAACAGGAAGAATTCTGGAAAACAAAATAATTTTTTGGCTTCTATATTTTTTTTGTTATTTATCATATATTTTCCAACTTTTCAAATATGACATTTTAGATATCCAAACTGAAAGGACACGTCATTAAATGTTCACAAAATACTACAAAAAAATATAACAAAAATATGGACTTGTGCCAGTTTTAATCTCGTATAATCAATTGCTAAACTTCATAAGAGTGAAAAACTTCTGTAGGAAAACTTTGTGTACCCTGTCTCTCACGTCACTAAACTGTCATGATTTAAAAATCGCCAAATATTCTGACTTAATCCTTTGGTGATATTTTCAAGAATTTAAAAAAATGGACATTTTCATTTCTGTATTTACTTTAAATGTTTCTCAAACTTAGTTTTTGTGCGTTTTTAATCTGTAGAGTATCCTTTAGCACCTGAAGTAATAATTTGTCACAAATACCGAAATAATTAGTTGAGCTGTCATTGCTATAAAATGCATGAAAAAAAAAATAGGAAGGGTAATTTCAACTGAACGTGAAAAAATAATTGCGATAAAATTCTTCAAGTGCTTTTAAAAACCTCTCTATTTTTTACTGCTTACAATGATATGCGACGTGCAGTGGCGACTCGTGGTCATTGAAGTCGGGGGTTCACTAGCTACTTCCTCCCCTGAACCACGACGAAATTTTCTTTGAACATAAAAATATCTTTTGGATTTGAAAAGGTAGATATAAATGAGACAGAGAATATGATGAAAATATTCATTCAAAACATATTTAGATCTGAAATAAAAGCTTTTACGATGTTTCATTACTGTGTACATTGTTTATACGTTTAACGGTTTAAGCATTGTTTGAGTCCATCCTTCTGTTCGTATTTGAAGCAAGTCTGTCCATAACAGCTTCATTAAAGTTTGAAATTCCATCTAGATTTTTTTTAAATTTTTTGCTCTAATAACTTTAGAGCTAAAATTGTTTCGTAAATACTCCTCCATAAAATGGTACATATTCAACAACATACTAATTCGAATAGCTATTACAACTCAAAATGATTTAAATATTTTTTTCGATTTAAATCGTTTGATTTAAAATCTTTTGCCAGCTTAGTGATTTATGACTTAAATATTTTTCGACAAAGATTTAAAATCATTTGCTATTCAACATACATGCCTTTAAATCATTTTTTGATTTAAAATAATTTTCTAATGATCTTAAATCATTTTTTGATTCAAAATCATTTGCTAAATATTTAAAATACTTTTTGATTTAAATATGTGCAAAGATTTTAAATCATTTTTTGATTTAACATCATTTGCTAATTATTTAAAATACTTTGATTTAAATCTCTTCAAGATTTAAAATCATTTTACTGGATGCATAGTAGGTACTTACTTGGTACTAAGTTTGTTACTTATCTGTTAACTGTTACCGCAATGTTACCTGACATATTTTTTTACAAATGGTGTTTCTATTATATTTTGTATTTTATTTCTCCAAACTTGTTTATAGAATAACGATTCAAATGTTTTCAGTTTTTATTTATTCTCAAGCTTGTGTAGTGGGACTAGTTAGGAATGGTGTTTGAGAAAGGATTTTTAATCATCAAAATGATTTACAATTCAAAAACGATTTAAATCATAAAAAAGATTTAAATCAAGACAAGAATTCTTAGTCATATCATGATTTCTCATTTAAATCAATTTCTTCCCTCAAAAGTATTTAAGATTTAAATACTTTTTTAAAACTATAATGATTTGTGATTTAAATCTTTTTGAAAAGGATTTGTTTCAGCTCTGAGCACAAGAAAAGTGTGCGCCTCATCGTATTAAAATTTGCGATACCCTCTTTCCTCGCTGGCAGGAATACATACCTATAATATGGGTAAGCCACGACTTCACTAACGCACGTGCGATTGCCAAACGGCCGTCACGTCAGCTGAATAGTCGGGTCACATCGGAGAAACCTAATTGCCATTAGCGTACAACAAAATACCAGCGAGTTTCAGGCATGATAAAAAAATAAATATTGATTTTTTTTTCAATTTTTTTTTGAGTGCACGTGCTCTCATGGACCTCTGGCGACGTGTATCACCAAGGTGAAGTACTTGTAAAAACTGCTCTCATATGCTTCTAATATATGCCATACATGTCTTCGAAGTTCGACCCTGTATATTGCAATAAAGGTATGGTACTTTCAGAATACGCTATAAAACATTCCTTCGAATATTAATGTTCGATAAACATCCATAGGGTCAGAAAGATGGAGTCCAACGACTTGTAGGCTTTTTATTCAATACCTAGCGCATACACAAAAGGTTACCCCGCTTTTAGAAAATATATCTTACTTTCCACAGAAACCGATAACCAAAAGGCTAATATAACCCTAGTTTATGCCGAGAAGAAAAATAAAAGAAAGAGGTGCATAATTGTTCAGAGAAAAAAAACTGTTTACCAAAATAATATATTTAAATCAGTATGTACTCGTAAATACTATAATTAACAACACATTTAATAACTTTTTTTACATATTTTAATAAATCACGATCAATAAGAAATGTTCGATTCAACAAGTTATTGTCCTAGGATATACATAAATATACTTATTATCTTTGTTCACTGGATTTTCTTACACATGTTAAAGAACATTGTTTTTGATCTACAATATTCATTGTACTAGTCACTACTACATTTTTTACTACACCTTTTCCAGCTGTGGTTTCTAAGGCATCAAGTGAAAATTCAAAACGGTCAAGTTAATTTTCCAACTCGTCACTTGTAATTTCAAACTGTCAGATGTAATTTATACCTGTCAGTTTGAATTTATAATTGACGTTTTGAATTATCACTTGACGCTTCAGAAACTACAGCTGGAAAAGGTATAGTTTGCTCTGAAATGAAAAAACAGATCACTTGTTGAAATTTCAGTAGATTCAATCACTTTATAGCTTTTTAACTATATGATATAAAATGTATATATACTTTCCAAAACACATATCTTCTTAGTGGCGATTTTAATCGATCATTTCTATAGTTTCGTAAATGAACTTCAAACTACATATCCAATTTACACTTCCAAGTTATATATAATATCAAAATATAAAATACATTATTTTGTATACGTGAATAATTTTTTTCATCGCTTAGTTCATCAAAATTATAACAAGAAAAACAAACGAAAATGAATGTAATCATTTTTGAGATGATTATTGTTAAAATCTTAGTATGGTATATACCATAATATATACATGAAGGAAAAGTAATATTCAATTTTAAATGTTCTGAAGTGTCAGGATTCCCCTTCAAATATTTATTCTAGACAGTCGTACGCAGTAATGAGGTAGTTGTATATCACGCCTATCATTAAATTTGTGACAAGAAATGCTGGGTTGATAAATTGATAGGGCTGGAATGGGCTTTAAGATGAATGAAGTCATAAATTGTGCTTCAGTCATCAACTTAATGCCAATGCTTCCTTGCAGATAGATCTACACACCAAGAGAAGAAACCAATTCAAATATCTTGCGAGCTAAAGCACAGACCAACTAAACTTTGAAATTGAGTGATGAATTGAAACAGCTCGCACAACTTTTCTCATGATTAAATCATTATCATCTAAAAAACCCTGCGTTAAAGGATGATGAAATGTTATGTTTCATCTATGTTGTTATATGGGGCCAAGACATGAAGATGTGGTAGCACATAAGAATGGTTCGAATACCCTGGAGAGCTTCGGCTATGCAGAGCAATGAAGTTGTGTTACACATGCTGTTCGTGAATTGAGGTTTTGAATAAAAATAGTCATAAATGGAAAGATCATATAATAAGTTTTATAACAAAACCATTTTTGTTTTCTTTTTTTTTCGCAATAATTCAAAAGCTATATCAAAATAAAAATGGGTTTTTGAGACCAGTTAGTACCGAAAACACGCCGACGGCTCCCGAACCCCTGTGACGTCACCAGGGCGGTCAGGATTCTCCTTTGACCAACGACGTCCTACTCCGATACTAGATTCCCAGCCAATCGTGAAAATACTGGTAACTAGTGTATATTTGTTGCAACATAGACGATGGATGAAGTTTGCAGCTCGAGACGAAGTCTACGATCGAAATAAATATGTTTTTGAATGTTTGAAGTCAGATTACAGATTCCAGTAAGTAAGTACCTAATCAAATATATTTCTTTGAAAAAATCTCCTCAATCGCGGGATGGCCCAGTGGTTAGAGTGTCCGATAGTGAATCTGTGGTCCTTGGGATCGAAACTCAGACCTTCCAACTTTTTTTTCTATTTTTTTTTTTATCAAAAAAATATTGATGTGCTTTTGGCACTTGGTACGCACATTTTTCTACGATCGACATAAATATGTTTCTGAATCAAATTCATATTTTACAAGTACTAAATTGGGGTTTTGTGGGAACTGTGCTTTAGTAATGTAACGAATGTCAAATGACACATTTTTGACATTTGCGGATGCGAATGCGAATATCCAGTTTTATATTTATCAAAATAAAAGATATGATTTTATTTTTGTTTACTTGGAGTGTTAACTCTTATGTCAAATAATTATATTCATAGTTTATTTATTGTAGGAGTATTTATTGATTATTATTTTTAGTTCTGGTCAAGAAGATAATTATAACATTGAAATTCATAGAAGAATTATTTCTGTTTGTTTCTATTGCATTTTTGCTTGTTAAATTTTTATGAAAATTTAATTGTTAAGCTTAACTGCCCAAAGTTAAATAAATAAAAATACCAAGTGATAAACAAAATGTGATTACGAGTTTGAGTTACTTTTTTTACAGTAAAAAACGTAAAAAACAAATGGGTTGAATGGATGAATGGATTTTGTTTTATTAACCAACTATTGCATTTAAAAAAAAATTAATGGAGATTGATATTGCCGGACAAACCTCATTTCCACTGATTTTTTGTCCGCCGCCTCCTGTACTTAGTTTTTGCACTATGTAAGTAATGTCTAAAAAAAATTGATCCAAACACATATTTATGTTGATCGTAGAAAAAATGTGCGTAACAAGTGTAAAAAGCACATCAATATTTTTTGATGAAAAAAATTTAAAAAAAGTTGGAAGGGCTGGGTTTCGATCCAAAGACCCACAGATTCACTATCGGACTCTCTAACCACTAGGCCATCCCGCGATTGAGGAGATCTTTTCAACGAAACATATTTGATTAGGTGCTTACTGGAATCTGTAATTTGACTTCAAACATTCAAACACATATTCCGATCGTAGACTTCGTCTCGAGCAGCAAACTTCATTTATCGTCTATGTTGCAACAAATATACACTAGTTATCAGTAAGTATTTTCACGATTAGCTGGGAATCTAGAATCTAGTATCGGAGTAGGACGTCGTTGGTCAGAGGAGCATCCTGACCGCCCTGGTGACGTCACAGAGGTTTGGGAGCTGTCGGCGTGTTTTCGGTAGTCGATTCAAAACCCCATTTTTATTTTGATATAACCTTTGAATTATTGCGAAAAAAAAGAAAACAAAAGCAGTTTTGTTATAAAACTTATATATGATCTTTCCATTTATCGCAAATTTTTTTTCCTTAATTCAAAACCTCAATTATTCAAAACTATCAAGATCTCTTACCTGGACCATGTTCTTATCCAAAAACGTGCCACTGTAATTGAAAAACTATGAAGAACCTGATATAGCACCGAAAGAAATCCATCTTAGGAAGGGATGCTAAAGGGAAAATAAGTTTCAAAATTAATCCATCTTTTCAAATAAAAAAATGTCAGTCGTGATGCACAACTATGCCGCTATAACTGATTAACGTTAGAACTAAAATAATACATACAGGATAAAAGAAAAACCTCATAGTTTGTGAGGATCAAAACCAAATTCTATCAGTAAAAACGCTGTGCGCCTGCAATACCATGTTCTTGGCATGATCAAATCAAATCCATTTACTCCTTGGCATCACCGATACCGTCCGGATTGATGGCGAACATGGCCTCGGATTCGGGTAGGCAGGGTGAATCGTATATTTTACACATCCTGGTCTCCCCCCTACCTTTGCGAAGGTATAGCCTGGTGGTAGAAGCGTGCGCCATGATATTGCCGCCGATAGGTTTCTTGGGGTCCGCGTTGAACATGGCTGCGCCGTCTACTTGCGCCACCACTTGGTTCGTGATCACCACTGCTATGCCGAACTGAAAGTATGTGTATGATTAAAACAAGGTTTTCTGAAGACTCCAATATAGTGACAGATCTTAATGGCTTATGGACTACCACCTGCGCCAATGGCTGGATAGCTTCTTCTTAGGGTGCCTCTCTTCGGAGGTTGGCAATCATCAAGGCAGTTCTAATTTTTGATGTAGCTGCTCTGAACAGGTCTATTGAACTAGAATAGAACCTGTCTCGGAAATTCTTTAACCGATCTTTTTCCCTCAATTTTTCTCTGCATTATCAGTCTCAAAATTTCATACCTACTTCCCCTTATCAGCTGAATAGCTAATAGAGCATATATACATTTTTCTTTATTTTTCATATTACTTTTACCTGTCACAACTTTTTGTATGTTTGAATATAATTTTTTTTTTGTTAGTATTATAGGTGCATACACTGTGTTATGGTTATAGGTAAAGGCATTTTATTCTTCTGATGAATACCTTTCAGATAAATTTAAAGATATCTCATTTTAAATGTCTTTATCTGGGCTGTTCATCAGACGTATTTTCAATAAATGCCGGTGTTCCGCAGGGATCTGTCCTATCCCGTACACTGTTTCTGCTGTACACCCACAAGCTGCTGCAAATAACACCCAATCCAATCTACAGCTTCGCAGACGACAGAACCTACATTAATATCGTGTATGGAATCAGACAAGCCACTATCATTCCAGGAGACGGTACGTCGGCGATAGCAACATGCCTCACAGATCAACGTAGATACGAGTGGGGATTAGTACATAAAGTACAGTTTAACGTATAAAGCTTTTGGGGATCAACAACAACATGTCCTGGCACAACCACCTCGTCAGTATTTTTAAAACGGCATCCCAGAAGTTCGGAGTTTTATTCCGCTGTAGGAAGCTATATACACCAGAGCAGCTACTGTTGCTCTACAAGGTACAGATCCGAACATCGTTGGAGAATTGCTTCCATATGTGGGGATGCGCTCTGAGGCACTCTCTAAAGCTTTTGAACACTATCCAGGCCGTCCGAACACTAGAGATGGGGCTCTGCGAGCTCATCCTTACCAGGTCGGGGTCCTTACTCCCTGGACCAGTCTCCTCTAGTACTACATCTTTTGGACAACTTTGACGCTGTGGAATGAGCTGCCGGGAAATTTGTTTCCCGACTGCTACAACCTGCTGCGTTTTAAATCTTATGTGCACAGGTACGTATCCTCTCGCAGCGCTCCTAGAGCGCCATAGGCTTTCAGCCTTTGCGGAGCTGACCATAAAACAAAATAGTCCATGAGGTGGCGTCAAGTTTCACCAGACCATTATATTGAGGGTTGATTTTTAAGTGTAGGCTTTTAAGATGTTGATGTGAAATAATTTCTGTTAGCTGGCCCAAATCTTTTGACTTGAGCTTTGCAAGAATTGCATACTTCTTTATATCATTAAATGTGAAATTTTATTATGAGAATAATAAACTGCCTACAACGTTCTCTAGTAGTTTTCGTTTCATTACAAAAATTTTAATGGTTTTGGAAATTGCCAATCTCTAGTACATTGCAATAGCTAGTAGGCCGTGAAAAAAATCCATTTCTGTCGTACTCCAGCTTCTCTTTGACCAAAGATATGTTACTGCCGTTGTTTCTGGTTAGAGTTTGTTTCAGTGATTTTTATAATATTGTCCCTTTAGTCTAGTTCGCGTGTATTTTTCTGCTAAGTTAGTTAGTTAGTTAGATTTTGTTGAAAATTTTAAATTAAATAAAAACTATCAGAGATTGATATTCACAACCTTATATCATTATAAAGGTTATCGAATTCTACATTTAACCGTATAAAAAATAGGGGTTCCCATTTGAAAAAATCAAGTTATCTCTGATCGAAGCTCCCTTAATTAATCGACCGATTTCTCTAAGCATAAACGTAGTTCAAATTTGACCGTCTAACCTAGGCTGACGCATTTCATGATTAGTAATACGCCAAAGTCACAGCCTTCTAAGTTTTATAATCTTTTTCTGACCTCTACTTATACCGAAAATGGTGATTTACACCTAAACGGTTCGCTTTAGATCCCATGTGTTATAAATAAAGTCACACTAGAATTTACTAAAGAATCTGAATATGCAATAATATTCAATTTGAACAAAACATAACTTTGATACGTTTCGTTGTTTTGGGAACACCCTGTATAACATGAAAATATTTTTAAAATGTAAGCTTTATGGGTCCCTATCCATCCGAAATTATTATTTTCTTTTTCATTAGATACTTTAGCCCAGGCACGTATTTAGGGGGGGGGGGGGGGGTTCGGACCCCCCGAAACGTTATAAAATGCCGTCTAAAAAATGGAAACCACAAATTTGCTGGACCCCCCCGAAAGGTCAACCAAGTGACACCCATAATCTGGACCCCCCCCAAAACCAAATCCTGGATACGTGCCTGCTTTATCCATAATGCTCCGTGTCGAATAACGTGAATAACAGGCAGACGTATCTTGCAAACGACAAGCGACAGACGACGAAAATCGCACAACATCTGCTGTCAAACGTAAATTTCGTATTATGCAACGACGTCATCATGACGGACAACAACATATAACCACCTACAATTTTGACAGCCCTGTTGATGCCGTGTCGCTGTTGCTCGACATCTGCTTAGCGACGCTGTCGCGAATTTTTACGTAATAAGGCTGCCGGTATAGTTGATCTGATGCGACCAAATCCGTTATGATAGTCATTGAACATTCGGCTTTTTCTAGATGCCATATGAGTTGATAATTTAGTATTGTATGAAGAGGTGAGGTATTTCATCCTTTCTGCCGAAGTATTTTTTGTAGCTTTCAGTGCTTCTATCACTTAATTGATGGTGATTTCCAGGTTTAGCAGGCTGTTGTCATGAGATATGAATATTTTTTTATCTTCTGTTGCTTCTTTTTGTTGTATAAAACTGTTGCTATAGTTTTTGGCACTAGATATTTCGGGTAAACACTGGCGAATGTTTCTGCAATTTGGGCTGTATCAGATATGATCTATTTGTCAAAACAAATGTTATAGTGATTTGTTGGAAAAAATGAGAACCACTGATTTGTTTTATTTTGTTCTTTTTGTGCACTGTTTTCAAAAACTTCTTCAAAAATAAAAAAATCCATTCTGCACTGCATGCAAGCCATACAAAATACAATTGGTTTGAAGGAATAATAGCTACATACATTTAACTGTAGGAACATTGTGATTAAACAATAAATAACAATATCAATGTGAAATTAACTTGGAAGTATAAGAATACATTACAATCCATTTCCACCTGTGAGAATTCCTTCCTCTCAACAAAATCCTTGTATTAGAAAATGTGCAAAACTTGAAGGATGAGTGAGGTCATGCATTTATGAATTAACATGTTTGGATAGGAAATGATCTTACCACATCTGCCAATTGTAAAAGCATCCTCAGAAATCTTGCCAGGTGCATCTGTCTAGCAGCCAACTCACCCCTACCTGAGTAGTCTGTCCGGTACAATGCCATAGCACTGTCAACTATTAATAATGCATACCTATAAAAGAAACTGTATTACAGATATCTCAATTGCAAACATTCTAGAGCTACTATTATGTCAAAAGCATTAAGATTGCACCTCAAAAGTTAGGTCCAATATGTTGATATAATTATAATGGAAGAATGATATTAAAGGAGATAACTTGCTACAGTAGCTTCATGCTTTATTTGTGGTTGGTCCACTAAAGCCCATCCCATAATAGATAAGAAGAAAGAAAGAGACTAGTCTGGATGCAGAATACCTCTTACAAGGCATAGCCTCCAAGATGACAATAAATATTAAATATTTAATTCCTACAAATAAATAAAAAATAGATAAGCAATAATAAAATCCATTAGCACTCAAAAACCCCTTGGAATAAACACTAAACTTGAGGCCTTTTTGATTAATCCTAGATTTAAACACAAATAGCACTGCTAATTATTTGTCAAGTCATGTAGCACTATCAATTGAATGATGAAAATTATAGAATTTTTTAAGTATCAGTGAATAGTCACTGCAATATATCAGAAATACCTATAACTTGTATTATAAAAACAGATCTTTCATTTTGTTGCATACTTACCTAGCATCTGACATCATAGCTGAGGCCTGTATAAGTAGCTCAGTTTGATGATCAGTGTTGTAAGCTCTAGCATAAGCCACATTGTCCAAAACATCTTGTCCATTCATCTGGTATCGTTCTGCCACTGCCAGCAACCTCTCAGGCCTAAATGTACCCTCTGTGTCAATGTAGAGGCATTTTCCTTCACCTCCACCACTCTCAATAGGTAACTAAAGTACATTCAATTTATTAGTAGAATCCTTAGTAGCATCTCATGAACTGCAAAATCTATGCTACATAATCAGGCACATAGTTCACAAGATTTTGCAAGACCCTTAGGCTAATGACCAGAGCAGTTGATGCCGATCACACAAGCAGAGCTGAAACAAATCTTCAAAAAGATTTAAATCATAAATCACAAATCATTATAATTTAAAAAAAGTATTTTAATCTTAGATCTTTTTGAGGAAGAAATTGATTTAAATCAAAAATCATAATATGATTTTAACCATTCTGTTCCTGATTCAAATCCTTTTTTATGGTTTAAATCGTTTTTTGGGATGTATGTAGGTAATTTTTTATGATTTAAATCGTTTTCAATTGTAAATTATTTTGATGATTAAAAATCCTTTCTCAATTACCATTCCCTACTAGTCCTACTACATAAGCTTGAGAATAAATTGAAACTGAAAACATTTAAATCATTATTCTACAAACAAGAAAACATTATTTGACTCATATTTATAATAAAAATATTTTAATTTAGACAAAATTGAATGACCACGCTTCACCCCATCAGTTTCAACCCTGATGCATGTCTTATGAGTTCAGTCCACAGTACTGGTACATGACCCAAAAGTCATTCATCATATATGTAGTTTGTTATTGTATCGAAGTCTGAGAACCTCTTCAACGACCAGTCAGATACTTTCCTCATATCTTCAACAGTTTTTAACTTGCTTGTTTTTAGCAAAAAATGGGTGACTAACTATCTGCAAAACTAAATAACATGGCCTTCCTTTTTGAAATTATCACGTGTAACTTACCACAGTTTAACAATCAATTAGAATAACCACCTGCTACATCTGCACATACTTGATTTACATTGAGTATAACCAATAATTGTCAAATTGGGCTTCTTATTCAGAAATAAATGCAGGTATCCTGTTTTACCAGACTGTCCTGTTTTGGTTAACCTTCCCCTACCCACTATCTATCCAGCAAAATGATTTTAAATCGTGAAGAGATTTAAATCAAAAAGTAATTAGAATAATTAGCAAATGATTTTAAATAAAAAAATGATTTAAAATCATGTATGCTGGATTGCAAATGATTTTAAATCTTTTTGTCAAATCTCTTTGTCGAAAAATATTTAAATCACAAATCATAAATCACTAAGCTGGCAAGATTTTAAATTAAACGAGTTAAATTGAAAAAAGATTTAAATCATCGGTAAAGTTTCAGCTCTGCACACAAGTAAAAAAAAGAGCCTTATTATATTATAATAGGTATGCAATTATTTTTATTGAACCATACCTGACAAGTAACAGCTAAAGTATGACATATTTGTGTTTTGCCGGTTCTGAATTCACCAAACATCTCTGTTATAGATCCTGTTTCAATACCACCACCTAAAAGTTTATCTAGTTCTTTTGAGCCTGTTGTCAATTGAATAATTTCTGATCTCTTTTGGTGGAACTCTGTGGCTGTTGTGAAGCCCATTGGTACTAGTTTTCCTGCTTCTTTCAGTATTTTATCAGCTTTAGCCTCGGATATACCTTTGATAGTAATAAGGTGCTTCTTCGGCGCAAAAGCGATAGACTCGATTGTGTGATATCCACATTCTTTGAGTTTGGTGATATCTCCCGCTGTGATACCATTTCCCTAGAATAATAAGTGGTGAGCTAAAGCCGTCTCATTTGTTTGTTAATGGTACCTCTAAACGAGCAATAGGTTGGGGCCCGCATTCGTCTACTTCTTCTTCAACTGTTGACGCTGCACTCACACTCATTGCAACAATTCAGTTCAAATATTTGACTGAAGTTAATTAATTGTGACTTTTAAACTTATTAACTCCGTAATTCGTACACAATTTTTCCGCGGGAAACTACGAAAAGTACGAAACCTAAACAAACGCAACGGAACAGCAACGGAAAACTCGAAAATTGAAAACTGTTGAAAACGACAAATCGACGTAACACTGACAACCTGTCAATTTGCACAGCACAAACTCCGCTAAAACAAAACAGACAGAGGGGATCATAGACAAAACTCGTCGACTTTCTCGTGGAGGTGATGGATCGACCACTAAACACCGACGTTGCCAAATGTATGCTACTTATGGTTAAGCCTCAGAATTATAAAGGTAAACACGTAAACACAGAGCTTTCGTCCACGATTACACGGGACATTCTCAGTGTACTACGACTACTAAGACTAACCATACCGGAATGGTCTGGTTTACGAAAATTCAAAGGTTAACTTCTTCAAGCTCATCGCAACGTATCAATCACCCGAACGTTGTCATTACTCTTCTGACCTTTCTTTTTTCTTGTAACAAATTTAATACTGTAGTCAATCCCTCATCTCAGATAATGGACTTTCTTCCTTATCGAAAGGCCTCAATGTTGTTTTTCTCCTAACTATATCCCGAAAAAAAGATTAGCGCCATTGAGTGCCCTACAACTTATTCCTTATCAGAAAATAGAAGCAGATAAAGTTATAGATTCGAAACAGCAAAAAGTATTTAAATGTGCCACACCACCCCAACAGAGAATTGCCCGAAAGTAGAAATTCGAGTCTTAAAAGCTCTGAAATTAAATTACAATATTGTCATCGCTTACGAGCTGAAAAAGGAAACTCTACTTTTTTTGATGTAGTACACAGACTCAGACTTGATACCATTCCTGAATCCCAAACGTGGTTTTGATGTTTTCATCAAGTAGGTGTCATATATGCGGTTTTTATTAATCTTTTTTATAACTGAGCAGACCGAGTATATACGCAGAGCTCAAAGCTCAAACGCCAGAGTACCGCGGTTTATATGAAAAGGTTATGTTAGAATAAGTTTATGAACTTCAATAAGACAACGCCCGCAGGCCCAATAGATATACATCTCCTGGCAGTCCATTTCAAGCCTTGGGAACCTTGAGAATAAATGTACAGTCGTACCGCTTGGTTCTTCATGTATGAAGGACGACCGTCTTAGGATGAGAAACAGCAGCTGCGTGGATGTATCCAATAGGATCGGTGAGCGGCGGAACTATAGGAGGATAGCTCAGAGGGGCAGAGTTCGTTTGAATATCGGTAGAAGAGTGAGAAGTCACCAACCGCACGCCGGAGATAAAGTGGCTGGAGGTGGCGCGTTAAGGCCGGGTCACCAATTAGTCGGATTGCCCTTCTCAGGACGGCTCAAGTATAGACAGGGTAGTAGGGGCAGCAGCTCCCCAGACATGAGAGCAATACTCCAGGCCATGTCTTATCTGGGCTTTATATAGCGTGACGTGGTTAGATGATGAGAAGTACTTTCTGGCTCTGAATAGGTGCCCAAGTTTTTTTACCAGCAGCTGTTGCAATTGATGCAAAGTGATCGTGGCAGATCAGATTTTCGGTAATGTCGTTGACTCCTAAGAGCTTGAATGAGGGCAAAGCCTAATTGTTCATTAGAACCGGTTGCTGCCTTGGCCTTTTTTTATATGGTAGCTTGGGTCTTGGAGGCATTCAATTTTACCATATTTCTGAGCCACCAAACGGTAATGGTCTCCAGATCCTTTGAAAGAGAATCAGCTGCTGCCAACCTTCTGCATTTCAGTTTCACCACAGAGATCAGTCTATTCATGATGAGTGCATGCAAAGTATTATCATCCGCAAAACTGTGGATTGCGGGTTTATAGTGCCAGAGAGTAGACTAGACCATTGATGTGTCAAGCAGAAAAAATGTCGGGGCCAATACCGATCCGTGCGGTACCCCAACATTGATGTTATGAATGGAAGAAGAAAAACGGTCTATCACGACAGATAATTTTAGATCTGAGAAGAAGGCTGCGAGCCAATTGCAAAGCGTAATAGGTAGATCGTAGGACGGAATCTTGTTTAGGAGAGCTGTATGCCACAGTTGATTGAATGCCTTTGAAATGAGTCAGTGGAGTGAGATTCTCGGTCTGTTTGAACGGCATTTATCTCATTATCATCTATGATCCAATATAGTCAGATGTATGCCGCCAGGTGGAACACCCTTTGGCTCCAACGCAACGCTATCAGCTAGTGAAGCGGGCACCCTGTCTCACAAAATGACCATGGCAACGATCTACTTCACCAAGACAACGCGTTTACGCAACCGTCATTCAAAATTCTCTCCGTTTCGGCATCGAACGTCCAAATTCCAAGTAGACCGTCCAGAGGCCCCAAGATGTCCAACGCCAACGACGTCGGCTGCATCTGCCAGTCCTGCTATCCCACCAATTGCTGCGTTCCGGTAACGGTATGTCCGGCCTGTCCACCCGAACCCTGTCCCTGCGAGCCCATCACTGTCCCCTGCGTGCCGCAGGCCTGCGTGTACGTCCCCGTCGTGACGCCTTGCTGTCCCTGCATCCCTTGCGAGTCGGGCAATGCCGGCAGGAACGGCAACGGTAATGGCGGATCTGGCGGTTGCTCTTCCTGTTCGTAACAATCGTAACTCTGTTATTTCACTGTAAGCTTAAAGTGGCTGTCCTGTTACTTTTTTGGATAAAATAAAAATGATTTACCTAGTAAATGGACGTTTCAATCATTTTAAAATCACATCAACAATCTTTGTTCAGAAGGTAATAGAAACGATGACGGTGAATATTATGTCGAATTACAAGAAATACAATAGGTTTTTACACAAAATCGTAATCACCACTACTACCTATACCTAGACGTAACATTCTCTCTATTTCAAAAAGAAGTTAATAAAGCGAAACTAAACGTTAAAACTTTTGATAAGTATCTAACAAGAATAGTCATAGCTTTGGGGAACATTTTGAGCACAAATGCAGCTTTTGGGCACTAAATTGTGATTGAACGAATTTTATTTTTAATAATGATATATTCTTTATCAGTCGTAGATAAAGACTATAAATATATAAAGAAATTTTGGAAAACCATTCATCAATCAAACTGAATATGGATTTGAGGCAAGCAGGTAACAGTGTAGGTCGGGACAGGTTGGACGCTAGATTCTTGATAGATATTCTAAAGTATTTTGTATGATGTGTCACACCACCCCAACAGAGAATTGCTCGAAAGTAGAAATTCGAGTCTTAAAAGCTCTGAAATCAAACTACAATATTGTCATCGCTTACGAGCTGAAAAAAGGAAACTCTACTTTTTTTGATGTGATACACAGACTTGATACTATTCCTGAATCCCAAACGTGGTTTTGATGTTTCCTTCAAGTAGGTGTCATATATGCGGTTTTCATTAATTTTTTTTATAACTGAACAGACCGCGTATACGCAGAGCTCAAACACCAGAGTACCACGGTTTATATGAAAAGGTTATGTTAGAGGATGTTTGTGAACAGTGAACTTCAATAGGACAACGCCCGCAGGTCCAAAAGATATACATCTCCTGGCAGTCCATTACAAGCCTTGGGAGCCTTGAGAATAAATGTGAAGTCGTACCGCTTGGTTTTTGATGTATGAAGGCCGACCGTCTTAGGGTGAGAAACAGCAGTTGCTTGGATGTATCCAATAGGATCGGTGAGCGGCGGAACTATAGGAGGATAGCTCAGAGGGGCAGAGTCTGTTTGAATATCGGTAGAAGAGTGAGAAGTCTCCAGCCGCGCGCCGGAGAGAAAGTGGCTGGAGGTGGCGCGTTAAGGCCGACAAAATCATAATCATCACTACATACCTATAGACGTAACATTCTCTATTTCAAAAAGAAGTTAATAAAGCGAAACTAAACGTTAAAACTTTTGATAAGTATCTAACAAGAATAGTAATAGCTTTGGGGAACATTTTGAGCACAAATGCAGCTTTTGGGCACTAAATTGTGATTGAACGAAATATATTCTTTATCAGTCGTAGATAAAGAATATAAATATATAAAGAAATTTTGGGAAACCATTCATCAATCAAACTGAATATGGATTTGAGGCAAGCAGGTAACAGTGTTGGTCGGGACAGATTGGACGCTAGATTCTTGATAGATATTCTAAAGTATTTTGTATAATAATAATGTCCTTAATGTACATGCAGGGCATATCGGCATTTTGCGCAGTGCTGAAAGCAGCGTCCCTCATGACCATTACTATACCTTACTATCAAAATTGATGGCACCAAGAGTACTAATAACTGAGCAAAAGCAATATTGTCAGGTGCCCTTTTAACAAACCTACTACAGGTTCTTGAATTTTACTAAGATCAGGGAATGCAAAAGCTGTGAATAAAAGTCTCTAATCATCGATCTAGTGATTCTAGTGCCCAAACCACTTATCCACATGGCGTTGGTGCCATCAATTGTGGTAACAAGGTATAGCAGAGTCACAGTGTAGTCCGGCCCAACGAGTCCGGCCAGTGCCTGCGAAGTTGACCTAGGAGCTCCTGATATTTGATCCACCTTTCCTCCTTCTTAGAGGTGATGTTCGCCTTGGCAGGTGTCGAAGACTCGATAACGAGCATCGTTGTTCACCACGGACTTCCTGGAGCGCATGGCAGCAACGGTGTCTCATCTGTACGGTATGAGTGCCTCACGTGGTAGTCTAGCTTAAGTAGAGCCGTGCTATGCCCACGGACGTAGGCAGTGGCAGGGTAGTACACCGTACATGCCTACAACGTAAGAGGGCCTCTGGCGCCTGTAGGCAAGCTCTACAATGGATATCAGGCATATCCATGCCCATAATTCTGCTATGGTATAGTAAGGTGTTAAAGACACCGTCTGGGCAAGGCATTATAGAGCTCTCAGTCTCAGACTTCAACCCACTAGACCTTAGGAAGGAGAAGGTCAACTGCTCAGACAAACCATGCTCCTCCACATTTTTGTAGAAGATTCCGTGTATTCGCTTATCTTTGTGAAGTCTTAAAAGAAATTGGGCTTCATCAGCTTTAATGTGCGTTAATAATTGTGCGCGAAGTTCCCTTCCCCCGCAAAGCTGATTTAGGGGATCAGGAGGTTGTACGTGGTCACATTTTTGACGAAATCAAACATTAATTCGATGTGGAACGTAATGAAAATCGTTTTCATTTCATTTGGCAAAATTGAGGATGGTAAAAAACGACTACCACAAGACTACAGACGATTGCTTTAACTTTAACCTGTCTATTGTTTTCCTCATTTCAGGAAAATCAGAGGTTATCTGATGATGAGGCATTCGCAACTAGGTATGCAAACTTCTACAACAATTATAACATAGATTGGCGAACTCAAAAAAGGCCGGGATCGGAGAATAAAAACAAGGTAAACAGGTTAAATAATAACTCAAAAACAAAGAAAATATTTTTTGAGGCATTTTGGGGATATTTGTATAAAACACCACCAATATAAGAATGGGACGGTAACGCCTTGACGCCGCGGCAAATCTGTGAGAAGCATACTCTAAACAAAACTACTAAATTAGAACAGAACGACCACAGTCCGAATATTTTTTCGATATTTGTCATTCAGTTACCATGACTCCAATACAAGAAGTTTAACAACAAAATGTACCACGAGATAGAAGCAAACAGAGCCAGTCAACGGCATCGTGCGTGGTCTACGTCTCTGTCAGCCAACGGCCGTGAGGAAAAATTGTTACGCCTCTGACTGTAAAGGTACGTTTACACGCTTGCCAAGGCTCGACAAGCATCCACAAGCCCCAAGCGTTCACAAATGTCGCTTGGGACTTGGAAGTCGTTAGCATGGAGGATACTGACTCCAAGCATCTGCAACTTTATTTTTACCTTTATGATTAAAGTCTTTGGGAGTCCAGATACCCGTTTCGCTCTGGTAATATTTCAGGAACATTAAACTCTCTTCGTTCGACCAGCCACTCATTTTGATTAGAAAACTGTACATCCGTTCTTCACGCAATCACAGCGGCTACTAAACGCGCACCAACGTGTAAATGCGTAATGCGTCGCGAGCGCTTCCGCAAACGCTTTGATCTGTGTCAAAAAACAGACACTAGTCCCGATCGAATACAAGCGTCCGCAAGTTCACGCAAGCCAAGCCAAACGGCCTCTTCACACGCTTGTGCTTGTGGATGCTTGTCGAGCCTTGGCAAGCGTGTAAGTGCGGCGTAAGCAATGTTATCCACTATGTTGTTAGCGCTGGTCGGTGTGACGTCACTTATCTTCTTACGTGAAATGGACTGTACGTTGCTGGCCCATTCTTATAATGGTTCTGGTCCATAATAATTATTTATGTATCAAGGGCGTAAAACAAGCGTTTGTGGACTGCAAGGGCTATTAACATGTAAGGTCCATAAACGCTGTTTACGCCCAAAATACATACAAACGTTTATGCACGATCGGTTTTGTAATCCTTTATTAACAAATAAATATGTTTTTCTTTTCCACCTTCTCTGACTAGCTTATTATAATAAATATCGTTGCAACTTACTTGAATTTTATAGTTCGGTTATAGGTATATATTATTGTTATATATTATAACACACCTTTTGAGTAATAATCTGCCAAATCATTTATATTATTCGTTTTACAGAAGATAATTGAATAAAAATAAGTTCTACTGCCACTATTATAATAACAGATTAAAAAACAATAATCTGGACACCTATGTCCGCGTTACCATAGCATTTAAGTAAATAAGACGGAAATATATGGTCGCCATTTTTAACTACAGTTGGATTGCAAATTGCAAGTTCTATGCATCAGAATATTTTCATTTTCTCGATATCATGGAAAGGAGTGACGATGAAATGGTTTCCGGAACACCACCGGAGATTTTTAAGGTATAGCGGAAGATACATAATTAAGTTTACTACACGCAAAATCGAAGAAAATGTACGACAAGGCCTACGGGTGGAAAAGCGGCCTGCGGGTGCTAAAGTGGCACTACCTAAATGTATCAATAATGTGTACTTTACCACCAGATCGTGTATAAAGGACTTTTTAGGAGCGCCAGGATAATTTTTTCTTCTCATTTGATTCACCGCTGCCTTACACTGGCCTAGTAAACATTGAAAACATGATTTGTTGTGAGTTGAATTAATTTTTGAAACCTATCCTGTGGTAGTTTTTCTGTTGCCACATACATATGCTGAAAAATACACTTCACTTGCGTCTCGGTCTTCTTTATAGGGTATAGGGCATCTGTCAAAGTACATAATTTGACGAAACATTCATTAAATCATTTATATTGACAGCTATGCGACAGTATCGCATGTTATTCGGGGTCCAACAGCAGACCTTAAGAAAACCTGCGGTCCACTTTTTGCTTCGGAGAACATTGGTCAGATTGATCACATTGACTGTGATGTATTATTGACATTTTGGATGTATCTGTAATGCAAAGTCAGCGCCCTTATGGACGGTTTCTCAATGTCCAGTTAAATATTTATCAGGAAGTTAACTGTTAGATAAATTGTTTAAACAATTAAAGGCTAAAGGGCCGGTTTTACCGTGTCAGACGTGGTGGGACTATAGATGGTGTGCTTGCCAGCCGTACGAAATTGCGATCGCTCTGCGCATTGCGTCAGCAACGAAGATTTTTCGCGCGGGGAATTATTAGACGTCGAAATTTGAAATACCACGGTGGTGTTTAGTCGCGTTTTAGATGGAATCGCTATTCGATAACGATTTTTCTTTGATTTGCGTTGTATTCCTTCTTATTTTGAGTTATAGAAGACTGTCATTTATACACACAATGCCAAATTGTAGAGCAACCCCAGTGGAAACCATTAAAGAATTTCCTGACAAAATAATATTATGTCTAATACGAACGAGGACATACATCAGGCTGAGACATATAAACAAAAAAATCAGTTTCGAAAATTGTAGGCGTAAACTTAAGAAAAAAATGTTGAAATTTACCAATAAATAATACATTTTTGTAGAAAAAGTCGTTTAATTACCTATTTTCCAATCCTCTATAACATAATTCACCAATAATTGGCTATTGAACTCCTTTAATCTATCACTTTGAAAATAAAATTTAATTCCGATATCCTTCATGTGGTATTCCGCCAGTCCGCCGACAAAAATTCTCTTTGCTGACGTCACAGCATGCGCCATGCGCGTGAGCACACCATGTTTATTTACACTATGCGTGTCAGATAGCCTATCTGTCAGATAGGCCTATACTATTTATATGGCGTTATCTGACAGTTGGCTATCTGACATCTGACACGTATCAGGAACTTGTGAATCCGGCCCTAAACCTACGAATCCACGTAAGTCTTATCTGACAGTCAATATCCATAGAAACACTAACTGGCAGCTATCTATCTGACACTTTTAACTGGACATTGAAAAACCGGCCCTGAGCTCATTAGGGGTCATATTCATAGTCGATACTTAATACTTGAGGGTCCCTTAAGTAAGGTTTTGTGTTTCGAACCTTCCTTGAAGGGTCCCTTACGTGAGGCTCCCTTGAGTAATACTCAAGTAACGAAATATCAACATGACATTTCGTTGCAGTCAAGGAGATTTTAGTTTAGTTTATTTATTTGCAACATATTTACAAGGTGTTGTCCATTTCTGTCACTCCGGAAAAATGTCCGGCACAAATCACGAAATACTGGGACAAAACAAAAAGAAATAACAGAAAACATCAAAATGCGTAGTATAGGAATAGACATGACAAATTGACCTATATTTGAAATATGACAACGTCGCCAAATGAATCCCGCCGTCTGGTAGATGTTGTCTAGGAAACATATACACGAGGACAGTCACACTTGAGGGGCCCTCAAGTATCCCTTGAGTGATACTTAAGGAAAGTATTACTCAAGGGCCGACTATGAATATGAGCCTAGGATTTTAAATTAAAAAATTAAAATTATTTTTGTTAAATTTTGTACTTTGAAAAGATTAGACGTTAGGAAGAAATGTTCAAATTCGTTTACAAAATCAAACTACTTGAATCAACAAGAAAATGATTTTCAAAATACCCAAACTGGACTAGAGACATCGTGCTTGATGCGATTCAGGACATGATCCAAACAAGGATTGTGATATCCTTGAGGGCACTTTGTGTAGGGTGAAAAAATCAAAATCATTTCTTTGATATTTCCCTAAAGAAAGCACTCGAGCCAATAGTGTAGTTCAATGCCGAAAGGGTTATTTTAGCCCTCAGAGTAGTTTCTGTTGGTTCACTGCTTTTACTTTAATATTTTTTTTAAAGCCTCCTCTGCTCATTTTCAGTGCAACTGTAAGTGCAAATGTATAAAGGTATGTGCACTTAAGCCCCAGCAACCGCAGTGTGAGGCCTGTCCAATATACTGCATGCTTGTATGAAGCTACATGGAGAGGATCACATGACGAAACTACGTCAAACAATATTCATATTTTCATTCAGATCACATGCGATATTAGATTACATAATAAAGATATGATTCAAGCAAGAAGTTGTTTAATGTTCATATTCCAATTATATTGATCAGTACAATATGCCATATTCACCTACACAGATAAAATATCAATATAGTCGGGAGTTAAGACCGATAAGCAGCTCTCAACGCCGTAGTATCTCTGAGGGCTAGATGAGCCCTGGCACAGGAGTACTCTGATGCCGTTCAGACGTCCCAAGGATATGGCCCTACTGCCCCTACTACAAGTCCCTGGAGTATCTTTGTGTAATACCAGGGTATACGGGTATATTGGTATATGGGAGTTAAAATATCAACCCTTTGGTGGAGATTCTCACAGGGGATTACCGGCTGAGTAGACATTTCATGTTCCAGACGTTGGGAAGACGAAACTTCGTTTTACTTTCTGGGCAAATTTGCTTTGTATGGCTTTACCTCGCCACTACTACACTAATTTTTAACCCCCCATAAGATGAATTTCATAAAGAAATAATTAAATATGAGCTATAAAGCAGCCATTCGAGTGGAACTGCTCGTTGCATTTAGTGTTCATTAATTTTGGAAGAGCTTTCGACAAGTTAACACCCACAAGTGCATGGAAATGCACGAGACAGAAAGGTACAACCCCAGAGGGTTACAAACACCGTGAAAGGGCTATACATATTTATGTTATGTGGCATTTGCCACAAATCAGGTTCTTCACGAGGGACAGGCAGGTGAAAGAATTATCAAGCATGCAGTGAAGCAGAAAGTTTGTGCTAGGCTACTTAATGAGAAAGGTATGTTAGGTATTAGAAGGGGACTGACGGGTAGCCTCAAGATCTGGATTACACGCTTATGACATTTGCCTAATATCGCAGACGCGAAAAAGGATTGAACTCCTTAAAATGGAAGCCGCAAAAATTAGACTAAGTGTAAACGTGAAGAAGGCAAAAAAAAAATGTGGATTAACATATAGCCAACCAGAATACCTTTTCTTTACAACGATGTGAGAGAGAGTCGACTACTTTCAATATCTATAGGCATTATAGACAAACAACTAGAAATAGTTGGGTATGCGGTCACACTAAATCAGAACCGAATTGCGCATTTTCGCTAGTAACGTGTTGTATGGATTAACATTAAGAGATGTCTACGGAGGGCCTTACGGATTTTTTGGCTAAGGATAATATCGAATGAAGAACTGTGGTAAATATCAGGGTTAAACCAAGTAGGGACGGAGATTAGACAGAGTAGTATTCGATAGGTCACATTCTGCGAAGCGGAACAGAAGAATCGGTAGCTAGAAGGGCGTTAGACTAGAACCCCCAAAGGAGCAGACACAAAGGAAAACCCAAATAAGTGACCTGGAGGGGAAACTGTTTTAGACGAGGCAAGAAGAATGGGCAAGATATGGGGAGAGATGAAAGTACTTGCGAAAAATAGAGCAGACTGACAGTTTGTAGAGGCCCTATGTTCCTTTAATGGAGTGGTGGGACAATGTTATAATTATGGGCTGGATTTGACAGTTATTTCAGAGTCTAAAATTTAACTTAAATGCAAAAGCGAAGAGGTCAAAATTTGGAAAACGTTTTCAAGTGTCCCACCGTTCATTTTCTACCCAAGTTTGATGAAAGAGTTACAGGAAAAGATACGTTATCAAAATAGATATTTATTAAAACATTTTTCAACCATGTTTCACACTGTCACTACGTTTGGCCATATACTTTTGGTAGGTATCATCATACACTGCGATATCTTCCCTCCTACGTACACTTCAATATATCAGCACTGAAAAAGAAAAGAAACTATTACCTATTGTTAAAAGTTGTTTGAGATCTTAATTAAACCTTGCATAAATAATAGTTTTTTTATAATTCGTTTCATAAGATCTATCCACTATTGGTCCAAAAACAACATTCTAGAATGCGGTGATTAATTTGCCTCAGCCTTCACAAATTAATGCACTACAATTTGGATTTTTTTTACCAAAATTCCACAAATAGTATTTAACGCATCTTAAATGTTTCTTGTGTCTCTAGTTGATAGGAAAAATAAAACCAAGTATACGAAACTTGTTATATTTATTGGAAAATTTCCGCGAAAATTAAACATTTAAAATCTGACGAAAATCTATTTTATGCAACAGTTCGCGAGTAGTAGTAAAGTAGTCACTCAGAAGGTTTGCCACAAATTTAAAGTAAACGATCTAAGTTTAACAGTTTTTTTGAGATTCTATTCTTGAGTCTGTTGAAGATATGTTGATTTTTTTAACCCCCCCCCTCCTTTTTCGGTATCCCTGGATTACAAGCTTTTATTATAATTTGTCAATGAAAAGAGTTCTATGTATTCCAAAACATTTGCCGAAAAACAATCGTGGTTATCAAAGAAGAAGTTACGTTTTAAAATTATATATATGAAGTGATACTTTCCAAATGTTTATAAAGAAAAATCATTTTCTCCAAAGTCCAATTTTATTCGATTTTAGCAAATGTTTTGTTTCATTTAGAAATACATATATAATACTTCCAATCGATAAATCAACCTCTAATTTATTTTCTTGCAAAATTTTCTAAATGTGCCAGCTGGCTACTTCTCCCCTGTATTCATTGTGTAAGAAGTACAGGGGTAGGGGAAGGGTCACTGCCAAAACTTTGGGCACCCATGTTGTATACAGATCCAAATTGTTAGAAACTGAAATTAAGAAGAACCTTTTTCAGCAAGGGCCTCTTGTTATTTTTAATATTATTAATAGAGTCTCCAGGCACTTTGAGAATTTTTTACATTTTTCTGAATATCTATACGAAACATTTTTAAGCCTAGGACTCCATTTTGTGGGTTTTTTAGGGGTTATAAATTTTTTTCTGTCGATTTTTACGAAAAAAAAGAGACGCATTTTGGGCACATTCGGCGGCCGTCATTTTGTGGATTAGAAATATCTTTTAGTTCCTTTCTACGAAGGTTTAACGCTCGAAGCCTAGAAGTCCTGCTAAATATTATTAAAATGTTTCTTATGCCAATTAGTTCATGAAAAAGTGCTGCTTGCCTTGTTTGAGACAAATTTATGTTATTATAATGCGCTTCATATCCAAATATAACATGATATTTCATCTATTGTTTATACATTTGGAAGATACAGCAATTATTATAAACGTGTGTGGCATACGTATTTTTAATTTTTCAAATTGATTTTGAGATGAAATATGTTGTGTATAAGAACACCTGACATTTCAGCTTCACTCAAAAGAGACGCTCGGGGTGTCTAGCTTCAGCTCTAATCGGAGGTTCAGAATTCATGTCTCGGGGATAGGGGATTGCTATTACACAAACTTATTCTTTTAAAAATTGGCGAACTTCATAAGTTTACTGGGTGTCCCACAATATTCTTGACACGTAGTATTTTCGTACCGAAAAGCGGTTCAAGCAAGAACTAAGTTATAATCCTGAGGTACCATAGGCTCATATAGCATTTTTTTGTCATCCACGAAAAGTCACCCTCGACCTTTTATTTTCAAATAGCACCCCATAGGTTTTCCTACATAAATGATATCCCTATTTTATTAAAAATCTTTTGGTGTCTTTGATGTTATACGCAAACCTTTTTTCTGTAAAATCATAAGCATAATATAAATTAATGAAATAAGCATTTGTTTGACGCCTAATATATGTGCAAAAAAAACTGATAGAAAAGAAAACTAAGTGCATTTTTTAAGGATACTGAGTGACCTATCATACCATGCTTTCGAAACAAAAATAGTGACTTCATTTATATAGTAAAAGCTGTGGGGTATTGTTTAAAAAAAGTTGGGGTTGAGTTTTAGGGGTTGAAGTACCAAAAAATGTTTCAAAAGCATGGTATAGGTTATTCAGTACCCTAGAAAGGCCTACTTCTTTTTCATCTGTTCTTGTTACTAAAATATTACGCCTCAAACAATTCTTTATTTTATTTATCTTATGTTTATGACTTGACGAGAAAAAGAGGTTTATGTAGAAAATCAAAGATACTACACATTATTTTAAATAAAATAAGGAATTAATTTGTGTAGGAAAACTATTGGGTGCTATTTGACAATTAAGGGCTGAAGTACAAAACATGTTTTGATAGAGCATGGTATGACAGATTCTATAGAGTACTTTCAAAAATACCACTGTTTTCATTTGAACTTTTTTTGTTACGAGAATTATCACGTTTCAAGAAAATTCTGCAACATCCGGTATATAAAATAAAAAAAATAATGTTGCGTGGTTATATTGGTGTGGCATTAAATTTTATTATTCAAAAAAATTAACAAAAATAATAATATCCAAGCTTCAAAAAATACCTTCAGGCATTGGCATTATGAGACTCGACGGTAAATTTACATTTCGCATACATGCTAAACTTTCACGAAAATGCACGAAATTGAGAAGGATGTTGCAAACACTACGTATTTTTAGTACAAACCCTGTTTAACAAATACGTGGACGTAAAAGTTGGCAAGAAATTTCTTTTATAGTGAAAGGAACCTCAAACTTATTTTGAAGCAAAGGTTTTAAAGCAGACATTGAGTTCTAAAAGCCCATGTTGATTGCATTTTCATTACAAGCAATTAGAAATTTGAAACATTTTTTCGTAAAAACGATTTATCTAGTGTAAGGTCGTCTGAGGGGGGATCCGCCCCTAAAATATAATTTCTCTTAGTTTTACTACTACTACCCTATTTTTAGTAAGGCGTTTTGACCCACACCTAAAAAAGCGACAAAATCAGACAAAGCAAATCATCGTCTAAGGGGGTTGGAGATGACGGTAGTACCTTGGGTGGGCAGCATGGAGGGCAGCAAGGTGCGCAGGGCAGCACACACGGGACATAGACACATGGTACGCAGCAGGGCAAACAGCAAGGCGAAGGGCAGCAGGGCACGCAACACGAAGGTGGGCAGCATGGCGAGCAACAAGGAGGGCAGCAAGACATCTTCGAATTGTTTCTTTCTCGGTTCTGGAGTTACACTGGAATTTGGGGGGAGCTGGGCCGAAATATGTCACACTTGAAATTTTGATCGACTTGTTGTGATGTTGCGAGCGTTGCTAAGGAGTTTTTTGTTTTTCATGGAGGACTTGTTGGTTGTGTAAGGGTGGGTCCAAACGTAACGCTTTTATGGAACGATGAATATACGCGTCTTCTTGCTTGTCAAGGTTACTATATACAAGGTGTCCCAGAAGTCAAGCCGCAACGGGGGTGACAGAATTGGTTGTAACTATCATGAGAAAAATCAGAAAAAAAATCTATCCCATGCAGTTTGAAAATTATGGGCATTTAAAAAACCTAGAAATTTGGTCAAATTATAACAATTTTTCGGTTATTGCGGTTCACTTTTATCATTTTTGTTCATTTAAACTTTGGAACCGTAACTATAAATAACATTTCTAGAAGCACAGTCAAAAATAATGACACAATTGCCCCAAGTTTTCTAGAATAAAGACTATTTATTAAACTATGAATTTAAAATTTTCAATGTTCTCGACTTTGAAAGGCCCTCCTTTGAAAAAAATGTACTAAAGTGCCTTGGCAAGTGCCATTAAAAATTGGCGCATTTAACCAGGATTGTAAAATGGTACAATACTTAATAGTTTCATACTAAAAAAAAACGAGTAAAAAAAGGAAAACGTCAAGTAACCCGATTTTTGCTAACCCATTTCACTCAGGTCAGATGTCCTTTATTCGCACAAGCTTCTGGTAGGCTCTTAATTTTACGGCAAAATGATAACAGAAATGGATAGTGGACATGTTTGCCATGAGTAAGCAAGACAGATAGTGACGCCACTTTTAGCAAAGTCAACAAAAACAAGTAAATTTAATAAAATACTGAAAAATCTTCACTTAGCTTAGTTTAGGTTTATTGTATTAGAAGTCAGATAGGGAAATAACATTTTTTATTAATTGTAATAGTTCAAGTTCAAATTGTGTACCATCCGCCTCAATACACGCCCTAAATTTTCTTAAAAAAGATCTACTTATTAGCCATGCACATTTAATGCGAGAAGACGAATCCCAGTATCGCTTTAAAGTAAGCCTGTGGACCGGAATTTAAATGGCAAAATTGTTGGGCCTTTTGAGCTGCTCGAGAACTTGAATGGCACGAATTACTTACATTTTTTACGATAAAATTTACCAACTTTGTTAGAGGACGTACCACTAAAGCGGCCTACACACGTTGATGTAAACTGCGATTCCTCGATCGACTCAAGGTTTCATGAAACTTGCATCAGTTGCATAAGTTCCTACTCAAATCGAAACCTGTTGCGATGCCTGAATCGACTTGATATTTCATGCACGTTTCATGCAACACAAGAATAGTAGGGTGGGCATATTTCTTTGCATCGACGCAATACCATACACGTTGAAACCTGCATCACTGCATCAGCGTCACCGGCTCGGCGACATGGCTCACCGTCCATAATAGGATTCCAGAATCTGCATCGCTGCAAGCCGCAACTGATACCAAATTCGTGATTCAGTACCACACACGTTATGAAACGTAGAAGTCGATACCTCAATCGCAGCATGCATCAACGTCTGTAGACCGCTTAACAGATCGTCGCAACATGAGGTATCAACAAGTTGGCTGCCCAACGCGTTACGCAGTGCAAATAATAGGTTTTCTTGACCAAAAATATCCGGAAGGTCGAGGTGGACGTTCAGGCACGATCTCGTCGCCAGCCCGTTCCCCAGATTTAAATCCCCTGGAATTTTGTATTTGGGGTGTTCTCAAAGAAAAAGTTTATTCATAGACCATTCAGAGCATAGCCGAGCTGCGTAAACGAATTTCTCAAGCAGCTGAGGACATCAAATCTCGAGGATATGCCTGGCTAATAAGTACATCTTTCTCAAGAAGATTTACTCGTAGGGCGTGTATTGAGGCTGATGATAAACAATTTGAATATTTATTGCCTGACCTTTATTCCAATAAACCTAAACTAAACTAGGTCAAAATTTTTCATGATTTTATTAATTTTAATTATTTTTGTTGACTTTGCTAAAAGTGGCGTCACTATCTGTCTCGCTCACTCATAGCAAATATGTTCTTTATCCATCTCTCTCATCATTTTGCCGTAAAATTAAGAACATACCAGAAGCTTGTGCCAATAAAGGACATCTGACCTGACTGTTTTTTTAGTATGAAACTAACAAGTATTGTACCATTTTACAATCCTGATTAAATGCGCCAACTTTTAATGGCACTTGCCAAGGCACTTTAGTACATTTTTTTAAAGGAGGGCCTTGCAAAGTCAGCAAACTTTAAAAATTTTAAATTCATAGTTTAATAAATAGTCTTCATTCTAGAAAACTTAGGGCAATTGTGTCATTATTTTTGACTGTGCTTCTAGAAATGTTATTTAGGGTTACGGTTACAAAGTTTAAATGAACAAAAATAGTAAAAGTTAATCACAATAACCGAAAAATTGTTGTAATTTGACCAAATTTCTAGGTTTTCTTTAAATGCCCATAATTTTCAAACTACATGGGATAGATTTTTTTCTGATTTTTCTCATGATAGTTTCAACCAATCCTGTCACCCCGTTGCGGCTTGACGTTGACTTCTGGGACACCATGTATATATTTTTATTGATCAACAAAGTTAAGTACAAAGTGGATTGAGAAGCTTCGTCCCCATACAATTGATCAAGCTAATTAAGAAAAGTTTGATGCTGCCAAGCTTCTACTTCATCACCGTATCATCTCGTATGTGAGGGGAGTATTGCGATTGAGAACATTTTCTATTTTGAAATGTACTGCTGCACTAATTTTGTTTTATTTGGAGAGCAGTATAAGAATGTATGTCTAGTTGATTTTTGTTCTCGAGCATTGTCATTAGGCCAGTAGCCTTTTTACTTCTCAAACCGATTGGTGAGGGGAGTATTGCGATCGCATAAATTTTTGATTTTGAGGTAATACGCTTTTTGGGCGCTCCATGTTATGTAGGTACATAATGAAAATCCACGTCACTCGACACTAAACAACGACCTACTAAAAAAATTAAAATCGAAAAATGTGTGTTTTCAAACCACGAATTTTTCAATTTTTCGGATGATTTAAATATGTAAAGGTCATTGTTTAGTTTGTATTTTATATCTAAGTGTTGGTTGCTTGTGTGACCTTTGATGTGGAAGACACCAAGTTAAATTAGCCAAAAATTGTTTGACTATTTTTGTTTATAGTTGATTGCTATTTTTTGCGAGCAAACCTTAACGTCAAAGCCCTCAAGATTGCAATGAACATTGCCAAAAGCTTGGCAGTCTCCTTTCTGCAGTGATCCGTGTTTCTTTTCAAAGTTTTGGCCAAAACCCCAGTACTTTCTCTTTGATATATACAGGGTGAGTCCTAAGTTGATACATCTTTAACTGTTTATAGAAGTCGTTAAAATACACTAATTTTTCAAATAACTTTTTTTAGAAAACTCAAAAATAAGCGAGATCCAAAATAAAAAATATAATGTCTTTATCTTCCACTCATAATTTAAATACAAGAAATAGACAGCGTATACTCACAATGCCGCGCCATCACACCGCCATGTTTCAAAGATCTTTTTCTTACCACCTTGTTGTTAAATTGTACAATACACTACAAAATAACATGAACGCATATTTTAGCAGCTACAAATTCAAATGCAACTACAAGAGTTACTTACTTTCTAACCAGTAGGACAAGTATTCGTAGTACTTAATATCTTGTTTGTTATTCAATCCTTTATTGTTTTCATGTGGTTGAGTCTGAGTGGCCATTGGCCAAACTCCGCCATTTATATTGTATACTGTATAATAAATTCTTTATTATTATTATTATTAAATCTAGGCTTGTGTATCAAGACATACGTACTAGTCTGTTCATGTTTAGTTTTTTTCTCGGATTTTTATCTTATCGATTAGACATTGTACCTACTGATAGTGCAGTTGTCACTTTCTGTTTATTTTCGTTAATTTTAAATTGGTAATTCCTAAAAGCTGCACATTATTATGAACGCAACTTTTAGGATTTACCAATTTAGAACTAACTACGATAAACTGAAAGTGACTAGTACACTACTTGACAGGTACAATCGGGTACAAAATGCCTAATGATAAGACAAAAATTCGAGCAAAAGACTAAACATAAAGAGTGTATAGGTACGTCTTAATACATAAGTCCGGACCAGGGCTCAGACTTACTTTTTTTATTCTGTATCTCGCTAATTTTTCAGATAAAAGCTATTTGAAGTTGTTTATTTTAACGATTTCTATACACAGTTTAAAAAAAAATCAACTTATGACTCACCCTGTATATGTATATATATACATCTACATATATTATGGAAAAAGAAGCCGTGGAAAATTTCTTGCGGGGGGCCCGGGAAGTATCTTGCGGGGGGGGGGGGGGGGGGGGGCGAATTTGAAGTTACGCTACTGCGACGAGTAATAATAGTAGTAAGCACAGATTATTTATCTCGGTGGTTGTAAGAATGAATAACCCAAAAAGCACGAAGAACTTACGATTCGTCATTATACAAAATATTCATCACCCTGTATATCCATTTCAACCTCCACTCCAGGGCCATTTAGATGAAAAAATGTTAATCAAAGTGACAGTCATGTGAAACAAAATAATCGTAAACAAATTCTTCGTGTGTGTTTGTCAAAATTTTTGGTGTGTGTGAAATTTAAGTTCGTTTTTACTGTTTGTGCCGTCTAAATTACTGTGTTCAATATGGCTTGTGGAGAAGGAGCACTCTTATCAAGATTAAAGACTCTTCTTCATGACATTGAAGGCGGGTAAGGAATTATAGTGATTTCATGCAAGACTTAGCCCGAATACAGCCCTGATTTAAAAAGTTAGAGCTAATAAATATTAAAGGAAATCTTTTATGGGTCGAATGGATAAGTTCATAATAACTAAAGAAAAAACACTACCTCCATAGGCGTAGTTAAGTCCATGAATCTGGGGCGGTTTAAGTCCCTGGATCTGGGGACTGCCCATGATACAAAACTTAACAAAACGAACTGTTCTTGGATTTTGGGGGGGGGGGTCTAATTTCATTCTTGGGGGGGCATAGCCCCCCAAGCCCCCACCTAACTACGCCTATGAATACCTCTGCAGAATACGGCCGAACCAGCTTAATTTTTGCAAACCTTTATTCTAATGTTATAATGAAGTACAAAAAAATCTCATGCCTACCCTTGTGCGTCTTGAAATATCGAAGGTCAAAGTTCAGGAAAATCAGTTTTTCGCAAAAATTTGATCCCAGTGTATCTGACGTCGTAAGAACCTAAACAAAATTCTTCGTATACATTTTTTTTCGTACGAGATATAGCGTACTAAATCGTGATTACTGTATTTTATACTGCGGAGCTAGAGCTCTAACTATGAATGCACCTTTCCTAATCTGTCCTAGTCTCAGAAATAAAACTCTCAAATGAGATAATTCAATTTGCGACCTCTGGTGGTTGTGGCTCGGGGAGGGGGTGAATTTTTTCTCTCCATAAATCGTTTGAACCATTTTTCGATAGCACTTACCAAAACGAGGTTATTGTTGTCATTTTGAAAACGTCTTTTCATGACAAATCGGTTACGTGTTTTCAAAAGTATCGGTCGCTGCAAGGTAGAAAAACTTAGCAGGCTATTAGAGTAATACGAACATTTCTACTTGAATTTGGTTCAGAACAGTGGCGTAACTAAGGGGCCGCAGCTGCGGGGGGCCCCGTCGTTTTGGGGGCCCCGTAGTCTTGGAGGCTCAGAGTCATCAAGCACCATCGTTTGGGCAACAAAACAGTACTAAATTAAAAAGTCGTTTTCCTGGTATGTTAGTACCTATATTTCACAAATAATACTTCAACCTATGAACCCTATGTTGCATACCTATCATTGAAAAAGTGGGACAGTATTGCATTTTAAACTAACCTAAAATTGGCGCAGTATCCGCATTAAAAGGAAAAATACGGCAAGACAGCATACGAAAAATTTTTTTGGCTAATTTTACTCTGTGTCTTCCACAACACAGGTCGTACAACCAACCCACAATAGTTGTAAAATACAAACTAAACAACGACCTCATGAAAAAATTAAATCGAAAAATGTGTTTTCAAACTACGCATTTTGTAAGGTCATTGTTTAGTTTGTATTCTACACCTATGATATGTGTTGATTGTGTAACCTGTGTTGTGGAAGACACCGAGTTAAATTAGCCAAAAAATTCTTTCCGAAAGCCTAGCAGTTAACACCATAGTCTCCTTTATGGGGTGACCCGTGTTTCTTTTCAAAATTGTGGCCACAACCCCAAGATTTTCTCTTTAATATATACAGGATCCTAAGTTGATACTTTTTTATCTGTGTATAGAAGTTGTTCAAATAAACTACTTTTTCAAATAGCTTTTTTTCAGAAAACTGAAAAATAAGCAAGATACAAAATAAAAAATGTAAATCTGGGCCTGTGTATAAAGACGTACCTAATCTGTTCATGTTTAGTTTTTTGCTCTGATGTTTGTCTTGTCGATTAGGCATTAAACCCAACGAATCCGTTGATTGAACCTGTCAGTTAGTGCAGTAGTTAGACGCTTTCCGTTTATCTTTGTTAATTTTGAATTGGTAAATCCTGAAAGCGGCATATTATTATAAACGCAACTTTTAGGATTTACCAATTTTGAATTAACTACGATAAACTGAAAGTGACTAGTGCACTAATAGACACATATAATGCCTGACAAAAATTCTAGCAAAAAACTAAACATAAACAGACTAGGTACGTCTTAATATACCAGTAAGTCCAGACTTACTTTTTTTTAATTCTGCATCTCGCTTACATTTTAGTTTTCGAAAAAAAGTTATTTGAAAAAGTTGTTTATTTTAACGACTTCTATACACAGTTTAAAAAAAAGAATCAAATTAGGACTCACCCTGTATATATATACATATAATATATAATATGTTAGGGAAAGGGAAGGCACGGAAAAATTTCTTGCGGAGGGGCCCCGGGAAGTATCTTGCGGGTGGGCCCCCAATTTGAAGTTACGCTACTGGTTCAGAAATATGTCTTCGGAACCACGGCCAAACAATAAGTACAAAGTTAATTTGTTTTGTTTTTGACATTTTTTTTTCGAAAACAAAGTGAGCAACGAAGACATCAAAAACAAAAACGTTGTTTTTATCTAATTTGAAAAACAACTCTGAATTTTTAAGGTCAGTGGCGTACATTTTTTTGTTAATGTTAATCGTAGGACTGTCGCCCCCGTGGCGCCACTGGAAATGATAATTATCTTCTAGTAAGTGCCGACTTAGGTAGTGAACTAGGCACTCTTTGAATTACCTATGTGAAGTTTGAATTTGCAGGTTTTTTTCGTGTTCGAGGCATTTTAATCTAAATATTGTTTGATATCGAATTTTTCAATCTATGATTGATTGCACTAGAATTACGTTCTGAAGTGATTCCAACATTTAAAAATATTGACACTCGAGGGGTGTTATAATAGCATGAACCCCTGACACCCATGTAATCGAAATAAATTTAAGACTGTGTCAAAAAAGAAATTAAGACTGAATACCATCTTTCTACATTTTTTCTCAATAATCTGTATTTTTGTATTATTTCAAAAAATTAGCCGATTTGGTCGCGAGATAACAATATTTATACTGCCTTACGGCAAAGATATTGCACCATACATTGAGCCATTGATATGATAGTAATCGTCAGGTATTTGGGAACATTATACGCTACTTTGATAAAGCGATTTACAAAAATTTTGAAATATGGTTCTTTACCATTGTATTGTTATTTACAGGGGTTGTCCCCCACCTCAACCGCAAGGGGTAGTAATTCAACCACAAAGTGAACCATGTGCAACATGTTGCATGGTATGTCCTCCTCCTATATTGGCACCGACATCGCCACAACCTGTCAAGCCGTTAAGGTTACCTTGCCCTACGGATGACATGCAGGTAGGTTTTTGTCTTCAAATTTAAAAATTCAGATTTAACATCTTTTTTTTGGTCGAAAGACAACACTGTAGATTATTTGCTTCTTCAGTGATCTTGAAGGACATTATCTTTTGGTCTTCAAAAGTTTTGACATTATCCCAATATTAAATTCTTGTGCTAGCAGGAGTATCAAATCAGTAACAGTTCAGTGTCCGTAGATTTTGCGATAACTGTCCCTTCCCATGGCCTCTTGTGATTATTGATCATGAAAAACAGCATGCATTCATTACATATATTGCTATATACAAAAAATATTCAAATACACATTTTAAAACAAATTTAATTTGCTTAAATGATATTACATTTCAAAAAAAAACTTTTCGAGATAAGAGTCATAGTCAATGTCGCTTCACCACCAGCGCAACTAAGCGATCTTGTGATGTTGAAGAGCGCAAATAAGTTTTACTAATTTTAACTAAAAAAACTTCTTTTTCATAGCCAAAATGTCATGGAGCTGTCATCCACCAACATCTCGATAGCTCCCATCTGTTACAAAAAGCTCAACATTTTAGCCTTTTTTTCTACATCTCTTTGTTATATCTTCCGCTATCGATATAATACAGCTCAAACAAATAACGAAACACCTCTTTGTGCACTTGTAACTTTCAAAGTGTTAGTCACATTTAGATGGAGCATACCTACAGATATAAAAAAACACATTTTCATTGTGAAACCGAAACTTTTTGTATTTATAATAAGCTGTCCATTGACCTGCGAAAGAAAGTTCTAGCGACATAATGTACTTTTCAGGAGAAGCCGAACATTGTGTTACCTATTATAGAAACCAATCAACTTAGAATGTTTTGATGTACAATATAGGTACCTACAAGTATTGTTTTAGATCGTTCTGTATTGTATAAACTATGTATGAATCTAATGAAATTTGGGGGCTCCTGATCGTTTTGACCAGTTGAAGCTTGCAGAATAAAAACTGTGTCCTAGTACCTACGAGTCCTACGGAGAGAGATGCAAAAAACTATTTACGAGAGTTTTTCTGTAGGATTTGTTTTGCTGACGTTGATTTGGTTGCAAGGGGATCTCAGGCTATAGCTTCATGTAATAGGAAAATAATAAAATGGCTCACCATTATGTGTGGGAACTTGACTCTATTTTTTTAGTAGTGTATCTTTGTAGTTGCTGCATATAAAAAATATTTTGATATTTATATAGTATTATTTTTGCCGAGCCGTCTCTTACAACAGCCGACAGCCTTTCCACCGGCTCTGAATAGAATAGATGTAGTTTTTCACGACGTTTCGATTGTTGTGACATTTTCAGTCATAACTTAATCAAAGCGTCCAAAATCTTACAAACAGCGAAAGTACTTATTAGTAGTTCTTTTGACACAATTAACTATAACTTTTCTACAAATTCCAGCCACAAATGTCTGAAGAAGAAGCGGAGCGTACGAGATACGCGAATTTCTACAACAACTATAACATAGACTGGCATGCCGATAGCTACAATAACAGATGCCCTCCAGCCCCAGATACGCGCGACAAATGCAAAGGTGTGACGGTTGATGGAAAAGGCCCTTACTGTGAAGATTATCGGAAAAAGAAGGTATTTTTTTATAATAATAATAAAGGTTTTTATTGGCAACATAAATACTTTGTAGATATAAAAAAATTAATAATAAACTGAGTCGCCAAAAGGCAGAGTTTGGGAAACCCCATTCTTCCACTCAACCTGTTATGTTCTGTAACTGGCTCTGATCTGAGAAAAGAAGGTATATTAATTACAGTTTATAACTACATACATGTGTTCACATATCATGGGCATTTCTTTAACATTTAGAATACAATATAAATATTGTCAGCAGTCTAGTCTAATTTGCCTGATAGTCTAGTGAGAGAACGCGTTTAGCAAAAAAATCGAGAGTGGAGGAAAATTTGGAATTATATTGCTAAAAGTTCGTAATTTCCTTTTACAAATAAGCAGCTTAAAATATGTTTATTCATACTTCAATATAATAGTTTTTATGATGATGACGATGTTTGATGCAAAAATTATTAAAATTTTTATTTAATAATCTCAAAAAAGGTTATGCATATTTAAATTAATTCTTTTATAAAGATACATTTTTTAGTGTGCCACGAAATACGATCTAGTAAACCCTGAGCTTTTTCTGCATGACATGACATTTTCTGTCGCGTGCTGTCACATGCTTCACATGTCTGGTGGACATGAAAATACTGATGCTCTCTATCTCTGTCAATCGACCTATGGCGCACTGATGATAATAAGCGTGAAACAGCTGTCTGCGTATTGGTGGATTGACGGAGATGTAGAGCAACCCTCGTATATCGGGTCTCATATGCAGCAGCGCATATAGAACCGCGCCCGCGCTTCTGGTCAGCCAAGCGGACGTGCCGTGGCGTTCCACCAAGAAGTCTGCTGCTGTTTAGCAGCGATTTTCTTTGGTTTGCCATTACCTTCGGGTACCAGATGGCGCACAAGGCAGATCTTTCTGTCGCCTGCTCGCACATGCTTCACATGTTTGGTAGACATGAAAATACTGATGCTCTCTATCTCCGTCAATCGACCTATGGCGCACTGATGATCGCTAATAAGCGTGAAACAGCTGTCTGCGTACTGGTGGATTGACGGGGATGTAGAGCAACCCTCGTATATCGGCTCTCATATAGAACCGCGCTTCTGGTCGGCCAAGCGGACGCGCCGTGGCGTTCCACCAAGAAGTCTGCTACTGTTTAGCAGGTACCTTCGGGTACCAGATGGCGCACAAGGCAGATCTTTCTGTCGCCTGCTCTCATGACATTTTCGCTAATTATTTCATAAGTTGTCTTCGGCATAACTAATTATTATAGCATAAAAATAATTATTTTTGTAACAAAATACATTTGGTATTTTATCATTTTTCAAAAAATCAATAATCTTAAAGCTTCATAATGCATCCAGCTTTCTTCAGCCTCAAGGCACACGCAAAAACCGCCGTTGTCTTTTTCATCTCTACACCACAGCCTAATAAACAACCAGCATAATATCTCCGAGGATTTTCTATATAAAAAAGGTTCCCACAAAATTTGACCTTGGGAGGATTCATGGATGATTTTACGGCTGTGAAGTTTGGGTAGAGATGCGAAACTGAAAATATCGATACCGGTACCAACTCAATATTTTTTAGCCTCATAGGCGCGTTTGGTTCGTACAGAGCATTTTGTGCAACTGATTACACCTCTCAATAATTATATAATTACTTTCGATACCGATACAAAAGTATCGATACCAGGTTGGAATGCCTCAAAAAGTATCGATGATTAGTGCAGAAGTATCGAAGTATCGTTAGCATCCCTACAAAAAATCATCCAAAAGTGGGGATGCGCGTGTAATTTCCGCCAACTTGAGTTATTGTGCTGGTTGTTTATTATGCTGTGGTTACACTGTACGAGAGTTCGACGAGAACTGAGAACCCACTCCCGACGTACTGCAACATTTGTGCAATCAATCTGCCTGCACGTCCGAATATACATATTACCTAATCATATCACTTGTCCTCATTTATTGATAACTTGCTTTGCCACGACGGTCATACACACGAACCTCACGTTTTTGTATTTTTTTTTCAGGCATATAATGTGGACAAAGGATGCCCAACCGGTTACAAGCCTTGTACAATGAAGCTAACACCTCCAGCGAACTGCCATCCTTGCGGAGTATGGTGTGCTGAGATTCAACCTTGCCCGCCTAAGTCCAAAAAGAAGGTGAATAGAACTTTTTACTTCCCACACTCAATTCCTTCTTTTACTTTCCGAATTTGGTATTCTATACTTTACAGACATCAGAGCATTGCCTTTGAAGACATACCTGTGGTGTTGTACATATTACTCCTGAAATTTTTTTGACACTTCTAACAACCATGAAATTTCCTCATTTTGTATATCATCGATTTTTGTCCAATCAAATCCACAGTACAGTGATAATTGCATTCACTGCACTTATCGGTCGCTAGAGTTTGACAACTTCATACGAAATTAATTTCAAAATGTCACGTTTCGGTGAAGAGAATCTTCGAAGTATAAATGCCCTCATCAAAGAAAACATTCCCAAAAACACAACCCAAAGTCATAAATACGTGTGGGGAGTTTTTCGGATGTCTTTCAAAACAACTTCTGCCGAATATTCCTCGGACATGGACAAATGCACTCATAATTTTCAGCAAATTTTCTCAAGCTCGAAAGTTGTGCTCATAAAATTATCTCGTCTATTTTCAATGGCCTACTACTGATGGTCCTATAAACTGTGAACTATATAATGGCTTTGTTGCCTTGATATTTTGACACCCTATTTATTATATGGGAAGATTGAAAATCGTGCCAATGGCGGAGGACTAATTATCAAAAAACGCAACATTAAAACCGATCAGATTTTGTTTTTAGATGTTTTAGACTTCTATTTTATTCAAGGGAAGATAATTTGGGGGATAAAACGCCAATTTTTTTTAATAATTAGCACCGTTGACAATTCTACATAAGTTACTAGTCTGTGTCATAAGCTCACTGCAGTAATGACAAAAATTAGCAGCAAAGGGTTTATAACACATGTAAAAAAATAAAATTATTTATTTTAGTTAAGTGGAGGAAGCATAAATCTTTTAAACATTTTTAAAACAACGTCTACATCAGGTATTGTTATCAGACCTCTTTATCAAGGTTGCAAAATTAAACATACGTTCAACTGTGATGCTAAATGTCTGTTGTACCGAATAAATATTTCATAAATTAATTTATAATCATGGAGCGTTTCTGTATTATTTCTTCTACCCTCTAGGTACTGTAATAACTCTAATTCTATTTTGCTGTCCATAATTAGATGTTCTTAAAAGTAGTTGAATTTCAAAAAAGTAGTTAGCAATGAGTAGTTAAATATTTTTTATCTACTTTTTTCGAATATTTTATGTTGGCATAAAGTAATCGAGTATAACTACTGGGAGAACAAAAGTATTTAAAATACCACCACTTTTGCAACTAATTAATGCCCAGCTCTGGTTGGGCTTATTGTTCAGTCAAACGCTTCCCACACAGCATTTGATATCCACTGTATGGTCCCAGGCTGTCCTTAAGGGGATATGCAAAATCCCAGGGAAGGCCATATCCTGGACGACCTGGCATGTGACAGCCTATAAATATCCCGATGGGACTTTATTAGACCATCATGGGTAAGCCTATAGGGAAATCCTCAGGTTGGCCCAAAGTATTATCATTTAGTCTGCCGTAGGTTAACCCATAGGTAAATTCTTGGGTTGTCCTAAAAGGTAGCAGTACAGACCGCCATAGATCATCTTATGCGAAACACTTAGATTACTCGAAAACAACGGGCTTATTTTTCTAGAACTGTTTTCCTATACTCCTCTGGCTTACATATCGGGATATTCTGGGCACAGATTAGCTAATGTGACACGCTTTTCACTAGCATCATCACCATCTAAAGATCCAATAGAGCTACCATCCGAGTGTTTAACACAATTCAATCTAACCTCATTCTGTTTCATTCCTTCATGAATTGCATCGTGATATGAAGTTTTGCCATTAAACTTTCCTTTTCCTTTTCAGGCCCGGTTGTACAATGCGAGCTTAAGCTTCGGCTTAAGGTGAGCCGACGTTAAACCACGTCAGTTGCAAAACGACCATTGTACAATGCTGGCTTAGCCCCCCACTCCAAGCTTAACACGAGCTTACGTAAGCCGAAGCTTAACGAGCTTAGTTGAGGTTTAAACCTAATCTGATACAAGTGACATGATATATCAAGAAGGAACCTTCAAATTGCTTGTCACTTTATTAGGTCATATTTTTTTGGAAGATTTCTGTCTAATTTAGCAAAGAGAGCAAATGAAAGAACAGAGACAGAAACGGTCTTTGCCGAAATTTGACACAAACTGTCATAAGTGCCTAACCAAAAAAGGTAACTTTTCGGATGATTATGTTAGTACGTATTGCTTCATTGGTGCCAACTGTAGTGAATTTCATTATTAACCAAGTTTAACTAAGCGGACGATTGTACAACGGATGTCGACTTTAAGCCTGAGCTTAGCTAAGCTTAGGCTTAACAAAGCTCGTATTAAACCCGCATTTGTACAACCGGCCCTTAATGTTCCTATAGAATCTTGACTTGGACAATTCTACACCCACCTTGCGAAAATAAACAGGTTACCGAATGACTTGCGATTTGTGGTCTGTACTTGGGGGGCCCTTGGCGTGTCGGATGGTACAGATGGTAAAGGTATTGGAAGATATGATAAACGGCGAAAAAAGATCCAGGAACCAGGAACTACTGCAAGCTGCCAGCTTGCTTTGCTCAACTTTGCTGCAACTCACCTTCACCTTTCACCTCTTTCGTCTTTCTAATGTCAACACTGTCAAATGACAGATTTTGTATAAAGAAGGATATGGTCTTGCAGGGGTTTCCCTTGAACCGCCTCTTAGTATACAAGCTGACAATTTCCAAAACCGTCAACCTTAGGATATTCTCGTGATAGATGGTCCAGCGGGATATCCAAAGGATGTCCATGCCTGCCTGCCACAGAATATTCCAACAGGTTATCCTAGAGCAACCTAGGTTAGCCTACAGATCACCTATAGATGTCATTCTGGTCTTATTCCAAATTTGGGCGATTTGGCTACGGATGTCCTAGGGATATCGGGTGCCGTGTGTTTTTAAGGCAATGACGCGCAATTTTCGTGTCCAGCAAAAACCGGATGACGCTTGGTATTTCAGTTCTAGAGGCAGTTTGGAAACTTGTCATTGCATCATAACTCCAAAATGGGAGGTATAGGAGATAGAGGGGGGGGGTGTAAAAACGTGAAAAAAATCAAGTAACCGGATGAAAATGCGGTAGTATTTTAGTACACCTACCAACTAATGTTCTAAAAAATCGTCATTCGAAATCTGCGGGCGGTTTGCGTGTACCGATTTTTTTTTAATGAAAAAGAAAAAATCGCGACGAAACCGTCGGGACTTGATGAAAAACCCTTTGTTTTGTAGATAGCACAAAAATACTGTCATCCGTCTCTGCTGGGCAGTTTATGAGAAATATAAGCTTAAAGTTCGATTTATCACGTCATTTTCGTTAAAAATCATTAGAAAATTGTTAATATTGTTTCAAACGGATGACGCTTTTTATACAGTCATGTTCTTGGGAGGTCCAATTATGACATGCATCAATGTCATTCCGTTTTTATTATGTTTAACACCATTTTTCGACCCCTATAGGGGGTGACATTAATGAACACCTTCTGAAATGATACGGATACCCGAGCTGTAACATTGCTATAGATTAAATTTTTGTTTAGAGCAACAAATATGAGCCAGGTCCATGCAAACGGCCCTGCTGTAAACACTGGAAACCGAAGGACGGTGAATGTCAGTACGATCTGCCGTGTAAAGCGCATTGTTACAATCATCCACCAGGAATAAAACCGAGAGCGGAACGACAGCAAGCTTGCTAGAACGCCGAACCAGTCATCATTTTTAGCAACCGATGCCACAAAATGGTAGGTTCATGCAACATATGTATGGCTACCTAGCATTCTTCTTGGTTTGGACAAAGTCACTTACGTAACTAGAATGTTTCACTTACGGATGGAATCTGCATCTGATTTGTGTTGAACGGCCATCTTCACTAGTTCACGATTGCTCGAAGCCTTGATTTTCGGTCAAAAAGTGGGCGTTCTACATAGAGCACGGCGTTACGGCGTCCTTTAACGCCGCGTTACAGCGTTTCGTTGTTTGTACCAAACAAGTTTGTTTGACGGGTTATTGATACTGGAATAATACAATACAACAGAACGCTGTAACGCCCTCTGTTTGACCATGCCTTTAGTTCTTATTGAAGGTCATTATAGTGTCCTGAGTATGTCACGTGCAATCTTAGACGAAACCTCGGGTATCAACGCAAATCAGATGCACACAATTCGGAAGCAAATAATGATATACTTAGCATCATCCGACAACGTAATCAATCGCCAAATCACGCCGATATTTAGAATTTTTAAGTTCGTAGAACCATTGTAGAACTTATGAACTCCATGAGCTCCGTCGTTTGGAGTTGGAGCTGCTCCACAGATTCTGATGAGCATTGCTGCCAGACCCAACAGTAAGATCAAGCCCCAATTCTCTACAAAAGGTCACAACATCCTCCAGTTCCCTCTACGGAAAAGGATCCCTTGAATCGTAGGAAAGGTATAGCAAGCACACTACCACCCTCCTTTTCAATATTTGATTCTCACTGTAGCTAAGTCCTAGAGGTACAGTAATAATTCTTTCTTACTCATGTAATTTTTTTCAATGTTTTATTGAAAAACTTTCGAAATGCGAAGTACGCAAACTCAAAAGTGTACTTTTTCAATATGTATTCAATTATGAGCAGATTTGATTTCTTGAATTTTTTTAGTTCGACGCAGGGGTTTCATCTAAAAAAATAAAATCTACGTATGTCTCTGCATGGTGATATTGTCGTATTAATGATATTGTTGCGATCATGCAGAGAAATGGTTTTTATTTAAGCGAAAACCGTGCATCGGATTGAAAAAATCAAGTGTTCAACTTTGATTAGAAATTAGTGGCGATTTCAAAAATAATATTTATTTAAGGAGTAAAAGTGATACATTAAAAAATGCCTCTTCATAGTACATGTATGACGAATTTCATTAAAATATCTGAAGTGGTATTGTAGATATTAATAATAATTATATTTTTGAAAACTTTACCACCCTGTCCATACGTCAATACGTTCATATGAAGTTTTCTTCTTAGAATGGACCCAAAAATCGCCCCCATAAATATTGACATTCAATTAGGAAACACAGATAAAAGGTTATGCCTGGAACATTTACCAGTCTACGGAAAGGTCAAAACACATGTCTATACAGGGTGGGCCAATAGTGCGTGGACGGAGGATTGTGGGCTTACTAAAAAATATTTCAAAAATCTGTCACTTGATCACAGTTAGGACCCTTGAAGGCTATAACGTAAAAATATTTTCACTTAAATTTTGACGTTTATACAGGGTGATTCATATCAAACTTACATTTTTTTGAGTGGAACCCTCTATATATTATTGCATATTTGGATTCCTTGGTCAATTGTAATGTGACTTTATGTATCATACATGGACCTTTAAACGAACCGTTTAGGCGCAAATCACCATTTTTTGTATAAGTAGGTATCAGAAAAAAATTGAATATCGCAGCGATTATAAGACTTAGAAGGCCGTGACTTTGCGGTACGACTAAGCATGAAATGCGTCACCTAAGGTCAGACGGCTAAATTTGGATTCTTTTTGTACTTGGAGAAATCAGTAGATTAATTAAGGAAACTTCAATCACAGATAACTTGATTTTTTCAAATGGGAATGCCTATTTTGGTTTAAAGAATCAAATGTAAAATTTGATTACCTTTCTAACGATATCGCATTCTTGATATCAATCTTCTTTGGTTTTCATTTTATTTCAAATTCTTGGGAAAAATCGGTGTTTTTCAATTTTCCTGCGTGCAAGCAACCTAGTAGGCCATGAAAAATAAACAAAAGCTCGTTAATATGGAAGAAAGCAACTAACTTAGTAGAAAGATGCAAACGTACTCGAGTAGCGAGGCAAGAACATGAAAATTCCTTACAACACATCAGCTCTAACCGGAAACAACAGCGGCAAGATATCTAATGTCAATGAGTAGCTGGGGTATGACAGAAGTGTTTGTTTTACACAGCCTACTAGCTATTGAGGTCTACTAGAGCTTGGCAACTTTCCAAAACGATTAAAAATTTTGAAACAAAAAGAAAACTATCAGCGATTTTTGCTTACAGTCTAACATGTTTAGAATGAAATATCACATTTAATGGGATAAAAGAATAGTCATTTCCGTTTAGTTAAGTCGAAAGTAAAGATATCTCCAGCTGGAGCATTCAGAACAACTATGGATTGCTAGAATTTTTTTATTACGCTATGTTGTAATTGTGATTATTTCATGTAGTTTTCTGCAACTAATTTATGTTTTACAATTCAAACAGACTGCAGTTCAAGTTTCATTTTCCGCGATTTTGCTAATAAGCAGAAGAACCTACCGAAGAATTTGAAGGGTTCCAGTCAGAGGTATCATTACTTTTGACTTACGGAAATGGCTACTTTTTTATAGCAATAATGTGAAAATTTATTCAAATTTATTCAGAAGACATAGATATTCTACTGCCAGCAACAATCACTAGTAGTTTTCCTTTGATTAGATATTTTTTTACTAACTTTGGAAATTGGCTAATAGCTAGTAGGCTGTGAAAAATGAGCGTTCTTGTTACTGCTATTGTTTCTGGTTAGAGCTAATATGTTGTAAGGAATTTTCGTAATCTTGCCTCGCTGCTCTAGTTAGTTTGCATTTTTCTACCAAGTAAGTTGCTTTCTTCCATATTAACGAACTTTTGTTTATTTTTCATGGCCTGCTAGGTTGCTTGCATGCAGGAAAGTTGAAAAACACCGATTTGACTGAAAATTTGAATTAGAATGAAAACCAAAAAAGACTGATATCAAGAATGCTATATCGTTAGAAAGGTAATCAAATTTTACATTTGATTCTTTAAACCAAAATAGGCATTCCCATTTGAAAAAATCAAGTTATCTGTGATTGAAGTTTCCTTAATTTATCCTCTGATTTATCCAAGTACAAAAAGAATTCAAGCTTAGCGGTCTGACCTAAGGTGACGCATTTCATGCTTAGTCGTACCGCAAAGTCAAGGCCTTCTAAGTTTTATAATCGCTGCGATATTCAATTTTTTTCTGATACCTACTTATACCAAAAATGGTGATTTGCGTCTAAACGGTTCGTTTAAAGTTCCATGTGTGATACATAAATTCACACTAGAATTGACCAAGGAATCCAAATATGCAATAATAGATAGGGGGTTCCATTCAAAAAAATTTAAGTTTGATATGAATCACCCTGTATAAGCGTCAAAATTTGAGTGAAAATATTTTTACGTTATAGCCCTCAAGGGTCCCTATCATGATCAAGTGACAGATTTTTGAAATATTTTTTAGTAAGCCCACAATCCTCCGTCCACGCACTATTGGCCCACCCTGTATAGCAGACTATACACTAGACAGTGAATATTTTATCTTTTATAAGACAGCTACCTTTTTGAACGAAGTGCAAAGCAAAGTTTTGGGTACAATGAGAAAATTATAAAGGGCGTCGCCAGCCTAGGATCCGGGGCGGGAGGGGGTGGACTAGGCAATTTTTATAGCTTATAGAAAAACAAATTCTAATTAAATGGCGTAATGCGGTTGGGTACTTAAAAACGCGGCGAATACAAATTGGACAATAAGCAACAAAGCCGATGATAAAATGCTCGGGTTTTCATCTAGGGAAGGGGCACCTGCCCCCCCCCCTTGGCGACGCCATTGTTATACGAACAAAATTGGAAGAAATAAGGGTACACAAATTTCAGGTAAGAGGATTACTGTTGTGTTTTCATATAACGGGAAAGCACTGTCGGGCATATGTGTATTATTGAATTATAACAAAATAAAAAAATACAATGTAGTATTGGAGTGCCTCAATATAGGCGATCTGTTACGTACCTACTATGTACTCATATTTGATGAAGTTGTACAATCTTTGTCAATAATCTGCAAGCTATTGAAGTAAGATTGATTTTTCGATTTCTATATTTATACAACTCCAACATTTTAGGTTACTGTTAGAACCATTGGGTTTCCTCCACTTGTGTTCCTTGTCATTTTTAATGATATACAACTTGACATTTTCCGTATCCATAATTTTACCAAGAAAATATATTATGGTTTAAAGATAACGGTTTTTCCACCTACAATATTGTTATACTAAGATATGTTGCATGAACCAACTGTTACGATGCATCTAATTAACCATACACAGAGTCCTAGGAGGAATTCCAAAAAAAGAAATTGCACTTAGACTTTGGAGGTGAAGTCGATATCAAAAGAAATTATTTTGAGATTCGCATTTGTTGCAGAGCAATCAACTTTTTAAGTTCTGTTGTAAATATAATTAAAACGTGTGTGGCCCACCTTACTGAATTTGAATTTATTATTTACTTTATAGCAAAAAAAAAAACAAAGACCGACATTTAGTGTATGCAGGGTTACGTTCATAAGCACTTTTAATGTTTTTGTTCATTTTTTACTTCAACTTTTAGCAAAGACCATTACGTACAAATATGATACCTCCGTTGATAAAGCGGCCACACGCTACTGTTTTTGCCAATTTTGCAATCCTATTAAGCAGATTTAGGCCCGATTTTATCAACACGCATACTTAACAAAGACTTTGACAAAGCTTTTCTATTGGATGGTATTTAGCAAAAGCTTTCTATTGGGTATTGAGGGCTATGTTAATAAGTATCATCCAATAGTATTTTATCAATATTGAAAACAAAACGTCAAACCGGGTGACACTTTTGTCAAAAATATTTTAGAATTCATGGATCAAAATCATAGCAAGATATCAGAACAAAGCGATTAATTTGCAAATTAATGCCACATTTTTCATGTTTATATTATAATATTATATAATTACTAATTGCAAACTGCGATAATTTGTGACAGAATCATAAAAGTACCTAGTATCAATCACAGCAACTACCTTATTTAATAATTACAAATCCCACCTCCGTCAGTCAGATGGATTATAGAAAAAAATATACATACTTTTATGAAGAATCAATCTTTCATTTACTGGATGCATGTTTGTTATAGACCATCTTATAGAAATATTCACAGAGGATCTAAAGATGCAGCATTTATCATATAAAATAATTATAAGGTTATAGGCAGCTAAATAATGAGCTTTGCCGTTCTGGAGAGGCAACCAGTAATGCACATAAACGCTTGGAAAATAGCTTGCCTAACAGTTAAGGTGGTTCGTCACGTTTTCGTCACGTTTTATAAACGGTTTATATTTCCAGTAATAGCTATTTTTTATCGATGTTATATTGTCATGCCTTCTAAGAGGGTGTATTTCGTTGAATGTATATGGTTTTTTCGAGGATTGTGGGTATTTTTTGTACTGGATTTCTTGAATTTTATTTCAATAATATTTCAAAATATAGCGATACTAGAACTTTCTAATTTTGTTCTTATAATTAGTGACACAATATGTTCCGACTGACGCTAAGTTTTTTTGAAAAACTTGATTTTTCAAAAAGATACTTTGCTTAGTTTTTTAATTTATTTCTTTTTACGCCATTTCTGAGCGTAGCACAACGCAATGGTAGATATTCAGTCAAATAAAAAAAACTTTTTTTCGATATCTCTAATAATAACGGAAAGATTGATGAAAAACTATCAAAAAATCGGTTCCGACACGCCTCCCACTGATCCGTCCTCCTTAGAGTGAGACAGAGAACTTTAGGCTGGCCGATAACAAGAAATAACCGGCCTTGATGCCAAACTGTCAAAGAGAAGGATATTCCAGGAAATAGTTACTGGAAACGTGTTTATGAGTTATGCGGATATTATGTGATAAGCGATGTTACCATATATACATTTGTCTACATAATATATTCACATAGCAATGTTCGATTGTTTGATTTTTTTTCATTCTATCTGAAAACTGGAAAACACTTATACCTGTGCAACTAGCCGCGTGCCACCACGGTATCTTAGACGAATAGCTAAAGCAAATGATATATCGATTCAAAAAATGATACATGAATTAGTTTTAGAATATTATTGTGGCTTCCTAGCAAGTTGAGCGGTGCCCCATGGGTCAAATAATAAGAAATCATAGTTACTTCCAGGCGAGTTCTTGTTTGAGGGATGTCTCGCGTCGCATCGCCGCCGCGCAGCGTCGGCAGGCGTATGGCGTGGAGCGGCCCGCGCGGCGGCTTTCGCAAAGCGTTTGAGGTGACGCCGCTAAGAGTGGCCCGCCCGTATGTAACCGTGGTGGTTACAAAGCTGCCGCCGCGGACCCCTTTTTTATATGTAGAGGTAGTGCTGTTTACCACAGAGATAATTCGATTTTTTCCTTGCAATTTGTAAATGCTGAGACACATATATACATTGTCTTCTATTCTTCTCCAGAATATTTATTTAGTTTTCTGGAGACTGTTCTTCAGAGTGTTGTTATTAGTGGTTTGTCTGCATTTACCCGTAGTTCGCCTTCATTGTTTCATTGTTGCTTCATTTGTTGATCACTTTAGATGTTTTCCTGAATATTCTCAGGTCACTGTTCAGATTTTTCATTTGTTTTTCTATTTGTTCATATTCGAGTGCTGAAAGCTTGAATTTTTTGGCACCTCAGTTGTTGATAATCCTTACTTTACGAAACGTTGTTTTAACTTTTATTACATTTTGATATAGGTATCATCATGAATTATTGAAGGGTTGTAATCTTTAAATTCTAGCTAACTATTTCAGGTTTTACTTTTTTTCAGGAACATAAATGTACTGCTGAAATTAATAATTCTGATGTCATTCTTGCTCGGGCCACCACAAGTTGTAGTGCCCGATGCATTTTTCTAAACGCCACATGCATCATAAATGGGATCGAGCATAACGACGGGCTAAACGAATTTTGCGCACCGTATCGCAGATATCTTTATACTTGATTAAACTCTGAAGAAAAAAATAATAAATGAATAAAACGTAGAAGGTAAAATGACTGATTCGCTTTTCCAATATATATTTATATTATCATTCAATTTCCAGATTGTATGTAGAGTATTCCATCTTTTTTTTCAAATAATGTAAATTTCTATAGACTCGCATTATTTGCAAGTATACACGCCGGTTAGGGTGGGGGTACTAAACGCTATCAAAATCGGTCCAGTACTAGTAGCTAGGTACTGAAATTACGATAATCATAATACATTATAATAGTCCGCTGATGTTTGTCACATCCACGTCCATAGGTATATCTTCAAATGCAATGGTCGAGTGGGCCTGTTTTTTATCATAAGTTCTATGTGAATACAAAAATAGTTGCAACTCGCCCCTCAAGCAACTCTCCCAGCGATCCTAATTATTAATATGGTCCTTACCGAAAAAAAAACTAAATATTATTAGAAATCCCTAAAACGCTAAAAAAATAAATTAGGAGCTGTTCTGGTAATTTTCATTTTCCGACAGAAAATTGTAGCCGCGCAGCGGTTACTGAGATGATGCTAGTAGAAAAATGACGGCAGATAGATAGAGGGGCACACCGACTGAAATCAGTGACATTATTAAATCTTCATTATGGCGTGTAGACTCCACAAAACGTCAAAAAACATAATTATCTCTATACGAAAAATGTTTCGCAGTTACAATACTTACTCATCTCACCTGTGTGATTGTGGGGAAGTAATAAGTAGTAGGTAGGTATACAATAAATATGTTATGCTAATACCGCAAATGTATTTTGCTCCTACGGCCCATCACCAAGCATCTCAATTCATTTTAGCTCTTTTTTACCTGGCTACATAGGTACATATTTTCAAATTAGGTATTCATCATCTTCTTTGACCCATCAGCCAAGCAGCCAGAATTTGCATTTTATAAATTCTAAAAATACTAGGTACTAATATTCAATTTCATTTTTAACCACATGTCGCACCCTGTAAAATGTTTTCAAATCGCTATCGTACAAATAAATAACCGTCAACCTTATATCTGATGAAATTTTCAAACTTCCAGCAAAGACATACATACATACATTGAACAAATTTATCAATAGTAACAAAATACCAATTATCCGAAAATAAGATACACAAACCCTCTTGTATAATGCCCACTTGCGAAATAATACAACAGTTCCTAAGCCTAGCCCTTCCCCAATTCAAAGTTTACAGATTACTCATATCGCATATCCCAAATGATGGAATACGGACGGCCACGTGTGCTGTTGCTTGGCCTTTGAGGGCAAGCCGACGATTTTTTGTTGTCGGCACGGGTGTCGGATCGGTGTCCACAAAGGTTATCGGACAAGGCAAAGATTGGGGATCCCGTCGGGTGGTTCTTTGAGCATCCTTGGCAACGTTGCTGTCGCGGCCATGGCTCTTTTCTGTATTTCTAGCAGAAACTAGGAGGAGCTTCTAAATAATGCTGGGTTGTATACAGATGCTGCCCTCTCGCGGATTTAGCTTACTAGACAACGTGACGAACCACGTTAAATCGTTTGTTTAACTTTTGAAATGTAACAAAGTGCTATGTTCACCCCTTTTTACTACAAAACAAAGATCTATTGCATGTATTTATAATTATTATCGATAGTAAGTTGTTTTATCCAAATAATGCAATGAGTGAATTTCTTGTCGTCATATCATTTAATACAGCATGAAACCAGCGATCAAATGGAAATGGAATCTGGAATCTGATTGGTTGAGATTAGCAATTGCTAAACTTTTGATTAAACAAGAAAATGCAATTTTTCACCCACTTTAGGGTGGAAAATCAGACTGGAAAAGATGCTAGATGATTTACAATGCTCGATTGTATATAAAGTATGTCATTTTTGAGCTTTTTGAGGTCAACTTCAAGAGAAATCAATAATTTTCAGAGTACTTTGACAGATGCATGTTCTTGAAAGAGCTGCTCTGATTGGTCAGTCTTTGTTAAATTGCGCATGTTGATAAAATCGGGCCTTAAAGTTTTAAATATTACGAATAAAAATAATTCAAACATATGTATAATATAAGTTGGTGCCAGAAATTATTCCTCTGTGTTTCGGATTCGTCTTGAGACTCTGTTTATACCGTATCACAGCTTAGAGGAGGTCCAATCAGCCTTCCAGAATATATTGTTCAAGTCATTAACTCGTATATCATTGTTCCAGAAGCCGAAATGCTAAGCAAAATATCAATGAAAATGCAGACGAAAGTGATGAAGCTCAAGTGTGGAAAAAGAGTGATTGCCGAATTCATCAGTGCATCAAAATGCTTCAGAACCATCTGAAGTTTCCATGCTTGGAAATCATCGAATACTTAATGACACTGACTTGACAATGGATTTAGACAGATGGCATTGGAAGAAGACGATGCATTTCGATACTGGAGGTTGTCGTAATGATACAAAAAAATCAAACCTTGTGACAATTAGCTGAATAACTGAGCTATATTATTACATGATTGGGAATTTTTGAGAGGCGGAGTAGACGAGACTTTTTAAAACAATCACCTGATTAGCTGGGTTATATTTTCGTATAATAAGCGATATCAAAAACACAATACCGGCTACGCTACTACTTAAAGTGCATGATCATGCTAAATCTAATGTACTAAGTTCTAAATTTAGCATAGCTTAAAGTTTGCTAATGTCAGTTTCCCAGCTATAGAGACTAAATTTAGACGCTAGTTTTAGCATAATTTAAACCCTTTGCTTTCACCAAGATAGTCTTTCCAAAAGTTGACGGTACTAGCATGGTATTTGACGGTACTAGCATGTTAATTTTATTGGGCGAGCAGCCCATTTATATTTGATACACCTCAATTCAATCAAATGAGTCATTTAAATGATGTGCAATCATTTGGGTTGGTGTCAGAATATATATAGGAAACTATAGTGTATAAAACATGGGATTAAATGTACTTTCGATTTGCCTTCTCTTTGAAGTTCCAGATTAAATCAATTTGCATTATTACTTTAGTTACTTTACCCTTCTATGCTACCATTCAACGTCTTAACAAGAACGGTTAATAGATTTTGTTATCTATCCTGAAAACTAAACGTATTAAGGACTTATGAAGTACCAAAGTATAGTAGAAATAAAAGTAAGAAGTAAGTGAAGTAAGTATATCTAACATACAAGTGAATAAATTGTAGATACTCTAGGATGACCCCTATTTAAAGCAGAACCTTGCGTAACGACAATAGAAATTAAAATGACGCACTACCAACAAAATCAACATGTTGGATTTCTTAAAACCTTTGGAAATGTAAATCTGACCAATTTTAAGAAATGTAACATTGTTTACCGTATCTAACAAGTATTTAAAAAACAATGTGATTGTGAAAAAACGTAGTTCTGCTTCTTTGGTAGATTGTGATATTGTCTATTTTAAACAACGTTTGTGAATTCTATGGTGCTAAAGAGAACGCTTACGATGATAAACATTCTAACGTTAACAACTAATATACAAGCAGTGCCAATCTTTCTCTTATACGAATTTAGTAACTTGTTTTATTTAGCAATGTTTTGGTAATTGCATTTTTCTCCTGTCGTGCATGTTACTATAGCATTTCTAACAAAATAATTCATACCTTACAACAATAGACTAAGCTGAAATTCTTCTGTGCACGGTAAATTTTCCAAGAGTGTTGCTTCCCAAAAAATTAACTTTAGTCACTTTTTGAAGGTTAGTGGATATTCAAATTTTAATTAAAGTATTGTACATATACGCAGTATTTTCGTTTGCTTAATTCCTCAGTTAGGTTAAGAAAAATTGATATTTTAGGACAATAATTTAATGAAAAATTATTCAATAAGTTAATTTTGTTCGTAAAAACTACTTTGCCTCAAATTCTTCAAAAACTGTGAATAAGTTCCATGTAAATAAATTAGTGTAAGTTAAGTGAAATTAGTTTTTTATTTATATTTAAATATATTGCCATCCCATTTTAATGGTCGATTTTTAAAATAGTTTTTGGTCCAATTAATTTGCATATACAATTATTGGGTTCTATAAAATTTTATTTAAGTTATGGTCATCGTTCTAAACTTTGCAAATAGATAATTTATAAAATTTTCAGATATCGTCTTTGTAAGTGACTAAATATACTTTTTAAAATCAACTTGCTTGTTCCTGTAAACAAAACCTAGATTCAAGATTTTTTTTTCTCGAAACGCTATGCGTATCGGTTTTTATTTTGGACATTGTTAACGTATCTTGAAGTCAACGTATCATCATGATGAAAGAAAAAAATGCGCGTCAGACTTCAAAGCTCAAAGGTCAAGACTGCCCAAAGGAAGGCAGTGCTTGAGATACCAGCTGAAAAAAACATAAAAATAGTTTCAAGCCTAACATCAAACGCTACAGCTGTGGTTGGAGCAATAGCTTTTTTGCAGAAGACTGGAAGAAGGAACATAAGAAGCGGTTTAACAATCTTCCCGATTCATCAAAAACGTTACCAACAATCTGGCTAGAGGAGTTGAGTTGGGAATTTTGAAGAAACATGCGGGTGTGTACAAAATAGAAGACTTGGCTATTAAAAGAGAAGGAAAATGAAGAAATCAAGAAGGGCTCAGACGAAACCAAGAAGTAAACATAAGCTGAGTAAGCAGAGAAGAGACCCAAGGGATAGTGATACGGTTATTTCACCACCTGAGCAAACTCAGCAGTAACTCACTGTGGTGTGATATCCTAAAAATGTGTAATGCACCTTACCTAGATAATAATATAATAACTTCCATCCTATCGTTAGTTATTCAGGTGATTGTTTTATGTTGGGCAAGAATTGGTTTTCGTAATTGAATTGACATTGTTCTTGATCTATAATATAAATACAAAAGTTCCTCAAATCTCACTATCTTCAGTACGCAGTCCTGTGATATTGATTAAATTATTTCAAGATGAAACTTTATTCAACTCAAACTAAAAATGCCTATACAAATTGAAAACAATCTCAGCACGTCTCTTACACATCACCAACTGACTCTAAGCTAACATGTTTAACGAACGAATTTGTCACATACTCTTATAAGTATCGAAATGCAAAAAATTGCAAAATATATATTAAAAAGCCATCCACCTGTCCAGGATCTTACAGGTGCCATCTGTCTAAATTTCATGAGGGAATTGCTTGTAACCACAAGCCAATATGTTTTCATACTCATTTGTCCTGAAATTATATATTAGAAAAAATCAAAAATAAAGCTATCTCTCATGAACGTGTTTCTGTATTTTTTAGAAAAATCTAAGGGCCGGTTTCACCGGTCCCTGATAAGTTTCCGATAGCCTATAGGTCTGTTTTTACAGAGAATCACAAACCAGTCAGAGCCAATCAGTATTCCCCACTGCAGTTGTCAAACTATTTCTGAATAGTACTGGCCAATCGAATTGACGCTGACTAGTTTGTGATTGCTGTAAAAACAGACCTTATATGTCAGATAACCTATACCTATATAGCATTGCCTGTGAAACCGGTCCTAAAGGTGCATATTTCAAGCTAAGCACATAATCGAAGGTAACCCCGACCACTGGCGGCTGGTACTGAAGAGCACACAGAGGCACATGCCCACCCAACCGTACAGAAAAATGACAATAAATAATATAGTTATCATTCAGTACTTTATTCCTTTATTATTTCATATTTTTGCGTTACCTCATTATACGACTATGCATATAGGGTGTCCGGATATTCGACCCACAACACTTGACAGGTGATAATCCTCACATTGAGATAGGAACACGAAGCCTGCTTAATATTTGTCAGGTTGTCAGTTTTACTTTTTTTTTTCGTTTTTTCTCAATTATTCCACAATTCCGTATCCTTTCAGAAGGCGTTCGATAATGTCACCCTTATAGGGGTTGAAAATGAAAACATAATAAAAATGGATGACATTGATGCATAATTAAAGTTGGACCTCCCAAAAACAAGTATAAAGAACGTCATACGTTTTAAACAATGGTTGCATTCAGCAGAAAGATCGGGAGCCGCTACTTTTGTAGACGCCACATCTCCAACAGCTGGCGTTCTGCTGAAAAGCATTATTTGTGCGCTCTGAGATATCACGATAAATAGTTTGTGACGCCTGTCAGTTGTCAGTGAAATGTCAAACGAGTGGTCACATTTGAGATTAAAAATAAAAAATGTCAGATTGTATCAAAGTTTTGGACTGTGTAAAGTAGTGTGTACTTTTTCTTTTAAATATGACAACATAACCTATAACAAGTGTCATAACATCGCTTACAAGGGGTCAAAAGTAGCTTATTCCGCTCCGCTCCAAGTGAGCGTACTTTTCTATCTCTACAAAAAAATGCTGGAGCGGTAGCTGCTAGGTAGCGCACGCGTTCAGCAGAAAATTTGGTAGCTGCTCCGCAACTGTTGAGTCCCCTGAATGCACCCAATATGAAATTTTTTTTAACGATTTTTAACAAAAATGACGTGAAAAATCAAACCTCAAACTCATATTTCTCATAAACTTCCCAGCAGAAACGGATGACAGTATTTTTTGTGTTACTTACAAAACAAAGAATTTTCCAGTCCCGATCGGTTTCGTCGCGATTCTTTTTTTTCCATTAAAAAAAAAATCGGTACGCGCAAACCACCCGCAGATTTCGGATGACGATTTTTTTGGAACATTAGTCGGTAGGCGTAATGTGTAATAAATGCTGCCGCATTTTTATTCGGTTACTTAACGATTTTTTTTCACGTTTTAACACCCCCCCCCCCACCAATACCTCCTATCCCTCCCATTTTGGAGCTATGGTGCAATGGCAAAAAGGTTTTCAAACTGCTTGCTGGACACGAAAATTACGAGTCATTGCCTTAACTATTATAGTTCTTAACAACCAGATTACGAGCATGCCGCTTAGGCTAGAGGAATTCATTCCTCAACATGAAGGGCTCACCCATTATTGATTGACCTTTTATTTTTTTATCAATTATGGCACAAGGGTTCGTTTATTATTGCCTCTAGTCCTGACGCATTGCACGAACTGCATTTTTTTTTCTCAGTGTTCGGATTTCACTTGCGAGTGGTATTATAGGTTTCGACGATCTCTTCATCGACGTATAAACCATAATTCTACAATGGTCTGCCTATCTTAAGATATAGTCTAGAGCTCCGAATAATTCTTTGACGTTATAATTTTGACAAAAAAAAGAGGAAAGAATTTTTTTGAGCAAATTCAAACGGCGATCTCACTGTGGAATTTTATGAAATTTGTTAGTATAAAAATTTAATTTTTTTATTTGACAAAACCGGATTTTTCCCGGACTATAATCAACAAATTCAACATTTAATCGTAAAAAAAAGAAAAAAAGTTGTTAACCGCGGTGAGAATCGAACCCACGCCCTTTCGGACTGGTGCCTAGCGTCTTAACCGCTCGGCCACGCTGTCTGTGCTTCAGGAATATCAATACACCGTACATAATACGTCGTCAGTTACCTGTCGTAATTTAATTCAATTTTTTAAAAACCGGAAGCGATATTGACAAAACCAGATTTTTCCCGGACTAGTTTTTTCATGCTGATTCCGAATCTGTATTTAGTTTTTCTCTATAGCATCTGTAGTTTTGGTTATCTTTTGTATACGGACAGACACAGGCTCTGCATAAGCTCTCTTCAGTGAAAGATGGCGTCAGATTTTTTGCTTTTTAGCTACAGAAATTATACAAAAAAAATGTAACAGCATGTGACCACGGCAATGAAAGTTTTAGCATAAATACAACTAACAAAGATAAGAGTTTTTCTTGACTATATTTAAAAACGTCTATGTACAACACACTAGCACTATAAATATAACACAGTTAATTGCCTATAAACTAGTTAGACTGTATGTAACTTACATGGCAACAAGCTTTACCTACATTTTATAATCCAGGCATAATGAATGCTACATTATCCAAAGTACTCATCAACTGCTCTGGGCTGCAACAGTTTTCCTGTAACTCTGGTATTTGCTGGGTGAGGCATAGTAGAGGCCCCAGGGCACAGAGGAGGGAATCCAAAAGGACAGACAGACTACCAGAAACAGCAATCTGACCCTATAGAAGAAAATTAAATGAAATATATCACTTGGAATAAGACAAAATTATTGGTCATTTTTAAAACCATAGCCGTTTATCTCAAAAGATCAAATAGGGTTTTTCACTGGTTGCACACGGGCTGCACTGGATTTCTGTTTTGCATTTCACTGAAAATTCCAGTGCAAAATTTTTTAAGTGCACTCGTTTCACTGGCATTTCTGCACTCGGAGCGGTCGAACTGAGTGCAATAATTTCGCACCGGTTTCAAAGTGAGTGTCGTGGAAGTGAACCAAGAAAATGACAGTAGGTTTGAGCGGGAAACTTCAAATCATAGAATTTTGTTTCACCTATTCAAACTTTCGATCTTTTAATACGGTAATTCTTCTTAGGGTGCCATGCAGATTCCTGCGTAGGCGTTCATTTTTTCTCTCATCAGATCATCCTATTCATTGCAGCCCTCTGTAATTACTGGAAGTCGCTTATTCCTGTCCAGTGACGGATGTTTCTCAGCCATGATAGCTTTTTTATTCCAATTCCTCTTCTCCTTCCTTCCATCTTACCTTGAAGAATGAGACGCTGGAGGTGATGGCGTTCCCCAAGCATTATGTGGCCTAGGTAAGCTATTTTCCTCTTCCTTATAACCTCAAAAAGTTCTCGTGCTGCTAAGCCAGCTCTCTGAAGAACGTTCTCATTTCTCACATGGTCGACCCAGGACACTCTCAGCATTCGTCGCAGAATCCACATTTCGAACGCTTCAATCTTATTTACAATGGCTGCCTTCAGCATCCATGCCTCGACGCCATACAATAGGGTGGACCAAACATAACACTTCATCATCCTGTATCTGAGACCGAGGTTAAAATTTTTGTTGGTAAGAAATTTCCGAAGTTTAAGGAAAATTGTCCTAGCTTGTTCAATTCTGCATCTTATCTCCTGATTTGGCTCCCATCTTTCGTTTACCATGTATCCCAGATATTAAATTTGCTGACTCGTTCGATGTCCCCTCCATTCAAGTGGATTCGGGTGTTTGGGATATGGTTTCCGCTAACCACCATGAACTTGGCTTTGTCGATGTTTATTTTCAGACCCAGTCTCTGGCCTTCCTCATTTACGCGGCTCAGTAGAATTTGAAGGTCATTCACATTGTCCGCTAGTATCTAGTGTCATCTGCATATCGGAGATTGTTGATTGGAAATCCGTTTATTTTAATGCCGATAGGGCTATCTAAGGTTGCTTCAGCAAATGCTTTCTCCACATATAAGTTGAATAATACGGTAATACCTAGTTGATTTTCACTATTTTCAGTCAGAATGAGTAGAGTGGGCGAAAAAATCTAACTTTTAATTTCCTTGTTTGAATTGGCAGAATCCAGCTCATCTTCTGAAAATGAACAAATAATGTGTTCAGGAAGAAATTCGGGAAAAAAAATTCCCAGAAATAACAATTACGTGGAAACTATTAACCAGTTTTCAAACAAACGAGTAAGTAGTATATGCAAATATTGCTGTCAAAACAAGTTGTTGTTTCTTGATGCGTATTCCAATGAAAGAACCCAGTGCAAAAGTGATACCCTTGGTGAACTTTTCCAGTGTTCTCCACTCGCACGGAGTGCACTAAAATGTGCCCAGTGAAAAAAGTTAAAAGTCAAACAGTTTTTAAAATGTGCCCAGTGAAAAACGCTAAAAGTCAAACAGCGTTGGTTGGTGGACTCCAACCGCTAAGAAGGCGCTATCTGTCATTGCTAACAACATTGCGATTGTTATGTTTGACAGTGAAATTAGGAAGTGTCTGAACGTCTGATTTGTGCCAAAAATTGTATTTAGTTGCTGTGTTCTGGATACGGTATCGGAAATAAAATTATGAATTGTTTTCCTACAAAGGATGAACAGATAAATTGGGGTTGTAAAAACCTTTGTAGGATAAATGATAAAAACATGCATTATCATAGGTTTGCGGGATGTGGTTTCAAAGAATCGGAAACGACGCCTTAAAGACAAAGGAGAGGAGTATGATAACCAAAAGTGGCTTATTTTGGAAATTTGTATTCTCAGCTAAGGTATGACTTTTATTTATGGCATTATCAGAAATATAAAACTCGCAAGCGAAATCCGAACACCTAGAAAAAGGGTTATTTGCATTGAAAATTTGAACACAGCTTGACAGTACCATCTCTAGTACGTAACACTTTTTGTTCATTCAGACGCTATTTACCTACATGGCACCTCAAAAAACTAAAAATAGACGTGTAAAAACAAAGCATGGCTTTGTGACGATGCAAAAACAATAATATTTGTTGCAAATGTGGTGAGAGAGTACTTGGCTGTGTGAAGATGCCCCCGAGAAGACGACAGCTCCAGTTTACGCAGTTAAGCCCCTTTGAACGGGGTCGGATTGGAGGTCAACGAGAACGTGGTGCTTCTTTCAGAGCTATTGCTGTAACCATGGGGCGTAGCGCGGCTACAATTGTAGCAGATGGCGCGCATGGATCGCACAAGGGCGAATGCAGCGACCTAGAGGTTCTGGAGCACGTAGAAGAACTACAGACCGGCAAGATCGTCATCTACGGCTACTGGCCCTTCGAGACAGAATGCGATCCACTCGAGCTGTTGCTGACGCTTGGTACGCAGCTATAGGGAGGCTTCTCGAATCCGCACGGTGTACCGCAGATTGAGTGAAATGGGCTTAGGATCATATCGTCCACATCTCTACATCTAGTGCTTCCACTCCCTGCAACTCATCGTCGCCAACGGTTAGATTGGTGCCAAGAACAGCGACAATGGCATGCTGAGTGGCATCAGACGACCTTCTCTGACGAATCCAGGTTTTTTCTGGGGGCACATGACGGACGCCAACGCGTAAGACGACGACAGGGTGAACGACGTGATCTCCAGTTTGCTTTTGAGCGCCATGTACACCGTCCTAATGGTTTGATGGTTTGGGGTACCATTGCATTCAACAGAAAGTCACCTTTACTTGTGATTCGTGGCACAATGACTGCAAAACGTTATGTGAATGAGGTGTTAGCACCAATTGCCGTTCCATATGTCTGAGGCCTCGAAGAGGGTTTCTTCCAACAAGATAATGCACGACCCCATATTGCAAGGGTATCGATGAGGTTCCTACAGGAAGCTGAGGTCAGGGTGCTCCCATGGCCTCCACGATCACCCGATTTATCGCCAATTGAAAGAGTATGGGATTGGATGGGTCGATATATAGGCGATTTACACAATCGTCCGACCACGCTGGACGAACTGGAACATGCTGTGAGGGCAGCTTGGGAGGTTGTACCTTTAGAGTTTATCAACAACCAGATTACGAGCATGCCGCGTAGGCTAGAGGAGTGCATTGGTCAACATGGAGGGCCCACCCATTGTTGATCTGTTGTATTTTTTTATAAACTAATTATGGCAAATGAATTCGTTTATTATTGTATTTAGTCCTATCGCGTTTCATCAACCGCAACCCTTTTTTTCTCAATGTTTAGATTTCACTTGCGAATACTCGCAACATATACATATTCTGCTGACTTTAGTGATGTACAGCCCTGTGTGGCCCGTACCCATATAGTCGCACATTTTACCTCATGTTCCTTCAATCGTTCTCCGATTATCGTCAGGCTTTCTCCTAGTAACTTTAGATGAGCAGCGACATCTATTGGTTTAATTCCATTGCCCTTATATCCAATATCCTTTCCTCTAGGACTGGGAGGCGACAGATTGATTTCATAGCCACTAGTGTTTGAAAATGTGGCTGCTTGCAGTTGAGCAGGTTTGTGTGTCGGAGTTCTTTTTCCAGCTGATTTGCTGCCTAGTTAGAAAAAAATTATAATTCAATTTCATTTGACGTAGCTATATAAAACTTAGTATTTGTACTCGTATTTTCGTGATCATTGTTCAATGGCTTCGATGTTACGCCAATTATTATTAGTTTTGTAAAACGGCAAGTGTTTGTTTTTTTTCTATCAATGATCATATGTCTTATAAAGAAGCCTTTAATTTCAATGAGCTTTTAGCCTGTAAGATTCTTATTTAAGAGTATATATCTATGAATTATCCTATCCTGGCTTACCTTTCACTTTGTCTGCTTTCATTATTTTTCCATCTTTGATGACAAGCTTTTTTTTCGAAGAGCCAGTGTCCAATCTCCTGAAACCACCTTCATCACCTTCGAAATCACTATCTGATTCCACAGATTCGTCTATGCTCGACTCTGTGGTATTTGTTGGTTGCTCATATTCGCTGTTATACTCTGAACCACTATCTTCCATGTCGTAGTGATCATAATTGCCCTCCTTAAAAAGTCAAATAAACACATCCTCTTATATGTACATAAGATTACTTAAAAAACATGTCAATGTATTCAACAACTTCTTCGATAGTTCTTGTCTATCTTAACTATCCTATACCATATCCTGACAATATCTATAAAGCTGTATGATGAATAGAACATGAGTGTCATACTGAATTTAAAAAAAAACTTAAACGGATTTGATTTTTATTATATGGGGCCCTTCAGGGCTTCCCTAAAGATCATTTTCAAAGTGACTCAAATGTATACCCTGCCATATAATGCCACTAAAAATCTAATCCACAAAAATGCTCTCCACCCCGACCCGCCCCACCTTGACAAGACGACCACGAATATTTTGTTGCTGATCACGTCTCACGGTTAAGCAAAATTAAAAGGTGGCAAACCTTCTCTGGACCCCCAAAAACTAAACCTGAATAAGTGCCTATTGGCCTGTGAAGCCTGGTAAATTTTGACGAACTTATTACAATCATCAAGGTAAGATAACCACATACAAAAGCTAATTTTTTGCACTTTTCAAAAACAACAAATTCTTCCAACAGTGTTTAGTTATAACAAACATAACCGATTGGAAATATTTTTTTCCAATACTATTCTGACAATAGATCGATGTTCAAAAATTTAATTAACTTGAATACTATAAGGGTCAATCATATATATTTATTTTTCCCGCTAAGCAATCACATTTTGATTTTGTACCTTCTTAGGAGAAGATTCAAAGCTTTCTGTTTTTCTTTGTGCTGGCAAAGCTGATCTCTTATTGTAGCTTCTTTCAATTTCATCTGGAGATTCGAAATCCATCAATTTTGAAGACTTTTTACGTACCCTACCACTTCTAGAAACACCTGTCACTTCTAGATCTGAAAGATTACAAATAATATTACTGCACTTATTAACATTTATGTGCATTGATTGATGAGCATAGATGAAAACTTTGTTACCTTGTCAGAGGGAAATCAAAGTGCTACACTAAAAACAACTTTGTAGACATGACTGATATGATTTTTTTTATAACTGAGCAGACCGCGTAGGCAATGCCTAAATACCAGAGTACCGCGGCTGCTGAGAAAGGGTTATGTTCGGGGAAGTTTGTCAACGCGAGATTTGAATGAGCCAATACCCGCAGGCCCAATCTACATCTTCTGGCAGTCCATTCCAAGCCTTGCACGCCCTAGGAATAAATGTGCGGTTGTACCGCTCAGTTCTTGATGTATGAAGAACGACCGTCTTAGGATAAGATGCAGCGGTCGCACGGGTACATCTGATAGGAACAGTGAGCGGCAGAACGATAGAGGATAGCTCAGAGGAGCAGATTCCGTTGGAATATCGGTAGAATAGTGAGGTCACCAACAACACGCCGGTAAGAAAGTGACTGAAGGTGGCGCGTTAAGGCCGAATCGCCAATTAGTCGAATTCCCCTTCTCTGGACGGCATCTAGTATAGACAGGGTAGTAGGGGCAGCAGCTCCCCAGACATGAGAGCAATACTCCAGGCAAGGTCTTATCTGGGCTTTATATAGCGTGAGAAGGTTACATGGTGAGAAATACTTTCTAGCTCTAAATAGGTACCCAAGCTTTTTACCAGCAGTTGTTGCAATTGACGTGACGTGTTCGTACCAGATCAGATTTTCTGTAATGTTGACTCCTAACAGCTTGAATGAGTGACTCCTTGGCAGAGCCCGGTTGTTCATTAGAACCTGGTGTTGGCTTGGGCACTTCTTGTTTGATAGCGTACAATACTGGGCCTTAGAGGCATTAAATTTAACCATATCCTTAAGCCCCCAAGCGGTAATGGTATCGAGATCCTTTGAAAGTGAAGCTGCCACTGCCAGTCTTCTGCGTTCCAGCTCGACCACAGAGATCAGTCTATTGCTCATGATGCCTGCATGCAGCGTACTGTCATCCGCAAAACTGTGGATTGGGTTTGTAGTGCTAGAGAGTAGATCGTTAATGTGAAGCAGAAACAATGTTGGAGTCAATACCGATCCCTGCGGAACCCCGGCATTGATGCTATGGAAAGAAGAGGAAAAGCCGTCTACCACGACAGAGATTTTCCGACCTGAGAGGAAGTCTGCGAGCCAACCGCAAAGCTTAACAGGGAGCCCATAAGACGGGAGCTTGTTTAGGAGAGCAGCATGCCACAGTTGATCGAATGTCTTTGAAATATCGAGAGCAACGACGCCAAATGACTGGATGAGTTTGCTCCACACATGTGTGACGTAAGCCAGGAGATCTCCAGTTGATCTTTGGTGTCGGAATCCATATTGTCTGTCGTTGATTAAGTGATGGAGCTCTAGGTATTTAATGAGCTCTTGAAGGTTGAAGCATTTCTCCATCACTTTACTGATTACAGAAAGCAGAGCTATAAGTCTGTAGTTGATCGAATCAGTTTTGGATCCCTTTTTTGGCACCGGCTGAATGCAAGCTGTTTTCCAGTCTTTTGGGAAAATGCCGGAATCGTAAGACATCCGAAAGAGGCGGGTAAATATGGAAGCGAGCTCCGGTGCGCACTTCTTCACAACAATGGAGGGGATCATGTCGGGCCTTATTGATGTCAAGTGACTACAGCACCTTGCGAACTATTTTTGTTCTGAACGTTATTTCACTCATGGCTTGGGGTACTCTCGGTATGGATGGTAACTGGGCACTGGATGGGACTTTTACAGTGGAGTGTGGAGTTTGCTGCAAATGTCTTGGAAAATATTTCGGCCTTGTCCTTCGAAGCAGTTGCTACTGTTCCATCCGCACATGTGATCGGTGGGAAGCTACTCCTCGAGAAGTTACCCTTTATTTGTTTGACCAGAGTCCAGAAGGAGCGGCTGCCATTGGAGGTGTGACATAACCTTCTCTTTTATTTTGGCATCGTATTGGCTTTTTGCATGTCGGATGGTTTCATTGCATCTGTTCCTGGACTCAATATCAGCCTGCTTGTTTTCGACTGTGGGGTTCTGTAAGTAAGTTCGGTGGGCCAGAACTTTTTGCAGACGAGCTGTGTCACAGGACTTGTTGAACCAGCCGTTGGAATCTGGTTTGTATGATTTGGTTGTATGCGGGATGTATGCTTCCACGCCGACATGAATAACCTCTGTGATTTCCGAGCAGACAGTTGATGGTCTAGTGTAAATATGCCTTTTATCTAAATATTGTGGCGCTATGGTTTTGATAGTATTTAAGAAATCTGGCAGTCACTTAAGCTTTTGCCATACACTAACTCATACATAGGATTTGTGGTACATCAGTTTCATTGCGTAGATAATATAAACGGGAACAAGATTTTATTCCATCGACTACTATTAATTTTTTATTGTTAAATCTACGCAGTAATTCATTACAAAATAACCAAAGCCCTCACAATGAATGATTCATCACTTCATATCTAAGCAAGAGACAGAGAATATAAAGCTGATAGATACCTTTATTTTTCCATAACAGTAGTTGAATGCAGATAAATGTGCTGAAGAAGGAATCAAAATCTGTTATATGGAAATAAAAAACTAGTATGATGGGAAACATTTTATTATAAAATTAGACTTTTCAGTTTAAATATTTAATCCATATCATCATCTTGCTTCCATCCATCCTCATCACTCAGGAATCTTCGTTTAACTGTTGTATTCATATAAGGTCTAAGAGCCCATTCTGTATCAGCTGAATCCACAGTGTCCAGGGTACCTAGTTTTATTTCATATAGTTTCAACTGAAATCTTGGTCCTACTTCACTTATTTCCACCTTAAATATAAAAACATACCTTATTTTATCGATATATGACACTAATCTCATTCAAACTCAGGAAATGACTAATTTTCAGGCAAGTTAGCACTAAATGATGACGTCAATAACTACTGTGATAGCATACTTTAAAAAAGTAATGATGCCTGTTTTAAAATAGGTAGATAGAAAATGTTGAATGCTAAACATAAATCAATAAAAAAATTTGTTGCTTTTAATTGTATTGTCTTTTTGATTGTTGGTGGATATTGTCAAATTGAAGAACCTTGTACCCTCCCAAAAATGGAACTTGAGATTTGAAATCCACAACCTTTGCTATTCTCAACTCTTAGTTAGATATTTTATGGTACATTTTCAAATGCACCGAAAATCACAGATATATCCTAAAAGTGTTTTCCATCCTACCTAAAGTATACTCTGTTACCTGATACTTTAGACTGGCTTGACGACTATTTGATAGGTATCAGCTGACAAAGAATTATTGTATCTCAGATTTAATTTTTTTAGTAGTGGCCTGAATTGGCAATCCTGCAAGTCGCGACCGTCTTAGTAATATTTTTACTGAATATCTCATTGCCAAAAAATAATGACTATTTTTGAGAACAAGAAATTGATTCACTGTCTAAAAATTCACAGCAAAAATGCACAAATGTATTTTTTGTTTATATATTGTTAAGCGTCAATTACTCGTCAGTAGCTGTACGAGCACCGAGTGCAGCCCTGTATGTATGCCGTCAAAGCATGTGTCAAGATTCATTCAAGGGGATTTTTAGTTATCACTAGCCAAACATCTCTTCCCTGTTGACACGGACGTATCAAGTAACAGGGTGTAGTCCAGGCGGTAGGGGTTATTTGACAGCAAAAGGTTGGAAAGAAAGGAAATTTGGGTAGATGGTAGACATTGGTCCCCTGAACCTACACCTAAGTTTGCACCTCGGGGGGTTGCCGCATGAGAGGTGGGGGAGGGGAGGGGGTGAAAACTGTTTCATGATACTTTTCAACAAATAGCGCCATTGTGGTAAATGCTATTCTTCAATTTTTGTTGTTACATTTTTCGTGTGTGACCACTAGTTTCCATTCTACAGTGCCCTAAAGTTAGAAGGTGGTTTGTGATTTTAACTAAAATCAGAATTTTTTTTTAAACCAAATGTGTGAGTTTAGGCAGCCGCATATAATAAGGAACTGAGAAGATATCACTGTTTTAAGGAAAGAAAAATGTTAAACGACTTTTTGATAAAGTTCTTCACCTCATTCCTTGATGACTTATACAACTTTCTGATAAAGTTCTTTGTCTTAATCAGCAATTAAATTCTGATCTTAGTGAAAATCACAAACCAACCCCTAACTTTGACATAGTGTAGGACAGAAACTATTGGTCGCACACGAAAAATGTAAATATCAAAATTATGCAGAATTCTGTTCTCTCCATAAACCATTTGATGCTTTGATTAATATCACTTACAGAAACGATGCCATTTTTTCGAAAATCATGGCAAAGCAGATTTTTCACTCTGGCAATGCCATGAGGTCAAAGCTCAGCAGTTGATTGATGATTTCTACCATTCCACCAAATTTCATTTATTTCTGCCCTTTTGCTATCAAAAGCCTTTGTTAGGATGTAATGATTGGCTAAATTGAGCTCAAGGATATTGATTGTTTGGAACTTGCCCTGAATTGCATCAGACTCTGTATCTGTCCTGTATCTTTAGAATCTTGTAAGGTGGACCAGGGTAAGGTGCAGTATCAGACTTATAAGAAAGCAGTGATTCAACAGGAAAAACTACTCCAAGGGCTAATACCTCTACAGGAATTGGATTAGACTATTGGCTCAAGAGCATTGTAGAATACAATCAATTAAATAATTCTTTCAAAACTCAAATACCGTCATGTTTTCGCACATCGGTTAAAAGTATGCTACTTGCTAGAGACTGATTAGTGAAGTTATAACCTGTTATTACAACTTCCTTACAGTATATTTTTATCAAAGTAATAAACATTTTCTTTTTCTTCGTTAGGCAAGCATCCTAACAATTTTTTCTCACTAATATTGTAACTAATGTTTTATGCAATTTTTTTACATTTAATTTTGTATATTTTACATTGAACATCTTTGTTCTAACCGACACAAGCAGTTAAGTGTAAGAGTAGCCAAGGCTAAACTTCACTGCTTGTGTGCCTCTTGGTTTTTTGAAATAAAGACGATATTATTATTATTATTAAGTATAGGGTGACCACCTGTCCGAAAAGTCCTGGACATGTCCGTAAATTTAGAGCTTAATTTCGCGTCCGGGCGGAATTACAAATATCGGTAAAATGTCCCGAATTTGAGCCATAATCGAAAATAGTTGGCACAACATACAGCAAAATGAACAAATACAGCTAATGGACAGGCATAAAATCACAAAAATCGGTAAAGTGCTTGGAATTTGAACCCCAATAGAAAATAGATGGCACAACATTCAGCAAAATAAAAAAATACAGTTAACGGACAGGCAGAAAAGGCACTACTGTTGCTTGATGGCCCATCCCTCTTCATTCTCTTACAGCCCCCCCCCCCCTTAAGTTAAGCGTCCGGAATTGATCTATGAAGTATATGGTCACCCTACTCAAGTACCTCCTTTGAGGAAACATCACTTTCTTGATTTTCGTCAAAGCAAGCACTCAAGCCAATAGTGGACCATCCCATCGCTAGGAGTGTAAATTGATGCTATACCAGGTCGATTAAATCAAACTAGATTTATTATTAATCGAGCAGGCCTATTTTGTGGACAATGTGCAATGCCTGTAGAAGTATTAGCCTACACTAGTTTTTTCTGTTGATTCACTACTTTCACAGCCACATTCTGATATAAAATGTCCCTGCATTCTAAACTCATAACAAGCATAATAATTTACTTACCTGTTTATCTACAGTTCTATAAGTATGATTCCTAAAACTTATGTAATCATCATGGTTTGCAAAGGTGATAACCCTTTTTGAGTCCTCTTTTGGCACAGGAAAGAGATACTTCAAAATACTCATCACTCTTACTCCTAACTTTGTCTTGAAGTTATGAAAAATCAAATGAGGATACTGCTCGGACATAGTGCCTATATCTGGTATATCATGCCTCATCACCACATCTGACATACTGAAGTAAGCAGTGGGGCCATAAGGCAAGTGACAAATTACTAGACCATCTGGGACTCCTCTGTGCTCATGTACAATTATGAAATCTGTGACATCATTGGCTCTGCAGGCATGCATAAGCTGTTTCATCTCATAATTACCGCGGTTCATTCTTTGTGCGTTAGGGAAAATCAATCTCAGCTCTTTTACAAACATCTTTAGCCTAGAACTTGGATCGCGAGATGTAGTGATGATAATTTTTGGATCTTCCACACCAGCATAACGGTATTCGTCATCAACAGAATCTGCTACAGCTCCTCCACTCACGCCGCCGATTAGGGCTGCAGCTTCGGGGCCACAATCTTCCCATTCTAACTTGTTCACATAGTGCAGTGCACTTTTTTGTAGATCACCGTGTATCGGAATGTTTTGTTCTAGGCTTCTCTTGATGCGATCTTTTTTTTCTTGGACTGTTTTTAGCTTATCTTCCACTGTTTTTCTATACAAATATTCTCGCCTCAGGCGAGCTTGCCTTCGCAACATTCTGCAAAACGTTTATAAACAAACCGCACGTTATTTTTTAAATGTCAAATTGACATAACCTCAATACACAAACGTCAGATGTCACTTGTTAGTAGGCATTAGAGATGGGAACATTGGAAGGAAGAGATTCGAATCCATATCATTTAGTTGTAGTTGTAAGCTTTATGAAGTAGATAAATAGGATATTGAGTATAAATTATTTGCCGTTTCCTTCCTAAAATAAAACAAGTCGTAAAAGAAAGAAATAGGATAGAATTATTAAGAGTTATGGCAATGTCCTTACTTTTTTCACAGAATTATTTTCGCTTGTCAAACCCTCAATTTATGTTGGTCACATGGTATCTATTTGGTGTGTAGAATTTTTTGTTTGCTTTATTATTATGTTTTTTTCATATCACTTCATCACATCTAGGCTATGATTAGAATAATGGTTGTTGTTGCTTTCACATTTTCTATTTCAAATTTAAATGTTCTATTTTACCACTTTTGATTATGTTATAATATTATTCACACATCTATAATTTGTAGAATTCCCACATAATTGACACTTGTTAAAAAATAAATAGTTTTGCTAAATCAACTGTTTTTTTGTAACTGAGCAGACCACAAAGGAAAAGCTAATTTTAAATACCAGTGTCAGGCTACTATGAAAAGGTTATGTTAGGGGAAACTTGTTATTGTGGGTCTTGAATTGGTCAATACTTGTATACTCAATAAATGCATCTCCTGGCAGTCTATTCCAAGCCCTCGACATTCTAGGAAAAAAGTTGCAGTCATAGCACTTGGTTCTTTATGTATGAAGAATCACCACCTTGGAGTAAGATGCAACAGTCCCACGGGTATATCTAATATGCTTGATGATTGGCAGAATTCTACAGGATAGGTCAGAGGAGCAGATTTTGTTTGAATCCTGGTAGAAAAGTGAGACGTCACCAACCACATGCTGGTGGGATAGAAGCTGAGGGTGATGTGTTAACGTTGGTTCACTAATTAGTTGAACTGCCCTTCTCTGGACTGCATCAAGTGCAGACAAGGTATTGGGGACAGCAGCTCCCTAGATATGAAAGCAATACTCCAGGCCAGGTCGTATTTAGGCTTTACCAATCATATTTTCTTATAAATATTATAATACTATTTCTAAACAGCAAATAGGTAAGTTCCAATATTTAAAAGAGGAATTATCTATTATAATACTTCTGTAGAGACACCAATACAACAAATTTGTTTTGGTTGTAGTTCTAAAAGTACACATGTCAACTAGCCGCAATTGAGACAAAAGTAAAATTCACAGTGATCTTTCCTGTTCTCCGATTTAAAACTATATTTATTTTTTACGTACCTTCAGTTTTCGCTTTTTTAGATTGAAAATTCTCCATCGCGTCTCCCAAGCTACTGAAATCCTAAACAAATTGTTATATTTTACCAAGTAAAACAGGTGTTTCTAAATCACTATTAGTTCATAAATTGAATTGCATCAAAGTATTATAAATTATATCATTAACATTTTTTAAAATCAATCAAAACACCATCAAACCGTCAATAAAAATAAACAATCAGTCAATCACACAAATCACAAATAAAAAAAATGACAGTTCTGTCCTTCTGTCTTATCTGCATAGAACCATTACTTTCTAGATCAGCTCTGAAACCTGAAGGGTATGAAAGAACATGTTGAACTAGATCGCCCACTAATTATTATTGTTGCCAAACGTATCCTATTTATGGTCTACATCTGACGATCTGAGTAAGTAATAGTAGTCTTTCACAGCGCACTCAAAGTAACGTTTTAGTAATTAAGAACAAAGCGTTCAACCATATGTAGAGTCGGCCATGGTTCAACGCGTTAAGCACTATTGCACGTTTCCAATACGCATTAATTTCCGTATTTGTTTCTCATATTTCTATATGTATTTATATTGCTGTCAATAACTTTCAAAACTTTTTGCGAAACTAATTTGAAATTGCATGGAAGTTAAGTCAAAACCTAATTGGCGCAACTTTTTTATGTATTTTTCATCCGAACTTGCCACTAAACAGAGAGATTTTCATGCGATTAAAAAAAAGTTCTACTCCCATGTTAATTTTTGCTAGCTTTGCTGTTAAAATGGCCATCGCGGCGTTTAGCAGGTAGTCCAAATTTTAATTAATCAATGTATGATTAATAATTAGAAAAAGTGATTAGTTATTTACTCTCGGGGGCCTAAATTACTCAAAATCCGTTCGTTTAGATAAGAAGATAAGATAAATCCGTAGAAGAGGCAGCTCTGTTACCAATGTACACCACGAAAGCTGCACGTAACTCCTGTTACCCGCAATCTTCACACTTCATAACCAACTACGTCCTACAGTAGGGGTAGGGGAATATTTCCTGGATTTAGAGAATTTGAAGGGATTATAGGGAAAAACCGCTAGTAAATTGGTGGTCTATGTTGCCGGGAGCTATGTCTCCTATTTCTCCTAAGCATACAGGAGTCGCACAATCTAGTTAGCAGTGCGTTCAGCTCAACAGCAGCACGCGTTTCCTTTCTAGCTTGGCAGAGAGTTTTGTCTAGCTTACCCAGATTCCACCTTTGTCTAATGCGCGTCGGATAGTTTATTCTCTGATCTTTGTCTTTGTAAGTAAATTGGTGGTCTATGTTGCCGGGAGCTATGTCTCCTATTTCTCCTAAGCATACAGGAGTCGCACAATCTAGTTAGCAGTGCGTTCAGCTCAACAGCAGCACGCGTTTCCTTTCTAGCTTGGCAGAGAGTTTTGTCTAGCTTACCCAGATTCCACCTTTGTCTAATGCGCGTCGGATAGTTTACGATCTGTGTTGCTATTTTCTCTGTGGCTAACGTTAAACCTAGGATAGATACCGCTTCGCCCCTACAGAATGTTGGTTCCTTCCCTTCATTCATAGCCACCAGATCAACGACGTTTTTGATCGTCGATGCACCAGATTTAGCTCTGCTAGCAAGGTCGCAAGATACTCTCCCCTTTGGTCAGTATGCGTTAGTGTACCCCATTCTTGTGCTTTTGCATTGGACTCTCGTACACTATCATCTCCTTTTGGATGTTCCGTATGGCTTCCTTAAGGTAGTACAATCCTAGTTGGAATTCCGCTAGTTTGATGTATGGCGAAAAATAACAGCTAAAGATCACTATGTCGCCTAAATCGATCCAAACAAAACCATCCCCTCTGCCGATATCCACAATAGAAGTTTGGGGACTTGAGTGCAGCATCAACTCTACTACATGCCACAGTGGGGTGTCGACTATCTTCCTATTCGGCTCTGCAATGACTAATATCGCTGACTTGTAATATATATTTGTGTGGGAGTGGTTCATTGCAGCTTAGCTTGCAGCCCTCCACTGCAGCCCTTTCTTCCCGCCTGGTGCCCTTCCAAATTACATAGAGGATAGAAAATGGAGTTTTTACACCCGCACGCCCTATGTCCTGGCTTTCCGCAACGGAGGCAGAGCTGAGCTCTGTCAGGTCCCTTGCACTTATCAGTATGGTTTGGCGCCCAACATCTGCGACTCTTCCGGTCCTCCTGACTCATACGAATCTGGCAATGTAGTAGGCCTATGCATATCTTTCGCATCCTGGTAAGTCTATCTACGAACTGGCTGTTTACTATGTGCGTTGCATTTTGATAGGCTCCTGCAGCTCGCCTCAGCGAAGATACCTTACAGATATTCGCCTCCTCCCCTATGCATACTTCCAAAGCCTTTATGATGTCCTGCTCGTTGGTTTCATTGTCCAGGCCGCTGACATGCGGCACTACCCAGCGCGACTTCCTCACTACCTGGAAATCTTGCGTTTGACTGATGGCTCCTCCACTTTGCCTCTGTTGTCTTACGCATTCTGGATATTTCGACGTCAATGTTTTTCAGGTCGATGCTGCTTTTGAGGCCCTTTACCAATTCAGCATACCATTTTCTGTTTGCTTTGACAATCACGCCCTGTCGTGCATTGTCATGTTTCCTTTTTACGACCGGATTAGGTCCTTGCTGAATGGATTGTGATCCGCCTTTGGCTCCATGTCGGCTGTTCTTTTCACGCTTATGCCCATAGACCTCTATTTGCGACTTGTTGAAGGCAAACTCTAATACCTTCAGGGTCGTGTTTTCACAATGCTTGGGAATGTATGGAAGCGCCACCTTCGTCCTCCCATACAACTCCATTCTTTCCTTCAATTTCTGGATGTTCTGATCAGTATCTATTTCTGCGAGCTCAAGCGGTCCTTTTTCGGCTAGCAGGTACTACACAAAACGCTCGTCCTTACCTGTGCCTCTGCTAGATGGAATAGATATCGAGCTGATTAGGCAGGCCACCTCTCCTAACCCTTTCTCTTGCATCTGAAGCTGTTCCAAACCCCCAAATCGTTCGCGATACCGTCTAGCAAAGTCTTTCTATAGGCGAAGATCACAGTTGGCAATAATGGCAAGGTATTTCTCTTTAGGGGCGCTTAAAATATCGTCCTCCATCATCGACATAAGTATTTTCAAGTCTTCCAAAGTATTGTCTTTATTGATAGAGTCCTTTACTTTCTCAACCAATTCATCGTCTTGTTCGCTCACAGTTTGGCTTGAGGCCCTGTAGCATAAGCGTGATCCTCATTGTGTCTCCTGCAGCATCTTTTATTTCTTTCTTGGTGTTCACTATATGAATAATAAACACTTCCAGAGTGCGTGCTTTTGCCACCAACGCCTGTATAGTATTGTCAATTTCGTCTTGATCTGCTGCAGTGGTATCGAACAGTACTTCTGCCCTCTTCTATTTGACGGGTTTTCAGGATCGTCAGTCTTCTGAAAGATGATATCAGACATTGACAATGCCCTTTCCCTACCAGGTGGAGTTCGCTTGAGGATATCCCTTCTCTTGAATGTCTCCAGGTTTTTGTCTCTTTAGTTTTGTTATCATGTCCTCACTTTACCAGCGCTGTGTGTGTCAAGGGGCGGGTCGATATAACTGGGAGCGGGTGTATCCTCAGACGGTAGTCCTACCCTAGTCTCCTGAGGCCCAGCCATCGCTTAATCAGTCCCGGACAGACCGACACTCGCCCGGAGCAATGTAAGATACCGATTCTTACACTCATACCACACTTCCTGATCAGGGACCGAAGGGGCTGGTCCCTGGTCCATCGGCGCTCCAGTACTTCGGTAGAGCTTGCTCACAACAGCTTCAGGATATAGAGCACTCCGGGCATGTTGCGCCATAGACCGATCTTCGTAATCAATTCATTGCCTTGTGTCATCGCCCTTGGCTTCCTTCTTCGGGTCCGCACCCCTAGACCGGTTGCCTTTTCCACGGCTTCAGGAATCCGGTCGACCCCTTGACAGCCGCCCGCTCCGGGTCAGACGATGTCATGGTCTCTCCGTGGAGATTCCCGCCACCGGGGTTGGTTACCCGATCTTGTTTATTCACCACGGAGAGCTGGCTGATTGCAGACAATTATTGCAAAACAATCGTCTGGGCGGTGGGGTCGCCACGTCCCCACGCCGGTCTATGAAATAACGTAGTATGTGCTTATTTGGAGTTGCTGGCAAGACAGAAATATCTGTAATCACTATGACCGGACTATGTATTGAGCAAGCATATAAGCCTTCTTTTGAAAAAAAAACGGTTGAAAAAGGTTGAAAAGACGATTTCCTTTTTGCTTCTGTCACTCAGCATTTTTATGTATACAACGCTGCTTCGACCGACTCTTCATTTGTCTAGGTAAGGGTAAAAAAAATTTTGTCACAAATCTAGGGAAATAAAAAAAATCTGGCAACGCTGACAATAGGACGTCGTTGCTGACAACTTGTGCTGACAACGGTGTCGAAGGAGAACTTCTTGTTCTTCAGTGTATATGTTTTGTGTTCTTGACAGTGAGTAGAGTCGGCCATGTCTTGACTGATAAGTGATGAGATGACAGATGACTGTTATCCTGTCATCGCTCTACGCTACGCTCTGTGTTTTTGTGGTTTTGTGGTAGCTATGCAAATGTAAATTGTAAACTGGAAATTTGTAAACTTGTAAATTATTGAAAAAACAATATCATCACAGTACAGAAATAATTGGCGGTTTCAGTATTTCAGGAATAAACTCCAATATTTAATGGTCTGACTTCATATATATTGGTGATAAGTAATATGCGTACTAATTAGTGGATAATCTACAGATTTGAGACAAATTTTAATCTACAGCTTCAGCTATGGAGAATCTTCCAGTGGAAATCATTGAGAAAGTTTTGATTAGTCCCAAAATATCAGTGGAAGATATGATACATTTTTCCTTGACATGCCATCATTTTCAAAACATTGTAATGAACAGCAACAAGATTTGGAAAACGAAGCTGTTTCAGAAGTGAGTTTATTTAATTAGACTTTATGCTTTTAAAGCCCATAGTTGGTTAATCATTCAAACATTAATATCTAGTGCAGTAGCAAGTTTTGAATTCCATAGAGCCAAAACATTGAATTCCCATAAGTTAAAACCACTGACTGAACATTATTTATGGTGGTAAAAACAGAAATAACCATTCTTTTTTTAATAAATTATCTGTGACGAGATATAGTAAACTGTGACTACAGTTGTAGTAAAGTTATGGTAACTGGTGTTATGTGTAGTATGTAATGTAACTTGTCCAATTTAACCTATGGTTGCCTATATAACTCATCAGCTATTCATATCAACCTAATAAGAAAAAATACATTTATTAGAATCTAAATGCTGCTATTTGGAGAAATTTAGGGATAAATAAACAAAAATATTGTACTTTTTGTATATAAAATATAACACATAATTGGTAAAACTACATTAGTTAGAAATATTATATATGCATAGGTATGGGTTCAATTGGCCCTATCATTCAATATTGAATAGGTTAAATTAAGTAATTATTGTATTGATACTGAAAATGTTTCTTATAGATGGCCAACATTGAAAAGTGTATTGGAACAGAAGCATATAATATTCCAACATGAGGTCAGGTATATCTATGAGTTGAAGAAAAGAACAAGACTCATGCTAGAGAAAATGCCACCAAAGTTTTATAAAAAGTATGCAATATCTGATTCTGACTTACATGAATGGAGCATAATTTTACATGAAAGAGAGGAAGTTTACAATTACCTCGTGTTGGATTTGATGGAAATTGTTAATACAGATGAACCTATTAATAGTGTTGAAGTGGTACCATTGAAGTAAGTATTTAAAATCAGCTTTATATAATGAATATGCATAGGAATTATAAGTATGCAATTGATGATGTACATAGCAACTTTTCTCCAAAAAATTGTTGTTTTTTTTGTAAAAATTTCTAAAATAGCAGATATTTTTTCAAAAGTAGACCATAATTCAAAATTAAAAGTTTTGGAAAAAAGGGGTAAATTTTTTGCTTAGATTGCATTTAATTTCTTTGGCAGCTTTGCTTACCACAATGTCTGACCCCAAAATATGCTAACATCCTTCCTCAGTATAAAAGCTGATAGTAGCACCATATATTGGTAGCTTTTATTTTTTGCATCTCAAAACTCAGATTTTTAAGACTATATTGATGTTATTCAAAGAAATGCTAGGGTGGCATCCAATTTTTGCCTTTGTATCTAGGGTAGGTACAGATCCAGGGGGAGGGGGACTTTTGTTCCAACATTCTGGGATAACATGAAATATACAACTTTTTGAAAATGAATACAAAGCAATACTTTGAAGTTACGTTCAAATTTAAAAATCTAATATTTCAACTCTTGAAACATATTTTTAGTTGAATAAATACTGAAAAACCACCTATTCATGTTAACCTCCCCCATTGCCCCTCCAAACTTCTCTCTGGAACTGACCCTGATCCAGGGTTATAAATACACATCATCATTTCTCATTGCTTTCACATTTTGAAGTATATTTCTCCAGATTATCATATCACATATATATTTATATTTATGACTTTCCTATAGTCAAGCACTCATTCAGTTTGGATCAAATAAAAATAACTTATGCATGAAACTTTTCTATTCCACCACTATGTAGTATCCTCTCATAACTTTACATATATTTCTAGTACTCCTGGCAACAAAACCTTACAATATTATGCAAGCAAGGTCCTAAGATTTATCAGGCAACTTCACTTATCTAAGGTGTGGAAAAATTACATATCTTTGCCCCCTCAAAGACAGATTTTAGAAGTAGGGGCTGTCTTTGTTGCTCAGTGGTGCCAGCCTAATGTTGAAGTAACAGTAGAAGATGTTACAGCAAAATTGGACCAGATTGCAGAAGAGGTAACTAAAATGTTTTTCAATAGTTGCTCAAATGGCAATTGCAAAAAATTACCTAAATAAGGTTAATGAGCCCTCCACAGTCTGTCTCTAGAAATCAGCAGAATATTTTATTAGTCAAATTATTTTGGGGTTTAATCAGGGTGTCCCACGACAATTAAGAGGAGCAATATATCGGAACTAGGCAGTAGTAGAGAATTAAAATTTTGGGGATGTAAATTAGATCATATGTTGTGATTTTTCTTGTTATTGTGTTATCCAGTGAGGTATTTGTTTTTGGTCATGTGATGTCCAATTCAAAATTATTAATGGGACACCCTGTATATTAATGCTTTTCTGTGTTCTTCCCGATAAATTAATCGCAACAAACCAGCACACTTGGGATCTAAAGTGATTAACTCAAGAGCTACAGGTACTTAGAGGATTGTAGTAGTAGTGTACCATTATCATTGATTATAACATGTAGCCATAGCTTCTGTTCGTTTCATTTTTTGTCCTAATGGTAATGGTACAATACTTTAAGTACCTGTAGCTCTTGAATTCATCACTTTAGACCCCAAGTGTGCTAGTTTGTTGGAATTGTTTTATCGGGAGGAACACAGAAAGTCGCATTAAAGATTTTGAATCCAACGTCACATGACCAAAAACAAATACCTTATAATGCAATAATAGGAAAAGATGCAACATTTGCTCTAATTTACATCCCCAACATTTTAATTCTCTACTACTGCCCAGTTCCAATATTTTGCTTGTCTTAATTGTCATGGGACACCCTGTATAAGATTTTTTTTCAAAATTTTGGGAACTATAGTGACCTGGGAAACCACAGGTACTTCTTATTCTTATTTTTACACTGAGTATTTATTTTGATAGGTGAAAGAAGTTTTGAAAACCCAACATCCCAATCATTCACTCTTCAAGGCCACTCAGGAAGAATTAAACTTGTGGCGAATTGAGAATAGGGCAGAGAACCAGTGGAATGTTGTGGAATGTCGGCAACTAATATCGGTATGGAGGATTTATAGTAGATACATTAGGTATTATGTTCGCTGATGATTTAAAGATATATAGGACGATCACCGATGTTGATGATTTGGCAGGTTGTCAGAGTGACCTTGATGCGCTCTGGCAGTGGACCCAGCGTAACCATCTTTATTTAAATACTAAGAAATGTTTTTTTATAAGCTTCTTCAGAACTAAACGGAGAATCTCGACTGAATACACAATAAATAGTGATACCCTCACTTACATGTCAACTGCTAAAGATCTTGGTGTGCTGTTTGATGAGAGCCTTAGTTTTGCTGACCATATTTGTAAGATTAGCTTGAAGGGCATGCAAATGCTTGGTTTTGTTTGGAGAAACTGTAAGGACTTCTTGACAAATACCTTTCCAATGCTATACTGCTCTTTAGTAAGGCCTAATTTAGAATATGCGACTGTTGTCTGGTCTCCTCATTATAAGTCTCACATAGACACTTTGGAACGTGTCCAGCATAAATTTTTACGGTTGGCAGCACGTAAGTCAAATTTAGATATGACTAATTATCATAAAATTGATATATTGCAACGTCTACATTTAAATACTCTTGAACATAGACGTATTGTTTTTGATGGATGTTTTATTTATAAAATATTGGTCGGATTAACCGATTGTGATACGTTATTATCATTAATTAATTTTAATGTACCCTCTAGGCGACTGCGCAATAACAATACGTTTGTCATTCCATTTCACTCCACAAATTATGGTCTGCATTCTCCGCTTGACAGAGCACTGCGACTGGTCAATTCCTTTCAGTCCGAAATTAATGTTTTTGACTGCACGCTTTCCGGTTTTAAGAGGCATATTTTAAATAGTGTTTTATAGCAAAAATTTTATTCTGTGTTTGTTCCATTATTGTAATTTTAAAACTGTAAAAATGGGGTAATCCGTAAATTTCGTAAAATAAAAATAAATAAAATACATTCAAGTTCATATCTCAAGATATACATATAGAGTTTATTTATAAACTATTATAACAGTAAGTCAATGTGTGTGGTATCATCTTAGAAGGATTATTAGTAAATATTAATGTATACAGTACCAAAACAATCAAATTTTTTACCAGAATGCAATATGTCATTTTCAATACGTCCATATTTTGGTCTGCTTGAGAGGGTACAATTCCTTTCACTTTTCAGTCTATTAATTGATGTGAACAACAAATTACTTTAATTACCAGTATTCTTTAACTTTATCTGTAGCTTAGTGAGTAATCTTACAGCTAAATTTACTGAGACATTCTATGATTTGTAAAAAAAAAAAACAGTAAGTAGACACTCAAAAAATCAAATAATCATGCAGTCTGGCCTGAGTTAGATTACATGATGCTGATGTATAACTTTCTCTAATTTTGGATGTTTCAACAATGCAAATGCAACACTGTGTCCTTTCAGAGTTCAGACTCGCCATCAGTTAGTTAGTAGGTTAGTTTACAAAGCAATGTCAATTATTCAAAATTGATTTTTATTCAAATTTTGAACTTTGATGAAGCCGCAGAGGTGGCCACAGCGTCAGTGAAGTTTATCTTCAACTAAATGTGATTTTATCCTTGGATTCATTTTTCGGTCAGTGGGGTGCAATTGTGCAATGAAGTAAATACTCATGTTTTGTTGTTAAATTATGGTGGAAAATAGTGTTGTTATAAGTCCTAAGGGAACCTAAGTGCGACTCAATGTGCATATAGGAGGCACTTCTTATTTTCCTTTTTTTTTTTCAACTAAAAGTTGTGTACTTTCCTAAGAAGCTAAGCTGGGCCGATGTACTGGCCTGTGTTAGAAGGTCTGGCAGGGTGGGGGAAGCAGGTAGTGGTGGCTGAGGGGCTTTATTCAATTGAATTGACATTTCAAAAATATGATTTCTTAAATTACAGTTTTGAACTATTTTATGTCGTCTGTGAACTTGACGGCCTAGCATACTTATACAGGGAGTGTCCCAAAAGTCATGAATTTTTTTTTTTGAAAATGTATTTGATATATTCATCAAATTTTAATATTCTTCTAAGTAATTAACTTTAGTATCTACAGATTTTTTACACTGGCTTTCCCATGCCTGGCAAGCCTGCTGAAAAGCATCGCCAGGAACCTTGTTTAGAGTCATTATCACAGTTTATTGTCAAAACGGTTTCCTTTGAGTTCATTCTTGATCTCCGGAAGTATCTGCTTCAGAAAATATGCGTCTAGTCCGGCGCAGCTATTAGCCATTTACTTCACTCATGTGTATGAACTTGAAGGGTCAAATTGGAGAGCGAGAGCGTGATTTTTTGAAATAAAATTTACTATGGCGGATGTAGCACGAAAAGTGTACAAAGAGAAACGAAATCCACGTGAGTGCGATTCTTGAACCCCTTTCGATTTGAGGAAATAAACGTGCAGTGATTATGCGACTACTTTATTGGCGAAAATCTGGAAGCCAGGTGAGAAGCGCTTTCGCCAGTACACAAAATGAAAGTATTTTTACAGCACATGGCTGATCTGGGTTTCCAGAGCGATATTGGCGAGAAACTGGGATGTACACAACCTAAAGTTTCCAGGATTGTCGATACCAGTGATGGGCAAATACCCGGTATATTTAAATTTGGGATTTACACTGTATATACCCATTGGGTAAATACCTTATGGTACTTGGGTAAACACCGGGTATATACCCAAGTACGTTGCCTTTGATCGTTGAACATACTGTAGCAAATATTTATTAGAATGCATCATTATAAACGCAAAAGTAAAACAAATTTTACATAATTATCTAACCAGTTACTCTGCGTATTTACCTACCGCCCATCACTAGTCACAGCAAGGGCACAAAATTGCACAATAGGTATAAGTTATAATATACTGTAAATGTTGTGGGTATATACCAGATATACCGGGTATATGCCTAAATTTATTTATCCAAACGTTGGCTATTTACCCACCGTTCCTGACTGGTTGGGTCTATACCAGGTACATATACAGGGTGTCCCTGAATTTCCTTGACACGTGATATTCTCGTAACAAAAAAAAGTTCAAACAAAAACTGAGTGGAATGTTTGAAAGTACTATAGGGTCTATTATACCATGCTTTTAAAACATTTTCTTTGTACTTGAACCCTTAACACTCACCCCCAAATTTGTTTTTTCAAATAGCACCCAATAGTTTTTTCTACACAAATGAAGTATTTATATTATTTAAAATCTTGCAGTACCTTTGATTTTAAACGCAAACCTTTTTTTCGTAAAATCACTAGTATAACATAAATAAAATAAGAATTTGCTTGTCGCAATAAACGGATAAAAATAAAACTAGTTGGGTTTTTAAGGGTACTGATGTTTTTCAAAACAAATGTCTTTTTATGCTTTTTATTAGAAAATGATTACGCTCATTTATTTTATGTTAATGATAATTATGAAAAAATTGGTTTGTGTATGAAGTCAAAGGTACTAAAAGATATTAAATAAAATAACGACCTCATGTTTGAAAAGCTGTGGGGTGCTATTTGGAAAAAAGTAGGGTGTAAGTTATAGGGGTTGAAGTAAAAAAATGTTTCGAAAGCATGGTATGATAGGTCATTCGGTACCCTTGAAAGTCCCACTCAGTTTTCTTTTCTATGTTTTTCTTACGAAAATATTACGCCTCAAACAAATCCTTATTTCATTTATCGTATGCTTATGACTTTACGAAAAGAATAGCTTTTTGTAAAAAATCAAAGCTACTACAGGATTTTAAATAAAATAAGGTCTAATTTTGTGTAGAAAAAACTATTAGGTGCTATTTGAAAAAAACCAAGTTGGGGGTGAGTTCTTAGGGTTGAAGTACAAAAAAAAAAATGTTTTGAAAGCATGGCATGATAGACCGTGGTGTACTTTCAAACATCCCAGTCAGTTTTCGTTTGAACTTTTTTTGTTACGAGAATATCACGTGTCAAGGAAATTCAGGGACACCCTGTATACCCGGTTATTTACCTACCCATATTTACCCACCGGCCATCACTGGTCGATACCACTCTCCGTCTCAAGGCGGCTGACTGGATCAAGTTCCCATCGACTGAAAATGAAGTGATGGAAACCAGAATGGAATGGTCAGCTAAAAAAATGTTGCTTCTTTGCTTTTTTTCGCTGGGAGTTGAGATTTTTCCAATATTTTTTCATGCCGAATAAAGACCTATTATTAATATTATTATCTGAATTTCTATGTTCCCCTCGCATAATTGCGGTAGCAACAAGTGTTGACGGGCTGTACCAAGTCAACACCCGGACTACTATTGATCGGAACTAGAAAGGATCGCACAATATTATAGGTCTTCAGGATTATAGACTTTTAGAATACTTCGTGTAACTTTTCTTGGTAGTCTGATAGTTCCTCGTCACTTTCCATCCATATCACAGCTATCAAATACAATTTCAAAACTTTGAGTAAAATAGCAGTACCAGCAGTCACTCTGTGCCTAATCTAAGAATGTTTTGCGCATTTGCCTCTGTAACTGCAAGTTGATACCTGTCAGTGGTAACATACCCGTAATAACGCGTGTCTACCTTTTGCTTGTGAGCTCTACCTTTTCCTTGCAAGCTCTACCTTTTTCTCCTACCTTTACCTTTAAAACGAATACTTCATTTTTATAAATACGTACTACTGTAACGCTTTTTATTTATTTTCTTTTTGTATAAACAGGTCATGCGCGAAGTACTGTTCCAACAGAAGGGCTTCATAGGCAACAATCACACATACTACATGCCGCAAAACTCCTTCATCAACTGGGTGTTGGAAAAACACCAAGGTCTCCCAATAACTTTGGCTATAGTATTTGAGGCAGTGGCTAGGAGGTTGGGGCTACGTTGTGAACCAATCAGCTTTCCCGCCCACTTTCTGTTGAGGTTTTGTGAGAGTCAAGATCCTGATTCGGACTGGTACTACATCGACGTATTCAATTTTGGACAGGTATGCTTATGTAAACATTGTCAAAATATAATGCTGTCGGTATTGCCGCATACATTTGACTTAATTTTAAGGCGTATAACCCGTAATCGAAATATTGTAAAATGGTGAAATATCTCCGCAGGTTTTATTTTTACTTCACACACGATAGGTGAGAGGAGTATTACGATCGTGAAAATTTTTTATTTGAGATAATCGCTTTTTGGGCGTTTTATGGTGTTTACGTAACGAAAAACCACGTGACTCATTTCCGTCGCGTCGGTCTGTCTGTTGTCTGTTGGCGTTTTTATAGCCTCGTAATCTCAGTAACCGCTGCATGGATTGTGATGAAATTTGTGCAGCGATATGCTGTGGGGTCGTAGTAGATAATGTTCCTATAATTTTGAAAATCGGTGTATGGGCGGTGGAGTAATTAGCAAAAAACAAAATAAATTTAAATATTCCTCAAACTTGTTTGTAGGCATTTTAGGGGTTCCTGATGATTTTGGGTGGGGGTGAAATCGGGGTATTTGTGGGGGAGGGGGTCATTATTTCAAAACGTTTGTGTATTCATAATAGGCTATCTATTGACCTGTGAAAGAAAGACCTAGTAGCGTCATAATACACTTTTTTAGGTCCATTGTCTTGTCTATTACAGAAACCAAGAGACTTATATTGCTTTATATCGTTCCGTATTGTGTAATGTGGAAACTATTGGTATTAATAATGTAGCGAGGATGGAAAACGTTTATGGTTTTTAGAAATCTTGTCAGTGGCGGCGCAGCAATAATAAAAAAACTAAAAATTATAAAAACAGCTGAAATTTCGATTTTTAGACGTTTTAAGGGTTCCTGATCTTTTTCTACTTTTTTTTTGGTGGGGATGAAATCGGGGTAGTTGGGGGGTGGGGAGTCATAATTTCAAAACATTTTTGTATTCATAATATGCTATCCATTGACCTGTAACAGAAAGACCTAGCGTCATAACACACTTTTTGTCGTCAGGCGGGCGATGATTTGGATGCAAGGGGATCTCAGACTATAGCCAAAGAGTAGGTAACTAACAAGAGGAGACGCCCGGCGAAATTCCTTTTATGTTTGCAATCCGCTCCCATTGACCTCGGACCTTTAAATTTGGGTGTGCAGTAGTTGCCAGATATCTCGCAATACCTGAATTAGTGGGAAAAAGCAATGTTGCCATTTCCGTTTTTCAGTAATACCCTTACTTTTATAATATGGCTTAAACGGAATGTATCCTGTTTCATTACTCTACAGGGTGTCCCGTAAATAGCACGTCAAACGAAAGTGGGAGATAGCTGAAGGGGTCCTCTATCAGAGGAAAAAAAGTTACCTTAGTAAAAGTATCACCGTTTTCGAAATATTGAGAAAGTTTCATTTTTTCGAAAAATCGCCACTTTTCATCTATTTTTTTATCACTGTGTGTACAAATATACAGATTTTTGACTAATTTTTTTTGTTAAATACTCTCCAATAGTTGGTCTATCATAATCAAATAGCAATTTCATAAATACAATTTGATAAACATGAGAAAATATTCTCTTTCTTCGTTTTTTATTTTTACAAAATATTTTTACACAACTTTTATCCTTAAATTGTGTAAAAAAATGTATAGGACTGCGGCTACACCTTATTATAATAAATTGCCTATTTAATACGGATTTCAAAATGGTGACACTATTGCTACTTTTTTTGTCAAATAAGAAAGATTTTACCATTTTTCCCTATAAGGTGGCGATTCACGCGAAAATCCAACATTCTAATTTAAATGAAAATACCACGTTTTATTACCTTGAATTGCCATTCCGCATGATTTCTAAGTGCTTCGAAACGTATCAGTACGAGGGGATGTCACTACATGCTTTTACAGTTCCAGGAATATTTCGGACCTCAAAGGTTGTACCATTTCTATTTATTCCGCAAGTAAAGATATTTGATAGATGTTTGCCGTCTCGCTCTTACGAAACTATTCGCAAGAGTTATTTTTACGATGTCACTTGTCACTTGTAAGCCAGTACGGGCAGTACGGTTCTTAACCGTCTCCTGTGCGCATCTTTCTTTCGCGTCGTTATCGTTTGTTGTCGTGCTGTTTTTGATTAGACCTTGGACTCTGATTTGCCTTGTGATTTGAACATTGTTAACAGTGATATAATTTGCGCTTTCTTGGATTTTATTTTGCCTATCGTTTTGAATTTGTGTTCTTGTACTGGCTGTGTACAATGGCAGATGGCGGCGAACGTGGAACAGTACACCTCGCATGAATATGCGGATATGCACCTAATTTACGGTGAAGCTCACTTCAACACTAGAGCTGCCGCGAGGCTTTGTGCTGAGCGATACCCGTAAACAGCACGTCAAACGAAAGTGGGAGTTAGCCCAAGGTCTCCCCTATCAGAGAAAAAAATGACCGTAGTAACAGTATCACTGATTTAGAAATATCGAGGTAGCTCTATTTTTTCAAAAAATCGCCACTTTTCATCTATTTTTTATGGCTGTGTGTACAAATGTACAGGTTTTTAACTAATTTGTTTTGCACAAAAACTCTTCAACAGTTGCGTTATCATAATCAAACAATAATTTCATAAACACAATTTTATAACCATGAGAAAACATTCTCTTTCTTCGTTCTTTATTTTCACAAAATAGTTTTACACAACTTTTATCCTTAAGTTGTGGAAAACAATAAATAGGACTGCGGCTCCACATAATTATAATAAATTGCCTGTTTAATAGATATTTCAAAATGGTGACATTATTGCTACTTTGTTTCAAATGAAGATTTTACCATTTGTCCGTATAAGGTGGCGCTTCACACTAAAATCCAAGACTCTAATTTAAATGAAAGTACCACCTTCAATTGCTATTCCACATGATTTGTAAGTGCTACGAACTGTATCAGTACGAGGAGATGTCACTACATGCTTTTACATTTCCAGGAATATTTCGGACTTCAAAGGTTGTACCTCTCTATTTATTCCGCGAGTAAAGATATCTGATAGATGTTTGCCGTCTCGCTCTTACGAAACTATGCGTCAGAGTCATTTTTACGATGTCACTTGTCAGTCAGTAGTCATATTTTGAAAATTTGCTTAGAAGTGTTAGTTTCTGTTGAACTAATGGAAATTTATGTTTATTTCTTTGAAAGATAGGGTAAAGTCAAATGAAATACACATTTTAGGTTATAAATGTAACTTTATTTGATTTATTAAGCGAAATAAATCCTTTAACTTAATCATTCAAAACAAACAACAAATGTTCAAATTGTCGGCCTTCCGTTCTAATACATGCTCGGCACCTCTGAAGGAATGACCTTTTTAGCACCCTCAAGTTCATTTGAGAAATTTCATGAATAGCGGAATTGAACTGTTGTCGCAAGTGTTCTTCATTTTGGATGGTTTTCGTGTAGACTCCTTAAGATAACCCCAGTAAAAAAAATCGAGAGGATTTAGATCGGCCGATCGAGCAGGCCACGCGATTGTACCCGATCTACCGATCCATCGACCGGGTATCTCTCATTTAAATGAGCCGTTACTTGACGGCCGTAATGAGCAGGGCATCCATCGTGCTGATACCACATTGTGCGCCTTTGCTCCAGTGAGACGTCTTCTAATGAAATTGGTAAAGAAAGATGCGCACGGGAGACGGTTAAGAATCGTACTGCCCGTACTGGCTTACAAGTGACAAGTGACATCGTAAAAATAACTCTTGCGCATAGTTTCGTAAGAGCGAGACGGCAAACATCTATCAAATATCTTTACTTGCGGAATAAATAGAGATGGTACAACTTTTGAGGTCCGAAATATTCCTGGAAATGTAAAAGCATATAGTGACATCCCCTCGTACTGATACAGTTCGTAGCACTTAAAAATCATGCGGAATAGCAATTCACGGTAATAAAACGTGGTATTTTCATTTAAATTAGAATGTTGGATTTTCGTGTGAATCGCCACCTTATAGGGAAAAATGGTAAAATCTTTCTTATTTGAAAAAAAAGTAGCAATAATGTCACCATTTTGAAATCCCTATTAAATAGGCAATTTATTATAATAATGAGTAGCCGCAGTCCTATACATTTTTTTCCACAATTTAAGGATAAAAGTTGTGTAAAAATATTTTGTGAAAATAAAAAACGAAGAAATAGAATATTTTCGCATGTTTATCAAATTGCATTTATGAAATTGTTATTTCATTATGATAGACTAACTATTGGAGAGAATTTAGCAAAAAAAATTAGTCAAAAATCTGTATATTTGTACACACAGCGATAAAAAATATATGAAAAGTGGCGATTTTTCGAAAAAATAAAACTTTCTCAATATTTCGAAAACGGTGATACTTTTACTAAGGTACTTTCTTTTTCTCTGATAGGGGACCCCTTCAGCTATCTCCCTCCTTCGTTTGACATGCTATTTACGGGACACCCTGTATATGAACGATTGCACAACAGTTGTGATTTTTAAAGATCTGACCGTCAAAAAGTGCCAAACTAGGAAAATTTGGACTTAAAATACCAAATTTTTTTTGGGTCATGAATATTTTAGTGACAAGGAATATGGGTCCTGAAACTTATCCTGTGATTTGTCTCTTCCAAATTATTGCCAAAAACTGGCCCATAAGTTAAACCAAATGCATTAAACAACAAAAAAAACTATTACTGTTTACTGACGTTTTCGCGACGTCTGTGACGTTTCTCAAAGTATAAATTATAATACCTATCTCTGACAATGTTTGTCTATTAGCTGTCAGAGCACAGTTCGCTTATGTTTTACGCGTGGTGGTTTTACGCATGTTATTCAATGTATGGACCAGTTTGTTGCAATAAAAGGCAACAAGGAACTAAAACACATATTAAGGAGGTGATAGCATATCTTAACAAACAAGCAGAACAAATTAATAAAACAAAAGTTTTTAAAAACACAATGATACAAATCGAAATCACAAACAAAACGCAATACAAAATCAAACGCAATGGCGGAGTGCGGACCACGGTTGGTCTTGGTTTGGCGTGGAACGTGGAATCGATGCACCGTTGCCAATTCTTGTAGGTCTATCGTAAAAATCTCTAGGTCCATTACATTGTGTATTTTTGATTATATTTACTTCAGGCATGGCCGCCTCTACACTAGGCCGGAGCCTTAGATGTGGCAACGTGGCTTAGCTGTCAAATAGTGGCCCTATAGTTTCAGAATAATTATTACATTTTATATGTATTAGAGTTCATCTCGGTTAATAAATTAAGAAAAATACTTTTTAGAACTACTACTACTAATACCACTTACATCTGATGTCTGTTTCATCACAGTCAGACACTACAAAATAAATATAAACGCAACCTGTTTCCTGCTGCCACTTCCACTTAAATGAACACTCAATTTACTTTCTAAATTGTCACTTGAGCTAGAAAAATTCACTATTAGGTCACTGTGAAGCCATTCTTGCTGGTCTTGATTTCCCTTTCACTATCAAATCCTTTCGTAGGTATGCCCCAGGCCATGCCCAGATGAGTTCTATTAACTGTATTTTTCTGTGATATTTGGGAGGTCCAGAAAACATTAATCCCCAAACAGCTGACGAAACAGTAAATATTCCAATCATAACAAGCGAAGCAAATGAAAAACAAGATGACTCATGGAAAACGGTTCGTCACAGAAATCGCAGAAATAATAGAAGTAATTCTATAATAATTGGCACAGCTACAAACGTTGCACACAAGATAAGGGCAGTTCCTAATGTGTCCTACTTTCACGTGTGTCGTGTCCATCCTGATACAACTCAAGAGGACATGGTCGAATTTCTAAAGGACGACTTCCCTGAAGTAGTGTGCGATAAAATTAGTGCAAAATATCCTGACCTATACTCTTCATTCAAAGTGGGAGTTTATGCTACAAATGCCGACAAATTTTTGGATGCCAGTAGATGGACCACCGGAACAAGGATAAGCAAATTTTTTCACATCAAGACGAGGACAGTAGCTGTCACATAATGAAAAATGACGTTTGCAAGGAACAATTGATTGTTAATAGTATAAAATTATTTCACCTAAATATTCAGGGCATCCGAGATAAGATCGATTCTCTAAATATGTTTTTAAATTGTAACAAGTTTGATATAATATGCCTTAGTGAACACTGGATTAAACAAAAAACAGTTTTGAATCAAATGAATATATATGGTTATCGGTTAGTATCAGCATACTGTAGGCCAAGTAAAGTACATGGTGGAGTATGTGTGTTTGTAAAAAAGAACATTACCTGTAAAGTGATTGATGTAGAAAGTTTCAGTTTGGAGGCCTGTGCAGAGTTCTGTGCGCTAGAATTAAGCCAGCAGAATATAATCGTTATAGTAGTTTATCGGTCATGTTTAGCAGACGTTTCAATATTTTTCGAGAAATTTGAAGAGCTGTTGTACTCCATTAGCGGTAAGTACGAAAAAATCGTAATTTTGGGAGATTTTAACATTCACTTTAACCTACCCAATGACAAATATATGATAGAGTTTTCATCACTCATTGCCAGATATGGACTAAGTACTACTATATCTGAAAACACGAGGTTCGGCGTTACGGGTGATAGTTGTATTGACAATATTTTGACAAATTTACCAGAAAGCGGAATCTTAACTGGGGTACTAGATCCCGCAATAAAATCAGATCATATTGGTCAGTTTATCGAAATTAATTTAGAATTTTCCAAAAAAACTAGTAAATCCAAATATAGGAAAATAACACAAAAAGGGCTTGACAAACTATATTCCCTCCTGGAAGATTTAAACTGGCAATATTTCTATAATCTACAGGATGTTGACGAAAGCGCCAAATTTCTGCAAAGTAACTGCCAAACACTTGTCAGAGCCTGTTTTCCTCTAAAGGTTCATGAAATATCAAATTCTCCGGTTAATTGGTTCAATGACGACTTAAAAAGTTTCAGAAATAGAGTTGCTGCAGCAAAAACTATTTCTCGTGTGAGGAAAGATGATGACAGTAAGCGTATGTATAACATTTTGCATGCACAGTACAAAAAACTGATTGTAGACACTAAGAAAGCTGCTTACACTGACATGATAAATAGATCTGACAATAAGGCTAAGAGTGTTTGGAGAATTGTCAATCATGAGAGAAACATTAACAACAAAACGGACAGTTGGAAAGAAATTTCAGCTAACGATTTCAGTACATTTTTCTCCAATATTATTAATGAAATAGTTGCTTCATTAAATGTAAATCCTGTAATTCAAAGCGATATTATCTTAAATATTGCGGTGTCACCGGTATCATTTTTCCTTGAACCAGTCACGGAAAACGATATTTTGACTGCTATCAGCGGTATGAAATTCTCAAATTCTTTTGATGTGTACGATTACAATAGTGTAATACTTAAACACGTTAAATCGCTTTTAGCCAGACCCTTAACACATCTCTTCAATCTATGTATCAGCAGTGGAAAATTCCCAGAACCATTCAAGTTATCTAGGGCTGTTCCAATATTCAAAAAGGGTGACCCCGAAGAACTGAATAACTACCGACCAGTCTCTATCATACCGTACCTGGGAAAAATATTTGAAATAATAATAACACAAAGGTTAAATAAGTATTTTGAAAAGCATAATCTTTTTAGTAAACATCAATTTGGATTTAGAAAGGGGCGCTCAACAGTTCACCTAATATCAAAAATCGTAAGTCTTATTATTGATGCATTTGAAAATAGAGAGTATATTGGTCTTAGCTTATGTGACTTAAGCAAAGCCTTTGATAGTATTTCTGTAGACTTATTAATAACTAAATTAGAGAGATATGGCATAAGGGGTGCGCCCTTGAATTTAATTAAGTCATACTTGTCAAAAAGGAAGCAGTGTGTGGTTGTGGATGATACAAAATCGAACATTATCACATTGAAATACGGCGTCCCACAGGGCTCTGTCCTAGGACCCTTACTTTTTTTGATCTATATAAACGACCTATATGATTACCTCCAGCCACATACTTGTTTTTCTTATGCGGATGACATAACATTGGTTTCCACTGATTCAACATTAACTCAGCTACATCTAAAGATGGAATGCTTGGAACAGAAAGCTGAAACATGGTTTAGCAACAACAACCTTAAGCTCAACATGAATAAAACACAAAACATTGTTTTTTTCAGCGATGCTCAACATACTAGTGGTAATACCGTAAAATCTTTAGGGATAATACTTGACGATCGTCTATCATGGAAACCTCATACTACATATTTATGCAATACCTTATCTTGTGCAATTTTTGCCCTCCGTAGGCTCTCAAAATTGGTGGACCAGGAGGTACTGCTAACCGTTTATCACGCATTGTTTCAATCTCGTATGAGTTATGGTCTTACACTATGGGGTAATTCCACCGGCGCACTCGCGATCTTTAAAATACAAAAGAAAGCTGTACGGATAATTACTGGAATTGGATATCATGATTCCTGCCGTAAGCATTTCGTGTCTCTGCGAATCATGCCCCTGCCAACGCTGTTTATTTATTACCAACTACTGGAAACACACAAAAATGTATCCGAATTTGAAAGAAATTTGTCATACCATAACTATCCCACACGAACTAGAACTCAGCTAAGAGACCGTAGATTCAGGCTGGCAAGGTCTGCTGAAAACTCTATCAATATTAAGTTGTATAATCATCTACCAAGTGGGTTAAAAGATTTGAACTATTACGATTTTAAGAAAACGTTGCAGGAGTACTTGTTAAATGAATGTTTCTACTCTGTTGATGAGTTTCTAGCGCACAGAATTGTTGACCAACAATAAACGCTGTTATACCTGCGCAGGACTTATTTGTCATATTTTCATGCGCCTTGTTTGTCTATATACTTCTATGTGTTTGTTATAAATTTTTTGATTTACGTTACTGTTCCTGTTTTTTAGTCTTGCCAGATATTTATACATACTTTTTGTTTTGACTTGCTACATTGTCTGAAGATATTTTAGTAGCCAATAAATGTCTATTCTATTCTATTCTATTCTATAGGTACCACATTGTGCTTTAAAATAGGTCTTATCATTTGAAATGTTTGTAAATTATTGTCTTTATCCTCATAAATATAACCAGCCCTTCCGAGGAATACCTTTCACCCACTTCTGTTTATGTTCCTTATTGGACGCACAGTTGCTAGTGCAACCTGGTACTACACACTTTGCAGGCATCTTTTTATCTTTATAGTTTCATTTGTGTAGGTCAATAAGTAGAAACCCATTAAAAATCACCTTGCAACGTTCTTTTTAATCTGGAATAACGTTATGTTGGGCCATGGTTTGGTAGTCCTCTACCCATGCCTCTACTGGGCTGCAACCTGGTACTACACGCTTTGCGGGCATCTTTTTATCTTTATAGTTTCGTTTGTGCAGGTAAATAAGTAGAAACCCATTACAAATCACCTTGCAACATTCTTTTTAATCTGGAATAAGGTTATGTTGGGCCATGGTTTGGTAGTCCTCTCCTGGGCTGCAACCTGGTACTACATGCTTTGCAGGCATCTTGTTATCTTTATAGTTTCGTTTGTGCAGGTACATAATTAGAAACACATTAATAATCACCTTCCAACCATATTTTCTGCACCTGGAAGAATACACATGACATAACAACAAATGCAAACTCGGCCCCTAGATTCAGTGTTGCCATATTTCATGCTCCGGCCTAGTGAGTACAGTCGGCCATGCTTCAGGAGAATTAGCAGATATGATATTAAGTAAAGATACCAGTCAATTTTTGTATTAATATATCACCGAACGAAAACGGATCTTACCAAATATTAAAATAAAAACAATATTGCAATGTGGTATGTTCCAATGGTGAAACGAAATCTTTTTTCTTTTTTTTTTTTAATTCTGTCATCGCCATCGACTGCTTTTATCATTAGCTTCAAATCTTTTTTCTGTCATAAACTTATAAAGAGTTAAAATATATCTAAATTATCAATATTGCGACGAAGTGTTTCTACTTTCTATCAATCTCCCAAATAATGACGTCGCAGGAAATGCGAATACAAATCTCAATGTGGCAACGCTTGACACCGAACTAGCTCGGGTCAGCTCGGGCGAATTCGAGGCCCTTTAAATCCTATCCGGATACTTGCATAAATGCCTTAATAATAATTGGCCCGACGTCACACATTTTTCGAAATAGAGTTTATCCAAAGCGCTACCATTTTCTATATTATTCGCTTACAAAACCCGACACTAGATGATAAATTATTTAACTATTTAAGAACCATGGCTTGTCAAAATATTGTACTATCACGGGGTAATACAGCTTGAAAGAAGATTAACACCTTCTATAAGCTAATCGTGAATACGCTGTTGCTAGTTCTGAAGAATTTTGTCTGTCAGAAAATTTGGATTTTTATATTTAAACCTTCTAAGCCTTAAAATGTATCCTCGTAAATATCTAGCATTATGTTTATAGTTTCAGCCGTTGAGCTCAGTGTTTTCTTTAAATTCAGTAAAAAAAAGGCCAAAGTGACGAGTTCAATTATTTTGAGCAAATTCCACAAAAATAGCACTCATAACACGACATGTCACAGTACCTAAGATACAAAAGCCGACGTGTCCAAATTCAAAACTAGATTTCACAAAAACTATCTGGCCTAGATTTTGGGGCAACATCCTAAATCATGTGAATTATCATACTCTCGCTTTAGTATTATTTTCACTCATAATAAGGCTGTAATCGGTTATTCTCGATTTCTGTAAAATCTGTTTCTGTGGAAATGTAAGCCATTCAAAATTAGTTTGTAGTTTAGTAAACTTTAAAAAAATGCACGCAGATAAAACCTTATAAATCGCAAAAAGTCAATGTAGTAAATAGGGATAACGGCCCGATTGCAAACATCTGGTGTTTGCTTTAATCCCTGTTTGATGCGTCCTTTAGACAGGTAATAGAGGCTCATAGGTATGGTTTGATAAATATTTTAGTTCGATAAGTTTCAAAATTCGACTCGTGCTACGAGACGCGAAATCATAATGCGTAGTTTTCTTTAATAGGTTGAATGAATGAATACCCAACCCCCCCCCCCCAACCTTTAATAGGTTTGTAGCTCAGAGTAACAACTGAACATAGAGGTAGTAAACAAACCACTTCAGCAATGCGTGCTCAAAGCCATCATCTTTGACACTTCAGCCGCTAAACATTGCCAACCAACCTGAAAATTCTTCCAATGCAACCCGTGTTACAAACACTGCTCTGCACCGTCCCATCTCGAAAAACTGTTAAACTACACTCGAATATAGCACAGCAAGTCCGTAAACTTCACTACAGTTACCAACAAATAGCGAATTCGATTTTACTGACCAAGCATAAAAGCCGCACAAACAAAACAAACGTTTGACAGTCGGAGGTTACCGTAAACAAATCGCAGGAAAATTACATAGGCGTTGCCAAATCCTCAAAATTTATGTAAGACAGAATTTGCGTTAATGATGAAGAAACATGCAGTAACGCAGTAGAGGTCAACATATCTATTGATTTTCCTGTAATCATTACTGAACCATCAAAATACCATCTTTTTTAACGTAGAATGGAATTTTTCTGGATACTATAGAATTAAGACGATAGTAAACAATTATGATTGCTGTATCTGGTGATCGATATGACAACGTAAGAAAAGATGTTGGCCTATTAGAATTAGTTGTTTACTACCTCTATGTTCAGATGTTACTCTGAGGTTTGTAGACTTTTGATGGATCTGAAAAATATATGGATTATGTCTACAGGTAGTACGTAAAGGCGCCTGTCCACATAGCCACTTCAGCGGATCCCGCGACCTGTTTCCCGTCGCTACGGCCGTACAGGTGGTGGAACGCATGGCCAACAACCTGGAGGTGTCCGCGAGACAGCACGCGGCCCCTAACGGTCGTATAGCCCGACTGCGAAGCAGCCTGGAGCTGCTCAAGCTGGTCAATCCGAGAGACATCTCTGCGTTGGTTAGCCTGGCCAGGCTGTACATGCTTCACAACATGGACACGAAACCGCTGGAGCACTTTCTGCTGTCGCAGGAATTCGAAGTACCTGAACAGGCGCAAAGGTAAAAATCGCTTCTTGGCGGAATTGGTTAATTTCAGCTCTATACAAATCGCGATTTTTCCGTTTGCTTTGTACGGAACGGTACGACAAAAAAATATTTTGACGGAATGTTGATGTTATGGCTCCAAAAATCATGTGACGAGCATTTTACTTTTTTCTGTGATCGTGAAGTGGCTTAAAATGCCTTCCAAAGTTCAAACATAAAAGATAGATGTTTGTTTACATCTGATTTTTCTAAGCCTAAACAAATGTTTCTGAAATCTTTGATGACAGAACCATAAAACCTGTGACATAACGATAATTATATGTATACTATTTTACCGGATACTTTGTACTGGCTTGGCCGCTTGACGTCTATTTGATAGATATTAGCTGTCTAAGAAGTTGATCTCGAACTTATTTTTTTAGTAGTGATCTGTGCGGGCCGCCCTGCAAGTCAGAACCGTTTTAGAAATTTTTCTATCTTCATCTTACCCCATTTAAAGCGTAATCATGAATATTTAGTCCAGTCATACTGGCATACTTCGTAGAAAGAAACGCCTGATTTTTTGGGAAAATATGAAATACGCATACAAGAAAACATCACCAAGTGTCAATTATTACTCTTCATTATCAGTACTTCACCGAGTACTATTCCTGTATTCCTTTTAGGGCCGGTTGTACAAATGCGGGTTTAGCACGAGCTTTGTTAAGCCTAAGCTTAGCTAAGCTCAGGCTTAAAGTCGACACCCGTTGTACAATCGTCGTCTTAGTTAAACCTGGTTGATAATGAAATTCACTACAGTTGGCATCAATGAAGCAATACGTACTGATATAATGATCTGAAAAATTACCTTTTTTGGTTAGGCACTTATGACAGTTTGTGTCAAATTTTAGCAACGACCGTTTTTGTCTCTGTTCTTTTATTCGCTCTCTATAGGCCTCTACGGAAACACTGATCTGGATCCGGATAGATCAGTTATATGTCAAACAGCTGTGGCATTTATGATTCCATGAATTTAACGGACATTGGACAACAAAAAAGTTGGTTTAACAATAAAAAACAGATGGTAAAGTAAAGCAGCTACTGATCTGAATCATTCGATCGCAATCACTTACTGTACAAGAATGAACTACTCTATTTCTGACCGATCCCAGATCACTTTCCGAACGTCAGGGTCAGTGATCCAACTGATCGGGTTAACCCGATCACAGTTTCCGTAAAGTTCTTTTGTTAAATTAGTCACAAATCTTCCAAAAACTTTTATATCAGGTTAGGTTTAAACCTCAGCTAAGCTCGCGTTGAGCATCGGCTTACGTAAGCTCGTGACGAGCTCGTGTTAAGCTTGGAGTGGGGGGTTAAGCCAGCATTGTACAACCGGCCCTTAAGCTTGAAAATGATATACACGATGAGTGGGGAGGAAAGCACCAAACGCTAGGAGTGAAAATAATGTAAGAAAACTCTTACGTTCTTATCAGATTCTCATTTGTTTTCAAGTTATAGCATCTTCTTAAGGTGCCTTATCCAATTAGTGGATGTTGGCGACAATTCTGGCATACTCCTCTCGATCTTGTGTGGCTCTAAAGAGTGCGTGCGCATCGAGATTTGTCCAATCCCTTACGTTTTTTAGCCATGAGTTATAGCATAATAAAAAATAAACAAAGTTCACATAATAACATTTTCTTAAGCACACCGTTCTTTTAATAAATGTTCAAAAATACTGCCGCTGATCTCAAAACGTTTTCTTCTTCGTCTGCGAAGATCGCTTGTTGCTCTCCCAATTGATTCTTTTTTTATTTATACAGGGTGACCGACGGGAACCGGACGTTTTTCAAATGGTTAGTATAACGCCGCTAGCGGTGCTAGGGAGAGGACTCAGGTATCAGTCGCCTTGCTGGATAATGCCATTTTAGTTGCCATACCATTCTCAGATGGATTAACAGTCTGAGAACAACAGGAATGATTGTGAAGAAAAAGCCACCTGGAGACCAGTATCGGAAATTTTGTTTGTTTATCTCTCCGCTTAAATGCAAATGAGCTTCAACACTCATGACGATTACAGCACTTTCATGGTCTCCAAGCAGCATTTGAATTCGAATGGCGAAGCCTTCTCGTTGCTCGTAATCTGTTGACTAAAGCTGCTGAACAATACACATCTTGTAGGGATGAAACGCTAAATCTTTTTTCAATATTATGCGCACTGACTCACGACTTAAGTTTAATTCACGCGCGTGTCTTCGTGCAGACCGTTGAGGGCCCCGAGTAAGCGCTTGTCCCACCCGCTCGATGTTTTCTGGCGTCCTCGCTGTCTTCGTGGGACCAGGTAACTTTTTCTTCACAACCATTCCTGTTGTTCTCAGACTGTTAACCCATCTGAGAATTGTATTGCTGCTTGGAATAATATCGTGGCGTCCAAGATTAAAATGTACGCGGAACAGTCGCTGCGCGGTCGTGACCGACTCAGCATTTTTAACATACGCGTCATAAGCGAACATACGGTGCTCTACGGTCCACTACTCCATAGCTACTAAAATGGCATTATACAGCATGGCGACTGATACCTGAATCCCCTCTCTACCACTGCTAGCGGCGTTATACTAACCATTTGAAAAACGTCCGGTTCCCGTCGGTCACCCTGTATGAGGCGTTGAGAACTCAAAATTCAGAAGCTAAGAAAAACGCTGATAAAGATTTGTAAATAACAGAAACTATATCAATGCTATAATGATATGTGTAGCGATATCTCGGTAATAGTACACTGATACTTCTTCAAATTATCGGAGTTATCAAATGCTTTGAAACTCGAACATGGCATACTTTGATTATGACAAAATTCAGATACAAGTCGAAAGATATATAAACATTTTTAATTACGGTATAACTTGAAAAAAAATGACAATCGGATAAGAACATATTATGAGTTTTTTTACATTATTTTCGTGCGTATGATATACTCCTGAAGTTTGCGATCCTTCCCACTCGCCCTGTATATGTCAAAACTCATTCTGGGGTAGTTTTAGTTATCACTATCCGAACAGCTGTTCGCTGTTGACTCGGCTGTCAGTAGAAAGTATGGGGTAAACGTGTATAGGTGGTCGCCATTGTTGGCAGATTATAATCTATAAGTGAAATAAATTCATGGAAACTGCTTGAGGAAAATTATCAGAAAACATGATTCACGAGTGAAATTATAATTGCATAATGATGAAAAAATGGAATAATAGTGTTGTAAAATATTTTTAGTCAACAAAAATTAATTTTCATTCATCATAACAGTGGAAAACTAATAACAAAATAAAAATAAAAAACCACTGGATGTGGAGGTACAAATATAAGGATAAATACGAGGAAAATGAAAACCAGATTCGCAGATTCATGTGCTTTAAGAACCGAAAATCTTGCCTTTGAAATCGAGAGATACAAGGCATACAAGATTAAAAAGATGATAGTATCTATTATTTCCCACGTCATTGATAAACTGTTGTTGGTGATAATTTTATCTTTCACATTAGAATGATATAATATATGATCTACTATACCAGGTGGAGCTGTCAAATTAACGAGATATTCAATACCCGTATGAATTCGAATACTCACTCCTTACTTTCGTATATATGATAGATATTATGAATTTGTTTCTATGTATGACAAACATCGTAGCATGAGTATATACTTGACATTTTCATGATCAAGTAATAATAATTGTTCTGTTAAGTGTTGTTTCAAACTGCCATTATACAATGATACAACATAAATATTGAAATACTATAGCAAAATCGAACAATATTGTTATATTTAAATATGGGTAGTATTTATGGGTAGTAAGAAAATAAAACGAAAAATTCTGTAAAATACATACAGCATTCTTTGGTTTTTTGTGTGGTTGCCGCTCGAGAGGTGTGGGAGGGGGGGGGGGGGGGGTGAAAACTGCTTCACGACAATTTTCGAAAAATAGCGTCGTTTTGGTGATATCGAAAAAAATCTTCAAATGATTTATGGGTAGAACAAAATTCTGCATAATTTTGTATTTTAAAAAACACTAATTTTTCGTGTGCGACCAATAGTTACCGACCTACAGTGGCCAAAGTTAGGGGTTAAGGGTATTAAGTAGAAGAACGCTATCAAAAATGTATGTGGCACCTTTCTCCTATAAGAATAACATTTCCCTTATCTCTATTAAATGCAGCTGCCTACATATATAACACATTTGGGCTTAAAAAATTCAAATTTAGGAACACATCGCTACCAACTACCGATATTAGCCAATCTCCAAGTCTCCAAGAGTTTTTTGAGCGCAAAAGGTCGGGAAGAAATGAAATTTGGTGAGACGCCTCGTTTTGCTAAATGCTATCGAAATAAGGTGAAATAAGAGAATTCAATTTGCTACCTCTGAGGGTTGCCGCTCGAGGATGGGGGGGGGGGAATATTGTTCTCCATGAATCATTTGAACCTTTTTTCAATAGCACGTACCAAAACGACGCAATTTTTCGAAAATCGTCGCGAAGCAGAGTTTTCGCCCCTCCATCCCTCGAGTGTCAACCCCTCGAAGTCTCAAACTTAGGGGTAGGTTCAGCGGACCAATGTCTACCATCCCACCAATTTTTTTTCCGACCTTTTGCTGTCAAAAAACCCCTACCGCCTGGACTAAATATAATGTTTGGCTAAGTAGTTGGTCTGTAGATTCATAGAATGATGGAAGTACAATTCGACTAATCTTTCCTCCATCATTAGACTATAATGAACACTGAATCAGTTTCTGCAAGTCATTCATCAAAGAAAGGCGTAGTATTGTTAAACATTATTAAATGGTTTAGACATTTCTTTTTTGTTTTCGTAGGATGTACAATGAATTAAATAAATAATTGTGTTCCAGGGTGGTGCACATGCTCCGAGACTACGAAGCCCACCACGCGCGGACCGACACCCCTCTGTTCGGCCAAGTAGAGGCCGCCCAGCGCAGCCATAACCTCCTTTACGCTGTGGGTATGGTGATGAAACATCTGACCCTCAACTACCATTGCGTCATCTACGACTGGGATCCGGTGTGTTTGGCGGCGGCCGAGTGGCAGGCGCAGAACAACGTCGACAGGTTGCAGTTGAAGCACGAACAGCCTTTCTATAACGTCCTCGTTGAGGACGGTTCGCACAGATACGTCGCGCAAGGTGGGTTACATAATATAATAATAATAAATGGCCTTTATTTTAATCTCGGCCAAGTCAAGCTGGAGCTTTTCCACTTAACTGAGGGCCTAAACACACAAGTACAATCATAAATATTGATACTGTTACAAGTCTTTAGTTCGATTGGGCAAGAAAACACTTGGTACGGATTTAACTATTTATTTGCACTAACTATATACACTACGCCTAGCCTAATACTTAACAGTCTATACTCTGTTACCTGATACTTTAAACTGGCTTGACGTCTATTTGATAGGTATCAGCTGACGAAGAAGTGTATCTCAAATTTAATTTTTTACTAGTGGTGTTGATTGGCAATCCTGCGATCAGGACTGTATCAGTAATATTCTTACTGAATATCTCATTACCAAAATAGAATGACTATTTTTGTAAACAAGAAATTGCTTCAATATCCAGAAATTCGCAGCAAAAATGGTTGGTTGAAAGAAAAAGATTATTTTATTGATTTGTATAATAAAGTGCTTATTCATTTCTATAAAAATGTTTCTAATTAAACTACTAATTATTTGGTACCTCAGTAATGTTCAGTTCTAACTAAACTAAACTTTCTGAAATAGCTCCATATATTTTTTTACTATTTGTATAGCCGTTGCCTTGCCCTTCAACATTATATTTTTCTTCAATTGCTTTAAAAAGAAATGTTTGGAACTCAGTGGTTGTGTATGGTTAAGCAAAAAATGCTTTTATCTTCATTCTTACCTTTTTAAAGCGTAATCATCATCATTCAGACCAGCCATACTGATATGCTGAAAGAAACGCCGGATTTTCCGATAAAATGTAAAATAAGCATAGACCTCAGAGCATAGTCATTAACAGTACTCCCACTCAGTACAGCCCTGTATTCCCTCAAAGCTTAAAATTGATACATCAAGACTCAATCTGGGGTATTTTTAGTTATCACTAGTCGAACAGCTGTTTGCTGTTGACACGGCTGACAGTTTAAAGTATCGGGTAACAGGGTATAATTTATTTACAGTCACTGAGTCACTACACTAATTTATATTTGTCCTTCACTTCACTAATTTATGTCCCTGTAGAGTGCAGACGCCGCTATTTATACACATCTCTCCTTCTCGACCATCCTGTCTGCTTTCCAGTCGCTTCCAGCACCTCTTCGACGTGGCCGTTCGAGAACACAAGCGTCTAACGTGCAGGCAGACAGGGCCGGACTGGCACAATACAAATCAGAGCATGATAATATATGCCAAAAATTTGTAATTACATAACGTGAAAGATTTACACAAAACTAAGCTAGAAAATCAAATGCAAATTATAAGTTAAAATATGGAGCAAAAAAAGGACAGACCAATTGATCAGCGAGATCGCCGCCTTTCTCAAACAGATATACAGGTCCTCGACTGCTGATAATCTTATGCACCAAACAACCTATGTGCAGGTTTATCCTATTATTCATTCACAGCCATTTAATGTTATCTACTTACGCTCTGTGTGTTGCAACGAAAATATAAACCTTATACAGGAATTTTGCAATTACTATAATTTAGCCAGAGACTGCTAATCAAGACATGAACCAAAGACTGCATTACCGTAATTTGCAAAACTAAGTACCAAACTCTCGCACAGCATAGTTCTCAATCAATTATCTAGAAATCTAATTTTGTACAAGCTACGTAGTGACATACCATTTTTAATGGAATAGTATCATGATATTTGTTTATTATTGTTTTTGATAGAGCATATCATGAGAAGCTTGCCATTTTTTCTCCGATTTTTTTGAGCCTGGGATAGCGAGAAAATAAGGAAAATACTTGAATTTTTCTAGTCGCGTGACGTCATGGGACTAAAATTGGATTAGCGAATCAGAAGACGTAGAGGTGTGCTACGTTGCCACACAATCTCGATTTACCCTCACTACTAAGTGGAAGTGGGGAAAAAGTTTCCACGAATAATCATACAAAGCACTTTGAAACTAATCACCAAACCACTTTCTCCGTCCTTTTCACTCAAAAATCAAATAACCTGTAACTTTTTGCTTCGCCGTGAAAATGTTCGTGATCTATTTAGCAGGAACCCATTTATGACAGACCATCGGTAAATGGAAAGACAGCGTAGAAGTAGCTATTACATGCCAATATTGCCAATATTGAATTTACGATTAATTTCCCCCGGTTTATGAGCGTCGAGTTGAAATGGAAAGGTTGACAAACTAGAGCACGGAATATAGATAAGGTTAACTAAAGTTGATGAAAATCACAATGTAAATGAAACACAATGTTCTGTCATTTCTACAAAACATCGCAGTTATTCACATGTACGGTGACAGTACCATTCGTTCTATGCGGTCAACGTATTGTCAACAGACCGCCTTTTTTGCCTAACCTAAACATAACCCATCTTTATGTTTTGTGTTTCTGGTGCCAGCTGTAATCGTTTTTAATTTTTATCAGTTTTTTATTATCTATTCGGCCTTTCCTTGTGTTCCTGTTCAAGTTTTCCTCAGATTTATCTATTCACATTAGAAATAAAAATGAGCAAAGTAGATAGTGGCTTCCAAAAAGCGGATTCGGGTAATCTGCCTAAAGTGGACATAGTTTAGGGTTCATTTTTATGTGTTAGTGAGGCCGTTAGTCTATTTAGCATTTTAAAAGCTATCAATTTATTATATTACCATGTAAATGTTGGTACATTGATATGCTTTTCGTACATACATTTTCCTGCATATGTGAAAATCGCAATTAACTGATAAGGACACCATCGCAATTTAACACAAAATGAGTTTCAACGAAAACCACTTATAATAGCCAAAGTGATGCTGTCAACCAAGAAGATCTTGAAATCAGGATAAGTGTGGTAACACAGGCCGCGCGATCACAACCGCGCGTTGTAACTGTTGGCTGCGTTTAAATTTCAGTACCTGGATTTCAAAACCGTTTTATTTGAGATACTAAGGCCCGATTTTATCAACTTGCATATTCTAACAAAGGCTTTGACAAAGCTCTTCTGTTGATGTTATTTAGCAAAAGCTTTCTATTGGGTACTGAGGGCTATGTTAATAAGTATCATCCAATGGTATTTTATCAATATTGGAAACAAAACGTCAAAGCTGGATGACACTTTTGTCAAAAATATTTTAGAATTCATGGATCAAAATCATAGCAGAAAATCAGAACAAAGCGATTGATTTGCAAATTAATGCCAGATTTTTCTTTACCTTATAATTATTGTATAGTTACTAATTGCAAATTCCGTTAGTTTGTGACAGAATCGTAAAATTAGTATTAATCACAGCTACCTTAATTAATAATTAATAATCCCACCTCAGTCAGATTGATTATAGACAAATACATACTTTTATGAAGAAACTTCCGTCTACTGGATGCATGTTTGTTATACAACTTTCTATCAAAATATTCACAGAGGCTGTAAAGGTGCCTGCATATATGAATAAAAATCCCACCTGCTTGTTCCCCCTTTCTCTGAAAAGTATATAAAGCACCTGATTCACTTTCTAACTAGGTATACTAGGTTTCTAGTTTATAAAAAATAAAGTTATACAGTTATACTTTATACTTTTGCCAGCCTGTGAGCTTAGAAGGATGGGCAACCAGTAATGCACACTTGTGTCATGGATTGGCCAACATTGTTGGCTAAATCGTGTGTTAAGCTTTGTGAAATGCTACAAAATGTTATTTTTACCCCTTTTTACTATAATACAAAGGTATATTGCAGGTATTTATAATTATTATCGATGGTAAATTATTGTTTTATCAAAATAATGCAGTAATTTGAAGTTCTTGTCATCATTATCATTTGATAGATCAACAATCCATTGATCAAAAATGTACTGCTTTTGCGGAATCTGATTGGTCAAGATTAGCAATTGCTCTTTGTTAAACAAGAAAATGCAATTTTTCACCCATTAGGATGGAAAATCAGACTGGAAAAGAACTAGAGGATTCAAGATGGTCGATTGTAGATAAAGCATGTCATTTTTCACCTTTTTAGAGGTATACAAAGCTTTTGTTAAAATGCGCGTCTTAATAAAATCGGGCCCAAGGATTGAAAAAAGTAACTGAACGCCCCTTTGCCACTATTTTTGCGGCCGCCCTTAAATTTGGCCGCCCGCGTGCGGGTGACGTTTTTGCCTGTCGCCAGGATCAGCCTTAATAGTGAATCTAGCCAAAATCCATCATTGCCACGCTCTAGATGGCATAGCATTGGAGACCCTATTTCTCTTCTTATTTTTTTACTTCTGCGTCAATTACATTATGCACCCGGATGGTTTTTTAACAACCTTATATTTGTTCACAGAGAACCTTAGGCCAACCTCGGACCGTGGCGCCATCTACCTGAACGACGACGTTGGTCGTCACTTTTCGCACTTCTTCGAAACGCACTACGTCCCCAATGCAGAAAAAGAGAAAGAATACCCCGCCGACAGAAAAGTTCGACACTTATTCCATCAACGCAAGAAGTTGGAAAGCTACAATCTGTAGTCCTATCAGGCCATTTCGATCTGGTGGCGATACTATGATCTGAAGTTGTCCACTACTTTAAACGGTGTTCGATTGGTGTTTCCTCCCCACCCCATCGCCTTTGGCAGGCAAGTTATTCGTTAATCTGTGGTGAAGGTATGTTCGAGAATGGGTTCTATGGGTACATGGTACATCCAAAGAGAAAAAAGTGAACAAGTTTTGTGGTTTATCGGAAAAGGGTGGAATCTTTTTGAACTGGTCTCGAGGTAATGACGTAATCTCATCTGATATGCTTATTATGTAGATATGCATACACACAATAGTAAAACAAGCATCCGAGTGAGAGAGTGAACAGTAGTATTAGATTTAAACAAATATTACCACATACACGCCGCTTGTTAGATGTCAATGAATAATACTGAAAGATCGACTCATACTAACACCACAGCATAGTAAACAATCAGCACAATATCTCAGGTTGGCGGCAATTACACGTGCAGCCCCCCTTTTGGATGATTATTTGTAGGGATGCTAACGATACTTCGATACTTGAAATGTATCAATACTTCTACACTAATATCGAGTATTTTTATCTTAGATACTTTTTGAGTGATTCCAAGCTGGTATCGCTACATTTGTAGCAGTATCGGTATCGAAAATAATTATATAATTATTGAGGGGTGTAATCAATTGCACAAAATTCTCTGTACGACCAAACGCGCCTTCATTGGTGTGTACACCTCTATACTTGGCTAAAAAATATCGAATTGGTACTAGCGACTAGCGATATAATGTAAATTTAGCTGTAACTGGGAAATTATTGCATATCGGTATTGGGAATGTTTCATAAAAAATAATGAGTATGTTTCAAGGATTTAAAAAATTAAAGAATATATAGGGTGATCCATTTAAAATAACGAGGTTCATTATATTTTCAGGAAAACGGAAAATAGCTTTGTTCGAATTTTTCCTATCACAGGTACTAACTAGGGTTTACAATTTCCGGGATCGGGTCCCGTTTCGAGATCTTGGGATAAATATATAAAACTCGGGATTTCGGGATTAACCTCAATCATTTTTTACACTCTAAGGGCCGGTTTCACCGGTCCCTGATAAGTGTGAGGTAGCCTATCTGCCAGATAGGCCCATATATTTTATACGGCGTTATCTGACAGATAGGCTAATTGACACTTATCAGGGGCAGGTGAACCGGCCCTAACATTGACAACAGTAATGATAAAAATGCAAAAATATAGTAAACAATACGTTTAAAAAAACATATTTTTACTCTTGAAAAGTAAATACCAAAGCAAAACAACTTTGGTTATAAAACATATTATTAGGAACAGCATTCCTAAAATAAAAGAATTTGAAATAACAAAGTTCATTATATTTTCAGGAAACCGGAAAATATGACAACAATGTAAATGCTACCTTAACATAAGTCGTATTCAAAATCCCCATACCCAAAAATTCTTGAAAATCGTGTAAACTGTTTCCGATATAATTGAGGCGTTCCATACTTGAGACTCACTCTGTATATCTCATCCACTTTTCTCATTCGTAATTTTTTCTCTGTGGCTGAGTAAAAACGGAAAAATCGATTTCAGGATTTGCACTGACCTTAAAACACTGTGTACATTCTAGTGATTTCTGAAACATATCCTGAGATTTTTTCTGTTCCATCATTCGAACCATTTCAGTATGCAAAGGTACCATCGCGCTTCACTGACCCATCAATAAAAAACCACATAGGCTCGGAGAGAAATTTTGCTGATGTTTCGGCCACCTTTATGACCTTTATCAGACTAAAAAATATAATTATATGGTTTTTTATTGAAGACAATTCTACTGCCCACTATTTCGCTAAACAAAAGTTTGGATGCTTTAGGGCACGAATTTAATAGCGCGACGAGGTACGAGGCAAGCGGCGAGGTACGAAGGCGATTCATGTATCGTACCTTAATTCAAGTGGAAGCACACATAGTAATGCGTAAAGTGGCGAGTTAACGCTCGCGGTAAATTTTACCGGCTACTATTCGGGATTTATTTATCGCGTTGTCATACTGATCCATTCCACAGACCATAAAATCGGGTGATTGGGTCTACTGCTACCTGCTAAACAGGTTGGAAGGATCTATACCCGTCCAACGTCTGCATTTGCATTCATGATTTCGACAACGGATACTGATCCGAGAATATCCGGAACTGCACATCTCTATACGTTGTGACGTGAACGAATGAGGATTGAGATTGACAACATCTCTTCTGAAAATTATTTAAAGTTGTTGCCTGCTTATCATCGGTACAAAGCGCAGTGTTGCATTATCCAACAACCAACATTCATCTTCACTGTCTGAACGCATTTTAGGAACTGAAAATATCAAATGCCTCTTTCACTCTTTCTCCCTCCGTGTTATACGTATTCCCAATCATTCGCGCAATGCCACTGCCCTTGCCTTTAGCATTTTACCTCACCGTTCTATGTTTGATACAAGAGATCTATCCAATAGTAGTTATGATGTAATAACCTGTATGCCGCCCGCATCTATTTTAACTGTTAACTTTTTTGTTTCACACAAAGGCATAAAATAACGCGGATAAAAAAGCTGAATGAAATTTCATCATTTAAAAAATCGAGATTACCGGGATCCAGCTTTATTATCTCCGGGATTTTAGTATTCCGCATTGGAAACCCTCGTACTCTACTAACACAATCACATAGACGTGAATATCCGCGCGTACTTTTGTGTGTCCCATAAGTTATATCTACTAAATATTCCTATCAGATGAATCATTTTGATTCAGGAAAGGAGCGATTTCATTGGGTTAGATACGGTACTACCCGAGAATAACAAAATTGACGAGAATCGACAGAATATATTGTGTAAGGCTTTCGCGGCCGTGGTGTTTTGGGCTGTTCGGCCGGCGTCGATATGCTTCGCTGTCTTGGCGTCGGCGCCCTTTGCTGCTTGGCGTTTCGTCGACACGAGTGGTTGGCATCCTCATAATCTGATCTTCTGACCTTTCGGCGTGTTCCGCAAAACTGAGACCGGGTCACCGGGTTGAAGTGATTCACCTCGTACTACATGACGTCACGAGCAATCACGACGCGTTTTTGGCCGCTCGAAATAATTGGAATTTCGCCCCATAGTTAAACCTTTCTAGGTGGTGTTTGGAGTGAAGCAGGTAGTTTTTGTTGGTAACCTGTGTATTAGAACTATATGAACAAATTATATTAGGTACATTTTGCCGAATTTAATTTTTTGTCAAGTTCCTTATTTGGCATGTCCTTACTCTTAAGGCCTTTACGGAAACTATGATCGTGTTAACCCGATCAGTTGGATCACTAATCCTGACGTTCGGAAAGTGATCTGGGATCGGTCAGAAATAGGGTAGTTCACTCTTGTACAGTAAGTGATTGCGATCGGATGATTCAGATCAGTAGCTGCTTTACTTTACCATCTGTTTTTTATTCATAAACCAACTTTTGCGTTGTTCGATGTCCGTTAAATTCATGGAATCATAAATCCCACTTGACAGCTGTTTGACATATAACTGATCTATCCGGATCCAGATCAGTGTTTCCGTAAAGGCCTTTAGTCTCGGATGTTACCATTTGTGTAATGTCAAACTCCCGTACAATTGCTAATTGTCAACGTCGAACGAGAGCATTCAGGGCCATCGAAACTGACGGCTTCGAAAGAACGCCGTCACCAGCTGTTGCTTTTCGTCAGTTCTGTTATTCTCGGGTACTATATTGGACTTTGATATTTCTACTGGTTACGTCATTACCACTGAGATTTAATCTGTATTTCCACCCATCCCATTCCCTCCAATACTAGTGTGCTTTCTTTAATGAAATGTGCAATGGGATTAGAGATTTTGGCTACTGATGTAAGGCCTATTTTTAGTCTAAGATCCCACTGCTCGATCTTGCAGGAATTTGTTTTTTTATAAAATTAATTTTAAATGAATTTTGTATTAAAATTAAAAATACCAGGCGAGTGCAGATTATTAACAGTTAAACTGTTCACACCTGGCTACCTTAACGCTTCGACTGACTGAGCGCTGACAATAATTTTTTTCTTTGCATCATTTCCTTTCAAATAACGTAAATTTGACTAAAAAAACACAGTTGCAAGTTATATTAGCATATTATTTACAATAAAATCAATTACAGGTAATTGCGGCTAATTTTTAAAAGGCAACATATCGTTAATACTTTCTCAAGATTCATTTAAAATTAATTTTATCAAAAAACGGATACCTGCAGATTGCGCAGTGGGATCATGTACTATTATAATATTCAAGCATTTTGTTTCAGTTTTCAATGAAAATTGCTACTTGCTGTTTATACTATTCTTCCATATGATGGATTAGAATAACTGCAGATATTGTCATTTTTACGTGTTAAAAGTGAGTGTGATATAGTTAGTGCTTTGTTGAAAGCGCTCATTATTTATTTTATTATATTGAATTATAAATGTTTATTTTAATTTCAGCACATTGTAGATTCGTTTAGGCTGGTTTCTGATTACGATAGCTGTAAAATTCGTTAATATGCTTATAGTTAAATGAACTGATTTTTTTTAATTAATGAGACTGTCAGACATCTGTATACCGCGCTGTTTAGTTTAATCATATTAGAGGAAAATAGTATCCGGTGCTTCTGGTAGAAGTCAAGGTTAGGAATGAGAAATAAGATGCCCTAGGAAATGTGTTTATGTAATATTAAACATTTTAAAATATATGTTTATCGGTACTAGACCAAAAGCTTTTGCAAAAAATCTCTAGATAGGGCTTTCAGATATGAGTAACATATTCACATCCAAAATTTTTCCATTTCTTCACAATTTTACAGAAATCTCTAATATCTGTTGGTCTTAACACTTATAAAGCCATATTTGTTTTTAATCAGTAATGTTTTAAAAATTTTCAGACTCATAAAACATTACTTTGAAAGCCTGTTAAAAGCGAAAGCTATAATGTTTCAGATTCCACAATCGCTAAAAGAATTTCCTTGGGTCGTACTAGAAGAGTTTTGTCTCGTAGTTTTTAATTTCTTTATTAAATAAAAAAATCCTACGGTAATTCAGGTTTCTAATCTTCTAAAACAAGTTTCAGTTAAATTTTTGGGCGAATATCTTCTAATATGATTAATCTATGCAGGATGAATTAAATTCACGGGAATATTGAAGAAAACATGAGGAGCACTTCACGTGTTATATTTTTTGTACTACAGAAAAATATACATATTGATTTGGTAAATTTTTTAAAGTTACGACAAACATCTGTTTAAAAAATACGATTACAAAAATAACGTATTGTTATAAAAGTTCAACAATGTAGTTGCGTTATAAATTCATCCATTTCTGTGCAATTATTACCCGTTTGTGTCAATACATGTACCATAGTTATCTCTCATGGTTTTATTTTTATAATGTTGCTGTGGTTATCATGGGTACTTTGTAAAGTTTGGGTTTTTCAAAATAGTGAAAAGGGAAACACACATTTTCTAATAGGTACCATAACATTATTTTGGATTTAGGTTTGTTCTTTGTACACCATAAGAATATAATTCTAAACAAAACGGTATTTCTCTACGAATTTCTACTCATCAGCACCTTCATGTTTTTCCTGCCATAAAAAAAATTATTTTTGAATGAGAAATAGTGTGCGCAAGTAAGCATCAAACTGGACCTCCCAGTTAAATAGCAAGATGGAGGAATCTTTTGTGCCTTCTTAGGCACAATAGGTTCTAGACTCTTGTCTGGTACGGCTACGATTTTCAGACAGCTAATACAGCTAGGCGAGTATTGTGATGTTCCAGAAGTAGGTCCACAAAGTGGCACAAAGTACTAGCTAAAATGTAGTCAGCATTTGTCTATTATGATTGAGTAGTTGAAGCATAGGCTTATTGCTGCATTTAGATGTTTGTCTTTTGTAATGGTATAGGTACTTGTGGTATTTGGCTTAAAAAACTCATTGCTTTCGTACACATGATAACCAAACATCATTATCATATTATTCGTTTTATAATGTGACTGTTTTCAAGACGCTGGGTTGTGTATCGCTGAACATTGCCCAAGCTCTTGTTAGAGTTTGCTTTGTAACTTCATGAAAGGTGTCGTGTCCACAATCTCCTGCCACCAGGCTGGCCGTGACATGGCCCCAGGGGCATGCATTATGGCCGTCTGGAGGTTCTCGTACAGCTGGAAAATAAATGGTTTTTAATGTGCAAAATTGACTTTTTTTAAATTCGAATTCCTGAAATTCATCGTGATGAAGACGTAAAAGAAGAAAAGAAAATTACGTTTTTTAACACGCTTGTATTAGCTTCACCTGTATGTTTGTTAATATGTATGCATGTTTGTAACATACACCTTTGGACTCGATTTTGACCCACTTTAAAAGAACAGATTTAATTTAAACTTCGTAAACTAATTAAGAACGGGTGATAATACAATAATTTAATGAATTTGGCTCAGTTTGTGAAAGATAATTCTTAATATAAGCTGAAAATGATAATGAACAGAAATATATTATTGTGAAAAAAGCATGGGTTACTCGATATACGAAAATTATGACAGTATGGCACAAAGCGCCAAATTATTTTTCACTTTTACTTCCCACACCGATAGGTGAGAGGAGTATTCGCGAAAATTTCCAATTTTGAGATAATGCGCTTTTTGGGCGTTTTAAGATGTCTACATAATGAAAATCCACGTATCTCATTTCCGTCGGTCTGTCTGTTCAAGTTTTTCCAGTCTCGTAATCTGAGTAACGGCTGCATGGATTGTGATGAAATATGGGGACCGATATGCTGTGGAGTCCTAGTAGGTAATGATGCTACATTTTTGAAAATCGCCACATTAGCGACGGAGCAATTACCAAAGAACAAAAAAATAAAATATTCGTCAAACTTCGTTTTTAGATGTTTTAGGGGTTCCTGGTCACGTTCTATTTTTTTTGGTGGGAGTGAAATTGGGTTGGTTGGGAGGGCGGGGGGTTGTAAAACTCAAAAATTTGTTATATCCATAATAGGCTGTCGATTCACCTGTGATAGAAAGACCTAGCGGCTTAATACCCTTTTTTAGGTCCATCAGAACATTGCCTTGTCCATTACAGAAACCAAGGAACTTAATTTTCAGATGTTTACATACGAATATTGCTTTAGATCGTTCTGTATTGAATAACGTGGAAATTATGGAATTGATTTTAATGAAACTTTACCACAGTATTACCGTGTGTCGTCGTGTTAGTGAAGCGCGCAGCAACAATAAAAAAACTAAAGATATGATCGTTTCGTTTCATTCAGCTGCAGCTTGCAGAATAAAAACTGTGTCGCCCTAGTTCCTCCATGCTTTTTTGAGGGCAGGCGGGTGATGATTTGGTTGCAAGGGGAACTCGGACTATAGCTTCATGCAATGAGAAAATAATAAAATGATATCACCGTTATGTGTGGGAAGTACTGAGTCAGTACTGATTGCTATAAAAGCGTTTGTCTTTCGTTTTTTTTTAAACTATATTTTGTCTCATAATTAAACAACATACATTATACATCCATTACATCCCACATACCCATTTTCCAATAATGTAGATTGTAATATTTACCTTTCCATCAGACTTTCCTAGCACAGAATGAATTACATAGTCTGGCGGTGCAAGGCTATCAATTATTGCTATACTATCAGGTTTCAAACGATCACAGAGTTGTAATATAGTTTCCTTTACGTTCACAGCCATGCTTGGATCATTTGTGTAACCTCCTTGATAGAAGTATATAAGGTGTTTATCTAGACAACTAAATCCATATAATAAACCTACAAAAGAAAAGAGATAAGTTTGAGTATTTTTTTACTTCTGTGTCATCTGCATCGACTGATTTGGTCATTAGCCTCGTGTTCTGTGTAGGCTTTGTTACTGTTTCCCGGCGCCACTCTAGGAACAGCACTGTTAATTAGAAGCCAACAGTGAAGGCTCAGGTGGGGATTCTTCGCTGAGCTTTTTTACGATTTATTTTTGATTGAAAAAACCAGAAATAAATTTCCGCCTCTAACGAGAATCGAATCCGGGGCCTTCCGGTCACGAGCTCGACTCTAACCACTGAGCCAATCCACCCCATTGACTTTTAAATTAAAAAAATCTGACATCATAGAATATGCTTAGTAATAGTAAGGTTAAGGTACAATGTCGGTAATGCTGAGATGACTGCTTGATGGAAGTATATAAGATGCTTTTCTAGACAACTGAAGCCATATAATAAACATACTAAAAGAATGCATATTTTATAAAGGGCTTCATGTCGCTATCTAATACGAATATTTACCTAATGTTTCCACGACACTCCGTAAATCGCTTTGTGCAGTCTCCAACTTCAGAGAATAATATCTGAGTGCAGTATATTCTGCATAAGCTCTAGATAATACTGATGCCTTGTAAACTTGTGTATTGTTGCGTGCTGTAAACTTATCGGCTCCTGTGTTCAAAATATTCTGCCGTTTTCGGTCTGTTTCTTTAACTAAATATAATACTAGCCATTCGTAACATGACATTATAACTGAAAAAGATGTAGATAAGTTTAATACTTTCACTGTTTAATTTCAACATTCCTTAATGAATTCAGACACTTAGTTCATTGTTAAAAAATATTATAGCATCCTTCTTTGCAACGTTTTTGGCAGTTGTCATAACATACGTAATAGGTTAATAAGGGTGTCCCACGATGCGCGATGATTAAGACAAGCAATACAGGGTGTCCCAAAAAATAGTGTCAAGCGGAAGCCCAGAGATAGAGCACACCTAGAAGTATCTGAAGCACCCCCATATATGCTATGCAATTTTTTGTAGTTTCCGAGTTATGAATTTTTTTCTGAATTTCAGAGAATTCTCTACCTCGACAGCTTAAAACTGTTCCAAAAGGAAAATTAAAAGACTTTTCCAAGTTATCTTTTTTGCTGATTAATCTTTAAGAGTTTACTGTTCATTACATAAAGGAATCAGCTTAGTACATCTGATGAAAGTCATGAAAATTATAGTGTAAAGTGAAAAATTTACATTCTGTTGATTATGACTTAGATTTTCGACTCGCAATTAAAAATCTAATGAGGTGATTTCCTTATTTCTATGTAGGTCTAAAAACTTCTTCAGACTCTCCAGCTATCACAATCATTGAAAAAACTAGTACTTAATGGGGCTACTTTCGCTACAATTGACCTTCAAAGACAAGAGGCGAAGATTTCTTGAAACTAGCGATGGGATTTTAAATGAAACAATAACTAAGTTTAGGGCGCTAATAGCCGAATGATTGTCATTGCCGCAATAAAACACATTCAATGCGAACAGAATATCGATAGATGACCACCTGTGTCACTTTGCTAAGATTTTTTTTTACATGTCCGACTTCTTTTTTGTAAGTGGGAAATTGTAAAATGAAACGAAATTATCAAATTTCTTCCCTAAGTTTATTAAATTTCACAAGAAATTTTCAAAATGTCTACCTTCTTATTCGATGCATAATCTACATCATCTGAAAAAATTGTTTTTTAAATTAACAAAAGCTCTTTGATTGTTTTTTATTGTTTCTTCAGCCTGTGTTAATTTGTTGCGTAATTCGCTGATGTTTCGACACTCTTTAGCATAAACTAGTTTTTTTTAGTAGTCCCAAACAAAAAACTCTATCGGATTTAAGTCAGGTGACCATGGCGGCCATTCAGTGGGTCCGCCACGACCTATCCATTTGTTGCATAGTCTCCTGCAGAAAACAGCATCGTTAAATTCATTTGTCGTGCACTCAAGGTCCATAGGAATAGCCAAGTAGTCAGACAACAGAAGCAACACCAATCCAAACAAAAGCGTATCGTTTTAAAGCGGCAAAGACAGACAGACGACTGAATAAAGACAACGAAAACAACTTATGCAATGACACATTTTGAAAAGACGTCACAACAATATCATAGCTATCTCTTTCTAACATCGCCATCGTTTACTGCGTTAGCGTTAGCCCTTTTTGTTGGCGATCAGGTAAAAACCGGTTTTGAAGAATGCGCTCCTTGTGGTTTTTTAGCAAGAAATAGGATCTTTTTTTATAAATGTTTAATTTATGCAACATTTTTAACGTTTATTATTGCGGTACTGACAATCAATCTGCTATTGACGCGTTAACATAAGTTATTGATGAATTGAAAAACACATCGCTAATTTCAAGAAATCATAGCCTCTTGTCTTTGAAGGTCAATTGGAGCGAAAGTAGCCCCATTAAGTACTAGTTTTTTTCAATGACTGTGATAGCTGAGAGTCTAAAGAAGTTTTTAGACCTGCTTAGAAATTATGAAATCGCCTCTTTGGATTTTGAATTGCGAGTCGAAGATTTAAGTCATAATTATCAGATCGTAAATTTTTCAATTTACACTAAAATTTTTATAACTTTCATCAAAGTTACGAAGCCGATTATTTTATGTATGAACAGTAAGCTCTTGGAGATTAATTACCAAAAAAGATAATTTGGAAAAGTCTTTTAATTTTTCTTTTGGAACAGTTTTAAGTTGTCGAGGTAGAAGATTCTCTGAAATTCAGAAAAAAATTCATAACTCGGAAACTACAAAAAATTGCATAACATATGTGGGGGTGATTCAGATACTTCTAGGTGTGCTCTATCTCTGGACTTCCGCTTGACACTCTTTTTTGGGACACCCTGTATGTATATCGGAACTGGGCACTAGTAATTATAATTTTGGGGGTGTAAATAAGAGCACATATATTATCTTTTCTTATTATTGTGACACCCAATGAGGTATTTGTTTTTGATCACGTGACGTCCGATTCAAAATTTATAATGGGACACCCTGTATATTTGTGGTTTTTTGTGTTCCTTCCGATGATACAATTCCAACAAACTCGCACACTTGAGGTCTAAAGTGATTAATTCAAGAGCTACAGGTACCACTACCCCTACAGTTAAATTATTTTGGTAGTGTTTCATAATGGTAGTGGTACAGTCCTTTAAGTACCTGTAGCTCTTGAATTAATCACTTTTTAGACCCCACGAGTGCTAGTTTGTTGGAATTGTTTTATCTGGAGGAACACAAAAAGCCACAAATATACAGGGTGTCCCATTAAAATTTCTGAATCGGACGTCACGTGACCAAAAACAAATACCCCATTGGGCGACACAATAATAAGAAAATATTTGCTCTAATTTACACCCCCAAAATTATAATTTGCTACTACTGCTCAGTTCCGATATATTGCTTGTCTTAATCGTCGTGGGACACCCTGTATATGGGGTTTATGTTAAGGATAGAGCTAAACATATAATAACAATTATTATTATTCGGATTATGCTTTAATTATATTGTTGTAGCGTGTTTCACTAAAAAATTGATAAACATACAGGTAAAAGCCTAATAGAGGTATTAGATTGAAAATGCATTATTTTCTTATGCGTAAGTTACTTATTCATAAAACGACAGAAAGGTGCAACCAAAACTGTCAAAAACTGAAAGAGCGAGTTTTCAGCTGAAAATTACAAAGCCTCAAATCATGAAATAGCTGTATATACACAATTAAAAAATTAATAGTATTTCTGTGAAATGTTGTTGCTTCAGTGTGATATAGGGCATATTGAAGTAAATTCGAAAATTACACGCAATTTCGATGCTCATTATTTATCTGGTATATAAAATCGACCGAAAACCAAATACATATTCAAAATACTTATTTGAACCTGACATGAGGAATGGACACAAAAAACTGGCTTGTACTTACAATCTATAGTCTGTAGTTCTGATATGCTTCTACAACAGTACTTTCTGCCAACAATGTCCATATGATGAACAAAAAATGTACAACCACCTAGAGGTGAAGATAATCTTTCTCCAGAATTGACCGCATGCCATTGTCTAAGTAACCTGTGGAAAAACCAAAATTTACTATTGTGTTCAGTTACTGTATTGAACAGCTTGGGTAATACTTGGGATGAAGATCTTGGAGTGACAAAAAAGTATGATGATGAAAGATGATATCAGCAATTGACTCGATATCAACAATCTCATTTTAAATATTTCAAAAACTAAATTCACTGCATTTTCTCTCACACACACATCTCTCAAAAACATTCCATGTCTAACAATTAGGAAAACAAATGAAGTAATAGGACCTTGGTGTTTGCATTGACAGCTAACTTAAACGGTCACCACAAATTAACTCATTAAAAAAATTACTTATGCTTGTATACCTACGTTTCGTTGAATCTATTCTTAGATATGGAATTTGGATGTGGGCATTTGCTTACTTGACAAGCCTAAAGAAAATACAGGTCTGTCAAAATTATATTCTATGAATAATATTTAAAATGCAGAATCGCCAGACTGAGAAAATTTTCAGAACGGAAGTTAAATAAGTAAGTTTGGATGTGAAAGTTCTATACATTCATGCAGTTCTGATAGTAGTTTATATGAAAACAGATTTATAAAACATAAATCAGGGATATAAAACAAAAACAATCTTACTATACAGGGTTATTCACGTTATTCGACACGGAGCATTATAGCTAAAGTTTTTAATAAAAAATAAAATAATAATTTCGGATGGATAGAGACCCATAAAGGCTACATTTTAAAATATTTTCATGTTATACAGGGTGTCCCAAAAACACAAAATGTATCAAAGTTATGTTTTTTTAAATGGAATACCCCGTATATTATTGCATATTCAGATTCCTTGGAGAATTCTAGTGCGACTTTATGTATCATATATGGGACCTGCTACGTTGCTTATAGATGGAAAATTGAAAAACGCCGATTTGTTTGGAAACTTAAAATTAAATGAAAACTACCAGGGATTGATACTCACAACCTTATATCATTAGAAAGGCTATCAAATTCTACGTTTAACCGTATAAAAAAATTAGGCATTCCCATTTGAAAAAATCAAGTAATCGCTGATCGAAGTTTCCTTAATTAATCGACCGATTTCTCCAAGCAAAAACGTAATTTAAATTTGACAGTCTCATCAAAGCTGACGCATTTTAATCTTAGTAATGCGGCAAAGTCGCAGCCTTCCAAATTTTATAATCTCTGCGATATTCAATTTTTTTCTGATATCTACTTATACCGAAAATGATGATTTACACCTAAACGGTTCCCTTTAAGTCCCATGTATGACACATAAAGTCACACTAGAATTCACCAGGGAATCTGAATATGCAATAATATACGGGGTGTTCCTTTAAAAAAAACAACTTTGATACATTTCGTGTTTTTAGGACACCCTGTATAACATGAAAATATTTTTAAAATGTAGCCTTTATTGGCCTCTATCCATCCGAAATTATTATTTGCTTTTTTATCAAATACTTTAGCCATAATGCTCCGTGTCGAATAACGTGAATAACCCTGTATACATGCCAATATGGCAAAATCTATATTTTATATTGGTACTAACATCATGTATGATGTGATACCATTGATTAAAGTATTTAGAATCAATGGTGATACTGAGAATGGACCTTCCCGAATGGGCAAGACTCATCGGATACGCGGACGACATTGCTGCCGTTATATTGGCAAAAGATGAGTGAGAAGATCCCAGAAGATACAAAAAGACTACCACTGCATCTTCTCTCAGCTCTCAGCTTTTTTATTTGAGCAACTATATAACATGCATGAAACGAAAACAGATTTTCTCTTTCACCTTTCTTGTTTTACTCTAAATTGTACCGCTATCTGTATTTTTGTACTTTGGTGTCAACGGCATCGATTGCTGTGATCATTAGCCTCGTGTTCTGTGTAGGCTTTGTTAGTGTTTCCCGGCGCCACTCTAGCAACAGCACCGTTAACTAGAAGTTAACAGTGAATGCTCAGGTGGGGATTCTCGCTATGTGTTATTTAATGACTTACGAATAATAGTTTTGGGCACAACACAAGTTTGTCTTAGGTGTCCTGATTGTGAAAGGATTGTTCAGTGGTGAATTTCAATAAAGAATAAACATGTGATGAAATCTGCCCTATAGAATAGCGTTTGATTCATAGCACTTACCAGTTGCTGGTCTGTTGGACAAGAACGTTATTATCACCCTCGTACGTTACACAAGGATCATTGACAATCCTTAGTTCACCCAAGCGAGCACATTTGAGGAAACCATGACCCCCACATGCCTCTCTACATTCCTGAGTGGCATCTCGACATGTCCAGGTCAGTAGTGGCTTCGCACAGCATACCATAGCATGTATTTCTGATACCATTTCGTTCTAAAATAAAGTCAATATTAAAGATATACCCGAAAGTTATGTAATGTACAGGGTGAGTCAAGCTCAACACGTCGGACACTTGTGGCCAGACGATACCACTTTTCGAAAAACCAACTTTGCGAGTGTATGCAGGTCCGGTTGAACTACATTCTAAAAATAATGGTTTTTATACAGGGTGTCTAATAAAAGCGTGACATATCAGTTATGTTTTTTTTAAATAGAATACTCTGTATATTATTGCATATTTAGATTCCCGGGTAAATTTTAGTGTGACTTTAAGTATCACCATTCACTAACGTATTCAATGGTACCACACATGGAACTTTAAGGCGAACCGTTTAGGTACAAATTACAATTTTTGGTAAAAGAAGATATCAGAAAAAATTCGAATATCGCAGCGATTATGAAACGTAGAGGGCTGTGACTGCCTTGTCACTACCTATAAGCAAACTAACAGGCCATAAAATATAAACAAAACCGTGTTCAGATGGAAGAAAACAACTAACTTAGCAAAAAAAAAATCCAAAAGAATTAGAGTAAAAGGACAAGATTATAAAAATTCCCTACAAAAAAAAACCAGAAACAACGGAGGTAACACGTCTAAGGACAAAGAGAAGCTGGAGTACGTCAGAAATGGATAATCTTCACAGCATACTAGCTTCTGCAATGTACTAGAGACAAAAAATTTCCAAAATCACTAAAAATTTTGAAATGAAAGTAAACTTTCAGCGATTGTTGTCTTCAGTCTAAGATCTTCAGAACGCAATTTCACATTTAATGGTATGAAACAGTAGTCATTTCCGTCAAAGTCAAAAGTAACGATACCTCTGACTGTCTGACTGTAGTTCTTTATATTTTTCAGTATCTATTAGCAAGATCGCAAAAAAAAAGGAATACTGACAAATCATATTTTAATTTTCTGCCAGGTTAATTATGTTTAATAATTTGAGCATATTTTTAATCCGTTCTTCATTTTCGGCGATCTTGCTTATGGATACTGAAGAATTTGTAGAACTCCAGTCAGAGGTATTGGTTAGTACTTTTTTAAACCATTAAATGTGAAATTTTATTCTGAAACTAACTGTGAGCAACATTCGGTGGTAGATTTCCTTTCATTTCGAAATTCTTAATGGTTTTGTGAATTCTCAATCTTTAGAATATTGTAGTAGCTGGCATGCTGTGAAAAATATCCCTTTCTGTCGTACTCCAGCTGCTTTTTGACCTTAGATGTGTTACCTCTGTTATTTCTTGTTAGACTTGATTTGTTATTAGCCATTTTTATAATGTTGTCCCTTTACTCTAGTCCATCCGCATCTATCTGCTAGGTTAGTTGTTTTCATCCATCTGAACAGTTTTTTGTTTATATTTTATGGCCTGCTAAGTTGCTTATAGGTAGGAAAATTTGAAATTGAATCAAGACTACCAGAGATTGATGTCTACAACCGCATATCATTAGGAAGGCTGTCAAATTTTACATTTGAATGTAGAAAAAAATTAAACACTCCCATTTGAAAAAATCTCTGATTGAAGGTTCCTTTGATTGATCTACCGATTTCTCCAAGTACCTACAGATGTACTTCAAACTCGACCGTCTAACATAAGCTCACGCATTTCATGTTTAGTGACTCGGCAAAGTTACAGCCCTCGATGTTTTATAGTAGCTGCGATATTCAATTTTTTTATGACATCTACTTATACCAAAAATTGTGACTTGCACCTAAACGGTTTGATTTAAGTCCTAAGTGTGTCACATAAAGTCACACTAAAATTCACCCGGGAATATAAATATGCAATAATATACAGGGTATTCCATTAAAAAAAACATAACTTTGATATGTCACGCTTTTATTAGACTGTATAAAAGTGTGCCCCAATAGAAGTGATAAGTTTTCTAAAAGGGATATCTAGACAGCTGTCAAAGGTACAAATGTCATCCAGCTGTCAAAATATTCAGTAAGGTTTGACAATTCATCTTGGATCGTTTCACGCTTTCCGATCGTTTGGAAACTATTAAAAAGTACTACGGAAGTTCTCGCTAAATTGTAAATACGCAACGCGCATTTCGTCGTGAACTCGGCCCTCAACATGGCTTCAGTGACCAGGCAGTTCGTCGCAACGTGCAAAAGTTTGAGCGTGAGTACACTTTATTGGACATAAAGAAAACAACCCTAATGCGGACTGGTCGATGTGAAGAAAATATCGCCGCCGTATCGGCCAGTGTTCACCACGACAAATTTGTCGTATCGACACCGAGTCGCGGAACTGAGCCTCTCCCAAGAGACGTCTCGACGAATTTTGCATTTGGATTTGGGACTGCATCCGTATAAGATCGTACTATCGTACTGACGCAACAATTGAAGCCGAACGTACGTACCATATACAATGTCATGGATGTAGCTTCAAATTAAAGCCAAAACCAATTTGATATCTTAAACCGTTGTTGTTTTATTTAATTTTTCATTCCTATCGTTCATATTGAGGCACTCTATAGTCCAATCCGACCTACATACACTCGCAAAGTTGGTTTTCCGAAAAGTGGTATCGTATAGTACAATACAAATAAAATGAAAATGAAAATGGCCACAAAAGTCAGAGGCGTGGAGCTTGATTTACCCTGTATATTTTTTGTCGGGGCCGCTACTAGTCGTAGCGCGGTCGGACCGGCAGCATTGAGTGGCGGGAAGCTTTATATTCGCAGCGCGCACAAATTCGGTCTGCTCTGAACATCTGGAGCGTCAACATCGTTGAATTAGTGCTCCTCTGTTTTGAAACTTCGTTACGACGCGCGATGGCTGATCCAAACGAATAACGTAGAGATATCAAATTTTGTTCAAAGCTCAACAAAACTGCAACCGAAACGCACTCACTGCTCAAAGAAGCTTACGGAGATATAGCTTTCAGCTACGTACAAGTTACGAGGTATGCGAGAAAGTGTAAAGGCCAGAAAGGCCACAATCTGGACGACCGTCCACAAACTAAAATCGACGAAAATGTCAATCGTGGTTGTGATTTATTGAATACCGACCATACTACTACATAGAATCCTGGGAAGATTAAGCAAGAGAGTCCTCCCCGTGGGAAGAGACATCGGCGCCCTATAGTTCTGATTTCGATCCGCCCAACTTCTTTCTTTTCCAGAAAATCAAGAACGAATTCAAAGGAAACCGTTTGCACAGCACATTCAGGATAATATTCAAAAAGCTGTGACAACGACTTTAAACAAGCTTCCCGTCCTGGCTTTCCAGGGGGCTTATCAGGCCGCCGGTTACCGACTTTTTCCGACATTTTCTGGTACGAATTTAAGTTGAAAATATTGATATTGTGAGCTTACCAAATTTTCTAATTCTGTCGAATCTGAAGACGATTTCTCCACCGTATTTAAGTAAGTTTCTGCGAAATTGTTCACAAACACTCTTAAAACCGCCGCGGCAGCTAAATAAGGGAACAGCCTCCATTGCTAAAAAACAGAAACCAAATCAAAATAAATATTTGTACAGAAAAAGGTCCACAAAATGAGCTATTTATGTAGTTTGTGCGTAAACACACTACATTACAAAGATAATTTTGCAGCATCTCTTTATTCAAAAAATGTTCCAAAATGATAGTATACTATAAAATCATACTATCGTCTTTGTGAGCAAAAAGTAATATTTGCTAGTAGTCAGCATTAACTTTTTAGTGTAAAACCAGGCACGTTACAAAAATTATTATTCTATTGTTATTAAACTCCTGAGCACAATTATTCCTTTCACATTTTCACAATTATTACTATAATATATGTATAATACGTTAATCAATGGTATAATCGTGATACATCTCCTACAGTGACGGAAGATGATCACCATCCGATGTTGCTGAGATTCCCAAAGCAGTAGCGCAACTTCAAATTCGGGGCTCCCCCGCAACATACTTCTCGGGGCACCCTCTGCAAGAAATGTTCCTAGGCCTCTTTTTTCATAATATATTATTTATATAAAATATACAGGGTGAGTCCTAAGTTGTTTCTTTTTTTTAAACTATGCAGAAGTCGTTAAAATAAACAACTTTTTCAAATAACTTTCATTCAAAAAATGAAAAATAAGCGAGGTACAGATTAAAAATAGGTAAGTCTGGACTCTGGTCTGGAGTTGTGTATTGAAGCGTACCTAGTCTCCTTGTGTTCAGTTCTTTGCCCTAATTTTTATCTTATCATCAAGCATTGTACCTGTCAATTAGTGCACTAGTCACATTCAGTTTATCTTGGCTAATTCTAAATTGATAAATACTAAAAGTTGCGTTTATAATAATATGCCACTTTTAGGAATTACCAATTTAAAATTAACAAAGTTAAACAGAAAGTGACTACTGCACTATCTGACAGGTGCAATGCCAATCGATAAAACAAACATTCGAGCAAAAACTAAACATAAACAGACTAGGTAGATACGTTTTGATACGCAAGCCTAGATTTTTTTTATTTTGGCTCTCCGTTATTCTTCAGTTTTCTAAAAAAATTATTTGAAAAACTAGTTTCTTTCAACGACTTCTATACACAGTTAGAAAAAGTATCAACTTAGGACTCACCCTTTATATATTATGAAGAGAAAATCCTGGGGTTGAGGCCAAAATTCTGGAAAGAAACACGGGTCACTGCATAAAGAAGACTGCCAAGCTTTCGCAAAAAATCAGCTGTGAGTCACAGACTTTCGAATGCAGTTCTCAAACAAAAAACGTCAAAATGTATTTGATTAATTTAACTCGGCGTATTCCACAACACAGATCATACAAGCAACCAACACACATAGGTGTAAAATACAAACTATACAACGACTTTTACATGTTTAAATAACCCAAAAAGTTACAAAATTCGTGGTCGTTGTTTATAGTTTAGTTTATATTTTACACCTATGTGTTGGTTGTTTGTGAGATTTGTGTTGTGGAAGATACCAAGTTAAATTAGCCAAAAAAATGTTAACGTATGCTGTCTTGCCGTATTTTTCCATCTACTGCACCGATTTTTGGGGCTTACCTTAAAATCCAATACCGTCCCACTTTATCAATGATAGGTATATATCATGGGGATCATAGGTATTATTTGTAAAAAATACTAAACGACTTTTTAGTTTAGTACTTTCTTGTTGCAAAAACCATGGCGCTTTAGGACCCTGGGCTTCCAAGACTACGGGGCCCCCAAAACCACGCGCCCCCCCCCGCAGCTGCGGGCCCTTAGTTACGCCACTGTCCCAAAGTTATTTTACAGAGGACAAACGTCATTTGTGAAAGGCTCTCAGCATCCTTTATCATAAACTTTATGAAATTTTAGATCTCCATATGCCAAAGTCGAGAGTGTTTAAAAGACAGTTTCCTTACTGGTACCCCGCAGATATTCTAAAGAACATAAAGCTCAAAGAAAGGTATATTTGATATAAAAATAGTTTGCTTACGGCGTGCGGAATGTACAACAATCATACACATGTTCAGCTTTTTTGGTCATATATTAACAATACAAAAAACTGTCCATTCTGGACTTCGCGAAGTATTTTGAAAGCACTTTTTGTGAATCATCTGAGTTTCGTGCCGATCCTATACTTGATGTGCAGCACCTCATGTTAGTCAAAATAGATAATATATCAGAGGAAGAAATATTGTAGTGTTGCAAACAGCTTAAGAATGAAAAATCTGTTGGTCCTGATAAATTGCCATCATTTTTAGTCATAGGGGCATTAGCCTTGCCTCTTTCCATAATATTTATTTATATATAAAAACTAAAACGCTTCCTCTTAGGAGAGAAGAGGCTAAGGTAGTTCCTATATTGAAATCAGAAATCAATAATAATTTCCAATTACCGTCCAATATCAGTATTAGGTGTATTTGCAAAGCTTTTATTATTAACACAGCGCATATCTAAAACACTTTATGACTTATTGAATTATTACGGCTTTTCCAGAGACTTGGTTCGTTTTTTTGAACCATACCTTTAACACAAAAAACAATGCGCGTATTACAATAATTTCATTTCGAACAACTACATTGCTACTTCAGGTGTTCCGCAGGGGTCAAACCTTGGTCCTCTATTATTTCTTTTATTTATAAATGACCTAAGCGGTCGCTTGAAAGGAAATACATTATTTTTTTCGGATGACTTAAAAACACAGTTTTGGGGATCATATACATGCTACAAAATGACTTATATACTCTCCCTGAATGGTGCTCTGCAAATAAATTGTCTTTGGACATATCAAAATCTAAAGTTATAAGCTTTACTAGGAAAATGTAGCCCTCCCATTTTTATTAAAAATTAATGGGCTATCTTTGGAACGCACAAATTGTGTAATGGATTTGGGTGTCATTTTTGATGGAAAATTAACATTTATAGAACATATTAACAGGAAGATTTGCGAAGCTGGGAAAACGTTAGGATTCATAATACGCCACTGCAAACTACTACTATTATAAGTCTACAATCGCTGAAAACGTTGTATTCTGCTTTCATTCGATCTAAGTTAGATTATTGTTCACCTATAAGGAATCCTTGTTATCACTGCCACATAAATGCACTTGAAAAAGTACAAAGGTGGTTTGTTAAATATGTGTCGTTCAAAGTTGAGGGTATTCATCCTGAAAGGGGTATAGATTATAATATCAAAAGGTTCTTAAATACAATGGGGTATTTTCCGAACAAAATTTTATGACGGAACGCGAAGTGGGTTAAAATCCCCTCCAAAGTTCAAACATAAGATTTCGCGCCAAAGTTGTGACGTAATAAATCTTAGCGTGACACAATAAGTCCTTCGTGGTGTTATCCTTAGAATGTGACTCTATTTTGTCGTCTGACCTCCTTTTCTCCATATCATAGATATCATAACCTAATATGGATCGGCCCTGTCCGATCCTTCCCGTACATCGCCGCGTACGGATAGCAGCGCGAAAGAGATAGAGCTACGAAACAGGCAAAAAGCCCGTTTATTCAATGGATTATATATGGAGACATTACACTTTTATGCATTTTTTGAGCGCGTATATGGATATTTTCATGCAAATGTTTGAAGATTAGGAAAACACTGATAAATATTAAATTGTTTGATGAAAATGTAAAAAAAACTTCCGAAATAATGTCATTTAAATTCATATTAATGCGACGATGGAGATTTTAAAAATATGTCTCTTGATACGAATACATATCTGCAAATAATTTGTTTATACCTTTATTGGCTAAATATCGAAATGAAGGCATTGTTGGGACCCCTTGTAATGATTTATTTTTATTAAATTCCTGGAAATCAATCAACATATATAGAAAAATATCCATATACGCGCTCAAAAAATGCATAAAAATATAATGTCTCAATATACAATATATATATACATAATACTAATAATTTAATATAAATTCATTGATTGTGATAGTTTTTAATCTTTTATTTAGAAGTATATGTATTATAAATTTCAACGATGTGGTGCTACAATATTATGAATTGTCCTTGGTAATGTTTTTCTTTTTATAAAATTACTTGACTTGTGTAAATATAAATAAACATAATGACACCAATAAATTATCTATATCTATCAAATAAATACATAGGATAAAATATAAATTGGTACGCTCATAGCATCAATGATTGACTACAGTAACACAAACTCACAGCTTAAAAGAATATGATCATTTTACATTTACAATATATTGCAGTACATACATCTGTAGGTGATTGGGTTATTATCATAAATCATATATGTCAAACAGCAACAACATTTTAATCAGAAATTGCAGAAATTAGTCTTCCTTCTGGAAGTTCGTCACTGAGAGAAACTTTTTCAAATTTTATTTCGCTGTACCAGCCAAATGCAGCAAGAAGTATCTCAATACATTGTCTTGGAGAGACCATCACTTTTCAAATCGTAGACATAGCTCGAAAATGTTTGTGTGTTAAATACATTCTGACAGAGAACTAATTTTGAAGTTGCACAAAAAATTAACATGACCAACTAGGGCGATTTTAAAACAATTATATATTGATGTTTAAATGAACTAATTTTGTGAATTGTTGTCGTATTCTGGAAACAACTTCATTTTTTATTTTATTTAAAGTGGAAAATATATATTACCTTCCGCACACAATACACTACTATAAGCCATAGCATTAAATGAATAAGATATCAAAAGCATACCTTGCATACCTTCAATATCAGAGAGTTTTCAGAATTAAGTTTATTTTTGCTCTTAAGATCATCTATAACAGCATTGAGGTTTTACAACTTATGAGTAAGTTTTCGCTTTTGCTGACGTATAATTTCATAAAAATTATTTTTCTGTCTTATCATTTTCTGCAAAACCTGCCAGCAAGCCTGCCAGTATCTCTTCTGCTTTACAGGGCATTCCAAGTCGTCCTCTAGAAAATCTCCAAAATGGACAGGATCACGTCTCCTAAAAATTCTACTTACATATACATCTAACGAAAAATATTTCTCCATACCTTCTTCTATTTATCCTGACAGAAACAGCTCCATCAGCTGTGGCTTGCCTTGTTAAGGTAGCATTATCACATGATGTTGATGGTTCTGAATTTTCAATATGAACTGACAATAGAAAGAATTCAAGCATAAAGTATGTTATTATACAGCCTACAGCTATACTTACAATGACTGTTTTGTTAAAATCCTTCGAGTTCTTTCTACTTTTAATAAATTTCCAGGAAAATCAAAAATATTGAGGGTACAGCATCCTTTTCAAACGTAATGTATCCATATGAGCCTCAACATAGTCACTATGTTTGAAATACTTGCTGCATATAACTGCCCTAGTACCAGGTACAAAGTCCTTTCCTAGCAATGCTCCTATCTACTTTTTCAGCAAGGCATATCATCTCTTGGAGAGCTAAAATTGAAATATCACATTCTTTTATTTGTTACCTATCACTGGATACTTAATTGGCAGTTGTCTCAAAAGGCTTAGAATTTCAGAATCTACAAAGAGACCGCTGTTTTTATCTTTCATCAGCTACGCTTTTATTGAACTGAATAACGAACATGTGTCATACACACAAACGACAAGTGGTAAATAAGTTCTTTCGTAGGCAGAAACGACTGAAAAAACGTTTTATTTATCTACAGGCATATTTTAGGACGTTCGTAAATCCATATATATGTACAATAATGTAGAGTAAAAACGTGCTACACAAAAATGATACTAAAATATAAATATATTAGCTATACTTACCAATGGAATTTCAGGTTTCCTCCTTTAACATCCCTGGATGTACAACTGAAGGCTGAACAAGAGCTCACCATTGTTTTACAATAAATAAAACACGATAAACTGAAGAGATACACTGAAAATCAACGTAAAGTATACAGGCGCCGATCATTGTTTTGCCCGGTTCTTTATCCGTCTCTGTCGCGCCGCTACTAGGCGCACGCTCTCTCTCTTACGGCACGTCCATATTAGGTTAGAATGTCAATGCTCCATATACAAACATAACCTCCGCTTCGTATTGACATTGACAGATGTTTGTTTACATCATTTCATTATGGTTAATTTTAGGCCTTTACGGATGATCTGGATAGATCACTTTAAAAGTAACTAGGAAACATTCTCAGAGTGAACTGCTAATTACATAATAATGCAAAAAATGGAATTCCAGTGTAATATAACATTTATAGTCTACAAACATGAACTTTTATTCAATCAAAAAGAGGGAAACTAAATAAACATAATACATAAAATTAAGTTTACATCCTCTATATGTAGAAAAACTAGGCAAAATGTTAACAACGTGACAACCTTGAATCTACGCGTATTTCAAATTAATATATTCACATCCTATCTACATCCGGCATAAAAATGACTTTCGATTGGTTGATTTCTTCGGCGGGAGGTTTAAGAGATTTAAATGAGTTTTTTCAAAGGGATGATTTTCAAACTCTATATTTACTCCACCTGGGCAGAAAAAAATTGAGCAAACATTGACATCATTACAAATTAGATACAATTAGATTCAGGCAATATTAGCAAGTTGGAAAATACTCCTTCGAATTTCATTCAAAATCCATCTATGACGTCACTGCAACTCATCGGTGTTATTTTCATCGATGGAATAAAAGAACACCCCTTATGTCCATGTGCGATGCTTACGTGTAGTTGATATTCGATGAGCGGAAGCTCCTCATCTCCATTCCCATTGGAGGAGAACTGCTTCCTGACAGCGGCGTACCGGACGGCTATCGTGACGGCGCAAATGAGATTGTTCGAGCTCTCCTGCATGATGCCAACCCGACCCATGGAGAGGTTCTCCAAGGCGGCACCCAGGATTTTGCCGGGGTCCGTGAAACTGCTCTCGTACTCCCCTTCTGGTGTCACATCTGCCGTTCGGTTGAGCAGGTTTTCTCTGGGGATTCTGTAGTTCTTAAACATTATGAACCTGTAACGGATCAGAACAATTACCGATTAACGGAACATCATTATCATAGTCACAATGTCTTAACAGACATGTTGTGAACTCGAAAAATGCATTAAGTCGGAGCTAGAGCATTGCCGATACGAATATTATCAATAGTTTTGAGAACTGTAGCTCGCCATCGTTCACGATTTACTGTCAGTTCAGTAGCGTTCTTGATACTCATATCCAGCAACTGTTTCGTCGTATCCACCCAGCGTGTCGGGGAACGGCCACGGCGTCGCCCACTCGGGACATGACCATGAACTACAAGTTTCTCCATATTATCGCTTCTGTGAATATGTCCAAAGAATCTAAGCATTCTCGTCGACATAATGGAGGATAGTCTCTTTGGATTACCGATTTACCGAGCTTAGCCAGTATGGAAACGTTAGTTCGATGAGCGGTATAAGAAATTCTCAGCATTCTCATCCACGTCCACATTTCAAAAGCATCTATCCGAGCTTGATCTGCCTTTTTAACAGTCCAAATTTCCGAGGCATACAAATATATGGAGAACACAAGAGACTGAACCAGCGACATTTGGTAACTTTAGTGATGTTATGGCCACACCATATTTTAGTGATCTTTGTCATGGCCACACGTGCCTGTTGAATGCGCCGTCGAATCTCATTTTCACAGCTACCCGAATTGTCCATCAAAGAACCGAGGTACACAAAACTTTGAACTACTTCACAACGGCCTACTGACTTTATTTCTCGATGATTATCGTGCTCTCTGTCTACGATCATAACCTTGGTCTTGTTATAGTTAATACCAAAACCGTAAGCTGCACTGTGTTGTTCTAAGATGTTTAATAGAGCTACTAGTTCTTCCTCAGAAGCAGCACTAATAAGGGTTCTATCGTCAATAAATTAATCTTAAGTTGGATATTTTGCTTCCGCCAATAGTTATACCGCCATTCCAGGTGTCCAATACCTGTCTCATCACAAATTCAGAGTAAATGTTAGATAACATCAGAGATAATACACATCGCTGACGAACTCCGAGATATACTAAGTGGTAAGGAATTCCCATAGAGATAAGGATTTCCCACAGTTTAGGCCACTTTACGTTATCAAACGCCTTAGAATAGTCCACGAAGCAGATAAAAACTGGAAAATAATGGTATCTGGCTTTTTCAATAATTTGTCTTAAGTTTAAGATCTGTTCACGCGTACCGCGTCCCTTAACGAAACCTGCCTGCGCCTGAGAAATCTGCCAGCTAATAAAACCCTCCAAACGAGGCTGTAAAATATATAGTAGAAACCTGCTTGCATGAGAGATTAGATTAACGGAATACCAGGTTGGAATTATCTGACAGAGTTGCGGAATTTAGTCAACAATGTTAATCAAAGTTATGGTCTCAAAATAAACATGAAGAAAACAAAATTTATGGTCATCACTACATTAAATATTATTAATATTAGAATAGAAGTAGAAAATCAGGACATAGAAAGAGTAGTATAATAGACCAGTCTGTGGGTTGGAAAAAATCATCGTTTTCACGTCAAAATTTATTACAGATATCTGAAAGTTTTAAGTGTTAGGGGAGACCTATAGAATGATAACTGTATAAATATATTATATAGCAAAATTTGCTCTGCTTTGTTATAAATCATGGTTTAATTTGTAAAAATCACTCTTTTGCGTGTAACACTTTTCAGTTAAGTTTTGGATAAAATTGTTTAAATTAAAGTTGTAGCCATTAAAAAGAAAGTTAATTTGATTTTTTGTACATTAAAATCCATCAATGGATTTTCGAAAAAATTGGAAAAAACGAGTATTTTGCCTAATTTTATGATTGTTAATAACTTTAAAACTAATAATTATGGATAAAAACTAATACCTGGAAAGTAATGCCACTATAAGTCTTCATAATTGAAGAAGAAACTTGCAGCCAGACCGGTTTGTTAGTTTACAAAATATCGTATTATTTGTTTATCTCAGGGACTAATTATTGTTTGAACAATTACTCTTGCTCAGCCGATGGTCCCAGAATTAATTAATAGAATGGAATGGATGCACTGAAGGTTGAGATTCAAAGCAACCTAAATGTGTTATTCATGTATGATGAAATTGCTGTTAAATAAAGCCGTATAAAGAGGAGTTAATTTTTGCTAATAAACAAGTTCAATAACTTTTACGTTTATTTTCATATCTATTTGCAGTAACGTTTTTAGGAAAGCTCGTTAAAATACCTTCAATTTGATATAATAGCGACGTGTCTACGACCAATAAGAACGACAAGAACATTATTTGTTTATAAAATCATATCTCGGCTACTTATGAATATTTGGAGCTCAAATTTTCACAGATCATAAACAAAAAACTAAATTTTGTAATACGATTTTTAGATTTTGAACTTATGCAATTGTCGCGCAACTATAGTCCTTCAAAGTGAAGGTATTTTCACAAGTGCGCAATGGCGCGATGGTGGGGGTGTCAGGTCGAGCTATTTCGGTTTTGTAATCGAAAATTCAAATTGGGCGCTCCAAAAATTTGCAATATCTCCGGTTCTAGACTACGTAGAACCACAGCACAATAAACAACCAGCATAATATCTCTGTGGGATTTCCTATATAAAAATGGTTCCCACAAAATTTGACCTTGGGAGGATTTATGGATGATTTTACGGCTGTGAAGTTTGGGTAGAGATGCGAAAATGAAAATATCGATACCGGTACCAACTCGATATTTTTTAGCCTCATAGGCGCGTTTGGTTCGTACAGAGCATTTTGTGCAACTGATTACATCCCTCAATAATTATATAATTATTTTCGATACCGATACAAAAGTATAGATACCAGCTTGGAATGTCTCAAAAAGTATCGATGAAAAAAATACTCGATATTATAGTGCAGAAGTATCGAAGCATCGTTAGCATCCCTACAAAAAATCATCCAAAAGTGGGGATGCGGGTGTGATTTCCGCCAACTAGAGTTATTGTGCTGGTTGTTTATTATGCATGCTGTGGTAGAACCTTCGTTATTCCTTTATTCTGGGGTATCTCGTCGAGATATTGAAAAGAGAATAAAAAGTGTTGCCATTGAATGGACATTTTATATGAAATAGCAAACACAATATTGGATATATCTCCTAATAATAATCATTCTTATGTCAAACGTATGTTCTTACCCATTGTCTATGCCATTGAGGCCAATCTTCTCACCCATATCTCCAACTACAATTCCTGGATAGGGCATCAAAGTATTTGGATCTCTAATTGGAACGACGAATGCATGCAAACCATGGCACTGGTTTTTCGTGTAAAGTTGTGCGAAGAGAAGAGCGATCGTACATTGTTTACCTGAAACATGCTTTATTGCAAAAACACCAAAATTGTTCATCTCGCTGTTTAAAAAAAAATTTTACACATGGTGTATTTCCTTGATAATCGAAATTTAGATCAAAAAAAGATCTAACATTTAAAAAAAATGGTCATTATTAGGCATTATTAATGTTCTTATTTCCACAAAATGCACGCATGCTTCAAGGGTGACGATGATTTCAAATGAAAAGCACGAAACAAATTAACCTGTGAATATGAGGCAAACACATTTTTTGCGTTTTTTTTAATATTCTTTTTTCGATAAATTGTAATCTAGTTCTACATATTTTACGTTTGTACACTTTACGACATTTACGTTATTATATTTTCAATATCTTTTGAAACCATATTTTACTTGTATTTTACCTAAATTTCCTACCCAGCATTTTGCTGCTTGGAAGTCTGGAGTATTTATGATAAATTCCTGAGTTTTTTCGTCGTAAGTCGCTGTAGTCCTCATTTGTTTTGTATTGCTACCATGCGCTATTTCTGTGAGCGCCAGACATGACAACATCTGGAAATTTGATAAACACTATTAAATCTCCGTTAAACATATTTGTGTAAGAACCACTGTACGGGATTTTGTCGAACTTAAGAATGATGAAAGTCTTTCGCTAGGCTAACGAGCAATTGAAAATGTTTAATCGAAGACGCTCTTTTTGTTAATTGATAACAATTTTGGTGTGCCTTTTACGTTTTCAAACGTACCGCCAGAATGTCAAATTGACTAGGACTGCTTCCCCGATTACTAGTAGACATTCTATCAAGTGGAACATTGGTTTTTACTAAGAACAAATAATTAAAAAGGAATTGGGATAGGCAAATATCCAACGTAGATAAAGTTTCTTTGTTTCTTTTACATTTACTTGTCTTTCATCAAATAAAAAATATTCAGTTGACCTGATGGCAAATTTTCAGATCGTGAACCTTAATAACTAAGCTAATTACGTCAATTGTCACAAAATATAAACCAAAAAATGTTTGTCAGTGGTTTTTATAGACAAACTAGTATTTCTATAAGTACAGGCAGATAAAAGACTAAATAAAAAATTTCAAGTTTTTTTTTGATGGGCGGATGGCAGGTACGTCAATTCGTAATAAATTTTAAATAATCATTTTTTTAATAACTTAAATTTAGAAACGAAGACTTGGTCCTGTTTTACAGATGAGACAACAAATCTAGACTACTTTTAACGAAACATACCTTATTACCTGCAAATGCAAATCGTTGATGTCTGTCTGTTCCTAACGTGACTATAGTATTGCTGAATAGTGCAACTCCAAGAGCATATTTAATGGATACATCAGGAAATGTAGAATTCAGTGCTTCGTTACACGCCATCAACAACCTAGTCTGAGAAACAGAATCACTATACAAACAGTAATACATATTGAAAGTATAAGACAATTATTTGAGATTGCATTTTATTCACCTCACAAGCCACTGAATACATATAGATACCAAAATATGTACAGCAAAATTTATGTAACATCATTTTCTCTTGATACCTGAAGACGAGGTAATGAAATAGGAAGAGATTATGATCAGTCGCGGCTTGTGCGACATCCTTGAGATGCACTGTGTAAAGGTACCTTTACACGCTTGCCAAGGCTCGGTAAGCATCCACAAGCCCCATGCGTTCACAAATGTCGCTTGGCATTTGGAAGTACACGCTTGCGATCTTGCGAACGCGTCAGTGTGCTACGGACATCCAAGCATGGCGGACACTGAACGTGTATCGGCTCTTACGTTCGGTTTAACTTACTTTTACTCCAAATACCAGCATAAAACAAAACCAAGGAAAGCTCGACGACCACGAAGATGTTGGATCGACTAGCCACTCATTTTGAATAGAAAACTATACGTCCGTTCGTCACGCAATCACAGCGGCTACTAAACGCGCACCGGCACCAACGTGTAAATGCGTCGCAAGCGCTTGTCGCAAACGCCCTTTGATCTGTGTAAAAAAACCGACACTAATCCCGATCGGATACAAGCGCCCTCAAGTTCACGCAAGCCAAGCCAAACGGCCTCTTCACACGCTTGTCCTTGTGGATGCTTGTCGAGCTTTGGCAAGCGTGTAAATGCGGCAAAAGGCTTTCGCGGCCATGGTCCAAGAAATTTGTGGTTCTTGGGATTTTTGGCCGGCGTCGTTTAGACTTGACGTTTCGCCACCACGAGTGGATGTCATGGCATCTTCAGAAGCTAATTCACTTCGGCGACTTCCAAAATACTGTATTTAGCCTTAACGCTAAACGGCGCCGGCCTAAAAACCCAAGAACCACAAATTCATACTTGAGATGCCACCAGCCACCATGCCAAGAATCGTGGACACTCAGATCCCATACAAAGACAACTTGGGTGACTGATCGGAATCTTCGGGGCCTAGTCTAATAGGAGTAGATGGGAATGAGAGGGCCGACAGGTGTCAAGGAAGGTGCAAAACTCTCATCGGGCCAGAACCAGCATGTGGTGTATCATTCAACCTCGTCCGGTAGTTGTCACCAGTTGGGTGTCAAATCAGCACCAGAAGCTCTGGAGCAGAGTGATGGGGAATGTTTAGTCTAAGAGGATGCTGAGGGGACCCTTGCTTCTAATACCGCCAACGAGCAGGAAGGAACTGCAAATGTTGGTTAGATTTATAACTGGCCTTTGGACGTTCAGTGCAGACCTACAAAAATTGGCGATCGGTGTGGCAAATCCTTTATGCAATGCACCTCAAGGTTCGCGAATAGCTTAGGATGGGGCTATGTCTGATCGCTTTGATCAGGGGTGCACAATAAGCCCTAAATCTGAGCTGCAATCATTAAGGTAAGTGAACTCTAAACCCCTCTACTAAAAAAGTTTATTTGATTCAGTTACCTCCCGATTGTTGCAAAAATAAATGATGTTTAAATACGATGTACACTGTACAAAAAGTACAACAGATAATCATGTTAGAAATGAGTCAATATTCACTTTGCAGCTCAATGACTAAGCGCTATAAGTAAAGTTCTAGTCATTACGCACCGCTTGTGTTAAAAAAGACGCGTCACTTTCAGAAACTATTCTAAGCATGAGTTATGGATCACAGTAGTTATTATGGCTACCGGTATTGGGGAACTAGTGTTGGGAAGTATGACGTAAAATTAATCAACCAGAACGAGTGAATACTACCGAAAAGAGAAATATTGTGTTTCCCGAAAAAACAATGTCAGTTGAACAAAAAAAAAATGGAGTCAAGTTGATTGACTCAGTACTTCCCACACATAATGATGATACCATTTTATTATTTCCCACTGCATGAAGCTATAGTCTGAAATAACCTTGCAACTAAATTATCGCTCACCCGCCCGCAAAAATAACATCCAACACAAAAACCCTCATAAATAGTTTCTTGCGTCTCCCTCCTTAGGAACTAGGACGCCACAGTTTTTTTCTGCATGCTTCAACTGGACGATGCGAAACGATCAAGAGCCTCCTCCAACCCGTCTACAAACGAAGTTTGAGCTGATTTTATATTTTTGGTTTTTTGATTATTGCTGCGCGGCCACTGACACGGTTTTTAAAAAACACAGTCGATTTCCATTCTCGCCGCGGTAATAAATTCTGTGTCAAAATTTTATTAAAATCAATTCAACAATTTTCGCTTTACACAATATACATAGAACGAAATAAAGCAAAACCCGTATGTACAGATCACAAAATTGGTTTCTGTTATAGGCAAGCCAATGTTCGGATGGACCTAAAAAAGTGTAATATGCCGCTAGGTATTTATTCTACAGGTCAATGGACAGACTATTATGAATACAACAAATTTTTCAGTTTTACAACCTCCCACCCCCCAACCGCCCTGATTTCACCTCACCCAAAAAAAAAAAAATTGAAAATGATCAGGAACGCGTAAAACGCCTAAGAACAAAGTTTGAGCTGTTTTTATATTTTTAGTTTTTTTATTATTGCCGCACCGCCACTGACCCGATTTTTCCAAAACATACGCGTCTTCCATCCTCGCTGCGGTAGTAATACTGTGTCCAAATTTCATAAAAAACAATTGAACAATTTTCGCGTTACGCGATATCGAACGATCTAAAACAATACTCGTATGTATATGTTAAGAACAAACACCGATTTCGGCCAATGGACGGAAAATATGGCCAAAACGCGTTTTGGCTGCTACCATTTTACCAATGTCCGAATTATCGCTTTCCGACTGTTTAATGCAGCCCAGAACGCGTTTTGGCTCAACTACGATTGCCAAAACGCGTCCTGTTTTACTGCGATTGCCATAACGCGTGGTGGATTTTGTGAGTGTCTCAGCTTGTAAACGATACCTCTGGAGCTAGTGTATCCATTTAGTATTATTTTGATCTTTGTGCGGGTTAGAGAGTAGCTAGAGAGTGCCATGGAAGACCTAAGGTTATGTTTTAATGACGAACTGCAAAAAGTCATAAGTGGTAGCAATGATCGTAATAATATTTGTACAAGAGAAAGACACGACCAAACACTCACAGAGGTAAAGGCGGCAAAAGCTTGTAAAAGTAACGGTGATACAATATCTTCGAAACAAAGACAACGATTGAAAAGGTATGATATTAAAAATTGGCTATATCGAAAAGCTAATTGAAAGAAGGACAGACGAAACAGCCGAACTGCGTTATGTTTGCATGACCCACGAGTTATTTGACATTATTCATTCCGCTCATGTGGGAGCTGGACATAAGAGATTGTGAGGTATGTCTCTTTCAGTTTTTTTTTCACGGACCTAAGATCTACAAGTGCTTTTAGTCATTTTAGTTATGGATTCTAAGCTCAGAGGAAATATTGTAACACAACACGGCAAATAATTGAGATTTATTTATTCGCAGTAGAATATAGAACGTGTTCTGGCAATCGTAGTTGACCCAAAACGCTTTTTGGGCTACATTGAACAGCCGGAGAGCGATAATTCGAACATTGGCAAAACGGTAGTAGCCAAAACGCATTTTGACCATATTTTCCGTCCATTGGCCGAAATCGGTGCTTGCTCCTAACATATACATCACAAATCCTGTGGTTTCTATAATAATCATGCAACGTTCGGATGGACTTAAAAAAAGTGTATCGTGCCGCTAGGTTTTTTATTCACATATCAATGGACCGCCCATTACGAATACAACAAATTTTTCAGTATTACAACCCCCCACCCCCAACCACCCCAAATTCACCCCCACCCAAGAAAAAGTAGAAAATGATCAGAAACCCCTAAAACGCCTAAAAACGAAGTTTGAGGCATATTTGAAAAATTTCGTTTTTTGCTAATTACTCCGCCCCCCGTACAACGATTTTCAAAATCATAGGAACATTACCTACTACGACCCCACAATATAACGCTGCCCAAATGTCATCACAATCCATGCAGCGGTTACTGAGATTACGAGGGTAGAAAAACGCGACAGACAGACCGACAGACAGACAGACAGACCGACGGAAATGAGTGACGTGGATTTTGGTTATGTACACATCATAAAACGCCTAAAAAGCGTATTATCTCAAAATCGAAAATTTTCGCGATCACAATACTCCCCTCACCTATCGGTGTGGGAAGTAAAATAAGGAAATATCCAAGTACCTAATAAATATGTACCTAACTTCTAAATATGCTCATACCCTTTTTTTATAAGGCAATTTCCGTATGTCTTTTTCAGGAAACATACAGTCTACGTATCTTCTCAATTGTCTAGCCGCTCGTCTTTTTTTCTCATCGGTAGTCAATTCCACTTCAGGTCTTTCGAAGATAGGGTCGTTTTCTAACGTCTTCCACACCTTCATCTGTATTTAACAAAGTGAAAATGGTATATTTTATATTCTTAATATATTATATTTTTATCCCACATCCAAATTTATGTTAAACTCGACAAAGCTACGTCGCGAAACTAAATAATTGTACCTTAGTGAACTCGATTGAAACACTTTAGTGTAAATTAGTATGTACAATATCTTTAAATGGGCTATACGTACTGTAAACATTCAAATTCTGATCTGTATATTTTTCCTCATTCAAGAAACCCAGAGGTTGTGACACATTTCAATGACAATTAGTGTTACCTTTATTTTCAACATTTCTTCATCTTCAAAAAATAACTTCAGTTTCATCCACTTAAATTTTGCTTGCTTTCTGTAAGTATCTAAGGCTCCTGGAGCAAAATCCTCAAACACAAGTTTGTCGCCTACAAGGTCCATCTTTGACTAATCTGTAACAAACCGAGAAAAATCTATTTTTTACACGAATAAAGATCAATCCATTAATCGCTATAGATTTCCACACTGATGAACTAGTGACTCTTGAGTTGTAACAAAACGAGTATGTTGATTCTTACGTATATCAAATTATATCTAAATACAGGCCAGCGACATTATAGTTACGTAGGTGTGCAGTGTTCGCTAAATCAGCTGGTCAGGTGCCGTCCAAATTCTCGTCAGTGGCGTCGGTTAGACTGATTTGCGGAAAATCATTCGGTGATCGTTTTTGTGCGAGTTATCTTGTGCAAAATCATCATCAAAATACCTCATTGGGTGACACAATAATAAGAAAAGATTCTATATTTGCTCTAATTTACACCCCCGAAATTATAATTCGCTACTGTCCAGTTCCGATATATTGCTTGTCTTAATCGTCGTGGGACACCCTGTATAATTTGTTAACTGCCCACTACGGGTTTATTGAAAACCGCTGATTAAAAGAAAAACCGCCGAGACACGTCAAAAGATTTGTCAAGGGGGACAACTTTTTCACCAAGAACTACGTGCTCCCTTTCCTCCAGGGACATCCCCAATTTTTAAATGTCAAGGGTATCGAGTAATAGCTTGTTTAAAAGGTCTATCATCTAAGTCCTTTATTTTGAAGTTTGGTTTTTTAAAATCGGTCGATTCGTTTTCGAGAAAATTATAAAAATCTTTATGTATCTTAATTTGTTCAAACAGAAAACAAAACGCATGAAAATATCACTTTTTATTGCAATAGGTGTTCAAAATATTGCCCGTTATTGGCCAAACAATGATGTAGGCAATGTTCAAATTCCTGATGGACAGTTGTCAAAACATATCGTGGGATGTCATGGCGGCATTCGAATGTCATCCAAGCTTTCAGGTTGGGAAGTAAGCACAATACATAATAAATGGATAAAATACATGGAGTTTAGTAACTATGTGTAAAACGCTAGTACCTATGAAATATCAGTTGCATCCACAATTTTGCGTAATGAGGTATTAGGTTTCATGCCAAAATGACCCAAAACTTCAACTTGAGCGGCTTCATCCAAAACTCTCCGCTTTTTATTCCACTTTGAGTAAATTTCGTAACAAGGTCCAAAACACACCTATGCGAAGTTATCTTCCCCGGATGTCTGGCGTTAAGCGAAACGGCTGTTTTCCGAGCACGTTGATTTTGGGCACCATACATTGAATCATTTCCACTGCTTTTGTAACTGTCCGTCAAGAATTTGAACACGTATTACCATAAATAGTGATATTTTCGTCTGTTTTTGTTTTATGTCTAAATAAATTACGGGTACATAAGATTTTTCTAATCTTCTCGAAAACGAGTCGACCGATTCAAAAAATTAAACGTCAAAATAAAGGACTTCGACATACCTTTGAAACAAGCTTAACAAGGTATTACTCGATATCCCTTGTCATTTAACATTTTTAAAGGGATGACCCTCGGGGGCAGATCTATTGAAGTGTCTCGGGTCTCGGTCTTTTTTCTTTTAATCAGTGGTTTTCGATAAATCGGTCGGTTTCGAAAACTATGTATACCTCTTTTCATTTAGTAAATGAGATTAATTTATGACTGTGTACTTGTCACTTCAAAGATTGTTTGTTAAGCTCAAGTACACACTATCACGACGTGCAATAAAATAAAATTAGCTTTTTTTTACTACAGTTTCAAGAAGGAAGTCTATTATTATAGTTTATTACCAATCCAATGATTGTATCACGATGTGCAAAAATTCATGCTGAAAGCCGTAAACTGCAGTAACATTATTTGTGTGCCAAAAATCCTGCTGTATAAAAATTTTGGCAACGAAATTTTCATGAGAATAAATCAATGATTAGATAGATGTTCAGTATGTATATTATAAGTTTTTGAAGATACTCGACGTGTTCAGCACGACTTAGCACTTTTAAATCCAAGTTTGTCGATTTTCCGTCCTCTAAGATTTAGGCCATGAATAAAAAACCTTATTTTTAACACTGGCGCACGAATTTATTTTTTGGAACACTAGCATACTAACAAATTTATACAGGGTGTCCCACGACGATTAAGACAAGCAATATATCGGAACTGGGCAGAAGTAGAGATTTATAATTTTGGGGGTGTAAATTAGAGCAAATGCTGCATCTTTTCTTACAATTGCCTTTTCTTATAATTGCGTTACCCAATGAGGTATTCGTTTTTGGTCACGTGACGTCCGATTCAAATTTTTTAATAATATATAGTATTAGCGACTTTTTGTATTCCACCCGATAAAACAATTCCAACAAACTAGAACACTTGGGGTCTAAAGTGTTTAGTTCAAGAGCTACAGCTACTTAAAGCAGGGCCGTATATAAGGGGGGGTTTGGGGGGTTCAAACCCCCCCATGAGTATTCCCAGGAACGAAATAACTACTAAAATAAAACAAAATAACAATAATCAAGGATGCTTTCTCCAAGCCTAGTGATTTATTCTACTACTAACCAATCCCTCGGTGCTCATATCACATTAGCAGCAATACAATCTATACAGATTTTAAACAAATTAAGACATTACATATACTTTTATACATGAACCCCCCCTAAAATCACCATGAACCCCCTCCATGGTCATCGCCTAGCTACGGCCCTGACTTAAAGGATTGTAATAATACCATTAACACAAAAAATGAAACGAACACTAGCATAGGGGTATATGTTATAATCAACGGTAGTGATACAATATTTAAGGACCTGTAGCTCTTGAATTAATCACTTTAGACCCCAAGTGTGCTAGTTTGTTGTAATTGTTTTATCGGGAGGAACACAGCAAGACATTAATATAAAGGGTGTCCCATTAATAATTTTGAATCGGATGTCACGTGTCCAAAAACAAATACCTCATTGGGTAACATAATAACAAGAAAAGATATAACATTTGCTCTAATTTACATCCCCAAAATTATAATTCTCTATTACTGCCCATTTCCGATATATTGCTTGTCTTAATCGTCGTGGGACACCCTGTATATACTGGCGAGCAAAAAATTTAGGCTACTTAAGAAATTACAAACAATTTTGGAAAAAAATAATTATCAATCATCAGTCTAGTACTTAGTAGGCGGTGAATCATTCATTTTTCGATAAACGTTATCGGGCATATTTGTTATCTATCAGTTGGCGTATTTTTGTCGTTTGATGAAATCATGCAAATTTAGCCTAATTCACAGTTCGCACTGTGGCTATTTCAAAGTTTATTGTTGATTATGTCCACAGAACCTACGATTATTATGGTGTATTTTGGTTTGAGTGTGTATTTAATTGGTCATAATACTTTAATCCTATTTTTGTGACTAGAATTCAAGCATTCATGCAAGATGGTCGAGGACAATAAGAACCAGCAAGAACTGTTGGTAAATGCTTATGTGCTGTACAAAAAGTGTATCAACACTTTCAAGAGACTGGCCTGATAATCAGAAGATCAGGATCCGTTCGAAGACGGATCACCGGCCAAAGAGAGGATCGATTTTTGGTATTTTTGGTGTCCGCAAATTTGCGGAATAGGACAGCTGAGAAAAAGGCTTTATGTCGATAGATTGTCTTGTCGAAGAAAGGCTACAGGACCGCCATTGCAACGATGGCATCGAATTGCAAGATTGGCTTTTCTCGAAATCACTTGGACTGGAACGATCAAGAATGGAGCAAGGTACCGTTTTTGGATGAATTCCGTTTTTACCTAACTAGGCCAGATGAACGTCGAAGAGTATGGAGGAGACCTGGAGGAAGGTGCTATATGTCCCAGTTTGTATTGATGAAATACTTCCACATTGTGGTGGGTCGATTATGGTTTGGGCAGGGATCATTTGAGAATCACGCACAGAGTTGGTCTTCATACAGAGTGACTCTCTGACAACTCGCATGTACATTACAGAAATCCTTGATGATCATGTTATGCATTTCATGGTCACTATGGCCGAGGACGGCATGAATCCCATCGAATATAGTATATGTGGGATAACATGGGACTACGTATTCGAATACATATACCAGCTCCAAGAAGCGCTCAAGAACTGAGAGAGCTGTTAATGGAGGAATTGAATAACATCGATCAGAACATAATCCTGAACGTAATTCAAAGCATGCTTGGTCGACTATAAGGATTCATTAAGGCCGCGGTCTCACTGATCAACCGCGTACGAGCGAGCACGGGAGAGCAAATTTAGAACATATACATTTATATCAGGCTGGTCACACTACTCGTGTGGAGTAGTCAGGTATCACCAACAACGTCCTACTGCAGGACGTCTTGGGTATCAGGAGTTAGTAGGCCGTCGTTAGGTATCACCATTTTTTGCGAGCAAAAAGAGGAATGGTTATGTTTCCGTTTCTCAAACATCCTAGAGGAGCCAAGGTCAGAGCAAAAAAAAGGTTTTTTGGCTCTTACCCGCTATGAAAAAGCTAACAGGTGACGGCCCTACCTAAGGAGGACCTGTAGAATGTTCAAAAAATTCAAAGCATGTTTTCTTCTACATACCCCCCAAGCACCTGGGGGGAGGAGCTTGAGATCGATAAATTTTTTTGCTGGCTATTATCCAGCCTTTGATATCAAAAAATAAACTATATCAAAACAGAATAACCAAACGATATGAATATAATGTTGCACGTTTTAATGGTGTTTATATTTTACATTATCAAGACACTAAACTCAAAAAATATTCATTCTACCCTATTTGGGTGTAAAGGTGAAACCTAAAAATGATGTCTTCTCCAAATTCTGAGCAAAAACTGTATGCAACATAATACTGTGTACATAAATTCAACTCTTTCAAAATTTTCTTATTTTCGTCAACACTAAATCAAGGAAATTTGGCATAAACTGCAAATTGGTACATCTAGCTTTCAACGATGTATATATAACCAGTTAGTAGTACTATTAGAAATAATTGTTAATGTTGCTTATTTGTCAATTATTTTAGGAGCAACACTTAGAACCTAGGTAGTGGATACCTAGAAACTCTAAAATTGTTGTTTAAATTTGTTTCGATCCCTTGAATATTTTACCCACATCTCCAAACTTTATTGAGACGGTTTCTTGTAAGCTCGTAGCCTAGTAATTGTAGCATAAAAGTATCTACGGTTTAGAAATATATAAATCACTACGAAATTTTGAGACACCCTCCGCCCCCCCTCTCGCTACGTGCCTGATGCTATTAATTAACAGGTTTTTTTCATCATTGTTGATTTGTTATTCGTTCATTCGGTTAAATAAATCTGATCGACTTCAACTGACAGATACCTAACAAATATGTCCGCTACTATTTATCGGAAAATGAATGATCCTCCGCCTACTAGACTGATGATTCAGTAATTACTTTGGTCTCCAAAATTATTTGTAATTTCTTATGTGACCTAAATGTGTTGGTCGCTCGTGTATTTAGAAAAAATGGTTTAATTTATATCTGGAGGAAGAAAACTTGTTACTCTGAGGGAAAGATTTTAAAGTGATTAATTGATAGTAAAGCGCAACGTCTGGTTGCAGCCTGGGAGAGGGGAGGGGCGTATTTTGACATCGATTTGGTCGATAAAAAAATGTCTCAACCTGTAGCGACAGTTGATCAAAAGAAATTATGTTACTATAAATACTTATATTTACAGATTTTAGATTTTAGGTCGCGAAAAGGATAAAGGCTAATAACAACACCATTTGCAGGTTTCGGTGAGATATAATTTTAATTTTGTGGAATTCTATTGAATCAATAACTATACATGATACCTGATGATAATTTCCTCACACAATCATCACAGATAACAGGCAAACCGAAACAAAAATATGCGCGTGATATAGAAATACTAGGTAAAGTTTTTTAGTAAAAGAGGTTCTTCGGATGTTAGAGATAAAATGCTGCAAAGATTTTTTTCTCAAAAAGTCGACGTTTCGACGTTTATTTTACCCCTTCTTCTTTAACAATTCAATTTAAAAAACAATATATTTTTATATACAAAAACAACATTTGAAAGATTCAAACAGTTTAAAAATGCAACTCGGTAAAACAATCAAAACTAGGAAAGACGGTACAATGAATAATTATGGAACAGTTTCATAAAAATATAAAATATAATACAATTTTTCATTACAGATCGAGCACACCCCAATAGCAACAAGTGATAACATATCCCTTTGGGTCAAAAAACAAGAAAAAAACATTCCAGAAGATGGTTAAAAACAAAGGCAGTAACAAATGCCTTTGTCAACACACCTGATTTTTGGTATCTGCTGCTGTATCATTTCAACTGAAGCCAGTGTGAGAAACATATGAATATTTATAATCACATATTATTTACTAGATATACAGGCTTAGCCATAAATGCGGACAAATATATTATTATGTTGTTTTATTATGGTTTAACTTTAATAATTACATTCAATAATCAACAAATCATACATCTGACTCAGATCGAGAAGCGTGTACTCCTGCCCAGCCCTGTATACTTAGGAGCTGAAAATTGTTAAGATATGCTGATTTGATAATTTTTTTCATTGTGCGTGCGTGTGATAGATATTTTATTGGATTGATACGCATGTGTTACTATCAGGTTCATCATCATCATTATCTAGCTAGTGATACATAATTAAGATGATTTTATATTATTATTATCCATTATGAAAAATTCTGATAAATCATTCGCTAAAAATAAATTGAGGATTTTTTGTATGAATATACTAGGTGGCGCAAAATTAATCACCCTATCGGAAGATGTTATATTTTTTGCAAATGGAGTCGTATGTCAATCATATTTGACATTTGTGAACTAGACAGTTGCAGAATACAAGCAGATAAGCAATTGTGCCCTATACTCCGCAAGAGCGTGGAATAATTGTGTCGATGTTTCTGACCAATAACAATCCATCAACTCTGGCGACCACCACTTAACGGATATAATATTTTCCACTTAACAGAACAAACTATGAATGTTCTAATAAAGACTTTCATCACTCAAAGTCATTTTTTATATTTAATAAAAAAGTTATACCAAAACAAAGTTGGATGATTAATTTTGCGCCACCCTGTACATTGTGAATTTGTGATACTAACGGGTATGCGCCATTCTTTGAATATTATTAACCTCCATATTATTAAATTAAACGCAGCTATACTTTGGAATCCCTTTTACTCGTAACAACTAAACATCGATTACTGCAGAGGATTAATCTGATTTCTTTGACATTTGTCTGGAAAACATAAGAAAACGCAGAAGAAAACACAGGTTAAACATAACACCAACCAGTCCATAAAACGCCTTTCCGCCAGAGTGGGCCGGGCGCCAAATGGTTGGTTCTCTGGATCTGGAACTAAAAAACGATGTTCTGGTTCATTCAACCGTTCTGGAACGGTACTGGAATGATTCTTGGACTGAGTTAGGCTTAGTTCAGATGACGCGCGTACGACGCGCGTCGACGTGGCGCACGTTTGTTGCGTCTGTGTTCAGATGACACGCGTAGGACTTCGTACAACTTTTATATAGAGTGAGACTAGGCAATCGAGTGTCAGTTTATTTGTTGTCATTAACGAGAATGGATATAGGAGAAGTTGTTTGTGTTTGGTTGACATATAGAAGAAAGAAACGACGTAGGAGGGAAAGGACACACTGGGTTCACCCAATTTTAAGGAATAGACTTTCTACAAGTTTATACTTTACACTCTATCTCAGCCTGCGAAATCACGAACCTAAATTTTTATCATCGGATTTGCAAAACATTAGGACCAGTTCCTCCCAGGCGCTCTTTTTTTGCCGTCTTATTTGAATATAATCTGGAATGCATGTCCCAAATCGTAGGCCTCTTCTCAATTTCATCAATGAAAACAATTCTTCTGTTTCCATTTCAATAACATACGTGAGAAATAAATGTTTGCAAAGAAACACCAGGTATGTCGAGTGAACGCCAGAAAAGACGCGTGTCAACTGGAGAGGCAATGGGAATGTCTAGTATTTCAATATGCGCATCGCCGCTGACCGACGCGCGTATTGAGATTCTCTGAGTCTAGTGGCGTTGTACGCGTTTACAATTTGTCGTGCGCGCGTCTATGTGAACAGCTTGAATTAATTATGTGTATTTTCAAAACGAGCGTCAAGCGAACGCGCGTCGTGCGCGCGTCATCTGAACTAAGCCTTATTCCGCATCCCATTCTCGCAATTCGCGAACTGTCCGGAGATAGTTCTAGGATCGAAAACCAGAGCAAAGCTGTTATGTCTGTGTTTGGTGAAACCAAGGTAAAACCACTAACAGACATGTAGTAGTAATAGCAGTAGTTAACTTTATTGAAATATATCGAAAATACATTTCAAAAGGCGGAGTTCAGCATTACCAAATCACAGGTGTTCCACTCAACCCGAGACTCAACCCTATATAAATGTGACATCACCTTGGTACTACTGCAGGTCATTTTCCAAAATTTGTAACGAATCCTTTGATCGATGTATCCAAGCAGACCGTCTAGTGCCATATGCGGATTTTAGAAGAATTATTTCGTTCTGTTTATCCTAGTTTTACACCCTCTATGTATATACAAAGATATTTTATAATGCCTATACACTGCAGTAAGGCATGCTATTTTTATAACTACTAGATTGGATGGCGTATGAGCGTATGAGATTGGAAAAAGCTGATTTTATTTTGTGATAAAAATAGGTAGCGGGTGAATGAAGAGATTTAGAGCGAGGTATATGAGGATCCGATTATTTACTCAACAGAGTACGTAAAGTAAAAAGACAGCAGATATTATAACTAATACGAGGGTTTCTGCTAAATCCGTTACCTTTAAGGTTTTTTTTTTTGAGAAAAAAATCATTTGATTTCTTTAAATAATCCCCTTTTAACTCGACAGATTCGGTGTGAAGTGTTTCTATTTTTTTATTCGTTCAAAATAATAAGATTGCCCTCAAATTAAGCATTTGTCTCAATGTCTCACTATTTTTGGAACAAGTTTGCGACGCATCAAGTGATTTAAATCAACCGATATTTTCAATTTTATTCGCGATTTAAATCAAATTATAAGTTGTTTAAAAACAAGTTGCCGAAGAAAAAACTGAGCAGGAAATGCAGAAGCAGATTCATTTAAAATTAAATGTATACATACAGTTAATAAAACACAAACACACTTTCTAAAACATATTTTGTCAATGATTGAAGTACTTACAGAGGAAAAGTAATTTAGCGGATTTTTAGGTTGACAAGCGATTTCGAAGTTTGCAATGGATCAAACCAAATGGCCCTATTTCGACAGATGCTGAAGAGGCTGTAACAGGTAACAAACGTTGAGGGTGAGTTTTAAGGGTTGAAGTACAAAAAAATTGTTTTAAAAACATGGTATGATAGACTACTTTGAGACTTTGTACTTACAAAAATTCCACTCAGCTTTCGTTTGAGCCCTCTTTTGTTATGAGAATATCACGTTCAAGGATATTCGGATATTCGGTTAGTGAAACAATGATATAACAGTAATTCCAGACGAATATGAAACATGTACCATTAAAACATGACTAATGATTCATTTTTATTTTATCACTCGATTCCATCAGAAACAGTAGGTTTTTTAAAAGGTAATAAACATCCCAACGTTCCATTTTACGACGTTAAAATTCTATTGTTACCTGTACTTATGACACAAATGACCAAATTTTAGAGTTGGTTGTATGTAATTACTGGTACATACATACGTGGTATTTACCTTACTGATAATACCTTCAAGTAGATTATATGGCATTAATTAAGGTTTAGTTCAATAATGGCAATGTTACAATATATTGCTAGTGGAGTAAGGACGCCAATCTACTTCACGTTTTCTGAGAAATGACAATTTAAAAAATGGAGTCAAGTTGATTGACTCACTACTTCCCACACATTACTGTGATACCAGTTTATTATTTTCCCATAGCATGGAGCTTTAGTCAGAGATCCCCTTGCAACCAAATCATCGGCAGCCCTCATCCCTCATCAATTTAATAGTTTCCACGTTACAAAATACAAAACGATCTGAAGCAATAAATACTCGTATGTATACAGAAAATTCTAAGTCCCTTAGTTTCGATAATATACTATGGATGGACCTAAAAAGGTCGCTAGGTCTTCCTTCACAAGTTACTGGACAGCCTATTAGGTATGAATACAACAAATTTTTCAACCCCCCACCAGCACACCAACCCAATTTCACCCCCACCAAAAAAAAAAAACGCAGAAAATGACCAGGAACCTCTAAAACGCTTAAGAACGAAGTTTGAGCTGTTTTTGTATTTTTAGTTTTTATTATTTCTGCGCCGCCACTGACTGTCACGATTTATAAAAACCATATGCAACTTCCAGCCTCACCACAGTGGTAATACTGTGTCAAAATTTCATAAAAATCAATTCAACCGTTTCCTCGTTACACAATATAGAACGATCTAAAGCAATAATCGTATGTTTACACCAGAAAAATTCTAAGTCCTTTAGTTTCTGTAATAGGTAGGGCAATAATGTTCGGATGGACCTAAAAAGGTTATTTATGTCACTAGGTGTTCCTTCACAGGTCAGTGGACTGTCTATTATGAAAGCAACAAATTTTTCAATTTTACAACCACCACCCCAATTTCACCCCCACCCAAAAAAAAGTAGAAAATGATCAGGAACCCCTAAAACGCCTAAAAACGAAGTTTGAGCAATATGCAACTTTTTTGTTTTTTGCTAATTACTCCGCCGCCCATGCACCGATTTTCAAAATTATAGGAACATTACCTACTACGACCCCACAGCATATCGCTGCCCAAATTTCATCACAATCCATGCAGCGCTTGCTGAGATTACGTGGCTAGAAAAACGCGTACAGACAGACCGACAGAGACAGACCAACGGAAATGAGTGACGTGGATTTTCGTTATGTAGACATCATAAAACGACCAAAAAGTGTATTATCTCAAAATCAAAAATTTTCGCGATCACAATACTCCCCTCACCTATCGGTGTGGGAAGTAAAATGAATATGATTGGCTTCCCTACACAAAGTTACTATTAAAGTGATTATGGAAAGGCTTCATAGCAGTGAGCATAGTCGTTGAAAAACGTGATGACGAAATAATGAAAAAAAAAAAGAAAAAAACAAGCTTTAACATAAAAAAATAATCTTTCTTTTGTGGCAGTTTTAGGTGACTCACTATTTTTTTGATTTTCGGAGGGTAGAAATTAGGAGAAGTAAAGAAGTTCTTATTGACTGCACAGCTTATAAAAATATCGTAGCTTGACTCAGCACTTCATACACTTACACAAATTTTTGAGTTCCCCATTCCCATCCAGAGGGTGGGGGGGGGGGGGGAACTACCCGCCACTCCAACTTCAACCCGCTCGCGGATAAAACAGAAAATGATCAGAAACCATTATGACGCCTAAAGACAAACATTGCAGCGCTTCTACAGGTTTTTTTGCTAATTAATGCGCCACCAATGCATCGCTTTGAAAAAATATAACAGTATCACACATCACGTCAGACTCAAATTTCATGAAAGTCCAATTGTTGGACCAGATACTGAAATTACGCGATTGCAAAATACACTACTACTCTCATCTATCACGCGGCGATATGAATGGTCTGAAAGGAAATGTTCGGATTGATCTGTAAAGATTTGTATATCAATACTTAATAGTAACAAAACTTTGAAATTATGTGACCTTACTAATTTCAACACGTAAAATAACAAAATTATGACGTGTAACGTAAAAGTGGTTAAGTCTGACAACATTACTGTTACTGTTAGCATTTTTGAATTCTGCATGTCCAAAAACCCTCAGGTATTGCATTTCATTGTTCCAGCGTTGGCAGTTTTGGACATATTCGGTACTTTTTACTAACCCGGTCCCTGAATTTCCTTGACATGTGATATTCTCGTAACAAAAAAATGTTCAAACGACAACTGAGTGGAATGTTTGAAAGTACCACATGGTCTGACATACCATGCTTTCAAAAAAAATTTTTTTTGTACTTCAACCCTTAAAACGCACCCCCAACTATGTTTTTTCAAATAGCACCTAATAGTTTTTCTATACGTCCTTGTTTTACTTGTAGTACCTTTGATTTTATACAAAAATCTATATTTTTTTCGTAAATTCATAAGCATAAAGTAAATAAAATAAACAAAACAAGGATTTGTTTGAGACGTATATTTTCGTAAGAAAAACAGATAAAAAACTGAATGGGCCTTTCAAGGAAATGGAATAGAATACCATGCTTTCGAAACATTTTTTTTGCTTCAACCCCTAAAACTTACCCCCTACTTTCTTTTGCCAAATGGCACTCCGCAGCTTTTCATTTACATTAATGAGGTCATTATTTTATTTAATATCTTGCAGTGCCTTTGATTTCATGCACAAACCATTTTTTTTCGTAAAGTTATTAACATAAGATGAATAAAATGAGCATTTGTTTGAGGCGTAATATTTTCGCCCAACTAGTGTTATTTTTATCAGTTTTTTGCGTCAAGCAAGTTCTTATTTTATTTATGTTATATTTATGGTTTTACGAAAAAGATAAGTTCGCATATAAAATCAAAGGTACTGCACGATTTTAAATAATATAAGGACTTAATTTGTATAGAACAAACTATTTGGTGCTATTTGAAAAACATGGGTTGAAGTGCAAAAAAATTCGTATTCGTACGCTGCTGGTCTAAACTAATTTTAATAATCCAGTTGGAAATTCCTAGTGGTTCACGAAAACCAACTGAGTTTACGAATGGTTTTTCTTGAAATGTTTCAAAATATCATTGGTCAGAATGAATCAGAATCATTGAGTGTAATATTTCCTGCTACACCGATTTTGGTAAAAAGTACATGCCTAATAATAAATTGAAGCTGTCACCATTAGTTTTTATAATAGATTGTAATCCTTGATATCACCAGAACGATTTAATGAATCAATTTCTCGCACCGCCATCCGCAGAATGGAATGTTAAAGATAGGCGGCTGAATAATCATACTTAATAGAGTATAGTTATATATAACAATAGTTAATAAATTAGATATAATAGCTGCACAACAAAGAAGTCGCTCTATACATAACATCACAAATTCCTCATTGCGGCCCTTATAAAATCGTTGGCTACACACAGTGATGCCAGCTGCTCTGCAGCGGCTGTAATTCAGCTACTTAAGGGTCTAGGGTATAGCGCGTGAAATTGAGAATCCAAGAAAAGACGTATTCTCGTGTTAGCGAGGAGGCGTGGCCGCCTGTTCCCTTTCTCCACTGTATGTGTCTAAGACGAGGGGAGATAAGTCCAAAAATCCAAAGGTAAGGTCAAAGGGTCCAAAGATAAGGTCCAAAGGTCACCATAAAAATGAATTTCGCATTTCCAAGCTCCTGACATTACCTTTAAACTTACAGTAATTACTCAAAGAGCAAATTGAAGAAGAAAGCTTGCGCTTGTGCAACTATTTAGCCTTTTTTGATATCATGTTTGGTTGTTAAATTACAGGCATTTATAGAATGTATAATTTTGCGTTGCGAGTTTTTTTTGCACATTAAAAAATTTTTTTGAGAAAATCGAAAATAGTTGTAATTCATTAAGGTCTTAACTATCGCCTTCTGAAATATTATATATGTAGTTTGAAAACAGAGTGAGTTATGCGAGAAATTGTGAGACTGTGTTTTACATGGCAAATACGCATGTATAAATGTGTGTATCCAGGCCCCTTAATAGGGTCTCTCAAAACGGGTGATGTGTAGAAAACCGATATATCGATACACCGATTTTTTCGATGTATCGGTCGAAAAACACCGCTGTTGTGAAATACCGTTGTTATTTCATTTTTTTATTGAAATATTTCATATAAAAAAACTGGAAGACCTCTGAGGAGTGAAGGTACGTAAATTAAGGTTCCTTCTCTGGAAGAATCGAAGAATAGAACAAGGTAAGAAAATAACTAAATATTGTATTATTCAAAAAATGAATAATAAAACATCCAAAAATAAAAAAGTATTACTAATAATATTTTTTATGAGTATCATTCATACATGTACGAATAATAGTACAAAATACTCATATAAAACATTCATGAAAGAATAACACAGACTATTTAAAAAAAAGGGAATTTTGGTAAAACTTTTCCAGACAGACATCCTTTCTGAAGGAACTAAGGCACAGTCAACCCCAGATATTTGCTGGTTATCTGATACAGACGATGTGGATAGGTGACATCAAATGAGGGGTTCCATTCCAAAACTCATCTTGTCCACTTGACATAATTTTTTACAAAGCGCGAAAAAATGGAAGTACAGAAATATCAGGTTACCAAAAATTGACAAGTGGAGGCATTGTCACAATGGGGGTAGTATTTCAGCACTAATTCAAATCTTGTATTGTATCTTGAATATTTTCTTCAGGTCGGAGTTTTTACAAAAATAAAATGGATAAGGCGAGTTTTGACATGTTAGCTTGGATAAAGCAAGTTATGGAATGATAAAAAGTGTGCAAAAAACAGGATTTTTTTTTGAAAACACTGTCCAATAATACTAGGTCTTCTTTACTCAGCAGGAAGTCAAATAGCTCTGAATTTGGTCGCTTGATGCGTAATAATATTGTGCAATCACGCCACACAAATGCCGAATTTCTATTGGCCGCCCGGATAAGATAAAGCAAGTTTTGGAATGATGCAGCAACTTTTGCATGTTTAAACATAGGATGTGGGAACTTTTGACTTGTTTAAAGTGGATCATCATATAGGTGACTGTTCATATAAGATATATAGACATCGCTATCTCATTTTTCCTAAAAAGTGGATAAGGCGAGTTTTGGAATGGAACCCCACAAATATGGAATTTTGTTTGAGATTGGAAAATGGTGCAGAAAGATACATTGATATTTCTGCAATAATCGTGTTGTCACTATTTTTTGCGCTTTTTAATTTAACACTTGGTTATTGTGTTAAATATATATGAAACCTCCAAATATCACATTCTTTATCAGAAGAAATGTAATTGTCATTGGACATGCGAAGAATTGATTAACTTTCTTCTTCTAAATGTAGGCTATTTATGCTTCCCTAAGACATTTGACATTCGTATTGAATATCGATTACAGACATCGATACTACTTTCGGATTACGATTCTGATTTTTTTTAGAACATAGCGCTCCTTGCATTTTTAGCACCGTTGCCAAGTGGCCTAGAATTCTACGTTTTCCGTATAATCACAACACTGAGTAGAATATGGCGTAGAACTGCAGTTGCTCTACGCCATTTCTATGCAAACGCAATCAGAAAAAACAAAGTGGATATTTTAATAATTATTTTATGTTCCTGAAAATTTTACTGTATTCTCTGTGGTTCTTTCCTGTTTTGTCACGTGTTATCCACACTGACTTTTATTCAATACTATAAAGTATGATTTGCTAGATATATAGATATATTCCAACCATTTGGTTCACAGAATATAGATATATATGTTTTTCATTATAAGAGAAAAAAGCTGTAATTGCCTTGTTAAAATGTTTTTTTTGCTAGTTTTATGAGCTTGTAATTTATCTCTTATATATTGCAATGGATATGATCAATTCAACATTTAAGGTAATAAGAGTAACGATAAGGGGCTCATTTGCTTGTTTATTCATATACATATGTATGCGTTATAGCTGACATTTGGTTTTCCAAATGTACAATATTATTAAATTTGATGGGTATCAAATGCGATCTCAAAACGATTGCAAGCTATCCATTCTACGGATAAAAGTGATATTGTGGCTTGTGCTCTGTAGTATCGTTTTATTTTTGTTATTGTACGCTAAAGTCGCTAAGTTAAGAGAAGTAATTCACTAGTTATTTTTGCAGAAACAAATTTAGTATGATGATATGTATTAAGATTTTTGTACGATTGTTATTGTTTTATTTTTGCGGGTGTCTATCAGGACGTGCAATATGTTGCCGACGACTGCAAATATATTTTGTTTAGTTAATATTAATATTGCTCTTTTGCGTTTCTTTAAGTTCTGTTTTGTTTATACCTTATACCTAACTCAATAAAAAAACGCTTCTGTATACTTATACCTTTTCCATCAATATGGTAATATGACCATTTTCAGTATACTTGATGACATACGAGTATTAAAATGTGCTTGGCATATTTCGCTTGTGCTGCATCAATGATAGTCATCAATGGGCCATCATGGGCCATGCTAATAGGTGTGCTTGGATATTAGTGTGCAGTTAGTATGTCTTTGAGGGGAGGTCGGAAGGTTTCAACCTCTCTAAAACCCTCCCTGGCTACGCCTCTGTTTCATCTAGGAGCAGCCTAGAGAGGTCTAAGCAAATCAGTTATATTAACACAACTCTTAACATATTTTTTTTTTAATTTTTCTCAAACCTCAACGCCCCCAACAGCTACAAGTTTTTATTCTGGTAAAGTATAACTTTTAGTTACGTAGCTCCAATGGCGTAACTTCAAATTCAGGGCCCCCGCAAGATACTTCCGGGGCCCCCGTAAGAAAATTTTCAAGGCTTCTTTTTTCATAATATATTATTTATAAATACAAGGTGAGTCCTAAGTTGATTCCTTTTTAAGCTGTGTATAGAAGTCGTTAAAATAAACAACTTTTTCAAATAACTTAATTTTATCCAAAAATTGAAAAATAAGCGTGATACAGAATAAAAAAAATAAGTTTGGACCCTGGTCTGGACTTGTGTATTAAGACGTACCTAGTCTCTTTATGTTTAGTTTTTTGCTTGAATTTTTGTCTTATCGCCAGGCATTGTACCTGTCAATTAGTGCACTAGTCACTTTCAGTTTATCGTAGTTAATTCTAAATTGGTAAATCCTAAGAGTTTTAGGATATATCAATTTAAAATTAACGAAGTTAAACAGAAATGCAATGCCTAATTGATAAGACAAAAATCCGAGCAAATTGATATTATGCAAGCCTAGATTTACATTTTCTATTTTTGATCTTCCTTGTTTTTTAGTTTTCTGTAAAAATGTATTCGGAAAACTAGTTTATTATTTCAATGACTTCTATACACAGTTAAAAAAAGCACCAACTTAGAACTCACCCTGTATATATTAAAGAGAAATTCTTGGGGTTGTAGCGTTGTAGCCAAAATTCTGGAAAGAAACACGGGTCACTGCATAAAGAAGACTGCCAAGCTTTCGCCAATGTTTATTGACATCTTTAGAGCTTTAAGTTTGAGGTTTGCTCGCAAAACTTTCAAATGCAATTTATTCTCAAACAAAAAACGTCAAAAAGTATTTTACACCTATGTATGGTTGTTTGTATGACCTGTGTTGTGATATATAAGATGTCTTACCGTACTTTTCCATTTACTGCGGATACTGCGTCGATTTCTGGGGTTTAATTTAAAATGCAATACAGTCCCACTTTTTTAATGATAGGTATGTTACCACAAAAATTCAAATGAAGAAGATAACATCAAACACGATCATAACACACGATATAAATGACACGCAAAAGACATACCTAAGACGAGAAAATCGATTATGCAGAAATCATATTTATTTGGCGCCAAAACTATATCAAAAATTACCTAATGATATAAAGGTATTACAATCCAATAAACGCTTCAAAAAATGTCTCAAAGAATGGTTAAGTACACATGTAATCTAATAATTTTATAAAAAAATTTCGTTTAAATTATTCATAACTATATTGTATTTTATTATTTATATTAATTCGTCAATGCCTAGTCCTTCTATGGATGTTAACATATTTATTTACTAATTTTTTCAACGATTTGTTTTTAATGTAATTTGGGAGCAAATAAATATTATTATTATCATGGGATTCATAAGTATTAGGTATTTGTAAAAAATACTAACATACGAGGAAAGCGATCCTTTAATTTAGTACTTTCTGGTTGCACAAAACGATGGAGCTAAGATTACGCCCCCCCCCCCCCCCAGCTGCGGGCCCTTTTTTGCGCCACTGCCTAGCTTCAAATTTCATCCATTCTAGATTTTGATGTTCTTTTACTCAACCTTTCACTAGACTATAATTTAAAATGAAGTGGCAACCTTGCCACCCCCAACTCACGTCTCACATGTCCTACTACCCGAATGCCCCAATGATCCAGTAGTAACTGTCATTACTCATTGTCGCCTAAAGACCCTGAACAAGTTTTTCTTTTTTGTTCGAAATTGCTCAAGAATTTTAATTTAACCTGGCAACCCCGCCTACCCTTATATAAATAAGACGGGAATGGCTTACCTGATTTTCGTTGGGTGGAACAAAATAGGGATCGCCTTAATTTCACCACTTGTTGCTGGATACAAGGGGTAAACACCTAAAAACGAGCATGTGATTCACGGTTGAATCCGCACGTTGGTAAAACCCGTCGCGTTTGCGAATAGACGGACGATAACCTCAATCGACGTGCAAATTCGGCATCCGCGTGGTTTATGTTTGCGGCGCGGCGCGACTTCACTTCAGGAACGTTTCAGGCAAACGCGTCGCGAGCCCGCTGCTTCAGGCGTCGGGCCTGCGGAGTCGCAAAGAACAAGTACACAGGACCGGCCTTCATTTTATTTCTCACGTCGCGTCGTAGGTGAGGAGAGTGGTGCAATCGCGAAAATTTTCGATTTTTAACCCAGATAGCACAACGACATCTTTGAGACGTCTAATAGATGTCTGATCCAGTTATTCCGGATGTCTTGAAGACATCCACTTATGTCTGATACATGTCTAATAAACAGCTTCTGAAGGTCGTTTGTGTAAAAGAAGACATCTTTAAAATTACATATCATTGAGACATCTTTAGGATGTCTTTTTTAGACTTTCCAGAATATCTTTGAGACGTCTTACAGGTATTCAGTTACGTCTAAAAGATGTCTTAGAGATACCCATTCACGTCTATTAGACGTCTAAGAACCTATAGACAGACATCTTCAAGGCCTCCTCAAGATATATCTAGGATGTACATTTAAGGTCCTCACTACATCTTATAACCTTGATGCCACAAAATTAAGCTCTTAATAAGTCATACAAAATAAGATGCAAGCCTTTTGCCTTTCCCATATAGGCAAATTTTTTGCGCTCTGACAAATCCTGCTTACATCAGTGGGTTTGAAAGACAAAATTAAGTTATAAGTATTTTGAAAGTGAGCAAAATGAACATTGTAAGTGTTGTGAAGGAGTTTAAAAGGTTTAAAAAAGTCACTGCAGTTTAATTATTTATTTCATCTAATTTATTAATTTTACTATTCTTCTTATCACTTGCCCTTCTCAACCAGAATGGCACACAAGTCTCCAGCTCCTTCCTGTCACGACTCACATCCTTTGCATGTTCTGCTGCATTTTGAACACCAGAATTGAGTTGAAATATAACAAGCTTGACTGAATATCACTGATTAGCTATATTTGTCTCACTTTTCAAATGTTTTTGCTTAAATCTTCTTTTATACTGTATATATGAATAGTAGTTGCAGAATTAAACATGTAACCACACACATACTTGGACAAGTAAATGAAAATAGTTCATAAGTTTTCGTGTTTACAATGTACGTGGTTGAGGTTATTGAATAGGAATCCAAATTATATCTTCTTATAATAAAACTACCTTTACCAAATTCAGGCTGTTGAATGCCTTTTTTCCTTTCTTCCCCAACCACACATTAGTAATGCAAAATCGTTGGTAATTAGAGTAGAGTTTGCGCGTATCACTTGCTCTATCCATAACTGAAATGTTAACTTACCTGTAGCCAGCTAAAAAACTTACACAGTTCACACTAACTTCTATATTCTCCAGAAAAGCAGAAACCAGAAACACCACAAAGAAAAGCCGCGAACGGAAAAGTTAGGTTAGCGTGGTTGCAGAGACTTACCGAATCACATACAAAATGTGATTCGGTGTACGTGGTAGGGGTATAGTCTGTGGTGTACGTATATGAGACATCTTTACGATCTCATCGTCAAGACGACTTAAAGATGTCATTACCAAGACTTCTTGAAGATATTATCAGCAATACACCTTAAACATGTCATCGGCAAGACACCCTGAAGATATCTTTATTAGGTCTCATCATTTTTAATAAAAAATCTGGACATTAAATGGACATCTTTAAGATTTGAACATCTTCAAGATGCAATTAGGAAGACATCTTAAAGATGTTCAGAAGTAAGTGCGACATAGAATGGACGTTTCACAGATGTCTTGGGCAATCTGGGAAATAACACGTTTTTTGGACTCAAATCTGTGCCACTCATTCCCAGAGATTGGCAGTGGCCGGTGGGTAACTACCCAACGGATAGGTAAATACAATTTGGGTATATACCCATCAGGTAATATAGCGATGGATAACCACCCAACGGCAGGGATAAATGGAGCTGGGTACATACACCTAGTAGGATATAGTATAACATTTTATTAGCACAGCGCAAAAAACTTAATAATCATGAACACTAATCAGTAAAGAAACCTAGACATTTTGGCTTAAACATTATTAGGAAGTTTTTGGAGCACTTCAAATAACGAACATCCCCATTAACGTTATTAGTGTAAGACCACTACAAGACATGAGTTACTCTTTGGACCAGTAAATACAACATTTTTCGTTATTTGACGGTTCAATTGTTGTGTATAAGCTTTAAAGCGTTAATCTATCCTCATTATCTTATTGTCTATGGACGCATTTTTCCAAAATATTGTTGGAAGAGGTCACCTATTCCGTTTTTCTTTTGACAACCATACATTTGGGGTTAAATATGGGTGAAGCGTGGAAGGTGGAACTTCAGAGCATAGAACTGTACAATAGTCTGTCAAATGTAAAACATTTTCGGTTCCATGTCAAAAATAACGGCAAAAATTATTCTCCTCTTTCGCCGTAAATAACGGACCTCCGTTATCGTTATTGGTCATCGGGAATCATTTCATACTTCTTATTACTGCGCATACTCAACGATAGCCACTAAATTCATTATTTCTGGAGGTCCAAAGACTCCCTATAAATAAATAACGATATTTATATACAGGGTGCTTGCTAAGTTGGGACTTTTCTTCAAAGAGCATATAGTAGCCAAAAAGGGGAGATTTTTCCCAGTAACAATAACCGAAATGTTTAGTTAGGGATATCAAGATGTTGACCGAGAGCGAAATCCTCATTTCTAATTCCATCCCTGTACGATTAGATGAAAACAGAGACAAAAAAAGAAAAGAGAGAGAGAGAGAGAGACAGGGATGTGTGAGGATGTGTTACGAGGAATGTGTTTTTAAGAAGCCAATAGAATCGCCTAAATTACCTCGCCTCGCTCAGCAAAGCTCTGGTGGAAACGGCTTGGCAGAGCGAGGTTTTTGTATCAGCGCTAAGGAAAGATTAGGGATTTGTTTAAAGTGAGTAAAAGTGTTATTTTTTTATCTTTATTGAACAATATTAATATACATAGTATATAGTTATTTTTTCTCGCTTTTTATTATTGGGTGCAGCTGGGGTTTTCTGGGTCCGGTATATGTTGAACAGGCAAATGTTCGGTCGCGGATGTCATTGGTTGCGGTGGACTATGCATACACTCCTGAGAATATGATAATTCCACCGGGCTTGTCATATTATGATGGCTGGCAGAGCTTGGGGAATAGTCAGAATTTGGATTATACCATGGCATCATACAGCTCTCTTCAGCGTCAGAAATTATATTGAAAATTTTCCTTTTTACAGGTACTTGTACATAATGTGGCAGTTTTTTATATGTTTTCGCCATTGAGAGGAAAAAGAGATCTATATCGTCATGTTCTGTTTGTTTTAGAAGTTCTTTCAATTCTTTCCTCTCTCTCCGGTATATCTCTTGGCTCTCCATATGTCTAGTCAATAAATTTGATAGTTCATCTCCTTTTTTCTTTTTCAATGAAGATGGTATCCGTGAATTTGCCGACATACCTGAAGATGATCCTATTTCCCCGCGCACGGCATTGAGGCTGTCATTATTTTTATTCAATGATGATTGCGAAGAATCATCTTGAGTTGGTATTATGGATGATGGAGACTCTCTGAAATTCGATTCTCTGTCTCTATTCGACATATATGGTAAAAGGTACTCCATGAGCCGTTGGTACTTCCATTCATGTATTTTGGCTGTTGGTTGTCCGCTCTTTTTAGACTTCTGTCTCTTAAGAGCGTCCCGATGGCAATCACGCAGCTGTTTCCAACGACTTTTAGCAGATTGAACTAAAACAACAAAATACGGAATTGTCATCTTATTTCACTTTATCCAGAATACAAATATTCAACATTTCTCATGTATTTCAACGTATTTTTTGAAAGAAAGAGTATGTAAACCGGGTGTTCCAGAATTTCCTTAACACGCGATATTTGGAGTGGTATTTTTGAAGGTACTATGGGATCTATCATACCATGCTTTCAGAACATGTTTTTTACGTCAACCTCTGAAACTCACCCCCAAACTTTTTTTTCAAATAGCACCCCATAGGTTTTCCTACATAAATGATATCCCTATTTTATTTAAAATCTTGTGGCACCTTTGATTTTACTTATACTCAAACTTATTTTTTTCCTAAAATCATAAAATAATATAAATAAGAATTTGTCGCCTAATATTTTTGCGACAAATCGGATAGAAAAGAAAACTAAGTGTGCTTTCCAAGCAGGGGCGGATTTAGGATTTCGTCTAGGAGGAGGCAGCTCGAATTTCATCATGAGGAAATTGACCGAAGAGCAAAAAAAACTCTCAATCGAACATTTGGTATTTATATAAATATTCCGATTTCCATTACACCTTCCATTTTCCATTCTAGGTCTAGGGCTCTATGGGGGGCGACCAGTACTGCCGCCCTCTGGAAAACTGGTATTTATATAAATATAATGTGCTTCCGTAGGGCTCTAGGGGGGGCGTACGCCACCCTCGCACCCCCTCCAAATCCGCCACTGTTTCCAAGGGTGCTGATTGACCGATCATACCTTGCTTTCGAAAAAAAAAAAAAAATAAAGTGGATTGTATATGAAATGAAAAGCACTTCAAGATTAAAAAAAAATAAGGACCTCACTAATGTAGGAAAAGCTGTGGGGTGCTTTCAAAATAAGTTGGGGGTGAGTTTTAGAAGTACACACAATCTTTTTCGTAAGCATGGTATGATGGGTCATTCAGTATTCTTCAACAGACCCATTTAGTTTTCTTTTCTGTTCTGGTTATGAAAAAATTATGCGTCAAACAAATCCTTATTTTATTTATCTTATGCCTATGACTTCACGGAACAAATAGGTTGTGTATAAAATCAAAAATACAATAAGATTTCAAATAAAATAAGAACATAATTTATGTAAGAAAAGCTATAGGGTGCTATTTGAGAAAAAAGTTAGGGGCGAATGTTAAGGGTACAAGGAAGTAAATGATATGAAAGTAGTAAAGTATGAAAGACCCTGTAGTACCTTGAAAAATACCACTCAGTTCTCGTTCGAACTTTTTTTGTCACGCGAATATTACGTGTAAAACAAATTCAGGAACACCTGGCACTTTTTTATGTCAAAAGTTACGTCTGTAGGCCAAAAAATAATTAGCACTTCTTCTATGAAAAAGCCTGTAATATTCAAATGAGATGAAAAATAGGTAGTTTGACTTATGTATTTTTGAGGACTTATTTTTTTAGATATTTATCAACAGGTCTGTTGAATTGCAAAAGAGTTTGAAGAACTATGGCAATTTAAAAATTGTTTGGGAGCTCTAGATGGTAAACATGCCTCTATCACTTGTCCGGAAAATTCTGGATCTTATTTTTGTTGTTAATAGAAACAAAGATTTTCTATAGTGCTAATGTGCTTAGCTGACGCAAGGAGATTATAATGTTTGTTGTGGGCTCCATGGGGAGCCCATAGTGTTTTTGGAAAATTGTTGAAAGAAAACCGATTGAATCTCCCGGAACCTGAACCCTTGAATGAAGGGGGCGAACCAGTGCCATTTCTTTTCGTAGGAGATGAGGCTTTCCCTTTGATGGAAAATTTCATGCGGCCCTATCCTCGAGGACATTTAGACCAACAAAAACGTATATTTAACTACCGACTTTTGAGGTCACGTCGCATTGTTGAAACCACTTTTGGTGTATTGGCGCGAAAATGGTACGTTTATCGTAAAGACTTTGAAATTGAATGTAATGTAGAAACAGTGGACAAAGTCGTAAAAGTCACTCGCGTTTTAAATAATTATTTAATTGAAAACCAGCCAGACTTTTTGTCATCGTTTGACAACAATAATACAAGTACTCTTGTATCTATTCCTGGCATTACTGCTAACGTCGAGAGTAGTGGTGGCTTTGTTCGAGATAAGTCCTGCTCCTATTTCGATAACGAAGGAGCAGTCTCATGGCAAAATACTCGTATTTCGTCACGTCTTCAGCAGTCAGGATAAGGTAGGGCAAAAGGGACCATCCAGGCAAAAAGAAGCAGCATTATAACTAGTATACTATGTAAAACAGATATCTGACAAGGCTGTTAAGCGATTAGTTTCATGGCCGCCATCAATTTCAAGTAACCGTTTTGCCGGCTATTGTTGAATTCAAGGATATACATAAGTTTGTGTGCGTATCAGTATTCTGAATTGCATGATATGTCTACTTTGCAAGTGGTTTTGAAGATAACATACTACTATAGTGACAAAAAATTATATATATCCTGATACAACAAAGCCACTTTTTTATGCAAAAAAACTTGGCAATACTGCAAACATACGATTTGGGCAAATGGAGCCACGCAAGAAGAGCCATATGGTCATATGGTGGATTATACAACGAGTGTATACATTTCCGACTGTTGCAAAGAATCCGTTATATTATCCAGAAAAAAATGAAATTCGGTTTCACTTTAAAGAAGCTGTTCCATACAATGAATGTTTATTACTTTTTTATTAATTTTTTTTAATATACTGTACCAAAGATTTGCTTGTCATGTTGGTCAAATTTCTATTGTATTTTATTTGAAATACATCTGTCTTACATGGGTTTATTATACTTTCAAAGAGATTTATAGGTTAATCATCATCATAGTCACAATGTCTTAACAGACACGTTGTGAATTCGTAAAATGCATTAAGTCGGAGCTAGAGTATTGCCGACAAGAATATTATTAATAGTTTTGAGAACTGTACCTCGCCATCGTTCGCGATTTACTGCCCAGCGTATAGGGGAACGGCCACGGCGCCGCCCACTCGGGGCATGTCCCTGAACTACAAGTTGCTCCATATTATAGCTTCTGTGAATATGTCCAAAGAACGTAAGCATTCTCGTCGACATAATGGAGGACAGTCTCTTTGGATTGCCGAGCTCATTCAGTATGGAAACGTTAGTTCGATGGGTGGTATAAGGGACTCTCAGCATTCTCCTCCACGTCCACATTCCAAAAGCATCTATGCGAGCTCGATCTGCCTTTCTAACAGTCAAAGTTTCCGAGGCATACAAAAATATGGAGAACACAAGAGACTGAACCAGCGACATTTTGGTAGCTTTAGTGATGTTATGGTCATGCCATATTTTAATAAGCTTTGTCATGGCCACACGTGCCTGTTGAATGCGCTGTGGAATCTCATTCTCACAGTTACCCGAGTTGTCGATCAAAGAACCGAGGTACACATAGCTTTGAACTACTTTACAACGGCGTACTGACTTTATTTCTCGATGATTATCGTGCTCTCTATGTATGATCATAGCCTTGGTCTTATTGTAGTTAATACCAAGATCATATGCTGCACTGTGTTTGTTGTTCTAAGATATTTAATAGAGCTACTAGTTCTTCCTGAGAAGCAGCAATAAGGGTTGTATCGTCAGCAAATCTTAAGTTGGATATTTTGCTTCCGCCAATAGTTATACCGCCATTCTAGTTGTCCAATACCTGTCTCATCACAAATTCATAGTAATTGTTAAATAACATCGGAGATAATACACATCCCTGACGAACTCCTTTTCTGGTTGCTGTTTGACCAGACAGGTTACCATCAATTTTTACACGAGCCGAGCTAGACTCATAGAGTTGTTGTATGAGAAATACTAAGTGGTGAGGAACTCCTATAGAGATAAGGATTTCCCACAGTATAGGTTAATAGTTATTCTCAAAATTCCCCATCTCAAAATTCCACTGATGACCTTTTTTGCCTAGAGTAACGATTCTTTTTGTTCAGGGGGGCTGGGCAAAAGGAACTGAATGCATAATTCTCTTTTCATAGCATTTTCTAGGTTAATTTTCAAAATTGTTGTAAAATAAATGTCAAGGTTGAAAAAAAGGTTACGAGCTCTGGGTTCATTAAAAAAAGGTAACATTGCTGATTGCAGGTGTCAAATAATCTGTCTTGAAGTTAAGTGGCTCCCGCTGCCCTACTTTCCCCTACATGCATACAAATATATTATAACCTATTTATTGTAAGCAGTCGATGTGGCAACAGCGCATCACATGTTCTGCATCTGCATTTGGCGCCTCCGACAACCACATACCTGAAGCGGACGAAAAAAAGGGTTGTGTCTGGTAGCGTCGTAAAAATTAAACACTGGGACTGGACAATCGAACGATGGTATTGTATTTTTGGCCTCGGACAGAATAAAAGCTTTATACCTACTTGAGCGTGTTGTTTTGTTACATCCTAACATTTTTCTAAATAAAAGCTTATACCTAATAACTTACCGTCTCCAAATTTTATTTCTTTCACAATTTCCGCCCATGCAGCGTCCTTAGTTTCATTGCATTTATAATATGTAGAGGAAATATCCCATAAACATGGATATCTTTTCACCGCTTCGATTAATTTTTCATCCATTATGCCAAAATCAACAGTATCGACACCCAGCACTACGACAGCACACAACACAACTCTAGTTTTGCGCGGCAACGCCGGCAATGGCAACCGTACAGGGTTGCCAGTTCGATTTTCATACCTTCACTTTCAGTTTCACTTATACCAAAGATTACAGAATAAAATATAAGATACCCCACTGGCGGTATTTACAAAGGAAATCGCACTTCATTCCATCCCGACCCTTGCCGACACCGTCGGTCAATCGTCAAAGGCCCTGGCATAATAATTTATTGCTGCTTACAGCTCGAAATAGTGTTTTACGAGGGCGATACGAAAATAAGGAGCACCCCCGTGATTACCAAAGGATAGAATGAGTAATTATTTTGTTTTAAATGTAAACAAGTATTTTATTCTCAAATATAATAATAAAATATATAAGTCACGTAATAAAACTATTCATTTACTACATAATATTAAAACATAAAGAAATATATCTGTATGATTACAAGTTTTGCAAGGTTTGTAATTTCAAATTTTTCAATGGCCTGAACTCATTATTTTTTACATCCTGGTTGATAGATTTTAAAGTAAAATAAATGCGAACTCTTACGTATAAAAGAAATGAAATAGCTTAAAGGAAAGTCTTTACATGGATGGTTTAGAGTTATATCAGATATCTATTTTTGAAAAAATTACCAATTCCTTTGCATGAAGCAACACTATTGAAATATTCGATAAAAATATTTTCCATATTTATTACCTGCTCCGCAATATGTTTTGAGGGTACTGTCAAATCACCAAAAGTTTTTGTGTCCGTGTATGCTTTCAGTTTGCAAAAAACAGTTTCCTCATTTGTCTACACAAAATATTGCAAGTATGTTGAATCAAACATTTTTTCAAGAGGTACCCTGTTACATAAACTAGTTCGTTTCCTTCAGGGCTGCTAAGATTTCGAAAATCGCTAGTAAAAACTCTTATTGGCTTTACTTTAGAAACATCTCGCTCAACCAGAATTTCAGAATATTTTTCAGTATTCGAATTAATATTCAACAATAGGTGATTCACGTCATCTGTACAATTTGCACCTTCAACCTGATCCAAAAATTTCAAGGAAAATAATTTCTTAAACGCTCTGCAAAATTGTATGGGTGTTGGATTTTTAGCATTCCCTGAACAATTTCGAACTTAACCGAAAATTTTTTCTAAACAATCCTGATTTAAACTTCTGGTAAATAAATATTTATAGTTATTTTCTTTTAGTATTTTCCATAATTGTACTTGTACTGCTACAGCCATCTACCGAACATTAAGTTGGCATTTTTTATTCTAATAACCACTGACTGAACACAAGATACTAAATAACACAGCCAACGCAAAATACACCACTATAATATTAAAAGTGAGGACTACTGAGCGTTAATTAATAAACCGTTCGATTCGGCCCTCACCCGTATACTGCCAGTCGACAAATAACTCGGCTGGCGGCACGTCGCCTTGGAACCGCCAAATATGCCCAAGTGAGGTATCTTATATTTTATTCTGTAATCTTTGCTTATACTCCGAAGTTTGATACCCAAGGGCGTAGTGATGATTTCATTTGGTGGGGGGGGGGGGGGGCAGACAGGGGTATTAATATTACCACGGGTGTAGCGAAGGAGGCGTTTGGGGGGGAGGGGGTCAGAACCAATATTTTCTGTTATGAATGCCAAGTGGCGGGAAGAAAGAAACATCTTTATCGTTAACAAAAAATGATGAGCTGTTAATTTATATTTAACTTAAATTTTGATTGTGATAAAGCGTATGCCACTTTTATCGAAGATAAAAAAAATTGTTAAAAAAAGTGCAAAAATATACATTTATAAAAAATAAATGATTAAAAATATAAAAGTCTGTTTTTTATTCTTTCCTAATACAGTACTATATTTGTTATAGTATTTTTATAAAAAAATACTATATATAGACCAAAAAGTGAGGCGCTTCAGCAGTGTTAACCAGTATATGGTGTATTCGATATAATTTAGTCAAAAATAACAATTATTATTGTTTTACAGTGAAAATGGCTGAGTGTGGTACTGGCTATTGCGAAACATTTGAAAAAGTAGCAAGTACATACCTGACCTTACTCTTAATCGCCAAAATGGTAATTCACTATATCAATAATGTAATCTTATCTGCTACAATGTAGCGTATAAGTTCTTTCACACCTGTATAAATACACAAGTCAGGTAACAAATATAAGTGAAAAGTTATATAATAATAAAATTGGATTGATTCGCGGGGAACCAATGACGCCTCTTCAATATAATATGTCATTGAGCTGGATACTGCTGACCTTATTGTTTATGACAGGGAATAAGAGGCTGCCATTGCTCACTGGACGTTGGAACTGGAGAACATCAATGATCGGTGTTGGGCCCCTTATTTTTCTTGGTCACTACACACCGTGTCCCAGGACGAACCCCGAAAATTTGAAGGGGTTATTTCTGGCACCAGCTTATGCTATAATATGTTTAAATTATATGTTTATCCATATATATAAAAATGAATCCCTTTTTCCCTTGGTCACGGCATCACGTGAGAACGACTTCACCAATTTCATCCATCTTTTTTTTATAATTTTTCTGTTACTTCGTAGAAGTTTCTTACTGGAAAAAATCTAAGGAAAATTATACAGAATATTAGAAAATCTAGAAAAATGTGAGAAAACGACTACGAAGGGCGTAACATACTGTATAGTGTTAGTGATTTGTTTGTTAAGGTCCGGTCAAACAGAGGGCGGTCTAGAACGCGGCGTTCCGGCGTTCTAGAACGCCGCATACAGCGTTCCGTTATATTGAATTGGACTGGTCAAACAGAGCGCGTTCTGAACGCGGCGTTACGGCGTTCTGAACGCGGCGTTATGGCGTTCTGAACGCGGCGGCACGGCGTTCTGAACGCGGCGATACGGCGTTCTCTAACGCCGCGTTACAGCGTCCTGTTGTTTGTACCAAACAGGTCTGTTTGACGGGTTGAGCACAAGCGTTATGATGGCTTGGGCTCCTTTTGACGGTTTGATACTGAAACAGACCGCGGTGTAGAACGCGGCGTCAGGGCGGTCAGAACGCGGCGTCGGGGCGGTCAGAACGCGACGTAGGGCGGTCAGAACGCCGCGTACGTCAGATAGACCAATTTTCTTCAAGATGTCAAGTGATTCGGATGTAAACATGTTTTTATCTGAACTGTTACTCGTGTGGTATAAACAATGATGGTTTCAAACAGATTCAATCAACTCCTCCGTCATCCTGATTTCGTTATACTATAATCAGAAACATATAGATAACGCTGAACGCCTTTAAGGCTCGGTCAAACAGAGGGCGGTCTAGAACGCGGCGTTCCGGCGTTCTAGAACGCGGCGTTACGGCGTTCTGAACGCGGCGTTACGGCGTTCTGAACGCGGCGTTACGGCGTTCTCTAACGCCGCGTTACAGCGTTCTCTAACGCCGCGTTACAGCGTTCTGTTTGTACCAGGCAGGTCTGCTTGACGGGTTGAGCAAAAGCGTTACGCCAGTTTTTGTCAAGATGTCGAGTGATTCAGACATAGATGAACTTATACTTTTTTCGCATTATCACGTTCAAAGAAACAAAAACCGCTATGGGCGCATATATCATTTGCAAATTCTGTTTGGAAATACAACGTGACGTTCTAACGCCGTGACAGAACGCCGCCTACTACGATGGCTTGGGCTCTTTTTGACGGGCTGATACTGAAACAGACCGCGGTGTAGAACGCGGCGTCAGGACGGTCAGACCGCGGCGTCAGGGCGGTCAGAACGCGGCGTAGGGCGGTCAGAACGCCGTGTACACTGGATGTCAGATAGACCAATTTTCTTCAAGATCTCAAGTGATTCGGATGTAAACATGTTTTTATCTGAACTGTTTTTCATGTCGTATAGACAAAGATGCTTTCAAACAGATTCAATCAACTCCTCCATCATCCTGATACCGAGAACGCTGGGCGTCCTTTGCAAAATCTGTATCGAAATATAACGCGGCGTTCTACGTGCACATGCTCTGTTTGACGGGTTGATACTGGAATAATACAATACAACAGAACGCTGTAACGCGGCGTTCTAGAGCGCCTAACGCCGCGTTCTAGAACGCTCTCTGTTTGACCGAGCCTTTATTGTTGCCACGTATGACGTTGCTGACAAAAATACAAATAATGACGAATACGTATACAGAGTGTTAATTAATGATAGACCTTAATTTCAACGGTATATTTTATGACTCAAATTCAAATAGGAAAGCACATACACGGATAATCGACCCACAACGCTTGACAGGTGATAGATCTCACATTTTTATGAATATTGAGATAGGAACATGAAGCCTCAAAGTGCTTAATTTTCAAGATACAGGGTGTCAAAGTATTACTTTTATTTTCGTTTTTTCTCAATTACTCCGCAATAAAATGGCAGAATGATCTAAAATTACGTGTCGCGGACTTTTTTAGGCGAGAAATCCAAAAGCAGCCACAGTCTTGCTATCATGAATAGAAGGCGCCAGCCACGGCACATTCGAGATAAGCTTCACTGAATTTGCCAATGCGACTGAAGACTGAATTGTAAATTTCGATCGGTAGAATCATCGGTATTCCCGCGCGAATGAATACTAAGCTGCTGCTCCATACTTTTCCATACCATTTACCACGTATTCTCAAACTTCCATCACCACCTATTTTAAAAATTACATATATTTGAAACATGTTTTTTGATCTACCTAATATGAATACGTGCCATTACAAGTAATTGGGGTGCCTTGAAAATTTTAATAAAGGTTATCTGGAAAACGGTTACCTCTAGGGACTTAAACAAAGTATACCTACCTTTTTTACGTAACACATATTGAGGAAACGATTTTTTTAATATTCACGTAGATGGAAACGGAAAAAGGTTTTGTTAACTTAAAAGAGTTTGATGTGCGCCCTCTATTTATGTTATAGCAACAACCGTGGTTGAATTTGGATTTCTCGCATTATAAAACCCCCCGATGTGTAATTTTAGGTCGTTGTGCCATTTTATTGCGGTATAATTGAGAAAAAACCAAAATAAAAGTGAAACTTTGACACCCTGTATCTTGAAAATTAAGCATATTAAGGCTTCATGTTCCTATCTCAATTTCCATAGAAATGTGAGGTCACCCTGAATAAATAATGAATAACCATGTATCTTGAAGATCTGAATTTCAAGATGCAGGGTGTCAAAGATTGGAAATAAAGATGTCTTAAACCTTAATGAGTCGTTTTTTAATCTGTCACTGTTTTTCACTGCATTAAGAATCTAAGTCACCACTGACTAGAAGATAATAATTATCCTTCCCAGTGGCCTGTTGGTGGTTGGGGGGCAGTGCCACGGAAATATTAGCAAACAGATATACGGCACTAACCTTGAAAAGACTAAATGCTGTTTTTCAGATTAAACAGATAAATACACATTTTCTTATGATTCTGAATTTCAAGATACAGGGTGTCAAAGATTGGAAATAAAATTGGTTTTTGATCAATGTCTTAAACATTAATGAGCCGTATTTTAATCTGTCACAATGCTATTATAGACTATCCAACTAATACCTAGTGTGTTTTATGAGCCGCTAATAGAAGTTTTGTTGTCGGCCAAGGACCGGCCCTGTCTGCTATCTAAATACCACGTGTTTTATTACAATCACGCACGTGTCGCCGGAAACGAGTGCGTCCGTTTCAGCCAACGACCAGCGTTTCAGAACTTGCAGTGTGAAAACTTTTCTTTCAATAATTGCAATTATCATTCATTCAGGATGAGTGAAATAAATATTTGAAACTAGGAAAGCACTGGTATGATTTTCAGTGGGATCCAGTGGGTCCGATCCAGACCCCTCCGAAGCGTACGAAACATTTGGAACAGGTGTGTGAAGTTTGAATTGAGGCGTTTATCGGAAAAACGTCATTAGTCCAAAACTAACATATTTGGGAAAATGAAAAAAACTTCCCAGCATGTAGAACTTTGATTAGATTGATTTATTGCACATTTATTGCCATATCTGGTAGAAGTAAAAGTGTATAAGACACATCGTCCACAAGCAGTAATTATTTTATTGTGAAACACATATGAAAAAAACACAAAAAATACATGGACATATGAGGTTTTTGAGAGAAAAGGTTAACAAATTAGTGTCCTTAATACAAACAGCAATAAAATAAATACCGATACAAAAAACAAAAAAAAAGAGTGATAGTGAACAACTATACCTAACACAAAAACCGACTAAGGACCGCTTTCTCAATGTCCAGTTAAATATTTATCTACAAGATAACAGCAACTGTTAGATAAATTGTTTAAACAATTGAAGGCTAAACTTACGAAGTCACGTAAATCTTATCTCCTTATCTGACAGTCGTATCCATAGCAACGCTATCTGGCAGATACCTATCTGACACTTTAACTGGACATTGAGAAACCGGCCCTAACTGAAACAATCAACTCTGGCTAACCAAAAAACCCGATATCTACCACTCAGTCTTCGCAACCACTACACTACTATATTATCATCGTTGTCCACCTTGTTGTCGATGACAAATTTACCAGCAGTGTCAGGTGCTGTGTTGTACTGTTTTGTTATCAAGTTTGCATGACAATTTATATGCACAAATGGCTTTCTTAGGTAAAAGAATATGGACTTATGATGTTTTTAGGAGAACAAGTCAATTTTCCTCTGTAAATAGTACGGAATCTATAACATTTTTTCGAGAAATAATTATTTCTATTCATGTATATGGATGTTAGAAATGCGATGATGCCATTATCTAAATTTTGGCCAAAATTGACTTATGAGATTTTTCCGAGAAACCTCTCAATTATTGGCAATAAAATACTTGACAATACCAATGACGATGAAAAAATAAAGACATTTCTATTGATAGTGTAACATATTAAATAGCAGTGTTGTAAGTTATTCAGTCACATGGTGACCATAGTAAGCATATTTTGTATCATCTTTCAGAGATTTCAATACTTTTAAGTAGGGAGATACAAATTAGTTAAGTCTCTCAGAGACATGCGTAAATATTAATTGTCGTTTTAACTAAATCAAATATTTTTGGCGTGCAGTGTTTGACAACGTCGTACAGCACTTTAATAAATGAGAAAATATACTATCAACTCAGCGATACTAACTTCACCCCGATTCATTTGACGTACGCTCGTTCGCGCGAAGTCGCTTGCGCTGTAACCGCAACCTTACTCAGTACCATCGTTCGCTTCTCACGAATATTTTTTTACATCGCCGAAATAGCTCAGTTGGGAGAGCGTTAGACTGAAGATCTAAAGGTCCCTGGTTCGATCCCGGGTTTCGGCAACTTGTTTTTTTTTCAATTCTGTCATCATATAAATGAGATTATAACAAATCCAAAATGTCGACTTATTAAATTTTTCACATTTCGGTTTGTTTAATGGCTAGTGAATCATTGCCAATTTTCGATTTCAGATACTATGTTTTTTTGGCGTTTTATGATAACGACATCAAAAAATCTGCGTAATCTCAGTAACTGCTGAAATTACTTTGGTAGGGTGCAATACGAGGGGACATAGTATGGGTGAGCAGGTACATTGGTTTTGGTGACGAATTAACTATACTGTAAAAGAATATGATTTATTTTTGTGTGGTATCATTACAAGCTGGCAACTGCATAACAACCAGGGCCGTAGCTAGGCGTTGACCATGGAGGGGGTTCATGGTGACAATAGGGGGGGGTTCATGTATAAAAGAATATGTAATGTCTTAATTTGCTTAAAATCTCTATAGATTTGTCAGGGTGAGAAAATTTTATAAATCGAAAAATTATATTATCCTACAGTTTAGTTAAAAATGCATCGTGAAAGTGACGCCATAAAGGGAAAAAGAAAGCTGAAACCCTAGCGGCCTAGCCTGATAATAAATCACTACCCGACCGATATTGTTTTCTAAACAGTCTAAAGAGCATCACAAGAACTTGGGCGTATTTGATTATTTCAAGATGTTTGCCAGATTGAAATAAGGTCCAAATTCGCATATAATGTTTGGGGTTAATACCAACTTGAAAGTACGGCCCTTCTCGTCGAAAACGTACTCAGAACTCAGAACAGTAAAGTTGTATCACGTACAGTAAAGAGGTGTTGAGATTTGTTTTGTGATTGTGCATAGATTGTGCATAGATTGTGCATAGGTGAGTTTATCTCACAGAGTACCCAATTCTACTAATTGTGTCGTTATTAATATATTGATATATTGATTTATTTTATTAATTTATTTGAGGACGTTCACTAGACAATTTTCAAAGTTTCATACACATATTTATTTCATTATTGGTTTGATAATCCAATTTTTGAACGTCTGCGATATAAAACAGGTAACAATCTGGAAGTACGTCGCGAGTTGACCCTTCGTGCTGAACTAGTATAAAGGAGTGGATACTTTGCAAGTTGACCCATAGTATCTTAGTGAGTTGGCCTCACAGTTATCATGATAATTCTCCGCCCTAGTGATTGGAGCTCTTGGAGAGGTATTTCGCGAGTTGACCCTTAATACCAAGGACCCATGAGCTACTCGAGTTTTGTTATATGTTTTTGTATAATTACGCAGTATATTATTTCATCTATTCTTTTGGAGAGGTATTTCGCGAGTTGACCCTTAATACCTATGACCCGAGAGACGTTTGATTTATATTCTGTGTAATTTGTATGACTACGCAACAACGTCATGTTCTTAAATTAAACATTGGTTACTCAGGTATCTTTTTATTTAATTTCCAGATCTGTCATCTCGAGCGCGTCTCCTGATACAGACCCAACCTTTTATTGATGTTAAATTAGCTAGTTCTAGTAAGTTGTTGTTTAAATATTTCATTGTGTCTTCCTTAGCTTGTTTTGGTCATATTTATATTGATTGAATTACTACCTTATTAAATGTTTTTAAGACACGCCCAGAATCATTCACTTAATAATTTTTTTATTTATACGCCTACAGATTGTATCGCTGCTAATGTGTCATGAGCGCCGAGGGATTGGTAGTAGAATAAATCACTAAGCTTGGCGAAAGCATCCATGATTATCTTTTTTTTGTATTAATTTTGTAGTTATATCATTCACGGGAATACTCATGGGGGGGGGGTTTGAACCCCTCAACCCCCCCCTTATATACGGCCCTGATAACAACCTCGCATATAGGACGGGATTTTGATTTTTGGGGCATTCAATTATTTTCGTTACACGTTGCAGGTAACAAAGATGGCTTCTAAGAGGCACACTGAGTATATAATATGAAGTTAATTATTACCCATATATGAACAATTAAATTTTGTTGTTTATTTTTTGTCGGTGGAACCGAACTGAGGGTCGAAAGACAAAAATTTGAGAAAGCTCTGGCAAAGCAACGGTGTTTTGTTAACATTTTACGCAGTTTAACTTTTAGTACTTAGGTGCAGTAGATCCCAAATCATATACCTATTATAGTATCTCCATAAAAAGAAGGTTTGCTCAGTGCAGTGGTTAGTGTCGAGGGCTCGTGACCGGATAAGGTCCTGGGTTCGATCCTTGTTAGAGGCGAAAATTTATTTCTGGTTTTTTCCAAAATTTTCGCCTATGGTATGATGGGAATTAGTGCTTGCCCACCAGTCCCACCACCTTATAACTGAATATAGATATTATAATATGTAATATGTAAAACATTTTGATACACGATCCTTGCTAGGGCTGCCACCCGTAGATTTATAGTACAGCATTGTACGTTATCACAGATGATTGTACCCTATAGTATACCTTACGAGTAAAATAAAGTCCACAAAAAAAAAATTACTATTATCTTCACCGGAAGTGACAAGGGACAGTGATTTTTTATTACTTATTAATGAAGTTTCATAGAGTACCTACCTGAATTTGATTTGTTTGATTTCATCAATAATACATAATAATATTTAGGTACACTTGTAATACCTATGAATTTAACGAGTACCTAATATTGAATTTGATAATATTGTTTACTTACATTGTTAACAGAACTGAAAATTTAAATCTGCAAATAGTTAATGTAAATATTGATAATCTTTATGGAGAACTCGCTTTATTGAATCAACTTTATAATCAGACAGGTACCTACGTACATCTACAGTATATTCAATCCCAAGACAGACTTCACATAAACAGTCGCATGCAGCATTAGCGTGGTTACTGTCCGCTGCCGTCTGCGAACGCGCCTGCTATAGTCCAGGGCAATTATGGAATTTTATATTACTATTTAAAAGAGTTGCCCTGTTAACCCATTGCAACTTAAAAGTAGCCTGTTGCCAGTTTGAAATGATCATTTAGGCAATGAACACTTGACGTCGCATATTTGGATCTGATTTCCAGTCTGTCTTGGGGGTTTTCACTTGCCGGATTATAATATACAATTCACACATAATGTACTGGACTATTAGGGACCCTACCGACATGAGCCGATCACGCACGCAGGCTTGTTTTCATTTGGTCTGGCACTGGCTTGGCTGTGAATACAGTATAGGTGTTTCATAGAACTATCATCAACTGCACAAAAATAGCAGCAGGTAGGTGCTTAGTAAGAGCCATGATAACTTTTTAAATTTGAATAAAATAATCTCATCTTTATTGTCTATTCGGTCTATTCCTGCCACGTCAGCATTCACAGAAGGAGTTTTTTCAGTTATGAATACCCACCTAGGTAGGTACAACCCTGAGGTACAACCTATCTACCTATAGTAGTAAATGGCGGGATGAAAGAAACAAATAAGTGTCCTCTGAGTTTGATAAAAGAGGAATTCCTTATATTTACTTTAGTTTAAATATAGGTTGACTCGTAGAATATATGATGGTGTGCAATGGTTTAGTAAAGATATAATAGTACCTAATTTGATACAAGCTGCAAAAAGCAATGAAAAATATATATCTTTAAACATGGTTATAAAGAAAAATAAATTGTACTTTATTTCGATACTATGTACTTTTTTTCTTACCTGTAACACCGTACATTAACAAAGATCCTGTAATAACCAATAATGTACTTTAACTGCGAAAAAAAGGTGGCGACACTAATCTTTGGATTTTGGTGAACCTCAAATACATAGGGACGCCTCTGTTAGGGTTATACACGTTGGTTATACATGAATGAATAATTATGTTTAATTATAATAGATGTTTTGTACCACGGTATATAACTATAAAAAAATACCCCTGGAAGACATTGAACTATTAAATTTGTTTTAACGATTTAATTTCCTATAATAATCCATCCACTTATAGAAAATGAACAGCAACAGCCGAAATAGCTCAGTTGGGAGAGCGTTAGACTGAAGATCTAAAGGTCCCTGGTTCGATCCCGGGTTTCGGCAAACTTTTTTTTTAACTTTTTTTTATTATAATATTATTATATTATCATTAAATAGATAAGATTGACAACTTTATCAAGATTTTTGTCGTTGTAGCGTTTAAGTTTTAAGCACTTATATCAGTTGATGGCGAAAAATGTTCGGAATTGTAGACGTAGCTGTAGTTACGTTCTCCACTCTACTGCTTTTCTTTTGGAGATTATTAGATAAACGTTCTCCACCGATATTTGGAATATATCAAAGAGAAAATGGGTTATATTGGCTGAAAGTGCTGTTCATGTATACTGCCTTATCAGTAAGGAAGGTAAGTGAGACACATGAGATATTCATGATATCACGATAATACGCATCTGTAATATTACTATTACCAGCGGCGAATTTAGAAAATCATTTGGGGGAGGGGGACAACACTTTTTTGGAGGGTTCCAAAATATTAAATACGGTGTTTGATGTGTCTTCCAATGTTTTTTTCGAAATCTTCCAAAAATAATAAAAGTATAGTGAAAACAAAAAAAAAATTAAAAAAAGCATGATTAGACACTAGGTATATTAATCTGATCAGGTTTACGTTCTTAAACAAAACAAACAAAATAAACATATATGTACCTACATGGTCGCTTGGTCGGTGAATACATTTGCAGCTGTTTATTTTTTACAATATTGTAGAAAAAGGTATAAAATTAGGGCTTAAATTTATCCTCTTTCCAACAACAACGCTCTCTTAAACCAACATAATTCGTTTATCCGACTTCACCATTTCATTAAACACTTCTTCTGGGGTTACAGGAATATCATGGTTTATGTTAAGGTTATCCAAGCTATTCAGGCATTCAATCTGCTTTCTGATGTACCTGCTGCTTCTTAAATAATTTAAGTTAGAGAACGACCTTTCAGAAGTAGCATTGGCAATGTGATAAAGATTTGTAAAAGTTTGTTTATATTGGAGAAAACGTCACTATTGCAGTCGACACATACCTTAAGCAGGTCTTCTTCTTTGATATATTTGTTGGCATTTTTCTTGTACCACAAGTTCTGCTCGTAAAATCGTCTTGTTAGTACTCAGACAGCACAATATATTCTAGGAAGATCCTAAGAATCACCATTTTGGAACATTGTATCATTCCATGAAAAGTCCATGAATCAGTCCATTCCAAGAATGTGAAAATGGGAATCCAAAAAATGTGCATAGGTTATTTCCTCAGAATATTCTACGATTATTATTAAGATGTATGGAATATTGTAGGAAGACTTCTGGTATATCTTTGAAGAAACATACATAGGTTATTCCCTCAGAATATTCTACGATTGTTATTGAGATGTATCAAATATTGTAGGAAGATTCCTGGTTTATCTTTGAAGGATATATGTTGAAAGAAACTAATACCTTTTATCACTTAATTTCATTTATTTGTAAGTCTTGTTGTCTGCCTAGGTACTTAACGCGAGTAGTATACATATATCCAACTTTCATACAGTGTTTTGGGCAGCATTGATTTAGGCACACACTATAGGGATTGATGAAAAAAATATATATAAAACGGAACACGGCACCTGTATTTATAATTGCATAAGTTTAATGTACACATTAAAAAACATTTCATTGCACGGAATCGTCCTCCTGTATTATCCTGCAAAATAAAATAAAAAACGGTTTTGTTTAAAGCATACGATGTACATTCAAATACACTTCATTTACTACAACGCTAGATTTTCACCAAAATGTTGTCGTTGTATTTTAACCAATTTTAGTAGAATAAACACTGGAAATTCATAGTCAAAAATATAGCAAATGTGTTATTAGTAGTTGTTATTATATACTAAATAGGGTACCTACGACAAGTAAGACTAGAACATAGAGATTAGATAGATAGCTGCTACCACATGGTGCTATAAAGTCGATAATTTACAGAGACAAAATAGTTACACTCACCCTAGTCGCTCCTAGATGAAGTTGTAAACTAAATAACAAGTGAAAATCACGTTCCAGAACACAGATAACTATCCAATTTTCACAGGAGAAAAATGCACAAGCACATCAAGCAGTCACCACCGACCACCGCCACCATGACGAATGAAGCTAACCTCAAAGTTCTCAAGCCTAACCCAATATGTAACGGTGCCACGCGCCACGCGGCGACGCGGCCACGCCTACATTAAGAATCATACCAAAATAACCAAAAGGCACATTCATATATTATTCTTTAGATAATATTAATTTATGAATATTATCAGAATATTTTGATCGACACGTTCATGCAATAATCATGGCGTGCATCCTCATGGGAATGAAACCAGTCAAAACATCCGTAGAACGTTCTGTTAATGTTCCGAATATTCTCAATCTATTTTGGATGAAATAAGAATATTCCAGGAATATATTGTGCTGTCTGGGAATAATATAAAAAATCCATTTTTTTCGTAGAAGTTATGCATATTTAAAATGCGTTCAAGTTGTTTCTTGAAATCATCATTTGATGTTGAAGACAAGCTTTCAAAACAAAATGGCCGACCTACTCTTTCTTCTTAATGTTTATAAATAACAACAATCAGTATAGTAGTAGTAGCACGCTTTTTCAATTCAGAAGAATGAGGCAAACTGTTCAAATACAATGATGCACAGCATTTACGAGTATATCGCTATCCTTTTCAATTTCACGGACACAAGACATGCGCACTCTCTTTCATTCAATGGCCGAGCTACACGCAGCTGCTATGCTGCGTCCTTTATTAATACACGGGGTAGTTCGCTCGGACCTCTCTGGCGCACGTATTCACTGGCAGCAATATTTTGATCTTTAAAATTCGACAACCGGAATTCCAGACTGATTTTTTGCAGACAACCCTATATCGACGTGTTTGCAATAAAATTATCTTTATTTTGATATAAATTGCATGCATTAACCACACCGGTGCGAATTACTATTATTGATGTACCTGCTTATACCTGCCTACCCTATAGTTGGGACGGGAAAAACGTAGCCAACCTAACGTTTGCATATTCTATGGGCTTCATACTTTCGATTGGTGTGTGATTTGTCTATTAACCAAACCAGTGAAATGCTTAAAAAAATAATTTTTCAATATTTAATTAATCATATCCTGGATTCAAATTTTTCAGACAACCCACTCGCGATATGTTTTTTAACATATTAAATTCAATATAAAATGGTTTTCATCCATCGAGGTACACCTCGTTCTAGGAACTTCCCCGACTCAAGTGGTTTTTGTTCATCCCCTGTCCTTGTTTTCATTTACTGCACAAGTACAGCAGTTAATGACATTTGAGTATTTCAATTCATTCAATTTTTTAGCCTGCATTGCAGAAAAAATAACATATGATATAGTATATCGCTTAGTCATAAAGGACATTCTCTTTCAACTGATGCCATCAAATTTATATGTTGTATTACTTTTATTTGTGCACTCCTCACCCTTTCCCACCCTCCATTGTCCGATCGGCACCAAAACCTTTTCAACTCGTAAGGACTTTTATTAATTCAATTTGGCCAAATTTGGGAGCAATGCTTGAGGAGTTTTTGTGTTTTTGAGTACCTAATCGTTGGAGAACGAAATCGCGGACGTACAGACGGACATCAAAAAACCAAAGTTTTCCGATTTTCTTCAAACTTGGTCACCATAAAAAGGTTATCATTAGAAACATAAATCTAGTTTTTGGTCCCGCTGCGATGATACAAAAGGGGTGGGGGTGGGGGTAACTAAAAAAACAATGTCATGTGAAATTCTAATGCTACCATAATAAAGAGCATGTTTTCTTATGTCGCGCCGCGCATGCTGCCAAATTTTCAAAATGGCGGAATAAAAATTCATAAAAAGTAGCAAATTTTCTAACTTAAAAATGGTAGTAACAGTCACAAAAATGATCCAAATAAATTCAAACTTTACTGTCATAAAGAGGTTTTTGTTATCTACCTTTTGGTCCACTTTTGGTGCAAATGTATGATTAAATGGTGTGGGGTGATGTGGGTTACTCGGAAAAATAATAATATAACATAGCATTTTCTTTTCAGGAAATTAGTCAGGAGGTGACTTTACCTTGGAAATGATACCTCGTATGTTGATTTCGATAAAATCTACTTAACGCATTATTTTTTTAGATAACTAACAAAGCAAGAAAGAAGAATGTAGAGACTTTGGAATCGTGCCAAAAGCTTTCAGAAGATGGAAAGGTAAACCATATTTATTTTTCCAATAGGAAAGGATCCTGGAGTTAATAGAATTAATTAATTATATCTGAATTTAATTTAACATACCTTCTGTGATGCCGAAATATATTTGCACGCTCTGCATTCTGTAAACACTACGAGTGGTCTAAATAGCACCAATTTCCAATCATTCATCCCAGTAAGTCACCGATATTGACAAACTATTAGACGACTGTGAGTGTGAGCCCTTGAATACAGAGAGGTACCTATTTTTCTCATTACTGAGGGTTTAGGAAATTGTCATGATCGCCAGGCACCAGCTTGAGTCCTCTGATGTCATGAACTTCTGAAGAGACTTTCTCCTTATAATCTAGTCGATTTTAAGAATTATTGTTCATCATTGTCACCCGACTGTCAAGTCAAGTTTAACTTACTCCGTGATGACTCCGTGTATCAAATGCTATGTTTGTTATTTATCTTTACATCTTAATTAATAAGATACAGGGTAAGTTTTTAGTACCGGCTCGGTGGATAACTCCACTACTCTAGAAAGTAGCGAAAAAAGTTGTGTATAAAAGTTGTAGCCACTGATATGCTCCTTGCTTAAAAAATATTTAGATTTATACAGGGTGATCCATAACTAAGTGGTGATGCAAACATGCATTTTTTTAAATGAGACACCCTATACATCATTCCATATTCAAATTCTACTAATGATTTCCGTTCTTCCAATATAGGATATTGTTACATTATACAGAGTATTGCAAAAGTTATGACCATCTCTATATCCAAATCGCTTTTAAATGAAAGTACTGTGCATCAAAAAGTGATGAACCGAAAATCATTTTTTTACACGGATGAATAAAAAATATCCACTAGTTTTAAAATAGGCTATAAAAAAGGCTCGCGACGCATATTCGTATACAGGGTGATGTCGAATGCAAAATCTAGATTTTCTTTCTTCTTTTAAATGTAACCACCAATATTTTATTATAGCAAAGAAATACTTTTAATATGCTCTTTCATCTTTTCGTAGCACTTGTTATGGCTGCATTCATTAGTTTCTGAGATATTTCGATTTTTCTACAAATTATAAATATACCTCCTCTTTGTTCACTAAAATTTTTTTATTTTGAGAAAATACTATCAAATTTTATCTTTGCTCAACAAGCAACTAAAACATACGGCCATAATAGTACTTGATCAAGTCGAAACACTTAATTAACGAGATATAGGTCGAGTGTGCTGAGCAAACAATTTTATAAACGTCATGCATAATTATCAAGCAGATCTATCAGGTAAGTTATGAAATATTAAACGACACAGTCCAAATAAAACGATTCTTCAGTCTTTCAAATGCATTAGTTTTAGAGTGCCTTCGTTCTGGATATTGCTGTTCGTAGTTGATATATTCTAGAGGCAAGTAGGCAATTTCTCAAAGATTCTCCTAAATACCCTCAATGGAAAAATTAATTTTTAAAGCTCGTTTTTCACACAGTACGGAATTATTGAGCAGGTTATAAAAACTGTCAATTTTTCAAAGCGTACCTGATAAATCTGCTTGATAATTATGCATCACGCCTACAAAATTGTTTCCTTAGCATACTTGACTTTATTATCTTGATGATTCAGGGTTTTGACTTCATCAAATATTATGATGACCTTGTAATTTAGTTGCTCGTTAAATAAAAAACAAATTCGATAGTACTTTCTCAAAATAAATAAATTTCAGTAGTTTCAGTACACAAATAGAAGCTACAGCCGAAAAATCGAAATATCTCGGAAACTGATGGACGTACGTACAACAAGTGCTGTACAAAGATGAAAGAGCATATTAAAAGCAATTCTTTGGTATAATAAAATATTGGGGGTTATATTTAAAAAAAAAAATAAAATCTAGATTTTGCATTCTACATCACCCTGTATACGAATATGCGTCGCAGACTTCTTTTATTGCCGATCTTAAAACTAGAGGATATTTTAAATCTATCCATGTAAAAAAATAATGTTTGATTGATTACTTTTTGATATACAGTACGTCCGTTTGACAGCGATTTGGATATAAAACTGGTGATGACTTTTGAAATACCCTTCATAATGTTATAATATCTTAAATTGTGAGAAGAGAAATTATTGGTAGAATCTAAAAATGGGATAATATATAGGGTGTCTCATTTAAAAAAATGTATGTTTGCATCACCATGTAGTTTTGGATCACCCTGTATAAATCAAAATATTTTCTGAGTAAGGAGCATATCCGTGGCTACAACTTTTATGTACAACCTTTTTCGCTATCTTCCAACTGTAGATCGACTACTGAGTCGAGTTATCGACCGAGCCGGTACTACAAACTCACCTTTTTAAATGTTTGTATGTTCACATATCTTTCTGTATATGATGTGATAAAAATGTTTTTTATATTTACTAGCTTATAGGGAAGACTTACGTATTGCGTGAGATTAGCGGCCACCGGTTCTATTGGGTCTGTTGAAAAATAACGCGTGGTGTGCGAACTTCGTACAGTATATATGATGTACCAAGGGAGCTTATGGCCAAAAAACCTAATATACGTGAGAAAATCTTGGGGCTATGGCCAACATTTTGAAAAAAATCTGTGGGTCACTGCATAAAGGAGACTCTGGTGTTAACTGCCAAGCTTTCGGCAATGCTTATTGCCATCTTCAGGGCTTTAACGTTGAGGATTGCCAATGAAAAACAGCACTGCATTGAGTACAAAGACTTAAAATTCCAGCTTCACTACAATCTTTAACAATTTTAAAATTTTTCTATGCTATTATGGTGTCTTCGACAACAAGCAGGTCAAGAACAAACAACATATAAGTGTAAAATTACAAAAAAACACAACGACCTTTACATGTTATTTGTTGTGTTTTTTTCTAATTTTTCACTTATATGTTGTTTGTTCCTGATCTGCTTGTTGTTGAAGACACCATTATAGCATAGAACATTTTTAAAATCGTTGATTGTATTAGAGCTGGCATGTTAAGTCTTTGTACTCAACGCAGTGTTGTTTTTCATTGGCAAGCCTCAACGTTAAAGTTCTGAAGATGGCAATAAGCTTGGCCACAACCCCAGGATTCTCTCATCTGTAAATATGATGTGTTGCGTAGATCCTCGTACAGTAGTAATTGGGAATTCAAATGGTTCGACTCAATGGGACCTTGATGCCAAGTGACCCTTCTTGTCTTCTGTATATTCGGTAGCTACGGTCATTTACGGAACTCGTCGAAGGTTCAAGTTACATGTTCTTTATAGGCTATAGATGCAGTGTATTTCAATGGTGCAAATGGCGATGGAGATCATTTGGTAGTTGGTATGGCCAGAAGGAAGAACCTTCTAGTAGACGGTTTTATTTTGCTCAAAATCAACAGCTCAGGGCTGGGAGTATTGGCTACACCAAAAATGCCGAGTACTTCATTATACAAGGAGGAGGATAATGAACAGCATGCTGCTGAAGGCATAAGCATTACTCCCATAGACGGTATGAAGAAGTACAGTCTGAAGTATGAAGGAAAACTAAAGGTATGTTATATAAATATAGGGTATCCTTGGATGATCTGTACAAATTAAATTTAGTGAAACTAAACCACACTTCATCGACATTTCGTTGAGTTAAAAAGAATAACAACGCTCAATGATAGATGAGTCTTTGAAATAAAAAACGCTGTCAAAAAAGGGATTGAGCTTTAAACAAATGCTTGTTAGAAATTTTTCAGCAAAACACTCATGGTATTTCTACTGTGTAACCAACTTAAATTCGCCAGCAAAAAGAATTCAGTGAAAGAAGCAAGGACGTTGCCATAACTCTTAACAATTCCATCATATTTCCTTCTTTTACGACTTCTTTTATTTTATATATAAAGGAAACGGCAAATAATTCATATTCACTTAATATCCTATTTATCTACTTCATAAAACTTAACTACAACCAGCAACAGCCAGGGCCGCGCCAAGTGTTTCTGCCGCCCGTATGCAAATGATAAGTGGCCGCCCCTTATTGCCCCAAGCACAATGAGAGACGGTAATAAAATTTCAGAGACGTTTACTTTTAAGTTTTGTTAAAAATTTAATATATTTTTTTTACACAAATACCACATAAATAAAAATCTTTAGAACTAAGAAACAAAAAACCAAACATATAATAATGTACTTTAACCTTAAAAACAAGTACTTCCAGAAAACAGAATTAAATATTTTAAAAACCCTAAGTTTAATGTTTTAAACCTAAACAGTGAAAAAACAAAACATAATTATGTACTTCAAACTTAAAAACAAAAGCTCATACAAAATAATATAAAATATTTTTGAAAAACTTGAGTTTAATACGATTAAACATAAACAAAACAGATAATTATGTACTTTAAACTTAAAAACAAAAACTCCGAGAAAATAAAATATGATGCACGTATCTTTTTATAAAATTTATAGAAAAGATACTTGCCTTGCTTTAAGTGCTGCAAAATCCTTCATGATTTGGTCTGTGTTTAGTCTTTCACTTAACAGTAACAGGCGTATCGCCCGGGAAGCGGGACATTCAGGACTGAGCTGATCGCAAAATAATGGAGTCTAAAAAAGACAGAGTTATCCAGATGAACGAAATACCATGGGCGCCGCGCCGCCGCCCTTTTAGGCTTGCCGCCCGTGTGCGGTGCACACCGTGCACACGGGGTTGACGCGGCCCTGACAACAGCAGATTTTATCCCCCACCTTAAAGACGGTCTAGCATCGGCAGACGATATTTAATGTGCCTGTTATATTATGTTTTCTATCCCTTTTTAAACTCGACACGATAAGGACGATCGCTACCTGAGGGAACCTCCCGCTCCACTTCATCATGCCACGGTGGTTAATTTCCGATGGCCACACAGTACATAGCGTTATTAGAAGATTAAGGGTACAAACATAGTGGGGCGACGAGGTGAGCGACGCGACTTAAATTTAACCGTGCATTGGAATTGAGTCAAACATAGTAGAGATGTTACCGCAGCGTTAAGCGACGAGACAAGCGATGCGACAGTGGATGCGACTTGCGGCGAGATAAAATTTGGCATTAACTGTCGCGTTGACAGTTTAGTTTTGACAAACAGCAGTATAGGGCACGCGAGGCACGCGTATAGAGACGGCATTTGTAATGATTGAGCAAGTAAATATAATAGCGTCTGTGTACATACTGATTTGAGTTCGAAGTCGAGCAATAAATCGCAACTTTTGTCTAGGTAAAATCGCAAAACGTATCGCTCTACTATAGAATATGTGTTTCATCGCGTTTTTCGTCTCGTCGCTAGCCTCGCCGCTAGTCTCTAGCCTCGTCGCTCCACTATGTTTGTACCCTAAGCATTGTTTATCAGCGTCTTCCACAGGTAGAGTTTCTTCGATTGGAAAAAATGCTTTATTTACTGATGATAAGAATTTGAAATAAACTGTATTGTACACACCTTAACTAAAAATTGCTGGGTGAACACTGAACAACTTATTCACCGAGCTCAGTAATGAGTATTCACTGTTGTAGTATAGCTGTTGCTTCATAGTACCCCATAAAAAGTAAGTGCTATCAGGTCAGGAGAACGTGAAGGCCATCATGTAACGTAGCAAACCTTGCAAAAAGATAGAAGGTTGTAGTTTTTTCTGTTAGGCAGGGTATTGGAAGCGGAACAAAAAGAAGAGGATTTTCTTTAAAAAACGAAATTTGTGTAAAAAGGATTGTAATTTGTAAAACACATTTTTTTGATGTTTATTTACTTTTTTTCAACTTTAGTGGATAAACTCAAGAGTGTAAAAGCTATGATTATTTCAAATAAAAAGTACAAAGAAGTATTGTTTTCTTGGTCAATAAATTGTGGACTATAATATATACACATGATAAATCTTATAAGTCTGTGTGTTTTGAGACTATTTTAAGCAGCATATATATGTACTTTTAGACTTACGGAGCTTCAAAAGAAGATACTCTATACGATGTGAAAATTGATGCGATATGGACATCGGATTTGCCATATTTCAATTTTGATACAGATATGGATCCTTATCGTTTGGCTAGTGATATGGCGTTTGAGCCGTGGAGTAAATCGTACTTCGATACATTGGAAAAGTGAGTATATTCCCACATCTAATTAAAGATAAAATTTCATTGAAGAATGACTAATTTTTTCTGCTCCTTCGCGTTTTACTCGCCCATAGCTAAACCACATCTGCTTCGTCTGTCAAAGTTGTTATAGTTTTACGTTTGTTTTTGATTTTTTAATGTACTGTATCGTTTTTAAAAAACCCAGTCTCAGCAACGTAGTGGCAAAAGTTTCACTAAATAGATATCCATGTGCTTCAGTTGCTTTTGCTTAGTATCAGTTCAGCTGTGGGCGATTTAATGAATATGCGACTATTAACACAATAATCTTTTCTTGAAACATTCCAGGATGCACCAAACACACTATGAGCAGTTTGGATCCTTGACAGCTAAAGTGACAATCAATGAGAAGGAATTCGCTATAAAACTTGATACGATTAGGGATCATACGTTTGGAGTGTTCAGAGAATGGAGAATGTTCAAAAGATACGGATGCCATTGGTTCACAACTGCAGATGGTGATCACTTCAACGTATCGAAAATCTGCTGTCCTGTGGCATTCTCTAGGTGACGATTTTGTATTTCCTGATACAAAATAATATTTTTTTTAATTGGACCGATGTCCCTGTTAACACCTCGTGTCTAAGTGTAATACATACTACTCATATACTTCTCGAAAGTGAAATCTGAACACTGAGAAAAAAAGGAAATGGTTCATGCGCCAGGACTAAACACAATAAATAAACGAACCCATTTGCCATAATTAGTTTATAAAAAATTCAACAGTTCATCAATAATGAGTCGACCCTCCATGTTGACGAATGCACTCCTCTAGCGTAAGCGGCACGCTCATTATCTGGATTGTTAATAAACTCTAGAGGTCCAGCCTCCCAACCTTCCCTCAAAGCATGCTCGAGTTCATCCAATGTCGTCGGAGGATTGAGTAAATCGCGAATGTAGTGACCCATCCAATCGCATACTTTTTCATCTGGCGATAAATCAGGTGATCGTGGAGGGTGGAGGCCAGGGAAGCAACCTGAACTCAGCTTTCTGTTGCATACCTCGACACTCTTGCAATATGAGGACGCGCATTATCTTGCTGGAACAAACCCCCTTTGAGGATTCGGACATATGGAACGGCAAATGGTTCTAACACATCATTCACATAGCCGTCATTGTGCCACGAATCACAAGTAAAGGTGACTTGCTGTGAAATGCAATGGCAATCGAAACCATCAAACCAATAGGAGGGCGTACAGGGTGTCCCATTTTGGGCACTTTTACGGGGTTTCTCGGTTATTTTAGAAGATACAGAGTTGCGGTTTTCGCGACAGTGTACTACTTTTTTGTGAAACTAAAGATGCCGTCAACAAAATTATCATGGCCCTCTTGGTTTTTGAGATATAGGGTGAAATAGAAAATTATCGATTTTGGGACCACCCTCGTATCTCGATTGTCTTTAATTTTATTGAAAACTTTAAAAAAGGGTCTTATAGAATTTTTTCTGTAGAATCCAGGGGTGTCGTTTGATTTTTTCTTACTCCAGTCTCCAGTCTAGTATTAAGTTATTTTGAAAATAACGCTCAAAATTTGATTTTTCCAATTTTTACTTTATTTGTAGCAGTAGGCCATGGTTAATCAACTATAAATAATAAGCATCTAAGCAGTTATTACTCTACAAGAGACTTCCTACTTAAATTCGAAAAAACATAATCAAAATACGTTTTTTTAAATAATAATGTCTCATTAAAATGATGAATATTGTGCTATTATAATATTGAGTAGATAGTGGGCTATGACTCATCTATTAAAAACAAAAAAGTAAATCTGTAAACAACTTGCGAGATTGTTAGCTTTTAATTATATTTTTATTAAATATAGCTTTGTTCTTCAGATATAGGTAATGTTTGGTTTTAAGCAATATAATACAATAAGTAATATCTACTGAACAATATCACAAATAGTAGTTAATAGCGAGTAAAATACAATTAAATAATTGAGTTTAAAAGTATTGAGTATTTGGATTAGTCATGGCCTACTGCTACAAATAAAGTAAAAAATAAAATTTTGAGCTTAGTTTTCAGAAAAAAATCATACTAATATATATTTTTGAAAAGCTTGAATTATTTCTGATTGACTTCATATAATATAATAATAATAATACAACAGGGTGTTCCATTTAAAAAAATATATGTTTGCTTCATAACTGAAAAATGGTTAGAGCAACAAAAAATCAAACTACACCACTGAATTTTACAGAAAAAATTCTACAAGGCTCTTTTTTAACCTTTCCAATAAGATAAAAGACAACCGAGATACGATGGTGGTCTCAAAATCGATAATCATATTTGATTTCATTGATGTGATTTATTATATAATATATTTGATTTCACCCTGTATCTCAAAAACCAAGAGGGCCATGATAATTTTGTTGATGACATCTTTAGTTTCACAAAAAAGTAGCAAACTGTCACGAAAACCGCAACTCTCTATCTTTAAGAATAACCGAGATACCCCGTAAAAGTGCCCAAAATGGGACGCCCTGTACATATTAGTGGCTTTCATTTTGATAAATCAACAATGTAATACACTGTGTATAATAAGTATAGTTTTTAAATTAAAAAACCCGCTTTTCTGTCGTGAAAACCGCAACTCTCTATCTTCAAAAATAACCGCGATACCCCGTAAAAGTGCCCAAAATGGGACACCCTGTACATGGCGTTCAACAGCAAACTGGAAATGACGCCTGTCACCCCATCGTCGCTAATGTGTTGGCGTCCGTCCTGTGCCCCCATACAAAATCTGGACTCACGAGAGAAGGCCGTTTGATGCTACTCAGCATGCCATTTTCGGTGTACTTGGCTCCAATTTAACCGTTAGCTACGATGATTTGCATTGAGTTGAAGCACTGGATGCGGACGATATGATCTGAAGCCCATTTTATGCAATTTGTGGTATACCGTGCAGATTCGCAGTGGCCTCCCTATAGCTGCCATACCAAGCGTCAGCAATAGCTTGAGAGGATCGCATTCAGTTTCGAAGGCTCACTAGTCGTAGATGACGATCTTACCGGTCTGTAGTTCTCCTATGTGCTCCAGAACCTCTAGCTCGCTGCATTCGCCCTTTTGCGATCCATTACCCACCCACGCTACGCCCGATGGTTCCAGCAATTGCACTGAAAGAATCATCACGGTCTAGTTGACTTACAATCCCCCCCATTGTGTAAACTGAGACTGCTGTCTTTACACAACCAACTAGCCTCTCGCCACATTTTTGCAACACATACAGGGTGAGTTTTTAGTACCCGCTCGGTCGATAACTCCACTACTGTAGAAGATAGTAAAAAAAGCTGTATATAAGAGTTGTAGCCACGGATATGCTCCTTGCTCAGAAAATATTTTGATTTATAAAGGGTGGTCCATAACTACGTGGGGATGCAAACATGTATTTTTTATCCTCCTATATATTATTCCATATTCAAATTCTACTAATGATTTCCGTTCTTCCAATATAGGGTATTGTTACATTATACAGTTATGACCATTCTTATATCCAAATCGCTGTCAAATGAACATACTGTATATCAAAAAGTAGTGAATCAAAAATCATTTTTTTACACTGATGAATAAAAAATATTTTCTAGTTTTAAAATCGGCTATAAAAAAAGCCCGCAAATGTAATAATGTAACCCCCAATATTTTATTATACCAACGAATTGCTTTTAATATACTCTTTCATCTTTGTATAGTATTTGTTACGACTGCATTCATTATGGTTTTTGAGACATATCGATTTTTCTACAAATTTTAAATATACCTTCTATTTGTTTACTAAAATTTATTTATTTTGAGAAAATACTATCAAATGTTACTTTTGCTTAACAAACTAAAATATAAGGCCATAATAGAAGCTCTTCGCAGCCAATTCTACTGTAGACTTTCAAGGAAGTACTCCGACCACCACCATAAGCGTGAACTCGAGAATGGCAGAGGTCAAATTTCAACATCGAGATGTAAAAAGCATCCTCCAAAAACTGAATACCAATAAAGCTACTGGTCCTGACTAAATTCCAGCCATTGTCCTTAAACGCTGTGCCGCTGAGCTTGCACCTATTCTTTGCAAGCTCTTCAAACTTTCGTATCAACAAGGCGTGTTTCCCGCTCCGTGGAAGATTGGCTGCGTACAACCCATCCCTAAGAAAGGCAAAAAAACTGATCCCACCTATTATAGACCTGTGGCTCTTCTCAGCATCATGTCTAAGGTTATGGAGACTGTCATTAACACACAGCTCCTGAAATACCTGGACAACAATAACATCATAAATGATCGCCAGTATGGCTTCCGTAAGCACAGGTCTACAGGTGACCTCCTTGCCTACGTCACTCACTTGTGGAACAGAGCAATAGACAACCATGGCGAATCCCGTGTTGTTGCACTTGATATATCCAAAGCTTTCGACAGAGTATGGCATGACGGACTTCTGGTCAAGCTTGCTGCTTATGGGCTACCACCTGGTCTGCGCCAGTGGCTGAATAGCTTTTTGAAAGACCGATCTCTGTTCGTTGTGGTCGAGGGCTGTTCATCAGACGTATTTTCAATAAACGCCGGTGTTCCTCAGGGATATGTCCTATCCCCTACACTATTTCTGCTGTACATCAACGAGCTGCTGGAAATAACATCCAATCCAATCTACAGCTTCGCAGATGACAGTACATTAGTGTCGTGCATGGAACCAGGCAAGCCACTATCGTCCCAGGAGACGGTACGTCGGCGACAGCAGCATGCCTCACAGATCAACGCAGATATCAAAACAATAGTCGAGTGGGGATTAGCAAATAAAGTACAGTTCAATGTACAAAAAACTCAGGCAACAACACTTACAAAGAAGTCTCACGATGGCTTACCAACCGTGGAAATGGAGGGTCACCCCATAATCGAATCACCTTCCGTCAAGCTTTTGGGAATCAACATCAACAATAACATGTCCTGGCACGATCAAGTCTTCAGTATTGCTAAAACGGCATTCCAGAAGCTTGGAGTTTTGTTCCGCTGTAGGAAGTTGTATACACCAGAGCAACTGCTGCTGCTCTACAAGGCACAGATCCGACCATCGCTGGAGTATTGCTCCCATGTGTGGGGATGCGCTCCGAAGCACTCTCTAAAGCTTCTGGACACTATCCAGAAAAGAGCGATTAGACTAATCGATACGCCTAACCTCACAAAGGACCTCCACAGCCTAGAACATCGAAGGAGGGTGGCTGACCTATCCCTGTTTTACAGATTCTATCACGGAAGATGTTCGAGTGAGCTCTCTCAGATAATAACACCACAGGCTGTCCGAACCAGGACCACTAGAGAAGCTCTGCGAGCTCATCCTTACCAGGTCGAGGTCCTTACTCCCCGAACTAGTCTCCTCCAGCGTTCCTTCTTTTGGAGAACTTCGACGCTGTGGAATCAGCTGCCGGGGAATTTGTTTCCCGACGGCTACAACCTGCAGCGTTTCAAATCTAACGTGAACCGATACTGGTCCTCTCGCAGCGCTTCTACAGCGCCATAGGCTTTCAGCCTTTGCGAGAGGCCGACCATAAAAAAAAAATAGTACCTGATCAAGTCAAAGCACTGAATTAACGAGATATTATAGGTCAAGTGTGCTGAGCAAACAATTTTATAGACTCCATGCATAATTATCAAGCAGATCTATCAGGTAGGCTGTGAAATATTAAACAACACAGTCCAACTAAAACGAAACGATTCCTCAATCTTTCAACCGCATTAGTTTTAGAGTGCCTCCGTTCTGGATGTTGTTGTTCATAGTTGATATATTCTAGAGGCAAGTAGGCAATTTCTCAAAGATTCTCCTAAATACCCTCAATGGAAAAATTAATTTTTAAAGTTCGTTTTTCACACAATACGGGATTAGTGAGCAGGTTATGAAAACTGTCAATTTTTCAAAGCCTACTTGATAAGTCTGTTTGATAAGTATTATGCATCACGCCTACAAAATTGTCTCCTCAACATACTTGACTTTATTATCTCGATATTTCAGGGTTTTGACTTCATCAAATACTATCATGACGTTATGATTCAGTTGTTCGTTAAATAAAAAACAAATTCGATAGTACTTTCTCAAAATAAATAAATTTCAGTACACAAATAGAAGCTATATTTTAAATTTACCGAAAAATCGAAATATCTCGGAAACTGATGGACGTAGGTACAACAAATGCTATACAAAGACGAAAGAGCATATTACAAGCAATTCTTTGGTATAATAAAATATTGGGGGTTACGTTTAAAAAAAAAAGAAAATCTGGTATCTCGTTTAAAAATAAATCAAAATATTTGCTGAGCAAGGAGCATGTCCGTGGCTACAACTTTTACTTACAACTTTTTTCGCTATCTTCTACAGTAGTGGAGTTATCGACCGAGCCGGTACTCAAAACTCACCCTGTATATAGTTTTTGGATCGACAAAAGGCCATTTTTTGTTTTTACTCGTAGAGTTGTTTGGAGGTGCCATGTAGGTAAATAGCGTCTGAATAATGACCAAGTGTTACGATGTGTGTACTAGATGAGGGGGGTACTGCCAAGATGAGCACACATATTTAATGCGAGTATCTTTTTTTTCTATTTTCATTGAGATATCCTTCATATGGTTCTTTTATTTACAGACTGACAGCTGGATATATGTATTCAAAGAAATACCAGAAATTGTACCCAGTTACAGAATGTGACCTAGAATTGTACCAACATGGATCATTTGGAAATCCTCCGCAAGATTATGCGTTTACAGTTAAAGCAGGTATGATACACTCCTTTTCAACACGTTTTTATTAGTTTCATCCTTGGATTAAAGGGTCGGACCAAACCTTGAACGCTCCAACTTTGGTGCGAAAACGATTTTGACGGCTTCAAATCTGCCGCACCAGCGGTCGTGTCCGCTGACTAAGAGATGGCGCAGACACCTTATTAAAGTTTGTCAATATTACACAGAGGCGTAGCGACGAGAGCTTAAAGGGCCTGACATCCAACAATTGTCTGGGAGCTGGTACTTAAAGTATACTGCTTACGATAGTAGGCAAAATGTTTTAGTTTGTGATGAGGAGCTGCTGAAAGCAATTCAAATTTAATTATAGAATTGACCGTTACTTTGTGGCTTTTTAATCTTTTTTTATTATTTGCTATAGATTTACTAATAAGGCTAGTCATAGAACGCTGAACTATAAAGTGGGGTAAATAATAGGTGTACGTTACCTGTTCTATATTATATTCTACTTATTGTCATTTAATACAAACTTTTCATGATAATTATATAGCGACGAGATCATTTATGTCTTGGTCTTGATCACAATCACTATTCATGTAATTTATGAATCTCAATCAAACACCTTGTACCTCCTAACCCAAAAATATTGACCCGATCATAGTCTTCTTGTGTACTATCGGTAGGCAAGTCTATATATTAGTTACTTTTGCTCTAATAGCTATAGTATGACGGAATTCTAGGAATTCCATTACATGTTACATAGTTTTTACTTTATACCCAATTTATATTTCATTTACAGCTCCATCAAGACAAAGTCGGGTGCTGGGCGACAGGCTGATGGCCTAGCCGCAGCATTCCTATTGGTCTATGGAGCATTAATAACTACTAGGCAACCATATGAAGAGGGTGTCCGTCAAGGTTCGGCCTTGGGCCTACCCTTTATTCACTTTTTATTAATAATGTATGATGTATGCCTTGCCCCCGTAACTGTAAAGTCTATTTCTACCTTCGAATATTAATCCACTTTTAATAATCGAAGACTTCTACGTTCGTTGACGACACTGCGATTGTAGCTCAGTCGTGAACTGGAATCTGGTCCGCGATGGGCTGCAGGGCTTGCGGTGGATAAAATGCTCGAGTGGGCGGATCAGTGGCTTATCAAAATCAATAATTCGAAAACGCTGGCTATATGTATATATATTGTACCTAAAAATGTCGTGGTGTTGTTGGAGGTATCAGTGAACGGTGATCAGATTCCATGGGAAAACTTTTCCAAATACCTAGGAATTACCCTGGACAAGAGTATGACTAGGCAGAAACACACCGATGGTTGTTAGATCAGCAATTACCCAGAGCACGACACTGCGCAGAATCACTAACGCTCCATGGTATGTTTCCAACGATACCCTTCACAAGGACCTTGGCATCCCTTACTTGAGGGATTACATTAAACACTGCGCCTGTGCGCAACAACCTTACAGTCAAGCGGCGGAATCGCAGAACAACCTTCTGTTGTTCGAGTCAGTGGACTACACAGTCGAGCAAGTTCACAAGCACACAAGGCCGCGGCTCGTAGTGTGATAACAAAAATCCTGTAATTTTGAAAACAACCAAATTTTTGTCCTTTTATCTATCGAACCTCAACATTGGGCTAAAACCAAAAATTATGTCAAGCTATATAGTATATACCTCCAACCTTTTTGCTCTTCTCCTTCCTTTCCTTTTCTTCCCTTACTTCTTCCTGACTTTGTCTGGTTTCTGGATAACCAGACCTAACAGACCCATCGACCGACACGACTGTATCTAAGAGCAAAGTTCCACCGGATCGCTTTGACAAGCATCGACGAATTGTATAATGTAATGAAGAGGGTCGATTAATGACCCATAGACCAATAGAAGCGCCGTGATTAGCCACCCACCCGCCTGTCTCCCAGTATTGGACACATTGATTCTTGTTTCAGGCGGTGAAACATATACTGTACAAGTGAGGGCCAAGGACACCCCAAAGTTTTTTATAAGCAAAGATTGGGAAGCTCAAATCTTTGAAAATCTATGCAATTTTACAGTGAATGGTACCAAAGCGTGGGGCGCAGCAGAATGGCAATACAGAAATATACAAGGCAAAGAAATACTTAAATGAGAAATCTATGTATTGTGAATATCGCAATGCCCCTTTTTATTTATCCTTTCAATTGTTGCTTTGTTGCTTTTATGGATACTAATAAAAAATTAGGAAGAAGTAGAATAGTTATTTTATTGCCTAATACCCGCACTCCTACAGTGGCGTTTTGAGGTGGTGGGGTTACACGGAAAATAAAAAATTGGCTTTTCTCGACACGTTATTAACCAAAAAAAGGATCAACCTTGAGATTAGTACTAGTAGTAGGTGTGGGGCGGCCGCGCCTGGCAGGTAAGTCTCAGTAGGCCCTTTTTGCTATCCACGAATATCACCCCTCAACCACCACTGCCTGCCACCCCCTCTTTGCCAAACCTTTCCGACTTTTTAATAAAGGCCAGTATGTCGGCCCAGCTTCTCACTATCGGATCCAAAGATCAGCCTAGCAACTCACATTCCGCAAGGAATGTGGTAGGTCGTTTCATGGGCCTCTTCACAGCCCGTATATAGGGACTCATCTTCAATTCCTAATCACTATTATCACACTTGACTTATCACACTATCACTATAGATGCCGCCTGAGTCTGCAGTGCTCCGTTAGAACACCAATAAGGATGTTTCTGACTGCCCATCGGCCTTGATTCCGTGGCCATGCTGATCTAAAATGTGTTCAGCCAGCCCGGCTATAAACCCCTTGGCTTTTTTGCATCCCTCACTTCGCATCTACTGTTCATCTATGGTATCGTTTATCCACTTGGTGCCCAGTCAAGCCAGCCTATTGGCTTCTTCATTACCAAGAACCCCTCCCCCCCCATACGACCCGGGGCCCACATGAAGGTAACTTCCTTCAGCCTGGCCAGCTCTTCCAGGCTCCCCGCGCACTCCTGATCTAGGGGTTCCCTGGTTCTAGGACCACAGATGGCTTTCGGTGCCGCCCGACTGTCAGAGCAGTGAAAGCAGTTGCAAGTTACAATGCTTTTCTGGATTTTTTTCACAGTGTACTTGCGAGATCTGGCTTGAGCTACTCTTACTCTTGACTGAGCTATTAGTAAGTACAGTACATTTCACATCAGAAGATAACAGTGACGACATAGTTACATATGTGCGCTGTGTACGCATAATCAGCTGGTGGGTTGCCGTGATACTTCACGTGGTTTAGATTGATTTGGCAATCGTTTGTGTGCGAGTCGGGGTGCGAGTTATCTTGTGTGGTTTGTCTTTAATTTTATGTGTTTTTACGATATACCCAAGTTCAATGTCGCCGAAGACATATGGTTGTGCAGAAACGCAGTTATGTTTTGCATTACACTATTATTCAAATTCGAACTGAGAAAACAATTTATTGTTACGACTCTGACTGTATCAACCGCCATCTTACTCGCGCCGGTACGTCATCAGTCGTGTGACGTCACCGTTATATTCTTACGTGAAATGGACCTTACACCAATAATTTACAATATTAAAAATTGTATTGTATTCACATTATACGTATATCTTTACGAGAAGTACTTGAGGTAAGAAACGCTACAACAAGCTTTCTTCGACCCACACTGATTTTAGATTTTTTTGATTTACTATCTTGGTTTTTTGGCAAAACGCTTTTGGGAATTTAGGTGGATACTATAAAACAACATCGTTAATTCTATAAATTTATTGTTGAAAGTATTAACGTCATAATAAGGAAACATTTCGAAACTCTTTATATAATAAATATGAAATGTGGAATCTATCTTGGTCCTAACAATTTTAATATCTCCATCACTGACACAAAACATACATCGTTAAATAAACAAAGACAAAGGATAAAGAATATTAACATCATATACATAAAAATATACAAAATATTAGCAGAGTTGTACTGAAAAAATGACTTTACCTTTTTATTTATAATTAATACTGGAGAGTAGGGAATAAATATAATCATTATTACAAAGATCACAACCTATAAAAAATGGGTTTTAAGTATAAATATCTACATATATATACGACGCATGTCTAATGGCTAAAGAGAATACGATGTAAAATGCGACATTTTAAAAAAGTGTTTTGAATCCAAAGACGCTCATTAGTGGCTCCATCCTGCTTCACCGGCCATCAATAAAAACCACATAACTTGAAAATCAATTTTATTAACATTTCGGCCACCTCTGATCAAAGTACTAAATTTGACAAAAAATTGATTTTCAATAAATACCATTGTTTGGAATCACGCTTTTCATTAGTGGACCTTATAATACACCCAATCGCATGTATATGTTTCTGTTATTAACAGTGACACTTATTCAAAAATTTTGCCTTTAATAACAGGTCTCACATTCATGCAATTTGTTGGAATTATAACAATCGCAACTCAACAATTCAATGTGATTATTCCAAATAAATGTTTTTGTTAAATAATTTGTACTTGGGGAAATGTTTTAGAGATAGTCAAAAGTCAAAACGTAAATATTTTGAATTCGAATGAATATGGTATTAAAAGGCCAGCAGTCATCAGCATTTAATTTGATTGAATTACAACATAATAAACTTGGTATAAATAAAATTAAATAGATACTGCAATTTGATGTTTTCAAAATTTATAATATCTCTCTCATGATCGAATAGATATTTTGACACACAGGGGTGTTTCATTTGATGAATTATGTATAAATAACATTATTTCAAAAAACCATGATTAGAGTAGATTAGTAGATTAATTGGATTTTTTCTAAAACGTTGTTTGAAGAAATATTTTTGCTTGGTCTCTAGAACCTAGGTTTCTTTACATACTTATATACTATATACCTACTTCAAAATGGATCAAGTAGTCAAATTCAAGATTTGAAAAAATACGATTATGTATAAAAATATAAAATCATCTGGGTTAATATTTCTTGAAAAAGTGTACCCTTACTGAAGCCGAATCTATTTAGATAGTTTGCTAATGAGCAACCTCTGTCTTTTTTCTAAATTTCTACTGATGTAATGCTATACTCGAATTCGTTAGCCAACGAGATAATTTTAAAATGAAACATTTTACATACAGTTCTGGCAAAAACACCTTTGATGAAGTTAGTTTTATTTTATAAACACGTTTTACACCTCTATATAAAAAAGCAACCGCTAACCACTCGATTTGTTAAAAAGATTACCGTTATACAAATAAAAGTTCATCCACACCATAGGTGGTATAATTTGATTACGCCAAAGACAAAAATGAACAAACAAAGTACGTAACGAGTTATATCAATAGCACTACGTCTACGTCGATCTTGCTTGAGCACACGTACAAGATTTGAGATACTAAACGCCGCATTCATCATACAACACGCCATTTTAATATGCACTACAATTAGTTATTTAAAAATACCAAATAATTATAACAATGGATAAATCCACCTATAAGACGTATGAACAAATTTGATACAAAAATACATTAAAAAAATGAACAAAAATCATTTAATTGTATTTTGTATCCATTGTAGCAAAGCATACGGTATATATTTATTTTATACATTTTCTAAGATACCTACTTTCCAAGCAAATTGTTCAAAATCAAGTCAAAAATAACTGGATAGTGATTAGGATAATTTCTGGATTAGATATCAAAGATTATGTCCTAGTTACAAAATGTTCAAAATCCTAGTCCAGCAATTAATAAATTCAGCAACCAATGTTGCACTTGGTGGCGTACTATCATTTTAGAACTATTTTTAATTTATGTAAAATCGGTAAATATATATGGACTCAGTTCATATGGTAGGACTATTTTGAACAGTCAACATATATTTCTGAAGGTAAGGTGTACGAAAAAAACAGCTCTTTCCATAACAAAATTAATGAAAATGTTTGGAGCATAAAGTTATTACTTTCACAGAAAGTAGTTAAAATAACCTAAAATAATTCCTAACGCCATGACATAAGGTTATAGACATGAAAATCGACATGAATGTAGATGAATGGTAAAAGATTAAAAACTTGGAAGTATTGGTGGCAAAACGCAACAAATAAATTGCATTATATTCACCTGTACCAAAAGTCATGAAATATATTTTTTTGTTGCGCCGCACTAGTAAGTACACCTATTTTTCGAAACTTCGTGACGACGCACGATGGCTTATTCAAACGAACAATGCTGGGCGATCAAATGTTCTTCAAAACTTAACAAAACCGCTATCAACGCACTCAGTGCTTAACAAAGCTTACGGGGATACAGCTTTGAGCTACGAGGGGAGGCGAAGAAGTTTGAGAATGGGCCAGGAAGGGGTGGACGATGACCCGCGATTTGGACGACCGTCAACAAGCAGAAGTGATGAAAATGTGTTCGTTTTTATTAAATAGTGACTTCACTACTACGCAAAAGGTCTGGAAATATGTATAATAAAAGAGGGTCCGCGTGCGAAATAACATCGCTGGGTCATGCATCACGACAATGCGCCAGGCCACACTTTTTTGCCGGTCCGTGATTTCCTAGCGAAACACAACGTGAAAGAGACCATTTTGACAGCATTCACGATATCCAAACAGCCGTGACAACAATTCTAAACAAGGTTTCCGTCGAGGGGGTTTACCAGGCATGGGGGAAGCCAGTGCAAAAAAATTGTAGATGTTAAAGGTGATCACTTTGAAGAATATTGGTACTTTGTACAAATATATCCACTAAATTTTTGAGGAAAAAATATTTCGTGACTTTTGCATTCCAATTTTTCATTAGATGAATATGAAGTTTCCCATTATCTTAATGTGCTCAAGAAGATCGCTGTAAACACATAACTCAAATCTTAGAAATCTACCATTGCAATCAAAATAGTTTATTCCTGTAGTTTGACATAATCTGTTGCAATGTAATAATACATTTTTACAGTCAGTGTGCAACTGAAGTTACAGTAATAGGTTACACCAATATAAGTTCCATAACAAGCAGCACATTTCTATATGTTATACCGCGTAGGAAATCAGGTTTTGTCCATATTACATAAATAATATCGAATTAGCACTATTATCACGTTTTGAGAAATTAAAATAGTTCGTCTCACAATTGCGAAGAGCTGGTGCTTTCGTCTTCTGAATTGCTCTCCGACACCATGGCTTCACCTGCTAGGTGTTTCGGCGTCGGTAGGGCTTGTGCTCCTTGGAAACAAAGAAAAATGTTACTAAAAAGATGTAGCAGAAACCGAGTAATCGCATATAGCGTCTTATTTGCACTGCACTACCTATACAGGGTGGGCCAATAGTCCGTGGACGGAGGATTGTGGGCTTACTAAAAAGTATTTCAAAAATCTGTCACTTGATCATGGTAGGGACCCTTGAGGGCTATAACGTAAAAATATTTTCACTTAAATTTTGAGAGTGATTCATATCAAACCTACATTTTTTTAAATATATATTATTCCATATTTGGATTCCTTGGTTAATTCTAGCTTGACTTTATGTATCACACATGGAACTTTGAAGGAACCGTTTAGGCGCAAATCACCATTTTTGGTATAAGTAGGTATCAGAAAAAAATTGAATATCGCAGCGATTATAAAACTTAGAAGGCCTTGACTTTGCGGTACGACGAAGCATGAAATGCGTCACCTTAGGTCAGACGGCTAAATTTGAATTCTTTTTGTGCTTGGAGAAATCAGTAGGTCAATCACAGATAACTTGATTTTTTCAAATGCGAGTTTCCGACTTGTAATTTTGCTAATAAGCTTCTTGGGTGTATTTGGTACGTCAACATAATCTTTCTGTTTCATTGTACCTCACAAGCAAAAATCAAGTGGAGTCAAGTCCGGTGAACGCCATTTAAATGAACGCATTTCGCCGTGGATTGGACGCGGTGAAACAAACGCTTGGCACTAAACTTGAAATTTGACGCAAAAGTAATAGGGTAAAGTCTGGTATATTGTACCAGTTGTTAAATTGTACCACCTCAATATTTATTAAATTGTAAGCCTCTAACGTCATCTAGTTTGCTGTTTTGATACCTCTTGTTGTCAAAACATTATTTACCAGGACGCGTAAACGGTGGTCTCTCGTGAAACTTAAAATTTGTGTTTTTCTGAAAAACGGCTTTACGCAGTAAGTATTATACAACTTAAGATAAGCCTTTGTATCCGAATGATCAGTTTTTGGTAGTTGGGGTGGCGTTCTTCGTAATTATTGCACATTTGGAAATAGTTTAGGTGGTTTATATTTACCCTAACCTCATTTTTTAAAAAAAGAAGTAAACTAATTTGTGTCAATAATATCGGTTTGCTAATTTGGACCACCACCTAGTTTGTTAAATCGTACCGGTACAATTTACCAAAATCCAGTATTCTTTTCAGTCAAAATACTGCCAATGGTGAGCGCAAGATATGAAGGCAGCAACAAGAAACTATAAAACTGGAAATTTTGTGCAAATTGGATGCATGAAAGCTGTCCTTCGTTTCCCAGTCTATGGGACTATATTTACGACTTCTGTGTTTGAGTTAAATAGGTATTGAGTATTAGTTGTTTGCTACGACAATATTTTGTTTTACCCAATGGGTTCCTAATTTGTAATTTATGTGTTTAAGTTTTACAAATAAAAATTTTAATTCATTGCAATGTATTGTATTATAAATCTGTTGTTCTATCAACAACGATCCTCTAATGCATTTTGCCATGGTACAATTTACCGAACCGGGTGGTACAATTTAACGAACCAGTTGGGTAGATTGTACCGTTTGCAACATTTTAAAAAAACATTTATTATGTCAAACTGTCAATCTTTATGTAGCTTTTCTATTATAGAATTTGGTAGGAATATGTTAAGTAACTCGAATTTATAGTTTTGTTGAATTCAAATCAAGTCAATAGATATTTGATAAAGTGTGCAATGCGGTACAATTTACCCGACTTTACCCTACATTCGTTCTCGCATTTCCACACCTTGCCTATCACATACCATTTCCAAGTTCACTAGGTAACGCTGGCAGTTGAATATCATCTATAGCATCTTCGTCTAGGTCTAGGTGACCCAACTTCATGTTACCACGGGTCGGGCTGTCGTCAGTTTTGGAGAAATGAGGGGGTGTAGCTGGCGTTCGAGTCCAGATGAAGACGTCATCCTCTTCCGTCCTCATATCACCGTTTCGAGCGTCGGCAGAATGTGGCCTATTCATATCGTTCCTGCAACGGACAAAAATATCCGGAATGTTAAGATCAGCGATTGTAAATTGCAGCGATGGTCAAGTATTCTTAATCCGGGACATGTAAATTGCAGCGGCTGGTTATTTTTCCATTTCAGGTAAACATGTAAATTGCAGCGGACGACCCTCGGTTAGGGATAGATGAGATAATAATTACTGACCGCGACGGTACTTTTCAGTACTGTACAAAATTCTTCAAGCAGCTGTTTACAATCCATGGACTAAAGAATGGACATTACATTGCATTGGTTTTCATATTCTTAAAAGACAAGTTATTAACATCTTATGAAAAATGTTTTGCTATTCTCAAAAATATTTGTTGTAAAGACAGATTCAATTTAGAACCAACAACTGTAGTGATAGGTTTTGAAAAAGCAATACACACTGCAATAAAAAATGTTTGGTCTGAAGTTCAGATTGTTGGATGTCGATTTCACTTAGGTCAAGCGTGGTGGCGTAAAATATAAAGTCTAGGTTTAGCGAGTGAATACAAAAATTTGTTATTGTTTTGTATAGTTATTATTAACAATTACCAATTTAGAAAAATAGAATTCTCTTTCAATGTCAATAGTTTTTGTTTTATTATTAACTTCTCTAAAAAAAAGGTAACTTATTAGTTTCAGTCTAAAAAAAACCGTACATTGGGTATATTATCACCTTCCGAAAATTGCAAAAAAGTATCAAAATTGTCACAATAATTGTTGATATTGTCGAAATTGTCTAAAATAATGGAAATCTGTATCAAGAAATTAACTTTTCTAGTTAGTTAAGTAGAGAATTGCAAAATCTCTATAACAATAAGTGCGAATAAAATTTTGGGTTTGCAATTTAAAAGTCATTATGATGTCTATGCCACCGAATTGTTGCTTCAGAAAAAAATTAATTATTATAATTTGAGCTGTCACATAATATTATTTTCATATAATATTTTGCTATACAAATCCAAATTAATTTTTAGAATACCTCCAAACAGGTAGACTAACCGTAATCCACCCCTTGCGGCTACGCCGATAAGCCGATAAGGGATTCTCGCTACAATTTACAACATCTTTTATGGTCACATTTGACATAGATAAGATTATACCCTAACCGCGGCTGCAATTTACATCCGCCCGTTAAGACACATCCAAATAATTTGAAACCAAATTCATAAATGACTATTTGCCGTTTTGTCGTAATCTGCGATCTGGATCAGTAGTTACATAGTGAACTTTTCTTGTTGATCTTGGAGGACCCACTCAATATTATTAATGCTATTTAAAAGAGTCTGGCATAATATAAACATACAGGGTTGTCCACTTTTTAATGGCATAACGTCGAGACAACATAGATAATGTAAACATGATGACAACTAGTTAAAAGTGTCAGATAGGTAGCTGCCAGATAGCGTTTCTATGGATACAACTGTGAGATAAGAAGCATTTTCTGGCGACCTTAGGTATTTGAATACATATTTGTCACGTATTGATCGCTGACGTCATAGACTTCAACCAGCGCTAGAATTAACAGTTTTGAAAACACCTCATAAACGGCGCCAAACTTCAAACAAGTAACCTATCTATTTTCGATGTATTTTTGTGACAGAAGTAGGAAATTTACCTACCCTGCAAAGAATTGTGTGTTTCCAAATCGACAGTAATTAAGAACTACCACAACTGCACTTCTATCATATCCTGTTCTATAGTATTTCGCTGTTGTGTTGGTTCATTCGAAATTTTTGAAATTGCAGGACATTACGATGACATGACAGCAATCAGCATTACAATTGCAAGCGATAATTTTAGGTTATGTTGGTTTGAAACTAACGTTCGGTTGGTTTTGAATCGTTTTGAATACATTTTGAAATTATATTACTATGACGTCATCGTTTCAACGCCAGAATGAATATATTTGAAACACAAACGAATACGTTTTGAATGCATGGGCGCCAGAAAACAGCCAAGATTTACGTGAATTCGTAAGTTTAACCTTCAATTGTTTAAACAATTTATCTGACAGTAAAACCGTTAACTTCCAGATGAATATTTAACTGGACATTGAGAAACCGGCCCTTATTCCGGGACAGCTTCGCTTTCGAGGTACAGGGTGTTCAAATTTTATAAAAATCTATAATATTTTAAATATTTTCTGAACCGCTGCTTAGAAAAATTTGAAATTTGGCGCACAGCTTAAGCTAAAGATCTTCCATGATCGAGGTGATATGATGATAGGTTACAAAAACCAGTGGTGGAGATATGGCTATACAATTACCCTTTTCTTTGCTCCTACACCACTAAGCAATAATATTGCACGATGATCCATGCCTTTTAACATAAAAAATGACTCTTGCGTTTTTTACGATGGACCCTTTTTGAGATATTTTCCGATTTCCTCAGGTAGGTACTGTTAGTAATGTTAAGAATAACAAGGCATGCTGCTTCTAATCAAATAAGTTTCGATATAACTTCGCTGTGGAAGTATATAAGGCCATAGAGATTATCATTTTAGATTCACAGCCAAATATCGATGAATTCATGCTGAAACTTTCGTGGTCCAATTTGATGGGGATTTTCAAGGGGCCCATACATGTTGATTATGGAAGTTCAATTCAATCAATCAATTTACAAAACTTAGAGTCCACAGAATATTTTTTAAGAAATCGTGATCATTGTCTGGTAGCCACCTACAAAATCTTCTGTTCTTCGTCTCCGGTTATAAACCGTGGATGCTTTATAAATGAAAAGGGTATCGAGGATCCCGTTTTAATACTCTTAAAATAGCGGTTTTAGGTTCGGTGGTTCGACTTAAGGGCCCCACAGACATCGTTCTTTTTCATCCTCAAATAATTGTACCAATCCCCTGGTTCCAGACGCAATTCTTCTAATAGATTTATATGGGAGAATTGGCCTCTTTTTAAAAGCCAGTGTTTCACCCATTCAGAACGTTTTTTCTTGCTGTATTTCGCTTTAATAGCTAAAGCCGCCGCCAATGCTAAAGTACTATCCATGTTAACGGACCAAAAATTTGCGAGAAACTGAAAGGAAACCGAACAGTGTGTGGAGGTATCGTTCCATCGGTTTAACCGACATCGGTTGGCACGTCGTGCAAACCTGACGAAAAAGAACGATGCCTGTGGGGCCCTTTACTCTTTGACTTTTCCTTGGATCTCCATCAAATTCACGCACTAGCGATTGTTTCTTCATACGATATTAATATTGTTTGACTGGGATTTATCGGAATGGCGCTCGAACTCTGATAAACGAACTGATTGTGCACATTTGAGAAAACATTATTACAATGTAAGTGTCGTCTGTTAGGAAATCGTCTGTGGTATTATCGAACTCCTGCTGAATTTCCATCAAAAATTGGAAAGGCAACATCATCATAGTCACAACGTCTTAACAGACATGTGAACTCGTAAGCCGGAGCTAGAGTATTGCCGACACGAATATTGTCAATAGTTTTGAGAACTGTAGCTCGCCATCGTTCACGATTTACTTCAGTTCAGTGGCGCTATTGATACTCATATCCAGCAACTGTTTCGTCGTATCCACCCAGCGTGTAGGGGAAAGGTCACGGCGCCGCCCACTCGGGGCATGACCCTGAACTACAAGTTTCTCCATATTATCGCTTCTGTGAACGTCCGAAGAATGTAAGCATTTTCGTCGACACAGTGTAGGATAGTCTCTTTGGATTACCGAGCTCATCCAGTATGGAAACGTTAGTTCGATGGGCTATAAGAGACTCCCACCATTTTCCTCCACGTCCACATTTCAAAAAGGAAAGGCAAGGCAAGTTCAAAATAATGTACAAATTTGTTTTAACCTAGTGATACTTCAGAAATATTAAATTGGTGAAAACGTCATAAGTAAGTTAGCCTACTTCCATATTATTTACTGTGAGTAGTACTACATAACCGGAGAAAATCGCATATACAAGGTGTCACACGACGATTAAGACAAGCAAAGATTGGAACTGGGCCGTAGTAGCGAATTATAATTTTGGGGGTGTAAATCAGAGCAAATATAGTATCTTTCCCTGTTATTACGTCACCCAATGAGGTATTTGTTTTTGGTCACGTGACGTCCGATTCAAAAATTTTAATCGGACACCCTGTATATTTGTGACTTTTTTTATTCCTCCTGATAAAACAATTCCAACAAACTAGCACACTTGGGGTCTAAAGTGATTCGTTCAAGAGCTACAGGTACATAAAGAATGGTACCACTGCCATTGATTATAACATGTACCCCTACAGTTAAATTACTTTGGTAGTGTTTCATAATGGTAGTGGTACAGTCCTGCATCTCTTGAACTAATCACTTTAGACCCCAAGTGTGCTAGTTTGTTGGAATTGTTTTATCAGGAGGAATAAAAAAAGTCACAAATATACAGGGTGTCCGATTAAAATTTTTGAATCGGACGTCACGTGACCAAAAACAAATACCTCATTGGGTGACGTAATAACAGGGAAAGATACTATATTTGCTCTTATTTACACCCCGAAAATTATAATTCGCTACTGCTGCCTAGTTCCGATATATTGCTTGTCTTAATCGTCGTGGGACACCCTGTATCTCGAAAACCGTTCGTTGTGCGAAAAAATGCAAGAAACATTTTTAATTTTAAAATACATCAAGCAATATTATTGTTATTTGTAACAAAGTCAGTGGTGTAGGAGTTTAAAAAAGAGGGTAACTGTATACCTATATTTCCAGCACTGGTTTTTGTAATGTATCACTATATTATCTTTGTTTATCCTGTGTGCCAAATTTATGTATATAGATCTTAGTAAATCTTGAACATCCTGTATCTCGAAAGCGAATCTTTTCCCGATATAAGTGTACAAAGAAGTTATTTTAACGCTATCTATGAGGCCCTAAAGTTATGCCATTATAAAGTGGGCCACACTTAACTTAATAAAAATGATTTAGTCCTTGCACACAAAAAAATATTGCCTTGAAGCATGCGTTGTAACGTATTAAGCATTATAAAATAGAAGTTTTTATTTTTTAAAAGTTGCTCAGTTGAGTGTTGAGACTTATTCAAAATATAATTTTGAATGAGTGGAAACAATATCTGACGTATACTGTAGCGATGAGATATGAGGTATAGTAATCACTTTTTAACCCATAGTTTTCACCGTCAAACCGAGAACAAAAAACTGACGAGAAGCGACAGCATAATTTCAATCCTGTGTATGCGCAAGCGCCAAATATACTGTTTTACAGTCAGTTGCTTAAATAGTGTGGTGTCAGCCGAGAATATTTGTTAGTCTTAGGTGTCAGTATTCCTGTCATGTCAAGCTTCTATACTACAGTTGACAGTAGCACAATATTCGAAATAAAAATCTGACGAGAAGCGACATCATAATTTCAATCCTGTATGCGCAGACGCCAAATATGCTGTTTTTCAGTCAGTTGCTTATAGTCTCGCGTGTCTGTATTCGTGTCATGTCAAGCTCCACTATTACAATTGTCAGCACCAAATATGCTCTTTCAACGTCAAACAAGTCAAAATCAATAGATAAATGTGTGTGATTAACTTGATAATCACCCTAAGATTGTCGATACCGAATATCGACAATTCGGCATAATGTAAGATTTATTTTTTTGCGGAAAACTGTTAAAAAGCAATCTACGAAGGGTTCTGGTATTTCATAATATTCGATAGTAACTATACTATACTATGTATACAGCAATTGTGCCAAGAAATAGAGATGCGTGCCAATACCAACCATCCGAAAGAGATGCTTTTTAAGGTCAAATGCCTCAGTCGGGGTTTTAAACCCAAACCTTGGACTGTTAAAAATTCCGAGGGGCAGCTAATTATCAACTTGCACGAGGTTATTGAGGTATGGCGAAATTGTTGCGAAAATCTGTACCATGAGGATGGCCCTCAGGCCCTCCCATTGGATTTTGAATATGAACCGGATATTTTTTTGTCTGAAGTGGAACATGCCCTCAACAAGTTAAAAACTAATAGAGATACAGACATTATGCTATTTCTGCCGAAGCATTAAAATGCTTGGGTGAAGACGGCATCTGTTTTATATAACATTTGTAAGAGGGTCTGGTCCTCCGGAGTTTGGCCAGATGAATGGTGCACATCCATTTTTGTTCCACTTCATAAGAAAGGATCTCCAACAAATCCAGACAATTATCGCCTACTTTCGTTAATCTCTCATGCAAGCAAGGTTCTTCCACAGCATAATAAACAATCAGCATAATATCTCTCAGGATTTCCTATATAAAAATGGTTCCCACAAAATTTGACCTTGGGAGGGTTTATGGATGATTTTACGGCTGTAGTGGTGCGAAAATGAAAATATCGATACCGTTACCAACTCTAGCCAAATAGGCGAATTTGGTTTGTACAGAGCATTTTGTGGAACTGATTACACCCCTCAATAATTATATTAATTATTTTCGATACCGATACAAGAGTATCGATACCAGTTTGGAATGCCTCAAAAAGTATTGATGACAAAAATACTCGATATTAGTGCAGAAGTATCGAAGTACCGTTACCATCCCTACAAAAAATAATCCAAAAGTGGGGATGTGCGTGTAATTTCCGCCAACTTGAGTTATTGTGCTGGTTGTTTATTATGCTGTGTTTCTACTATATATTTTACAGTCTCGTTTGAAGGGTTTTATTGGCTAGCAAATTTCTCAGGCGCAGGCTGGTTTCATAAAAGGACGCGTTTGATAACGTAAAGTGGCCTAAACTGTGGGAAATACTAATTTCTATGGGAGTCCCTTACCACTTAGTATTTCTCATACAGCAACTCTATGAGTCTAGCTCGGCTCGTGTAAGAATTGATGGTAACCTGTTTGGTCAAACAGCAACCAGAAAAGGAGTTCGTCAGGGATGTGTATTATCTCCTGTTGTTATTTAACATTTACTCTGATTTGCTGTCGATACAGCCCTTATTGCTGCTTCTCCGGAAGAACTAGTAGTTCTATTAAACGTTTTAGAACAACACAGTGCAGCATATGGTCTTGGCATTAACTACAACAAGCCCAAGGTTATGATCGTAGATAGAGAGCATGCCAGTCATCGAGAAATAAAGTCAATAGGCCGTTGTGAGGTAGTTCAAAGTTTTGTGTACCTCGGTTCTTGGATCGACAATTCGGGTAGCTGTGAGAATGAGACTCGACGGCGCATTCAACAGGCACGGGTGGCCATGACAAAGCTTACTAAAATATGGCGTGACCACAACATCACTAAAGCTACCAAAATGTCGCTGGTTCAGTCTCTTGTGTTCTCCATATTTTTGTATTCATCGGAAACTTGTACTGTTAAAAAGGCAGATCGAGCTCGCATAGATGCTTTTGAAATGTGGACGTGGAGGAGAATGTTGAGAATTCCTTATACCGCCCATCGAACTAATGTTTCCATACCGGATGAGCTCGGTAATTCAAAGAGACTATCCTCCATTGTGTCAACGAGAATGCTTACATTCATCGGACATATTCACAGAAGCGATAATATGGAGAAACGTGTAGTTCAGAGTCACGCCCCGAGTGGGCGGCGCCGTGGCCGTTCCCCTACATGGTGGGTGGATACGACGAAACAATTGCTAGATATGAGTATCCCACTGAACTGACAGGAAATCGCGAACGATGGCGAGCTACAGTTCTCAAAACTATTGATAATATTCGTGTCGGCAATACTCTAGCTCCGACATTTTACGAGTTCACAACATGTCTGTTAAGACATGAGTTAATAAGGTAAGTAGGCTTTGAGCTTAGCAATAATTTATGAAATTAACCAAACTACCGTCAGGTCAGTTCGATAAATCGTAAAATTCCGTGTTCTTAGGATAGCCGCGCTGGGTGAATCGTAGGGAGTATATATACGTTATCGTTATTACTTAGAACAGTGGACGGAAAATGGCGTTTTGGAGACCGTTTGCTACAGAACCGCTTTCTGAAAATTTAGAACTGCCATATTGTGTATCAAATGAGACGCACACGGCGGGTTCTTATTTGACGTGTGGGGCGCATGTATTTTTATCCAGTTTTTAGGATTATACATACTATAGCTACGGTATTTGAACTTCGTTATATTTCTTGTAGGTTGGTTAGGTACGAGAAAAAGAAAATTTACTCTTCCAATCAGTATTTTATTCATTTTTTTACTATTATACAGCCAAACTATGGTAGAATAGAATAGAAACATAAAATATATCTTTCCGGGAATACACTGATATCACAAGTTTAACCAATTTGTAAATCAAATAGGAGTCTCAAATAAGAGACTCAAAATAAGAATAATTTTTACCGAGCATCTGTTGAAATGTAATATATAAACGAATTTTTTTATTCAGCTGAAGCTTTTTATTAATTTTCACAAAAAAATATTTATATAGAAAGCGATGTTTATTAAAATTTTGAAAAATATATAAAAATATATTTTACAATAATTCATAGTTTTAATCCTTAGAGTAAATTATAATAGTCAGTCTTATTCATTTCTTGGCGATAGATCTTAACATCTGAGTTTTAGATGTGAGAATTTTGCCCTGGTTTCTGTAAATAAGATCTGCGAGTTAGTATATAATTTCAAATTATAGATTCAAATGTGCAATACATCTACCAGCAAGACAAGCCTAATGAACAGATATAAATAAGCGTAGGTTTACCTATTTATCTTCAACTCTATATCTGGAAATTCACAATAAAAATATTAATCACTCTATGTATACAGTATTATACATAATCAGAATGTTTATAAGTATATGGAATTCCTACGTTTTGAATACGTTGTTCCTTTATTGTTGTGGTGTCCCTTCGAGACAGAGATGCCATAAGTTCTATGAAAACGAAGATCGTATTGGAGTCGTATTTATTGTTTGTCTGAGCCAGAAGAATTTCCGATATAAAGGAAAATTTTAGAATAACACAACAGTACCACCTTGAAGAAAATACAGTCTGAAATTTTCAGAATATAGCACATATAAGTTGACGACGTCTTAGAACCACAACATATAAAAGAGTCTCACTCACTTTAGACCTATACCTACCTGAGGTCTTCACTGTTTTTGATAAAACATATGACATTTGGAAACGCAGATTTCTTCAATTGTTGACAGTCAATTTGAGAATTCACAAAAATGGGAAAAATAAGTTCAGCGGCATTTATCTTACACACAAAAATATATCTAGGTTGGATTCGATTATATCGAAAAAAGTTTCAAAGTGTAGGACAGCGAGTGGGCCGTTACATGGTCCATATGACTTTCATTTTAGACCGGAAGTACCGTTTTTTTAAATGGAAATACCCATTTTCTTATTGCGGATATCGATGAAAAATGGTAAAATAAATACTTTTTGTTCTTATTCATTTTTCGATTTAGCCCATATGTTGGCTCTAAAGTGGGCACTAAAGTTGGTTGGGCATTTACCTTTCCTATCTATCTACCATGGTTAGAATCGATGATACGGAACAAATTTTGAGACAAAAGTTGTAGGACACTGAAGAGGCCATTGCATGGTCCATATTACAACTTGTGATTCAGATGTGAACTATTAAATACTTTTAGCACAACCCAGGAATAAGTCCGTTTACATTAGATTTTATTACCTACGGTAGCATATTGCATGAATCATTGAGATTTTTAACATGTCTTCGTTAAAAGAAGGGTCTGCATCAACGACCCAAATTGGTCTTGGTAAATATCTGTTACACAAATTTTGTTTCAATGTGTCGGAATTTATGAAAGAAGTATAACTGGAGTGCTTTGGTGTTCCACTAGAAATCCCGATAGTCTATGCAAAATTTATGTTGAGAAATTACGTCTGTGGGCACTTCTGAACCGGATCCGATCTGAACCGGAAGTCGTAATAAGGACCATGTAAGGACCCCCTCGGTGCTTTACAATCTTTGTCTCAAAATTTGTTCCATATCATCGATTCCAACCGTGGTAGATGCTGCCTCAAACTAAATGCCCCACCAAATTTGGTGCCTATTTATGGACAAAATATGGGCTAAATCGAAAAATTGATGAGATCAAAAGTATTTATTTTGCTATTTTCCAACGATACATCGAATATTCTTCCTGAATATTATTTACGTATATTATATTTTGCTTTAGTAGAAAGTCTCATATGACACATGGAATCTTAGCTTGGGGGGCTGGTAATAAAAAAACATGACATTAAGACGATATCTTATAAACCACGACTATATCCCACAGCAGCTGTCTATAAGAACACCATGATATATGACGCCCGTCAGCTATACTTCTTACACGCCAATTTACATTATTATAAAATTAAGAATGATCAGTTAAATATTATATACACCTATGAAACCAGGTATAAATTATCCTCCAACTTTGTTCCGAAACCGCATACCAGTATAATACTTAGACCATTATGTGTTTCTGTCCTCAAATCTATACAATGAATTACTATCGATACTTAAAGAAATTCGAAGAATAAGCCATTTCAAAAAACAATTAAAAAACTGGATTAATGAATTACCTCTCTTCAGATTACATAAATATATAGAACTTATACAGTAGCAAAACAGTTTACCTTATGTTTTATACAAAAATGTATTATGTTAAGTATCCCTTCAAATGTTAAGTTTGTCAAAGTGGTGAGAGAATGTAGATTGTACTTATGTTGATAACCCTTGTGTACAGGCTCTGTCCTCCTACAGGTCACAATATGAGGGCCTAATCATGGGTTCTCTCCCTGACATATTATTCACAGTTTATATTTCTGCTGCGTTCAAGGTGTTCCACCTTCTGCGGCTTCTTGATGTTTATTGTATTTTTTATAAATAAACGTTATTATTATCTAATAACCACGATAAAAAATGGGTATTGCCATTAAAAACAATCACTTTCGAGTCAAAAAACGGTACTTCTGGTACGAACCGAGATATATTTTGTCTCAAGATAAATGCCCCACCCGGTATAATTATCGAAATATAGAATCATACTAACTTGTCTCTTCCAATGATAGCGCTGGACGAGGCGCTCTGGCTCAGAGGGTTCCTGATCCTCGGCCTTTTGTTCGAAGGCGACTTTGTGGGAGTGTTTTTCGGTGGCGTCGAATTTCTGAAGCTCCTTCGGATGATCCTTGATGCCACTACGGCAGGGCTTTCTTCTAAGTCGAGCACGTAGCTCACAGAGTCCGACTTCTTCACCATCACCTTCAATGAACAATAAAATGATCAATGACAGGACAAACAGGACCAAGTTAAAAATGGGGCTGCAAAGCTGCGCAATGGCGTCAAGACGATTAACATCAGGACTAGACTAGACATACTACAGATATCTGAAAGTTGTAAAGGTTGGGGCGACCTATAGGAATGTTCGAACAATTAGTAAGGGTTAGGGACGACCTATAGAAATGTTCAAACAATTAGTCCTTGGAATAAACAAGAAAGAAATTTCGTAAACCAATAACCTTATCGAGCTAATATTTTCTATAATTACTGGAAACTTCCAGGTAGGTATTACCACCGTACATAATTTAAAGGCGGGTTCTCACGATTCAGTTTCGCTGAATCAGTTTGACTGATTCAGTATTACTGAAAGCGACGTTTGTTCACACTGTTCAGTTTTCATGAATCAGTTTAACCTATTTAGCGTTAACAAAAGTAACGTTTGCATTCATCTTTCAATACTGATTCGATTCAGTCAAACTGAATGAAAAGTAGGATTGGCTTTCAGTTTGACTGAAAGCACAAACCCACTGATCAGTTTCACTGAGAAGGTGTTCACACGTTCATTATCTGTTCAGTATCACTGAATCAGTCAAACCGATTCAGCGAAACTGAATCGTGAGAACCCGTCTTTACAAAGACAAGTAGGGTCACTCGCCGTGCCGACTTTGATGTGAGTCTCACAAATGCGAGCCGCCTCGATTTGAGAAGGGTTCCCTTCGTGCGATCTCGTTTCCTTACAGGGAATTCGACTGTGCGATATTGTTGACGTCAACGGTCGACGTTCACTTTACTTATACGGGGGTCAATAGAAATGCATTCTATAGTATAGATAGAATATAATTTATTATTCAATAAACCATTCAACACAATAACTGCAGATGCAGCTACTGGGATGACAAATAGCTCAAGGAGTATTATAGATCATGTTTTGTCAGATAGATGTAGTAATTTGAAATGTACGATTCAAGTAATAAGTAACAGCGTTGATTAACGTATTTAGTAATACTTTAATCAATGGTAACAGTAACAGTCTGATCATTCATAATTTGTTGTGAATAACCTTAGGTGTAAACATAAAAGTACTTGCGACAAAATTTTTGAGATACAGGGTGAAATCGAAAACTATCGATTTTGAGACCACCCTCGTATCTCGGTTGTCTTTTGTCTTATTGAAAAGTTTAAAAAAGCGTCTCATAGAATTTTTTCTCTAGAATCCAGTGGTGTAGTTTGATTTTTTCTTACTCTAACTATTTTTCAGTTATGAAGCAAACATATTTTTTTTAAATGGAACACCCTGTATATTATTTTTTACGTCAATCGGAAATAATTCAAGCTTTTCAAAAATATATATTAGTATGAATGTTTTCTGAAAACTAAGCTCAAAATTTCAATTTTTACTTTATTTGTAGCAGTAGGCCATGACTAATCTATTAAAAACAATATCCAAGTAAACAATTATCAGAATACAAGATACTCAATACTTTTAAACTCAATTATTTAATTGTATTTTATACGCTATATGTGATAATGTTCAGTAAATATTATTTATTGCATTACATAACTTAAACATTATATCTGAAGAATATCAACACACTATTAAATTTAAATTTGAATCAAAATAAAAACGAGAGATGTTGGAAACTATTTTCTCGAATGCAAATCTGGCACAATTTCTTATACTTTTAATGGCATTTAAAAGAATTATTGGTCTCCTTCGTGCTATGGCGATTAAAAATTCCCAAACTTGGATCCTGTGCAAATGTTGAAGAATCTTAAACTTGTGTGGATGGTAATTGTATTTTTTCAAAATTATTTCTGCAGTTGATTTTTGTACCCCTACAACTTCTTTGTGCTTACAAGATGATGAATGCGTTGCTTCTATGTAACCTAATACGTTTGTTTCCCTTTGCTCCCTATTCTCCTTGAAATAAGTTTAGGGATGTGGTTGATAACAGGATCCGTACCTAACTATATTTATTTTTAGACGAGCAAATTTATCTGAAAACGGTTGCTGTCTCTCTGGGTATCTAAGCTGCCATTATTATAGAAAATTGACAATAACTAAAATGAAAACACAGAAAGAACAACGCTATATTTGATAAAAATATAATTAAAAGCTGACAGTCTTGTTTTTTATCATCTTGTCTCTTTACTCTATCGCGCCTGTATCTTTTTTCTAAGTTACTTGTTTTCTTGCATCTGAATTAACATGTTTTTGTTGTATTTCATGGCCTGCTACGTTGCTTACAGGTAGGAAAATTGAAAAACGCCGATTTGTTTGAAAATTTGAAATTAAATGAAAACTTCCAGAGATTGATATTCACAACCTTATATCATTAGAAAGGTTATCAAGTTCTACGTTTAACCGTATAAAAAAATTAGGCATCCCCATTTGAAAAAATCAAGTTATCGCTGATCGAATTTTCCTTAATTAATCGACAGATTTCTCCAAGCATAAACGTAATTTAAATTTGACAGTCTCATCAAGGCCGACGCATTTTATGCTTAGTGATACGGCAAAGTCACAGCCTTCCAAATTTTATAATCTCTGCGATATTCAATTTTTTCCTTATATCTACTTATACCGAAAATGGTGATTTACACCTAAACGGTTCGCTTTAAGTCCCATATATGATACATAAGGTCACAATAGAACTCACCAGGGAATCTGAATATGCAATAATATACGGGGTGTTCCATTTAAAAGAAACATAACTTTGATACATTTCGTGTTTTTGGGACACCCTGATTAACATGAAAATATTTTTAAAATGTAGCCTATCCATCCGAAATTATTATTTTCTTTTTTATCAAATAATTTAGCCATAATGCTCCGTGTCGGATAACGTGAATAACCCTGTATAGGTGCCATGTGCCAAATTTCTTGCCAACTAGATAAACGAGATTAACCATCGGTTTTCTAACCGACCACAAAATTAACATTGTGTGAAACAGAGCAAGTGACTAACAGAGGTTATCAATGAATATGAAAATGGCACTTATAGAATAAAATAAGTTAGATATTGTATTTCAGTTGTAGGATGGAAGTAACCTCCTCAACCTCAACGTACCTTGACTTGGGGCGAGGGCGGCAGCGACAAGTCGTCTGCGATGAAGTCGGACGCGGTCATTGAGTTACAGGTGACGTAGCTCTCATCCAAACCACTCATATTGGACAACATCGAATTGCCACGCTCCCTAAACGAAAGCCTGCGCTCCAAGTTGGGTTTCGTCGCAGAGTGCCTCTCGTTGAAGCTGGAAAGAGACCGGAAAAAAGAGATTCAAACTCCGAAAATAATGCAATTAACTTTGAGCATCAAACATAGAGATAACCATAAAAATTACAATACGTTGACAGTTTTTAAATTATAAATAGAGAGGTCGTGAAATCGTCTCGGGAGTATACATAGAGTAAAGAAAACCATAATATCTAGAAGCAGTAGGAAACAAAAAACATGATTTTACTGACGGCCAAAAAAAGATATTTGCAAAACAAAAAAAGGATATATTCAAATTTTTACACGTGACTTAAAACAAGGGCTGACGTCAAAGGTATCTTATCGATATCGACAATCGGTACTGCTACAGCGCAGGCCAGTGAGATTCAACTGCAAACTAGAGATGATCTGAATTCTTTAACAATGCGACTCAATTTATTGATACTTAAACATATTTGAAACAGGAAATTAACCCACTAGCATTTTCATTGCAATACATTTTTATATCTGATAGGTATCACAGTTCATCCTGTTTGTGACCGAGATTCGCAACTAATCGAAGCCATCATTTTATTTCGGCGCATCCCATATTATGAATGAATCCAAAGACAGAATCTAATTCAAGCCCATCCCTACAAAGTGAATTAGTAATCTAGCCTAACTTTTATTCTTTTGACTTTTGTATAATACTTTTGTGTGTGACTGTGTTTTGTGGTTATAATGATCAATGTCAAAATGTTAGGTTAGCACTGGCTATCGATATCGAATATCAATACTTTACATCCCATCACTATAGGATATCACTGACGTCAGAGGTTGTTTGCGCGGCACTTTCCGGCATTTGAAATAATTTTTGGAATATCTCTCAAAGCCGATTCCCAAAAACCAAACAAGTGATTTTGTCATGTTTACTAGGCTCTAAGGAACGCCTATTACCCTATTGTACAATACAGTACCACCATCATCTTTCACAAACCCAAGTTCCAGGAAATTAGAAATTTTGATTATTGAACATTTTTTTCAAACACTACCTCATTTTGTAGATTAGGTTTTCACCAATATAGGTATTAAAAGTAAATACTTCAGTAGTTATAGCGCTAACAGGAATGTTACAGTTCCCTTACTTAAAAAAAATCTTAACAAAGAAATTTTCATGGTTTGGGCCAAAGTTCTATAATTACTATTGTCTCCCACCACATATAAAACAGATAAACACTTTGAAAATGTGTAAAAATTACTCATATGGAAAACTTCCATATATTTTACAATATTCTCAAACTATCAAACACAATTTCAGGTTAGGTATATTTTAGCGACATGTTGAGTTTGACTCGTATTTTGATTATCATTTTTCTGTAAAATACCTTGCGAATCTAATTCATTATCATCATAATATTATCATCATATTATGTTCATATTCTGGTGTCACTCATAAAATATTTTATATACAATACGGCTATACAATGCAAGCTTAACCTTCGGTTTAAGATAAGCCGCCGTTAAATCACGGAAGTTGCTAAGCTTAACTTACTGTGAACCGATGAATCATGTAGCTCAACCTTAGCCTAACTGAGATTTAAAAACAAATGACACGATGTGTCAAATAGCGACCTTCAAATTGCTTGTCACTTTTTTTTATTATATTTCTGGAAATATTTGTGTCTAATTTAATAAAAAAGGAACAGAGCCAGAAACGGCCGTTAGCCGAATTTTATATAAACCGTCACAAGTGACAAACCAGAAAATGTTATCTTTTTAGAGAATTATGACAGTGCGTACTGCTTCATTAGTACTAACTGTAGTGAATTTTATTGATAACCAGTTTTAACTAATCCTGTCATTTGTACAACCGGCCCTTAATCATTATTTAACAGTGCTTAGTGTTGATACATAGCTGAACAGGCAAATTCCCTCTCTTTACTGGGTATAATAAATCTTAGAACAAATAGATGCTATTTACACGTGCAGTGTTTGTAAACTAATAAATAAGAAACTAATGTAATCACACATTTCGATTAATATCATTTTCTCAATCATATATTTCAAATATGACACCGTACTTTATGATAATAATAAATGATTTTATATTTTCGTGACCGTAGATTTCAAACTTGTTTTTTTCTAGTGGTATTGAGGTCAATTAAATGAAACAATTTTCTTTTCCACGACGTTTCGGTTTATTATATCTAAACCATCGTCAGGTGTCTATAAAGAATTATAAAAACAGGTAACTATGTTGTCTAGTAGATGAACTGTATATATATAAGAAAACATCTAGTAAAAATGAAAAATAAACATTACTTAGCAATATAACAGAGCAATATACAATGGATTGGATTAAAGGAAGATAAAATAAAAACACTACTTACATTTTGCTTTAGTTTGTTACATATTTTTTAAGCATTATATAGAGCGAAACCGTTCCTGAAGATTCAGGGAACAGAATGACCTTAAAGTTTGGAATTATAAGATACCATAAAATACCAGATGTTTAGAAAGTGGTGGTGACAAAAGCTAGAGAGTGGGTGTGGGGTGGTAACCTAATGTACGTATCTGTATTAATGAATTTATTGATTTAGATAAGATGCAGAAACCTCATTTTAATAAGCTATTGTAAATATTTCCTAACCTGTCAACATCAGACTTAAAGTTTATAGCTTTACCATGTCATGTTTTCTTATATATATACAGTTCATCTACTAGACAACATAGTTACCTGTTTTTATAATTCTTTATAAACACCTGACGATGGTTTAGATATAATAAACCGAAATGTCGTGGAAAGGAAAATTGTTTCATTTAATTGACCGCAATACCACTAGAAAAAACCAAGATAATAATAAATCTATGAAGTTGAAAATCCGACCTAATAGGGTACCTGTCCTTTTTTTGTATTAGGGGGACCATAAAGTAAAAATCTGGCTGCGCCACTGGGGCCGACGCCAAATGTCCCTTCTTTTTGTGTCTATGTCCGATGCAGATGTTTTTTTGCTTACCTGGAATGCAACATGGAACGACTGAAACTTGTGTCTCCGGCTTGTTGAACAACTTCGGTCATAACCTCTTTGGTCTGCTTCAATCTCCATTGAAGTTCTTCGTTGTATTGGCTCAGCCTTTTCTTTTGATTCTGCTCTTCGACTAACATTTCTTGCATCCTCTTGTTTTCTTGAATTATTGATCTGAAATAGACAAATAGGATATTTCAGTGAGGCAATTTCTTTTGTGCATTTTATTTGTTGTATTACGCGGGGAAAACATAAAAACAGCTCAAACTTCGTTTTTAGGCGATTTGAGGGTTCCTGACCATTTTCACCTTTTCTTTAGGCAGGGTAGTAAATTGTGGTAGTTTGGGGGTGGGGTTGTGAAACTGAAAAGTTTGTTATATTAGTAGAGGGCTCTTCATTGCCCTATAAAGGAACGACATAATATACTTTTCAGCTTTATCCCAATGCTGCCCTATTTACGCTACCCTAGACAAACATTATTTTTGTAATTATATTATTGTAGATAATTCAAGACACGAAGACATGTGGAGGCTGCAGAAGGCGAAAGACAAGACGGATTTAACTATAAAACTGAATAGAAGCCATGAAAATTCGACGGATGGGATAAATGCAATAGGTTAGCTAAATTATTGTATGTGTATGTGCCTAATACAAGCATTGCAAATAAATTGGATTGAATTGAAAAAATTCTGTAATGTTTGTAGCTTATCACTAAACTGTGGCGGTGAAACTAAATTAAATAAAGAAAAAGTACAATATAAAGCCGTACAAACTCTGTTTTTGGATATTCTAGGGATTTCTGATCATTTTCTATCCTTTTTAGAATGGCTAAAATGAGCCTAAGTAGTGTGGGGTCTCTGATAGGGTGGCTGGGAAACCCCGGAACACTTCTCATTGCCCTATAAAGGTTGATACTGATAATATATCAGTTGAAGATTGCAGAATAAAAACTGTGTCGTATTAGTTCTTTCCGAAAGGGATGGAAGGATCTGTTTACGGGAGTGTGGGCAGGCGGGCTATGATTTGGTTGCCAGGTGTCTGAGAATGTATATTCATGCGATGGGAAAATAATAAAATGGCACCACCGTAATGTGTGGAAAGTAGTGATTCAATCAATTTGACTCAAAGTGACAAAGTGACTTTTTTACAGTGATGAAGTCAAAACACTTACTGTACGTGTTCTGATTTCCTTTGTAGCTGCAACTGTAAGTCTTCACATCTAGCATTTAAGGTCCTTGCTTTTTCTTCGGCTCCTATCAGCAATTCACATTTGTGACTAGCTTCACCCAGAGCTCTGCGAAGCTCAGTTAACTCGTTCTGTTTTAACTCTAATACTACTTTAAGCGATTGTACTTCCTGTAGAAATAGTAATAGTTAATGTTAACGTTTATTGCAGTTTATTTCATGTATAAATCACTCTCTGGTTTTTTGTATTGACTTGTATCTTGATAGAGGCGTAAAAACAAGGATTCAATTATGACTATAGCCAGGTGATATGTGACGTGTACATCCAATGTAGGTGTCTTTAATATAAATGTAATTATGATTAAAAAATATTTTAGAATGAAATAAATAAATACGTCGTCAAACAACTCTTATTAAGTTAGACGGAAAATAATTAATTTGTTTCAGTAATACGTCATTTTATAATTATTATGTTACTTTTATACCCTAAAAATCTATTGGTCCGCTAATTAACATTTTTGAGTAGCGTACCTGTGATCCGATGCCCTTATCACCATCTGCACACCCATATAATCTTGAGTTTTCATCTCTCAGCCTTTTATTCTCTTCTGTTAAATGTTTTAGCTTTTCTTCATAGTCATTCTGTAACTTATTCATCTGAAAATCATATCAATATTGATCTCTCCGAAACAAATATTCATAGAGAATAAGATAAATAAGATAAGAAAACGCGAATTTGACTTCTGCTCCACCTTTCCGCATCTTGGGAAAAGAGCGGTCAAAATTAGTTCCTTAGCAATATTTCATTATTGATGTTACCATGACACTAGTTGGTTATACATTCTTGTATAGTATGTTAGGACGCTTCTTAAATTTTTATATTTACTGATTAAAATAAAATTATGTTTTTGCTATCGCTATAAGTGGTGCTTTTTTGAATATTCCCATTAGAGTTAATCAATATTTAGACCACTTTAATTATCTAGTTCAATTCTTTTTTCCACACTTGGCTCATTACTGTAACCAGCTTTGGTTATTGAGGATAACACAAAAAATGCAGATTTAGTTACCTTATCAATAAACATGATTTTTCAAAAATAGCGTTACAAGCAGCAAAGAGCAGAGGTGGAAAAGTTAATATATGAAACCGGTCATTCTATATGAGAAATTACAGGAATGGTTTAGGGGATAAACCAAGACGACAACACGTTTGCCACTGTGGCATATGCTGCGCGAAGGTGTGCCCGTCTTCACGAGAATTAACATCAGAACATCACGGTCGCGTTTTCGATTTTCAAGGGAATATCTCCTGTTCTAAGCCTATGAGAGGACGACAAGTGACAAACTGTCAAACTCTCAAATGTACTACGAGATATGAGCGGATAATCAGGGCCGTGCGGTCTATGGAAGCAATGGAAACACTGCTTCCACTCACAAGCTGTTTCTGCTCTACTATACGGCGAAAAACAAGATCGGGACGCGATGCCTAATATACGGCAACCAACTCAGCAGTCAGCAATTCGTAGGAGGGGCATGCTTAATCCTTAAGAGCACTTGTCGCGTTGTAAGGTCGAAGGTCATTGTTCCATACTTGCATCGCCATAGCTACTGAATAAGCGATTCAAATTTCGCTTCCCAGTACTGTTCTGAACGTCCGGCGTTATGGATGCGTTGTTGTGGGAGCGGGTGCATCGTCCAGCGACGGTCCCATAGAGGGCCGTCCTGGTGGTGGAGATATCGCATGTGCATGTGACTGTATTATATGTTCTTTGAAAAGGACACATTTTTCCGTGCAATCATTTAAAGGAAAGCAGTCAAATTTGAAAGGGGGGCGACCTACCTCAACTATGGACATTAGTAAAGACCTACGAAATACATTTTAATGTCGGTGTGTATAACACGCATGAGCGATTAACAGGGTGTGGAAAACTTGGAAAATTGTTCTGCTGGCCAAGTTTGCATTTTTCGACAGTGAAAAAAAGAACGTGTGGAATACTTCAGGATTTTCCGACAATCTGTATAAAATGATGAAAAGACATTGTAGCGGTAAGAGTCATTCGGAAGCGGTATTTAAACAAAAACGTTTTGGAACTTTGCATGTAGAGGATGCCTTGGACCGCCAACTAAGGGACGATCATAGGAGGCATAATGAATTGGTTCGAAAAAATCGGGAAATTGTTAAAAGTTTACTTGATGTCCTTCTCGGGGCCACATGAACTTAGTATCAATGGTCATAATGAAGAGCATGCTAGTGTTAACCGTGGAAATTACGTAGGTTATTGCTACTTATTGCTTCCACTAAATATAAACCCACCACACGCCCCTGGTATACACGGAGTGCCACTAACAAATATCTCGAATGTTAATACACAAAAAAATGGTACGTTACTGTATCAGCCTTTGGATGATGTTAGCGCATCTAACACTTAACGGCCCCCGGACAACAAGTCTAATGCCCATTTCTCTTCTAAGGAAGCCTTAAATGTTAAGCATCCTTAAATCATGCTTATGTAGAATATTTAATTGCACCAACATTTAAGGAATACTCAAAGTCTCCTTAAACCTCCCTTTAGAAAGTGCTCGATTTTAGCGACTTAAACACGGCTTAACTGCCTTTTGCATTTAATTATCGCATCATTGTTATCTGGTGCTGTCTTTTTATCGTGATTACGGAAGGTTTCGATTTTTTGGATGATGATGTGGAAGTTGCCAATGTCGTGGCTTCTGGAGTATGGAATTCCTAGGCGTGTTTACTACAGGCCAAATTGCTTTGAGGAGCTAGATGAATGAAGCTTTTCCAAAACGTTTAGGCTTTACAAAAATACTGTGGCATCTATATCTTGGTTACATTCACTCATTTTTCTTTTTTTTCTAATATATATTCCAATGTACAAAAACGGTAAGTTTTAAGGTTAACTTCAATACTTCAAAGTTCAAACTCCAATCCAACCCAAGGAACCACGGAATTTAACAAGAAGAAATGGTGAACACGAACACAAAACACAAAATAGGCGTGACAGAACCAGCGTTGCCACAAGTATTTAACTAAGTAAGGTTCGATTGACGTCCGTGCAAACGATTGGAACTTTAAGGTCATCTTAAATGTTGAGGTTTCCTTTGTTAATCGTTCCTTAAGTGAAAGTTGGAGCAACTGGGCATTAGGGTCGTATTCATAGTCGATACTTAAAGGTCCCTTGAGTAAGGTTTTTTTGTGTTTCAACAGCTACTTGAGGGTCCCTTACGTAAGGCTCCCTTGAGTAATACTCAAATAACAAAATGTCAACATGACATTTCGTTGCAGTCAAGGCGATTTTGTAGGATAATTTTGGAGTACAGTCTTGCCAGTTTCTGTCACATCCGGAAAAATGTCCGCCACAAAACACGAAATACTGACACAAAACAAAAAGAGACAACAGAAAACATCAAAATACGTAGGCATATGCATAACAAATTGACTTATATTTGAAATATGACAACGTTGCAAAATTAATCCTGCCGTCTCATAGATGTTGTCTAGGAAACAAATACACAAGGAACAGCCACACTTGAGGGTCCCTTAGGTATCCCTTGAGTGTTACTTAAGGGAACCTTAAGTATTACTTAAGAGACGACTATGAATACGGCACCAAACAAACTGAGCAGAGTTACTGGCATCATGCGGTTGGCTGATTATAATGAAGGGTCTGGTACCATCGTTTCCCAAAACCTGTAACTGTTACCTGTTGTTTGAGCTTGTGATTCTTCTCCTTGAACATGGCCTCCCTATTCTCGTACTCCTCCCTAACATTCTTGCACTCCTGTCTCGCCTGCTCGGCCTCCATTCTCCTTTGGTCGATCTGCTCTCGGATAGAGTCATTTTCTTCCCGCAGGATATCCAACGCTTCCTCGTGCGTCCTTTGCAGCTTCTCGCACTCCAGTTTCAGGGTCAGCAATTGGTCTTCGTGCTGTTTGGTCACCGTCTGCACCAGCTTGTCTTTCTCAGCGTTGGCGTTGCGCTCTAGTTCGGCGCGTTTTGCCTCCACTGGAAAAGAAACATAAACTTATGAGCTTATAATAATAATAATATACAAGCAACAATTATTCTGGGAAAAAAGAGAAAAAAACGGTGCCATTGGGACTGGAACCTATGGCCTGCCGGGTCCTGGATGAGGGCAATACCATCTTGATCAACTCCACCGCGTTCGTGGGTGTCCTAAAGATACTGGCGAAGATCAACATGGTGACATTATCCTGAGTGCCTAGTTACATAGGAGTAGATGGGAATAAGAGGGGAGACAGGTGTGTCACGGAAGGTGCAGGACTCCCTCTCATCGGGCCAGAACCAGCTCGTGGTAGATCATTCAACATGATACGGACAGCTGTCACCAGTTGTGTGTCAAATGAGCACCGGAAGCTCTGGGACAAGCTGATGGGGAATGTTTAGTCTAAGAGGATGCTGAGCAAATGACTATGGCCGTTCAGTGCACACCTGCAAAACTTGGGGATCGATGTGGCAAACCCTTTATGCAAGAAGTGCAGTGAGGCTTGCTTACTTGAGTGACAGCACGAACTCCTATTTGAATGTAAGCCAGGAGGGAAGACAGAAGAGCACAGTCTAATGCAGCTCAAAGATTGCAAAGAACCTAGGACGTAACTCTGTCTGATCTCTTTGACCATGGGTGCACAATAAGTCTTAAGGCTGAGCGGAAACCATTAGGATAACTGAACCCTAACCCCTTCACTTCTAAACCAAATGCCACCACGTCAGAGTCGCGACAAAACTAAACTAAGCAAGTAGTCATATTACTCGGTAACTGGAAATAAAGTCCTTAAATTTCGAGATATGATTCTGCATCTCAAAATATTAGCAAACGTCCAAATGAAATTTGAAGTTTTCAATTATTCAAACTCGCATATGGTAGAGGCGGTAGATACTGATTTATGTACGAACATTTAGAGACTGAGATAACACTCGACAGGCTGGAGTACTTGACATTGATGTTCAAAATCTACCTTGTTTTTGTGTGGTATCGTCTGTCCGTATATTTACCAAGTCCATGAGTTCCATGACGTCCCTTGTCCACGCAACTGTGAAGTCTATATTTATGCTGACAACATTGCCCTTGTAGCTAAATTGTGGTCTGGTGACCTAGTCCACGACAGGCTGCAGGATACGGTGGAAGAAGTATTGGAGTGAGCGAAACCGAGGCTGATTAAAATTAACCATTCTTCGATACAGGCAATCAATCAATATATTTGTTGAGTATACAAATTACAAATAAATATTAGTCATAGTTCGCATTGTCAAAAAACGTCGCGGTGCCCCTGCTGAGTGGATGGCACTCGTATAACATGGGACAATTCTATCAAGTATCTCGGTGTCGAACTTGACAAAGGGATAATCTGGCGAAATCACACTGAGGCATTGAAAACCAAATTCCAAATTACGTTCCGGCAGCTGCACTAGCTGTAGTAGTACCAACTGTGTCTAAGCCCATTCTGTTCTAAAAGGTTTCTTCCCCCTCCTTTCACTTCTCTCTTCACTTATTTCTACGACGTTTCTGGTATCTAGTTTCTGGATTCTCAGACCTTAAAGACTTATGAACTGATACGATGGCACAAGAGCTAAGGTCCCATAGACCGCTCTGACATCTAAAAAGGACTTGACTTGAGCTCCCCGATTCTGCTTCCTCCCGCAAATTTGTTTGTGTTCCCCGATATTCAAGAATACCGCTTTTTACTATCACTAGGATAGCGGAGGGAGTGCACGTGAGGGAGCGGTTCCTGCGACTTTTTGTAGAAGTAAGACCAAAATTGTTACTTACGTTCTTGAATTTGTTGTCGGTGTTTTTCAATCACTTCTGCAATGTTATTCCGACATCTGATCCTCTCTTGTTCGATAATTTCAACCTGCTGAACCCTTTCCTCGGCTAGTGTTTCTTCCAGCTTCTGACACGCCAATCGGACTTCTTCGGCTTCTAATCTGTACTTCTGAACTTGGCGGCGAAGGCTTGGAACCTGGTAGGCTTCCACCTTAAACAAAACATTGTTAATATATTAGTTATTACTGTTATTACCTTTTTAGCCTGTTAGTTCAAAAAATATTCAGTCATAGGCAAGTAACGCACCAAAAAATAGTAGCATAATCGTTATGGCTAAAATATTTGAATTCGATTCTGTTTATGATGGCTTTCTTTAGTATGTCTGTTTGAGGGAGGGGTGTAGAAAGCACTACACCAACATTTTTTTAAGTATTATTTTTGATCATAACTGTATAACTGATATCGTAGAAACTTGTATTGAAATCAGGATACAGGAGCGTATCCAGGCCACAGTCTTAGGGGGGGGGGGGGGTAGCGGGGCATGAAGTTGTGTGTGCTTTCACCATTTTTTGTAATACCTTCGTGAAGGACGTTGCTGCAAGAGAAAAGGAAAATGTTAATAGTGTTAAAATAAAAAAGAAGATATAAACAGCAAGTGAAACTGTGCAGTATCAGGTATTTCAGGGAGATGAAATGAAAAATCTATTGATGCATTAATCAATTTTAATTTTACGGAATACAAATAGTATGAAATACGTATCATCCGTGAACAGTTTATTGGCACAGCATACAAAATTCAACGATCATGAACACTTAACAGCCAGGTACCCTAGTAGCCACAACACGTACTCCATTTTTTTTAATTAGTGTTTAAACTTTTCTAATCGGTGCAATTTTCAAAACAGGTAATTAATGAATTAGGTAAATTTTTGTGACAATCTACCACGTTGTATAGGACAGTCAACTGATTATGTAACAATGGGAATATATTAGATATGCATCACTGTAATAATGCAAAACAAACCCTTTTGTAATTTAGTTACTGCAAAAAATATATTTTTTTTCAGTGCGACAATTGCTTAAACAAATAAGTCGAATAAAAGTCAAAGTCAAAGTTGAATTGAGTTTCTTTTTTCGAAAATCTTGGGAGGGGTAATTACCCTATTACCCCCCCCCCTGTATACGCCTGTGTCAGGATATGTGCATGGTTAACACCGAGAATCCTTGGGAAGTATCGACTCAAATCGCCATTTTTTAGAATATTTGGTCTTCGCGCATTGTTTTAGCTTTCACCTCTTGCATACCAGAGGTGAAGAGTCTATTGTAAACGTTTAGTAATGGAAGAGTTAAGAGAATCAAAAATAATTGCTCCATTAGTTTTGGGAGCCAACCCATTAAAATATACAAACCCAACTCAATGCCTATATTTTTAAATGTTGTTTGATTGCAGCTACAAAACGAAGAACTTTTAAAACAAATGACGGTATTTAAGGTTCCAAAAAAATCCCTGGGCTCGTGACTATTTCAGATTTCAAATATAAATTATAACCTATTTTATTTTTATTGTGTACTGCAACAAACTCGTGGTTAAAGTCGGTAAAGTCGAGAACGCTATCAGTTTTGACGCCAATTAAATACAGATAGTATTGTGACTGAGAAAAAGTTGAAATATTCATGTTGCGCATCTTCGACGGTCTGTCGTCTGAGCCATCAATATAAAAAAACTGTTCTGATTTGAACAATATCTTTACAATAATATGTATATTCATGGCCGACTTTACTCACAGTGTAGAGTCGGCCATGGTATATTCGAAGCAAAGAAGTAAAAGATAGACTACTAAAACTCGGAAAGAATAGGTATGATTCAGCTAGCGTGGCAATCTACTGCTGTGACACTTCTAATTTTTTATAACATATATCGCAACTGTAAAGATACCCTCAAGCTTGATCACTTTCTTCTTTTTCTTTTAATTTCGGTGAATGAGAAACATCATAGATATTTATAGTATCAGTAGAACATAGAAATGGTATATTAATACAATAGATTTCAGAAAAATGGCTGGTAGATATTTTTACTAGCTGTTTTTGAAGCCATCAAGACTGGTACATACCATAAGGACAGTGCTGCCAAGCAAAAATTATATTATACAACTGAAACCCCAAGTTACGCTCTTCGCTGTATGGGTTTAAAACTAGGTTTGAGAGTTATACAGATCTTTTTCTATCCGAGAAATAAATACGCTGTTAGCTGACAAAATATCCACCGACTAAACTAAAGCACACATGTATTGCCTCAGCGTCGGTTTCAAGAAACACTATGTAAACGCCTGCTTCTAAGAATATTTGAACCTCATATGAAAAAAATTAACATTTTGTAAGAAATATCAAGTTATCAAAATTAACAAATTTAGTAAATTTCTTATGACTGCTGTGAAGTACGTATATCAAAATCCTACAGTCTAATATACGAAACAAATTAACAACTACGGAGGAATTATGGCGCACATCTATCTGGAATACGCATATGTTAGCAGAACCGATTGGGCGTGTAACTAACTCTAAAAGCTCTATAATATTGAATAACTAATTGTTGAAACATTGTAATCAATACAGCGTATTTGACAGATGGTTAGCCAAACTGCTTGGGCATATAGATAAATAAATCCATTTCGAGGATATCTACATTACTCTAACTGAAAAAAATGTAGTCAAGTTGATTGACTCAGTACTTCCCACATATTCCGATGATACCAGTTTTATTATGTTCTCACAGCGTGAAACTATAGTCTAGATGCCCCTGCAATCAAATCATCGCTCGCCCGACCGCAAAAAAGTGTTTTATTCTACTAGGTGCTTATTTCACAGGTCAATGGACAATCTATCATGAATACAACAAATTTTTCAGTTTCACAAACCCCCACCCCCAACAAAAAAAAAAAAATTAAAATTATCAGGAACCCTAAAACGAAGTTTTAGTTTTCTTATTATTGCCGCGCCGCCACTGAGATGATTTCTAAAAACCAGACTCGCTTTCCATACTCGTCGCGGTAATAACTCTGTGTCAAAATGTCAATTCAGTAGTTTCCACGTACACAATACAGAACGATCCAAAGTAATACTCGTATGCATTATGTATGCATCAGAAAGTTCAAGTCCAGCCTATTATGAGTACAACAAATTTTTCAGATTTACAACCCCCCAACCACCCTAATTTCACCCCCACCCCAAAAAAAGTAGAAAATGATCAGGAACCCCTAAAACGCCTAAAAACCAAGTTTGAGCTGTTTCCATATTTTTAGTTTTTTTAATATTACTGCGCCGCCACTGAGACGATTTCTAAAAATCAGACGCGTTTTCCATCCTCGCCAAAGTAGTAATACTGTGCCGAAATTTCGATTCAGTAATTTAAACATTATAAAATACAGTCCGATCTAAAGCAATACTCATATGTATACATCGGAAAATTCTCAAGTCCCTTGGTTCCTGTAATACACAAGGCAATGTTCGGATGGACCTAAAAAAGTGTATTATACCCCTAGGTCTTTCTCTCTCAGTAGACAGCCTATTATGAGTACAACAAATTTTTCAGCTTTACAACCCCCCACCCACCCCAATTTCACCCCTGCCCAAAAGAAGAAGAAAATGATCAGGAACCCCTAAAACGCCTAAAAACGAAGTTTGAGGCGTATTTGAAATTTTTCGTTTTTTGCTAATGACTCATGCACCGATTTCCAAAATCGTAGCAACATTACCTACTACGACCCTACACCATATCATTGCCCAAATTTCATCAAAATCTATGCAGCGGTTACTGAGATTAGGAGGCTAGAAAAACGCCGACAGACTGACCGACGGAAATGAGTGACGTGGATTTTCGTTATGTAGGCATAAAAAGAAACCCAAAAAGTATATTATCTCAAATTCGAAAATTTCCGCGATCACAATACTCCCCCTCACCTATCGGTGTGGGAAGTAAAAATCGTTCGCTACTCGCTGAACAAAATATTATTAAACGACATAATGAAGACGTTACACCACAATCTATTTTAGTAGAGACTAATGAATGTGACAAAAAGTATCTACTAATCACCGGTCTAAAGCAAACAGAAAGGACTCAAAAATAAGTCGCGACCCACTTACAGCGCTCTTTACTTTTTGCAGTTTCTTCTTGTTTCTCACCCACATTTCCTCGATCAATTTCATCACAAACACTTACAGAAACACATCAACACTCGCACTATTATAGAGTACAGTCCGTCTCCCGATGCGACAACAATACGAATGAATGCAGTATGCAGTCCGTACTGCACAAGCACAACTACCTGGAATAACTCATAACACGCCGTTGATGGCTCTTTATATCGTCCAGAAATAACATTAGGATTTGAATGGGCCTGGTTTGGGAAAGGTTAAAAATAGGGATTAAATCGGGATTGGGCTTCGAAGGATATTTTAATGAATGCCAGGTGTAATTAGGGGTCTTAATCTCTGTGACAAACAAATAAGCCTTTGACCGGTTGTAAACAAAAGTAGATGAATGAGCGATTGCCTTCCTATTTCTGGACTTCTAGTATCTGGAATATTTCTCTGCAATATTTTAAGTACCCATTCATGAGAACTTTGTCATTAAGCAATACACTGAAAAACTGGAGCACTCAAATATATTCATACATAACTTGATGAAATAACTATAGCGTAATTACTGAATACTGCTTAAAAGAGAAACGCCGAGATACATCAGAAAATTTGTCAAAGGGGACAACTTTTTAACCAAAAACTACTCCCTCCCCTTGTACTCTATACCCCCTAAGGTCATCCACTCAGAAATTTTAAATAACAAGGGTTATCGAATAACAGCGTGTTTAAAGTACTTTCTCTTGAGATTTGGTTTTTTAAAATCGATCGATTCGTTTTCGAGAAAATTAGAAAATTTTTCATGTATCTTAATTTGGTCAGATAGAAAACAAAAACACATAAAACATTTTTTATATCAATAAGTGGTGTTCAAAATGTTACCCGTTATTGGCCAAACAATTTTTACGGTTCTACTGTTAAATTTTCATACATTGTATCAATTTATGAGTTATTAAAAGCCTTTGTCAGGCATGTGACATGTGATACGATAGATTGATTGAATATGTGAGATAGATGTAATAAAATGTCCACAGTATTTTAAAAACCCACTTGAATCGACCAACTACTAATGCAATCTAAAAAACTGAACTCCAAGTGAAGTTTTCATCTATTCCAACCTCAGAGTAACAACTGAACATAGAGGTAGTAAACAACTAATTCTAATAGGCCAACATCTTTTCTTACGTTGTCATATTGACCACCAGATACGGCAATCATAATTGTTTACTATAGTCTTAATTGTATAGTATCCAGAAATATTCCATTCTACGTTAAAAAAGACGGTATTTTGGTGGTTCAGAAATGATTACAGCAAAATCAATAGACATGTTGACCTCTACTGCGTTACTGCATGTTTCTTCATCATTAACGCAAATTCTGTCTTACACAAAATTTGAGGAGTTGGCAACGCCTATGAAATTTTCCTGCGATTTGTTTACGGTAACCTCCGACTGTCAAACGTTTGTTTTGTTTGTGCGTCTTTTATGCTTGGTCAGTAAAATCGAATTCGCTATTTGTTGGTAACTGTAGTGAAGCTTTACGGACTTGCTGTACTATATTCGAGTGTAGTTTAACAGTTTTTCGAGATGGGACAGTGCAGAGCAGTGTTTGTAACATGGGTTGCATTGGAAGTATTTTCAGGTTAGTTGGCAATGTTTGGGTCTGAAGTGTCAAAAGATGATGGCTTTGAGCACGCCATGTTGAAGTGGTTTGTTTACTACCTCTATATTCAGTTGTTACTCTGAGATTCCAACAAACGAACCCAGGATTCCATAAAGACAATAACAAATATAAATGAAAAAATAATACACCTTGAAAATCTTAAGTATGTGTGTGCAACGTGAAACGATAGGTCTGTTCGCACAGAGAATCACAAACCAGTCAGTATCCGCCATTGCAGTTGCCAAACTATTTCTGACTAGTATTGGCCAATGAAATTGACGCTGACTAGTTTGTGATTGCTCTGCGAACAGCCCTCATATTCAATACTCTAATTCTGCGATTTATTTTTGAAGGCTAAAAAATAGCTATACAAAAACATTTGCGAAATCGGAGAGAATGAAATAAAATTCGATGATAGCCTGAGAGCTTATTTCCCTATTTTTCCAAATTACATAAGGTCTACAGTAGAAAAAAAAAACTAAAACAGGATTTCATACCACAAAAAAAGTTTGCATTGATTATTATCTTTCAAATCAATTGAAAACCCCTTTTTGTCTACAGTCATCAATGGCCAGTCAAATCTATTCAGTCATTTTTTTTGAATAGTCGTATTGGCATAAAAAATTTTACCATGATTATATGTACATACAGATGTATATTTCAGACTCATCCGAACATGCGCTCATTGATCTTCATTAGAAAAAAGTTTCAACAAACAACCAACGGATTTGAAGAAATTTAGGAATATTCGAAGCTTCTGGTCGCATTTCAAAAAAAAAATCTAGTTTTCTGTGCCTTTTGTATGCCGACTATTATGAGACGGCGAATAACAAGTGTTGGGCACATATGAAAAAAAAGAAGAAATGGCAGAGGGGCAGAAAATTAATACATGTTACAGAAAATGAGAAAATATACCCGTTATGTAGCACCTAACAGAAGATTTTGCTCTGAAAGTATTTATTATAAATATGATATTTTACGAAAACTATTGAAGCTCATTAGCCTGTAGTATCCCTTTAAAATATTCAAAAGTAAAGTTATTACCTGAGTAGGTACAAAGATTATATCATAAACAGTCATCCTAATGATTCCATATTGATTCTGCTATCAGTTTGTTGGTAAAACCAATTCTCTTTGGACTGATAAAATGGTATGTATTTTAATGAAGAATTGAAAGCGATAATAACCTATTACCTGTACTAAGAACCTTATCCAGGTAGGTACGAGAAAATTGCGAAACCCTATCTTACAAGTGCAAATTGTATTCAACATTTCAAAAGGTTTGTTTCAGACTTCTATTGCATATAAAATTTTGAGTAGAACAGAGCAGTGCAGGAGATAGTAGCTCAATTGAAACGTTGTACTCAAATACGATACGAGGGTTGCTCTATATCTCTGTCAATCCACCAGTACGCAGACAGCTGTTTCACGCTTATTAGCGATCATCAGTGCGCCATAGGTCGATTGACGGAGACAGAGAGCATCAGAATTTTCATGTCTAGCAGACATGTGAAGCTCAAAATTGTATAGACAAGTGAAGTCAAAAAAGAAGAAGTTTGTTCGACGATTTGAGTTAGAATTAGAGCTCAACAACGCTGTGATAGGTAACCACTAACAGTAGCGTGCCAAGGTCTTCAGGGGCCCCCCGCAATTTTTTTCGTGGGGCCCCCTCTACATAAAAAAATATACTGTCTATACTGCGTGAAAACGAACTTACTGTCTAAAGTGATATTTCAAATCGGTATATAGATTGGAAAAAATTGGTGTGACCTCAACTTTGTATTTATTTTTTTTTCTTTCGAATTTTTGAAGAATAAGAATTCATAGACCTTACGTGAAATATGACATCCATTAATGGAACAGATACGCGTCGTGTCAATGTAACGTTGCCACTTTTGGAGTCTATGTTCGACAACGTTGTCGTGTTGTCAAATTTCTGCCATAAAATAGGTACTAATAAGGCATAAGATATTTAATTAGATTATGGAAAATTATGAGGTATAGACATATTCCGACGCAATAAAATAAGTACAAGTATTATAGTTATTAGTATATAAAAAGCTTGACGAGGTAGTTGAGACTGAGCGGGGCCCCTCGGATGCCCGGGGCCCCCCCGCACCGCGGGCCCTGCGGGTCCTTTCGGCACGCCACTGACCACTAAAGATATTGTGAAAAAATGGTTTCTCAGAAGTTTAAGACAAAGAGAGAAAGCGGTGGAATAAGTGTATCAAAGAAATTGGAGAGTACTTTGGAGGATAGCAGTTGAAGATTTTTAAATAAATATTAGATTGTTATACTATAGCACAGGGTCGTGCGCATGATTTGCTCATGGAGGGGGTTCAACAACAATTTTTATTGAATATATCATTGATGATTATTAGTCATTTCTATAATTTTGATTCATTATGCTCTTTCAAGCGTAATTCGTCGTCGCACGATATTGAATCAACGTTAGGCTCAAGATTTCGATGGATATGGAAAGAAGCCAGCCCATGTAGGCGGTCTTCTTTCAAATATGCTTTTAAGCAACGTAAAGTAGAAAACCATCATTCATTTGCTGGTGTTGAAACAGGCAAAACAGCCATGATGCATAATACTAATGAACATTTGAAAATGCATCCAGATCACAAATATCAAAAGCCTCTAGCGAATTTCCAATTTCCCGCTCCCTTTTCTCCAGAGCTGGATCTCACTTGTCCATATTTCAAGAAACGGATTAGGTAAATTGACAAACATCTTTTAAACAATTCAGCAGAATGTTTTTCATTAAACTTCTGTACTTTTGCACGAAAAAGACAAGAAAAATTCGACAAATTACCCCGATGATTAAGGCCCATTTCGCACCAAATCAATCAGCAATAGTCAAGTCTAGTCAAGTCGCATTCAATCAAGTCACCGAAATAAATTGCTTTCACATGAAGTAAGTCATGCAAACGAAATCGACGACCAGTCAGTTCAACGTTTTGTGACCAGACTACCGTACCTAGTTGAAATGTAGGAGTTTCTTCAAGCAATGATTTTACGCCGATTACAACAAAGGAGAAAAATGAGGCAAAAAAAGAAACGATTGTGGATTCATCCCATTAACAGAAGAAGGCTACGTTTTGGATCATTTAATCACTTGTTTCCTGATTTATTGGCCGACCGACCCAAGAAAATTTTACAATTACTTTAGAATGAGTGCAGATTTATTTTTTAAGTTATTGAGTCTTATAGCTGCTGATATAACAAAACAAAATACAAAATACCGAGAAGCTATTACACCGGAAGAAAGATTTCTCAAAAGACTTGTCAGGACTGGCATAAATATTCGATCGGCTGAGTCAGAGACAGTTCGATCACGTCGGGACGGGACTGGCACGGACGTGACTCGGTCAGTCTGAAAGCAATTTTTCATATAATGCGTAATTTCAATATAAGTTCTAGTCAGTTGAATCTGGGAGCGTCTGACGTGACTAGACTTGACTGTAGCCGACTGATTTGGTGCGAAATGGGCCTAAGAAAACGGTCCTGTTAATGCGTGACGAACAGATCCAGGAATGGAATGAAGATTCTGATTGTAAAGTAATCTCATTGATAAATGTGTTAATCAATGGTTTCAGCAACAATATTGCAGCGCTGAGTTTATTTCCGAGCAAGCCTTACTTTTTGAAGCTTTATGTCGCACTTTTCACAAAGTCAAAGTTACTTCTTGAAGTATTCCGCCGAAATTCTACGTCGCTCTTTCTCTTTTAAGCATAAATACATTTTTGCAGCATCGGTCAACTCAACTGCTTTTGATAAATCTACAGGGGCTGCAAGAAAGCTTTATACAGGGTTATTGGTAATTTGTTACAGATATTTGGGGTGGCGACAGTAGACGTGATTTGAACTGAATTGAATTTTAGAGATTTTCGTTGAAATGCTGACCTCCATTATCAGATTTTGGAACTTTTGGTACTTATTAGTCCTTAGGAAATATGGTACTAACATTATTATCGACTAAGAGAAAGTGGTCATATATCAAACACTTTGTGGGATAGTGTCAAAATCAGCATGTGTTGAAAAGTGACTTGAACAAGCGTTACAAAAAAAAAAAATTATGTTGAAGAGTCACCACATGCCCATCTTTCTCTAGAGTCTAGAGTTATCCATTGGTACCATAAACTTGTTGTAAATGTGATAAACACAGGCATTAAGATTGCATTTAAGCTCTAAAACTATAGCGAATCTCCGATAGTACAAAGTTTCCAAAGACCGTTTGACGAAAACTTGTCATTGGATTTCTAATTTTTGTTATGGTTATTTGAATACTATTACATCATCAAAAGTGATCGGTTAACTAAAACTTCGGTATGGGGTAAGCCACCTTTCAACACATGCCGATTTTGACACTATCCCGCAAAGTGTTTAATACATGACCACTTTCTTTTAAGCTCTAATGACGTAATAGCATATTTTCTAAGAACTAATTCAAAAATTTCCAAAATTCGACAATAAAATTCTGTTTTATTAGGATTTTTGTTTGGAGGTCTGCATTTCAATGAAAATTTCTAAAATTCAATTTATCACGGAAACTATTATAGAAAATGGACATAGTGTTACACGTTCAATTTTATAGCTTACCACTTATACTATCACCTCCCCAAATATCTGTATCGAATTACTAATAACCCTGTATATAGGTTTGGAATGTTTAGATTGTTAATAAGGCTTTTTGGGTTTCTATCTATTTATATTTTTTATGTTGATTTTCTTGTTGTATCAGATCTGTTATTTACATATTTTATTTTAGAAACTTGTAACTGAAAAAGAAAAAAAATTCATCTATTCAATTGGGGGGGAGGGGGTCTTGAACCCACATATCCCCCCGGTGCATACGTGCCTGCTATATCTGCATCTGCACTTTTCCATTAAACAGACAAAATAATAACAAAGCAAACTCCTGTCGAGGAAAACAAAACTGCAACCATTCGCAAACTTTTTGAAGACTTTTTGTTTTGCAACAATTCGAGTTTAGTTTTTCGGGTCCCGCTCGGGGCTGTACATCAAAAAGTTTTGACATGTTTTGAAACTCGAGTCTGTTTGATGGAAGTGGTTGCGTTGTATTTTTTGAGAGTTTTAGACTCATATTTTGTTTTGCATATAAGTAAATTAAGCTTCGGTAACTGTCCCCAATGGCAAAAATGAGAATATGATTGCCAATCGATCTTCTATAGAAATTGAATCTATAATGTTTGGACTATTTTTTTATTTTTTTTTTTGTTAATCACTATTATTAGCTCTTCAAATTTCGAGAAAGATAATTCCAAAAAATTATAAAATGAGAAACGTAGCTTTCCAGCCAGTCCCATGCCATCATTTTGGAAATCATTCATTCGAACTCGAACATAATATAGTCCGCTTGATGGAAACAAGAATTTTAAGTTTGTTTCAGTTTTGTTTTTGTTTTTCAGGTCTTAGAAAACTCAAACAAAACATAAATTCAACTATCCGTTTAGTGGAAAACCGGCATAAGACATCCTCATAACTGTTATTTTTTCAAGAACCCATGTTCCTTAGTAGAATTAAAACCTAACTTACATTCAACATAAGAAAACACAAACAAAATATAAACCCAACCGTCCGTTTAGTGGCAAACCAGCATAAGCCGTCCTCATAACTGTCATTTTTTCAAGAACCCATGTTTCTTAGTAGAATTAAAACCTAACTTACATTGAACACAAGAAAACACAAACAAAATATAAACCCAACCGTCTGTTTAGTGGAAAACCAGCATAAGCCATCCTCGTAACTGTTATTTTTTCAAGAACCCATGTTCTTTAGTAGAATTAAAACCTAAATAACATTGAACACAAGAAAACACAAACAAAATATAAACCCAACCGTCCGTTTAGTGGCAAACCAGCATAAGCCATCCTCATAACTAAGGTGACCATTCGTCCCGGATTTTGCGGGATTGTCCCGTTTTCAGACGAGCCATCCCGCATTTACACCGTCCCGGAAAATGTCCCGGATTTTATATATTTCTTTTTTGTATATGTTTTTTAATTTATAAAACAATTTCATCCCCACTCCACGGCTGACACAGCGGAAGATGGAAACACAACCGCCGACGCGTCATTTTGACCATTTTGACGTCACATAACCCAAAGTGATAAATTTTGACATCTGACGTCACAATAACGCGTCGGTGGCGGTGTTTCTATGTTTAGCTGTGACGTCACACAAGCAGTGTCTGGGCTAGATCTTTCTACGCGCCGCGCCGTCCCGCATTGGCGTCAGAAAAAAATGGTCACTTTACTCATAACTGTTATTTTTTCAAGAACCTATGTTCCTAGTAAAATTAAAACCTAACTTACATTGAACACAAGATGTTGAACGAGGACAGCTAGAGCCTCAGCTATGGGCGGCGCCGGTGTGGGCGGAGCCCGAGCAAGTTTGCTGGCCGATTGCTGATTCTGCTGACGTTGCTGAGGCTGCGGTTGCTGTTGCTGTTGCTGAGGGGGCCGGACGGCGTTCGGTGACGTACGGCCCCCTTTCGCTGTGCCCCTGCTGCACTCTGCAACAACAAAAAAACATCGGTTGTAGTTGAATGATCGCAAAAAATTATAATAATAAACTACTTTATTGCACACACAATGCGTACAAGGGGCGAGGTTTAGCTCATGCTACTCTTCCACCTAAACCAATAAATTAATATTTTATGAATAAGCACAACCTAAACTAAAAACATTGGAAGGTGTAGATCTCAAAAAACAGAACCAAAATTCAAAACATGGTTGAAATGTCAATTTACAAATTGTATATATCAAAAAGGTACATAACTCCTCCTCTTTGTGAGTGGGTATATCCAAATAGAATAGACAAAAGCAATAGTATAACAGAAGAATATACAGGGTGTTCTATGACGAGTGGAAGATACTTCAGGAGAAGACTGTACCTCCAACCTCAGAGTTTTCCAACAAAAAAGGTCATATAAGGTAGGGTCCGATTTTCAACTGTTTCAGAGATATTTAATTTTTATTTATTTTCTGATTTTCAACACCTCAGCGCGTACTTGCTTAATTTATGGCCCACACGGTGAAAGAGCATCGCATTTCCTAAAAGAAGGTGCTTTTATAATACTGTAGCGTTGGCTGATAATAGGATTACGAGAGTTTAAAGTGACGAATAATTTTTTCCCATGGTTTGTTGCTGATGCTTTGCGTGAATATAATTATGTGTTATTATGTGTTATAATTAAATCCAAATAACACGACAAAATATCTGCGAACAAAATTTTACAGTGCGGCTTTTTAGGACAAAATAATTTTTTTGTATTTTGCTGAAATTTTGGCTTTAAACGGGCATACATTCGCAAAAATTGTCAAGCACAAACTATTAGAAGCAGTTATTCGTCACTTCAAACTCTTGTAGTATGATACTCAGATGACGCTACAGTCATATGAAAGTACCCTTTGATGACAAATTGTATGCTTTAGCACACTCCGAAGTATTTTCCACTCGTCATAGAAATACCCTGTTACTGGTAATTCGATACAGATATTTGGGGAGGTGATAGTAGATGTGGTAAACTATCAAATTGACCGCATAAAATCATCTCAGATCAGAGCCAATAACAATTATTAAAAAAAACATCATGTCCAATTCCTAATAGTTTCCGACATAAGATAATCAAATTTTAGAGATTTTCACTAAAATGCAGACCTCTAAACGAAAACCCTAATAAAACAGGTATTTATTGTCGGATTTTGGAATTTTTGGTATAAGTCCTTAGGAAATATGATATTATGTCATTATAGCCCAAAGAAGTAATCATGTAACAATCACTTCACGAGATAGTCTCAGCATCAACATGTGTTGGAAAGAAAAAGAAAAAGAAACTTGTAAATGTAGTAAACACAGGCAATCATGATTAGTCATAAAAAGTGATCAGTTAATTAAAACCTTGGTACAGGGTCTCAAAATTGTATAATTTTAGAAGAAAACTTTAAATTGTAATTTAAAATCGATTCGTCCCAAAAAGTCACCGGCGATTGTAAATTGCAGCGATGGTCAAGTATTCTTAATCCGGGATATGAAAATTGCAGCGGCTGGTTATTTTTCTATTTCAGGTAAACATGTAAATTGCAGCGGACGACCTTCTGTTAGGGATAGGAGTTTTTATAACAGCCATCCATCATTGTTTATTTTTGAGGGTCTTTGATAAATACTCAGACAGACACATACATTAAAATGAATAGTGTCAGAATAAAGCACACTCCAAATGCAACACCCAACTAAAAAGAAGCAAGATTTTTTGAATCTTAGAATACCTAGGTTTATTACTCAATGAAAATAGGATAAGTGGATTAGAATACATAAAAAGTGTATGTCATTTTTATGGTGAGAACCTTAGTTAGTAATTATGGTTTTTTTGTATATACTGATCTAAGACGATTTACGGACATGTTTGAACATAGTTTTATGTATTATTAACAATTAACAATTTAGAAAAGTATAATTTTCTTTCAATGTCAATAGTTTTTGTTTTATTATTAACTGCTCTAACAAAAGAAGGATTTATTACTTTCAGCCTAAAAAAACCCGCGCATTGGGTATATTATCACCTTCCGAAAATTGCAAAAAAGTATCAAATTTGTCAGAATAGTTGTTGATATTGTCGAAATTGCCTAAAATAATGGAAATATGTATCAAGAAATTAACTTTTCTAGTTAAGTTCCAGTTATTTAAGTAGAGAATTGCAAAATCTCTATAACAATAAGTGCGAATAAAATTTTGGGTTTGTAATTTAAAAGTCATTGTGATGTCATATAGTTTTCAAGATCACTAACAGAAGTAGGTAAGTAAATGCCACCAAATTGTTGCTTTAGATAAAAATTAATTTGACCTGTCACATAATATTATTTTTATATAATATTTTGCTATACAAATCCAAATTAATTTTTAGAATACCTCCAAACAGGTAGACTACGCCGATAAGGGACCCTCGCTGCAATTTTCAACATCTTTTATGGTCACCTTTGAGATTTATAGGATTATACCCTAACCGCGGCTGCAATTTGTATGCGCCCAGTCACTCGTCATAAAGTATCTTGGCTCCGCAGATTTTCACTTATGTACAAATGAGAGGTCGTAAATCATCCATAACGAAGTAGGTCTAAAATTAAGCATGATATCTCTAGTGAACACATAATATAGATCTATCATGAATGTACGAGTACGTAAGCCAAAGCTGAAAATGTAGACAATCTGAAATTCAATTTTATTCGAAAAGTATTAGAAATTGGACATGATATTGTCAATTTATTAGTTTACTACCTCTACTACCACATCCCCAAATTAATCTATCGAATTACTAATCACAATCACCCTTTTGGTGGAATAGGCCTGTAGGGAAGACAACCCACCGAGAGCTCTACCTCAAGGCTGTTGTAGAAATGCGCTCAAAGCACAGAATGCACAGGTATTATCGTGTGACCACTGAAATTTCCTTATAAATGTATCATTCAATGTGGACCTTGTAGACCAATTTTAATTACATATATTTTTTTCTCATACAAATCCTTCTATAGAGCAACAGACGGTTCTGGCATAATTTTGCTCTTCGAACTGAGAACTATTATCTTCCAAGGTCATTAAAATTTATGAGCGTTGAGTTATAAATACGTGAAGACCTTATTAGAAACATTATAAAAAACAATATTTTCGAGTCGAAGTTACGATTTATGAGAAAAACTCCCAAAATCGGTTGGGTGGTGGTTCTTTGAGCAAAGGGAATGAGGTTACTACCGGGAAGTTGGAGCTCTTCGGATTCCTACTGGGAGTTCAGAACCAAAACTTTGAAACTGTATAGCACAGGAAAATAAGAAAAGAATTTCATTTCAGGTCTGACTGCTGGAAGCCAAACGTGCCAGGTACCCATACTTCATTAACGGTTTGGTCTGTCGGAAAAACTACTCTAAAACCCAGCACAGACTGGGAATACCCCGCGCTACTCCACGGCTACCTGTCTCTACATTAAAGATTAAAAAGGTCATCGTAGTGGAATCATCAATCTCATTTAAATATAAATTTTCAATTAGGCTTGTGGCAAGAAGGCAATCCCAAGAAAACGTGTTAATGGCAGATGCCATTAATAAATTATCCATTTCAAGGTAAATCTCATCCAAATATTGGGCTTTACAGTACTTAACCTTATTAAGTTTAATAAGCAAAAGTATTAAGACAAATGCTGCAACTTTGGGTTGTACAATATACACAAATTACTCAATTTCAGAAAACGCCAGTGACGTCACACAATTGATGACGTATCGGCGCAGGGTAGTAAACTTCAGAGGGTTTTGTTTATCGCGAGAAATTGCGGCATCCATCGCGCAGAGAGCTGTCTCGTATCTAAATATACATGCTAAACGTAATGCACATCCCCAGTCGAGATGTTTATAGAAAACGAAACGATCCAAATAGCTCTTGTAAATTTTGTAACGATAATGATCTCTTCATAAATATAGACAAATGCTGTTTCATCAGGTTCTCACGAAACTCTAACATTATCAATTCTGATTATAAGCCTAATGACACTTACTTAAAGCAGACTAATGTAGTCAAGGACCTGGGGGACCCACGTGGCTGCGTGGTGAACAGCGTCTGCCTTCGATAGTGGGGCAGCAGCAGCCTTGTGCGCGATTAGCGCTTGGTTGGGTGACCGAATTGCACCAGCGAGACTGAACAGTTTGGACTGGCTGTCGGTGTCGCCCACACGAGCGCTGATCGGAGCATCTTACGCGGCCGGCACTTTGGATGATCGACCGGAAGGCCCGGACGGGGGACCCCCGTCGGACCGTCCGGGATGATTCCAACGGTGCTGGCCGTCCACCGTTCCCCCTCTGGGAGGTCATAGCACAATAAGCCTTAAGTGCTGATGGCTTCCAGAGGAAAAAAAAGGACCTGGGTCTTCTTTCACAAGAAACTATCTTTCCAATATCATATTAATACCATGGTAAGCCAGTCGAATAAGATGCTGGGATTAATAAACAGAACCTGTAGGGAATTCAAAAATCCGAAAGCTTTGATCACTCTTTATCATGCTTTCGTTTCAAGTAAATTATCTTTTGCCTCAGTGATCTGGAACCCTCAATATGTCACTTATGTAAAGAGAATTGAAGGTGTACAAAATAAATTTTTAAAGTCGTTGAGCTACAAAATTGGAACACCGGTAGTAAATAGTGACTATGGGTCTATCCGAAAAAAAATCAATGTAATGACTGTAGAGTCCAGGAGACTAATATATGACTTATGTGCTGCTCATAAAATTATAAATAAATTTGATTGCCCTTACTTACTATCTAAAATAGGATTTAATGTCCCTGATAGGAACTTTAGGCATAGGTCATTCTTTAAGGTGCCCTATTGTAGGACGAATCTAGGTCTAAACTCTCCACTTGTGCGCATCCGACTTTTAAAAGCTATTTGAAACAGCGCTTAATATAAAGACTGTAATGCCTAAATTGCTTAGAATGTCTAATTAGCTTTATAATATTTTAGTACTGTTAATAATAATTATTATTAACTTAATAGTTTATTCAGTACTCCAAACGTATCATACTTACAATTCTGCCCTTTATTTCTTAACTATAAATTTCTCACTACGTCTCTACAAAGTGCCGTAGGTCTTGCAACCTACCATATTATTGAAGTTTAGATCATTGCTATTTTATATTTTTTTTCTGTTGATGTACATTTGTATACCCTCTATAGCCTTAGTGTTGTATTATCCATAAATTTTATTGTTATTGTAAATAGCGGGTGCTACTATGGAATTTAGATCTGTTGCACCCTTAATGTAGCAAAATAAAATAAATAAGCACTTTCAAATTTCGATTGTTCAATTTAATTCTATGGATTATGTCGATGATTTCTGGCGTAAAAATTTCTTTTTGCCGACCTGAATATTCAGCGTCACTTGAATGTAATGCTTGACCAGCACACGAAATTAATTCACTTTTTTAATGTTTGTGATTTGTGATACTTATGGGTGATTTCAATTCTCCACACTTTGTACTTGGCAATTGTCAGGATAGGAGGACAAATGCTATAAGGAATTTCCTCAGTACACTCAACTTACAACAGTATAATAATGTTGTAAATGAATCTGGCCGTTTACTTGATTTAGTTATCTCTAACCTAAGTTGTCAAGTCTTAAGAGATAACATTCCTTTGGTACCAGAAGATAGACAATACCATCCAGCACTAAACATATCTTTTGAAGGTATTGCTCCCGTTAATGCTTTTCCGCATACTCTCAATTCAAATGCTTATAATTTCAGGAAAGCAAATTTTAGTTTATTGTATGATGCTCTATTTCTGGCGGACTGGTCTTTTCTTGATGACTTTGTTGATGTCAATCAAGCAGTAGAGGCACTTTACAGGTTCATTTACAACATAATTGATCTATATGTTCCCAAATACAGAATATTTAGCCACAAGTATCCACCATGGTTTACAAGTGAGATTATAAAACTTGTTAAGAGAAAAGCTAAAGCTCTTAAAAGATTCAAAAGATATGGTCTGGATTTCTCATTGAATGAATTTAAAAATTTAAGGTCTATAATAAAATCAAAAATTGCGCAAGCTTATAATGAATATATCAATAGAGTTCAAACATCTATTACTCAACATCCCCAATACTTCTGGACGTTTGTGCATTCAAGAAATCAATCTTCCAGAATACCAAGTACAATGAAGCTGAATAACAACATTTTAAAGTCTGCGAATGGTATTGTTGATGGTTTTGCTAAATTTTTCAATAGTGTATTTATTGAAACCTCTGACAATGCCAACATTGAGTATATATCCGAATCTACATGTCAGCTGAATGTTAACTTCAACAAGATTATGGAGCAAGAAATTTTGGTTGCTAGTAAGAAGCTAAAAAATAAGCATACCTCCGGGCCAGATAAAATACCATCATTTGTTGTGAAAGATTGTATCCAAGTTTTTTGCATCCCTTTGTCAAAAATATTTAACCTCGCAGTTGATACCAACACTTTTCCGGATAGTTGGAAACAGTCTAAAGTATGCCCCATATTCAAGTCTGGTGATATGACTGATATACAAAATTATCGACCAATTTCTATACTTTCAAACTTTGCCAAATTATTTGAAATAGTTTTGTACAACCGAATATACCCTAATATTTGTGGTATGCTGACGCCGTATCAACATGGGTTTATTTCGAATCGTTCCACAGTAACCAATTTGACAATACTCACGCAGTGTATCTCTGAGCACATTGATAAACGAGAACAAATTGATGTTATATATACCGATTTTGTAAAAGCGTTCGATAAAATAGACCATGGAATACTGATACAGAAATTGTCTCTGTTTGGCTTGCACTCTTCTGCATTAAAGCTAATTTCAAGTTATTTGTGTAATAGACAGCAACAGGTCACGTACAATGGTTATGAGTCGTTTTTGTATACTGCTAAGTCTGGTGTACCTCAAGGCTCCAACTTAGGTCCTTTGTTGTTCATTATGTTCATAAATGATATTACTCAGTTCGTACAATGTGATAAGCTTCTCTTTGCAGATGACTTTAAGCTCTACTCTAGAATTAGTTCAACTGATGACTGTGCAATACTACAGCGTGATATTGATTGTATTAATAATTGGTGCATTTTAAACAAACTGTATCTAAATCCTGCTAAGTGTAAGGTATTAAGCTTCACCAGGCGGAAGAACGTCATATCTTATGACTATAGAGTTGGAACCACATTGTTAACAAGACCTGAGACGATAATGGATTTGGGAGTAGTGTTTGACTCAAAGTTAGCATTTGATGTTCATATAAACGTAAAAGTTAACGAAGCATTGAAGGCATACGGTTTTATAGTTCGCAACTGCAAGCGTTTTACTAACACGAAGGTACTGTTCACTTTGTATTATGCATATGTTCGATCGAAGTTGGAGTATGCATCTGTGGTGTGGTATCCATTCTATGAGTGTCATAAGCGTTCAATTGAGAGAGTGCAGAGGAAATTTCTCAAGTATGTATGCTACAAAATTGATGGCATATATCCACAACAAGGTTTTTCCCATAGCATCCTGTTATCTAGGTTTAATGTACAGTCTTTGGATTTAAGGAGGAAATGTGCAACAATTATATTCTTGTACAAGGTACTGCACAATATGATTGACGCTATTGATATATTACCACAGTTAAATTTTCATACACCATCATTGAGGACTCGTACTACCAGAACTTTTTACTGTGATAGAGCGCTGACCAATTTGTACCTCAAGTCTCCATTTTTTGTTATGTGTAACAATTTTAATTTAATCTGCAATTTTTGTGATATAAATGCTGATAGCTTGGGGCATATCCTGGATGTAGCCAAACAGTATTTGCAGGATTGTTAAATTAAATTTGTCAACTATTTTTTTACTTTTATCTCGCTTGTACTAATAATAGTTCTTATTTTTACTTTTCCTAAGCGATTGGTTACGGCTACTGTAGCAGTGACTTTTTTTTAGTTGTTTTGCTTTGTTTTTTGCCTCTTTTTGTCTAGTATATACTTTTCGATAGAATTTATGTTATTCTCACATTATCATATTTTTTATATATATAATATTATTATACTCAAATTGTTGTCCTGTAAATGGTTGTAAAGCTGTTGGGCAATAAATGCTGTTATTATTATTATTATTATTATTATTGTGAAACTTTTTTTTAATCCAAACGATGGAGATTGTCAGCAGGTATAAATTCCACCTGACAGTTTGAAATTACAAGTGTCGAGTTGGAAAATTTACTTGACCGTTTTGAATTATCACTTGACGCTTTAGAAGCTACAGCTGGAAAAGGTGTAGTCGACGCGTTTAAGGTAAATAGATAGGGCGAAGAGGGCCTAGAGAATGGCTTACTAGATGTCCTGATTTGACGTCATTAGACTTTTTTCTATGGGGCCATTTAAAATCTTCGTTTACTGTGAGCAGAGAGTTTGAATGACCTTCGTCAGAAATTTGAACATCGCCTATATCATTGTTTGGCCCATAAAGGACAACACTTTGAACACTCTTATTGCAATAAAGATCGATATATTCTTGTTTGTGCTTTCTATCTGAAATAATTAAGATTTTTCTAATTTTATCTGAAACAAGGATATCGACATACCTTTTAAACAAGCTACTACTTGATACCCCTTGTCATTTTGAATTTTTAAGAGGACGACCCTGAGGGCTAGAGGGTAGAAGGGTGGAAGTAGTTTTTGGTTGAAAAGTTGTCCCGATTGACAAATCTTTTGTCTTAGTTGTTTTGGGTAAAACCCTGGTGAAAAGTTTTCAAAATGAACACCCTGTACAACAATGTTATTAAGGCACCGCCCCCATGGCCACCGAGCTTTATAAAATACCGCCGTTCTAGCAATTCGTTCGTGATCTAATTAAAAAGAGGACTAAATGAAGGATCAGCCCGAGAAATAATTATAGAAACGGTGGCCGCCATAACGGAAATCCTGATGATGAGAGCGTCTCGCGGACGCCGGAAGAAGCGTGGACTGCCAGCCAATAAATACGTTAGAAACTAAGGAGAAAGAGCGTCGGACTGCGAAAATAATTAAGATAACAAACCTAACAAACGCGAGCGGTCTGCCGAAAAGTCGACGTTTGTACAAACACAGATGCGATGGTGGTGGTGCCGAAAGCACTAAAGGCTATTTAGATTTACTGGGAGAGAGCCGCAAGCCTGTTGAAAGCGATCAAAAGGAAAGAGACGTCGAGCGGCGGAAAATAAAATAAAAAAGGAGGAAGTATAAATAATAATGGATGCATCAAGTTACCCAATGGCAGATTTAACCTCATAAAGCAGGAGCATGGTATAGTTGACCTAATATTTGTACGAACTCGAAAATGGATGAAAATTATACATTTTCCTTCGACTACAAATTGACGGTGAAGTATCCAACAAGGGAAGAGTGGGGGTCAAGCGCCAGGCAGCATTTTGAGGAGGAAGGGCCAATCTGGTATACGGGTGGGTCACTGACCGACGAAGGCTCCGGCGCTGGGGTCTGCAGGCCAAAAACAAAGCTCTCGCTCTGATAGAGAGCCCTCCAATAGGGAGGATACATCACGGTATTCAAAGCAGAGATAATAATAATAATAATCCTGCAATATTGTACGATCCTTCCTAAATTCCGATCTGTAATAGTTCAGGTGTTGACTTGGCATAGCCCGTCAACATCTGTTGCTACCGCAGTCATGCGAGAGAAACTTGAAAAATCAGGATAATAATAATAGCGTTTATTGAAAATATGAAATAAATATTACAATAAACAACAAGTGCCCCAAAAAAGTTAAAAACTCGTGCTTGGGTATAAGGTAATTATTATAAAATAGAAGCTACAAATAAGGGCTAATTCAGGAATAATTATATTTAAATATTATGTATTCTACAGATATTAGTAATAATAGGTATTACATATGTCAACAAGTTGATGAATTTTCATGCGATTATTATTCACTATTCATTTTTTTAAACTATACTTGAATGAATTTGAACGCACTAAACATTTTACGCTATCTGGTATCTCGTTGTATAGCCTTGGAGCAATGTCATATTATTATGTTCGTGTTTTGTTAAGTTTGATTTATTTTTATATTGGTAAACACCTAAAGACATGAAAAATGTTTAGCAGATATCTGAGATTTTTGTTTGAGAATATAACAATTCACTAGGATATGTAAATTTCACTTTATATAAAATTTTTATTATACGCTTTTGTATAATTACTATTGCTTTTATATTATTTTTACATGCTGCACCCCACGCCACAATACAATATCGTATATGACTATGAACAAGTGCTTTGTATACAATATTCATCTGCTCATAGGTAAGTATAGTGGAAAGGAGTTAACATTTGCTTATAACGCAACGTTCTTTTTGACAACATATTCTGTATGCTCCTTCCATCTGATATGGCAATCTAGATATATTCCTAAGTACTTGATACTGGTGACCATTGACACAGTATATCCAATCCATTGATATGGGAGCTAATACCTGTCTACAACTGATTTGTAAGCTTGGTAAGCCATTTGCGTACGATGCAAAGTGAGTTTTGTTGAAATTGACCGTTTAAAGTCGGCTACTGAACCAGTTGAACATTCTTTTATAGCCAGTTTCAGCCTTTGATTTTAATATTTCCCAACTTTCAGCAAAAAATATAACACCAGTATCGTCTGCAAAACTCACCACATCTCCACTCACATCATATACGCCATTTTAGCTTGAGCCTCTCGCCAAGACATCAGATGTCACTTAAGTGGGTACAGAGTTATGCTGGTATTTATGATAACGAAACGGCAGACCTGCTCGCAAGGCGAGGGTCGAGGAATAATTTCCTGGGTCCTGAGCTGGCTCTAGGGCCGATAGCATATACCATTAGAAAGAAAACAGATGTCTGGTTGCAAGACCAACATTTCATAAGATGGAGAGGAATCTCTGGACATCTCCGTCAAGCTATAGAACTTACTTTAGGACCTCTGGCCAAGGTGGGGCAGTTCTGTCTTTCACTGGACAGAAGCCGGCTAAGGTTATTTGTTGGCCTGCTATGTGACCATAGGACCTTCAAACGTCACTTGTATGTAATGGGGGTGGGAAACGACCCGACGTGTACCGCTCTGACGAGGAGGAAGAATCCTTGGCACACATTATCTGTAGCCGTGAAGCCCTTGGGTATCACAGGCAGACCATACTTGGTTCAAACGTTCTTGAATCTGAGGATATAAGATGGTCAGGACCCAAGGTCATCCTCACCTTTGCGACGAGGACTGAACTTAGGAAGGAGAGGTGCATAAGGGCCCGCAGTAGTGGTTCTCTCGTTCTTTTCATTCAATCAACCTATACATTGATGTTTGATATAGTCTCGGACATCACATCCAAATTTCAAGTTACAAATGATTAGATCATCGATAAAATTAAACAAGAATGCATGCTGCTGCTCAGGACGGATCCATTGAAGGTAACCTCATTGAAAAGCGTACGAACATAGCAGTAGAAAGAGAGGCAGCAGCATAGTTAGGTTAGCAAAATTTCATATGTGTATAAACAACCTGTCAGTGCCAATAGCTTACACAAGGCATAGCCTTAAAGGTGGCAGATATTTGTAATGTATAGTAAAAATAAATAGTGTCCGACCGAACATTCGGTTTCGGTCTAGTTTCGGCCAAAAAACGGGTTTCGGTTTAGTTTCGGTTTCGGCTGCCATCCAGCCGAAACTAATTTCGATGGATTTGGTGCTGCGATCGGACGCCCTCGGAGCACTATTCTTCAAGCGAAGAAGTGTCATTTTGCTGGGTAGATGATGGTAATAACTTATCACAAGTTAAGAAACCTACTTATCGGAGCCAAGCTTGCAAAGAAACGCAGATATTACTCTTACTAGAATTTCAGTCCATTTCTGTCTTTGAGAAAGGTTCCCCTAAAATTTACGCCTGCCTTACCGACGACTGTTTCCACTGAACAACTACTTAATGCTACTAGTCAAATTCATTCAGACTGAGGAAGCTATTTTCAAAGGAAGTTGATAAATTATTGTTTCTCGCTTACAATATTACAATATTAAATTGTTCAGCTATGAATACTGATAGTCAACAATAGCTCTAGTTCAATGAAGCTCACAACAGTTTCTTAAATTCAGAGAAAACTCCTTACTTTCAAAAATACTTAGTAGTTGTACTTAGCACGTAGGCACTTCAGAAATTTAGTTTTAAGGCAGCTAATTGATAACAGTGTCATAAAGATTGACCAAAGCTTGGAATGTTATTTAGTAGTTACAAAATATAATATAAATATAAAATAGTTGATATTTGGTTCCGATTAACTTATTATTTCAAAAAGTATAAATAATTTATTTGAAATAAGGTGTGATAATGCTGATGAAACGTTATTCATTTTTATATCCACGAAAAAATTACTGACGTTATATTGATGTTTCGTTTCGGTTTCGGCCGAAACTGAGACGGAGGCCGAAATTCGGTTTCGGTTTCGGCCGTAAAAAGCAGTTTCGGTCGGACACTAAAAATAAATAATAAAATAGAAAAATAGACGGAAACAACGATTTTACTCGCCTTAATAAATTATTAGTAACCCATACATTAATGTTTTTAGAGATGGAAATAACGATTTGTTAATAATTTAGAGCACTGGCTATAGTTTTACCTGTTATATAAGGTTTGTAGAAAAGACGTTAATTTTTTTTTCACGTTAAAAACAGAGCCATTCTTAAACGGATGTAATCTAGTGCACTAATGATACGAAACCGAAAGTTTCAATTGACATTTGCTGTTTATCTGCGGTACGTGCGCGTAATTTTGAGAGCGAAAGTTGAAACCCATCAGTTGCTTTTAACTAACTTGATTAGTTCACATGCACATATATAGCTTTACAACGGTCAATAAACAGATAAATCGACAGTAAAAGCGCACTGGATTATCTGAAGCAGTCTGAATTCTGATGAATTTGAAGCTCAAAACGACTTAGAAACTGCAGGACACGCATTCAGCTTTCTTCCAACACCATATTTTGGCTTATACCTAAGAATTTTTTTAACATGCGCTAATTTCAATGAATATTTTTTTAAGTAAGTTTTGTTTATTTATTTATTTATTTATTGCAATTTAGTGTAAAAACAGAATACATTCCAAAAACTTACCCACTACTTACAACAGTGTATAATGTAAAAGATAAAAACAAAACGGAAAGAGTTCATATGGCTATATCTGTCAAGTGTTTATGAATGTGAATACAGCTAGGAATCTAACATCAAGTTGCTAACCTCAGTAAGCTCACTAAACAGCACTTCACCTTATTGTAACATTAACAATAATTGTCTACGCAGGGTGCACTTGAAATTGTGATAGTTGACTACGAATACATCCGCGTTAAGATTAAAAAGGTCATTGTATGTTCTTTGAGCTCTCACTAAAGGAGAGTTTACTCCCAAATTTGTTCTTCGGAACGGAATTTTAAAAAAAGGAACTTGTCGATACTGTCTATCTGGGACATCAAAATTAATTCTAGATAAAAGGTATGGACTATTAAACGCATTAATTATCTTATATATAAGGCAAAGATCTGACAATATTCTCCTCTGTTTTAAAGTAAGTAAGCTAAATTCTTTTCTCAAATCCTCATAGTGACTATTTTGCACCGGTTGGCCAATTTTGAAACCCAGTGTTCTCAAGAATTTATTTTGTATTCGCTCAATACGATCTACGTAAGTTTTGTACAAAGGATTCCATATGACGGAGGCAAAACTCAACTTACTGTAGACGTAGGAATAGTAGAACGAAATCATGGCCCTTGCACTTTTAAAATCCTTGGACGATCTGCAAATAAAACCAAGTGTTCTATTGCATTCGGAAATTAGTTTTTCCACATGCGGCTGGACTGACATTTTTTCATCCATAAGTACCCCTAGGTCCTTCACAACATGAGATTGTATAAGTTCGTTATTTTTAATTTTGTATCTATATTCAATCAAATTCTTATTGCGTGTAAATCTTATATAGCTGCATTTACCTATATTTATGTGCAGGTCGTTTTCATCGCAAAATATGGAAAATTTGTTGAGGTCTCTTTGTATACTTTCGCAGTCGCTTAGGTTTTCTACTGCATGAAAAATCTTAAGGTCATCAGCATATATTAAACATTTTGTAAATTAAAATGATTTTATTATTTTGTTAATCATAGAATGAAAAACAGCATAGTATGAATATTCTATTTAACCATCAATAAAATATTCCAAAATTATGCCACAATCGTTAAGGTACTCTATTTGGTTATTGAATGAGGATATCATTTTCTATAATCGACACTATCTGTGTCACAGAGAGGGGTTTTTAGTGACCCAATGTGTGCAAGATGCTGCCCAGAGGAAGAGTGCTCGACTCATATTCTATGCTACTGTGAGGCCTTAGGGTACCATAGGCAGGCAGTATTGGTATTTAAAATTTTCTTACCAAAAGACTTTAGATGGGTGGACCTAAGGCTGTACTAGATTTTGCTAGAAAGTAGTAGGTATTAGATACTAGGAAAAGGACCCATCGTGTGATCTCGACCGCAATTACTATCAGAGTACCTATATCCTTACATACTCATCCAATCAAAATTATTTCACGATTACAAAATTCTCTCTATGTAGCGTTGGAAGTAATAACATCTACTTCTAGAACATTGTGAACGCCAGCGCAAACCCAAACTTCCTGAAACCACAAATAGCTCTTCGGGCAACAATTTTCATAAAACCTCCACCTACAATATGTATACTAACCGTTGCACACTCTGGTAATTTTAACACTCGAAATAAGTGAGTAATCACCCACAAATCATTCTTGAGCAGGATCGATGAACTTTGTTGTGAAATTTAGTGGCTCCTTTTCCGGTAAATAGGCGAAGCAATGGGTGGTTCGGATTGGCTGAAGGCCAGATAGGTCAACATATCCTGTAGGGAGTACAGTTACTACCAAGGCAAGGGTGTATCGAACGTGAGAATAAGGGAGAGGATAAAATTTGACATTATGTATTTAATGCAGAAGACATATTGGTACATAAATTTAGTCAATTTTCGCCGTCATTATTTTAATCCATATCCATATTTTACAGTGTCGATATAAATGTGTATATTTTTTATTGGACTCAGCAATATATATTTTTCAAATATCCTATTTTTCACAAAAACATATTACTTCCATTCTGAACCACTTGACATTTATGGCAGTGTAGAATTCCAACAATTTATAGAAAAAAAATCAAATAGAGTATACAATAAATACATCACGTTATCCACTTTGTAATTATTTGTTCTCATTTTAACGCCCTCTTTCTGAGAGTTTATTTAAAATGAATTCTAAAATATGTTATAATACGTCGCGCAATCTTCTATTTTCTTATTTTAGATTTAATGTGTTTGTAAATGGTAGGAATTGGTGGAACAGGCTATTTGAAACAACAAGTACAAACTGTTTGAGTTTCATGAAATATTTGCTATCAGTTCCAAACCCTGTTTCGGTCAAACCGGCGCGGCGCCGTCAGCTGGCGTGCTGGTATTGTTGGTTGCAGCGATTCAGGGTGTGTCAGTAGTATCGCTGTATCTGTGTCCATCGAGATAGAATCCCAATCTGTGTCACACGTGTTTACTTCTTCAGTCTGCGTGCTTCGCTGTTTCGATTTTTTTTTTATTTATATTTTATTTATTGGTGGTTGCTGGTTGTTAGGCTGCTACGAGTCAGTGCGTTTACAAAACCTAGTAGAAGTAGTTTGTTTGTGTTCAGACGATACCTGGTTAATGACATCATGAGTTTGATTAAAAGTTTTTCGATGGAAACCAAAAGCGGTCCAATTTGGATTTTTTTTCAGTGATTGATTAGACAAATGCATAGTGTAATATGTGTGGATTACAAATATCATACAAATCTTCGATAACGAATTAAAAAAAATTGAGCGAAAGCATCCAGCGGTGACGAATTCCAAAAAATCTGATGTTTCAATGCATGGAATTGAAAATACGAGAGCCAATAGCGGTGAAACTACTGTTAGCAGTACTACAAGCTCGCATCAGTCACGTATTCCTGCAGAGAACACCGAACATCATGAGCCTGTTATTAAAAAAAATATTTTGCGAATTATTTCGTATCGGCAATGTCGCGCAAGCCAACGGAGAGCAGCGTGGAATAACGTGCATCTGGAACAGGAACACAAAGAGGAACAGACTGCGCTCATGTGCTGTTCCGTGATATTCATCTGTTCCGTCGAAACAGGGAAACACATCGAGCAACACCTGTTTCAGCCTGTTCCAAACAGAAACCTCTTTCAAAGTCTCATGCCTATAAGGAGCTCTTGCAGGGATTCGGATGGGCATAAGGCGTTCGCCCTGGTCTGTAAAAGAAATCCAACATCTGTGTATACTTGACGCAAAAGAATCTTATTTTTACAGAGCTCTACAAAACTCCATTTCAGAAATTAGCTGCATGCATTTGTTTTAAGGAACAATGATGATTTAGCAAGGGAAAACACTCAAAACAGTACCGTGCAGTAATTAGTATTTCATACATGATACGGGCAGCTATCACCAGTTGGGTGTGAAATGAGCACAAGAAGCGCAGGGATAGAGTGGTGAGGAATGTTCAGTCTAAGGCTGCGTTTCCACCAGAGATGTGCGAGGATGCGTTACGAGGAATGCGTTTTTAAGGAACCAATAGAATCACTTGAATTACCTCGCATAGCCCAGCACAGCTTTGATGGGAACAGCTTGGCGGAGCGACGTTCTTGTATGTGCAAAACAAGGCATATTGGCGAGGAATGTGTTTCGAGAGATGTGTCCTAGAGATGTGTTACGAGGGATGTGTGCTAGGGATGTGGGCGAAGGATGTGTGTTGATGTAGGAGGAGAAAAAGCTACTAGCAGAGTCAATTTAGAGATTGCGTTTGTTAGAGGTAGAGGTGCAGACATTCTAAGGAAAAAATGGACCAACGGAGAAAAGCATTATTATACTAAATTTAACAACACGTGCTCGCTGGCAATCTGGAAAAAGCCCACTACGCATACTCGCAACGCTCATCTGTACACCGTTTCACAGCTCCGCCACACATCTTCGCTGCGCTCTTTTTCCTAGCAAATCTCTAGTAGAAACGCAGCTTTCGAAGATGGTAAGGAAAGCCTTGGGTTCTAATATCACAGGCGCTCTTAGACTGAGCAGGAAGGAACTGCGAAGGGTGGTTGGATTTATAACAGGCCATTGGACGTTCAGTGCTCACATGCAAAAGTTGGGGATTGATGTGGCGAATCCTTAATGCAGGAAGTGCGGTGAAGCAGATGAAACAGCTAAGCAGTCTAAGCACATTACCTTCGACTGTCCTGCCTTGAGTGAAAGCAGGAATCCCTGCATATGAAGGTTCGTAAAGAACTTAGGGTGGGACTATCTGATCTCATTGGTCGAGGGTGCACAATAAGCCTTCAGGCAAAATCGGTAACCATTAGGGTAACTGAACTCTAACCCTCTCACCACTAAAAAAATCGTGCTGTAATGTAAAACGAGAATGTATGGGAAGTACTGAGCCAATCAACTTGACTGCTTCCTTTTTGCTTTTTACGAACTCAGAGTCGTTCTTTGTGGGATGTGATGATATGCCGAATAATCTATTTTTTTATTATTTTAATGTGAATGTCTTTTACACCCGTATGGACCGTAAGTCAGTTCGCGATTAGTTATGTAAGCCTGGATTAGATTATTTGTTTACTATGCACCGCAAACTGACAATTTTGACACTGTCACTGTCAAAACATGGTGCATAGCTAGATGCCAAAGATTACCTGAAACTAGGATTAGAATCGCCAAACGGTGCATACGGGTGTTAATAAATAGACATAGCCGTCTTGCAGCACTTCTGATGATGATCATATTATGTTTGCCTTATTGCGGAGTCACAATTCCTTGACGCAAACAAATTGCATTTTTACCAAACTTCACAATACTCAATCTCAGAAGAACATCCGTTTGTTGATCAAAAGGTTAACCGCCTGCATACAATCGGCACACTTTATAGCGATTCGGATAACGAAATGGGCATGGAGAGAGATATTTACATTTCGCACGCCTACTTACATTTGCTTACATATGCCGGCCCGCGCGGCGTTGTAAATCGTGAATTCTCAAGTTCGTTTTAATGAACGATTTGTTTGTATACGGATCTACACTTCCACGCATTTATTGGAAACGTAATACTTTATATGCATTGCAGTATCTTCGTTGGTGGTCTATTTGAATGTCATTGTACAGAGCGAACAGAATAGGTACAGCCGACTAGAGAAACTGTCGCAATGACCTAGTCTATGATCCTACTGCTCTATTTTGGAGGTATCTGTTTTTTTGATAAAATTAATTTTAAATGAATTCAAGAAAGTATAAAATGGATCTACTATAGTTTGCCTTTCAAAAATTAGCCGCAATAGCCTGTAATTAATTTTAATGTAATTATTTCGCTAATATAACTTGCAACTATGTTTTTTTAGTAAATTTTACGTCGTTTGAAAGCAAATGATGTAAAGAATTGAAAAAAATTGTTGCCAGCTCTCGGTCAGTCGCAGCGTTAGAGTTGCATGTCTGAACAGGTATAGTACTGTTAATCATCTGCAAAATTAAAGTTTAATCTGTATTAATTAGAAAAACCAAGGTTGCCAGTTGGAAAACGGTCGCAAATAGTGGAAGAGCAAGGGAGAAGATGCACGCATTGTTATGTGCGATGAATAAGGACAAAGCGTGGCAGCAGCTGTGTCACTTATACTATAGCGACAGTCTACGGATAGTATGCGAACTTCCGCGAGCGAGAATCGCGCATTAAAATAATGACAACCTCTGTTTGTGGCCATTTACCAAATTTCACCCATAGATTTTCGCAATTAATATGGATGAACTTTTAATTTTGTATCAAAATTAAAAAAAAACAAATGAGTGCAGATATTTCATGGTTATATAGAATACTCGTCCGCTCCTGGCAACCCTAACAGCCTGGTCACGACTTTTGTTTGATTTATTTCCGCAGCCTTCAGTTACATTTTTAAACTTATGGTGTGGATGTTTTGTTACCATATAGGTGGTCAATTCAAAATTTTAAAAGATTTTTTAAACAAAACACTTCTATAGTTTTATTATAGCCGCTCTACGTTCCGCTCTCAGCAGTGAGGACATGTCTAGACTGTAACGCTGCGGCTGACTGATAATAATTTTTTTCTTTACATCATTTGCTTTGAAATGACGTAAAATTGACTAAAAAGCATGTAGTTGCCAGTTACATTAGCTAATTAATTACACTCAAATCAACTGCATATAATTGCGGCTAATTTTTAAAAGGCAACCTATCATTAATTCATACTATTCTTTTTCAAGATACATTTAAAGTTTATTTAATAAAAAAAAATAAATACTTGCAGGACCTAGAAGCGGGATCCTGTACTGTTAGTGCAAAAGCATGCAAAAGCTATCTAGAAATTGGAATTGGGGGGATCACCTACCTTGGGATGAAGCGATATTTACAGAACCGACTCAAGCCTCACTGACGTTGGTGGGCTATATCAAAGTACAAAATTTTACAAAAAATTAGTTTTGAATAAATGGCAGTATTTGGTAGCCGGGCTAGGAAATAGCTTTTTGTTTTTTGTGAACTAACCTTCTAATTAACGGTGGTTTTTGTATATTAAAGGTTACAAAGTGCTGCATTCGCATAGTTAATAAATTCCTCTCAGGATCACAAAACTGTCTGTCTTATGAGTGAATCACTAACATACAGACTGTAACCACAAGATGAGACAATACTGTATCTTATCGAGAATTCAACAACGAACCATAATAAAACCTAGAAAAAACACATGGACCGCCTTCAAGCATATCCAACCATATTGAGTCTCAGTCATACAGGGTTGGCAGATGTTTATCCAAACTTCGAGGGCGCACAGGTAAGCCCATCTAGAGGATATTTTATTAACAGACACGTGCCTTGGTTTTTATATCATTGTTTTTGTATTGCTTTCAAGAATTTACTAAAATCGAAATTTTTCTAAAACCTTTCTTAAGCTTATTTTTTGTGTGTTTTAATCTGTAGGTATCCTGTTTTACCTGAAGTAATAAGTCATAAACACTATCGAAATAATTAGCTGTGCGCTGAAATTGCTATCAAATGCATTAAAACAAATTAGGGAGGTTACACTCAACTAGATGTAAAAAAAAAAATAAATAAATGCGATAAAGTTGTTCAAGTGGTTTTTAAAACTTCTTTACTTATTACTGTTTACGATGAGACGTTTACCACCAAGTTCAAGTAACTTGTCAAAATAAAAACACTAAGGATAAATGCGGTCAAGACATGAATTTATTTTTTATTTTTATAATTACAAAGTGATCAATCTTGTTTAAAGTGTGCTCCTCTGCTTCTAATACCGTGGTGGTGCAGAGCCGTATATGTTCTCTCATTGTCACAAAAGCTACATAAATTATTTGAACCATGTCGACAATCTCTACTTCGTACACAAGTTTCTTTTGCACGTTCCCATACCTAGAAATCGAGTGGGGACAACTCAGGAGATCGTGTTGGCCAAAAATAATTTAAAAATAACTGCAAGATTATTATTATACTTTGCAACTTTTCTAAAGTCCTGAATAAATTTCATAGAAAGTTAGTACTCTAGATTCTAGCGTGGCGAATGTAATTCAAAACGATGGCATCAAAATGACAGTCAAGAGCTCCAAATTTTTGACCGTAGTATCCGAATTTATTTTAGGGTTGATATATAGAGCGAAAAATATCTATAATCGCAATTTTCAAGTTCCAGAATGAGGTGTTACACGTCTTTCTTCGTCCCAAGTTGTGGCGGTATTAGTGATAAGGCTCTCGTTGAAGGAGCCATAAACACACAAATCCAAAGATATAAAAATAGTAATTCCTCTAATTAAGAAACGTAATCGTAAACGTCGTTTCACTTGAGTTTGATGGGCACTCAAAAACTAAACCTCCGCTCACTTCCGTTCCTTTCTTTACCTTTGATCCAATTAGCATGGTCAATAAAAGCTAGGTTGATATTTTAAGAGCACCTCTTATTAATATACGCTATGACTAATTTAGTCACCCAATTCTAATTTTAGTACCCTGACTAGTCGATTTATTCTCAAACAAATTTAATTTCACACTCTCTGTCTCGGCCCCATACGCCATTATGCCGGATGATGCATGTGGAAAACAAAATGAGAACCTGTGAACTTGGCTCTAGTTGGGATTTCTATTAATAAATGAACGACATTTATATCATTACGCAATTTGAGCTTGGTAAATAGAGGGCAGATGCTTTTTTCGCTCCGCACATATTGACTTTAATAATACGACGGGAAGACTCTCGACAGATATCAAACATCCTTAGTTATTTGTTTCGACATTTTATACTTCCCACACCGATAGGTTAGGGGTAGGGGTGGGCGGTAATTATCGATGTTTGAAAAACGTCGATATTTCACGTTCGATGATCGATGTTTCTACCATCGATGTTGTTAATTTGAACCATCGGTGAAAACATCGATGTTTTGAAAAATTTGCATCGATGTTTTGCTAAAAATTTCAATTGCAATTTGAAAATATACCTACAAATAGTAAACTTAGTGACTCTAAAATTTTCTGGGCTTCGGTTTTGCCCATGGCCGACTTTACTCACTAGGCCAGAGCATGAAATATGGCAACACTGAATCAGCGGGCCGGGTTTTTATTTGAGGTTAAATCATGACTGTGTATTCTTCCAGAGCAGAAAATATAGTTGGAAGGTGATTTTTAATGTGTTTCTAATTATTTACCTGCACAAACGAAACTATAAAGGTGAAAAGATGCCTGCAAAGTGTGTAGTACCAGGTTGCACTAGCCAATCAAGGACATACCAACATAATCTTCCAGAGTAACAACGAAGAGTGGAAGCTGATTTTTAATATGTTTCTAATTATTTACCTGCACAAACGAAACTATAAAGATAAAAAGAGGCCTGCAAAGTCCAAGTGCCAGGTTGCACTAGCAATTAGTGCTTCCAATGGAGGACATAAACAGAAGTGGGTGAAAGGTATTCCTCATAAGGGCTGGTTATATTTATAAGAATAAAGACAATAATTACAAACATTTTAAAGGATAAGACCTATTTTAAACCACAATGTGGTACCTACAATGTTTTCTGGATCTCCCAAATATCACAGAAAAAGACAGTTAATAGAACTCATCTGGGCATGCATCTGGGCATACCTACGAAAATATTTGATAGTGAAAGGGATTACAAAACCAGCAAGAATCGCTTCAAAGTGACCTAATAGTGAATTTTTCTAGCTCAAGTTAAAATTTACAAAGTAAATTGAGTGTTCATTAGCAATTGTGCTTCCAATAAGGGACATAAACAGAAGTGGGTGAACGGTATTCCTCGTATGGGCTGGTTATATTTATAAGAATAAAGACAATACTTTCAAACATTTCAAAGGATAAGTCCTATTTTAGAGCACAATGTGGTACCTACAATGTTTTCTGGACGTCCCAAATATCACAGAAAAAGACAGCTAATAGAACTCATCTGGGCAAGCCAACGAGGGCATGCATCTGGGCATACCTACGAAAAGATTTTATAGTGAAAGGGAATCAAGACCAGCAAGAATGGCTTCACAGTGACCTAATAGTGAATTTTTCTAGCTCAAGTGATAATTTACAAAGTAAATTGAGTGTTCATTTAAGTGGAAGTGGAAGTGGCAGCAGGAAACAGGTTGCTTTATTTTTATTTTGTAGTGTCTGACTATGATGAACCAGACATCAGATGTAAGTGGTGTTAGTAGTAGTAGTTCTAAAAAGCATTTTTTTCTTAATTTATTAACCCAGATGAACTCTAATACATATAAAATGTAATATTTATTCTGAAACTATAGGCCCACTATTTGACAGCTAAGCCACGTTGCCACATCTAAGGCTCCGGCCTAGTGTAGAGTCGGCCATGGTTTTGCCGCATGATTTAAAATACCAATCGAACGCGCTTTAGGTTCCTTTGTAGAGGTGTGCATTCTACTTCCTTTCAGTGAACTAGTTCATAAACGAACTACTATTCTGTACGAAAACAACAGCGACGCAATGGTGACCGATTGACGTCAATAGGAATTTATGGGAGGGGAGTTAAACACAAGCTACTAGATTTGGCCGATTGATAAAGCTGTGATAAAGCCACGGATCACGTCCTCACAATGGAGTTAACTCGTTTTCTATGTGAATTGTTTTTTGTTTGTTGAATTTTAAGTTGATTTGAGATGGACAATTGACATTGATTTTAAGTGAAATGCAAATTCGCTAAAGTGGCTAAACAATTTGAAAAAGGAAATAGACAATCAAAACCGAACTGAAAACAAGTTAGCTCCATCGATCGGTCAAATTTTAAAGCTTGCGATTATAGTCTGATTAGGAGCATTGAGTAACTAATAATACAACAGGTACAACCAGCATAGTTGGGGACTAACACGGATGGATGTTAGGGACCGATTCGCACAAATGTCCACATTAAGTTTTTATATTGTGTGCATTTGTTCTTTATTAGTAGAAAGTATGTTGTTAATTCTTTTTTTTTAAATCTTTGTTTAAATTGATAAATTTGTTTGTTTAGCTAGTTTCTGAACTTATTATTTCGTGTTTACTATGCTGTTTTTTGAAATTTGAAATGATAGTAAAATACATACATATATCATTATTTATTCCTAACATTAAAATTGAAGAACAGCAATGCCCGAATATCGATGTTTTTGAGATGTTCAAACATCGATGTTTTGAATACGATATATCGTAGTTATCGATGGCAGACCGTCGATGTCGATATCGATGTCCAACATCGATGTTTTCTTTAGATGTCCCATTCCTAGTTAGGGGTGTATTGTAATTGCGAAATTTTTAGATTCTGAGATAATATGCTTTCTAGGCGTTTTATGATTAACGACGATTAAGACAAGCAATATATCGGAACTGGGCAGTAGTAGCAAATTATAATTTTGGGGGTGTAAATTAGAGCAAATATAGTATCTTTTCTTATTATTGTGTCACCCAACGAGGTATTTGTTTTTGGTCACGTGACATCCGATTCAAAATTTTTGTTTGTTGTTGTTGTTGTTGTTTGTGACTTTTTGTGTTCCTCCCGATAAAACAATTCCAACGAACTAGCACACTTGGGGTCTAAAGTGATTAGTTCAAGAGATGCAGGACTGTACCACTACCATTATGAAACATTACCTGAATAATTTAACTGTAGGGGTACATGTTATAATCAATGGTAGTGGTACCATCTTTTAAGAACCTGTAGCTTTTGAACTAATCACTTTAGACCCCAAGTGTGCCAGTTTGTTGGAATTATTTTATCGGAAGGAACACAAAAAGTGACAAATATACAGGGTGTGCCATTACAAATTTTTAATCGGACGTCACGTGGTCAAAAACAAATACTTCATTGGGTGACACAATAATAAGAAAAGATACTATATTTGTTCTATTTTACACCCTCAAAATTATAATTCGCTACTAGTGCCCAGTTCCGATATTTTGCTCTTAATCGTCGTGGGACACCCTGTATAACGAAAATCCACGTCACTCAAGTCCGTTTGTCTGCTGGCGTATTTCTAGTTTCATAGTCTCAGTACCGGCTGCATGGATTGTTGTTTAAAAGCTTCGTTTTTAGGCGTTTTAGGGGTTCCTGGTCATTTTTAACTTTTTTTGGGTAAGGGTCAAATTGGGATGGTTGAGAGGTGGGGGGTTGTAAAACCGAAACATTCATTATTCATAATAAGCTGTCCATTGACCTGTGAAAGCAAGATCTGTCTATCAATATAATACACTTTTGCAACACTGTCTGTCACAGAAATCCAGAAATCAAGGGATTTTTCTGCTGTATAAAGGGTGTTTCAAGATACAGGCGATGAAGAAAAAAAATTATACACATTTTTTACAATTTTGACAACATTGACAACATAGTAGTGAAATTTCATACGAATATGTTTTGGAAGCTAATACATCCCATGAATTTGTTTTTATATTTGACTCTCATAGAGAGCACTAGTTACACGGTTCGTACCAAGTAGTATTGAACATAACTTTGTAGAGGTTTGATTTATCAATTAACATTTCAAGTGAATTTAAGCATCGTTCGATTTTACACCAGAAAGTTACTTTTGGTAAAACTCGATACTGTGTACCGTTTTCGGAATGTTTTGATTTGAAAATTATGGAATTGATTTTAATGAAATTTTGAAACAGTACATACATTACTAGCTTGACGAGGATGCAAAACGCGTATGGTTTTTAAAAATCGTGTCACTGGCGGCGCAGCAATAATAAGAAATTAAAATTGTAAAAACAGCTGAAACGACCGTTATCCACATGTTTTTGTAGGGTAGGGAGACTGAAAATTTGTTGTACTTCGCTTTATCCGAATGCTGCGCTACCTTAAACAAGAAATAATTTGATTGTATTGTTGTCGATAATAATATAATGTATGTAACTCATCACTATACTGACAGCAATATAATTTCTAAACCGTAACTTGGGCTATGGTAGAGATCGACAAAGTCCATGGTTTTTGAAAATTGTGTTAGTAGCGGTAAAACTGAATTAAAAAATAAACAGTACAATATAAAAGCTGTCCAAACTCTGCTTTTGGGTACTCCAGGGATCTCGGAACATTTCCTACTTTTACTTCCCACACCGATAGGTAAAACTGAAAAATTTGTTGTATTCATAATAGTCTGTCCATTGACCTGTAGAAGAAATACCTAGCGGCATAATTTTTAGGTCCATCCGAACATTGGCTTGCCTATTACAGAAACCAATTTTGTGATCTGTACATAAGAGTTTTGCTTTATTTCTTTCTATGTGTATTGCGTAAAGCGAAAATTATTGAATTGATTTTAATAAAATTTTGATACGAATTTATTACCGCGGCAAGAATGGAAAACGACTCTGTTTTTGAAAAACCGTGTCAGTGGCGGCGCAGAAATGGTCAAAAAACCAGAAACAAAATTAGCTCAAGCTTCGTTTTTAGACGAGTTGGAGGCTTTTGATCGTTTCGCATCGTCGAGTTGAAGCATGCAGAAAAAAACTGTGGCGTCCTAGTTCCAAAGGAGGGAGATGCAAGAAACTATTTACAAGGATTTTTGTGTTGGATGTTGTTTTTGCGGGCGGATGGGCGATAAGTTAGTTGCAAGGGGATTTTAGACTATAGCTTCATGCAATGGGAAATAACAAAATGGTATCATCATTATGTGTGGGAAGTACTGAGTCAATCAACTTGACTCCATTTTTTTTTTTGGAGTGATCAAAATGAGCCGAGGTAGAATAAAGTCTCGGATAGGGTGGTTGGGAAACCCCGGCATTTTTTTTATCTATAGAACACTTTTCATTACCCATTAACGATTGTTACTAGTATAGGTATAATGTGCTTTTAAATATCAGAAAACTGGCATATATGTGATAAGTATATCAGTTGAAAATTGCCGAACCAAAACGGTGTCATCGTAATTTCTATGGAGAGGGATGCAAGACCCTATTTACGAGAGTTTTTGTGTTAAATGTTTTTTTTTCTGCGGACAGGTGGGCGCAGGGGGATCTCAGACTATAGCTTGATACTATGGCAAAATTAAAATGGTATCAACGTAATGTTTGGGAAAAACTACATCATTCAACAGGACTTCATTTTTGGTATTACTTTGTAAGCCTAATTTCTCTTTCGTAATCTCGTCTCACCTTCACATCCGATTTCTGTCTTCGAAAGAGAATTTAATATGGCTCAAGAACTCTCGATACCGGAAGTAGCGACACAGACATAGAAGCCCGCAAAAACGTTTTGCACAGCCGCAGACGCTTGATTTGACGCTAGATATGCAAATAAGACGCTCTCGATACGGTCAATTAGGCTTAGATCCGGTCGGCTGAGCGGCTGTACGTTAAAAAAAATGGAACAAAAATCGAGCCAGGAATGGAGGTGGGAATGCGATTGTCTATCATACGCGCGTATTGTTACTGCGATATTACAATCGCTATGATGTAATGCCATTACGAAGAGAAAGAATTTTAACGTGCGATTCTCTGTATAGATAGAACAAATAGATTTTATTTATAGTCCACGTGCGAATACATCGTTCATAGAATAACGCAAAGAAAAAGTGAGAGTTGAGATACCTAAGCGATCTTCACTTTTCTTGGTTGTAATAGACCGTAGTTTAGTCTGAACAGAATAAATGGCTCGCCCTGATATACCACGAAAAAAATCGTATAGAGTAAGAGCCCGTAGGCTCACACCTTCGGAATTTTGTAAAATCTGAGTGTTCTTCTATCTGCATCTCCAAGGTAAGAACAATCTCCACTTTTGAAACCTGGGTAGTGGCGACTTTGCGAGGTAACAGGTAGCAAAGGTGTACAAAATCTCGGATTTGTTAAGGATAAAGCTCAATTTTTTCATATTTTATTCATAGGAATATAAAAACGCGCCTTACTTGTTGCTGGACAGCATGATTCCAAACCCCGCCAGACAACCCTAAGAGATAATGATTTATAATTATACTTTCGTTATATTATAAATACTAGATGTAATATTTTTTTTTTTTGGGAACCCATCAAAACGAGCATCAAACGATGTTTCCCCAGTAGCCAGACAGTTTAGAGGTTTCTTTCATCCTGTCAGACGCATTTACTACGTTTACACGGCTCCTTAAACCGTTTTTATTTTGAAACGTGTTAGGTTGGTAGCACTATTACTATTTTCAATCAGCTGATTTAAATCGCTTTGCAAAATTGACGTGTAAGCCCTTAAGTAATGCGGTTTTAGTTGCACCGTTTCAAAATAAAAACGGTTTAAGAAGCTGTGTAAACGTAGTAAATCAGGCTCTGCTTGAACCTTTTCAGGATAAAAACGGTTTAAGGAGCCATGTAAACGTAGAAAATGCAGAATGAGAGAATCCTTGAAACTGTCTGGCTAACATCGTTTGATGGGTTCCCAAAAAACATACATATATAACATTGAGCTTTTAGGATATAACGGAAGAATAAATTAAAATCATTATCGTTAAAGGGTGTTTGGTGAGGGATTGGAATCATTACTGATATGAATAAAATAAAACAACCCGTCGAACAAAATCATCTTCGGTTAACTCTTGAACTATTGGCATTTTGAACAAATAAAATTTATGAAGTTTAGTAACTGTGTGTAGAGACAAACAGAAATATCAGTGGCATCGACAACTTTGCGTAATGAAATATTGAGAATTATGCCAAAATGACCAAAAACTTCAACTTGGGTGACTTCAAAACTTCAACTTGGACGACTTCATCCAAAACTCTCTTATTACAACAGATCCAGTTTGAGTAAATTTCGAAACAAGGTCCAAAACGTACCTAAACGAAGTTAACTTCCTCAGACGTCTGGCGCTAAACGGAACGGCAGTTCAGTTCAGTGCCGAGCACATCGATTTTGGGAACAATACGTTGGAATCATTCCACTGTTTTTGCAACTTTCCGTCAAAAATGTGAGCATCGCCTATATCATTGTTTGGCCAATAACGGGCAATTTCGTATATTTTTGTTTTATATCTGCACAAATTAAGATACATAAATGTTTTTCTCATTTACTCGAAAACCATTCGACCAATTTAAAGAATCAAACGTCAAAAAAAGGACTTCGACATATCTTTGAAACAAGCTATTATTCGATACCACTTGCCATTTAAATTTTTTGAGAGGATGACCCTGGATGGCAGAGGATACAAGGGAGGAAGTAGTATTTGGTTAAAAAGTTGCCGTCCTTGACAAATCTGTTGACGTGTCTCGTAGTTTTTTCTTTTAATTAGTGGTTTTCGATAATGCGGTATTTTTCGAACAAAATTTTATGACAGAATATTGATGTTACGTCCCCAAAAATCATTTTTTTTATAACATTTTTACTTTTTACTGTGAACGCGAAGTGGCTTAAAAGCATCTGCAAAGCTCAACCATAAAATTTCGCGCCAAAGCTGTGACGTAATAAATCTAAGCGTGACGTAATAAGTCCTTCGTGGAGCTATCCTTAGAATGTGACTGTACGTCATCTTTTCTGCATCTACCGACATAACATCCGCTTCGTATTGATATTACAGATGTTTGTTTACATCATTTCATGATCTATCTTGGTTAAATAGGTACCGTGACAGTTGTGACACCAGGGGGCATGACACTAGTGACAGTCTGTTAAAGACGAGTGTTGCCGAAAGACGAGTAAAATTGTGAAAAGTAACTATGAAACACTCTTAAGGGGCTGATACACGTACGAGCAAGTACACGTACTTATGGCTCGACGACTTTTTTCGCCTGTGTGTCACCGTAAGTACGCGTACTTTAAAACCGTCGCGCAAACCGCCGGCGAGCCAACTGGTTTGAAATGTTGCTCGTAGCTGGTTTCAGCTCGTACTGCGAGCCGCGAGCCACCACTTTGTCTTGGCAGGCAATCGATGCGCAACGCTTGTTGTGTTTGGCGTTTGTTAAAAGTTTTGTTTATTTAGGAAAACCATCAAAATGAGTGATTTCAGCTTCACGTGTGTCACCGCGTCGAGCCGTGTAAGTTCGCGAACTTAAAAACTGCGTACTTAAAGTTCGCAGGTGCATCACCCCTTTCAGAGTAAACTGGTAATTACATAAAAATGCAAAAAATGGAATAGTTGTGCAATATATAACATTTATAGTCTAAAAAATAAATTTTTCTAAATTTTTAGTCTACTAAATTTTGTTGGCTAAAGCGAAATTTCGGGATAATTTTTGAGCTTCCTAAAAAATAAATGTTTCTAAAAAAGAGGGAAACTAAATAAACATAAAATAAAGTTTAGGTACATCCTTTATAGAAAAACTATGCAAAACATTAGCAACGTGACAACCTTGAATCTACGCTCAATTCAAATTAAAATAGTCACATCCTATCTACATCCGACATAAAAATCACTTTTGATTGATGGATTTCTTAGGCGGGAGGTTTAAGAGATTTAAATGAGCTCTTTTCAAAGGAATGATTTTCAAACTCTATCTTTACTCCACGTGGGCAGAAAAAAATTGAGCAAACACTGCCATCATTACAAATTAGATACAAGCAATCCATTTCAGCCATTAAACAGGCAATATTAGCAAGTTGGAAAATACCCCATTCCGTGGTGGGAAGTTTTCAAATGAGCAACTCTGTATACAATCTCTACTCATTTAACATTCGTATACCAGAGCAGATGTAGTGCGACCTATTATGCAAGGCAGCCCAATTATCTTGATGTAAACATTCAAAACGCTTTTCATTTCATCACCCCAACTCACCTGTACCGTCGAGATACATAACCATGGAACTAACTCTGGAAATCCAACAAGGAACCACTACACTTCATCTCTCACTACCACTTCCGATTTCAGTTACAGATGTTTGTACACTTCATCTTCCGCACTTACAGCACTCACACGTTTTATGTTTGTACTAATTAGTTCCTGGATTGTTCTAATTGTAGTCATGGAGGCATTGGTGTAGGTATTCAAGTTACCGCTCTGTTATTTTTATAACATCGTGTCCTGCTGTCTTTACGGCGCTTGATTGATGTGCCTTCCGAGCCTGATGTAGTCTGGTAATGAGTTGAGGTTTTTTAGGTGATGATGCTTGGCTGAATATAAGGCAAATGTAATGCATTAAGGTCGATTGGGAAACGATTCAGCTATTTCCTGATTGTCTGGATAAGGCGAGGAAGCAATACAGAGTGAGTCTCAAGTATGGAAGGCCTCATTACCACGGAAACGATTTGCACGATTTTCAAGAATATTAGGGTTTGCAATATGGCCAATTTCCTTGTCAAAAATTAATCCGTTTTTGCAGAAGATATCAAACCATCCACAGCCATTTAAAATGATTCCATTGAATTTTCAACGTAGAAGTGAGCATATTCGGATATGTTTTGAATGCACCACCACCAAATTCAGAATATTGTGATAAGCGTTTTATCAAAATTCTCATTTTAGTGAGTGAACGGAGGATTATGGGCTTACTAAAAAATATTCTAGAAATCTGTCACTTGATCATGGTAGGGACCCCTAGGGTAATTCATATGAAACACATTTTTTTGAATGGAACCCCCTATTTATTGCATATTTGGACCCCTTGGTGAATTCTAGTGTGACTTCACGTATCGTACATGGCACCTTAAATGAACCGTTTAGGGGCAAATCTTCATTTTTGGTATAGTAGGTATCAGAAAAAAATTGAATATCGCAGTGATTATAAAACCTAGAAGGCCGTGACTTTGCAGTACGATGTGTCATCTTAGGTCAGACGTCACACTAGAATTCACCAAGGAATTCAAATACGCAATAATATATAGAGGGTTCCATTAAAAAAATGTGAGTTTGATATGAATCACCCTGTATAAAAGTCAAAATTGAAGTGAGTAGATTTTAATGTTATAGCCACAGCATAAAGAGTTTATAGCCCTCAAGGGTCCCGATCAAGTGACAGCTTTCCAAAATACCTTTTACTAAACCCACAATCTTCCGTCCACTCACTATTGGCCCATTCTGTATAGGGTGACAAATTTTCACCAAACATAAAATCAATAATATTTATTATCGCATGTGTTGGTGCACTGAACTTCTTACCAAAATAATGATTAACATGCTTCGTGACTTAGCTTAAGCGATAGTTACGATTCCAAACGATGAATCATTACTTTTGAGTCTACAGATATTGAATATTCTTTAAAGACCTTGACGGAAACTATGCTCAGGTTGACGTTCGGAAAGTGCTTTAGTCAGATGACTGTTGTATGGAAAGTGATCGCCCTTATTTAGTTCAGTAGCTATATTTCTCAACCATTTATTTCGTGTTCGTAATCCAAATTTTAGTTATTAGATGTTCGTTTAATCCACGGAATCATAAATCCTACTATTTCAACTTGATTTTCCGTTTGTGTTAAATACTTTTATACTAAATAATGAGTCTTATACAGAGTGGCCAATCGGGTGACGTTATTAATTTTTTGTTAGATAGCCCGTATCGAGACCTATCCAAAACACCCCTATATATGTGTAGCGATTATTGATAGTTTTCGAGTTATGATTTATTTTTGGAAAACTTAGAGATTTTCCAGTTTTTTCAAGAAATCGTCAAAAACAAAAATGCTTTTTGGCTTTTATTTTTTCTGTAATTATACTCAGTATTAAGTCTATTTTAATGTCCAATAAATAAAGAAAACCTGTACATCCGACCACTAATTAAGTACATTTTGGGCCCAAAATTAGAAATCACTGTTTTTAGTCAGGATCACTGTTTCCGTAAAGGGCTTAAGTTTTTAAGGCAAAAATGATCCTTATATACATATCCATATCCACTGTCACACATAACATGTTTCGTGTTAATATCATCAAGTATATAAGACCACGTCAGCGAATTATTATCAAACAGCTATGCAGAAATTAGAATGGAAAACAATGGATGCCTTCTCACGAATTAGTCCAATTATATGTTATTTCTACCGTTAATACGGTACTTAATACTTTCATTGTGGAACGTAAAACAATATAGAGAAGCTGCATATGTATGCATTTTATACAATTTATACACAAACACGTTAGGATCAGTGTGTGCTAAAGAACAATAATAAACTGTATTTGCTGATTTGATGTCCCCAACACTACGATTAATCACGGCGTGTTTTTGTTCTGGGAAATTACATGATGATGGGATACTTGTCAGGCTCTCAATGTCTGTTGTTACCTAAATACTGTTGTGCAAGTATTCTCAAGTTTAATCAGTCACCAAGGCCTACTTTCCACTTATTTATCTTTTCACTTCCCACATAAATAGAACACGAGTACCTGGATAAGTATACTACTGTGTGACCATTGTAAATTGAACAGTGTGGAATGAGGAAGGAGACCCGGAAGTTCCCTCAGGTCACAGGCAGCGATCGTCATTAGCATGTCGAGTTTAAAAAGGGACAGAAAACACATAAGTATGACATTAATTACATATCGTCTGCTGTGATTATCCAATTCCGATGCTGGACCGTCTTTAAGGTGGGGGAATAAAATCTGCTGTTGCCTATTGTAATTAAGGGGTATTAAGTGACTATAAATTATTATTTGCCGTTTCCTTTATGTATAACATGAAGCAAGTCATAAAAGAAGGACATAGGCTGAAATTATTAAGAGTCATGGCAATAACGTCCTTACTTCTCTCACCGCATTCTTTTCGCTGTTTAATTTACGTTGGTCACACAGTACTACTATAACTATACAGGGTGGCCCACTTTATAATGGCATAAATTCAGGACATCATAGATATTGTTAAAATAATGATAATATCTCAATACTCTTACATCCGTCAAAGCTTCGTTTTCGAGATACAGGGTGTTCAAATTTAAAAACAAAATCTATGATGATTTGAATATTTCCTAAACCATTGCTTTGGCATACAGGATAAAGATCCTCCACGATCTAGGGGGTATGAAGATAGATTACAAAAGCCAGTATTTTAAACAAACCCCAACGCCATTGACTTTGTTGCATGATGCAAGCCCTTTAAAATAAAAAAGTATTCTTTGTTGTTTTCTTACGATGGACTGTTTTCGAGATACTTACCGATTTCCTCAGGTACTGTTATTAATTTATTGTTATTGTTAAAAATAACACTTCTAATACTACTTCTAGTCAAATAAGTTTTAATGTAGGTTTCTAGAAATCAATCGCTTTGGAAGTACATAAGGGTCAAAGAGGTTATCATTGTAGATTCCCAGGCAAGTATTAATGCTAAAGTCATGCCAAAACATTCGTGGTCTAATCTAATGGGAAATCTACAATCTCAAGTCGAGTAAAACATGATTCGTCGGACCACAGAACATTTTTTAAGAAATCGTGATCGTTGGCCAGTAGATCCCTAAAAAATAAATCTTCTGTTCTTCGTCTCCGGTTGTAAACCGTGGGTGCTTTGTACTGTGTAAGGCTTTTTCGGCGAACGTCCAATGAATTTGTGGTTCTTTAGTTTTTAGGCCGGCGCCGTTTAGCGTTAAGGCTTGACGTTTCGCCACCACAAGTGGATGGCATCTTCAGAAGCTATTTCACTTCGGCGACTTCCAAAATGCTCAGTATACTCAGTGAAATAGCTTCTGAAGATGCCATCCACTCGTGGTGGCGAAACGTCAAGCCTTAACGCTAAATGACGCCGACGCCGGCCTAAAAACCCAAGAACCACAAATTCGTGGATGCGATGGAACGAAAAGGATATCGGTGATCTTAAAATAGTGGTTTTAGAAGTTCCGGTTCGCTTTTTTAACTTGTCCTTGGATTTGAATCCCCATCAAATTCGGGCACTATGTAATTGTTTCTTCTTACGGTATTAGTATTGGATGTACTAGGATTTATGGGAATGGCGCTAAAACCCCTGATAAACTAAATAATTTTTGTGGATTTCAGAATACTATACGATGTAGCTAGGAAATCGTCTGTGGTAATCTCGAACTCCTTCTGCTGCACAAAATACATAAATAAAATGTAGACAAGTGCAACAAGAACCGTGAGAAATATGAATTAGACAAGGATAGCAAGAGACGAGAGGATATGAAATAACGTGTGCGTGTGCCCAAGTGTCTTGCTACACTTGTCAGGCTGTACGTCAGCATATTCTTAATGCCAAAAATGGAAAGGCATGACAAGATAAAAAATAATATACAGACTTCCTTGAACCAGAAGTATAAAATTGAGGTTTTGAATTAAGAAAAAAGTACTTTTTTTGTGAAAACACGCCGACAGCTCCCGAACCCGTGTGACGTCACCGTGGCGATAAGGATGCTCCTTTGGCCAATGACGTCCTACTCCGATACTAGATTCTAGATTCCCAGCCAATCGCGAAAATACGTACTGCTAAACTGGTAACTAGTGTAGATTTGTTGCAACACAGTCGATGAATGAAGTTTGCAGTTCGAGACGAAGTCCACGATCGAAATAAATATGTGTTTGAGTGTTTGAAGTTGAAGTCAGATTACAGATTCCGGTAAGTAAGTACCTAATCAGATGTATTTCATTGAAAAGATCTCCTCAACCGAAAGATGGCCCAGTGGTTAGAGAGTCCGATAGTGGATCTAAGGGTCTCTGGGGTCTTTGGATCGAAACCCAGGCCTTCCAACTTTTTTTTAATTTTTTTTATCAAAAATTTTATTGATGTGCCTTTCGCACTTGTTACGCACATTTTTTCTACTATCAACATAAATATGTGTTTGAATCAAGTTTTGTTAGACGTATTACTTGCACTGCACAGTGCAAAAACTAAGTACAGGAGGCGGTAGACAATTCAAAAAATCAGTGGAAATGAGGTTTGTCCGTCAATATCAATCACCATTATTTTTTTTTAAATTTAATAGTTGGTTAATAAAACAAAATCCCTTCAATTTTCAATTCATTAATTTTTTAATGTAAAAAAAGTAACTCAAACTCGTAATCACATTCTGTCTATCACTTGGTATTATTATTTATTTAACTTTGGGCAATGAAGCTTAACAATATTAAATTTTCATAAAAATTTAACAAGCACTGTGCAGTGCAAGTAATATTTCTAACAAAATTTGATTCAAACACATATTTATGTTGATCGTAGAAAAAGTTTGCGTAAAAGGTGCAAAAAGCACATCAATAAATTTTTTGATAAAAAAACTAAAAAAAAAGTTGGAAGGCCTGGGTTTCGATCCAAAGACCCCAAAGACCCTGAGATCCACTATCGGACTCTCTAACCACACTGGGCCATCCTTCGATTGAGGAGATCTTTTCAACGAAGCATATTTGATTAGGAACTTACTTACCGGAATCTGTAATCTGACTTCAACTTCAAACATTCAAAAACATATTTATTTTGATCGTAGACTTACGTATTTTCGCGATTGGCTGGGAATCTAGAATCTAGTATCGGAGTAGGACGTCGTTGGTCAAAGGAGCATCCTTACCGCCATGGTGACGTCACACGGGTTCGGGAGCCATCGGCGTGTTTTCGGTACTCGATTCAAAAACCCATTTTTATTTTGATATAACTTTTGAATTATTGCAAAAAAAAGAAAACAAAAACAGCTTTGTTATAAAACTTATGTATGATCTTTCCATTTATGACAAAAAAATTTTTATTCAAAACCTCAAATGGCGAAAACGTAAACAATAAATCAGCCAACCAAATCGCAAATATCTCGAATACGAAAAAAATCTATGAAAACTTCTCTGTTTTATAAAGCATCAAGCATTGAATATTATTGTTATTTGTAACAAAGTCAGTGGCGTAGGAGTAAAAAAATGGGCAATTGTATTATACCTATATCTCCACCACTGGTTTTTGTAATTTGTCGCTATATTCTCTAAATCATGGAGAATTCTTAGCTTATCCTGTGTGCCAAATTTATATTTTTTCTAAGTTTAGGTAGTCTATGATTAATTAAGCCAATACTACATACAAGGCCCAGCCTTCGTAGTGGCTGTATTTTTGTACCTAAAATTCATAGTATGTGTACAAATAAATACAATACAATACAATACAATTTAGGAAATATTCAAAATAATATAGATTTTTATTGAAGTTGGACATCCTGTATTTCGAAAGCGAGGTTATAAGTAGGCATATGTAGAAATAACCATTATTTTAACGTTTATCTATGATGTCCTGAAGTTGTGCCATTATAAAGTGGACCACCCAGTATAGGATGACGCGCTCGGCATTTGGAATCGTATCATATATAATAAATTTCCATACCTGGAAATCAGAATACTGACAGTGCTGATGATTACAGATATGTGTGCAGCGTTGCCAAACTGTCAAAAACATCAGTTGCTTTGAAAATAAGTTCCAAATGCATCAATCTATTAAACTGTATCCTTTATCAATACTCTGGAACGTAGTGACAATACAATATGCATAAAAAGTAGCGTGCATTTGCTATTTTAGAGTCAGCCCATAACTCTTTATATTAACACGATGTTTATTTTAACAATACGTTGAATTTATTATGTTCAAAATGAGTTTCAGCCTTCCTGTTCTCAGTATTTCTATCTGTTTACATTGGCATACGCGAAGTTTTATACGCTGTTGAATCCATTACTCACATAATGCGGATCATTTTCTGGCTCGATTGTTTTCATTTTGAAGTAACTAGGGTAAACAATAATAGCAAATTTAAAAATAGGCGGACCAGTATTTATAGCTTGTTCTAAAATCGAGACCGCAATAATGGATTTAAGAAATTTTGAATTGAAAACTTTTCATTTGGATCGTTGCCAAAGCCTTTAATCCTGTTAACAGGTCTCTTGATTGCTACACGATTTGTGGTATGAAGTTGATCGATTTCGTAGATTATTGTGTTTGTGATTTTTTTGAATAGAGTCGTTTGCATTTGAATCGTTCATATCAAGAGCGTTGATAAGGGAGGGTTTAATGGGGGTAATTAGCCCCCAACAATAATAAATAGTATCTAATCCACTATTTATGTTCGAGTCAGATACGTATACGAAACTTTATAGGTATAATCTAATCCACAAAAAATACTTCCCCCTGCCCCTCGACGAATGTTTTGTTGCTGATCATGTAATGCCGCTAAATATTTAATCCATAAAAATGCACCACCCCCACAAATAGTATTTTGTTGCTGATTATATATTATTGTATATAGAAGAAACTTTCACCCCACCCCTCCAAGAAAAGAAAATTCCCCCCCCCCCAAGAAAAAAATATCGACGCTTTTGAAGCATCTGGTGACTGATAGAAGAAAAACTTCCTCTAGCATATCTTTAAAACAATGTATTGATCCTGTTTAATCTTTGTTCCCTCTAGGAGGATCGTGAAAATTTGGATAGTTCTGTCTCATTTATCTAAGGATATTAATAAAAATATACTTGGCATATTTAGTGTACGAATTTCGCACACAACGCTAAATATACCCGTTAATAATTGAGGTTTTGAATTAAGAAAAAAAATAATTTTTTTTTGTGATAAATGGAAAGATCATAATATATAACAAAACTGTTTTTGTTTTATTTTTTTTCGCAATCATTCAAAAGTTATATCAAAATAAAAATGGGTTTTTGAATCGAGTACCGAAAACACGCCGACGGCTCCCGAACCCGTGTGACGTCACCATGGCGGTCAGGATGCTCCTTTGATCAACAACGTCCTACTCCGATACTAGATTCTAGATTCCCAACCAATCGCGAAAATACGTACTGGTAAACTGGTAACTAGTGGATATTTGTTGCAATACCGTCGATAAATGAAGCTAGCAACTCCAGATGAAGTCTAAGGTCGAAATAAAATATGTTTTTGAATGTTTGAAGTTGAAGTCAGATTACAGATTCCAGTAAGTAAGTACCTAATCAAATATGTTTCGTTGAAAAGATCTCCTCAATCGAAGGGTGGCCTAGTGGTTAGAGTATTCGATAGTGAATCTCAGGGTCTTTGGATCGAAACCCAGGTCTTCCAACTCTTTTTTATTTTTTTTCAACAAAAATAATTATTGATGTGCTTTTGGCACTTGTTACGCAAATTTTTTTTACAATCGACATAAATATGTTTTTGATGTTTTTGAATCAAATTCTATTTCAGATTTTGCAGGTACTAAATTGGGGTTTGTGGGAACTGTGCTCTAGTAAAGTAGCGAATGTCAATGTCACATTTTTGACATTCGCGGATGCGAATGCGAATATCTGCTACCAACATTCGCTAATGCGAATATCCACTTTTATATTTATCAAAATACAAGATATAATTTTATTTTTGTTTACCTGGTGTGTTAACTCTTATGTAAAATAATTATATGCATAGTTTATTTATTGTAGAAGTATTATTATTTTTATTCTGGTCAAGAAGATAACTATAGCAATGAAATTCATAGAAGAATATTTTTTGTTTGTTTCTATTGCACTTATTTTTGCTTGTTAAATTTTTACGAAAATTTAATTGTTAAGCTTCATTGCCCAAAGTTAAATCAATAACAATACCAACAGAATGTGATTACGAGTTTGAGCTACTTTTTACATTAAAAAACTTAAAAATGAATGGATTGAATGGATGAAGGGACTTTGTTTTATTAACCAACTAAAGTTGGAAGGCCTAGGTTTCGATCCAAAGACCCTGAGATCCACTATCGGACTCTGTAACTACTGGGCCATCCTTCGATTGAGGAGATCTTTTCAACGAAACATATTTGATTAGGTACTTACTTACTGGAATATGTAATCTAACTTTAACTTCAAACATTCAAAAACATATTTATTTCGATCTTAGACTACGTCTCGAGCTGCAAGCTTCATTTATCGACTGTATTGCAAAAATATCCACTAGTTACCAGTTTACCAGTACGTATTTTCGCGATTGGTTGGGAATATAGAATCTAGTATCGGAGTAAGACGTCGTTGGTCAAAGGAGCATCCTGACCGCCATGGTGGCGTCACACGGCTCGGGAGTCGTCGGCATGTTTTCGGTACGGGATCCAAAAACCCATTTTTATTTTGATATAATTTTTGAATTATTGCGGAAAATAAGAAAACAGAAACTGCTTTGTTATAAAACATATATATTATGATCTTTCCATTTATGACAAAAAAAAATTATTCAAAACCTCAATTGCCAACATTCCTGGTATATCCAGCCGCTGATGATCTCGCGAGATGCGTAGAACCTCTACTTGTACAGTAACAATGGTACAGATATATTTGGCAGTAAATTTTATGGCACTAATCTCTCGAAAAGGTAATTTCCCAAACCACAGTTAAATGTCATTATACATTAGACAACCCTTATTGCAAACCTTTCTCTGTGCAGGATAGTACAGAAATTATTTTTATATTAAACGGTTGGATTAATAACGGATTTTTGGTATCAGTTAAAGCTACTGAGGACTCCACTGCTGATTACCACGAAAATATGTCTGGAGATGTATTTTGAAAAATGGTTTCAAGATTAACCTTCACAAAATATTCCTACGGGTGCAGTAATTATTATGGATAATGCTCCCTCACATTCCAGATTATTGGAAAAAATACCTAATACTTATATACAATACTTAATATAAAACGAAATACATAATTTCACCAGAAATTATAACAAAAAGTTAGTTATTGGAGTTAGTAAAAAACTATACAACGTATTTTTTGTTAGTTAAATCCAATTAACTAAGTAAAAATACACGGACATCATACTTTTAGTCTCCCAATTGGCTTATCGATGCTTCTATCATGAAAAATATAACTGCTAATTCAGAAAATAATCACTCAGAGCTAGGACTGTCAAGTTCTTCAGTACATAAGGGAGGGCATCACATTCTTTTGACAAATAAAAAAATTTCTGAATCCACACGTATCGTATGAAGTGTTTTATTTCATCGAAATTTATGTAGAGCACACTACACCTTTTCCTATATTAGTTTCCAAAGTGTCAAATGATAATTAAAAATGGTCAGGTTAATTTTACAATTCATTTTAGTTTCAAATAGTTAGTTGAATATTACAAACCGTCAAATGTAATTTCAAACAATCAATTTTAAATTCCAATGCATCAATTGGGGTTTCAAATAAAAAAAAATATTTTTTTGTGATTAATTAAGAAAAATTTTATAACAAAACTATTTTATTTCTGTTTTTCACAACAATTCAAAAGTTATATCAAAATAAAATTGATTTTTGATTCCAATACTGAAGACACGCCGACGTCTCCCGAACAAAACCAAGCTCGTGTGACGTCAAAATGTTATATTTTCATCAACGACTTCCTACTCCGATACCTATCACCATTATTTTTTCTAGATTCCCAGCTAATCGTAAAAATAGTTACTTGTATAACAACTGTATATTTCTGCACGATAGACGATGAAAGAAGTTAGCAGCTCGAGACGAAGTCTACGATCGAAATAAATGTTTTTGAATGTTTGAAATTGGATGAAACATTCCAGTAATAAAGTACTTAATCTAATATACATATTTTGTTGAAAAAAATTTATCGGTGTCATGGTAGCTCAATATTTAAGCGTTTAGTCTTCCACTCTACTGGTTCGGGTTCGAGGCCCAGGACTTGACAACTTTTTTTAAAAATTTTTACATAAGAATTTATTGATATTCTTTTTGCACATGTTAATAATGTTAATAAATATGTTTTGAATCAAATTTTATTAGACATTTTACTTGTACTAGTACAAAGAGTAAGCACTATAGCCATAGCACTATAATTCAATTAAAAAATCAGTGGAAATGAAGTTTGTTCGGCAATATCAATCGCCAATTGCTCTCGTTGCGATATCAAAATTGAACTTAATCCAAAAAATTAAATCATTAGTAATTTTTGTTGTACCTGTAAAATATCTAAAGGGCCTGGACTCGACATGTCAGGTCGGAAGGCCCACGCGGCACTGCCGAAATATTTGCTTCAATAAAACGTATTTGATTATATACTTTATTACTGAAATTTGTGATCAAATATCAAACATTTAAAAACATATTTACTTCGATCGCAGACTTTGTATCGTGCTGCAAGCTTCGTTCATCGTCTACCATGCAACAAATATACTTTTGTTACACAAATAACTATTTTCACGATTAGATGGGAATCTAGAAAAAATAATGGTAATAGATGTCGGAATAGGACGTCGTTAGTGAAAATGTAAAATTTTGATGTCACCCGCGCTTGGTTTTGTTCGCGAGCTGTCGGCGCGTCTTCGGTACTGGATTCAAAAATCGATTTTTATTTTGATATAACTTGTAATATTGCGAAAAAATAATAAAAATGGTTATGCTATAAAACTTATATATACTTAATAGGATCTTTCCATTTATCATAAAAAAGTTCCTCAAAACCTCAATCATAGTTTCAAGTAGTCAGATGAATATTCAAAAGCGGCAAGTGTAAATGATAAAGTGTATTTTTTTCATTTTATTTATATAATCCTGTAACGATACACTTCTTATGTTGCGTCAGATATGTTGAAAAAAGAATAACATATGCCTGTAAAGATAATAATTTTCAATAGATATGGATTTCGTTTTAAGTTTTTGATACATGTTACTTAGGTACTTGTTTTAGACAGCTCTAGCACCTGGAAACTATTATCTAGATTTAATCAATTTTTCTTATACCAATCTAGAGCATCATCACCATACACTATTCACTCACTCGTAACTTAAAAGAGTGGCTCAGTATCTGGGAACTACTAACTATTTTTTCTTCTATAAACTTAGAGCATTATCACTACTCACTATTCCCCTCACGTCACTCAACCGTCATTTAAAACTTGTTTTCCTATTCGGTGTATGCTTCCAGTTGTACGCACCACGGCTTTCCGCGATTTTCAGCGCGCGATTCGGCGCAAAAACAACCGCCGGCCGGTCTACAACCGCGATTAGTGTTCGGCACCGCGTAACCGACTGATTTCCAACGCCAACTAGACGTGTTACGGGAGCTTTTCGCGGACACGTTTTTTTAATCCAGTTAAATTGTAAATTTTGCCATTATGAATAAAAGAAAATCAGAAAAGCGTAATGATGATTTTGTACCGTCCTCACGCACTTCAATTTCGCACCCATTTTAAATGGAGATGACAAATCGGCAGGCATGTATCCAGGATTTGGTTTGGGGGGGGGTTCAGATTATGGGTGTTACTCGGTTGACCTTTCGGGGGGGGGGGGGGGGCAGATTAGAGTTGCCACCTTAAATTTGCGGAGGGGGGAGGGGGGGTGCAAATTTGTGGATTCCATTTATTAGACAGCATTTTATAACGTTTCGCGGGGGGGACCCCTGGACCCCCCCTCTAAAACGTGCCTGCAAATCGGTGTTTTTGATCTTAACTCGCATATATGAGAAATAAGAAAACATTTTGTTGGGAACAAGAATACTAAAAAAACTGAAATGAATCTATATGACTATGACTAGATTAATATCTTTTCTCAACAGACATTGTGGAGCTCCCAACTATCTACAATTTACGTATTTTATTTACTTGGTTTTCGTTTATTGTTATTATTTTGGACTGAAAAATGTGCCTTGTATGATAACGGTTACGATGTCTTTCAGGTAGAACCTACTATTTAGTTTGTGAGATGACCAAGGTAAGAAAGGACAGATTTTTTATTTGAGAATTCTCAAAGAAAATGAGTTATTCTTAAGCTTTTCTCGGTATCCACCCGAATGAAATTCATGTTTAATCAAATAGGGTTGTGTATTATGATAAGGCACAAAAAATGCCAATTTAATTAAAAGAAATTAAGAAAATACAAAAGAATCGATGTACCAATACTTTTTGTTTAAATAATCATATTTTCCATTTTTATTTTAATAAGTTTACGTTTGAACTGACTCGTTCCACATATCCAAAACTAAAACCATATGTGTTGAAATGCAAACTTTTCACTGTAGTTTCTGCCATCTGTGTAATCTTTATCAAAGTACAAAACCTTTGACATACCTACATTAATTCAGGAAAGGTGACCATGAAGCGACATTGATTTGCAGCTGCCCCAAACTACATAATTATGTAATTTTAATTTGGCTTGGTTTTAATTTCCGCAAAGTGTACAACTTGACTGGATTATTTTTTGCAAGCACCGTTTTGTCGATCCTAGTATTCAAAGCTAAATCGTAAGGAAAATTCTCTGCGGAGCCTTGAGCCTGTGGGGCCTTGGATTTGATTTCCTAAGTTTTCTTTGGCACGTTATCTGGTCTCTCACTCTGTCGTGTTTGGCCTTAATCTTCTTCTCAATAATTCGTTGCAACGTTGGAGTGTACGTGACAATTTAATGTTTGGTCAGTGTAAAATCGGTCGATAAACGAAGGTCTCTGAATTGAGAAAGTTTGAAGTTTTGATAGGTAATATTATATTCTATCATCACCATCCAGTAGAGGACGTGCACAGAAGTGCGTAGACAGAGATGAGATTGAAACAGTAAAAATGTGTCTTGACTCAGTACGTTCCACACATCATCGGTGCCAACAAAAAATTTGGAGTTCCTCTATCCCTACACCATCCTGATCAAAAAAGTTGACAATGATCAGGGATCTTTGAAATATCTAATCACGAAATTCTTCAATTTTTGTTGATTTTTACTCCGCCACTGGCAAGAGTTCCAACAACGATACACTTTTCTCATTTCCTCCACGGTAGTAATACGATGTCATAATTTTATCACAATCAAGTTCGTGGTTTCCAAGTAATATGTTTTAAAATGTATGTATCAAATCATTCCACAGATGTAAAGTTCAAAGGCAACATTCGGATATTTCTAACAAGCACCCGATATCAGCAAAGTAAATTTTTCAGCGCAATGTAGAGTATTTTATGTATAATATATGTATGAATACAACAACAAATTTTTGAGTGCATCCCCTCCCAACAAATTGAAAATGATCAGAAACTCCTAAAAACGAAGTTTGGAGGGGTTCTAATAATTGTTCCGCCATTGACATGATTTCTAAACACCATACGCGTTCCATACTAGCCACGGTAATAATACTGTGTCAAAATTAAAATCATATCACCAATTTCCAGGTTACACAATTCAGAATGATCTAAAGCAATACTCGTATGTATACATCATAAAATTCCCAAGTCCCTCGGTTTCTATAATAGGTAAAGCAATATTCGGATGGACCAAAAAAGTGTATTATGACGCTAGGTCTTTCTTTAACAGGTCAATGGACGGCCTATTATTAATACAACAAATTTTTCAGTTTTACTACTCCCTACCCTCCAACCACCCGAACCCAAAAAAGTAGAAAATGATCAGAAATCCCTAAAAAGGCCACACTTTTTTTGATAATTAATCTCCGCCCATACACCGATTGCAGCGGTTGCTGAAATTACGAAGTTAGAAAAAAGCCAATCAGACCTATGGTTATGGGTAGTAAAATTAATGGACAACCGTAAAAAAAGCTTTGTAAGACATTTCATGAAATCAACTTCGGCACTTGATTTTAGGAATAGAATAGGAAAGATAGATAAAAAATACGTGAATAAATATGCCGACTTGGAAAACTAAACTATACCATGTATTATGGCACAACCACCTGACGTATCATTCTATAGACAGAGTGAAGGTAAAACACCTGGCATACTTCAATATTCAAAATATATCGCCACGAAGCAACAATAAATTAATATAATGCGATAACCATTTTATATGGCAACTTTTACTTTTTGAGATCTAAGAACAATCGCTAGAGGAATAACAAATGAAGGTATGCTAGAAATAAAATATTAAAATATTTATTAATATCACTTTTGGACTGTTGTATTCAAATGCGGATAGGTATTAGATAAGGAGATAGTCTATCAAGATAAAACTGAACAGCAAGGCAGTAAACCAAGTAATAAAAGGAAGGTTTATAAGCTAAATAGGAAAGTTAAGGTCAGGTAAACCGATCATTTTAAGGCAAGAATAAATAGGGTGATCTGCCTCCTAGTACCGCATGAATTTCGTGAGTACGAAAGGCACTAGCTAAAATAGCGTGTATTTCTGGAAAACCGTGGTGTATGCTTCAAGAGAGACAACAGGAGAACTTTGTTTTTTACCTGCAGACTATAATACCTTAGTTGATGAACATTAATTTTCTCGGTTGTTCAAAATACCGTCAAATACAAAACTCAAGGTACGAGTATAAAAGTACTATAAAATGCATCTACAAAAGAGTGACATTTATTTAACTACTATGTAATATAGAGGAAGAGGTACCTAATTAACAATATATTTTTACAAACTTTATTGACAATAATTCAAGCAACACAGCTTTACTTAAAACCAATTCAAAGCAAATTCTTTGCAAATTTTTTGATTTACCCTGTTGCACATTGCATATGCTTGTATATTGAACTGTAATGCCTTCTCTATGAATTTTGTACTACTCCAATATCACATTTATTATTATTACGCGATGTCAAAGTCTTGTCAGAAATCGTCAAGAATACATTGTAGGTGCTCAAAATAGATCACATTGAACTATTTACAGTTGAATAGATGCATTGCTGCAGAAACATATTTCTCCTGCGGGCTTGAATTTCACGATCAGCACAACTATATCAAATTTCTCAGCATACCATTTAACATGGGAAGTTTCTCAGTATTTATTGATTTTACAATATAGTTTTAACTTACATCATCGTATCACATTAATTTATCTATGTCAAACAGAGGCGGATCTAAAATTAGGTGACGGGTTCCTAGGTCGTCCCAGCGCCACTCCACTTCACTAAACCATCAAGCCAACTATGATAAGACAGCACAGAAGATATAAATAACAGTCACTTCTTATGGCTGAGTTATAAACAAACCTACTTTTCATCATACCCATGCATTCATGCTACCAATTATTATAGAATTATCAGTTTCGGATAGGTCTGTAAATTGTGGAATATCACAAACGTTTCCCTATCACCCACCTTCTTCACCTGTCCAATTCCACCTTTTCCCCCCTTCCCTCCCACAAAAGACCAAAAATCACTAGAACGTCTAAGAACGAAGTTTGGAGCGGTTCTGAGGATGTTTGTTTTGCTAACTACTTCGCCCCAATGCAACGGTTTTCAAAAATGATTAGCAATACTTTTAATCATCTATGATATGGGAAGAAAAAATTCAGAGATATAGTGTCAACGGTTATGTTTGGATATAGGTCTATAAAGTACAGACCATCACCAGTCAATTCTCTTTTTTTGGGTAATTGATAGCCCTTTATAAATAAAAATGAAGTTTCCCTCACCTTGACCTTTCCTCCATTCCTCGGAAAAAAATGGAAAACTATCAGTGACGATAAGACGAAGTTTTTGAGCTTTTGAGAATACTAGTTTTTTGATAATTATTCCAACACCACTGTAATAAAAAAACCTATAATCTCACAAACCTAATTTCATCAAAATCAGTGCAGCGTATACGCGGGTAGAAAAATGACAGACAGCCAGATCGACAGAAACGAGTAACATAGGTAAGTTATGTTTTATTATCAATTTTCTGATAGTTTAAAACTGGATTGGGGTTTGCTTGACAGCGCATGTGGAGTGAGATACCTGGTTTCAAACGGTTTGGAATCATCCTGTGTTAGAACACCTTGTTCGCATGTGAAACCATAAATGATATTTGACAGCATGTTTTGTGGTTTACATTTTTTTTAATTTTTGCTTCGAATCTACGTTTTGTGCAGTCACTGTTACCTAACCTAACCTCTTTTGTTGGATTTTCGTAACATGAAAAAAGACTGCTAGAAAGAGAAATCAAAAATATAAGCGTTCATGACAATGACGGATTATATCTATAGTCCCTTCATCATCTGTGGAATCAAAGTCATATATTCAATCTCAATCTGAGTTAGAACTGAAAATTTCTGATGTTATTTTCGTAAAAAGATTTAGAAATATACAATCGAGCCTTATTATTCAATCGGATGATGAGATAAAAAAATAAATGATAATCAAAGCTACTTTATGTGTTTACTTCCGCGATGTTTACTCCCTAAAACATGAAAAGTTAGTTTCATAACCTTATCTTTGAAACACAGAAGAAAAATCTACGCATATCCCTAACTCCCACTCCCACCCAAATCTTTTGTGTTGTTTTGACTGTCCAAAGACAACGCATAGTTCCAAACTGAAATTTATCTTACTTGAACATGAGTTAGTCATTGCGCACACTTAAACTATTTCAAGCCGTCAGAAATCTGATGCTAGAACACAACTATAGACTTATGTATGTTATGTAGATATCATAAAACGTCCGAAAAACTTATCTTAAAGTCAACCATCTTACTAAAAATACTATAACGAATGCTTAGAATGATACCGTTTCTTATTAACCATAAATTACATTATATAGATTCTATAGAATATTCAGCAGTAACTGTTGCTACAACATCCGTTACCAAAAATGCCGTCTAATGTATTCAAACTATAAAAAATTTATACGCATTGTATCCTTATACAAAATTACGTCAACAATAGAAGTATAAGAAATAAGGTGAACAAAATTCAACGCCATATTACAGGAGGCATGTTTCCGGTATGTCTACGAAACATCCTTTCTAGATTTTTTCCTACATCAGATTGCTTATTGTGGTAACCGTGGTGTCTGCATAGAATGTCGAGGTACGGTGCAAAAATTGAAAGCAGATGGTTTGACTTCAAGGGAACTGTTGCAAAGTAGCATGGGACCGACGTACAGCAATAGCTTTCAAAAAAACTTAAAATCTCTGCTGTATTTGTTGACCTATCAGCCGCATACTACATCGTGTGGAAACAAAGAATGATACACAAGTTCACATCTGAAATAATATGCAAAATACACTAGTAGCAGTAGTGATGAGGAGGCGAAACCAGGCAAGAAGGCCACCTTTGACCATTTTTGCCGACCTCACAGAGTCCACAATAAAAACCTTCATGGACTTCTGGTGGATAGCTTTTCGTCCGTTTCATACTCCGCCATGCCAAATATCTGAACTCAAATGTTGCAATACACAGCACATCTGGCAAGAAGGTGAAACGGTGTTTCGTCTTCCTTCCAACATCTGACTGCCACCCGACAGAAAGCCAATAGTCGTGGACCCCCGAGATCCCATACAAGGACAATCTAAGTGACAGATCGGAATGGAATCTAGGAGGACCTCGACATTTGCCGAATGGTATCACCTGGTACATTGATGGCTCCAAAAATTCATCAGGTACAGGAGGAGGCATATACGGTGGTAGGCCTAGGCGGAACGTAAGTTTCCTCCTAGGTAAACTGCCGACCGTTTTCCAAGCAGAAATAGCCGCAATTTTATGGGTCAATACAGCGAAAAGACTATCTATGTAAACACAGACAGGTATAGGCGGTTCTGATGCCCTTGACAAGTAACCACTATACTTCAATAGAGTAGGACTACCATAATACCCTAAAGACTGGCGAAGACCAACAAGGTAACATTATTTTGGGTACCTAATCACATAGGAGTGGGTGGTAATGAAATGGCCGACAGGTGTGCCAAGGAAGGTGCAGAACTCCTTCTCATTGGGCCAGAACTAACATGTGGTATACCACACAACTAGTTATAGGGACAGCTTTAATCAGATGGGTGTCAAATAAGAAGCGTTGGGATAGAGTGGTGGGGAATGCTCTGTCTAAGAGGATGCTGAGAAAACTCTCGTCTTCTGATACCGCAGACTGTCTCAGATTGCGTAATAAGGAACTACGAAAGGTGGTTGGATTTATGACTGGCCACTGGACGTTCAATTTAGTCCATATCTGCAAAAGCTGGGGATTGATGTGGCAGATCTGTTATGCAGGGAGTGCGGTGAGGATGAGGAAACAGCTAAGTCTTATCTTGTCTTATCCCTCGTGAAAGCTGGCACTCCTATGTGAATGTAGGTTAGGATGGAAGATAGGAGAGAATAGTCCAATGCGTATCAAAGTTCGCAAAGAACTTAGGATAGGACTTAATTTGATCCCATTGGCCGAGGGTGCACAATGAATCTCTAAGCTGAGCGGCAACTATTAGGGCAACTGAATCCCAACTCCTTCACTACTAAAAAACATCATGGCGCAGATGCGGTCCCTTACCACCTACTTATCACACATGAGTAATAAATGTTTGCCCAGCCGGTAATGGCTTGTGAAAATTCTCACCAAAAGGTTGAACGATTCTTTGCCTTTATTCAAGAGCCATAGCGTAGGATGCCCTGCTATAAGCCTTTTTGCTTGCCTGTAGTAATCTTTCTCTTACCACAGTTTTGCCAGTTTGATGTAAAAAAGTGGTGATACAGGTACGAGCAAGTACGCGTACTTATGGCTCGACGACCTTTTTCGTCTGTGTGTCACCGTAAGTACGCGTACTTTAAAACCGTCGCACAAACCGCCGGCGATCCAACTGGTTTGAAATCTTGCTCGTAGCTTGTCTCGGCTCGTACTGCGAGCCGCGAGTCACCACTTTGTTTCGACAGGCCATCGATGCGCAACGCTTGTTGTATTTGGCGTTTGTTAAAAGTTTTGTTTATTTAGGAAAGTTATTAAAATGAGTGATTTCTGCTTCACGTGTGTCACCGATGTCGAGCCGAGTAAGTTCGCGAACTTAAAGCCGCGTACTTAAAGTTCGTACGTGTATCACCCCTTTAAGCCTACATTTCGAAGGCAACATTGACCAGGCGCCTATAATTCCCAGCATAGGTTCAGGGCAGATGCAGAAGCTGTTGGCTCCTATATTAACCAGGTGATCTGCTATTTCCTTAACCTTGAGAAAACTCTTTTCAAAATCATATATAATATAATACCTGTAGACAACTAATTTAAGGCCCGGTCAAACATTCCGTTGTTTGTATCAAACCGGCCTGTTTGACGGGTTGAGCAAAAGCATTACGCCAATTTTTGTCAAGATGTCTAGTCTCAAACATAGATGAACTTAAGGCCCGCCCGCGGTCAAACAGAGGACATTCTAGAACGCGGCGTTCCAGCGTTCTAGAACGCCGCGTTACAGCGTTTCGTTGTATTGTTAGAGAACGCCGTATCGCCGCGTTCTAGAACGCCTTCTGTTTGACCGGGCCTTTAATGTTTGTTATCAGTCGTTTAATTATTAATTATTTCCATGAAAGCATTAAACACTAGCATCCTGCTTCAATAAAGCAAAAGGTACAGATAGACATGTTGCATCTCAAAGAGAAATGGAAGACTAGATAACTACTGGAGATTAATTCCATTAAAAAAAAATTCTTAAGACTTTCATAGATGATATGCATATCAGTCGGAAAATGAAGTATCAAGCGAACCAGACACACCTATAGAGATCCTGTCACAGTAAATTATATCTTTCGTGTTGTATATGAATACTACTTAATTAAAGTGGCTTTCCTCTGTGATTAAAAATAAATGTAACTGTAACTGAAACTGTGTTATGCAAATATGATTTGCCTTATAACGCAAATATCCAATAATATTAATGTTCAATGTATTAATTATAAAAGAAAGATATTTTTTTATAACTGAGCAGACCGCGTAGACAGAGCCTAAATACCAGAGTACCGCGGCTGCTGTGAAAGGGTTATGTTAGGGGAAGTTTCTTAACGCGGGATTTGAATGGGCCAATACCCGCAGGCTCAATAAACACATCTCCTGGTAGTCCATTCCAAGCCTTGGACACCCTGGGGATAAATGTGCGGTTGTACCGCTCGGTTCTTGATGTATGAAGAACCACCGCCTTAGGATGAGATGCCGCGGTCGCGCGGGTGCATCTGATAGGAGCGGTGAGCGGTGGAACGATAGAGGCCAGCTCAGAGGAGCAGATTCTGTATCCGTATTCCGAATATCGCTAGAAGAGTGAAAGGTCACCAACAACACGCCAGTGAGAAAGTGGCTGGAGGTGGCGCGTTAAGGCCGGGTCGCCAATTAGTCGAATTGCCCTTCTCTGGACGGCATCTAGTATAGATAGGGTAGTAGGGCAGCAGCTCCCCAGACATGAGAGCAATACTCCAGACCAGATATCTGGAATTTATATAGCGTGAGGAGGTTACATGGTGAAAAGTACCTTTTGGCTCTAAATAGGTACCCAAGCTTTTTACCAGCAGCTGTTGCAATTGACGCAACGTGTTCGTGCCAGATCAGATTTTCTGTAATGTTGACTTATAAATTAGAGAAAATTTTGTTAGGATGATATTAAAAGTCTTGATCACTACACGTTAGTTTTAAATATCATATAGCTCGAAAAAACGACTAAAAACATTTACATTTCACAAGTAGCTCCCCATGGCACTCAGGTATTTTGACCACCTAAATACTATACATTTTTATCGATTTCAGACCATTTTTAGGAAAGCTTTATGTTTCCGTAACGGGTCGTCAGAAGTGGGCGGATTAGAGTTATCCCTTCAGTAATTACAAGTACAAAAATAAATTATTTTTGACCTATTTTTGCATTTTTCATAAATGTATATTGTTTAAAATTATCAAGGGTTGATGGTTCTTTGAAATGTACTGTAGTATATAGAAAACATCATTAGGATTTAAAATGTTTATAGAGATGGCTCAGATAGTTATGTCAAATCGGTTTGATGAGGGGTTAAATCGTGTTATACTTATGGTTGCTACTTTGTTATATTATTTATGTATTACAACAAGTGGAGAATGTTTGTTAAAGTTCTTTTTTATAGAAAGGAATGGGTATTTTTTGTACGTAACTTGAAACAAAGAACTAAAAGGAAATAACATCAATATAGTACATATTCTGGTTAAAACCAATCAGGATACGTTTATCGACAACAAATAAGAAAAAAATAATAAAATATCAGATAATTACCATGTATTACTTTCATAAACAATTTACATTCTGACTTACATACGAGACATGTATGAAAATAAATTATAATATAAACCTATAAACATAATTTTCATAGTTAAACAGCATAAACTCATCTGATATGCCAGTCAAGATGCTGTCAAAGCAAGTTATACTTGTATATTAATCCCGTATACAAATAACATCAATTAAAGTGAAATAATGGCCTCGATTTGTGACAAAATAAAACTTGCAAGTGAGATTACTGTCAATCATTATTGATGTATAATATTCAGCTTCAGCCTTACAGTAGCTGTAGTACGGGCCAATTAACTTCACGTCATAAGCTACGCAAAAAGCACATTTCAGAAATTGCTTTCGTGAGTAAATAAAAAAGTGTACACGTATTAGAGGTATTACGAGTATTGTCAAGACGCCATCAACCAAGACAGTAAAGTGTCACCATCGTGAGCTACTGTTATAGGTGGTTTGAGGGTTGGTCTTCAATAATCTCGAAAAATAAGCTCACTTTGCACTACAAGGTATCAAAAGGTTTATATAAAGCCGGCGCCACATATGCGGGTACTTGCCGAGTATCAATACTCGCCGTTTTTTAACCTTACTCGCCGAGTAGCGAGCACGTATCGCCCTACATGTGTGTAGTTGGCTATGTGTAGTTTCGAGAAGAAAGGGAATGGGAAAGCCCGAATATTCATAGCAAATTGAAACTTATTTATTATTAAAATTTATCGACAGTAGAATCAACGTCATCATCAATGGAAAATAATAATGATATAATCGTGGCAGCAAGTGCCGTTTTTGTTATGTGTAGTGCTTATATGTTAATAAGGAAAAGAAAAAATCAACCAAGAAGGAGTCGATGGTGGATGGTCTCATTAAATAGAAGCCGAGAGAGGTAATAAAATAATTAGCAATAACATCAAACCACAATGTTAAACACATTTTCAGGTATGGCGGACCACACCTAGTTGCCGATTTATTAAAAGAACCGTCTGGATTTTTTGAAAATTTTTGCAGAATGTCTTCCGAAGATTTTGAATATCTACTCAGCAAGGTCGCAAGTAATACCTTCAAATTGATATATTCATTTGACTTTTCTCAATAATATTATACAGCGAGTTACTTAAATATTAAATAAATATTATTTTGGATGACACCAGCAATGTGCAGGGTGTTATTGGTAGAATTTTAAATTACGGTAATTTAAAGGTCACTTTACTTTGTTTTTTCTAAATATAACACCCTGTACGTTTTATTTTAAATCGAAATATCTACTAATACCCTATCTCGCCTTGTAATTTTTTTCGCGTTTGCGAGATTGCCAAGTTATAAATTATTTTTCTAAATTTACAAACAAATATCCCCGATTTTTATTAATAGAACACACTGCATACTTTATTTAATATAGAAGTATTCCCTAATAATGGTTTACAGCATGAGCAAGTTTCAACTGGTGTTCCTCACCGCCTTTTCAGTAAACAGTACCGGAAGGCTTAAATATTTCCAAACCTGCCACAGCTTTTTGAACACACAGAATTCAAAAATGCTAACATGCTAACAAATAAACAATGCGAATAAAGTTTTTAATTCTCTAGTCCGGCCCTGTTCCTGTTTCTGTGTCACTATTCGGGTACTTATTTGTGTTCGGCAAATTCCGACCATTCGCACAAACTGCTCCAGCCACACTAGTAGGCGTTTGCCGAATTGCGAATATTCGCTGTTCGTTGTTCCCTAAATGCCGCATGTGTAGCGCTGGCTATGGCGCCGGCTGAACGCTCGGTGCTCGGCATATGGCGAGTATTGGGGTAAAATCCGGCAGCCACATAGCCGAATAGCAATTAATCGGGGTTCGTTGCTCGCCGAGTACCGCATATATGGCGCCGGCTTTAAGATAGGTCTTAAAATTGCGGGTTCGCTTCTATGGAACCCACTACAAAGGACCGACGCTAAATGACCTTTATTACTATGTTTGTGTTCGTTGATGAATGGACGCAAGCTACATAGTCAATATTTTCTGTTTGCAACTTTCAAAACTTATTTTTAGTTTACCCGATTCACTCTCTTCCAATATGAATCCCAACTAAATAAAAATGTATACTTACTATAAAGGGGTACTGCAGTACTGGACTTACCTAGAACAAAAAGTTATATATGAAAATCTTGGCCAAAAACTCCACATAATCCTAATCCACTTTATTGCTTATATGTTCGTAAAATGATTTCAGTGTTGTAAGTTGCGCTGGTCTTTGGATATATTTTCCATAAGTATGAGTAGCATTGTAATAAATGATACACCCGGAAATAGGACTAGGACAGAGAAAGCTCAAGAACAATACCATTCGTGTGTATTGGAAAAACTATACGATGTACGAACCCCTTCTTTAAGTGGGGTAAAAAACCATCTCCCCCATATTTCGAGGGCCTATGTTATAAGCCAGAATCAATTCGTATACTCGATTCCTGCGGCTATTAATTATGTGCACAGATTACCTTAATTAAAAGTAAATTTAAAAATAAAAATAGAATGAATAAATAACAGATAAATAAAACACGTCAGACGTCAAGCCCAAATTTCAAGTTTAAAGCAATGAAATCATTAGTAACATTAAAGAAGAATGCATGGTGAAGATCGAGATGAATCCAATGAATGCTATCACTGAAACCCATTCCAATGGTAGGATGAACATAGCAGTCTAAAGAAAGGCAGCAGATCAGCCAAATTGCAATGTACATTTTCAAAATGTCAATACCAATACCTAATTCAAGGCGTAGCTTTCGAGTTGGCAGTATTAGGATTACATCACAATAGTACAAATAAATCATAAAGATGATTAATAAACCTTTTTATAGAATAAACATGTCTGTAGGTATGGTACTGTTTTTTTACTTGAAAGTACATAGTAGTAGTATTAATGGTTAATGCTAAAACCGGGCAAGTGGGGCACCTTTTTTTAATTTTAGAGAGCTTAGGTAATCGACTTGATCCTGGAACGTATTTAGGGGGATCCAGGGGATCCGGAACCCCCCTGAAACGAGAACGAATATTTTGTTTTCCTGATGGAATCGTGCCAAACATTTAAAGGTGCCAGTCATGATCTGCACGCTCCCCAAAACTAAATTATTATACGTGCCTGACCTGATAGCAATCTGCACCAGGCATCATCGTGAACGATATTCTCCGCAGTGCGAGATGAGGTAATGATTATACCATTTCGGATCATCTTATCTTCATCTAATCTTTTACTCTCTCCTATTTTTTTGCAGATAATATTTTGTTGACCATTCCATGTATAATGTTCCATGACTCTGTGCTGGATCAGTGGGACCATAGCCTCTGGGGTTAGCTCACCCTCCAGTTTTTGACTTACCTCCTGTCTGTATCGCCCCCATCTGTCGCACAGAAACAGGGCATGCTCGGCCGTGTCTCCCGCCTCGCAGTTCAGGCATCTCTCGTCCAGCACCAATCCTATCATTTTCCTATACACTCGGAAAAACCCATGCCCAGACAGTGCCTGCGTTAGGAAAAAGGACGTGTGTCGCCTATTCTTTTATCGGCAGTATTAGTCGTTTCGTCCACTATGTGACATCAGTGGTCTCATTTTCTATAGGCTTTGCCACTTACTTGCTGTCAGTCTTTTAGCCTCAGGACGGCATATCGCATTGCCCGCTTGACCATGGCGGATCAGTGTCCTAACTTCAGCCAGCAAGAATAACAGTGGTATTGCCGTCATCACCTTCAAGGCTCTTGTAGATACCGTGCGATAAGCACTAGCCACCGTCAGCAAACACTTTCTCTGCAAGCAGTCGAAGGCCTACTGATACCTCTTCCTTTTCGTGGCTTTACACTATACGGGAGCTCCGTATAGGACGAGAGACTGCACAACCCAGCACAGTAGTGCCTTTTTGCTGCTTCTGGGCGCTCCAATATTTGGCATCAGTCGTGACAGTATTGCCACCTTCTTCTCTGCCTTTGCCACTAATCTTTTAAGGTGTTCTCCGTAACATCTCTCGTTATCCAGTGCAACTCCAAGGCACATTATGGCGTTGCTTGTTGTGACTTATACTCTCTTTAGTTGGAAGGCTATGTTAGTGCATCTGCTTTCTTAGTGGCCAACTCAAACAAGTAATATACCTTTGACCCCTTTTGCCGCCGTCCCAGTACCACCATCAATGATACCTTTCAGCACCTTTTATCCATTTACCGTACTATACCTGATCAGTCTATGATGCTTTCTATCTCCCCATGCATCGGCATTTATAAAGAGATAACTCAACGACGTTAATTACATATATTACAGAAGCAGTCGGCATTCGATGGCACAAACAAAAACAAGCACAACTTTTACTTTGGCAGTGAACTCGCGGTTTCATTAACCTACTATAAGACTATGGCGGCAGCTATTCTACCGAACTATCGGCTTGATCAATTTTTACCGTCGAGTATACTAATTATTATTGGGTACAATTATTGGGATACGAAAGAAAGAACAATCAGATACCTTACTGAAAGGCAATTTATTTTCATGCCATGTGTGCTCAGTGTAATATCGATTTGGGTCGATTTTGTTGGAGAATCAGGTATCGATAATATCAAAACAGACAAATAGTACATTATTTTAACAGATTTTTTTACGATTGCTGAGCCCAATGAATATAAATTTAAAAAAAAACCTTCAAAATCAAGCTTTTATTTAAATTTAAAAAAAAAAAGTAGGAAAAAATTTACTTGAGTAAATTCAAACCGCGCTCTCACCGTGGATTTTTTTAACCGGAAGCGATATTGATAAAACGGGATTTTTCCCGGACTAGTTTTTCCATGCTGAATCCGAATCTGTATTTAGTTTTTCTCTAGCACCTGTAGTTTTGGCTATATTTTGTATACGTAGGACAGACAGAGGCTCTGCATCCTTTCAAATTTTAACTATCAACTTATAGCCTCATTATATACATTATATGTTTATATGATCAACTAGTATCTATTTGATTGAGTAACTTACTCTAAGTTTCATTTTTTAAAAATTTCAGTTTAATTAAATACCTACTTATCGGTAGTTACGAAAATCTCGCGACAAGTTTATATGATCATATACATTTTTGTCTTCTTTTTAGAGCATTAAATAAAAGCTTTTAGTAAAAAAAGTTTATATGCTTTTAATTTATTTTTTACTTTTTAGTTATTGCTGGCTAGGTTTCTGAGTCTGTCCATCTGCTTGCCGGTTATTTTTTCCCATTTTGTTCCTAGAGTACCGAATAAATATCGTTTGATCATCTCAGAGCCCCGTTTAGAAGGCTAAGAGTCAATACATAACAGGGTTCGCTCAGGTGCCTTGAGGTACCACTTCCCATCCCTCCAAGTCCAAGTTTGAGCCTTCCTTGAAGAATTAAAAAATAATCATAGCCGTAACTAAAAAAAGAAGTTTGAGTAGTTTTATGACATTTTCACTATTTCAATGACACTGATACGAATTCTGACCCCACCGCGATTATAATTTCAAAAGCAAATTGGTGGTTTTCAAGCTAAAGGGTTATTAAATACAATGAGTCCACAGCTACTGAACTGATGTTGAACTTAACCCCGTGTTTTTTATTCGAAACACGTGAACAACAGGAATTTGTTTGCAAAGTCGGACATGTAACGAGATACCGTGATACGTATCTAAAAGTCAGTGTTAGGTAATGCCAAATATTGCGCTATATTAGCAAGCTCATAGTAACTTAAAGTCAACCAACTGATGAAATAAACCAACATAATGACAATAGATAATGATAATAGTAAAACTGAGAATATGTAATGGGATGTCTAGGTACTATGTATACAACTCAGTAAATAATGATTTTGTAATTTTTTTTTACATAAAAGTTCTTTAATAGATATTGTATTTTCTCTAATATGGCAGTATTCATTTGTTTTTGTTTCAGAAAACAAATGAGTAACCAAACATTTTTTTAGTAACATTTTATTTTATTACATGAAAATCATTATAGTATGTATTTTGCATCAAAATAAAACAAATGAAATACTGAGTCAATCAACTCGACTCCACCATTTTCCTGCGAATTAAAATGCATTCGTTCGTATGTCTGGGACAAGTACCCACTTGATGTAAATAACTCTCCAATCGTTTCAAAAAAGTAGGTAACATATTGGACGCAAGCATGTGTGCATATAGATACAAACCTCAAGTAAGAGATAAGAGGCATGCGGCGCATGCTGCAGTACAGAATACCGATACACAAATGTTCAATTAACCATTTATTTTCCACCTTTGCTGGAGTGGTCGTTAACCCAGTACCAAGAATCCATCGACCATCGCGCACTTGGTTTTTTCTTCTGCGGCGCGTAAAACCGGTAGACTGAGAGCCGGTGATCGGCAAACTTACGGTATTTTAGGAAAATTCATATTTTTTTTAACGAGGGGATAGAAAATCTTCAAAAGACACTCAAGAGCTGGCTATAACGGCATCTAATGCTCAGAGGTCTCCGATTCACTGAGGTGCCTACGGACCCTCCAGCTCTATTAAGGCACAGGAACTGCGTTAAAGGGGTGATACACGTGCGAAATTTAAGTACGAGGTTTTTAAGTTCGTGAACTTACTCGGCTCGACGTCGGTGACACACGTGAAGCTGAAATCACTCATTTTGATAATTTTAATAAACAAAATTTTTAACAAACACAACAAGCGTTGCGCAACGTTGGCCTGCCGAAACAAAGGGGTGGCTCGCGGCTCGCAGTACAAGCCGACACAAGCTACGAGCAAGATTTCAAACCAGTCGGATCGCCGGCGGTTTGCGCGACGGTTTTAAAGTACGCGTACTTACGGTGACACACAGACGAAAAAGGTCATCGAGCCATAAGTACGCGTACTTGCTCGTACGTGTATCACCCCTTTTAGCATTACTTCTATGGCAAACTTTATATTCATGCTATCACACCTGCCGTAGGTAAAATCGGAATTCACTATCCAATACCGCCAAAAGTGACTTCTAAAACATGATTTTAGTAAGTCTGCCGTTTTAATATGTTGAAGTATATATACATTTTTCTAAACAAAGCTCAATGGCAGACACTTATTCTAGTTCCTAATGTGTTTTGTGAAATTTCAAAAGTTGGAAATTTGATATAAAAATATACATGATTTTAGCAAGGATGAAAATGATATATGTATGTTATTTACATTATTATAGTTTTGAAAAGAAAGACACATACTTAGGTAGGTTCTAACATATGGACAGACCGTGTAATGTCTAATAGCGTTTTCGATTTACTGCTCTCAGGGCGAGCATAGATCAGCCGCAATCAAACTAGAGATCTGTCAAGAGTTGATAGGAGCACTTCATAAATCGAACATGATCGAATACAATAATGACTTCTGGTTTTGCGCAAGTGACGGTTGATAACGCTGCAATTTAAAATATAAGATTTTTTACGCATCGACCATAAAAATTATAAAATAGTCGGTGCCTACCCTCGAATATTAAAGGTATTAAAACCCAGTTTTCCACATTATGTATTATATGCTTTTTACTTTTCTTGCGATCACCACAAAGGGGGGCTATATCCTTCGAATGATCGAACGTTTTTCAGCTAAAACGTGATTTCAGTAATTCAATTCAAGTTGTCAGTGATTCGTAATTATCATGTACTTAAGTCATACTATTAATTGCTTTGGTCGTAGATAAAGCATAGTGTTCAACTCGCGATAATGGTAATAACTCACTCGTGCTGTAAAACCTCAACTGAGTTGAACAATATACTAATATTCATGAAAGTTACAGTAGATATGTATTCAGGTTGAGATTAATCAAATAAATCCCAAAAATCCCCAGAATATAAATTAATAAAATGTAGTTCATGTGTACTTCTTTAGACTGTGTTAGTCAGTGATAGGCAGACTTACGGTATTTTAGCAAACTCGATATTGATGCTAGGTATACCATTTACACATGCCATAGGTGTAATGGGGATTCACTATCCCCATCGACGGTTCCTTGGAGTGGGCGGGAGTCCAAGTGCAAAAAAGTGCGTGCTGAACCGTTATTTTAGCAAGTCTTCTGTTTTAATATATTGTAGTATATTCCTTTTTTTATTAAAAAACTCAATGACAGACATTTACTCCAGTTTCTAACGTATTTTATAAAATTTTAAAAGATGAAAATTTTATAAAAATTTACGTTATTTTAGCAAGGACAAAAATTATGTATGTGATTCATATTATTGTTATAAATGCAGTTTTTGATTGGCAGACACCTAGGCGTGTTCAACATACCTGCAGACGCTATAATGTCTCTGTCGTGCTAATTGAACGGCGTCAAAAGTGGCTTCTAAAACGTGAGCAAGTCTGTCCTTTTAATATAATGAAGTACATACCTTTTTTTATTCGATAACTCAATGCCAGATACTTATTCTGGTTTCTGATGTGTTTTGAAATTTTAAAATTTGCAAATTTTATATAAAAATATAGGTACGTTATTTTAGTAAGCATAAAAATGATATATCTTATTTACATTATTATTATAAATCTAGTTTTTAAAAGGCAAACACGTAGCTAGGTTCCAAAATACGGGCAGATGCTATAATGCCTGCCTATTTCGTCTTATTTAAAGAGTCCCATACTGAGTCGTTCAGTCCAATAAAGAATAAGGCTAAATCATATATTCCATGTGATTTCTAAAGGCTCAAGGTGTAAAGCGTATACTCCATATACCTCCATCGTTCTCACACAGGTACATGAATATGAGTATCGTCTAATATGAAGAGTTACGGAGTCAATTCAATTAGCACGATAGAGATCATCTGCTCTAAGTTGGAACCCACCTATGTGTCTGCCTTTTAATATCATTAATATCCTTGCTAAAATAACGTAAAATATATGAAATTTCAACTTGTGAAAATACATTAGGAACAAGTGTCTGTCATTGAGTTTTTGAATAAAAATATATGAAAACTAAAAAATAAATATATTAAAATGTTTTATAAGTCACTCTTGGCGCTTTTTAATTAGCACGATAGAGAGACACATTATAGCGTCTGCCTGTTGAAAACATTTATACTTATAATGTAAATGACATAGGTACATAATATTCATCCTTGCCAAAATAACGTTAACTAAAAAAAAAAATTATTAAAGAAATTAGCAACCGGAATAAGTTTTTTAATAAAAAAAAGAGATACCTCAATATATTAAAAGGACAGACTTGCTAAAATCATGTTTTAGATGTCACTTTTGACGCCTTTGAACTTCTGGACACGCCCGTGGATAGTGAACCCCATTCCATTCCCGATCACTGGCTCTCAGTCTATTGGTTTTTTCTCCTGCGGCGCGTAAAACCAGGCCGTCTTGGATTAGCAGTCTCATCAAGCCTACTGTCTGTAAAAGCTTAACGGTAGGTAACCATCCAGATACACTTGAACAATTCACCACCATCTGCTGTGAGCCAGTCATTGAATTAAATTATTTCTTCATCATCAAACAACATCTTCATCATTATCACCGGCTATTATCTTTTTTTTTTGTAACGAGCGAATGAAATTAAGAGTACAATGCACCATTTTAAGTTCGTAGTCCATAAATCTCACACTTTTTTTTTTGTAAATGGAGAATACCCTGCGTGCCCTGTTACTTCTCACGCCGATATAGGTAGCGGAACTCTGTCTGTGTAAAGCAATAGTGCGCCTTTCCTCTTAATTCTATGGTATCAGCGGTCAGGGTGACATTCAAAACCAAAACATAGCGTAAAGACCAGTAACATCACATTCTGTGGCGATTTAAATAAGGTTCGAACTGAAAGCTACCGTCGATCGTCCCGATCAGTGTCATTCATATTCATGACAACGTATTGATTGGATTTTCTACACGAAGAAGTGTTTATAGTGATCCTCAGAGACCTGAGGAGATCTTAAAGTAGGAGGATATATTATATTATTACTTCAAAAAACGAACAACAAAATGTACAAAACAGACGCAGAAAAATTAAGCAAAAGAAGAACAAACAAGATACATGATAGACTAGGATCCTTTGGTGCTTTGGCGCACAATCAACTAACGTGACATAGTCTGATCACTCGCCAAACCTATTAATTGTTTCAAAGCCCAACACGTGTTTCGCTATGTGATGCTAGCATCCTTAGGGCAAGATTTAGATTAAATTAAACTCCGTGTTATTGGTATTTATACCTGACATGAATAACCAACACGCTCTGTCTAAAAGCGTCTATTAATTGTACGAGTGACACGTCAGCTAAAACGAGTAGCAAGCTGTTTGTTATTGGGCCTCTATCTCTATGCAAGACAGGGAGAGCCAGTCTAGTATACAGACGGCTCACTTACCGACGAAGGCTGGGCGCTGAGGTCTTCATGCCAAAAAAAAGCTCTCCCTCTCTCTTTGAGGATGGACCGCGGTATTCCAAGCAGAAATATACGCGATTTTAGCCGAGGCATCTCGTATTCCGAAATTTAGGGTCCTAGAAAGCGGATTACTATTTGGTCTGACCATAGAAGGAAAACAGAAGTGTAGTGGTAAAATCATCATCTTATGACATGGAGAGCAATCTCTTGACATCTCCGTCAAGCTAGAAAACTAATTTTAGGACCTCTGGCTAAGGTGGTGGGGTTCTGTTTCTCACTGGACAGAATCCGGCTTATTTGTGGGCCTGCTATCTGGCCATAACACCTTCAAAAGTCATTTGTACTCGATGGGTGTTGCAGGTGACCCGACGTGTACACGGTGTGGCGAGAAGGAGAGTCCTTGGCACACATTATCTGTAGCTGTGAAGCCCTTGGGTATCACAGGAGACCATACTAGGTTCAACGGTTCTTGAACCTGAGAATGTAAGATGGGCAGGAGCGAAGCTCATCTTCACCTTTCCGATGACAGCTGGACTTAACAGATAGAAACGTGTTTCTATCACCAAGACGACTATGACGATCGGGCAGTTTCGGGTGCCTACCACAGAGTGCCTACTACGCTGACATATTAACGAAGCCACCCGATCCTGTAGTACACAGTGAATGGAAACACGTTTTTGAGAAAACCTCTTCTTTTTTTGTTCATTCAGCCCGGATAGCTGTGGAAAGCACTGGATACCACTAAGCAACACGCACAATATTTTAAGCATAAATTTGTTTTTTGAACAGTCTAATTATACTTGCCCACCCCAAATTTACCCTAACCCAAAATTTCATGATCAATGCTTTTTCAGATGCCTAAATATGGAATTACAGCGTTTTTCTCATTACTCTCCACACCGTGCTTCATGCTATGGGAAAATAATAAACTTTAACACCATTGCTTCACTACTGTACGAGTTTTATATAGGCCAAGGATTAGTGGACGACAAGCAGATAGACTGACGTTCTGCAATGTAGAAAGGCCTTAGGCTAGACATCGGGTGTCACTCATGTGGTTGCTCAGAGCAGCTGGAGTTTGCAGCACTGAAACGGAGGACGCCCTTTCAAAGCGAAGGTCGAGAAATAATTTCCTGATGGGTCTTAAATGGGATGTGGGGCTGTCAGCAAGTAGTATTAGAAGGAAAATAGAGGCGTCGTTGCAAAACCAGCATCTTACGAGATACAGAGGAATCTCTGGACATCTCCGTCAAGCTGGAGAACTTACTTCAGGACCTCTGGCCAAGGTGGCATGGTCCTGCCTAAAGTTACTTGTGAGCCTGCTATCTGGCCATAATACCTTCGGACGTTACTTGTACGTGATGGGGGTGGCAAGCGACCCGACGTGTGCACGCTGTGAGGAGGAGGAGTAGTTCTCGGTACAAATTTTATATCGCTGTGACGCCCTTGCGTATCACAGGCGGACTATACTAAGTTCAAAGGCCCTTGAACCTAAACACATAAGGCAGGTAGGCCTCAAGACCATCCTCACCTTTGCGATTAGGGTTGGACTTGTGAACTAGAGCAAGGAGAGTTGCAGAAAGGCGCGCTTGTAGGCCTAAACACTGGTGGATCTTGACACCAGAAAGCCCCTCTTCTTCTTTCATTAATTCATTGACTGTCCAATGTAGCATTTATACAATCTCTATAGCTAATTTCAAGTATTCCATACCACCAGGTTTATCAACCTTGTCCTTGATTGATATGTCGTTCTCAGTTTTAAACTTCTAGAAATTTCTTCAAGACTCTTTAAGGGATTGAAATGTCCTCAGATCTTTTTTGTTTGTGGAATATTGTAAAAGACAGGCTTAAGGAGAAATGATAATACCATAAATTAAAAGTCAATACCATGAACAAAAGAAAAGTGAAAACACTGCAATGCGTCTGCCAACTGAGACAAAGCGCTTAATTAAAATCAACCTTACACCTGGCAAGTGTTTGACAAACCCATAATTCAATATCGTTAATGAGGAGCAGGTACGTCTTGCTTTCAATTCATAATTCGCCCGGGTACCACCTACCGAAGAATCAACAATGGAAAGTTCGTTCATTCGACCACATGACTTACATAAATCCTTATGCGATGTATGGAGAAACTTAATGTCGGTCTGTCTCTACTGATCACCGTTATTAGTATTTATTGTAATGAAAAATGTTTCAAAAAGTTTCATTATTTTTTTTTATTATTTTGAACTTGACCGCGCTTTCGTTACAGACATATTTTGCAATTTTGCGCTGATAGGGTTTCACAGTAGTCTTCGAAAATAAAAATCTGACACATTTTTTATTTTAATTTCTGCAGGTGTTAATATCAGTTATTTGGATTGATGATCTGAAGTTTTTGATATTAAGTGTTTGGTTTCAAAGCGCATGAGGGAAGTCCTTATTATCAAATGCTCATGAGCTGATTTTTTGAACACCAAAATATATTAGCAAAGTATTTTTATTTTCGAATGTAACATATTGCGGAAAGAGCCGTAACAAAAATTAAAAGCAAAAAACATTTTATAAAAAAACTTTTATTTAAATGCTCTAAAAAAATAGAAAATAAAATGTTCCTTTAAAATTATAACTATTAATATTGTCGCGCGATTTTCTTGTGTAAATAAACTAGAACCTATTTAATTCAGTAACTTAATCTGCTGAATGTAAGTTTTTTGAAATTTCAGTTCAATTAAATACTACTCTCATTCTTCAAGGAAAGATCGAAGGAGGAAAATAGGTTTATCTGATGAGAGAAGGGATGGACTGGCAGGAATCTGGATGGCATCCTAAGAAGAAGGAGACTCTCATCAAGCCTTTTCATTTGATACCCATATTGTAGAAATGCATTAAAAATAACTATTTCGCCATTTTGGATCGTCCGCCATATTGGATTGAGAATGACGTCACACAACTTATAGTGTATTGTCATCAAAACTAAACGTGTATACAAAATTTCAGCTCAACTGGTTGAAGACATCATGTGCTTCAAAATCGGGTAGCGAACAAACTTACATTGCAAGTTAAATAGGTGAAATCTTTTAAAATGACATTGATATTTCTGGCATCTAGCCCAAAAGTTATACTATCTTCGAGCACACAGATGGTTATATAATCGAAACTATCTGGTTGTTTCCACTGAAGTAACAGTCTGCAAGACATAGAATTATAGAGTACATTTCATAACATACATTTCCATACTTACTAAGCTCATAACAGATTTCGAGCATAGATTACTTGCAGTAAAAGTTCTCATAATTATTCACGAAAAAACTAAAGATATTAATCTCAAGCGAAGTTGCCGAACATGATGCATACAAATGGGTTTATTAACGGTTGCAGATGCTTTGAGTTTACGACTCATTTATAGAAATCTTACATCATTTGAAATTAAGTACATTTTCATGAACATCTGGAAACTGAAGATTATTTAATTAATTTTAAAATTGTTAAAAGTTACTGCCTTGTTGACTCAACCATTGGCGCCTGTCAAGTTTTTTGTCGCCTTCAGCTTAAGCTAAAATTGAAATGGTAATAGCTGCATTCGTTTCGTAAGCGAAGTGAGGTATTTCAGGCTAAAGTGAGATTGCCAAATCAATAAATATTAGTTCTATTAGGCGTTCAAAATGAACAACTGAGCATAGTAGTGATGTAACGAATATTCGCATTCGCGAAATTACTGCGAATGTTTTCTCAATAAGGTATTAAAAGGTAATAGTTGGTTAATAAGACAAAATTTATTCATTTCTTAAGCTTTTTAATGTTAAAAAATTACTTCAACTCGTAATCATATTAGTCTTCTGTTTATTACTCGGTGTCATGTATTTATTTAACTTTGAGCAATGAAGCTTAACAATTAAATTTTCATAAAATTTAATAAAAAAATATTTATTCTAAATGCACTGTAAACAAACAAAATACTTCTACAATAAATAAACTATAAATATTATCATTTTATATAAGAGTTAACACTTTAAGCAAACAAAAATAAAATTAAAGCTTTTATTTTAATAAATATAAAAGTGAATATTCGCATTCGCCAATGTTGGCAACAGATATTCGATTCGCGAATGTTCAAAATGTGACATTCGTTACATCGCTAGATTGATCAGGTTATAACCTAAAACAAACAGTTTTCGTTAACGTCATTTGGATTGAGTTTGGATAAAAAGAACACGCATTGAACTGAGTTAAGTGAGCTGAGATTATCTGAGAATTTGTGTAAGACGAATGCGGCTTATGCCTCATCAGATGTCCAACCAATCTGACATTCCTGATGCTTTCAAATGCCTCAAATTCCTCTGATTTCTTTAGTTGACGTAGGGTCATATTTTGTAAACTGACAAAGATAAGTAATAACGGTTTCTCTTGGTCTGACTGTTGAATAGTGTTTGTTAAAACTAAATTAGTGTAGGTCCATGATTCAGAAACTCTTTTTTAGGGTTAAAAAGTAAACTGACAGAAGGTTTTTTGCAGTCGTCGAAAGAGCGTTACAAACTTTTAGATTATAGATTCTTCACTGTGCTGACTGATAAAAAAACTCAACACAAGTTTTACATTGAAAGATGAGCTTGCCATGAATTTCTCAAACAATTATGATATTAGTTTAGTTTTCTCAAAAATTATAGAGGTCTCGATGAATACGAAGTTGCTTTCATGTTTGTTTGAACTTTTCGGTGAGTTGTTACCTCAGCTTCATAAATTTAATTAAAAACAATGTATTTGATGCTAATAAAAATATCTATAGCCTCTATGAAACTGGTACTGGTAGATATTTTCACTGCTTATAGTGGTTCTGTTGATAAACAAAATAACTGAAAGGCAAGTGGTTAGAAGAACAAGTCAATCCCAAGACTGAGTGCTTCCAGCTCATTGATATAAATCCATTTACCGTCTATAAAACCACATTTATAGTCGGTATTTCCTATGGTAATATAGACAGATAGACAGATACTTTATTATTCCATTTGTCGATATACAAAATCGTATAGGTAACGTCATAACAGAGAGCATACAGAATTGTACACACATATCTAAATTTAGAACATCCAAAAATAAAAGTGGTTTGCTTTACGGATATTCACAAAGAAAAAAATTGAGCTCGCCCCAAAGTAATCAGGAACTTCAGAAGCATAATATAGTTTTTAAATATCAGAAAACTAAAATTTATTTTGTGCTACTTGAGTGGAAAAAGCTTAAGAGCGTTTTAGCCCACCACATTGCGATTTTCAAAAGGCATGGATTCCGAGAAAATGAGCACAGTTTCGCGGAACTCGACGAACAGGTAACAACGTCTGAGGACGCCATCCAGTCGTGTTGGCCAATAACTGAATGAATGAAATGAATCAAAGAAGCAGAGATGCTTTCTGGTGACAAGAGCCAGCAGTGCATAGGCCTACAGCGGGCCCTTCTGCATCTCTCCTTACCCTAATTCCCAAGTTGAGCCCTCAACGGAAAGGTGAGGATAGGAAGATAGGAGGTCCTACCCATCTTAATTTTCAGATTCAAGGATCTTTGAACCCAGTATAGTCTGCCCGTGATTCCCAAGGGTTTCTCAGCGATATAGAATGTGTGCCGAGGACCCCTCCATTACATACATAAAAGTGAGGTCTGAAGATGGTGTGGCCAGATAGCAGCATCACAAATAACCTTAGCCGGCTTATATCCAGTGAGAGATAGACACCTTGGCCAGAAGTCTTAAAACAAATCCTCTAGCTTGACGGATATGTCAAGATATTCTCATCCATCTTATAACATGTTGATTTTGCAACCACACCTCTGTTTTCCTTCTAAGGCTGCGTTTCCACCAGAGATGTGCTGGGAAAATGTTCGCCGCGAGAATGTGTAGCGGAGCTGTGAAACGTGTGGGTGTTTCCACCAGAGATGTGCGAGGAAAATGAGCGGTGCGACGATGTGTGGCGAGGATGTGTAGCGGACTCTTTTCAGATTTTTCTTTTTGCTCGAGAAAAATCAACAGTACACGTCCCTCGCCCACATCTCTAGTATACATCCCTCGCAACACATCTCTCGAAACACATTCTTTACTAACATGCCTTGTTTTGTACGTACAAAAACCTCGCTCCGCTAAGCCGTTTCCACCAGAGCTGTGCTGAGCGCGGCGAGATAATTCAAGCGATTATATGGGCTCGTTAAAAACACATTCCTCGTAACACATCCTCGCACATCGAGGAAACGCAGAGTAATGATACTAGTTGATGCCAGTCCCACAGCCGGTTCAGGATCAGGACCCAGGACGATATCTCTCCACCCTCGCCCTGCGAGTGCGTCTACTGTTTCACTACTCGCACCCACATAAGTGACACTTGATGTCTCGCCGAAAGGTCATCTAAGACTTTTCTACATTGCAGAATGAGCCTTGATGATGCTACAAGCCTCCTAGGCTCTTAAATTTCGTGAATACAAGAGACTCAAGCTAAAATCACATGGTCTATCCTCCAAACGTCAAGCAGCAAAGCGCGCCATCACCAAGGCGGTGAAGCGTGTTGACGCTGGCCGAACAACCCAAGAACCAGCAGATCCAAAATATTATTTTATTATAGCATACTTTTTCACGCATAAACATACTGAAATGGATTTTCGAAGCGCGACTTGCATTCCGTTATAATATTCACTAGATTTAATGACTTGATGGACTCTTAAACATAATATCACACAATCATTAACAAATTATCTTTTATTAGAATAATTAGCACATCTCGGCAGTTCGCCGATAGCGCCATCGCAGTAATTTCTCTCGCATAAAATTACGATTTTTTTTCACTTTATCGCTCAACTCTAATTGGAGTGTGTGGAATCGAAAGTGCATAAAAATTTAAACGCCACTTCATTTTTTGCAATTAGTTAACCGGTGAGACGTTTTCTATTTGTTTATTAACAGAGTCGCAGAGATAAACGTACGGTTTCGTCTCGATCTATTTATCAAGACGGTCGTTTTCGGAACATTTTCCATTGTTAATTGGCCCAAGTTTTGCTTGTTACGTGTGCTCATCACTCGTTTGCGATTTACGAGGGGATGTTGGTAGTTATTCTACTGCTTCTCTGATATGCTTTCAAATAGTTCGCAAACGGAAGGGCTGGAAATGATTACTGGCCCATCAATAAAAATAAGGGAGATTGTTTCACAGTTACGCCTCACATTAAATATGAATTTATATACTCCAATCAAGTTAAATAGCTATCACTAAACTACTTCTGAACAGGTTATAGAATCTATAAACGTGAATTATTTTCATAACTCACGGTCCAGCCGTAAGTTATGAACACCGCCTACTGAATACCAGAATTGAGTTTGCAATTATATCCGAATCGTTCTATTCATAGCTTCGGTGTTAGATAAAGTATAGTATTCAACTCGTGGTAATGGTAATAACTCACTTGTTGATTTACAGCTAACTAAAACTGCATGAGTTATAGCCACTACCGCTTATTGAACAATATACTATTTTTTTATTTATATAGCGGCATCAACTGCTTTGGTTATTAGCCGCTGCTTATCCATACGATCACATATATGCTTCTAAATTAATTGGGAAAACTGTTCAAATTGGACTTTCATTAGAATTTATATTTTACGAAAGTTTTTAATAGTTTTAAGAAATTCTGGGGCGACTTTAATGTTGCTAATAGGGAGTAAACAACTTTTTAAATCATTGGTCATGTTATGGACAAGTCTGGTAGCTGAATACACATGATCGGTTATAATATTCTTGTCATGTCATGTCATTATGTAGTACTTATTTATTATCAGTACAACATCAATATTTACCTTATATTTTACTGAGCGATCTACTGGGAGATCAGATAAGAATGTAGGATGCTGTACCTCAGAAAGTATTCGCCATAGAGACTTGCGGGGGAAAAGAATATTACTAGAGTGGCCAAAAGAAGACCGCGAAAAATATTTTCGGATTTCTAAGATGGTCCGAAATGTACCAAGCAAATGTTACCATGTGATTTTTGAATTTTGAAGCTAGAATTTACTGGAGTAATTTCTGTAACATTTTTTGACTTAACTGTTAAGATAAAGTGGTGGAGGGTAATGCAATGTGTTTTTGAATAAATAGCGGTAACTCCTAAACGACTGGTCTGACTGGAATAAGTATTTATTATTCTATTAACCCCATTTGACCTACGATATGTCTAATTCCTAGTGATACCACTACTACCACTAGAGGACTTTTTGATATAATAACCAAAGACTGCAAAATTCTCTAAAACTCAAATGTAACGATGTGACTTTTTTCATAAGAATCTAGAGAAATGATACTAGATAGGCTAGCGAAAATCGTATTTCTAATTCCTAGCAATACCACTAGAGCGATTTCTGATATAATAACCGAAAACTACAAAATTCCCTGAAAAATCAAATACAATGATGTAACTTCTTAGAGAAATGATACCTAAATAGGATAGCGAAAACCGTATGTCGATACTTTCCCAACCTAAAATATTGAAGAAAAAGTTAGTTATCATATAATCAAAAAAGGCGCTATTACACTGGTACTTATTGCTATTTATTATTCTTTTTTAAGACTTACCGATAAAATTATTGTATAATCTAATAATTTTTCAATATAAGAAAAGTATTTTTAGTTAAAAAATAACATAAAACAAGTTGGGAATTATTAAGAAAAAAGGACAAATTTTGAAATGAAACTATTGATTTTCCTCCATGGCTTACTCATCATATTCTGACTACATTGCACTTGCATATTATGTGCATTGATTACTATGTCCCTACTCGCATTTTTGTAATTTCTTGAACTAAGAATACTTTTAATATCTAATAGTTACTAGATTGTGAAATTTTATCATGAAAAAAGACTAATAAATAACAATTAGTTCTTTGAATTATTTGATAGCTAGATACATCTTCTTTCTTTTCTTAGATATATTTTATGTCAGTAATAAGATATATCGACATACGCTTTCGTCAACCTATTTAATTTTAATTTCGCTAATTCTTATGAAAAAAGTACATACCATTGGATTTGATTTTTTTGGGGAGTTTTGCAGTTCTCTGTAATTATATCAAAAAACATGCTTTATTGCTAGGGATCAGATATATCATAGGTGAGATGGGGTTGATGGAATGATTAATGTCTTTCCCAATAAGACCGAGTTTGTTGGAATCCGTTCAGTCGTTTAGGAGTTATAGCTGTTTATTTAATAAAAAAACATTCAATTACGCCCCTACCACTTTTTATTAATAAATACGTCAAAAAGTGTTAAACAAAAATTACTCCAGAAAATCCTAGTTTTATTTTTTGGTAACATTTACTATGCGTATTTCGGTGAAAAAACACTATAAATGTTTAAGACGGCGGTTGCGCCCTCAGCTAACCATCTTGGAAATCTGAAAATATTTTTCAGGTTCTTCTTATAGTCACTTTAGTAACAATTTTTTCTACCGCAAGTCTCTATGGCGAATATTTTCCTAGATATCACCCGGTACATAACCTTTCTTTGATGACTATTATTAAGGCATTCTTTTCTCTAATAGTTTATGTTCAAAATAAATATATTTTTTTTGAGAGCGGTGGATGATGACATATAATAAAGGGGTTTAAATACCTTGAACCCCTTTTACATAAATGCTGAAATTTACTATCTTGCAAAACTATGGTATCGAGTCTAATGAGCCTAAGGTCAATGAAAGCGATTACGTCACAGTCAGATAATTGTTATAATCGAAATATAAAATTAGAAGTATTGCAGCTTCCTTCTTACATAACATCTCCATCTGTTTTACGAATAATATTGTTACATTCAGTGCCACAAAATATATGTTTTCCAGTAATCGACTTTAAATGCACGAATGCACTGAGCTATTGTCCAGCTTCAACACTGCTGAATACTACCTCTGCCTTTAAATGAGGTATTGAATACGAAGCTACACCAGATAATCAGCAATCCATACATATCCATAAGTTGAAAATAGAGGTGGAACCGACGCAGGAGTATTACATAATACTCAGCAGTTCCTAAAGTTGAGACCTTTGATACTGAAACTAGCTGTGCCACTGGGTTGCTATCTGTTACGAATTTCCAGAAATTAACATTAAACTGTCGTCAGTCGTCAGTCTGTCTGAAACGATATCATCTATTGTACCGCAACCCTAATCTCATTACTACCGGGAACACTTCAAACTATACATTAATCCTTCTATGCTTGTTATGATTAACCCTATTGCTCCTGATGTACATAAATCTTATTACTACCAAGAACACTTCTACTTCTATAATTGTGTTCCATCGAGGTGTCTTACACAGAACTCTATAATATCAATTTCTCTGAAATCCTGGGTTTTGGAACGAGCTAAAGTCTAAATTTGGAAGATTTAAAAAACTTCGATGTTGAAGAAATAGCGGCTATATACATTTTCTTGAATCATAATTAAGAACATTACCCATCAAATACCTTTTAAAGAAAAAGAATTACATCAAAAAAATCAGTTTCTCTACGAAACTACTACAAGCCACAATCACACAGTCAGATACACACATACTCGGCTAGTTGAATTTATAACATTATTTTTTCCAATGAAGGTTAAACGCAGAATTACATATATGGCCAGATAACACAATATACGAGATAAAAGAATGTGCAGAAAATAGATATACATTCTGCAGATGTACCTCTTTTGTGGATCATTCTTAAATTGCAGCTATTATCTACTAATATGCCTAATATATGTAGTAGTCTGGATTTTAGTAAGCAAGCATATACAGGGTGTCCCACGACGATTAAGACAAGCAATAGTCCTGATTATAACATGTACCCCTACAGTTAAACTATTTTGGTAGTGTTTCATAATGGTATTGGTACAGTCCTTTTGAGTACCTGTAACTCTAGACCCCAATTGAGCTAGTTTGTTGGAATTGTTTTATCATGGCATGTAAGTTGTTGCCTATTACGCGGATGCAACAAAAAATATAATACAGGTTGTGTTGTTTTGAAGTTAATATTGTGAGCTGTTTCAGCGAAAAGGTCATTCCGTGATTCTCGTTCATCAAAAATACATTATACATTGTCTGTGATTACAATGGTACAAAAGAGCCAAATGTTATTACAAAACTTTGAAAACAAAATAATGAAAATTTTAATAGTCATAGATAGCCAGAAGTCTACAGTCGAATGAGATAACAAATTTCATCAAACAAAGCGTTAAAATTAATTGTCAAACTTTGCACGAGTGATAAAAGGTTTAGAAATAAGTATTTTATTATTATTGAGCCTGCAACAAAAAATTACTGTCTGGTGTTTGTTACGTATCCGATAGTGATTTAGCTATAGTTTGCACATTCCGTGAAATAAGCAGTAAACTAAAAGACATTTCATGTACTCTGCAAATGAGGTACCTATTCTATGGATTTGGCTAAATTTTGCCAATCTCAACCCCCATTTCGAGTTTCGCTAAAACGAACCGTTACCCTCACAAAATCTTATTTGGATCAACCCCCAAGTAGATGTTAAACTCTTCCCATACAAAACATAATACCACTGCGCAGAAATACACCTATTTCTAATATTTCAAAATATAAGAGACAACTCACTTTTCTTTCTAATTCTTGATAAGCTCAAATCGCCAATACAAAGGTATGGGGAAATTCTCACCACTTTCACCGCTAGCAATGTCATATTGACATCCATTGACTTTCTGCATATTTGACGTGTTACAACGTTTTTGAAGCACGTCAATTTAACCTTTACATTTTTCCTGTGATTGCCAAGTGTCATACTGTTCAATATTCACAAATATACAGGGTTTTAGAAAATTGTGAAAACGTGTGATAATAGTCGATTAGCTCGGGCGAATTCGAAGCCCTTTAAATTTGGGTATAGCTCTATCTCTGTCTAATTTTATTCGCTCTGTCTATCTCCTCTTGCTAGTTAATACAAAATTATACCTACTCCTTGACATTACTTGCCAAGAATGTACTTCAATCTTTACCTGAACCCACCCTTCAGCCTGGATTATTATCATAGGCTTAGATAAGCTTGATTAGGGCTAGCTGTGCAATAAAACTAATGGTTTTGGAAATGGACTACCAACACACAGCGTGGAATAACCAAACGGAAACATCTTTATGTCAGCATTTAAGAAACATTCCAAATACGTGGATTTTAGTTTATGACATGCTATGGTGCAAAGATGAAACTTTCTTCTTATATTGAAGTCCCTTTCAGCAGCAGTTACAACCCCTTAACTTTTAAAGGGCAAGTAGGGGCGCTTGTGAAATGTGAGAAAAATATCATTTTTTGGTGTTCTACGATAGCGAAACGGTACGAAAATACAAATATTTCGGTAAATAAAATAAGTGAATCTAATTTCAGGTAAAGGTATACCTGTAATCATGTCACATTACAAAGATAGTGGGAGAAATGATCGGTGCTGGCACCTGTGATTTGAATTTTAAATTTATCAATAGATGGGACAACTGTCATTTATACACACATATAAGGTAATTCTGAATTCAATAATTCTGGTATCCTGAAAATACTTAGCACAACAACATCTGTTCTCGCTCTAAGAAAATTTACTTGATAAAGAAATTATGGATAATTTGAACCAAGAAACATATATTTATGATTTCGCATTCTAGAAATATGCTCAAGAATATAATTTTCTTCACATCTAAAATTTCAATAATCTTCGACTAGTGTTTTATAAAGTTTTAGTAAGGATATTATATTTTCCAACTGAGCTCCTATTACTTCGACCAAGAATAAAAACAGCTTTAGAATTGTGGAGTACCATTGAGAATATGATAGTCTTGGTTCATGAACATCGACAGACTGCCACTGACCTTATAGTTATTTGTAAATAACTCATAATTTTACCTATGTCTCTGTGTTATATTGTCATAAAAGAGGTGTTGCATGTGGATGTGGGGAACTCAAACTGATAAGTACCAAGTATGTGATATGCAATATATTTATTAAGTATAGTGGTAAATGGTATATAAACAAATGGCGTATCGGTGGGCGGAGTATCCAAAAGTACAGGTTCATAATCATTATATGCTAAGGTAATCGGCATTTTTCAACATGAATTTGGGAAAAAGTATACAATGTAAAATTTCCGAGTGCTTATACAGATGCCCTTAGATGCTTGTTCCGAGAAGACCAAAACCTTGAGCTGTTTGAGTCAAAATTATCAGATGGTTCAGCAAATATATAGCATTCTTATAGGTGATGTATGCATTCTTTTCATTTCAAGATTATCATATGCTTTATTTAAGATTTCGGTATTCTTAATTTCAAGACTTTTTCAGTTTTGAGGTGAAAATGTTCACTTAATATAACCCTATATGATCATAAACGTCACATTCTTGGTTTAATATTATTACAGCTATGCGCATATAGGAAGATGAATGAATAAAAGTATATAAATATTGTTCGTCCAATAATTATTTTTTATGTGTGTTTCAACTTGTAGTTTTTGATGCTCTATTCGACGTCATGTCGCATCCATCGGTATTTCTGTCTGTCCGTCTGTCTGGTCTGTCGATTTATTTATGTATAGCCTCTTCACCCGCTCCAAGTTATGAAAAATCTCAATGGTCTTTAAAAAACACGAAGACATTTTTTTAGTATAATATTTAGTGCCGGTTTCTCAATGTCCAGTTAGGAGCGTCAGACAGGTAGCTGCCAGTTAGCGTTTCTATGGATATTAATGTGAATTCGTAAGTTTAACCTTCAATTGTTTAAACAATTTATCTAACAGTTAACCATAACTGGACATTAAGAAACCAGGAATTAGTTACTTTATTATCTATCACTGCTACTAAAATAAGTGCCGTGAATATTATTTACTCCTGCTGTGATAGTAAACTTCCATAGAAACTTGGCTAATTATCAGATCAGACATTTCAAAGATATATAGAGTCCAAGAATACGCTGCCACTGACCTTAATATAGAAAACAGTATCCAATGTGTCAGACTTTTCCAATACAAGTTATAGAGTGACCAAGTATTTCGACAGACGGACAGACCATCGGCAATGAGTGTCACTGGTGTTTCGAGATAAGTGTCACAACACGTTCAAAAAATACGATGTCAAATTAATTTTTTTTTCGCGTTTACAATCCTTTTCCCGCCTGTTAACGTGTAAAGTAAGTTATATCAATATCAATGTACATATATGGGTTATACTTGTCGAACTACAAGTTTGCGTAACAGGTACTTTATAACATGACTGTGTTCTATTTGCCCGTACCTCACATTGATTATCTCTGCTCAAAGCGCAATCCACTAGGCACCTCAATAGATGTTTGAATAGACATCCTACGAGGACAGCGTATTTCAGCATTTTCCATTGTCACCTTACATATGCTTATGCTCTTGGGGTAACTCAGCAGTAGCAGGCAAATGATTTGTCTTACAAAAATCAGCTATAAGGATAATCACAAATTCTATAACATATATTTTATCATGCACAGATCACTTCAAAGACTTAAATATATTACCGCTAGAGGCTAGAGTCGATTTATAGCAATGAGGTGCTGAAATATACAGCTGCTGAAATATACAGTTATGCTATAAGAACTAACAGCCTTAGAAATCCGTATTCGCGACTGTCTATGACAAAAAACAGCAGACCCCATGTCAATTTGTTTAATTATTTATTAGTCTAGGTGAATAGGAAACTCAATGTACAGCCAATGTCTGATATGTGCTTTTCAAAATTTGTTAAGGAACTAATTTTACGGCACTGTTTCAATACCGTGAGTATATGAGTTACATTAATTCTGTTAAGTAGTTTATAGTGATCTCACATGGTAAATTGTAAGTACCTATGTAATGTGGCCTAATAAATGATATGATATATAGCTATAGACATTTGTAGCTATACTAGCTAGGCTTGGGATAAAGTATGGAACCAAGCAAATAACTTTGGAACGGAAAGAATGATATTGCTGAAAATTTGCAGGCAAGTGTAGTGACGTCTAGTGCATCCGAAGACATTATTTTAGCTATTAATGTACTTCCAGTTTAACCGGAAGTACCGTCAATTTTTTTAATTTAAATGGGACACCCTGTATATTTTTGCAGATTTTAATTCATCCTTTTTTTCCGAATACGTCCATAGTGGGCTTAGCATTAGTTTCTGTAAAAGCGGGAAAGATAAAGCTTCTTTATCATGTCAGGTGTTTAAAATGCCGGTCATTCAAAGTCGGTTTTGCCGATCGCGTGAGAACTCACAAAGAAGTGTGTCAACTTTAATGATTTACGTCCCGACAGGGGTCCTTTAACACGTTTGACGGTGACTAAAAGAAAAAAATACAAAAAAATTACCTTAAACGGGAAGACCGCAGACCGCCACGGACGAATTTGTGAGACAAATTTTTTAAGAAACAAATACTAAACCCACTATGGACGTATTCGGAAAAAAAAGATGAATTAAAATCTGCAAAAATATACAGGGTGTCCCATTTAAATTAAAAAAGTTGACGGTACTTCCGGTTAAACCGGAAGTACATTAATAGCTAACATAATGTCTTCGGATGCATTAGACGTCACTACATTTGCCTGCAAATTTCCAGCAATATCACTCTTTCCGTTCGAAAGTTATTTGCTTGGTTCCATACTTTATCTCAACCCTGTGTATACCTATTGAGATTCAATACAAAACGGAGCGGTGTCATAAATGACTGACTTTGGATAAGAGAATGTACAATCAAGAAGGGCCAAAGTTACCTTTATTCTTCTTGGGCCGTTTCAGGCTAGTCCACACGTGGGTCCTGTTCTTGTTTTTCTCCGCAGCAAATATATCAATCTCACTGGCGAATCTGCCTTTTCTCGCCTTGACGCCCATGTCGTTGTTGTTCACGTCGATTACACTGGCACTGAATATCGACGACAGTCTGTGTAAAGGGCCCATAAGGGCAACGGGCGTAAATCCTCCTCCTTTGGGTACTACCCCACTACGCGGTACGGCACTCTGAGGGTACCCGCGGACGGCAATGGTCGCACGTTCACCGCTTACCGTTACTACCAGCAGACTGTCAGTGATGGTTGATAGACCATAGCCGGTATACGCCTCGTCGAACTTTCTTTCTGTGATGGAAGATGACTTTCTACGGGCGAAGGGGACTGTACTAATTCGGGTAATTGTAGTGCCACCCATGCATCGTAATGCAATTATTATGTTTCAATAGCAAAGCCTCAACGAACGTAGATCACCTCTTAGGAAAGCGTAAATTTGAAGCATTACGCACCGATGCCGTTTGGATTAAAAGTCAGTGCACAAAGATAATCGATATCAAAATCCGACTTAGTGGCTATCTAAGCCATAGATTCCACCACGCGGAAGAGAAACTGAACTCTTCATTTCAATGATGACATAATCTGTCTTCTAACCTCACAGAGAAGCGTAACAGGACACCCACGCCGCTGCACATAGGAGATACGGCGGTCAAACTGTAATGAAATGGGCAAGGCTTGCATATCAAACCGGTCCTGGGACGATACTAGTACTGTAGGTTGGAACAGTCCTATAATAAGTGATGGGGAGACGAAGACAGGCAAGTAGGCCACCTTCGGCACCTTTTACCAACCCCACTAAAAACATCAATGCCTACATCCGAGAAAGCTCCTACCTACCAGACTTCTTGACGAAAGCCAGTACGTGTGACCATCCCACTGAATAAAGTGACTCCTCCTCCAACTCTGTCGTGCTAAATATTTGAACCCTCAGGTTGCGATACACAACACATCTGCCCAGGAGGTGGAACGTTATCCCGACCTCCTCCCAGCATCTGGAGCAGATGGGCTCTTCTGCCACTCTCATTAGTAACAATTGTCTATTTAGCCGGCAATGGCCAGTGAGAACCCCCACCAGGAAGTTGACTGTCCCTCTGCCTTTATTCAGAAGCCATAGCGTTCGGCCCTTATTATATATTTTATTCCCTGTATAAAGACAATCCATACCAAATTCCGACTGGCGGTCACCTAAGCCATATGCTTCCACCATGCGGAGGAGAAACTAAACTCTTCATATCCATGATGACATAAATATCAACAATATGGAAATCACAACAACAGTACTACGTAATATCGTTATATAGTATCTAGTTTTGATCTCCCTCTAGAAACGGGGGTTAATCCAATTCTTGCACAAGTAGTAGTAGTGATGAGGAGGTGAAGCCAGGTTAGTAAGCTATCCTTGAACCTTTTTGCCGACGTCACGTAACTAATACTAGACATCTGCATACCCTCCTGGAGAACTCGTTCCTATCGTGAAGTTCAGTATATCTGACTAGTGTAGTGAGAATACTCGCACTCTGTGGTAACAAATTTCTGAAAACTAAGGCCCACCACCAAAAGGTTGTGCGATTATCTATCTTTGCTCAAAAGCCATACCGTGCAGCCGTAATCCTTATCCTTCTTCTTCAAGTTCCATCTGCTTAAGCTTCCAAACCTCGGAACCAGATAGCAGAGCTGAAAAAACACACCGTATTCGTACTCGTACTCGCTGGTTTGGAATTTATATCTCTGCTGCAAAGAACTCTCTTTTTTTTAAATGCAGTTCCTGCACTCTCTATTCGGGCTCTTATTTCCTGACATTGATCGGCAGCCGTTGTCTGGTTCCTCTATAAATATTTTCGCCTGCAGTCATCTTCCTTTAATCAAGCTTTCGTCACTCCTTTGTATGTCCCGTCATCCGGAGAAACATTGACCTTGCGCCTACTGATCATAGGTGTAAGCACTCTTAGCTATCCTATCACTTAGCTATCCGCTACGTGGTTGCTCGGCACTCTATAATGTCTACAGAGAACCACAGTAGGGTACAATGGTACATTAATATCTTATGAACAGCGGGATCATTTCTGAGCGATAGTTGATCTAACCCTGGAAGATGCTACCCTTTTCAGAACTGTCAGTATGGTACAGGGCTTAGTACAGGGCATTGAAAAGGAAAAAACATCTGCCGCAGCTGGACAGGCTGCAAAGCTAGTAAACCCTTGCTGCTGGTGACAGGGGCACCACTCTTACATCTGCACGTCGAATAGAGAAGACACCTACGCCTTACAAAGAGACCTAGAGTCGAGGCTGAAAGACTGCAGAAAATGGACCATATATACAGAAGTGGCAGCAGATAGGGTCTCAAACAACGGAGGTTGCATAGTGAACGAATAAAATGATACATGATTAGTAAACAAATGGGAGAACTGCAAACACTATTTCCTGACACAGGTTCATGGCTCGTTTCGCGCTTGTCGGAAAAAGGTAGGAAGAGTTACCATGACCAGTGCCTCCATTACAAAGACCTATGGCGGAACATACGATCTTTGGGTGTGAGACATACAGCCAAGAAGCCTGTGCAAAGATAATAGAAGATCTGAATGCAGATAATATGGTGAGACTGATGATCTCCCATGCAGTTCATTGGAAGACCGTCCACTGCATAGTGAGGCAGATCCTGAGCGCCTAAACCCTCTATAATACAATACAATACAATACAATACAAAAATGTATTTATTCAGTATAAGCATATAAATACATTGGACAGCCACATAAGGGTCACACTTATTATTATGGGCACTTATGGTCATAAACATCATCAGATCCTGTTTTAGCCACTCCTGCCTTACAAGTGCAAGACACTTGCATCTGGCTGGGTTTGCCTTTGTAAACACAGCGAGATTCAAGAACAGTATCATATAGTAGAATGTAGACTTGAAACACCATGCGGTTTTGATATCCTCCACAAAACATAGGCTAGCTAGATTAGAACCCAACATGGAGGAGGTAAGGACACCCTCCACTCTCTCCTTGTAAAATACCGTCTCGTCAGTGCGAATGTGGGGCCAACTTTTAAACCATCCACCCCACCGCAAGAGAGTGCATGCTGAGAGTATATATTGGGGTCCAGAAAGACTTTCTATGACAACTTCTGGCGCTATTGATTATGTAGAGAATTTGGACATGGACCGTAGTCAAATTAAGTCTGTAGCAACGTTTATATAAAAATATCCACATATTTGGTTAAAAATATCAGCTAGTAATATTCAATTATGGTTTTTTCACAGGTTTAATTTATATTTTATCACACTCATTACGCAACGTGACACAAAGTGCCGTCGATATTTTGAGAACTGTTCAAATAATAAAGGAAGGAAATTATTTATGGTTAATTAAATTGCACGAAATGCACTAGTGGGCATAAAACTAACAACTTTTACTTTGATATTTTCGTTTGCTGACCGTTTGCGTTGCTGCATTCACAGTACACAGTGGCGTTGCAACCATGTGGCCTGGGCACAGTTTAGTCCACCCTTAAATTGTCATGGGTGGACGAAACTCACCCACTACTATCAACATACAGGGTGTTTTTTAAGTTGATTTTTCTCAGTATTATATAACCGAACCGTATCTAAAATTTAAAAATTTTGGTTTTATTAAACACTGAGAAACAGCAACACCACTTTTTCAGTAAAACTACTGGATATCCCCAAAGCTGCCACAGTTGGAACGATAAAATACAATACCGGAGAGTTTTTGAACATGCAGAATTCAAAAATGCTAACAGCAGTGTTGTCAGATTTACCACATTTACTTTACACGTCGTAAATAGGGAACTTCATTTCAAATAACAAAATTATGACGTGACTGAAAATCTCATATAGCTACTAACCTAGGTCATTGAGAGATAATTTATTTGAACATAAATATATAAGCGATTTCCTGCTGGTTCAAGTTGCATATAAATTTCCCGTTGGTTCCAAAAAATCTGATGGTTCCGCTAGTTCCTTTTGTCTATAGACTGCATGTATAGTAATAGCAGAAGCGCCATTATTTCGGTTGTATTTGTCGGACTAGCGATTTATAAGTAGTGTGGTACTGCTTTCACGATAAAATTGAAAACAACTATAATTGCAAATAAATAGGATGTATAATGGATAAATATAATGTCCGCATTTCCGACGAAATATGGAAAGATGTGGAAATGGCAATTTCTAATATTTTCATTAGAAACATTCTCATAAATTTCTTCTTTAGGGTTAGTATTGTAGTCTTAAGCCTATATCTCGTCAAGGCAAGAATAACATGATCAGCGTCTATGTGTATTTGGTCCAGCTTTTTTTTATAATCCTCTTCGCCATGCTTAACAATAATTTCTTTTTATATGTTAATTACTGAAATAATATAGATAAAAAGAGCAATAAAAACATCGTTACAAAACAGAATCATAGTATTACCGCCTCGATCTAAGAGACCGATTTTGTTCCTAGTGAGAAAAATATACACACGCAATGCTACACTAAACATAAGCCACTATTCCACGAAGCTACTGCGGTATGTCTCAGAGACCGTGGGTTAACAACGAAGCGTTAATCAGTAATTCGAACACGTCGCTTTTACAGGACCCTCTTCAAAGGACTGACGTTCCTGTCAGGTTGACAAACATACCTAATCCTGAAAATGTTTATTAAAAATCCGCCTATAAAAATAAATGTTTCTACGCCCTTGTGTTTCTACCGAATCCCTGTTTAGCGCGATCAATTCAGTTTATTCGGCGTTTTCGCGGTCTTTGACTCCGACAACTTTCTACATTTTAATTATTTGTACTAGATATTTAAAAAATCATATCAGAATTGGTCTACACGTTTACCCGATTACCCAATATCCATTTAAGTGATTTATTTGGCACACTCGCCTGCGAAATAAGCTACAGGTACCCAGATGTTACTATTTTCTTATACTATGCTTTTTGAAGAAAAGGTTTCAAACGAGAAACTGGAATCAACATGCTTAAGCGGCCCACAGATGCTCCGGAAATCCTCAGAGGAAAAATTGCACAATCCTGGCCTCAAGGATTATCGGAGCGTATGTGGAGGTTCGTCGGACCGTACAGGCCGCCGGATGTGGAATTGAAAAACTATTCGATCGCCTGCGCAGGCCGTCTTTTGATGTCATGCTTGCTAGAACTGAACTGAACTGAAAGGTTTCCTGAGCGTCTGAGAAGGAGGGTGTATTCGGGCCAAAGTGCAAGGACCTTCCAGCCACGACTGTGCAGTCTTTCCTCTGAGGATTTTCGGAGCGTCTGTGGGCCGCTTTATAGGAAGAGCAAGTCAACGGCTATCATCTCTCTCTCTCTCTCTGGTTGAGAAAGTAGAGCAAAGTATAGCGGTATTTTTCGATATCGAAGGGGTCTTCGATAAGGCTAAAACGATGACCATCTGCAATACTCTGCAAGATAGAGGAACATCAGCGACCTTGGTGAGCTGGGTACGATCTTCACTGGGAAGTTGGACGTTCGAGCAACCCTGGGAGACTTCCAGCGGGACATCGAGGTGAGGGGGGGGGGCTGCCAGCAGGGCAGCTGCCTGTCTCCTCTTCTGCTGTGTCTTTTGGAAAACCTGGCGGAACAAGACTTCCCAGCACAGGTATTTGCGGACGACGGTGTGGTCCCTGGATGATTCCTAACTACGGTCTCCGATAGAATGCAGATGGCTTGTAGAAGAATTCAAGGATGGTGTACGGAGACAGGACTCTCTGTAAATCCAACTAAAACGGAGCTTGTACTGTAGACGGAGGAGGTTAGACGGTTTTAGAGCGCCTACAATGTATGAAAGACCTTTAGCACTTTCGCGGATGAGTAAATACTTGGGGGTGATTCTTGACTAGAAGCTAACTAGCGTGTTGACAGAATCGTGTCAAGATCGAGACCGACCTCCTGGCAGCTGCGGCGGGCAGTAGGAAGTACAGAGGCACTGAACTCCAACATTTTGCAGTGGATATACAATGCCATCATAAGAACCCGAATACAATAAGGCTTGGAGATCTGGTGGACCTGTGTGCAGAAATCCATAGTGGACCGAAGTCTAGGACGGATACAAAGGCTTGCCTGCATGGGCGTCACAAGTGCAATGAGGGCGACACCAACTGCAGCACTGGAGGTCCTGCTAGAACTGCCGACGGTGCGATCTTAGATTAGGAGGACAGTGATTACAGCGCATCTGAGAAGGCACGACTCTGATAATTGTCAGATAAGGGGAGAGGCGGTTGGCCACGCAAATATAGCCAATCTGGCGGAGGAAGCATTGCCTATCTCTGCCTATAAGATTGATGAGGCAGACCGTCTATCAAGGTTGGATAAATCTTTCATTCAAACCATTCTCAGTATCCAGGAGTGGAAAAGAGGGGAAATTCAGTTTTCCGAAGGGACATTGGTATGCTATACGGACGGCTCCCGTCTAGCTAGTGGACAGGCGTCAGGAGCAGGGTTGTATATGTCTAGGAGTACGAGAGAGTTACTCTTTAGGCACGAACACCACGATTTTTGAAGCAGAAGTTTATATAATACTCTCTGCTGCATGCAATGAGGAGGTGAGAAAGGCAAGGAGCAGAAAGTTTACATTTGAAGGGTCCAGGGGAAAACAGGATTAGTCCATTTTTATGCAAAATTGAGCTGATTGTCTTTCCTTAAGGCATATTGTATTTACTATCAGATAACGGAATTGTTAAATGGTGGAAACAGCGAAAGTCCGCAAAATAACAGCTACAAGATAGGCTATACCCGGGAAGAGAGGCTCGAGGCGTTAAACTTATATTTTCGATTTTCTCCAACTCTGTCCGGACGGACTATTGTCGTTCTTCCCCTGTACCCTTAATTTGCTCTACCAGTCAGGCGGCACTAGTAGCAACCTGCGTGCCCAGAACCAGGGCACCCCTGGTGGAGTACGCGGAGATACTGGGAGATCTGGCGAGGCTGAAGGCATTTACCATGACGTCTGTCCCGGGACATAAGGGGATTTTTGGCAATCAGGCAGCCGATAGGCTGGCTGGACTCGAGACCGGGGACAGTTTGTTGGCCTGCAGCCCGTTATAGGATTAAGTAGGCAGCAGGTAACGTCAAAAAGTGGGTGAAGGCCACCGTAGATGAACAGTATAGGCAAAGTGAGGGATGCAAACAAGCCAAGGATTTTATAGTCGGGCTGAACACAAGGCACAAGGCCGATGGGCAAACAAAAACCTCGTGGGTGACGGGATATTGCAGGCTGAGGTCAAATCTATCACTATTAGGAATTGAAAAAGACTCTAGACGGGCTGAGCTATAAGATCTTTGGATCCGATAGATTTCAGCCAAAGGAATTAACCTCCCTAAGCTGGGCTGACGTACTGGCCTTAGTTAAAACTCCGGGACGGTATGACAGGGAGGGGGAGACAGGTAGTGGTGGCTGAGGGGTGATATTCTGGGATGGCAAAAAGGGACGAATTGTCACGCCATAAAAATGGTTTCATAAACATGCACAATTTGCACAGCTGGCAATATGAAAATCCGTACTTGATAAGAGAAGATCGCTCACAGTATCAATTTAAAGTAAATTTGTGGATAGTCGTGCCTGCATAGCGGAAGGAAGCACTCACTTTGAACATAAGTATGTTTTCTTTGCAAACTTCTGACAAATAATGCATGGCACTGCTCATTATATTAACCTTTAACTACTTGCCAGGCGGGGCCATCCCATAGCTACTACTACTACTATACATACTCTGTTTTCTGTTGATTATTTGTTTTTTGCTAATTAGTATGCCGCCAGTGCCCCGTTTTTTTTATCAAGAACCTTCACAATCTGCTACATAGAGATTCACGACTTGACTTGATTTTCAAGCTACTTGACTTGACTTGATGTCAAGTCAAGATCAAGTCAAGTAATTACACATCAAGCAACTTGAAAATAAAGTTTTTCAAGCTAACTAATTGATTTTTCTTGAAAAAATAATTATTTTTGATATTAATCTGATTATCTGCCAAAACGCAATAACAATAAAAATCTATGTGTATAAAGATGTAATCTTTTATTAAAAAAAACATCCAAAGACGAAAACTCCAACAAACTTAGTTAAATAATGAATGTAATAATATAAAATGAAAATACGAAATATTCTGAATTCTGACAATGATACATAGAAAAACAACAAACTCAAATGGGAGTGGGTTGGCTCGTGTTCCTAGAGGGGCGCCGGGAAACAGTAACAAAGCCTACGAGGCTAATGACCAGAGCAATCGATGCCGATGACAAAGAAGTAAGACAAAATTAATCTCATTTGATATCCATGATTTGAGACACATAAGACTTCTAACGGAGTTATCACCTAATCGATTTCTTGTTTTGGTAAGAGCTCTAGAAAGCTGTCTTTCAACTGAAGCTGAAGAAGCTGGCGTTGCCAAAAAGTCTTTGGCGGCCATTGCGGCAAGGTTTGGAAAAATACATTCGTGTCTTTTCCACCATTCTAAAATATCTTCAGTCCCTTGATGCTTGAATACTATATATAATCTGTTCATCGGTTTCATCTCAATCAGGTTTATTATCAAGTTCCATAGGCCACGAATCTAGTCTATTGAGCAGCATATTCATGCAAAAATGATGGAAATACTTTTAAAAACATTAAGGTGTTGGCAAATTCGTTCAATTAAGGACCATTCTGTGTCAGTTGGCTTTAAAGTTTTAAAGTCATCGGGTGCCTGCTTGCTGTCCTAACCTCGGTGATTCCCCTATTTTAACGCAACGATTCGCATTTTACAGATCTATATCAAGTAATATCAAGTAGTTTTATTTTACTTGATATCAAGTCAAGTAGTTCAGATCGAAAATCAAGTCAAGTCAAACATCAAATTTTCAAAAGCTTGAGCTTTCAAGTCAAGTATTTAAGAAAAAACTCAAGCTACTTGGCTTGATGAATCCCTACTGCTACATGGTAGAAAGGTTGCCGATCTGTACTTATTGTACAGACATCGCGATATTTCATTCACCATCCAATGTAAATTACAATTTGTAACATTGTATGCATCGCGTACAACGTAAAATTTATTGCTTGCACACATCTCCATTTAACAAGGAGAAAGGTAACCGCCAGGTGATTTAGCATACCGCATAGGTACTACGTATAAACATTTACACATTAAACATGCAAAAAAGTGCGTGGGCCTTACGTTTACACGCTGAAAGTGGTCTTTAGAAGGTACCGCCTTAAAAAGCTGTTTTACATGTAATCCAATAAATGCAAACGAGATTGAATTGTAAAGTACCACCGAGATATAATAATAGAGCGCCACAAGCGGAGTACGACTTTGTATGCAATTTGATCTAGTTATCAACATTAACCCGTCAGTGTCTGGCAGAGCGTTTCATAGGACCTTTGATCTTGGTTGCAGTCATTGCAGTCGATCAGTCTGTCAGGTCTACTTACTCAGAAAAAGAGCGAGAGCTAGGAAGGTATTGGAGCATAATAATGAAATGCTGTTGCTGATTAGTTTATTAAAATCTCAATTAAATAGCATGTCATCTACTGTAGACAACAGGCAAGATTCATTAATAATAGGACATTATTACACATTTATAAAGAATTACTATGAAAAATACAAATAATATGTGAACTCAAAAAATAACCATTAGTATGTGAATGAAATATGAGAATTTAAAAAACTAACATACTTCAGACACCATCCAGAATTTATATTTCCAGATAATAACCTCAGAACTGACACTCTTGTCTTCATTATTTTCTGTCTTATAGCACTGAAAAGCTCCGTTGAATAAACAATTTGAATAATATTATTCACACTATTAGCTAAATGTTTCTGAAATTTTAACCACATATTTTTTATGAAGGGACCCTACTTTATGTACAACATCAGAACCCTAGGTTCATTTTTAACATGCTTTTATTAGCTTCACCTGTATGTTTGCTTGTGAGCTTGTAACTTCTTTGAATTCAGTTTGACGCGAAAACGATGTTGACGGCTTCAAATCTGTCACCCAGCGGTCATATCCGTTGACAAAGAGCTGGCACAGACACCATAAGGTTTGTTAATTTTACACAGAAGCGAAGCGACAAGAACTTAGAAGGCGTGGCACCCAACTGTTTGGAATTGGTATTTTTGTATTTGGGAAAGTCGACAGTTTTAATTATCGATTATGTTATGAATATTTATGAAAAACAATTGCTCATCTTCATTACACAGAGTATCAATAAATATAGTTTAAAGGAACTACAAAACTCGCTTTGATGATAAAGTAAATAATAAAATGAAAAAGAAATATAATTTAAAAAACTAAAAAACAGGCTTTTATGGAACATCGGATTAAAAAAAGTTAAAAACAATAATTTTAAAATAACTTCAAAACAATATTAAACGAAACATTCTGGTTTGTGAAAAAAGGGTGCGCGCTTTGTGCCATATTATTCGCAAATAGAGCGTCCTACACTTATTTGACAATAATATTAGTATTTTTCGTTCATTATTGTTTTAAGCCCATTATATAAATTATATTTTAACTTTTCAGACCGTTGTTTTTTGAACGCATGTTTTTTTGTTCTTTCAATCTATATTTATCCAAAATTTTATAAAAAAATTACGTTTATGTCAGTTTTTTGCTATTTTCCAAATAATAAATAATGTTCTTAAAGACAGCTTGTCTTAAAAATAATAATAATTCAACACTTTTCACTTTAAATTGAGATCTGCTATTTTTACCCGTTATTTTATAACTATAACTCTTATGATCGCTGAACCTAATTAAGTTGCACATAAACCTAAAAGAAATTGTACTTGACGACAAAGATTTAAGGAAGAAAGAAAGAAAGAAAGAAACGAAGAAATATTTAGAAATTTAATACTGCACGATAAATTAACTTAAGAAGCAGATTGTTTTATAATGTCATGAAATTATCTGATTCAGTAACATCTGTTTTTCCTTTTTTATAACGCTCCCAACATTTTCTACTATTAATAAAACCTGTTTCTCGTCGAGACTGATATCTCGAACTCATCTGCATTGTCTACCTATACCAACACAAGGCAGTAGAAAGCGCAAAATAACAAAAAATGTGTCAAGAGTAACAATTCTCAAATAAGTAGGCTTCTGAGTGATATTTTGGTTTGTTTCGCAGAAATAATTAAATTTGACATGCATATACGCTATTGTAAGCTTAATCTTATGCTTAGCTAAATTTTGAAAGTCATAGTGATCCAATCAAAATTAACCTAAAATAAACCCTAAGGGCTTTGTTTGACATTTTATTATAGCTTAAGGACAATAAGAAGGCTCATAAAGGGACTTTTACGATAAAGTAAGTATGATGGTTAATTTATGATACAACTATGTTTACGGTAAAGAGATAATCGAGATTCAAACTCAGAAAACTGAACTACTCTGTGAACATACACAGATGATTAATTCATAAGCACGTTAGTTCTAGACAAAGTTTACGGAATAAATATAAGTTGGATCACTCTCCGTCGGCACTTTGAAAATCTCACATCAAAGCGATGCCGCGGCCGCACGCGCCAATTAGTATTTGCGTTGGTTTTTGCCCAAGTACGAGGGTCTTTTAGCGGGGACTTGCTAACGCCAGGGTTTTACGTATATATGAGGGTCATTGATAGACTATGTATCGACAGCCGATTTAGACATACAAATACAAATATAACGTTTATTTTGCTAATACACTAAGTTACATAAATGGATATCAAAAATAAAACCTAGTAAAACTATTACTAATGGATCTCAAATGATTTCGCATATTGTAGCTGTTTCGTAGATAGGTAAAAATTGGTTCAAAGGTGCTATAGTATTTTTACCTTAATGTTTTGTATATTTGGCTTATTTTTGAGACCACAGCTTATAAAATTTATGGTATAGTATATACGAACTATGTACAATTTTAAAAGATAATCATGTGGAAATGCTTTACATGGATGTGAATAAATTATTATTGACATTTTGCTTTTCAGTGTCATTCCAATTGCTACTGTAGAAACTAAATTGTTAAAGTTATCAATAAAAATATTTCCGAGCTCTAAAATATAATTCAGAATGGTTCTGGGTAGTACCGTAAGACCACCGAATGAATATCTTGTCTCACTATACGCTCTTAGCGTGATACAATCCTTTAAGTACCTGTAGGCCTGTAGGTCTCGAATATATCACTTTAGACGTGTGCTAGTTTGTTGGAATTGTTTTATCGGGAGGAACAGAGGAAGGCATAAATGTACAATGTGTCGGATTAATAATTTTGAATCGAATGTCATGTGACCAAAAACAAATACCCTAGTATTTGTAGTACAATGACAAAAAGGACACAACGTCTGCTCTACTACTACTACTCAGTTCCGACATATTGTTTGTCTTAATCGTCGTGAAACACCCTGTATTTATATCCTTTATATTTCAAGGTTTACCACAAAATAAGGATGGATCTGATTGCCATTTTCCATCCGTTAATAAATTTAATTGATAAAATCAAACTTCTAAAAACATTATACATTTCCTGCAAACAAATCCGAGATAACAAAATCCGATATTTTTGAGACACTTCGCGTTAATCACGTTCAACCACTACTTTTTGCCGCCCCGTATGTCCCGGCTGACGTCGGTACACTGCTACCGGTGTACCGGGGAGACGGAGCAAGGGGCAGGCCGTTTTGATATTTTTGCGGAGTGATCCAACTTATATGTATTCCGTAAACTTTGACAAAGACATGATGCTGAAAAACTCTAGCTACCTAAAATTAACATAATAAAAACAACAAAATTGGTGAATCTGAAGAAAGGCTTTACCGATGAAACACTACGCAGATGTGCAAGTTACTGGTTTTGAATGGTTAATGATTAATTATTTAATCTATTAGAAAATACTTAAGATCGTAGCTACTGCGTGTAGTTGTTTCTTGAAGCATCAATTCTTTTTATTGTCGTAGAAAATATTTTATGCGTGTGGCAAGTCGTTTTATTTGCATTATTTATGAAGCGTTCCTGCAAATTACTGATTTAATGGAAATATGGAGAAGTAGAGAAAGTAACTAGTAATAAAGCGCTAAATGCATATACGCATAATATAGTGGAATTTGACTTTTTTAAATGAAATAGACGTAAATGTGTACAAGTATGGAAAGCTGATCCTTGTTTCAAGTGTCTATACATCTTGTATAGACGGGTAAACATCTTTAGGTACAAGTATTCATTGCGGTAAGAATAATTCATTATACACCTTCTCCAGCTGTAGTTTCTAAAGCGTCAAGTGATACCTCAAAACGTTCAAGTTAATTTTCCAACTCGTCACTTGTACTTTCAAACTGTCGGTAGTAATTTATACCTGTCAGTTTGAATTTATAATTGACGAGTTGGAAAATTAACTTGACCGTTTTGAATTATCACACGACGCTTTGGAAACTACAGCTCAAATTGATTTCTTAAATTACTCTAATATTTTGTACTTTCTGTGTTTAGACAACACACTTTTTTAGAAAATGGCGTCAACTGTGTTGACTCAGTACTTCCCACATTATTATGAGTGCTTACAAAAATTTTGAGTACATCAATCCCTAGACCATTCTCATTTAAAAAGTAGACAATGATTACGAACCTTTGAAGCATCTAAAAACGGAGTTCGAGCAATTCTGGAATTTTTAGTTTCTTGTTGATTACTTCTCCGCCACTGGCATGAGTTCAAGAAACGATACACTGCTACCATTTTCTCCATGGAAGTAATACGGTGTCAAAATTTTATCACAATTAAGGTAGTACTTTCCAAGATACACGTTAGAACTATAATATGTAGACAGCATGTGTCCTAAATTGATACTTTTTTTAAACTGTCGTTAAAATAAACAACCTTTTCAAATAGCTTCTTTCCGAAAACTGAATAATAAGTGAGATACAAATTAGAAAAAAGGAAATCTGGGTTTGTGTAGCCAGACTTCCTTTGACAGTGTAACAAGAGCCGTGCGAAATATGAAACAGACAAGGATAGCAAGAGACGAGAGGATATGAAATAACGTGTGCGTATGAGACAGCGGCGAAATTCCCAAGTCTCTTGCTACCCTTGTCAGGCTGTACTCAGTCTGTTTATGTTTAGTTCACTCGGATTTTTGTCCTATCGATCAGTCATTGGACCTGTCAAATAGTGTACTAGTAATTTTCAGTTGATCACAGTAATTTTAAATTGGTAAATCTTAAAAGTTGTTTCATGATAACGTGCCACTTTTAGGATTTACCAATTGAAAATTAACAACGATAAACAAAAAGTGACTACTGCACTATATGACAAGTACAATGACTAATCGATTTGACAAAGTCCGAGAAAAAGCTAAACATAAACAGACTAGGTGCGTCTTGAAACACATGCTCAGATATACTTTTTTTATTCTGTAACTAGCTTATTTTTAAGTTTACTGAAAAAAAGTTATTTGAAAAATTTGTTTATTTTAACGTCCGTTGAACACGGTTAAAAAATTATCAACTGAAGACTGACCCTGTATATCAAATTATTCCACTGACATAAAATCCAAAGGCAATGTAGAATATTTTATGAATACAACAAATGTATGAGTATTTAAATTCAATATCATTCGATTATTGTGTTAGGTGAGTCTTACATACAATATAGATGGCTCTATACTGATAAATATCCAGGATCAAGATCATACCCAAGCGTCACTGAACTTTATACAGTATTTTTGTGAATAAAATTAGGTTATCAAAAACTGCAGAAGTACAAATCTTTTGGACAATAATTTCATTGGTTTGAAAAATGTAACAAACTGCATTTTGTATGGTTATACTGTCTGTATATGTTACGCTCAATACCCGAATTCGGGCAATGCCCGAAAAAAATACGCAGAACTAGTTTTGAGCATGGAATATTTCCCAAACCCGAAGTATGAATTTTATACGGCTATTGAGCATTACCAAATAGGCAGAACTAGTTTTGCGCATCTTGAAATACACAAAACTGGTTTTGCGCAACTTGAAATGCACAGGACTAGTTTTGTATATTTTCTGAATGACCAGCACAAATTCTGTTTCTTCAATTTAATCAGCGCCAGCGACGGACTCAAATAAATATAAAGTTGGAGAAGTTAAATATATTTTAATGAATACCAACAACTAATAAATCGCCAACTGAGGCTGGTTTAAATTTTTTATTTGATTGTGTGAGCATCAAATTGGCTTGTGCTTCCAAACCTCTTTTTGCGTTTTCACGATTCGTACTTATATTGCAGGAACGTTGGCAAAGAAACCTAACCTAACCTAAACGACAGTTTTTGCTGGTTTTTGACACACAATGCATAACGAATGTTCACTAGTTCTGTGCATTTCAAGATGCGCAAATCTAGTTCTGCCTATTTGGTAATGCTAGATAGCCGGATAAAATTTATATTTAGGGTTTGGGAAATATTTCTTGCTCAAAACTAGCTCTGCGTATTTTTTTCGGACATTGCCTGAATTCGGCTATTGAGTGTAACGTATATACACAGTAAGCTGTTAAGTGTTTAGACGGTAGAAACAAAGCAAATTATTGAAAACTTAATCAGCTATTGCTCTCAAAATTGCTTTAAATACACTTTTTTCGAATCTATTGAGATTGAGAATTTTGCTTTATTAAAAAAGGCTTCTCTGTTCATGCACTCTCAGCTTTAACTGAAATAATTTTACATAAATTATTTTAAGATCTTTATAAGCATTTAAATGAACAAATTTAATATTAAATTATCAATTTACACCTAGATTTATAGTGACACTTAAGAGTAGTTATCAAATTTTACATATATATACAAGTATACATTTAATGCGGTAGAATCTTAAATTTAGAAAATGATTCCTTAATACATTTAATTTTTTATTTTCGTTTGTCTTTCATCAAGGCTATTCACATTATTTAGAAAAAAATTGGGAGTCTGCATTGCAAGTGAGGCAACACAGGTGGAATTGTGTGGTTAGGTAACCGAACGATATCGAAACTGACATACGAGGTCCGACTTAACGACAAAGCAATAAATACCATCATTTAGAGAAATTATCTATGGCCATATTTGGAAATCCAGCGGTACGTTAATTGTAAATAGTGTAACAGATAGAAAATGAGAGGATGACATAAAAAGAACCTACAGCGACATTTCCAGTCTATCCGGTTTCGAACGCTCACCATGGAATCAAACGGTTTTATCGTATATGGTACTGTAACATGTTGCAGCTATTGTATGCCATGCGTCTGATAAAAAATAGCCGCCGTTAATTATGTTCCAAATGACGAAATAACACCTGAGTTATGTATCTGAACGTTTTGGAGGCAACCCTTTAAAAAAAAAGTTTCAAGTAAGTGTTTTGGATGAACAAAGAATCAATAATATGGAGGTGACCAGCAACTGGCAATAATTTTAGGAACAATTTTGTAAAGTTCGGAGGTCAATAACAGTCTACTCTATTGTACGACGTGGAGGCATGGACGCTGAAGGCAGCTATTGTAAATAAGATAGAAGCGAAAATGTGGACTCTGCGACGAATGCTGAGAGAGTCCTGCGTCCATCATGTGAGAAATGTTCTCCAGAGAGTCGGATTACCAGAACGAGAACTTGTTGAGGTTATAAGGAAGAAGAAAATAGCTTACCTAGGACACATAATCTTACTAAAATATGGCGTGACCATAACATCACTAAAGCTACAAAAATGTCGCTGGTTCAGTCTCTTGTGTTCTCCATATTTTTGTATGCCTCGGAAACTTGGACTGTTAAAGAGGCAGATCGAGCTCGCATAGACGCTTTTGAAATGTGGACATGGAGGAGAATGCTGTGAGTTCCTTATACCGCCCATCGAACTAACGTCTCCATACTGGATGAGGTCGGTAATGCAAAGATATTATCCTCCATTGTGTCGACGAGAATGCTTATATTCTTCGGACATATACACAGAAGCGATAATATGTAGTTCAGGGTCATGCCCCGAGTGGGCGGCCCCTACACGCTGGGTGGATACGACGAAACAGTTGCTGGATATGAGTGTCAAGAGCGCCACTAAACTGACAACAAATCGCGAACGATGGCGAGCTACAGTGCTCAAAACTATTGATAATATTCGTGTCGGCAATACTCTAGCTCCGACTTAATGCATTTTGCGAGTTCACAACATGTCTGTTAAGACATTGTGACTATGATGATGAGGACACATAATGCGTAGGGAACGCTATCACCTCCTGCGTCTCATTCTTCAAGGAAGGATCGAAGGAGGGAGAAGAGGAATTGGGAGAAAAAAGCTATCATGGCTGAGAAACAGCCAACACTGGAGAGGAATAAGCGACTTCCAAGAATTACATACAGAGGGCTGCAATGAATAGGATCGTTCGATGAGAGAAAGGATGGACTCCTACTAAGGAATATGCATGGCACTCTAAGAAGAAGAACTGGCCAATAACAAGACAGACGACGTACAATCAGGCATACATACACAACCAAACTGCTTAGCCTCATTCCATGTAATGACTAATATATTTGGTATTTTAAGCCTCATTCGATTACTCTGTCCATTTTATTATCGCCATACAGAGAAAGACACAACATAGTACCGGATTGTTAGATAAGAATGCAGAGTGCTGTATCTAGTAAACTATTCGCTATAGAGACTTACGGTGTAAATAATTATTGCTAAAGTGGCTAAAAGAAGACCACGAACAATATTTTCAGATCTCCAAGATGGTCACCAGGGGGCGTAACCGCCATCTTAAACAATTAAAGTGATTTTTCACCGAAATCCACCTAGTAAATGTTACCAAAAAATATATGCTTTTTACAACTAGGATTTGCTGAAGTTATTTCTGTTTAACAATTTCGGACGTATCTATTAAAATAAAGAGGTGGGGGTGATTCAATGTTTTTTTAAGTAAACGCCTATAACTTGATCTTATTGGAAAAAGCATTTAATATCCCATCAACCCCCATCTTATATGATATATGTCTAATTCCTAAAGCACGTTTTTTGATATAATAACCAAGAACTGCAAGATTCTGTAAAAAATCAAATGCACTGATGTGACTTATCTCCATAAAAATCTAGCTGAATGATAAATAAATAGGTGAGCGAAAACCATAAGTCGATATTTTATTCCTAACCTGAAATATTGAAGGAAGAATTAGTTGCCAAACGATTAAAAAAAAGGAGCTATTACACTGGTAATGTGTGGCCATTGTAAATTGACCAGCGGAAATAATTCGGCGAAAGAAGTAAGGAAGTTGCCATAACTCTTAATAATTCTATCCCATTTGCTTCTTTTACGACTTGTTTTATTTTATATATGTATAAAGGAAACGGCAAGTACTTAATATCCTAATTATCTACTTCATAAAACTTATAACTACAACCGGTAGCAGTAGATTTTATTTCCCACCTCAAAGTCGGTCCAGCATCGGGATTGGATTATCGCAGCAGACGATATTTAATGTCCCTGTTGTATGTACTTGTTTCTATTCCTTTTTAGACTCGACATGATGAGCACTACCTGACGGTTCCCCCCGTTCCCCTTCCTTATGCCGCGCTGGTCAATTTACGATAGTCACACAGTACTTATTGTTATTTATTTTTGTTCTTATAGATTCTTCGGTTTAGCCCATATTTAGGCCATGAAATTACTTTTATGGGTACTTCAGGTCTGAACCAAAAGTTAATATGGACCACGCAACGGCCCCCTCAGTGTTTTGTAACTTTTATCTAAAAATTACTTCGATATAATCGATTCCAAGTGTGCAGATGTTATCGCAAGATAGATGCTCCACCAATTTTGGTGCCTATTTATGGTCAAAATATGGGTTAAATCGAAAAATCGATAGGATCAAAAGCGTTTATTTTGCCAATTTTCATCGATATCCATGATAAAAAGGGCGTTTCTATTAAAAAATCACTTTCGGTAAAAAAAAAAAACGGTACCTCCGATCTGAAGTGGAAGTCGTAATCTGGACCATATAACTGTAGGTGCCCGGCAACTTTTGTCTGAAACTTTTTTCGGTATAATTCCAAAAGAGATATATTTTTGTCTCAAGATAAATACCTCACCCGGTATAGCCAAACGTAGGTTGAAATAATTACAATTTCACCCCTTGCAGCATTTTAGCGTGTTGGTAGTTCAAAACTAATAAATGCGACTCAAAGTTAATTCACAAAAATATATCATAGATTGTTTTCTAAATGTCTTCTAAACAGTTGCGAATCACCACATAACATCGACAACGATTAAAATATAATTTTGGACAACAAGCTTATGTAATCGTCTGACAATAATTTGTAACATTAATCACACTTTCGGCCATAAAATGTCTAACCCGTAACCATCATCATTATTGAATATTGTCCATTATATCATTTTAATGATCTCGACATATATTCGGACTGCCTAATACTATTGTTATGTAACACAGCAATAGGCCACTTTTGGTATTTTGCATATATTTGCCCATACACTTTGTTATTTTACCGAAATCCCGCGTTTTCTCCTGTTATGTAAACCGAACCAAGTTTCTCGCTCTAAAGTCCGGACAAGCAACAATAGGAACCTATTTCTCATGCGAAGACCTATGCGCCATTCTCACAATCATGGCCATAGCACAGCGAAGGGTTATGTACAAAAACAATTGCAAAATCCACCTCCTCTAATCTCTTTTTTTCTGAATTACTACTTTCTTTTTAGTTTTTTCAACTACAAAAAATATATAAAGTTTAAAACTAACAAATAATAGCGCTTTTAGAACATTTTTAATGATGAATATACACAACCGATGAAGTCTAGGAACTTGAACGAGCTGCGAAGCTAAGACTGCCCCACACTTATTTAAAGGTACATCGTTAAAAAGCATGCTATTAATGAGCAGTGCTACTTCGTAGCATGTGTATACGCGTCTTGCTCGAAATAAGCATGCTAATTTCGAGCATGCTAAAGAACCGGCGGTCATGCGATTAAATGGAAATGTGTCAGTGACATATACCCGTGTGGGGGCGGGTTAGAATATCTCCCATCGTATATCCTGCGTGTCATAAAAGGCGACTAAAAGGAACCAAACTACTGTCGGTATAAGCAGTAACCTCTTCTCAACCAACAGCTTTGGGTGGACGACTTGAAAACAGTCAGGACACCTTCTTGTCCTTGGGGTGAGAAATTGTCCCTAAAGGCGGATGAACCGGTAGATACATCTGATAAACGGCATGAGGATGCAGAAAGCAAATGGGAAACTACTGCATTAAAGATCTTAAAGATATCTCAAGAGAAACTCGCAAAATGAGTTTAATGCAGTTTTACGAGTTCACAACATGTCTGTTAAGACATTGTTACTATGATGATGTCAGTGACAGAGGCATGCTAGTTTTGAGCATGCTTAAAAAGCATGCTGTTTTATGAGCATGTGTATCTGTAGCTTAAGACTTGTAGGCGTTGCTTGCCTATAACCTTAGGTTAATCACTTTTATATGTATTACAATGATTTGTTCTAAGTTATCTGGTTGTGGGCCATCAAGATTTTAATTTATATGTACATGAGATTTAACGGTTTCATTTATTCTTGAATGCAATGGCGGAAATGGTTCTTATTATGGAAGGGTAGGGGTCGAACTATTTCAGCCCTCCCCTATGTACGGCTCTGTTCATGCATCGCTGTAGCGTTTTTTCAATTTGTAAATTGCAACTTACCTTTTGTGATAATTTGTTTGCTTTCTTTCCGTCTACTTTTGTCAGCTGTGGACGGAGAGGGATGAAGCGTAGCATTCTTTTTGTCTGAAACAAGAGAAAGCAGCTGTAAATATGAGGAAAGCTGGAAGCTTATAGAGGCAAAGTTTTTATTTTTGTCCTCGTACGCAAGAACGAGAGAATTTCAGCGAAACATTTACGTGGTTTTTGGAACCATTTTGCATCTCAGGGTATAGACGAAGGAAGTATTGCAATAGCGAAGAGTTTCGAATTTGGGATGATATTATCGGTGCTAACAAAAAATTTTGAATTCTTCTATCCCTATACTATCCTCATCAAGAAAGTACACAATGATCAGGGACCTTTGAAACTTCCAAGAAAGAAGTTTAAGCTGTTTTTATATATTTAGTTTTTTCTATTATAGCTGCGCCGCCACTGACACGGTTTCTAAAATCTATACGCTTTTTCCATTATCATCACAGTAATAATATTGTGTCAAAATTTCATTAAAATCTATTCAATAAATTTCACGTTAAATACCTGGTTATATTAGCGGAAAGTTTCCTTTCAACTAAAATAGCAAGAAATGTTGGTTAGTTTGTATACTATCCAGCTAGTTTGTGAAATGGCCAAGAATTGCCACTAAAGTAAAAACCACGAAAGAATTACACAAATTGACCACGTTTTTCTGTCTAGTTTAAACTGTTCACATAATTTTATAAAGTGTGAAATGAATATGCCTATATATAATAACTAACTTCTTGGTAAACCCAATTTTTGGCTAAGAATTATGGCTTAGTCTGCATGCTAACCAACTATATTACCAGAAATATTAAATTTACACTTCATCAAAATAATGAGGGCAGTCTGTGAATTAGCCAAAGTCCGCGATCAATTTGTGGTCTTCTTTTCTGGTTTGTACTTTAGCTACAATTCTTGGCTAGCTTATAAACTATCTGGATATAATACAAACTAACAAACATTCTCTGCTATTTTAATTGAAAGATGGGTTTCCACTAAAACAACCAGGCGTTTGGAAAGTGTGTAAGCTATTCAGGTATGATAAACCAGCTACGTAAACACTTTAACCGTAACATATACATCAAAAAAAGTCCCTTGGTCTCCATAATAGGCAAGGCAATATTATAATGGACCTAAAAAAATGTATTATGCCGCTATAGGTCTTTCTTTCACAGGTCAATGAACAGCCTACAATGAATGCAACAAATTTTTCAGCTTTATCACCCATCTCCCCCGACCACCCCAAATTCACCCCCACCCAAAGAAAGTGAAAGTGATCAGGGACACTTGAAACGCCTATAAACGAGGTAAAAAATGATCAGGGACCTCCTGTAATGCCCAAAAAAGAAGTGTAAGGGATGTTTGAAAACTTTTCTTTTTTGCTGATTACTCCGCCGCCCATGCACCAATTTTCAAAATTATAGCAGCATCACCTACACTACGATCACCACAGCATTTCGCTACCCAAATTTCACAATTCATATAGCGGTTACTGAGATTGTGAGGCTAGAAAAACGCCAACGGACAGAAGGACCGACGGAAATGAGTTGCATGGATGTTCCTCAGGTAGATATCATAAAACACCCAAAAATCTAAAATTTTCGTGTTATGGGAAGTAACAATGTCTGTAACTCAGAAAATACTTACATGGTTCTATCGAAATATTTGTGATGAGTGACCATTTTCGCAAAAACCATAGACTGGTAAAACCAGAATCAAATACCCAGAATCCTTAAAAACACAGAATGGATAATAACGGCTACATTATCTGCTAGAGCTTTGCTTGAAACTCAACCAACCACACTAGGCCCCAGTTGACTGACAAAGAAATATTTGATAAACGAAACAGTCCGTTAAACATTAGCCATCCTGCATGAGCCGTTTAAGAAAAGTTTATACAGCTCTCCTTTGGAGTTAACAACACAAACGGAGTCTTAGAGAGGTCATTGTATCCGAGCGTAAGTGTGACAGTAAAGTACCGAGGAGCCAGCATAAGTTGGCATCTGTGGAACCTGTCTGCACATCCTTCCGTACAATGGAACGTCGCGCCGCCTGCATAACTCATCAATATGTTGTCGTGTTTCTGTTTCTGTTATCTGTGTGCCATGCCACGCCGCCTGCATAATATTTCCTGCTTGCGGAATGCCAGATGCGATGCGCTTGTGCGATGATGCGCGACGCCGTGCTTGTAATATACAGCGCCATCCAAAATTCAATTCAAGACGTTTAAGTGATTTGTCAATTTGTTTAAACATTACTTTCTTCAATACGATGTGGTAGAAGATCGTCAGATTCCATTTTTTTTATCGTCAGCCTCCCGCAAAGGCTGAAAGCCTTGGCGCTGTAGGAACGCTGCGACAGCATAAGTGTCGGTGCACATTATATTTGAAACACTGCAGGTTGTAACCGTCGGGAAAAAATTCCCCGACAGCTCATTCCACAGCGTCGAAGTTCTCCAAAAGAAGGAATGCTGGTGGAGACTGATTCGGGGAGTAGGGAGCTCGACTTGGTAAGGATGAGCTCTTAGAACCTCTGTAGTGTTCCTCGTGCGGACGGCCTTAGGTGCTATTATCTGAAAGAGCTCATTCGAGCATCTTCCGTCATAGTATCTGTAAAATAGGGACTGGTCAGCCAGCCTTCTTCGATGTCCTAGGCTGTGGTCATTTGTGAGGTTAGGCGTATCGATTAGTCTAATTACTTTCTTCTAGATAGTTTCCAGAAGCTTTAGAGAGTGCGCTTAGGGTCGTATCCCCACACATGGGAGCAACACTCCAACGATGGTCGGATCTGTGCCTTGTGGAGCAGCAGTAGTTGCATTGGTGTATACAGCTTCCTATAGCGGAAGAAGTCTCCATGCTTCTAGGATGCCGTTTTAGCAATACCGAATGTCCGACCATCTTGTTGAATACAATGACTCCTCCCCGAAATCCGTTGTGCCGAATATTGAACTCTAAGGTTGCGATACGCTACACACCTGTCCAAAAAGTGGAATGCTGTCTCGTCCTTCTCCCAGCATCTGGAGCAGATCTAGTCTCCTATCATTCTCATGAATGATAAATGTCTATTCAGCCGGCAATGACCAGTGAGGGCCCCTACCAGAAGGTTGAGCGTCTCTCTGCCTTTATTCAGAAGCCATAGCGTTCGGCCTTATCAGGGCCCGCTTTGAATCTTTTGGCTTACCTGCAGTCATCTCTCTCTCTCTCTCTCTCTCTAACCAGGCTTTCGCCAGTTCCCTGTAGATCCACTTGTCCAGGAGTACATTGACTTGGCGCCTAATCTTACCCTAAGATGACATAATTATGTTTTTTTAGTATGCACAGTTGTCATGAATATTCAGTCAGCCAATGCCTGTAGTTCATAGTGTCAAACAGAATTGAATCAAAGTTGTTGCTCAGCCCGTCCCCATGCATTAAACTAGTTTGGTAATTCTGAGGGACCTTTTACTCTCCGAGTGTAGTTTAGCTGGATTACCTTGATCGGTCTGCTGCGACTAGTGAAGTTACATATTATAAAATGTATAAATATTGAAATTGTTCGGTCTGGTGGTAAAGCGTAGAGAAAGCCTCTATTATGAGGAAGCTTGCTATGATTTAGGGACAAGCAGCACTTAGCCTAACGGTGGTCATGAAAAAGCACCTACTGATGCCCTGGAAGTACTCCTGAGCTGCACCTCTGGGCAATAAGAGTTGCAATGTCAGCTTGCCCGCTAGCCGTAGGGATGTGGTTGGCACAAGACCCGCTAGTTGGCCACACCAGAATCGAACCATGCGTGGAAATATCCCTATATCACCATTTAGGGTGGAAAGAGCCAAAGATACCGTAAGCCTGGACAATGGATTCTTACTATAATCATCCGCGACAAAGACGATTGGATGAGGGAAGAGTGAAATTTCAGCTTCTTAGTCTGGTGTGCTTCACTGACAGATTGCGCTTGTAGGAGTCGGGATGCAGGGGTGCAGCCTCTTGCTTGGAAGATAAAGCAGTGTGACAAAGCATTGTGCTAGGGACCTGCAGGAACCACACATAGGATAAACTGCATCCACGTTAAACTGTAACACGGTTAGTCGCGCGGTCTACGATTGAAGCCCAGTCGTATTTCGGTACTCGTAATTATCTGATGTACTAATAAGGTACATAGCCCATCAACTGAACTTTAAGTTAGGAATATTTCCAATATGTACTGACTGACATAATTGGTTTCTCCATAAATCAATACAAAGAGAGATGCCCCATATAAATACTCTAAATCGCTTAAGGCTCATGCAATCGTGACACAGAAATTGTTATTTATTCCTTTCAACAACTCTACATGAATAAACAAAGATCCTCATTTACAAAAGGCACTGCCTTGTACGAGAACATCACCCCGTATTGTAGTGAAAAATAATTAACAGTTGACAATATATCTACGACTTCATGGATTTCAGCAAGGATATTACTATTGTTTGTAATTATTCGTTTTTTTCAGCTTCCGCTTCAGAGTTGACTAAAATGTTAGTAAAGAATTTATATTTCAACAGGTGTGATTTTAACTAAGAGATTGAATTTCTTCCACCGACTAGCGAGGAAAATAAATGAAATGCATTTCCACACGAGACAGTTGAACAAGAAAGTAAACTATCAAACAGAAACATTTAAAATTTGAGTCCTGCCAATTTTAACAAAGAGACCACCTGTAAACGATTGAATGTTAACTTAAAATAATAGCAAGTAATGTAGATACACAGATATACAGAAGTAAAAAAGATGTTTGTTAAAAGAAAAAACAAGTTCCAACATCAAGAGATAACATGCACCATAATTAAATGTCATGAAATATCGCGTTCCCTCTTACGCCCCTCCCTCCCTTAAATGGTGCGCCTATATTAGAGGTACATTTTCGAAAGAGCGATGCTTTATGCAGATTACTACAATGATGCTACCTTCTACCGGTTCCGTTTTGCCTTCTTACTTGATAGTTAAAAATGGTGAATGCTGTAACCAAATTAACTTGCACACTCCCACCATTTTTCAAGCTACTAATTTTGAATAATTGTGTATTTAAATCTCTGAAATACCTCCAGTACGTCATGGAATACTGTATTTTTGACAGGTTTAAGTGAGATGAATCATGGTTCTACAGAATAATATTCAACACAAAGTAAGTCTTAACTTAGACGCACGATTCGCGGACCTAGTGAGTGCTCACTTCACCGTGTGAGTAGTAGTCATCGGATAATGGAACAGCAGCTCCATATGTCGAAGCCCGGGCTGCAGCTTTTATTTTAATAAATAGTAAAAATAATTGCCTTTATTCTCCCAACAACAGTAGAACAAATGATTTTACATTACATACATTAATTTGCAATTAGGAGAATAGTGTTCTTCCACGCGGCCCTTGCCAATAATAAAATGAAAAGAATTAGCATTTACTTATCACTTATTTAAAATGACTGGGTAGCGCGCTGTAATACCTAAAAAATAGGTATATACGAGTACTATATTTGAAATAAGACCCTTTCGTGTGTCGGTATGTTGGTTAAATTTTTATGTCGAGTGTCAACATTATGGACAACCGTGCAAAAGAAATTTTATCATAGAGGTAGGATGGGTTCTTACAATAAATAATTTTATGGTATGAGCAAAGAGTATATATACACTTTGAATTTATATTCCATGTTTAGCTGTTTTAGTTGCTTCAGCGTATGTGATACGTGTTCGTTTTTTTCTAATACCGTAAATAAAACGTATACAAGCGTTCTGGACACTTTGAATTCGACTGATGCTGTCATGACCTAAACATGGGCTAAAGTAGTTTCAGCAAGGCGTATGCTCTTTATATGCTTTTAAGGGCCAGTTGTACAATGCAAGCTTAAGCTTCAGTTTAAGGTAAGCCGACGTTAAACCACGTCAGTTGCAAAATATCCGTTGTACAATGTTGGCTTAGCCCCCACTCCAAGCTTAACAAGAGCTTACATAAGCCGAAGCTTAACCCGAGCCTAGCTTAGGTTTAAACCTAACCTTCAAATTGCTTGTCACTTTACTAGGTTATATTTTTTTAAAGATTTGTGTCTAATTTAACAAAGAGATGGATCTGAGTATTTCAATAAATTATTTATTATCCTATCTACATCATCCCCCATGCATTTGAGAGCCAGAGTTGGTAGGGGACATACACAAATAAAAAAAACAGAGACAGAAACGGCCGCTGCCCGAATTTTACACAAATTGTCAGAAGTGTCTAACCAAAAAGGGTAATTTTTCAGATGATTACGATAGTACGTATTGCTTCATTGGTGCCAACCGTAGTAAACTTCATTATCAACCAGGTTTAACTAAGCCGACGATTGTACAACCAATGACGATTTTAAGACTGAGTTTAGCTAAGCTTAGGTTTAACAAAACTTGTGTTAAACCCGCATTTCTACAACCAGCCCTAAATACCTGATCTTTAACTCGTGTACTTTGATCAATAAGCCTAAATTTTTTGCTTTATCGGCTGTTTTGATACCAACGTTACTTATTTTAATGTCCAAATTCTCCAAAAACTGATGATCGGTTTTTTTGGCAAATACAATCGCTAACGACTTATACCGATTTAGGCCCGTTTCTACAGTGCAAGCTTAAGCGTCGGCTTAAGGTAAGCCGACGTTAAACCACGTCAGTTGCAAACCAGCCGTTGTACAATGCTGGCTTAGCCCCCCACTCCAAGCTTAACACGAGCTTACGTAAGCCGAAGCTTAATGCGAGCTTAGCTGAGGTTTCAACCTAACCTGATTCAAGTGACATGATATGTCAAGGATGAACCTTCAAATTGCTTGTCACTTTATTAGGTCATATTTTTTGAAAGATTTGTGTCTAATTTAACAAAGAGAGCAAATGCAAGAACAGAGATAGAAACGGTAGTTGCCGCAATTTGACACAAACTGTCATAATTACCTAACCAAAAAAGGTAATTTTTCAGATCATTATGTCAGTTCGCATTGCTTCATTGATGCCAACTGTAGTGAATTTCATTATCAACCAGGTTTAACTAATCCGACGATTGTACAACGGGTGTCGACTTTAAGCCTGAGCTTAGCTAAGCTTAAGCTTAACAAAGCTTTTGTTAAACCCGCAGAAATGTTGCTGTCATTCAATGTATTGAACTGAAACGTCACATAAATTCAGTGTTATCTGTTACAAAGAGCTGCTTTCGCGTGAGACTGTCCGCTATTTATTTCTTGTTCCCTGAAGAACAGGTTCCACGGTTCCCATCGCTATCTTCACGGAGACAGTCGCATGTCACCTTCTGTCGCGTAGTACTGCACAACCCGGTGCAGCGCTGCGTGCCAGCACAGGTGGAAGTCACCTGCTTGCTTGCGCCGGTAGCAAGACCACTTCCAGTATGCAACCGAACAGGTTGTGTCTCTTGCGGTTATCCGCAATGACAGAACGTGCAAGTAGGCACAGTGGCGGTACATTCGTGGAGGTTTTCAGTTGATGCCGAAAATTTAATGCCCCATGCGAGTCTCCTTTTTGGATCAGCTGCATCTAATCTAGGTAAAACAATAGTACTGAGATTCCACAATTCACAAAAGATTAACTCCATTAAATTTAAGAGTAAAAAATGATGATTATTGATTTTAAGGCGCATTGTCAAGTTATCATTTCAAAACTGAACCCACGTGCAGTCTTTTGTAATGAAAAACTTAAAAATCGTACTAACCGATTGTCAGGAGTGTCAGTATGGTTTATGAAAAAATGCCTTTTTAAGCCAGAAATTTTGAGCTGAATGGCAGGTATAGGCAGCAAACACGGCTGCAAAGATACATCCAAAAGATATAGAATTGTGACACTCATTATTTATATTCGATATGGCCACTTACACCTTCTCAGATTACAACAAATTAATTTTAAATAGTCAAATGCATACTATTAAAACAAGGCAAGGTGAATGCTTGCATGGACCTCATAGTATATAGATATAGTTGAAGGTCACCAAATGTGTTTGGACCCAAGATCTTTAACTTGCTTCCCAGTGTAGGTACATATTAAAAAAAAGATTGAAAGATTTTCTCCTGGAAAACTGTTATTATTCTGTCAGTGACTACGTTAGTTTGTATTCACTATGTGACAAGTCCCATACATGTAAATTCATATCTCACGGATACGGAGAACAAATTCGGTAAAGGGAGGTGGGTTGGCCCAGTGGTTAGGGTCGAGGGCTTGCATGTGGACCGAAAGGTCCCGGGTTCGATTCTTGTTAGAGGCGGAAATTTATTTCTTGTTTTTTCAATCAAAAATAAATGTCCACAAAAAAGCTCAGCGAAGAATCCCCACCTGAGCCTTCACTGTTGACTTCTAATTAACAGTGGTGCTCCCAAGTGACGCCGGGAAACAGTAACAAAGCCTTCCCAGAAGACGACCAAAGTAGTCGATTCCGATGACTCAGAATTAAAATAAAATAAATTCGGTAAAACTTTGTCCAATCTACGAAATAATGAAAAGAAAATGAATTTAAATATTTGTGAAGCGAACGTACTTTTCGATAAAATAGAAAAATTATCAGTAAATAAAATATAAGGGTTTTAAAGGTAAAATATCACCTCCAATTCAAATAACGATAGTCTGTTTCAGAAATGGTCAAAGCAATAAAAGCTCATTAAGTAAGCAAAGGGACTACAGAGTGACCCAGCGAATACTTAAGCCTCTTTTCATAGTTTGCCATTAATTTCATTGCAAAATTATTTCTTTTTATCAATTTCAGAAAGTACCATCGTTAAGGACAATCAATGGGTTTTGCCTATCGTTATCTATTCAATAACGCTGAAAATGGTGTACCAAAGACGTGCAGGTAGGATTTTATACAGAAATAAAATTATAAAAAATCATAATATTCTTCGTCATCTGAGGAACTGTAAAAGGTTGACGATCTGATCGTTCACTTCAGTTCACTTGACTACTTAGTCAAGATTCCACATTTTCTCCTTTTGTTTAATGACATGCTGAACAGCTTTCGCCAGTCCTCTGGTGTTCCTTCCTTAATGGCTTCATCAAACAGTCTTTGAGTTTGAATGTCGTGTTATGTCTTGCTACAAATCCTTTTACTTGCGCTCATATAAGTTCCATAGGATTTAGTTCGGAATGATATGGAGGTGTGCGCACCACAGTATGCAGCTTACAATATCTTCATTCCTACTTTGCATACTTATATAAGGATTAACAATGAGATTAATCAAATTCAGCCTAATAAATAACAAAAAGAAATCAAGTGTATATAATGTTATCAATATTTATGATAAATATCATTCTTTCTCCTTATGGTATGTGATTTCAAAATCACCAAATGAGGAAGCAAAAAAACAAAAGCTACTTTCTGGCAAACCTGTTAACCATTATCACTTATTTCAAATTAAGAAAATGATTTCTACTTTACCCAAAGTGGCCTCAAGGATATTACAATTCTTGTTTAGAATATGTCCTGAATCGCATTAGGACATGTTGCAAACAAGGATTGTGATATCCCTGAGCTCACTTTGGATAAGGTGGAAATAATTTTCTTGATATTTCCCCAAAGAAAGCACAAAAGTGTAACTCAATACTGATAGGGGTATTTGCCTTCAGAGTAGTGTTTTTGTTAGTTCGTTGCTTTTTTATTTTAAATTATTTTTTATCAAACATAGCGTACATACAGTGAAAAAATGCAAGCAGTCTTTTTTACTTTAAAAAGTAGGAAATAATTTACTTGAGTAAATTCAAACGGTGCTTTCACTGTGGAACCGGAAGCGATATTGACAAAACCGGATTTTTCCCGGACTAGATTTTCTATACTGATTTCGAATCTGTATTTAGTTTTTCTCTAGCACCTGTTGTTTTCGCTATCTTTTGTATACGGTCGGACAGACAAAAAGAGGCTCTGCATAAGCTCTTTTCAGTGAGAGCTAAATTGCAACAGAGGTAGCCGAAACGCCAGTAAATAGTGTATAATTCAACATACATGGACCAGAAAATAATAAATACTGAATGTTTAATTTATTAAAAAATAGACAATACTTACTTTCTGCAGCAGTATGGGCCTGCGTCCGCGGTGACAACTTATTGGCTGTAAGAACCTGCGTGACTTGCACCACTTCTCTTTTCTTTGAGGCACCTACAACAAACAATTGAAACATTTCAATCCACTCATAACAAAAAACTCAATCGCCAAGATGTTATAATACAGAATACGATAGTCGTAAGTATACATTCATCTTTACAGTATGAGAACCATTTAAGTGATATAACAGATGCATCGTTTTCATTTTTCTGAAATTATGAAAAGTACAATGGATGGAAAAAAACCACAGGTACTCACTTTCCCACAAAACTAATGATACAGAATAATGTGGGAACCTCTCGCTGCGCAGCATAATTGTTACGTTTATTATTCATTTGTACTTTGCACATTTCAAGGTAAAAAATCAACACTTTCCATTGCATAAAATAAATAGTATACCTACACAATAGCCTGAGCGATGGGGCTATAAAATGTAAACAGCTTTCCCATAAATGCCCAGTAAATGAAGCAGTGAAATTAAGGCGTTAAGATACCTGCAGATATAAATGGGTCTTAAAATTGGCAAGTATACGCACAACTCACTTGTTTTTCAAACCATATACATAGAAGGTGGGCAATTTTTTTAAAAAAGTTTTTTAGTGTGCAAAAAAACTCGCAATTCAAAATCGCACATTCTTCAAGTGTCGGTAATTTGACAACCAAACACGATGTAAAAACAAGTCCACCGAATTGACATAGCGTAAGCTTTATTCTTCAATTTGCTATATGAATCATTACTGTAAGTTTAAAGGTAATATCACACTATCAATAGGCCACCGGTCGGTCGCTCTCGGCTCTCCTCGATGCGAAATCGTCTTCGCGGCGGTCGGCCGTCAGCAATATCGCCAGGCGACCTTCGAACTTTCATTTTGTTTCAGACACACATACTTGAGAAACCGCTAACACGACAATACGTATTTTCATGGATTATCAAGTTCGCGCGCTATACGCTAGCCCCGTAAGCCCAAAACTGTGAATTTATTGTAAATAGAAATAAATTCTCTTGGAAAGGTGTATCCAATCGAAGTAATATAAGTGTGAAATGATGGGCGATAACTGTAAGTAAGCTCTGACTGATATTTGCATATACTGTAAACCGTAAGACAGATAAATGATTAAATTTTTCTGAACATTTGCTTAATATAAGGGTGATCAATTTATACTCCGAAGTTAAATACCTTCGTTATTATGGAAGATAGATATGGAAGGTCTACATTTTAAAATTATTGTATAATATAATAGGTTATTCATAAAGTCACGACATACCAAGATTGTGCTTTAGTGTGGTTTTGTGATGGAACACCGTATATATTATCCCAAATTTGAATTGCGTTCATTTTCCCTATTTCGGAAATATAAGGTTTTATCAGGTTATAAAGGGTATTTTCAGAGATATGGCCACTTTTCTCTTAATCTTAACCTTAACGAATTCATCACCCTGCATAGTAAAAATCAATAACTGGAGGCTTGACTCTCAATGCTAGAATCATTTCATGGTTATCCAGTTTAGTTTAAAATTATCAAGCTTCTGCTATCCTTGATTTTGTATACAGGGTGAACCAAAACTCACGACCATAATTGTCTTTGTTATTTTAAACGGAACACCCTGCATTTTATAGCATCGTCAGAAAGTTCTTACAAAATACCTCCACTTTCCTTAAGTAATCCCTATACCTAAATGTAACAGTTATGGAGCGATTTAGATTACCTTTAAATTCATCCAAGTAGAGTTTAAAATTGATAGTAAACAATAATCGCATGAAAACTCATCAACTTGCTAACATAATGTAATACCTATTGTTACTAATATCTGGACAACAAAGAATCTACCCTGGGTGTATTCACAGATATTAAGGTAGCGTTTGTCAAAACAACATTTCCAAAAATTAGCCAGCAACTTCAGGTTAGGAACGTACCTAGGACTGTGAGCGAATGAATACCTAGCTTTTAGCATGCTGTTCAACAGAGCAATAACAATCAAGGTAGAGGACATTTCTGATAAAGGTGTTGTTACCAGGGGTTGTCCACAGTGACCACTGCTTTGAAACGTGGCTCTGGATATCATCAGCATCAATCACCTCAACAGCAATGGACACTACACGATAGCAAATGCGGATGGCATAGTCATCCTGCAAACAGGTAGATTTGAGAAGACTTTCACTTAGATAGTAGAGCCAAAAGAGCATATGTCGCTTATGAACAATGTCGGCGAACAGTGGGACGTACTTGGGGCCTGTCACCAAGAGAGACCCACTGGATCTATACCACAATCATTAGTCCAATGCTAACGTATAGAGCAAATGCCTGGGCACCGCAAGTTCTGCAGGCGACGGCGATTAGTAAATTATATAAAATACAACGTATGGCCTGCATTAATATAACAGGAGCCATCAGTACAACACCGACTGCTGTTATGGAAGTAATAATTGGCACTGCCACTCTAGATATATACATCAAAGAGGTTGCATTACTGTCAATGCTACGACTTCGCACAGTTGATATTAATCCGGATATAGGTATGGAACGATTGAGGCAGCTGGTATGGCGGGAAGCGCTGAAGGCACTACCCATGCTACAAGCAACCAGCGACTCAATTGAACCAGCATTCGTTTTTAAGAAACCCTACAAAATAGAAATTAAATAGAATGCTAAGCCAAATGTGACAAATGCATTTTGCATATACACAGTAGGCTCCAAAACAAAGGAAGGCATTGGATGTGGTGTCTTTTCCAGGTCTCTAAAGATAAGAACAAAGTGGACTATGGATAAAAACGCCAGTATCGTTCAAAAGGAACTAGCTGGCATATCTATAGCTGCAAATGAACTACCCAAGAGAGATGTATCTGGTAAGACTCTAGTAATCTGCACTGACAGTAACAAGCACCCCTAACCCTGAAAAGAGCTTGTATTCACATCAGGGCTAGCAATGGAGTGCCACTAATCTTTAGCCCATGCATGCTTCAGACAAAAACAATATCGTCCTGGGGTGGGTTAAAGGGCACAACAACAACAAAGACAGCCGTATAGCGGACGGTCTAGCCAGGAAGGCCGCTGACCAAATAATTTTAGGACCATGTGACCTTTCTGGAATGTCGACAACCACAATTGTGGAAATAACCAAAAGAACATTCCCATACCTAAATGGTTAAACAATGGGTAGACGTACAAGGATGTCGATTTGCCAAGGAAACCCTTGCAGGTTTTGACATGGGAATACCCAAGAAGTACTTGGCGATGGCCAGACAAAAACCTACGTCTCATAGTAGGATTCCTGACTGGCCATTGTCAACTCAGGAAACACCTCCACACTATGGGGTAAAGTGACACACCGATATGTTGAATGTGTAAAAGCGAAGACAAAATTGTGGAACACGTCATAATTATGTTAGGGCCCAGAGTTATCTTCTATTAAGAGAGTGTGCGTTCGGTGAGTCTTGGCCTACACCTGCCCACATAAGGGGGATGTCCCCTAGCGACTTGTCCACCTTCCTAAAATTGGCAGAATGGGCGATGACCTGAGGAACAACTCCCTGGAAGGATGCACAATTGGCCAATTGTGGCCTAAGTGCAGTGGGACCACTCACCCTCCCCACTCTACAGATACATATAGTAATACCTATGAAACTCATAAATATTTAAGTATAAATGTTCCTGAAGTTGACCTTATCTGTGGCTTCTATTTCATAAAAATTACTTTACACCCAAGTACAAGTTCCAATTATTCTTAAGTACTTGTGGTTCATTTTAATTATTTATTCTGGATTTATATTTAGAATAAACGCTATTTAATTCAATTTAATTCTATTACGGGACTGAATTCCTGGTATTCACAGTTGAGGTATTTGCGGAAAAGTGAAAATATGGTAAATTAATTATTAGATTAATGTAAATAATTCGGGAAGTATATTTCTCAACGTTCTCTTCGAATGCAGAGAACCGGTAAAATCGAGCGGTTTTATGTTAATTTGTCGCAACTTGTAATTAATATTAATAAAACAATTACTTTCTTAGAGTCACATACAGAAACGACCAGGAAGTGATTAGAATGCATACAGTATCGTATAATTGGATAAATGCATTGAAACGCGTGATCTTATAATTCATAATTATCGTACATATAAATTATTATTGTTACGCCGATATTCAAATGCTACATTGGTAAGAGAGGCCGATTAGTCCATCAACAATATGTAGAGATATAAATATAAACGTGTTTGTTTATGTGAGAGGCAATCAGTGAATCGTATAATGTATATTTAAATGATCTTTTTGAATTAGATTCACAGTTATTTCTTCAGCATTTGTTGCAGATGAAGCAGGTTTTAATCTGAGTTTTAATTACATTGTGGGAATTAACTTGTCATTGACTGCGATGGGAAAGGTTAATGACGTCAACGTTGTATTGAATTACTCTTGTAAGATTTCTTTGGTGAACCGTCTCTAATGGTAAATAGTTGCTTCAAGTAGTTTGACTTGGTACGTCCCACGCATTTTAAGGTATATTAAAAAATTCTGAATACAATAGGAAACCTTATATCCTATGATTAGATCTGATAGGAGCCTGCATAAGGAAACCTAATGTGCAGAAAGAATAGTGCCCTTGCCGATTTTTCTTGTACCAATAGTATGACTCATTAATACCTAAAATAATCATTCCCGAATTATGATTCCTTAAAAGTTAAAAATAACGTTGTTACAAGGCTTCAAAGTTTCGCGCGCTGGAAAACCGTTTTACTTATCCGGTGCATTTGTAAAGCTATTTTTGTCGCATACAAAACTTTTGAAACCTTTAGTATGAAGCAAAGTTTCTGGTGCCACTACGCAAAAGTACGACATTGAAAAGTCCTAATATCTTTTAGTTAGTTTATTGTGACCCTAACAGCCAAAAAAATGGTACAGATTGTGCCATTCCGCCTTACTTGGACTTGTTCCTCAGCTTCATCTTAACATGATTGTCTTCCGGATCTATTATACTTCGATAGCCCCGTCCTCAAGATCACCCTGTAGTATACGTTTCTTTTAGCTCGGAGGCGTAATGTTTAGATAAAAAACTGCATAATTATCCTACTTCTGCCGTCGACCCGCCTAGGTCATCATTACGTTTTTACGCGCCAGTGAGGTGTTATGTTTACGAAAATGACGAACCAAAAACGGAGTGAGTTCAAATTGGTTCAAAGAAAAAGTGAAACGGAAGATGAGAAAACTACATGCCTTGCTGGACAACTTCACATCAAGTAGGTGTACACACATTTTTCATTTCATGATTTTGAAAGAGACATATACAACAACAATGACTAATCCATTGTTCATCAGATTGTTGTGTTAGAACAACGAATTTGAATATCGTTGTGCTAGAAAGGTACTGATGAATATGAGTAATATCTACTCGCGTATACCCTCTAGTATGGGATTTCCACCCTTGCTTATTCACAATGATTAATACATTATTAGTGAAGACGTAAAATCATTTGTTGAGCCTCAATATCTCAATATGGCGGAACTGAAGTTTTAAACGATGGACTAATACATTGGTTTAACCATAGGATGTCACTGCCTTTCAAGTAGTCTAATAGAGAATACGAGTAATATCGATTCTCTTGAGTCTTATTATGAGAATGATTCGTCAACATGGGCTATAAACAACAATCAACATCGCAAAAAAAAACAAAAAAAAATCGATATTGATTGCATGGTTTCATTGACCATAAATTAAGGAGTGGCCTCAAGAAGATCAGTAATATCGTTTTTCTTGGGCCGCTCATGTGTTTAGGATTGTGTCGTGATTTGTTTGTGCTTTCGTCAAAATGCCGAAATTGGGGAAATGGACAATGCACGATTTTTCACAAAATTAGTGCTAATTCCTAAATACAACGCTTCCAAAAGCTTCGTCAGTAACTACGACGACATGCTTACATGACAATTTTTCCTAGTGGTCCGGGAACCTCTCCAATAGCGAACTTAGTTTATTAGAAGCCCTCGTGTCTATGTACTGACAATTTCGTCTCATTTTCGTAATTCAGTGTGGGGGACATTGTGCGAAGTATTGGAATACTTCAGAGAAGAAAACTCACTTAGATTCGTCAATTAATCCTAACAGTAATAAGACTTTTGTAACAAAAGTTTTTTTCCGGACAACTTTTAAATACTTGAAAAACTAGTGTGGACACTTTTCATGAATCTGCACTGCATTATATATCATTGAATCTTTAACGATGATTTCGAGGTAATTAATTCAAAATCATACAATATAATCCATATTCAGGGACTCAAATTTTGGTTTTATTTCTGTATATCAGTGCTGATGTTTCCACTGAAGCCTCAGCTAAAATGGGGCATAAACACCAACCGTTTCTACAATCATGAGTAAAATCTGATTGACACACTCAACTAGCAGCTAAATGGGGCCAAACTCGTCAACTGCTTCCACAATCATGAGTAAAATCTGATTGAGACCCTGCAACCGCAGCTACAGAGGCCCACAGTTTCTACAATCAAGTAAAATCTGATTGAGACACACAAACAGAAGCTAAAGCGGCCAACTGTCGGAGTTTCTACAATCATGAGTAAAATCTGATTGAGACACACAAACAGCAGCTAAATGGGGCCCATCAGTTTCTATAATCATGAGTAAAATCTGATTGCGAAACACAAACAGCAGCTAAAAGGGGCCCACCAGTTTCTACAATCATGCATAAAATCTGATTGAGACGCACAAACCTCAGCTAAATGGGACCCACCAGTTTATAGAATCATGAGAAAATCTGATTGAGACTGACAAACATCAGAAAATGGGGTTCACCTGTTTCTACAATCATGAGTAAAATCTGATTGAGACACTCAAGCAGCAGCTAAAGGGGCCAATAGTTTCCACAATCATGAGTAAAATCTGATTGAGACACACAAGCAGCAGCTAAAGGGGCCAATAGTTTCTACAATCATGAGTAAAATCTGATTGAGACACACAAACAGCAGCTTAAGGGGGCTCACCAGTTTCTACAATCATGAGTAAAATCTGATCGAGACACACAAACATCAGAAAAATGGGGTTCACCAGTTTCTACAATTATGAGTAAAATTTGATTGAGACACTGAATAACATCTAAATGGGGCCCACCAATGTCTGCAATGAGACACTGAAACTGCAGCTGAAGGGGACCGTAAATGCCACCAGTTTCTATAATCATGAGTAAAATCTGCTTGATGCATTAACGAAAATGGCAAGCATCAGGAATATGGGAACATGGGTAATATCTGGCTTCAATTTCCTTTGAAGTAACAAAAAAAAAAAAAAAGATAAGTAGTGGCCCTACCAGTGAAGTAGTTAAATATGAGCAAAATATGGTTGAGAATCTCTATTATTCACGCTGTGATGTCTTCAATGTGGTGAAAGCTCGTTCACGCACATTGAAGACAAGCCAAATATGGCTTTCTTCAGTCCGCGAGTCTTATCTCCTTTCAGCTGACAGTGATTCGAAAAGTCATAGGTACTAACACTAACGATTTCAGCACATCCTAGTAAACACCCAGTTCACATTGCATGGGGTTTCGAAACAAATGCAGCAAACTGAAAGGATGGAATCTCAAAAGTCAACCATTCGGTTGATATCGTACCACAAACGTGGGGTAAAAATAATGGTTTAGTTGTTGTATCTTAAGAACAAAAGGAGATAAAATTTATGAAAGTATTAGTATTACATAAACACAAACATATGTTGTATTACCTGTTTGTGTCTTGCTGTCCGAAGCTTGACACACTGATACGAATACGCGCTCACAAAACCTTCAAGGCCGCGTGGGATGATAACTCTGGATATTCGCTGCTATGTAATTATTAGTGAGACTGTAGAGAAATACTATCTGTCTATGCCCATTGCCTAGGTAACACCTCCTCAATGTGATTTTTGCTGTTAGTAGACAATGTCCGCTAAGGGAACACCTATCTACATTACGAAGTTAAGTGATCCCCCTGTCTTATCAATGTGAACACAAAATAGGGAGACTACTGCTGCATCCCGTAAAGGTCTCAACCCATCGCACCGCAACTTAGTGCGGGTTTGGCGAAAGCGCTGTTAGCATCGCTTCCTAAACCGAACAGTAGGAAGGTCCTGAAATATTTCCAGACCTTACAGCACTTATTGCAGTCTTATCTATCTAACGGTTTAGACAATTTTCTCCTGAACATATAAAATTTGTCAGGGGAAGGGAACGAAACTGAGCGCCAAAAAGGAAGGGGAGCCAGCCACTGCGACATCCATTTCCAAGAAAATTTTTAAACCTATTAAGAACCATTCAAGGTCACTGGGGTTTCTTTATGTATTTCACCCCAAATATGTTTTATTCTTTGGTAAAGACAAATCAAACTGCTATAATAATGTTAATCATTCGATGCAACTTCCTGCATCCCTACGGTTCTTTATAACAAAACATTTACATTTAGTACGAGTACTAATAACATGTCCGTACCACTAGAAAAATCCTAAAAAATCAATAAGAAACAAAAATAATATAAAAATTAAGAGATTTTGCCATCTAGTTCCTCGTCATCCTATTGTCAGCACTCCCAGCCATTTCATACAGGTGGGCTCACATGGAAAAGCTTGAACACCAAAATTAATAGCGTTATAGCGGTCATAAATTTGCATTCTAAAAATGATGACTTGCATTAAGCTAAGTGCAGTGTTTCACATAAAAACGTCATTAACAAGTTAAATACCAATAGAATTATTAGAATACAACATTCACCAAACCACTTTTCAAAAAAAAAAATTGGTTTTGGCACTATCTAATCGATTTACTTGCTTTCATCAGAGCCAAAAATGGTCCAGTGTCTGTCTCTTGACATCTTGATCCTCAATATTCCGCTATAGATGTGTTAACTGGGAAGAAATGTTTTTCAAAGCATTCCCATATTTCTCGCTTCTACCGAGGATTTGAAACCGAAAATAACAGCGGAGAAGGCACAAGGAATCGCAACCTGGGTTTTAGTATGGAAAACAACAAGTAGCAAATAGCACTTGTTTTTTAACGACAAATCACTCTTACTTCCACCTTGCAGGAAACCTCATCCTCTGTGGAAAAGTCTTATCCTGCATCCACATAAAATAACATGTTGACCAGAACTTTAAGAGAATTGATCAACTTTTTTACGTCCAAAAAACATCACAACCCAGCCACACCACAAACTGTAACCAAAAAGGCTTAATGTTGGGAGTTGGGACACATCTGTATTTAAAGCACAGAGCACTGGCCACGCCTCCACTTCCGCGGCCTTTAGGGAAGGCTTACACGTTGAAACCTTAGACATACAGCAGGGTGAAGTGATGGGTCAAAAGTTTTTGTTATGTTTTATAACAGACCCATATGCCTGACAATTTATATTTTGCAAAATCACTGATAATAAAAAATTGATAATGAATTGTGATACTACTAAACTAAACTAAACTTACACATTACATAGGTGTACATTAAAATACAAGCATGAAAGATTGTTGAATTAAAAAAAAAAAACTTCAAGGCTGAACAATTTCCAGACTTGTTCTTTCTCTTTCATTCGAATTATAATCAGATCGTGAAACCATCTTCAAACATCTACAGGGTGATCTCGAGGACGATATCAATCTTTATAACTAACTATAACTAATGTTAATTGTTAAATATTCAAAGAAAATAATTATGGTATTTTTTTGCCAAATTATTATTAATCTTTTTCCTAGAAATGGAACAAACCTGTAAAATAATACGTACATATATTTTTGTTTGTTTGTTCTCTACCCAGACATAAATAACAGGTTATGGAAATCAGATCGAGGTACAATCTCTGAACATCTACAGGGTGATCTTGAGGACGGGGCTATCGAAGTATAATTAGAGGTTAAACGACTTACCTGTAAGGAAGTTCAATCCTCAATTATACGAGATAGTCCCGTCCGAAAAGATCACCACCCGCCCGCCGCTGTTCCCAAAATTTCTCGATCTGATAACAAACGAAACGTAATGAAGACCTAGGCGGGTCGACGGCAGAAGTAGGATAATTATGCAGTTTTTTATCTAAACATTACGCCTCCGAGCTAAAAGAAACGTATACTACAAGGTGATCTTTTCGGACGGGGCTATCTCGTATAATTGAGGATTGAACTTCCTTACAGGTAAGTCGTTTAACCTCTAATTATTTCCAAATAAAATATAGTTCAAGTAAAATTTTTATAAGATACCATCTACAAGCTTGATTGTAACGTAGTCCAGAGGTAGTATGACTTTATGCTCGTTACAGTACCGTTACAGTACCATCGCCAACAAATCAATTTATAAAACATCCATAAAAAAGCTGCACTGCCAGCCTGAATATTAATACAGAGTCTGCAAGTTCCTTAACAGAATCGCAAAAACTATTAGCAACATTTCCTTTATCAAAACTGAATCGCTGGCCATCGTAAATTGACCAGCGCAGTACGAGGTAAGCGGAGCGGGAGGGATAGAGAAAATAAGTAAAACAAGGACATTAAATATTATTTGCAACAATTATCCAATCAAGACGCTACACCGTCAGATGGGGAAGAAAATCTGCTGTTGTCAGTTGTAGTTATAAGTATTATGAAGTAGATCATTAAAATACTAAGTGATATAAATTGTTTGCTGTTTTGTTTATGAATAAAATAAAACAAGGCGTAAAAGAAGGAAATATGATTAATTAGTAATAAAACAGAGTATATCATTAACCGTTTTGATTCAAAATGGCATAGAATTTTTAATTTTTGATTTCTAAAATAAATAAGGAGTTATGGCAACGTCCTTACTTGTTTCACCGTAATCTTTCCGCTAGTCAATTTAAGATGGCCACACAGTACGTAGGTAGGATGTAGGTAAATATTGAAGAATATCCTAATATCAATTCACAAAATATTCATGTTATTTTTTTGTATCGTGACCGTCGAGATCCAATATTATTAACAAAATCCTGGGATACGATCAAACAATATATTTCAAGAAAAAATATGATTTGAAAATCCACCCCTAGGGGGAGCTTGGGATAAACTATGCAAAATGAGTGCAAGTAGTTGCTGAGACTATGCGATTGCAAAATCGACATCTTGGAGGCGATGGAAATTATCGAGGAAATTATCTTATGAGTACAAAATATGATTTATATGGACGCACTAACTACATGCATACTATATTCTTTTATTGTGAAGGGAGAGATATAACTACAGTTGAATATGCAGATCGACCCCAAGCAGAGCTTTAGCTAAATTGCATGTTGGAAATACTAAACTTTTAATTAATCTGTCAATAATTCATTCTCTTAATACCTCGATAATCAATTTATTAAACCTTCCTTTGATATATGTTCGTGTATAAACGGTTGCTTATGAATTAAAGATCTGCGTAGGAGCTGTGTAGCAGTCGTTCAATGAGAATTAATAACAGGTATGCAACTAAACAACGGAGCCACGTACACTGACTTGGTACATCCTACATTAATATAGATAATTAATTTTCAATTAACGGGCACAGCATTTATGATACTTTAAAAAAGAAAACGTGGACACCAAACTACAGATACAGTGGATTAAAATTAATCATTCCCGGTTTTACCTCCATGCTTGGACTTCAGCCAGAGGAATTACCCTCCCTAAGCTGGGCCGATGTACTGGCCTTTGTTAAAAGTTAGGCAAGGTCTGTCAGAGTGGGGAGGCAGGTGGTGGTGGTGGCTGAAAGGTTATATTCGGGGATGGCAAAAAGGGCCTTCTGGGGCCTACTTGCCAGGCGCGGCCGCCCCACAGCTACTACTACTACCGCTACTCCCATGCTTTGATAGGTTTTCCCGGAAGTTTAAATAATCTTAAAGTTTTACCATGAGGCTATGATAGCTCTATCACTATCTGTAATTATCTCTCTTCCGTTAGTGCATTTATTAACTTGATATAATGGCTCATAATCGCAGAGTCATCTGTTGCAACAGCACTAGAGTTAAGCCGCCATCCAGGTGAATGAGTACTTGAGATTTTACTATATTTGGAGGACAATTGAAGACTTTCTAGCAAACACAACAAATGTCACAAAACAGGTCAGATCATAGCATGACGGGCTATCGTATATTAGAAGAGAGGACCTTTCATAAGCTATACTTATTTCTTGCATAAATGACACATCATTATCATAGTCACAATGTCTTAACAGACATGTTGTGAACTCGTAAAATGCATTTACTCATTTTACGTGTTTCTCTTGGGATATCTTTAAGATCTTTAATGCAGTAGTTTCCCATTTGCTTTCTGCATCCTCATGCCGTTGACCAGATGGTATCTACTGGTTCATCCGCCTTTAGGGGCAATTTCTCACCCCAAGGACAAGAAGGTGTCCTGACTCTTTGCAACTCGTCCACCCTAAGCTGTTGGTTGAAAAGAGGTTACTGCTTATACCGACAGTAGTTCGATTCCTTCTAGTCGCCTTTTACGACACGCAGGATATACGATGGGAGATATTCTAACCCGCCCCCACACGGAAAAAATGCCACACGTCCCTTTAATTTCGATATCAAATATCACACGCTTCTGCAAAAACAACACAAGTCCACTTCGTTTTCTGTGTAAAACGTCACATGTCCTGGACTTGTGTTGTTTTGGTCTACCGATGCTTATATATGTATGCTGGTATAATTCTGCAAAAACAACGTATGTCCAACATTTTTTTTCAATATTGCAATACATAAAATACATTTTTCTTTTACATCTCTAGCAGTGTATAAATAAACTACATCCCAATCATTGGAACAATGATTAACGCCATTTGGGATTATATCAACTCTGCTGTTTATATTTCTCGCTATTGTGAAATAACAGCTTTTTGGACTTGTGTCATTTTAGTCAGAAGGTCTTCAATTATTGCAAATACACATAGAAAATGTAATTAAAACTATATCTGTGAAGCACACTACTCTCCTCCGTTAGCCTGTGTAAATGGTCTAATCAAAAGTCACAACAGACATAGCTAATTTTAATTTGTAAAGCATAATAGGGACTAACAACGTATTTGAAGTACGTGAATATTTTGGTTTAGTCATAATTGTCATCGAACGAAACAATTCTACTACAACTATTAACTGTTAAGGTAACGGAGGGGGAGACGAGTGGATACTTAGTACAGAAGTTCCCAGTAATATGATTATAAAAAAACTATTTTTTGCAGATACAATGGACACGTCACAGAGTAAAGCAGACAATGACAGACATAAACTATGAATCTTAAATATGGACAGAGCCAATGTTTAGACGCAGTGAATTTTTTTCTAAAAATGTCAGTATACAATAATATATAATTATCATAAATAAATAGTTTTGGAGCCTGACACTTTTGAAACCGTATGAATTGCAAGTCAAATCAGCTGACCAAAAGTATAAGTCCAAAAAAAAATTTATAATTCGCTTACCATTCTGAATTTGATGATAATGACCCAAATCGCGATGGATCGGAGACAAGCATATAATAACTTTCAGAAGTTCTATTCAATCTGACCAAGTAAATGCATCGCAACTTACATTGTATGGAAAGTGTATATAGTAAGACTTCGTTTTAGCGAAAACCGAAATGGGGGTCAAGAGTGGTGTCAAACGACTGGATTTTACGTCCTGAATTGAACGAGCCGAATACTCCCAGACCGAGGAAACGTTCTGGTGGAATGAAAAGCTACGGCACTTTGGAATTTCATAACCTAACCTAACTGATCCAAACCAGTTGAGTTGTTGCTATGCGGACAAATATAAGTAGCACAGTCTATAACCAGAGCACAACCCATTGATTTTCCACAATCTAACATGCAAATAATCTGCATACCATAACGACTTCTTCAGACCTACATTCTCACTAATTTGACAGCTACAACGGGCATCCAAGAAAAGTTCAGTATACTTAGTGCTGGTAGTATGTCAATCTGAACACCAGCTGGGTTTCTCACAACCTAAGCACTTTATGGCCATAAAATGGAAACAAGACACTCATTACACTGCGTTCGGTCATACACCTTTACCGCATTCACACGGTCACGAAATATCAGGTCTCTATAATTTTGTGTGCGTATAACCGTAAACTCTGAGTACCTACCAGTCGCTTCGTTTTAGATAAAGTTTAAAAATTGTTCATATAGCGTATACACGCAGGTACTTTATATTTTGATAAAATAGTTACGTTCTATTTACAGGGTGTCTAGTAAAGCTCAAGGCCTCGGACTCTTGTGACCAAACGATATCTCTTTTCAAGAAAATAACAATGCGAGTGTATGTAGGTCGAGCTGGACTAAATTTTAAAAGTAATAACGTGGGATATCAAAGTTATGTTTTTTAAACGGAATACTTTGAATATTATTGCATATTTAGATTCCTTGGTGAATTCAAGTGTATTTTATGTATCACACTTGGGACTTAATAGTGAACAGTTTAGGCGCAAATCATTATTTTTGGTATAAGTAGATACCAGAAAAAATTGAATATCGCAGCGACTACAAAACTTAGAAGGCTGTAACTTTGCAGTGTCATTAAGTATATATTGCGCAACCTTAGAATAGGCGGTCAAATTTAAACTACTTTTGTCCTTGGAGAAATCGGTAGATTAATTAAGGAAACTTCAACTGGAGACAACTTGATTTTTTCAATGACATACCTAAGGTTTCATTCAATTTGAAAATTCTTTATTTATTTATTTAAGATTAGAAGCTACAACTCTTAGGTCATTCTACATCTGTACCAGAAATTAAAGAAGGTTACTTTGTAGCACAGGAAATTCCTTCTCAATTAGTTTTAACTGTCTTGGGAGGCTCCAAATCTTGAGGAATTTCTTCCGTGATGATGACGTAATTCAGGCAAATAAAAATGTAGTAAATGCTATAGCTTGTCCAAGAGTAATTCAGAAAATTATTAAATTGCGTCAATTGTAAGATTACGACTGCCAGTTTGTATTTACAATTGATGCTTTAAAAATGTAATTCGATCAAGTTTCGTCAATTACAACTAAAAGCTTATATTCACAACTAATGCCTTAGAAATCTAATTTGGGCTTATAGAAACTAGTGCTGGGAAAAAATAGTTTTGGTGCAAGTTCACTTAATCTTTAGTTACACGCGCCTACAAGCGTTGGTGTATTCTGTACACCAATACATATAATATTATATCTTAGGTAATAAATGCTGACAAACTATTTGCAAAATTAGTATGATCAGTATTAACGATTTTATTACAAAAAAAACTCTCCCTGCGAAAAAGCTCAACGTAGTGAAAATTGCATAATGGAATAAATACATTTCTGTTTCACTAGTACACGCGTGGTGTATTCTAGACACCAGACGAAGCAGCATTAGGTAAAATACTGTCATCATTACATTTATATAGCTTTTTTATTAAAAGGGATTGTAGGTATCAAAAAAGTATATTTATAAAAAACCCAAAACAACTGAATAAGGTTTGCGAGACAACTAATGATTGACGCATTAAGCAAGCTTAAGTAAATACCATCTTTGAGGGTTAGGTAGAACGGCAGAGGCGACACCTTACATATTTCAGGAACTTCAACGTACTTAAAACCGATGGTGTACCCAGTACACCAGCACTTGTAGTTAAAGGTTAAATGACCAAGAAGTCAGGGTGCGATAATCGCAGTAATCGCATCCTTGTATACCCCGCTAAGAACCCTGTCTGGATCTGAGAGACACTGTCCAAGTTTACCTACAACTTCGTGTTCTATCAAGGATTGCCTCTCACTCCATAGCTTCCCATCTTCAATAGAAATCCTTCAAAGGGGACGTTGTCAAATGCTTTTCCACAATCCAGATAAATGACATCCAATTCTCGGTAAAGATATTGACCCGTTGTCAAGGTGAGAGGTTTTAGGAAAATGTTGCGTTCCATTACTAGACTACAAGAACGAGTGGGCTTTCTAGTAATATAATCAATAACGTCTTCACTAAGAAACCTGCACAGCATACCAACAGCAATCGGCACTCCACTAAGACTTATTTTAAACTCTGTCAGCTAGCTGGAACGGCGACAAGAATGGCACCTCGTAACCCAGATTAGTAGTTTCAGAAATAAGTCGATTTGCCAAAATATGTTTGGACAGCCAGATTGGCGGCCGGTGAGGCATAAACAATAACAGAGCCATCTTGGTGTGAAATAAACACTCTAATCTCATATTTATACGGAAAGATGCTCAGCAGATGCTGACGGAAAACTTTAGCTGTATCATTCGTATGTCAACACAGTACAAGGAGGAAACGTTATATTTATATCGTCGGGATAATTGAGTTGTAGGCTTCAGATTGGACTTGACGTACTTGCATAATACGATCATAATTGGTGTTGGGAGTTTCTAGACAAGACAGGCGTTTCAATACATTTGTTTCGAACTTGTCTGTATAATTTTTTTGGAACAAGGCTTCGATTCATCTACTATCTTCAGCACTCAGCGAGCAGAGACAGGGATATCAGATCACGCTTGGACCGTGCACCACAAAATTATTTGGGAAGATGCTAAGATTATTGAGAAAGAACCTCACCAGAATCGCCGGAAATTCAAAAAAGCAGCTACAAGAACGTTTATGGCAAGCCTAATGTAGAAATTAGACCAATATGACAGCCCCTCATAAGACAAACATGGAACGCAGTGACCTTCGAACGGCCACGTCAGTAAGAACCGACGCCACTGAACCAGAACACCCATGCGACGGGTGAACAAGCCGCGAAGAACGACACGACGTCAAGAACTAACGCACTCAACAGAAGAAGACGGTGTCGAGAATGAATAACAACGAAGAGAACATATTCATCTATAGAAGATTGAAGGTAGTAGATCAATTGAAACGTTGTACAAGTGCTTTTCTTTTATTCAAAAAAATGGCAGAAGAGAAGTTGATAGAGGCGGAAGGGCACAAACACAGCTTTACAGTTCGGAAGAAGCTAACTAAGAAGCTGTATATGCAGAAAAAACTGTTTTAACAAGGCATGACACAACATGACCTTTTCAACTTTATTATTTGATTTTGTTTCGGAACTCTAAGTCTAACAATGAATAATTCGTTCGTCCGGGACATTTCTTGATGTCGTATACACGTTATCGGTTGCCTGTGGTCATTTCTCTTCTATGTAAGCTTTCCTCAGTTCATTGTAGGCCCTCTCACCCAAGGCAATATTGACATTAGCGCCTAATAACGGATTCAGGGCTCTAAGGGCCGTATTCATAGTTCTCAAGTATAAGCGAACCTAGCTCAACTGAGGGATCCTCAAGGCGATTTTGTAGGTTAATTTCGAAGTAAAGTCTTGTTCTGTTAGTTCTGTCAGCTCCTTTTCCTATCAAAAGAAAAACTATTATTTCGGCAGTGATTGTTTATTTTACAGTCGTAATGGATTACCAATACAGTCATGCATTTATTGAGAATTGTGAGGAACAAACTTCTCCTAGTAGAGTGCCAAGGTTTTTGTTGTTGCTTAACACCGTCACACACATAGCCGTTAGTTATGCCGATTTTCCATTAAACAGACAAAACAAAACATAAACTCCTGTCGAGGAAAACAAAACAGCAACATTTCGCAAATTTTTGAAAGATTAGCGTCTTTTGTGACAGTTCGAGTTGTTTTTCGGGTCCCCCTCAGAGGCTGTACATCAAAAGGTTTCGAGATGTTTTGAAACTCGAGTATGTCTGATAAAAGTGGTTGTGTTGTGTTTATTGAGGGTTTTCGAATTATATTTCGTTTTACTTGTCCAGATTTGTATCAAGTAGTTTACATAAGTATAGTTTACTACTAAATAAATTAAGGTGCCTTCTATTTATTCAGATCACATTTTCATTACATTTTCATTTTCATTATAGCTAAATCCGTCACAGATGCGATTTTTTACACTTACTTCTTTTCCAAGCACCCCAACACAAACCATCTCGTGACATTGCTTGACGACTACTGATAAATATGTACTACTGTTTAAAAGCAAATAGCGGAAAGCAAAAACGAAACTCGAAAATAATATAGTCCGCTTGATAGAAACAAGAGTTTTAGATTTGTTTCAGATTCGATTTTGTTTTTCAGGTTCCAGAGAATACAAACCAAGCATAAACTAAACTATCTGTTTGGTGGAAAACTGTCATTACACCTCAGCTCAACGTACAGAAAACAGCACTTACAAAAATGTCTCACGTTGGCTTACCAACTCTGGAAATTGAGGGTCACCCATTAGTCGAGTCACCTTCTGTCAAGCTTTTGGGCATCAACATCAACTGGCATGATCACTTCGTCAGTATTGCTAAAACGACATCCCAGAAGCTTGGAATTTTGTTCCTTTGTAGGAAGCTGTATACACTAGAGCAACTACTCCTCCTCTACAAGGCATAGATCCGATCATCGCTGGAGTATTGCTCCCATGTGTGGGATGCACTCCGAAGCACTCTCCGAAGCTTCTGGACACTATCCAGAAAAGAGCAATTAGACTAATCGATATGCATAACCTCACAAATGACATCCACAGCCTAAAAGATCGGAAAAGGGTGGCTAACCTGTCCCTGTCTTACAGATTCTATCACGGAAATGTTCCAGTGAGCTCTCCCAGATAATAGCACCAAAGGCCGTCCGAACGAGGAAGATTACAGTGTCTTTGCGAGCTGATCCTTACCAGGTCGAGGTTCCTACTCCCCAAACCAGTCACCTCCAGCATTCATTCCTTTGAAGAACTTCGACGCTGTGGAACGAGCTGCTGGGGGATTTGTTTCACGACGGCTAAAACCTGCAGCGTTTCAAATCTAACGTGCACAGACACTTATCCTCTCGCAGCGCTTCTACAGCGCCTTAGGCTTTCAGCCTTTGCGGGAGGCTGACCATATAAAAAACTTAAATACTGCTGCAAGTTGTAAGTACGGTTTCCTGAACTATCAAAAAAGTCCTGTTGGGACGAAACAGCTGCTCAGGCATGTCGAAGGAGAACGGCATCATAAATAAAATGGATGAAATGTTATGGATCATAGCGCCGTTTCGCGTGCAGAGAAAATCCTATCGGTTATACATCCCACATAGTCTCTTCCGCGGGAGTTCAAAGAAATCATAAATATAAAATAGCACGCCAATATTTAGTCGTAAAGACATAAACATTGAGATCCAAACCGTTAGACCAGTTTGATACTGTTCTTGCTTCTCGGCAGGTATGTAGTTTGTAGTCCAAGAAAACGTCAGATTTAGACGTGCATTTGCCAGTAACCAGTGGCGTTCCGCAAGGGTCTTTACTGGGACTTTACGTTTAGTTTTAGTCTATGTAAATGATCTTCCATCTTCCATTTCAGATAAGCGTGGCTTTTTGCCCATGAGACGACGCAAAACGATCCAATATGAATATTAGCTAATGTGGTCCATAGAGCTTCACGCCTCGAGACGACCATCAAACGACCCATTAGTGGCGCTCCAATAGCCAATCGACCGGTGTGCAGAGGCGCTGGATAAAACAAAAAAATTAAGTAAAGTTGATTGACTCAGTACTTCCCACACATTACGGTGATACCAGTTTATTATTTTCCCATAGCATAAAGCTTTAGTCTGAGATCCCATTGCAAGAATTATACTCGTTGAAAGAGTATTGGGTCTAATTTATTTTGTATTAATCTGTTATTTTAATTGTCCGTATTGATGTACATATGTGTATTGTATGTGTATTTATTTATTGTATTTACGTCGCTAGGTCTTCCTTCACAGGTCAGTGGACAGTCTATTATGAAAGCAACATATTTTTCAATTTTACAACCTCGCACCCCCCAACCACCCCAATTTCACCCCCACCCAAAAAAAGTAGAAAGTGATCAGGAACCCCTAAAACGCCTAAACACGAAGTTTGAGCAATATTTATTGCATTTTAAAGGCAGTTTTTCAATTATATTCTCGTTAATACTCGTATACTCGGAGGACAACATACTTCTTCAGGACTATCAGGCAGTAGCAGTTTTGGTCCCTTTCATCAATGACTTAGCAGAGTGCCTAATAAATTCCACAGGGTTACTGTTTGCCGATGGTTTTAAGTTATTCAGGCCAATATATGACAGGACTGATTCTGTTGCTCTTCAAAATGACCTGAACTTAGTGACGAACTGGCTTACAGACAGGGCCGTATATAAGGGGGGGGTTTAGGGGGTTCAACCCCCCCACGAATATTTCCATGAATGAAATAACTACTAAAATAATACAAAATAAAAATAATCAAAATGCTTTCTCCAATGATTTATTCTACTAATAACCAATCGCTCGGCGCTCATGACACATTAGCATCGATACAATCTATTCAGTTTTTAAGCAAATATAGGGTCGTACTCGTAGTCGATACTTAAGCTTTTGTGTTTCGAAACCTTACTTGAGAGTCTCCTACGTAAGGCTCCCTTGAGTAATACTCAAGTAACGAAATGTCAACATGACATTTCGTCGATTTTGTAGGTTAATTTTGGAGTACGGTGTCGTCAGTTTCTATCACATCAGGAAAAATGTCCGCCACAGAATACAAAATACTGGTACAGTGTACAATACAAAAAGAGATAACAAGAAAACATCAAAATGCGTGGGCATATAAGCATAACAAATTGACTTATATTTGCAATATGACAACGTCACAAAATAAATCCCGCCGTCTGGTAGATGTTGTCTAGGGAACATATACACAAGGAAATCCACACTTGAGGGTCCCTTCTCCTATAGTAACCCTCAAATAACCCTCACTACTCAAGGGATGCTTGAAGAACGACTATGAATAACGCACCTAAGACATTACCAAGTAAAGTCTTTTCTTTTATACATGAACCCTCCCCAAGGTCAACATGACCCCTCAAGGTCGACATGAACCCCCCCATGATCTTAAAGATAACAAAATGCCTGTTAGTATTGAAAAATACTAACAGTTTTATTTGAGGTGTGAAGAAGTCAAAGATTTGGGAGTGATATTCCACCAAAAGTTAGGTTTATCAGTCATTATAATCACATTGTAAACAAGGCTTATAGAATCCTTGGCTTTGCCATGCAAAGATATGAGTATCCAAACAACTCATTACGACTTCGTTAGTGAGACCACACTTGGAATATGCTTCTAATATCTGGTCACCGAGCACTTATGTTAGTAGTAGTGAAATCTAAGAGGTTCAAAAAAGATTTTACGATACCTGTATATTAAAAAGTACAATGTATATCCATTTATGATTTCTTACAGATCAATGCTAAAGAGTTTTAACCTGAGTATGTTATCTGTTGGAAGGAAGACTCAGCCTCTGTTATTTATTTATTTTATTTATTTATTTCATCAATAATTTAATGTACTCCGACTGTGAACTCATAAACCATATTAAGTTTAAATTTCCTAAAATAATTTTAAGAACATTGTCTTATGATCTCTACTATGCAGATAATAAGAGCGTCACTCCTGTGTAACATTGTCGCCATGTGTAATGAAATTGTGTCAAATAGCACATAATGTAATATGATTTCAATTTTATTAGGATGAGGTGGCTTAGGATTAGTTTTTTATTGTTTAGATATTTATTATCAAAATATAAAATCTTATAATGCCGGTTGAAAATTACCCTTAAAGAACTGGAGTGCACCATCTTGCTGCATCAGAACATAACTCAGATAGCTGTGTTTTGTCTATCCTGGTTATTTGTTTTACTACATGTTAGTTTTAGATATTATTTTGGATTTTAGCTAGCGTCTACATGTGTTTGTGAAGTGTACCAATAATTAAATAAATAAATAATTATCATAAACTTCTGTGACAACTGACAATCCATCGGTTGGCTTCTTGCTCACCACATCACAGAATGATGGTACCGAATCGAACTGTATAGAATTCCGCAACCTTATACCAACAAATTAAACACTGGTTTTCATTTGAAACCGCAATTCAACCACAACAATGCATCGCATGCTGGGATCGCTATGTTCGGTTTATTTTTAGAAGTGCTTGGAACAATAAGACAGCAGAAACCGGATTTACCTTTCCCATAGCCTTACAACCGCTAATACGTTCAACATATTAACATGTTCCTGCTAACATGCATACTGTCATAAGCGGGAATGATTTAGTGCTCACAGAGCATCTCTCGATGTGATTACCATCCTGCTGGGACAGTTTTGTTCGTCTTTTATGGTAGTAAATGTACAGTACGGAACGGAAAAGTAGAGCCAAGCTAATCGACTTGGTAGTTGGTATTATATATACTAAATGAGTTTATTAATGCGCCAATTTTATTCATTTTCGCTCCAATAATATATTTTAATTAAACACAAAAGAGATACCGATCCGAAAACAGCACACAACTCACAACTCACTCAAACTAATAAGATCTAAATTCCAAACCTTTAACGAGAAAAGCAGACATCAGCATCAAACATAAACAAATCGAAACTGCTTATAAGGGGGATAGGAATATTCAGGCATGTTGCAAAATGAACTGCGATGGTTCAAGGTTTATATGGCTTGTAGGGTTTTCAGTTAGGGATCCCGAAACCGCGGGAACCTCCGAGATCTTTTGGTCCTGAAAGTTCCGGGATTAATCAAACGGGATCCCAATAATCTCGATTTTTTAAATGATGAATTTTCAGTCTGCTTTATTCCTTTTTCTATCCGGGTTATTATTTTAGCCTTCTTTGCTCCGGTAGTGGCACCCCCTCACAAGAAATTTATAGGGGCCCTCTACAGTGTCCTAAAATTTCGCGAGCAAAAAAAAGCTCCTGCACATCTACCTACCAGTATGGAGGCTAAAAGTTCATTTCTCCAGCGATTTAATTTGCGAACAAACATAGATCGTGCATAAAAGACTCGACTCTAGACTCTTTGGTTTTTCTAAAGCCATATTTTATTATTACTAAGTAAATCGTAGTTATTTCAAAATTATTTTAATTGAGTATTTAAATGAAACTCTTCTTTCTGTTTCATTTATGGATTCAAGATGGTACGTCCCTCATGTTTCTACTTCGCAAGATGATACTCTTTATTGCAGTCTGCATTTTTTGCAGTTTTTTCTATTTTTCAAAAAAATCTGTTGTTTTATCCGGAGGAACACGAAACGTCACAAATATACAGAGTGGCCCATTGAAAATTTTGAATCGGACGTCACGTGATCAAAAACAAATACCTCATTGGGTGACACAGTAATAAGAAAACATACTATATTAGCTCAAATTTAAACCCACGAAATTATAATTCGCTACTACTGCACAGTTCCGATATACAGGGTGAGTCAAGCTCAACGCCTCGGACTCTTGTGACCAAACGATACTACTTTTCGAAAAATCGACTTTGCAGGTATATGTATGTCGAGTTGGGCTACATTTTAAAAATAATGACTTTTATACAGGGTGTCTAATAAAAGCGTGACATATCAAAGTTATGTTTTTTTAAATGGAACACCCTGTATATTATTGCATATTTAGATTCCTGGGTGCATTTTAGTGTGACTTTATGTATCACACATGAGGCTTTAAGTGAACCGTTTAGGTGCAAATCACAATTTTGGGTATATCGCACCTATTATAAATCTTAGAGGGCTGTGACTTTTCCGTGTTACTAAGAATGAAATGTGTCAGCTTATGTTAGACGGTCCAGTTCGAATTACGTTTGTACTTGGAGAAATCGGTAGATCAATTAAGGAAATTTCAATCAAAGGTAACTTGATTTTTTCAAATGGGAATGCATAATTTTTTTTATACGATCAAATGTGCAATTTGATAGGCTTTCTAACTATATCAGGTTGTGAATTTCAATCTATGGTAGTTTTTATTAAATTTCGAGATTACAATGAAATCAGTGTTTTTCAATTTCCCTACCTATAAACAAACTAGCAGGCCATGAAATATAAACAAAACCATATTCAGATGGAAGAAAACAACTAACTTAGCAAAAATATGCAGCAAAACTAGAGTAAAAGAACAAGATCATAAAAATTCCTTACAACAAATCAACTCTAACCAGAAACAACGGCGGTAACATGTCTAAGGTCAAAGAGAAGCTGGAGTACGACAGAAATGGATAATTTTTACAGCCTATTAGCGACTGCAATGTACTAGAGATTAAACATTTCCAAAATCACTAAACATTTTGAAATGAAAGCAAAACTTTCAGCGATCGTTGCCGTCAGTCTAATATCTTCAGAACGCAATTTCACATTTAATTGTATAAGACAGTAGTCATTTCCGTCAAAGTCAAAAGTAATGATACCTCTCACTGTCGTCCTTTATATTTTCCAGTATCTATTAGCAATATCGCAAAAAAGGAATACTGACAAATCATATTTTAATTTTCTGCCAGGTAAATTATGTTTAATGATTTGAGCAGATTTTTAACTTCTTCATTTTTGGCGATTTTGCTTATGAGTATTGAAGAATTTGCAGAACTCCAGTCAGAGATATCGGTTACTATTTTTTTAAATCATGAAAAGTGACATTTTATTCTGAAGCTATTAAACTGCCAGCAGCATTACCTGGTAGATTTCCTTTCATTTCAAAATTCACAATGGTTTTGTGAATCGTCAATCTTTAGAATATTGTAGTAGCCGGTATGCTATGAAAAATACCCATTTCTGTTGCACTCCAGCTGCTTTTTGACCTTAGATGTGTTATGTCTGCTATTTCTGGTTAGAATTGATTTGTTGTAAGTCATTTTTATAACTTTGTCCCTTTACTCTAGTTCGTCCGTAACTAACTGCAAGTTAGTTGTTTTGTTCCATCTGAACAGTTTTTTGTTTATATTTCATGGCCTGCTAAGTTGCTTATAGGTGGGAAAATTGAAAAACACCGGTTTTACTGAAAATTTGAAATTAAATCAAAACTACCAGACACTGATATTTATAACCGCACATCATTAGAAAGCTCATCAAATTGCACATTTGATCGTATAAAAAAAATTATGGATTCCCATTTGAAAGAATCAAGTTACCTTTGATTGAAGTTTCCTTAATTGATCTACCGATTTCTCCAAGTACAAATGTAATTCGAACTCGACCGTCTAACGTAAGCTGACGCATTTCATGCTTAGTAACACGGCAAAGTTACAGCCCTCTAAGATTTATAATAGCTGCCATATTCAATTTTTTTCTGACATCTACCTATACCCAAAATTGGGATTTGCACCTAAACGGTTCGCTTAAAATATGCAATAATATACAGGGTATTCCATTTAAAAAAACATAACTTTGATATGTCACGCTTTTATTAGACATCCTGTATAAAAGTCATTATTTTTAAAATGTAGTCTAACTCGACCTACATACACTCGCAAAGTCAATTTTTCGAACAGTGGTATCGTTTGGCCACAAGAGTCCGAGGCGTTCAGCTTGACTCACCCTGTATTGCTTGTCTTACTCGTCGTGGGACGCCCTGTATAATATGATTAAGTTATATGTTTATTCTTAATAGCAAAAAAGTTGAAATTCCATTAATTAATCAGATCCCGAAATGATTAATATGTGGGCCTCTTTATCATCTTCGTACCGTACAAGTAATACATTATATGATAATTGCTGTAAACAATCGACAAAAACATTCAAAATACCCGTTTTTGCAAGGAATTTCCGAAAGTGAAAGTGGGCCACATACTTTTCAGTTATCTTTACAACCAAACTTCAAACGTTGATTTCTCTGAAACAAATGCGAATTTCAGAATAAATCATTTTGATATCGGCTTCACATTCCTAAACCTAAGTGTAAGTTAGTAAGTTCGTTTTTCGGGATTCGTCCTGGGGCTCGGTGTATATTTTTCAGACCAACGCTTGTTTCCGAGTATATAATTCTTCTGCAGTTTCAAGAATGAGACCACGTCAGTACGTCATCAATGCCCGAGAAGCTTTGAATACATTTCCTTGAGCATGTTGTGTATAGTATATTCTAGATAATTCTCCTTTGAAATGATAGTTGCTCAACGTCTTCATTATAAGCAGTGCTTTGTACGTGTTTTCAACACACCTCTGCAGGCTGTAGTCTTCTTTTTATTGAGAGCTTGCAATACGGTACTTTTGTTCTCAGCTGTACAAACCATATGATTGCCTTTTATAACGTGTTGCCTCTGGTTGTAACAAGATAAATAGGCTCTCCGTATATGTCTGCATACGCACATATGCGTTTATTATACGATCGTGTATGTACAACTGCGGAAGCGCATTTAAATATGACTGACGGTAAATATTTGTTTATAAATAGGGGGTCACTTCTACCGTTGCTTCGTTTTACCAAGTACAGTAAACCCTATCAGATGTTGATTAGCTACAGTCATATTCTCAATTTTAACGAGGATTAGGGGAAGGCATTTTTGTGATTTCGACATTGCTCGAAAGTATAGAATGGAAAGTATACAGGGTGAGTTTTTAGTACCGGCTCGGTCGATAACTCCACTACTGATGAAGACAGCGAAAAATGTATATAAAAGTGATATGTTCCATCTTCATAAAATATTTTAATTTATACAGGGTGATCCATAACTACGTGGTGATGCAAACATATATTTTTTTAAATGAGACACTCTATATATTATTCTATATTCAAATTTTATTAATAATTTCCGTTCTTCCACAGGGTATTGTCATTATACAGGCTATTTCAAAAGTTATGACCATTTTTATATCCAAACCGCGGTCAAATGAACGTACCGTATATCAAAAAGTAATGAATCAAAAACTATTTCTTTTTACACGAAAACATTAAGAATGTCCTCTAGTTTTAAAATCGGCTATAAAAAACGCCCGCGACGCATATTCGTATACAGGGTGATGTAGAATGCAAAATCTAGATTTTCTCTCTTTTTTAAATGTAAACCCCAATATTTTATTACACCAAAGAATTGCTTTTAATATGCTCTTTCATATTTGTATAGCACTTGTTATGGCTGCATTCATTAGTTTCTGAGATATTTCGATTGTTCTACAAATTTTAAATATACCTTTTATTTATTTACTAAAATTTATTTATTTTGAGAAAATACTACCAAATTTAATCTTTGCTTAACAAACAACTAAAATATAAGGCCACAATAGTACTTGATCAAGTCAAAACACTGAATTAACGAGATAATATAGGTCAAGTGTGCTGAGGAAACAATTTTATAGACGTCATGCATAATTATCAAGCAGATCTATCAGGTAGGCTATGAAATATTAAACGACACAGTCCAAACAAAACGATTCTTCAATCTTCCAAACGCATTAGTTTTAGAGTGCCTCATCCGTTCTGGATATTGCTGTTCATAGCTGATATATTCTAGAGGCAAGTAGGCAATCTCTCAAAGATTCTCCTAAATACCCTCAATGGAAAAATTAATTTTTAAAGCTGGTTTTTCACACAGTACTGAATTATTAAGCAGGTTATGAAAACTGCCAATTTTTCAAAGCCCACCTGATAAATCTGCTTGATAATTATGCATCACGCCTACAAAATTGTTTCCTCAGTAGACTTGACTTTATTATCTCGATGATTTAGGGTTTTGACTTCATCCAAAAGTATCATGGCCTTATAATTTAGTTGTATGTTAAATAAAGAACAAATTTGATAGTACTTTCTCAAAATAATTAAATTTCAGTACACAAATAGAAGCTATATTTTAAATTTACCGAAAAATCGAAATATCTCGGAAACTGATGGACGTAGGTACAATAAATTCTATACAAAGATGAAAAAGCATATTAAAAGCAATTCCTTGGTATAATAAAATATTGGGAGTTACATTTAAAAAAAAGGAGAAAATCCGGATTTTACATTCTACATCACCCTGTATACGAATATGCGTCACGGGCTTTTTTATAGCCGATTTTAAGACTAGGGGATATTCTTAATCTTTTCGTGTAAAAAAATAATTTTTGATTTATTACTTTTTGATATACAGTACGTTCATTTGACCGCGATTTGGATATAGAAATGGTCATAGCTTTTGAAATACCCTGTATAATGTAACAATACCCTATATTGGAAGAACGGAAATCATTAGTAGGATTTGAATATGGAATAATATATAGGGTGTCTCATTTCAAAAAATGCATGTTTGCATCACCACGTAGTTATGGATCACCCTGTATAAATCTAAATATTTTCTGAGCAAGGAGCATGTCCGTGGCTACAACTTTTATATACAATTTTTTTCGCTATCTTCTACAGTAGTGGAGTTATCGACCGAGCCGGTACTAAAAACTCACCCTGTATATTGCCTTTAAAAATTAGCCGCAGTTACCTGTCATTCATTTTAGTGTAATTAATTCGCTAATATAACTTGCCACTTTTTTAGTCAATTTTACGTCATTTAAAACGAAATGATATAAAGAATTGACAAAAATGGTTGCCAGCTCTCAGTCAACCGCAGCGTTAGGGTTGCCAGGAGGTGATAACAGGTATATTACTGTTAAACACTCGCCTGCTTTTTTTTAAATTGAAAACAAAATCAAAGTTTCATCCATCATCAGGCAATCTATTCTATTCTATACTTTCTATAGATTTATTTAAAATTAATTTTATCAAAAAAAAAAAACAGATACCTGCAGGATCGAGTAGAGGGATCCTGTACTATTATGACTTGAAAATATTTTATACAGTTTTATACATATGTATATTAGGGATTGTCGTCCAATTCAAAGTGATTTACAAACCTTTGTCAGATTTTGCGAAGATAACGACTGATTTCTGAACTGAGACAAGTACAGTTTCGTCAGATTTTTTTCCAATAAATCTTTCACTGAATACAGCTATACCCTCGGCTATACCGTTTTAAAAATTTCCATTGAAACAAACAGATACAGTCAAGAACCTAGGTGTAATGTTAGATGAGAAAATAACTCTTAAGCCTAATATTGAAGCTTTAATTCATGAATCAAATAAAATGTTGGAATTTATTTGTAGGACTTGTTGAGACTTCCGAAATGCAGGCTTTGCCTCTGTGATATGGAACCCACCAGGCGCGTATCCAGGATTTGGTTTTCGGGGGTCCAGACTATGGGTGTCACTCAGTTGACCTTTCGGGGGGGTCCAAACTATGGGTGTCACTCAGTTGACCTTTCGGGGGGGTCCAGACTACAGTTGCCACCTTAAATTTGCGGGGGGGGGGGGGGTGCAAATTTGTGGATTCCATTTTTTAGACAGGATTTTCTAACGTTTCGTGGGGGGGGGGGCGGACCCCCTGGACCCCACTTAAATACGTGCCTGGAACCCACAGTATTTTACTTACATAAACCGAATTGGATCTATATAAAATAAACTTTTGAAAAGACTTGGTTTCAAAATTGGTGATCTTGTGTGTGACGGTAACCATGAACCAATTAGGCGACAGTTTCATATTATGGCACTAAAGGACAGAAGAACTGTGTCAGACCTCTGACTCATATTCAAAATATCCAATAATTTTGATTGCCACTAACTTACTATCCAAAATGAACATTAACGTACCTGATGGAGACTACCGCCACTCTAATTTTTTCAGAATTCCTTTTTGCAGAACTTTTGGGGATTCACTCTCCAGTAGTTAGAACACAAAATACTTTCAATGGTGGTACCACGAGCTTAGCCATATTTTATATTGACTTCAATGAGTTCAAGAGGACTCTTAGAGTACAACTTCTGTAGGTGATAAAATATGGAATATGGAAGCTGGAATATCGTATCTAAATTTCTGATTTAAATTTATCATGTCATCATTATGAATTATGAAATGAAACACTTTATCTCAACTGCGACATGCGGCTCTCCTGAACAAGCTTCCGCCCTTCAGCATTCCCATAGAATGGTTGCTTAGATGACTCGTGAGATCGCAGTGATTGGCTTCTCATTTTCCTTCCATAACAGCAACATGGGAGTTCTCTGGGATTGGACTTGGCCCCCACATATGCTCTCTGATAGTAAAAAAACTTGACACATAGTTTTGCGGACGGTAGTACTTTCCTGCTTCTCTTTAAAGGATCTGGAGACTTCAGTTTCTTGAGGACTCAATAATATGGTAAAATATACTGCACATATAAAAATAAAAGATATACATACGACAAGAACATAATCTGTTCTCGTTCTAAGAAGATTTACTTGATGAGGAAATTATGGTCAATTTCAACCAAGAAAATATATTTTTGATTTCATTACATATTCTAAAAAAATATGCTCTCACCGAAAATATAATTTTCTTTACATTTCATAAAGTCTTAGTAAGGATCTCATATTTTCTAACTGAACTCCTATTACTTTAACAAAGAATACAAACAGCTTGAGAAATGTGGAACCTCATGCCAAGGTGACCATTCTTCTTACATCGCAAATCTAGCGGTACGACTGCACGTTATTTTCAAAGGCTTGAAATGGATTGCCAGGTAATCTGTTTGTGTGGTGCCAATATTGGCCCTGATAAACTTTTACTAAACCAGCTTCTAAAATTTTAAATAATAACCTATATATGTTTTTAGTGATGAATTGGTCAGTATTTCGTTCCAAGTATTTTAAAAAAAGGATCCTGCATAAAGTAGTACCAGTGCGCAGTGGTTGAACTATGAACTCGTCGACGAACTACAACAACAAAAAAATACACTTTCACTAAACTAGCTTTTAAAATTTTAAATAACAATTTATATGTGCTTTTTAGTGATCAGTTGGTCATTATTTCATTCCAAATATTTCTAAAAGGGGTCCAGTATAAAGTAGTACCAGTGGTTGTACTATGAACTTTTAGACGAACTAAAACAAAAAAAAATATACATGGACACTTACGACATACATGATTGATTCATACATATACTATAATTAAATTAGGGAATTCAGAGTAATTAGTTTATATACAAAATGCATTCATTATAACAATTATGCTGTTTAAAGAAATCACGTAATTTTCGTAACATGTCAGGTTGCCCCGTCTACTAGAGATGCGATGCACAATGCACGTGTGTGTACTGATGAATTAATTTTCGCAATTCCCGTAACATTTACGCCAATTATCTTGGAAATTGGACCTTCAACTTGACCAGAAACATCAATGTCAAACAAGCAATTTATCGTATGTTTTGATATTTCTAAGCATGTAGTAAAACCGATATCAACGTCTCTCAAACAACAATCTTAATATAACCTATTACACGAGTGTGTTATCAGAGATTTCCATTCAATCAAAAATTTTAATAAAATTGTAATAAATGATTTATGGAAGAGTAAAATGAGGTACATGGTTTCTGTATTGGCGGTAGGAGTATTTACCCTCGTAGTAGTTGTTTCTGTTGGTTCACTGCTTTCATTGCCTTATATACCAAATACGTGCAACCAACTGTAAAATACTTCACCTGTTACCTGTCGGAGAACCACAATGGACTACGTAATCTTTAGAAACTATAGCTAAAGGTAAGCTATTTGCAATCAGGCCTTCGTCCGTATTGATTATATTCTTTGATTTTGCTGTTCCTCAGCTTTTATGTGAGTTCAGCATGTTAAAGTTTACTAAACTACCAACTAATTACGTAACTTCGATCTACCCTACAAATATGTATACTGTCGAACACTTGATCAGGTACGCTAGAGTTATCTGTTCATACCTTAAATGTCTTAAAGAACATATAGCACATTTAAGATATGGTAGAAGAAATAAGTTTAACGTAGTTGAATATGTGGTAGTGAAGGTCGACCTAAGTACTTTAAAACTACTTCGTAGGAACTAAACTTCAAGAAGCTGGATTCTTGTAAGCTGTTCTACCATATCTTAGACGTGCCATATATTTTTCACACCTATTCCTAGGTAGATTTCAGTTTGTAGTGGCACATATGAAGGCTTTAAAATAGCAACGACGCCAAATAATGTAATGAACAGGTATAAAGATCCAATAGCTAACACCTTGCCAAATTTTCTTAACATTTAGTTGGTTATCGGTAATAGATATGCTATGATTGATTGCACGTTATGGATCTTCTTATGACGACGTCTCGTTTCGGAGGTTGGCGATCTAAATAGTTAACGTGGTTCTAGATACCGCCATGCGGAAAATGTCAAGCGATGAGCAACCAAACCATTTTCGGAAGTCGTTCAAACAAGAATTTTGGCGTCTGCCGACAGATCTCTTACCTTGGACTTCCATCATGCGATTAAGGACTTCATCGTTCGTTATTTTTTTAAACGATAATACCCTGGATATACGGTAGTAAATATTAAATATACCAAGGCGTTTATTTTATTTTCTAGTGTTGCGTCTAGAGTCCCAACTCTCACATCCGTACAGGAGAACTCATAAATGCCTTTTTGGCCTGTTCAATGCGGCATCTGACTTCTTTCATCGGGTACCTTATTTACAATACTCTTCATTTGTATGACGACACTTGTTCCGCCGTGCTACCGTTGATATATCAGATGAGCCTGTACAGATGTCTTGGCAAATGCAATAACTAGTTTTTGCTGTATTTATGAAGAGGCCCAAAATTTTCACTTACCGAATAATGATCTATTAGCCTTTGCAAGTCCTGCATATTCTCAGCTAACACAATTCATACAGCTTAATTCCTTATCCCATTCCCTCCACAGCTTCTTTGAAAATAGCCTCTGAGTACATGTTGCATAATGAGAGGCTATAACATGCAACCCTGCCTTACAGTTCTTTTAATCTTAATCGCTTCTGATGGTGTTTTGGATAATTAAATATGTTAAAGTTTAGTGTAAATCGTCATCTAAAGGTGTTTACACAGCGAAACACGTCCGGAGCTTGAATACTGGGTTTGAGTAGTCAGACTGTGTAGTGTTCGTAACTAATTTACAGAGTTCGCCATAGATTAAGGAGTATCAATCAAAACTAAAAAACCGCGCTACCTGTATGCTTCAGTCAAATCTACAATGAAACTATATTCAACCAATGTTCTGAAAATATCTAAGCGGCCGTAAGACACGTTACTTTTGTCGGAACATCCTTGATTGAAATAAATGGTAATACATAATATCATAGATTAGTAGCACTTTCTGTCAGCATTAAATTCGCATTGAATTGCATCACGTGTTTTTATTTCTCTAAATTACCAAAATTTGGAAATAAGATACGTTAACTTAAACCTATATTTCTCGGGACATTGAAAAATAGATGTTTTGAATCCACTTTATCCAGTGAATATTGGCATAAAAGTCTTCTACGGAGCATTCCGCAACCTACTCAGGATCTAGAAATAATAAACCGAAAGTCCATCTCAACCAACTCCCGTAAGTTATGTATTTTTTTTAACCAGGCTTGTATTAGATGAAACGTATTGAAAATTTTGAGGAGCGCAGGTGGTTCCGAGGGTGTGGGTCAAATTGAACAGGTTCCGCACTGGACATGGCCGTTGCGCGGACTCACTTCACAAATGGGGTCCCACGGAATCTCCGGCCTGTGACTGCGGGGCTCCGAACCAGACAGTCAGGCACATTAGGGACGAATACCCCTGCATTCCTATCGGGGAAGTTGGAGCGGCTTTATGAAAGCTGATGATGCAGCTCCTGACTGGATTAGGAACTTAGATATTGATATTTAGTTAGACTTTTGTTTTTTCTTTGTGCTATCACTGTATACACTTATTGTTTGTTATGTACCTGTACCTTTACAATGCATGTAAGCCATACGAAAATAATAAAACGGAGGGCTTTATGCTTGCTATCCAGGACCAAGTCATCGCGACACGAAATTACAAGAAGTATATAATTAAAGAACCATCTATCACCGACGATAGTTGCAGAATGTGCCACCAACAGAAGGAAACAATAGAACACATATCAAGTGGATGCAAGACTCTCGCTGGAACTGAGTACACAGCCAGACATAATTCTGCAGCTAAAACCATACACCAAGCACTGGCCACAACAAACAAACTAACTGAAAACAAAGATCCATATTATAATTACACACCGACCTCAGTACTCGAAAACAATAAATTCAAACTATACTGGGACATTGAAATACACACAGACAAAACCATCCCAGCCAATAGACCAGATATTGTTTTTCAGTCAAAGGCAGATAAAGTGACCTATTTGATAGATATTGCGATTCCCAATGATATGAATATCCAAAAAACCTACGCTGGGAAGATATCTAAATACACAGATCTTGCCATAGAAATAAAACGGCTCTGGAAACAAAACAAAGTTGTCATTATTCCCCTCATTATGTCGGTCTCAGGCCTTACTCCAAATACTTTTACAGCACACCTGCAACAATTGGGCCTGGATGAAAAGTTACATAAGACCTTCCAAAAGTCTGTAATCCTCAAGACCTGCAGCATTGTACGGTCCTTCCTGAATTCAGAATAATAATAGGTCAGGTGTTGACTTGGCACAGCCCGTCAATACTTGCTACTACCGCAAGCATGCGAGAAAAAATAAGAAATGCAAAAATAATAATAATACACTTTATTATTGTACAGTTAGGCCAAACTTGCTTTATTTCTAAATGGATGGCGATTATAAAATCACAAATTATTTATGAGGGGTTAAAAGATAAATTCTTTTCCCCACAATAATGGACTAACAATTTAAAACCTTAAAAATATGTAGAACTTAATCTTTTTTGTACTAACATAAACACCACAGGTATATAAGGACCATTTTTAAAAGCGTGAATGATAAATGAATGATAAAACGTTTTTGTACAGTAATCATTAGTGTTATCTACGTATACCTTAATACAGGAACACAGAAAATTTGAATTTTTTTCGCAAAAAAATACAACTCGGTTATGGTCGTAATTATTAATGATTAAGAATAAAAGGTACGCTGTCATTAGGAACAGCTTCTAGGAACACCGAAGCTTCACTTCCTTCCGGCGCGCAGGTGGTTCCTGCTACTTTACTCAGTCCCTTCTGAAAACAGGTAAAAATCAAACCGTGCGCGCTTGTGACCGATCACCATCTAAGCATGGTCTGATTCATATTCATACGATACTTTGAGACATCTACGAAACCCTAATCTGATAAAAGTTGTATATAATAGCAACTGGATGGGATGAAGATATTCGATACAAAGCCACCTCGCAGCGATAGCAACGTGGAGTGTTAAATGCGGCTATCTTCGCTATCAAAATTGTAAATTGCATTTAATGGGAGGGCAAATTTAGCCGTCCGTGTATTGCTGTCATTTATAACAAAGCCGCAAAGGCTGTAATCGGCCAATGCGCATAGACAGGAATTTATAAGAGTGCCGCAGAGGTAAACGTTCAAAGAGATTGTGTTCCTCGAGCAATCGTTCAGTGGCGTAGCTCAAATAAGATCGCACACAAAGGTTATTGTAAATTTGCCTATAATTGAGCTTACACTACAAGTACTTGTACTTCACTTGACCATACTTTAGTTTATAAAGATAGCATTAACCTAAGTATTACACTACTCAAGTAAAGCCTTAGATAGGTTTAAATCAACCAGATGATACTTCAATCAGTAGACTAGATCTGACACTACAATAGAATTGAAATAATCAGATACGGGACTAATTTAAGAATATTTTAGGTTTAAATAGAGTACATTACAAAACATTGCACTTAGAATTGATCTAATATTCCTATATGATAACTTTGAGTATGACGTGTTTATATGATATCTCCTACCATCAGCTTTATAATAAACTTTCAATTTAGTCTACGACGAGAGGAAGATACTTTAGAAGAAGACTGTACATTTCAAACCAAAAATGTCATATAAAGTTGGGTCCGATTTTTACCTGTTTCACAGATATTTAATTTTCCTTTATTGTTTCATTTCCGGCGACTTCGGCGCATGGTAGGTAAATTCACGACCACCTGATATTATGTAGCAAAACACATAGTTATGTATTCAATGAGAAGGTCATTTTGAACTTTTGGTGTAATAGTTTAATAATGAATGTAAATAATCTGTCATTTCAGTTATTTTTTTGTAGGATAAGGTCATTTAAACAAAAACTCCTTATTTTCTTTTATGCGACGTTTCGACTTATATTAATTCATCTTCGTAAGTCAGAACGTCGCCTAAAGGAAAATAAGGAGTTTTAGTTTAAATGACTTTATCCTACAAAAAAATTACAGTAGGCCAAAAACAATTTACAAAATAATCTGTCACTGTCTGAATGTTCAGCCATTAAATTGTTTGTGTTGTAATCTTAATAGAGAACATAATACTGACAAAGCCCTTTGTAGGACCAAATAACCTTGACTTGCGAATATTTTGTCTGTTATCTGCTAAAGTTTTGGATTTAAGCTTGCGGACATAATATATTCATGCAAAGTATCAGCAACAAACCATGCAAAAGATTTATTCGTCACTTTAAACTCTTATACTACTACACTACACTTTTTGATAGAAAATTCCATGCCCTTCCATAACGTGTATTTGGTAATTTGCTGCATGAAATCTGTGGGCCGTACGCGCCGAGGTCGTTGAAGATCAAGAAATAAATAAAAATTAAATATCTCTAAATCAGTTGAAAATCAGACTCTATATGACTTTTTTGTTGGACATTTTCTCCTAAAGTATCTCCCACTTGTCATAGAACACCCTATATATGAGTATACACTCCCCACCATACATTGTAGAACTTTACGATGCCACGATTCGATTCACGACAATCTCAGTATATGAACAGGTGACGAAACTTGGATGAACTATTATGATGTGCCGACCAAGGCTGAAAATAGAGTTTGTTGTAAATTTTGGAACGTGTCATTTTGAAGCAGTGCCCGCCTAAAGTCATTGGATCTATACTCGAATCTATATGAAGAACCTGCAGCCAAAATCAAGAATGGACACTCGATCCCGATAATGCTCCAGCCATCGTACATTAACAAAAACCAGTAGGGTCATTCGGTGTGCCGACTTTGACGTGCGTGTCACAAACGCGAGCCGCCTCGATTTTAGAGGGGTGCCTCGTTTACTTACAGGGAGTCCGAGGCTGTGCGTTGGGCGTCGACGTTCAGTTAACTTCTTATACGGGGGTCAATAGAAATGAATTCTATAGCATAGATACATACACTGTGGTATAGATAGAATATAATTTATTATCCAAGAAACCATTCAACTAAATTGACAATACATACCATTAGTTCCTTGAAATATAAATGGTAAGATAATGAAAGGGAGTAGTACTCTAACAACATATTTTGTCTATATCGAATAAATTATATACAAAACTTAACAACCTCCTTAAAAAACAAAGAAAACGGCAAAAATGCAAAAAAGAATACGAATTCTGGAAGATACATAACAGACACGTTTTTATACATTTTATATTTGGTTTTATTTTCTGTCTTGATTATTCTTTAATGTCAACAATAGTAAATTTGGTCGCTAAATATATTCGCACTCTATTATAATATAGGAATACAAAATATTCATAGAGTCACCTAAGCTAAGCTAGGTATGTGCTCTGAATGGAAAATGAAAAATGTGGGTGTTTTTTAGTGATTTCGTCCATCACTTTCATCCTGGCCATTGAAGTACAGAAGACCTTATTACTGGCCAACGCCATTATTGATTTATATGTATGATTTCAATACTATGGGGTTATAAACCCTAAAAATATGTGTGTGTCTGGTTTCTTTGAATACCGATAAGTTATATCGTGTGATAGCTGTAATTTTGCTATGAGCATGTCCTATTTGTGCTTCCATATTTTTTATAAGGTCTTCAGAACAGAAAAGATGTCTGACCTTATAATATACGTATATGTATTTTAAGGTAAGGTTGTCATATTTATGGGCACCCACGAACCCAATACCCGTTGCCAATTTTTACATCTTGAAACAATATTTAATTTTCAAATTTTATTGAGACAAATCTGCCAGCATAAGTTAATAACTTACCCAGTTTCCTCTTTCGGACATCCCATTCCCTGTTTGCTGTTGCAGCTATATACAGAACATGTCGCCTGTATTTTTTGTAAAATACGCAGATACGCGCAATACTCTCAAAATACACACAAACACTACTTATTTAGGCACCCCGGTAGATCAGACCGATTATGTCGCGTGTTAGGTGAAATGACCCTGTAAACCACAGCTGATAGCGTTCGGCTTCTGCTCGAGATCATCGGGCGCCAGAATCCGCCAGCTTGCCTAGTATCCAAGCAGTATCAGTGAGCGGGAATGACAACGTTGGGGGCGGAGCTTAGAGTGTCCCTACTTGTCTTTGTTAATGTACGGTGCTCCAGCTCACCGCGCCAAAGCATGTATGCAATATTAATTTGCCTACAATCCAGACCTTGGTTCCTCCTACTCTACTCAGCCTTTGAAAATGAAGCTAAAACGGATGCGGTTTTCTAGTGATGACGACCTTCTGCGGGCTTGGGACCAAGACTGGCTTTAATTTCTAAGTGACACTTGGTAGAACCAGTTTAAATAGTGATTTCGGAGAACGAAGATGTCAGAGGTGTATTTAGTAGAATGTAGACGTAGAATGTGCTTTAAAAAAAATAAAATAAATAAGGCTGTCTTGCAAAACTTTCGTAATGAATTCAAAACACGCAAGATCAAACCAATCAGATTATTTGGCACAGATTTAATATTGCTATCATCTATTTAATTGTATCAATTTGACCAGATCCTCATTACTTGCAACAGGTCTCGGTCGTTTCACCTTGAAAGCCGCTTTACTCACAACGATGCTTTTATACTTAATATAAATATATCAATTTAACAATGTCCTTATACTTGCAATAAAACTCGGTAGTTTCATCTTGATAACCGCTTTTTTCAAAATGATGCTTATATACTTGATAGAAATTCACGTATGTAAACAACTTATCGCAAGGGATGAGAGGTACTTGCTTACTCCGCAAGATAGAGACGATTCCATTCTGTGAACCAAATGATTGGAACTTATCGCAACTCTACCGTATTTTAGGTTATATACAACTACAACTATAAAATAGTATTATCAGTTTAAAATTGACACTACTTTTCTTTGTGCCCAACTATGCTTTTAATTGCTGCCAAACGTAAAATCAGTTTACGGAAGCCGTGTTGCTATTGAAGCCAGTGGCGTAACTTCAAATTCTTGGCCCCCCGCAAGATACTTTCCGGGGCCCCCCTGCAAGAAATTTTCCGTGGCCTCTTTTTATGTATATAGTTAGGGTGAGTCCTAAGTTGATTCTTTTTTTGATCTGTGTATAGAAGCCTTTAAAATAACAACTTTCTCAAACTTTAATCCGAAAAATGCAAAATAAAAAAATGAGAGATACAGAATCAAAAAAGGTAAATCAAAATCCTGGTCTGGACTTTTCTGTTAAGACGTATCTAGTTTCTATAAGATGCTTAGTTTTTTGCTTGAATTTTTGTCTTTTCATCAGGCATTTTACCTGTCAATTAGTGCACTAGTCACTTTCAGTTTATAGTAGTGGTAAATCCTAAAATTTGCGTTTACAATAATTTGTCGCTTTTAGGAACTACCGATTTAAAATTTACAATTTTAAACAGAAAGTTATTACTGCACTATCTGACAGATGCAGTGCCTAATAGGTAAGGCAAAAATCCGAACAAAAAACTAAACATAAACAGACGGGTACGTACGTCTTGATACAGAAGCCTAGATTTACATTATTTATTTTGGATCTCGCTTATTTTACAGTTTTCTGAAAAAAAATAGATGAAAAACTAGTTTATTTTAACGACTTCTATACACAGTTAAAAAAAAGTATCATCTTAGGACTCACCCTCTATATATTAAAGATACAATCTTAGGGTTGTGGCCAAAATTGTGAAAAACAACACGGGTCACTGCATAAAGGGAACTGCCAAACTTTCGGCAATGTTTATTGCCATCTTCGGAGCTTTAGCGTTGAGGTTTGCTCGCAAAAAAACAGAAATGTGATTTTCAAATGCAATTCTCAAACAAAAAAGACGTCAAGCAATTTTTGGCTAATTTAACTCGGTGTCTTCCACAATACAGGTCACAGAAACAACCAACACATAGGTGTAACATACAAACTAAACAATGACCTTTACATGTTTAAATCACCCGAAAAATAACAAAATTCGTGGTTTGAAAACACACATTTTTGGATTTAAATTTTTTTTAGAAGGTCGTTGTTTAGTTTGTATTTTACGCCTATGTGTTGGTTGTTTGTGTAACCTGTGTTGTGGAAGACATCGCGTTAAATTAGGCAAAAATTTTTTGACTATGCTGTTTTGCCGCATTTTTCTATTTATTGCAGATACTGCGCCAATTTTTAGGGTTTAATTTAATATGCAATACTGTCCCACTTTTTCAATGATAGTTATGCATCATGGGGTTCATAGGAATTTTTTGTAAAATATACTAACAACCAGGAGAGCGACCTTTTAATTTAGTATCTACTTTCTTGTTGCACAAAGGATGGTGCTTGAGGAAGCTGGGACTCCAAGATTACGGGGCCCCTAAAACGACGGGCCCCCCCGCAGCTGCGGGCCCTGAGGGTCCTTAGTTACGCCACTGATTGAAGCTACTCGAGGGAATTTCAAGGAGTCACGGACTTGGCAAAGCACTGAGATAGAAGAAGTACCGGTCTCCGCCACTGGTCTTAACGGTGTACCCGCAACACCATATCAGATATCTGATAACTTGGTCTGGTGCGTCTTCCGATCACGATCGCGACAATTTTCTAGGCCTAAAGATTCATGAATATTATATTTCCCCTTCATTCTTATGAACCGGCTCTGCATTTCACATCAAGAATTTCTATAGGCCTTCTTGGATTACAATGTATACGCTATGCCATTGTTGGTGGTAAAGCCGCAATATTTTACGGTAATGTTTATTCACCTGCTCAGGATGTAGGTTTGGAGAGGTTAGTCCCAACTTTCATCTATATAAAATCTCACTTCACTATAGCGGATAGTAAAATAGTTAAGATGCCATGAATTTAGTGAACTAAATGAGTTAGGCTCTGAACTTTTTTTTTGTTTTTAATTGGCTTCCCCACCGAGCGCATAGATAAGGTGAATTAATTCTCTACATTTGAATCCACAAAGGACGTAACGGAATCCGTATATTTTAGGTTGTTTATTTAATCAAACTTTACATCGTATTGTGTACATATTTTCCCCAGTAGGCTCTTAGCATGATATATATACACACACACACACACACACACACCTATACCGCTAATATAACTTTGAATTACTCCCAAAAAAAGTTATTGATTACGTATATGAAAAGCGTATTTCTGATAAATCCAAGATTCGTTCAAACTATCATTTTATCTTTGACAAGATCTGATTTTACTTAAAAATAGTTTTAATTTGCTATCTAATGCTTGATGATATAACTTAAGGTAGGTAGCTGGATTACAGAGGACTTGAATCCAGATCTGGAAATGAGAACGTGAATCGAGATGGCCAGAACAATATCCTCGAAAATACGTAGTCCGCTTAGTGATAAAAATCTGAATGCCCAAATAAGATATTAATAGTTTCGTGTTTCGTCAAATGCTATGTTTTCCCGGTGCTTATCTATGGTGTCGAACCGTGGACGATAAAGATCAATAGAGAACTTTGAGACATGGGTGTACTGCCGAATGCTAAGAATACCTACCTTGGACAGATCGCGAAACAAATATCGAATGAATAAGAAACATGATCTCTTTTAAGGGTCAATCATGAAAGTACATATTCCCCTGTTAGCGAGGAGGCGTGGCCGCCTGTTCTTTTTCTCCAGTATGTGTGTCTAAAATGAGAGGAGATAAGTCCAAATCCAAAAGTTCAAAAGTAAGGTCCACAGATCGCCATAAAAATGAATTTCGCATTTCGAAGCTCCTGATGTTACTTTTCAACTTACAGTAATGATACAAAAAACAAATCGAAGATGAAAGCTTGCGCTATGTCACTTCGGTGGCCTTGTTTTGATATAGTGTTTAGTTGTTAAATTACAGACATTTGAAGAAGGTATGATTTTGCATTGCGAGTTTTTTTGCAAACTAAAAAAATGAAAAAATTGCTCCGAGATGTCATACATTAAGGTCTTAAGTATCCGCTTCCAGGGGTGCACAGTTCGACCGGGTCTGCTCATCCTAGACTGCGCCGACAATACGACGGCAGTTGGCTTGGGCACAACATAGATAAACTACGCGCGTGGGAGAACGCCAAGCTGCGACTGCTCCAACGTGACGATTTACCCAAACACCATGTGTGCGTGGAGTACATCCCCAACGATGTGAACACCGCCGCACTAACTTGGGAACATGTGCAAAAAAGGCTTAGGACCATGAACCGCGGTCTGCGGACTGGGGAGTGGACCTGCCTGCACCGGGTCGCATCAGGACCGTCAGGTCACACCTGGACGCTATCTATAGATGAGGTCTCGCTGGAGAAGCTAAACTTCCGGCCCTACTGCTGCTTCGGGCAGGTGCAATTCCGCCTCAAGGACCGCATTAGGGCTGCGGGTGGCGCCCCAACCAGCTCCTTGCCGAGCACCTCAGCAACAGCCGGGCCCTCTCATAGCGCTGGCGGCGCCACGGAGCGTCCTCCCAGGACCTCCAAGGCAATGCTAGCCAAAAAGAGCTATAGAGGCGGGAACAAACCTTCTTTGGGCAAGGGTGAGAGCAACCCTGGCTACTCAGATAAGAAGGCCAAGGCCAAAGTAAAGGACCAACCTCCTCGCGGGGGGATAGAACCCCCGGCGAACCAGAAAAACCATGCTGAACGAGCTCTCCATTAGTGGTGTGTACGTGCAATGCTATGCGGACGATCTGGTTATTGTAGTCAGGGGGAAGTATGAAAGGACCATCTCTGAACTTCTTCAACAAGCGTTGAACACAATCGACAGCTGGTGCAGGAGGGAACAAATGTCGATAAACCCCATAAAACAGTTGTCGTTCCGTTCACCAAGAGACGGAGACTAGACAAGCTCTGCTTACCTAGAATAGCGGAGAGGCAATCCAGTTTGCAGAGGAGGTGAAATATCTTGGTCTTATATTGGACAAAAGATTCACCTTTAACTCTCACCTGGATAACAGAATCTAAAACGCCCGACTCGCCCTCTGGACACTCAGAAGGATTTGCGGCAAATCTTGGGGCGTTAGTCCTAAACTGACCTACTCGATGTATCAGACGGTGGTTAAACCCATGGTAGTATATGGCGCTGTTGTCTGGAGGCAGAAATGCCTACAACGGACAGCCAGAGTTAGGCTGGCGGCAGTGCAACGCACCGCCTGTTTGGCATTCTCTGGCGCTATGTCTACCACACCAACGCTAGCCATGGAGACCTGACAAAACGGAACTAGGACCAGAGACAACGGGTATCAGGGGTGAAATTACTCATCATCATATACTCGGAATGGTCTCGGACATATCTGAACTGGGGACAGGAGCGGGAGTAGTTGGTACCAATCCAAGAGTTGAAATTTCAATAAACCTTGGGAGGTATACCACAGTCTTCCAAGCAGAAATGATTGCCATAGAGCTGGGAGTCAGGGAACTAATCAAATGGCCCCTGACAAACAGATCTATAAAAATATTTTCAGACAGCCAGGCTGCATTGAAAGCACTGTGCTCCAGTCGGGTTGATTCAAGGCTGGTATCGAACTGCATGCACCTCCTCAACAAACTCGGAACAGGAAATAGGGTAACCTTGATTTGGGTTCCGGGTCACAGCGGAGTGGAAGGCAATGTTTTGGCCGACGCGCTCGCAAGAGGAGGAACTGAATCTGTGTTCATAAGACCAGAGCCATTTGCGGGAATTGCAAAGAGCACAGCTAAAAAGACCATCTCAGACTGGGCAGAGAGGAAATCACTCCTGAACTGGCGAGATACACTAGGGCTACTGCACGCGAAGGCGTTCATAAGATACCCCTCGAGTCAGGTCCCCCCGAGGATTATGGAATGTAACAGGAACGATCTCCGCATTCTGGTTGGTCTGATGACGGGACATGGTCGTCTGAGCAACCATATGCGGAAGTTGGGTCTTGAACAAACTTCAGACTGTCGCTTCTGCTACGTGGAGGACGAAACAGCGGAGCATATTCTTTGCTCCTGTCCAGAACTGGGTAACGCTAGGTTCCAGATATTTGGATTTGCCCAACTGGAACCTCATGACTTCAAGGAAGTTTCACCCTTCACGTTGATCGCCTTCCCAAAGAGATGTGGACTGTACGGTACCTGACAACTGTTGTCAGGTAGATTTCGATCCGAAAACACCGACCCCTGAAGATGCTAGCCACTCGTGCTGGCGAAACGTTAGGAAGAAGTTCCAACAGACGACGGCGTAAAAACCCGAGAAGATCTATGGATTTTTCAGTTGACGACGGCCGCCAAAGCCTCAACACTTACAATAATTGTTTTGCAATATATCTTAAAACAATATGTTTCAATAAACTTGTTTTGAAACACAAGTTTATGAAACTTGTTACATAGGCTAAATGAGCCTAAAGAAGCAGCTACGTCCAGAAATAAATCAGATTTGATATCAAGTTTCTAATACCAATTTGCGCGTCTAACACTACACCGAAAATCTAATTACAAGCAATAAAAACGCGGAAATGCTATTTCTGTGCTCGCTCTTCAAGACTTATCTTAACGACCACACCGAATTAAAAACAATCCATAAATCTCCTACGCTGGCTCGCCCATTCTCCTATCTGAAGTCTTGTTCACTCCGACCGTGTTTATGCGTTGAATAAAATCACAGCATATACATGCAGCAGTAGTGGAAGTCTCCGCGATTATGGAGGTTATTATCTGCAAGAGGCCACCACCAAATTGGAAGAATGGTGCATCAAATCCTGAGAAGACTGAGGCAATCCTAATAAGGAAGAACAAGAGATCACTAGAGGGAAACATCAAGATGAGGTCGGTCCAAATAGAGAGAGGCTGCAGAAGGCAAGAGGAGAAAACGATTGAGTGGAAAGACCACTGCAAATACCTAGGGGTCATAGTAGATCAGACCCTAACGTGGAAAACACACATAGAAACCCAAGTACAGAAGGTAAAAATGGCGAGATCGAAGCTTAGACCCTTGCTGGGTAGAAGAAGCAAGCTCTCGATCAAGAACAAAATCATGCTGATAAAAATGGTGCTCCTGCCAATCATGACATACGTTTCGGCAGCCTAGGCCTACGCAGCCAAGTCATGGAAGAAGAAACTCCAAACCCAGCACAACTTGGCGTTTAGAGAAGCGGTAGATGCACCATGGTACGTGCCAAACAGAGTAATATACGAAGACCTACGCCAAGTACCAGTACTGGAGACGATGCAGAACCACGCCGTCAAATTTTTTAGGAACTCCGAGCGGCAGGAAAACCGCCTTATCCGTGAGGCGCTGATGAGTCTTTAGAAGACAAAGAAACGGGGTAGAAGACCGACATAAATGTGTTGCAGGCAAGATTTGCAACACAGGTGGATAAAAAACGGCGAACACGTTCACCCAGGCGCCTTGACCTCGTAAAAGAAGGTCGGGGAGCCTGGGGCAGGACAAGCAAGATAAAAGAAAGAAGGTCAAGAATGAAGCCAGATAACAAAGAAGAGCCCACCAGCCGTTTGGTGGTGGTTATTCGGAAAAATAATAATATAACATAGCATTTTCTTTTCAGAAAACGAGTCAAGAGGTGATTTTACCTTTGAAATGCCACATCACACGTTGGTTTCGGTAAAATTTGCCAAAACTGGCCGATTCTAATAACTTACCCCTCCTTTGTCGGGGAAGTTAAAAAAGATATTTGCATTAAAAATGTGTGCTCAGCTTGGCAATACTCTCTCTAACACTTATTGCTCATTTAGATACTATTTATCGACATGGCGCCTCCAAAAAACTCTATACAGAAAATTACTATACACCGTGTCCCAGGACGAATCCCGAAAAAATAAATCGCATTAAGGTTCCGGAATGTGAAGCCGATATCAAAAGGAATTATTCTGATATTCGCATTTGTTTCAGAGAAATCAACGTTTAAAATTTGATTATAAAGATAACTGAAACGCGTGTGGCTCACTTTCACTTTCGGGAATTCCTTCCAAAGAATTACGCTAATGGGTATTTTGAATATTTTTGTCGATTGTTTACAGCAAATATCATATGATGTATTGCTTGTACGGTACGAAGATGATAAAGAGGCCCACACATTATGCGCGATCTAATTAAGGAAATTTAAACTTTTTTGGTATTAAGAATAAACTTATAATTTAATCATATTCTATTATCATAAGTCGGTGCTAGAAATTATCCCTTAAAGTCGGGATACGTCCTGGGACTCTCAAAATTTATTCTAATCTCAAGTTACATATTAAAATTATTGTACCGAAATTCAGGTATACTTCTTCACTGGATTAATCCTGAATATTTCTATCCCGACCCTGTGCTGGAACTTGTACGCACAGGCGCTGGAGCAGCCTGCGCAAGGGATCATGAATAGACCGACAAAAAGTATGCGAAATTTCTATTGAGACGCGCTGTTGGTACATGAATATGCTGTGATAAAATACTACTTGTTCTCTGGCTATTTATTCATAAACATTCAAAGGCGATACGCGAGTGAACGGTATTCGAGGCGCGTGGGGGTAACTTTTGTTGGTTTTTCCCTTAAAAGGAAGATCTCCTCTGGGCACACGCAGCAAAACCACGTGATACCAAATTCCGTATTTACGAGGCATAACCACTAATTTTATTATAGTTTTGGTTCCCAGTAATTTTAGTTTCGAAAGGTTGTTTCGATAAAGCGTAAGATTGTTATGGTTCTATAAAAACATTGCTTTCGGTAGCAAGGTATTGGAATATTTATTGAATTCATTTTTCGATAGTGTAAGAAACAAAATCTCTTGTAAAGTAACATTATGGTATATATTTTGGCATTTCAAAGAAGTTAAACTACAAGGCTGCAAGACAACTACAAATGAGGTTTTGAATAATTTTTTTTTTGTCATAAATGGAAAGATCATATATAAGTTTTATAACAAAACTGTTCTTATTTTATTTTTTTCGCAATAATTCAACGAAAAGGTACCGAAGCAGTCTGGCAGCCTCATTATGTAAAAATTCGCGACAGCGGTCACGGAACAGCGACGCGACAGCAACCGTATTACCTAACGCTGTCACTTGCTGGTTATCTGCTGTCAGTAAAATGCACTTTTGGCAATTAGTGCCACTAGCGATTGGGTAGCGGATGACAGAACTAACGCTTTGTTTAATTGGCTGACAGTTCTGGCATATTGTAGGTTATGTTGTTGTCGGTTATTGTCTGTCGTGATTTTGACTGCGATTTCCTCCCGTCGCTTGCCGTCCGCAAGATACAATCTAGGCCTTTACGGAAACTATGATCGGGTTTACTCGATCACAAGGATCACTGATCCTGACGTTCGGAAAGTGATCTAGGATCAGTCAAAAATAGGGTCAGTTCCCCCGTTGTACGTTAAGTGATTTTGATAGGATGATTAAGATCAGAAGCTGTTTCTCTAACCATCTGTTTTTTATTCTTGAACCAACTTTTTCGTTGTTCGATGTCCGTTAAATCCGTGGAATCGTAAGTCCCATTTGACAGTTGTTTGACATATAACTGATCGATCCGGATCCAGATCACTATTTCCATAAAAGACCTCTGTTACTGGCTTGACGCCTATTTGATAGCTATCGGCTGACGAAAAAAAGAATCTCAGATTTAATTTTTTAGTGGTCAGAATTGGCAATCCTGCAATCCTGTAAGGACCGTCTTAGTAGTATTTTACTGAATATCTCATTTCCAAAAAATAGTGACTATTTTTGTGAACAAAAAGTTGATTCACTATCTAAAAATATACAACAAAAACGCTTGACCGAAACAAATAGATTTTTTCTTTTATATATTGTTATGTCAATTACTCGTTACTAGCCGTACGAGCATCGAGTGCAGTCCTGTACGTATGCCGTCAAAGCACGTGTCAAGATCCATTCTGGGGGATTTTTATTTATCACTAGCCGAACATCTATTCGCTGGTCACACGGCTGACAGTCTAAAGTATCGGCAGCCTTATTATGCAAAAATTCGCCACAGCGGTCGCTGAGCAGATGCCGAGCAACAGCGACATGACAGCAACAGGACCGTCAAAATTGCAAGCTATATGTTGTTGTCCATCACGATGACGTCGTCGCCGTATAATACGAAATTTACGTTTGACAACAGATATTGCGCGATTTTCGCCCGTCGCTTGTTGTCTGCAAGATACGTGATAAGCCTGCGGGTAATAGGGTATACGTAATATGGCTGCTGGACGTCATCTGCGAAAACATCTAGTGACATGTTTCCACATATGTCCCATATGTCAACTTGTGGTCTGTGATACAAGGACAAATATGGCATTGCTTGTTAAAAAAACTTCAAATTTTTGGTACTACATGAGAAAATACAGCTCAAGAGGTATGACAAAGCCTTTGTTGTTCTGGAGACTATCTGAAAGAGCAACGTCTTGAACGGAAATCTATATTTAAGTTCATAACTGTCAACGAGTTTGAACCAAATGATAGCTTAATGTTTGCAAAGTATTGTACAAAGAGGGTAGCCGTGGTAGTTAAAGGAGTTGCAAACCTTTGTGTAAGGACTATAAAAGAAAAAATTCCTAGCAATAAAGGTGCGACGGTCAAAACATCAAAAGACCTCATTAACCTTTTTTTTCTCCATGTTCAGTGACGTAATAGTAATTACTCTTTCCTTTTCATATTGTAATTTTGCTTCAGTTACCAAGCAAAAACTCTTACCTGTCAAGCTTAATGCAACTTTTCTATAAAGTTTCTCATAACGGTACCGTTCATACAAAATACTAAAAGTATTTAATTGACTAGTGGTATTAATTTCAAAACAAATGTCATGGTTCCATCTACTGGATAGTGTTATCAATAAACAGTTTTAATATTCCCATTAGTATGTTAAACACGCATCACTGAGAAGGTATTTCCAAACAAGGTGAATTTAGGGTCAAGCTGAGTGGTACATAAAAGTTAGTATCTATAAAACTCTGTTTCATAGCTCTTTGGGACAGTTATATGTTATTTACTACGTATTTTATTTTATAGGAGAAAAATACAAATTTCATGCATGTTGCCGACGCTGATAGTTCAATCAATTCGGTGTAGGTATAATCCATTCGACTGTGTTGATCATGAGATTTTACTGGAGAAACTTTTATCTTATGGTGTCAGCAATGCGTATGTATGAACAAAATATTTTTTGGTTGATAGGCGCTGATATGTCAAGTTTTCATATTGCAATAACAACACAGTCACAGTAGTTACTTCAAAAGCATCAGACAGCAGCATAGGCGTACCGCAAGGACCCACTCTAGGGCCTGTATTGTTTACATTGTACTTGAATGACCTTAAGAGATCGTTTAAAGAAATAAATTTTACCTTTTATGCGGACGACACTTCTATCATTGTATCTGAAAAATATGACGTTAATTTCTCTGGTCATTGTAATATATACTAACATATGTTGCAAAAGTTTTGAGAATTTCTTTCACAACTCGGGAGGTAGTTTCACCGTTGGAAACAATTCAGAAATTGTAACCACGGTAACCAGTCAACATCTAAACGTAACAATAAAACCATTTTGGTTATGATATAAGTTGTCAAAATGTCGTACAAATTAGATGTTCGGAAGAGTATTCACAGTCTAGTTGGACGACTTGGAAAAAAAAGAAATAGTTCGCCTACATCAAGATCAAAATATTTCTGTTGCCACAATTTATCGAGCAATCCGTGAATGCGAAGAAGGTATTCCTTGTATAAATTTACCAAAAAGTGGACGTCCAAGAGCGTTGAATGCCGCTACAGTTCAAAGAATGGCCAACAGAAGTGAACATCGAGTTGAAACTTCAACACGAAAACTTGGACGCATTTTTCGCGTCAATGCTAGCACAATCTGTAGAGAAATGAAGAGAAATAACTTAAAATTCCGAAAAAGAAGAAAATTTCCAAATTATTCCCCAAATCAGTTAGAAAGAATTCCTCCATGCTGTCGCAATTTATGTCGTACTCATTTTGCTGGAACATAAAAATTATTCTTGACGATGAAAAGTATTTCACATTTTCGAACTTAGAAATTACAAGGTTATGATGGTTTTTATACAAGAGACTTTGAAAAGAAAAGTTTGAAAACAAAGTGTTAGTGTGGTGCGCTATATCAGACAACGGTATTTCAAAGCCGTACGTTGGACGAGTGAGGACCGAAGCGGTTACCGCAGAAGTCTATACTCAAAGATGTTTGCATAAACTACTCAATTTTATTAATACCCACCATGCTAATGACAATATCATCTTTTGGCCAGATCTGGCTTCAAGTCATTATGCTTTGCGTACGATAAAATGGCTAGAACAACACGGAATACCTTTTGCACCATGAAACGACAACCCTCCCAATCTTCCTCAAGCAAGACCTATCGAACCTTTTCGGGCTCAACTGAGTGCCAAAGTTTATAACAATGGCTGGGAAGCTCAAAACGAACAGCAGTTAACAAGAAGAATAATGCTAAAGGTCATAGAAATTGATTTAAAATCTGTCCAAAACCTAATGAGGAACATTAAGACGAAATTGCGAGCAGTGGGAGATCATGGCCCATTAGCAGAACTTTAATATCATTTTTATATTAAGAAGTATTGTTATCTTTTTTGTAGTTCTTGTTACAGTTCGAATATATTATTGTGAGATTTTTTTTTAATTTTTTGAAAAACTTCTCAAAACTTTTGCAACATACATTATTTTAAATAGCATTGGTGAATGATTATCTGAAAGTCAATTATACTTAAACTCTGATACAACTTCAATCATCAGGTTGCATCATACACAGAAAAAGTTGATACCGTTAACGTTGACGAGATGAATCCTTTTTAAATATAGCAATTCAAACAAATTTTTGGACTTGCACTTGGATCAAAATTTGACCTATCGCCCCTATCGGTGTGGGAAGTGAAAGAATAAATATATAGGCAAACCTGCAATCACCGGAGTTGATTATGAGTTTCATTCGTCGAAATCACGCTTTTCAACAATCGAATTCTGTACTTCTGTCTTGATGACTTATACGCAGGGTGCCAAGTGAGATGCTGATATAATATAAATACAGTTTCGAAAAGATAAAAATAGTGCAAACATGATTTAATTTCTTCCCGAATGAAAACCATGTTTCACGCAATGTCGGTCACTCCTTATAATAAACGTCTATTTTCAGCGCCACTGCAGTCGGTATATAAATAATCGATCTACATACAGCTAAAGAGATTGATGGATCCAGAACACTCCCTCATTTATACTGAATTTCATCTATAACGTTTAGGTACACGCGACTGGACTCAATTTCATCAATATTAATTGGGAGGTTAATAGAACAGCCGATAACTCTCAAAGATTCGGGGATCTAATAGTGTTTATTTTCACTATGCAAAATAGAATACCGTAGCAGATATAACGTAACCTGTCAAGAGGTTATCAAGGTAATACATGAATATCACATAATACTATGGCGTCAAGTGTCACGACTTCCCATACATTATCGGTGCTAACAAAAATTTGGAGTTCATCTATCCCTACACCATCCTCATCAAAAAAGTAGGCAATGATCAGGGATGTTTGAAACATCTAAATACGAAGTTTGAGTGATTTTGAAATCTCTACTTTAGTACCAATACGGTGTCAAAATTTCATTACAATTAAGTTACTAGCCAATATCCCACAAATTTTGTTTGTTATATAGCTTTGTCAATAAGAATCTTGTAATTTCTTAAGGCAATGAAGCAAGGGCGGATGCAGGAATTTTTATAGGAGGGGGCACCATTAACAGGGTCGGGGGTATAAGGGAAAAGTCATTATTCTAAAGTATAAACATAAAAAGTGATTTTTTAATTATCTTGGAATTAGTATATCGGAGGTTAAGGAATAACATTGTAAGGATGTACAGTATTCTCGAACTCTTATTTCATTTAAAATGCGCTTTTCGAAATATTATGCAAATGATAGTTCGTTTAACAAAAGAGTTTTATATTCAACAAATATTTTAGAGATACAATACTATAAATGTACCGATATACAGGGTTGGGATAAAGTATGGAACCAAGCAAATAACTTTGGAACGGAAAGAGTGATATTGCTGAAAATTTGCAGGCAAGTGTAGTGACGTCTAGTGCATCCGAAGACATTATGTTAGCTATTAATGTACTTCCGGTTTAACCGCAAGTACCGTCAACTTTTTTAATTTAAATGGGACACCCTGTATATTTTTGCAGATTTTAATTCACCTTTTTTTTCCGAATACGTCCATAGTGGGTTTAGCATTAGTTTCTGTAAAAACGGGAAAGATAAAGCTTCTTTATCATTTCAGGTGTTTAAAATGCCGGTCATTCAAAGTCGGTTTTGGCGATCGCGTGAGAACTCACAAAGAAGTGTGTCAACTTTTAATGATTTACGTCCCGACAGGGGTCCTATAACGCGTTTGACGGTGACTAAAAAAAAAAAATACAAAAAAATTACCTCAAACGGGAAGACCGCAGACCGCCACGGACGAATTTGTGAGACAATTTTTTTAAGAAACAAATACTAAACCTACTATGGACGTATTCGGAAAAATGAATTAAAATCTGTAAAAATATACAGGGCGTCCCATTTAAATTAAAAAAGTTGACGGTACTTCCGGTTAAACCGGAAGTACATTAATAGCTAGCATAACATCTTCGGATGCACTAGACGTCACTACACTTGCCTGCAAATTTTCAGCAATATCACTCTTTCCGTTCCAAAGTTATTTGCTTGGTTCCATACTTTGTCCCAACCCTGTATAAACTGCTATGCTTTATTTACAAGCAAGCCTAAATATACGCCAACGCAAGCTTCCTCTTATGTTTGCGGCTGAATTTTGATAGATCTTACAAAAAGTATAAATTAGGAAATACTGAATTAATAAGACGTTAATAGATACAAATAATCAATCCTATATTCACCTTACTTTCCTTTTATGAGTCGACTTTTGTTATAACTAATATTTTGAGACAAATCAATATTGAAAAAATGGATGCTCACTTTTTTGTAGACACTAAGTGTAAGTGAGTGGTTTGGGATTTCTGGAGGGGGCACGTGCCCCCGTGCCCCCCCCCCCCTGAATCCGCCTTTGCAATGAAGTATATTTATCTATCTATTCATCGATGATGTGTATCAAATTGTTCCACAGATATAAATGTTAAAGGCAACAATCGGATAGGTCTCAAAAGCACAATATATTACCAAAGTTAATTTTTTCAGCGCAATGTAGGTAGAGCATTTTATGGATACAACAAATGAGTTATTATTTAGCTATTATTTTATTGTACATAATTTGTAACTTTATGAAAACAAACATTGACGACCTTTTATTGTATTAACGAGTCACTGAGGTGATGTAAATTTAATCTTATCATTCGTCAATTTGAAGTACCTACTTCGTTTTTAATATCAGTTACTGCCTCTCACCGCTGTATTCCTGCAAGGACTTTAAATAGTGAAACCTCACAACATAGTCCTTAGCTCAGTATTATGAATATTTGCTTGTTGTTTTATACCATCAAGATAAAACAAACAAATAATTGTAAATAATTAAACATCCCAAAATAACAAAACAACCTTTTACAGCTTTTTTGAGCTCACTGTTACGTTCTTTCCGACACCCTCCGCCTCTTTAGGGCACATCCACCCTTTCAAGTAGGGTGCAGTGACTCATCAGGAGCACGCGTGTAGTGCAGAATCACCCTACCATACCAAGTTTTTTTATTCTTGCCTGCTGTCGTGATAGAGCGGCCCTTTGTTAACTTTTCAGCTTGAGAATAGTCAGGTGGCTATGCAGTGATGCATAATTTATTTAGTCCGGGCGACACGATGTTGGTGATATTTGGACCGAATGGAGACGAGATAAGAAGGCAAAGCGCTGTATTTCGGAAACCATCGGCCATAGAGACTTGCGGCAAAACAATTTTTTCTAAAGTGGCTATAAGAAGATGCTGAAACATATTTTCGGATAGCCAAGATGGTCCCCAGAGGGTATAACCGCCATCTTACACATTTAAAGCGATTTTCACTAAAATCCATCTAGTAAATGTTAACAAAAAATATGTACCTTTCAAAGCTAGGATTTACTGGAGTAATTTATGTTCAACACTTTTTCACGTATCTATCAAGATAAAGTCGTGGGGGTAATTCAATGTTTTTTTAATAAACAGCCGTAACTCTTATAACTCCCATAAACACACTTGGTCTTGTTGGAAAAATCATTTATTCTTGCATCAAACATATCTTATCTCTTATACAGGGTGTTCATTTTGAAACTCCCCCCCCGGATTTCTCGCAAACCGCCAACTAAAAGAAAAAACACCGAAGCACGTCAAAAATTCTGTCAAAGTGAAGAACTTTTTAACCAAAAACTAATTCATCCCCTTGTAGTTTCTCCACCCTAGGATCATCCCCTTAAAAATTTCAAATGACAAGGGTAATAAGTAATATCTTGTTTTAAAGGTATTTCAGGTTAGGGTTAAGATAGACATACAGTTTTGGCCTATTTAGTCATTTGGCTAGATTTTTATGAAAAGGTAACGTCATAACATTTGATTTTTAGAGATTTTGCAGTTTTCTGTTATTCTATCAAATACTGCGCTCTGGCGGTATGACTAGGAATAATGCATACTTTAGGTAAAGTGGCGTTGATAGAAAAATAGATGATTTTTCCATTACTATCAAGCTTGCTGAAATCCAGTCTGTCATTTAGGAGTTATAGCTGATCATTTAAAACCACTTTATCTGTCAAAAAGTATTAAACAGAACTCCGATAAATCATAACTTTAAATTCCATATATTTCTTGTTGTACATTTACTTGGCGAATTTCGGTGAAAAATTACCCTAAATATTTAAGATGGCGGTTACGCCCCTTGAAGGCCATCATGGTAATCTGAAAATATTTTTCGCGGTCTTCTTTTAGCCTTTTCAGTAATACTTTTTTCAACCGGTTCATATTTGGCCAGAAGTGCCTGAAATTTCAGTCGTGTTTCAAAAACAGCAAAAAATGGCCCATTTAAAGGACATTATTGGCTTGTCTACGGTTCATTGGGGGCCTTGTAATTGACAGCCACCAATGGTTGGTAACAAGATGCACTGATAGCTGATAAAAGATCAATTCGTCAACAACTGAAATTAAATTATAAAACATTGATATTAAAATACTAGACACAGCCCTAAGTAGCAACTTTCTAAGGATTTACATATTCACAAATTATTCAACTAATTATCATGTTACGTTTAGCTATGATGTGTTGTGAAGATTTTGCCATATTTTGCCTTTTTAGGATTTTAGGGCAAAATTTGACAACACGACCACGTAGAATTCAAAACGGCAAGAATAAGTGCAGACATTACACTGACGCGACGCGTATCTGTGCCAACGAATTCAAATAGGTTATAGAAAAATGCTCTAACAGGCATATATGTGTGTGTTCCCAAGACCCCGTTGTTATTATTTATTGAGTTCACAAACACGATGTTAATTTTCACAGAAATCCGCGCAGTCTTTAAATCTTGCGGAATTGTTTAAATAACTTTTGCACTGTTAAAACCTGTTTATATTATTCCACTATTCATGGTACTATTTTTAGAGTTCTTTCCCTGCTATCTCGAAGAGGGTGTAGGAGTAAAGGGTATACGGGTTTGTCAGCGGTCAGTATGCTATAAATACCATGATCAAGCTGCCGCTGAATCACTACTTTGGACTGTTTACTTCTTTTAGCCTATTCGAATTCGTTGGTGCCGACAAGTTATTTCTGGGAATCCCAGACAGTCGATGCCCATGCCTTGTCGCTCACGTTCGGCTCAAGCAGAACGATCACTTTCAAAACTAAAACTATTAAAAAGTTTTGCAAGATCGACAATGGGTGAATCGTTCTTTGGCATTAATTTCTATAGGAAATGAATGGCATAGACTTAAAATAAATAGTTGATACATTTTTTGCTTTACATACAAAAAATAGTTTGTTTCTCAAATTCTGTAGTGTTCTAAACTTAAAATTCATAGTGGCCATATAATATAGATGGAGTTTGTTACATTAATGTGATTAATCGATGTATAATATATTATATTGTACCTATGGTTTATGAATTATTATTCTTCAAAAACTCGAAAGAAAAAAAATAAAAATCAAAGTTTAGATCACACCAAATTTTCTAATCTATAAACCGATTTGAAATACTATTTTTTATCTAGAGGGGGGCCACGTGAAGAAAATTGCAGGGGGGCCCTCGAAGACCTTGGCACGCTACTGATAATTTCCATATAAATAAACCAGATGGTGGGACAACATCCTATCGATGACGACAAATTGTTGATTAGCGGTTCACATCTATGGCACAAACTTCAAAGGACCAACGTCAAGTCTTTCTTGTTACGTTTATGTTAGGTAACATGAGTCTTTTAGAACTAATTTGTGGAATAATGTCTCGGGAAGTTGCCCACTGATATTTACAATTTAGTTTTTATTGAGATTGCATTTTAAATAATTTCTAAGGTATGATAGTCTTTCTGTCGAGCTTCTGTCTTTGTCAGAGGTTGTCATTAAAGTAAAAATCGATTTAACAAGAAAAATATCAGTAATACGCCACTGGTTACCAACCATCAGTTGCCCCATTGCGCCATTGGTCGAGGTCAGGGTGGAATCTAGTAAAAGGGGTCGATAACGTTATACTGTCTGCATTTGGGGCTTATCGGTAGAAGTGTGGCGAAAAAACATGTGAGTCTATATTGAGGGTTGATTTCGTGATACAAGGCCTTCGTGATATTTCAGAGGGTTGGCCGCATGCATTAGCATATTTGAATTAATTTGGCGCGTCACGAAAAGCATTTGGCATTGATGTGGCATGCGGTTCAGAAATTAGCTGTACTACATCACAAGGCTATAAGTAGAAAGTAACAGAGAAGCTTTTTTGTCATGATATTGTAGTATTTATTCCTATTATAATTTTCGCCTCCTCTTGTCTGTACAGCCCGGGTATTCTACATGTAGGGTAAGGGTGCACAGGGTTTTTTAGCCTGGGAAAGATCGATTATTATTACATCCAAGGCTTAGGCCCTGAGAGATGAAAATCTTAATTATCCTTATACTTTGTTGAGCTACGCCATGAAGTCGTAGATTAAAAAGTTCATTAATTTTACTTCCCACACCGATAGGTGAGGGGAGTATTGTGATCGCGAAAATTTTCGATTTTGAGATAATACGTTTTTTGGGCGTTTTATGATGTGTACATAACGAAAATCCACGTCACTCATTTCCGTCGGTCTGTCTGTCGGTCTGTCTGTCTGTCTGTAGGTCTGTCTGTCGGTCGCGTTTTTCTACCCTCGTAATCTCAGTAACCGCTGCATGGATTGTGATGAAATTTGGGCAGCGGTATGCTGTGGGGTCGTAGTAGGTAATGTTCCTATAATTTTGAAAATCGGTGCATAGGCGGCGGAGTAATTAGCAAAAAACAAAAAAAAAATAAATATTGCTGAAACTTCGTTTTTAGGCGTTTTAGGGGTCCCTGATCATTTTCTACTTTTTTTTTGGGTGGGGGTGAAATTGGGGTGGTTGGGAGGTGGGGGGTTGTAAAATTGAAAAATTTGTTGCTTTCATAATAGACTGTCCACTGACCTGTGAAGGAAGACCTGGCGACATAAATAACTTTTTTAGGTCCATCCGAACATTGCCTTTGCCTATTACAGAAAGCAAAGGACTTAGATTTTTTTTGATGTAAACATACCAGAGTATTGCGTCAGATCGTTGTAACGAGGAAACTGTTGAACTGATTTTAATGAAATTTTGAAACGGCATTACTACCATGGCGAAGATGAAAAACGCGTATGGTTTCGATAAATCGTGCCAGTGGCGGCGCAGAAATAATAAAAAACCTAAAAATATAAAAACAGCTCAAATTTCGTTTTTAAGCGTTTTAGAGGTTCCTGATCATTTTCTGCGTTTTTTTTTTTTGGGTGGGGGTGAAATTGGGGTGGTTGGGGGGTTGGGGGTTGAAAAATTAGAAAAATTCTTGTACTCATAATAGGCTGTCCACTAACCTGTGAAGGAAGATTTAGCGACATAAATCACCTTTTTAGGTGCATCCGAACATTGCCTAGCCTATTACAGAATCTAAGGGACTTAGAATTTTCTGTATACTATACGAGAATTTATTGGTCTAAATCGTTTTGTATTTTGTAACGTGGACACTATTGAATTGATTGATTGAATTTTGACACAGTATATTGTTACCGTGGTGACAATGGAAAACGCGTATGTTTGTTAAAAATCTTGTCAGTGGCAGCGTAGCAATAATCAAAGAACGCGACAAGTATTAAAGCAACTCAAATTCGGTTTTAGATGTTTTAGGGGTTCCTGATCATTTCCTACCAGTTTTTTGTGTGGGGGTGAAAGTGAGGTGGTTGGGGGGGGGTGGGGGTTGTAAAACTGAGAAGTTTGTAGTATCGATAATAGGCTGTCCATTGGCCTGTGAAGGAAAGACCTAGCGGCATAAGACAATTTTAGGGGGGGGGGGGGGGTGGCAATTATTTGGTTGCAAGGGATCTTAGACTAAAGCTTCATGCTATGGGAAAATAATAAACTGGTATCAGCGTAATGTGTGGGAAGTACTGAGTCAATCAACTTGACTTCATTTTTTAACAAGCACTGAAGCACTGAAAAGCTTGTAGAACTTTGTATAAACAGGCAGCTTGTTGACCACGTCCTTAAATATAAACTAATTAATGATAATCAATCTCGATTTAGAGATTTTTGTGTAAAACCACGCTTGAAAAATTTATTAGTGGTTTCAGGTGTTTTTCGGACCAGGAACAGGTTGCTGTTGCAATGTTTATTGATCTCAAATGTGCATTTGAGACTGTCCATAGAAAACTGCTTCTACAAAAGTTAGGTGAGTATTTTGGTATAACCAGTAATGTTTATCAACGGTTTTCATCATATCTGTCTGATAGGTATCAAGTCATTAAAGTGAATGTCTACATTTCAAATAGAGTTTTGGCTGAGTGCGGTGTCCCACAAGGGAATTTGTTGCGACCCCTACTTTTTATATGTACTTTTCATCAATGATATTTTTGTGACTGATATTGGAGAATCCAGTATGCATCATTCTGTTTACTCATGATATAGTCATCTATTGGTCTAGAAGCGATCTGAATCAATCTGTGGCCTTGAAAAATTTAAGTCATTGGCTCTTCAACAACATACTAGTGGTCCAATCTATTGGTCAAATCTATGAAATGGGGAAATCTTGGGCCAGGTGACTGTAATTAAGTATTTGAGGGTTGTTGTAGATGAGCATTTGATATTTTCTAAACATGTTAAATACATATGTGGAAGGATATTAAAAAACTTTTTTTTGCTTACCGAAAAAGTAAACATGTATCAGCATTTGTCAAACATATGGTTTACAGCACTATCATCACGCCTCACTTTGAGTACTGTTTAAAGATACTACGATACTATTTATGTAACAAAACTGACCTACAGAAAAAATGCATGAGGTTGTAATATATACATCAATATTACGAGAATGTAACAGATATTAAACTGGTGGTCTGCGGAGGACTACATCAAAGCGTGAACACTTACATTCATATGCAAAATAGTTAACAACCTTATTCCATATTATTTGTCTGAGAACCTACAGTACCGATACGAAATACATACGTAATTACAATACACGTCAAAAAAAAACCATGTACACATAACCCACAAAACAAAAAATAAGCAAAAGATGCATTTTTGATGAAGGTATGACACAATACAATCAACTTCCTGTGTATGTTATATGCGCCCCCACATCTGTTTTATTCAGAAAGCGATCGATGATCTATTTGTGAAAAACATGTTAATGACAATAACTTTATTGAAGCTTAGGGCTAGTAGCAAGCACATTTTGCTCACATTTGTATTTTTATGTATTGTATTGTATTTTTAATCAGATGCACAACCCTGCAGACAGTTTGTGCGTGTTAAACAAATGCGGATGCGCACGTGAAATCTGTGCTCATATTTATATTTCTTATCATATCTAATTTATTTCAGAACCCTATAAATAGCGTGTATGCCAAATAAACGTATATGATATAGCGTGTATTGAAAATATGAAATAAATAAAATACAGTAAACAACAAGTGCCCCAAAAAAGTTAAAAACTTGTGCTTGGGTATAAGGTAATTATTATAAAATGGAAGCAACAAATAAGGGTTAATTCAGGAATATTTATATTTAAATATTATGTATTCTATAGATATTAGTAATAATAGGTATCACATAATATGTCAACAAGTTGGTGAATTTTAATGCAATTATTGTTCACTATCCATTGTTTTAAACCATACTTGAATGAATTTAAAGGCACTAGACATATTATGCTTTCTGGTATGTCATTGTATAGTCTTGGAGCAAGAAATGTATGAGATCGTAATAAAGTGTTTTCCTTGCTTTTGGTACAACATTAAATGCATATCTTATGTCATATTTATGTTCGTGTTTTGTCGAGTTTGATTTATTTTTATAGGTATTGGTAAATACCTAATGACATGAAAAATGTTTGGCGGATATCTAGAATTTTTGTTTTAGTAAATAACAAGTCACTAGGATATGTACATTGCACTTTATATAAAATTTTTATTATACGTTTTTGTATAATTTCTACTCCTTTTATGTTATTTTTACATGCTGCGCCCCACACCACAATACAATATCGTATATGATTATGAACAAGTGCTTTGTATACAATGATCATCTGTTCATAGGTAAGTATAGTGGAAAGGAGTTTAAATTTGGTTATAATGTAACGTATCTTTTTGACAACATATTTTGTATGCTCCTTCCATTTAATATGGCAATCTAAATATATTCCTAAGTACTTGATACTGGTGACCATTGATATAGGAGCTACCTGTCTACAACTGATTTGTAAGTTGGTGTATTTCGGTAAGCCGTTTGCGTACGACGCGAATGGAACAAAGTGAGTCTTGATGAAATTGACTGTTAATAGTCGACTACTGAACCAGTTGAACATTTTTTTTAAACCATTTTCAGCTTTTGATTTTAATATTTCCCAAATTGCAGCAGAAAATATAACAGCTGTATCGTCTGCAAAACAAATAAACAAACCTCATGTAACACATAATAATATGTACGAGACCTAGATTATCCTCACGAAAACGGTTAAATATAGTTAAAATTTTCGCCGTTTAGAGTAGTGTAAAAATTGTAAAACTTCCGTATTATATTTTTTTAAACTTATATATTCCACCCAGTAATTGACGTTACATATAAAATTACCGTGGTTTCACATTCTTGTCTTTTAGCACCATGCACTACACCTTGATGCAAGTGAAACCCCGTGAGATCTTACAACCCCAAACCTTTCAGCAAACATTATGTATTCAAGCCAACTTCAAGCAACTATAATAAACATTAATCAAATGCAACGCCTGCCTCTTGCCACCAGCTTATCACGATTATCACCAAGTTAGCGTTATAAGGTGTAATATTTCAGCGTCCAGAAATGTGAAATTATATTACCATCTTAGAGGAATGTACGGAAACTAACCGTAGCATAGGAAACATCGAGTTAAGCTACAATTAGTATTAACAAAATTACATGATATCAAGGGAAGTAATTAATAACACAATTACAGTGATTATCAGCTTTAATTGATGTGTGCGTTTGTGTATAGTGTACGTGTTACAGCATATCCGGATTTTTACAATGATTTTATGAATATATTATATAAAAACTTACAGCACGATATTAGGTAATGCGGATGATTGTTCTAAAAGCGTGTAGTTAGAAAAAATATGCTGTGAGATACATTTTAAGGCATCGGTTGCATATTACGTACATATTATTACATATTAGCTCTTTTTACGTCAAGCATGGTAGTGTATAATTATAATATCTACTGTATGCTTAAGAGTCCACAAAATACCGTTCTACCTTTCGATAAACAGTAAGATAGTTCTTTGTGAAAGTCTAGTTCTTTCGATCTTAAACTATGCTGATGTAGTGTATGGACCGCACCTCAATTCTATTTATAAAAAGAAGATACAAAAAGTACAAAATTCATGTTTAAGGCTTATTTACGGTATCCGTCAACCAAACAGCGTCTCTCACAAATTGATTGAAACAGGGTGGCTACACATACATAACAGAAGGTTACTGCATGCAGCTTGTCTGTTTCACAGGTTAATTAATCTTAGGCAGCCTATGTACCTATATAGAAAAATAAAATTTAGAACCGATGTACACACTATAAATATAAGGTTTAAAGGTCTACTTACTCCACCTAAGTTCCGGCACGAATATTTTAAACGAAGTTTTAGCTACCAAATTTATAGTGTGTACAACGGAATCGCAAGTGAATACAAAATATTGGACGTTTCGTGTTTTAAAAAACAGTTTAAGAGGTCATTGTTCAGAAAACAAAATAACTAATTAAAAAAAAAATGAATAAAAATTTGGTTATGTAAATTGGACGTATAGCTTAAATATCTATTTATGAAACTCATTATGTATTGTGTATATATGGGTGTGTGTGCGTGCGTGTGTGTTTATGTATATGGATCATTCGTTATATTATATAGTATTTAGTATGTAAGGGGTCAAGTGGTAGAACAGAAGTGCATCACCTATGGTGTACGGCTGAACTTCGCCCATTCGTCATCTACATTTCTTTTTATTTAAATTTACTGATATTGTATGTAATTTATATGGATGACGAATAAAGACGTTTATTATTATTATTATTATTCTACGGCCCACTCTTAATCCGATGTATACAGCAGATCTTCCAACTGTAAATGACGTTCTTTGTGATACGATGGTTTTGGCATCCTAAAAGAGACCAGACTTCATAGGAAATTCTTCTGACAAGTGTAGTGTAAACTGAGTAGTGGCTACATACTTTCGACAAGAACATTGTTCTCGCTCTGAGAAAATCTACTTGATGATCAAATTGTGGTTAATTTGAATCAAGAAAAATATATTTTTGATTTCAATACTCATTCTAAAGAAATTTTCTCTGACCAAGAATATAATTTCCTTCACAACTATAATTTTAATTTTCAATACTCTTCGACCAAGCATTTCATAAAGTTTTTGTAAGTATATCACTATGTTCTAATTGAGCTCCTATTACTTCGATCAAGAATACAAACAGCTTGAGAATTTTTGAAATGTGGTGTATCAATGAGAATGTTAAAATCTTGGTTCATGCCAATCAACAGATCGCCTCAAGCCTTATAGACATTTGTAAATAATTATTCAAAACTTTACCTGTGTCTGCGAGTTATACTGTTATACTCCCATGAAAGGATTATTGCGCAATGGGGGTTGTGGGGACACCATACAGGTATTCGTAAAGGGACAAGTATGTGATATGCAATACATTCATGTAAGTGATTGCGAATGAAATATATACAGGGTGTCCCACAAAGAGAGACAAGACCATTGATTATAACATGTATCCTTACAGTTAAATTATTTGCTAGTGTTTCATAATGGTAGTGCTACAAACCTTTAAGTACCTGTAGCTCTTAAATTAATCACTTTAGACACCAAGTGTGCTAGTTTGTTGGAATTTTTTTATCGGGAGGAACACAGAAAGGTACAAATATACAGGGTGTCCTATTAATAACTTTGATTCGGACGTCACGTGACCAAAATCAAATGCCTCATCGGGTAACGCAGTGACAAGAAAAGACACAAAATTTACACCCCCAAAATTATAATTCTCTACTGCTGCCCAGTTCCGATATATTGCTTGTCTTAATGGCGTGCCGGTGGGCATAACGATTCCAACTAGTTCAAAAGCACAGGTACATATTCTTTAAATTCTGTAGTAATTGGAAATTTTCAAGATAAATTTGGGAAAATAATATGTAACGTAAAATTGCCGAATACTTATTCAAATGCCCTTAGACGTTTGTTCCAAGAAGACCAAAATCTTGAGCTGTTTGCACCAAGATTATGAAATGCTTCAGTCAATATCATGGTTTAATACAATTTTGAATTTGTTTATTTATTGTTGGATTATATGGTAAGCTAACATATTAACTTTCTTCTTTATTCTTTCTTCTTTATTTGCATCAAAGATATAATTTTTATCAAAGTTACAAACTATACAAATTCCGAAAACTGACTTTTTGTTTTAATTATTTTAATTATTGGTGTAATTGTGATATTTTGTTTTGTATGAACTTCAATAATCTTAGGTTTTCTAAGCGAAATTTTGAATATTTTTTCCAATAATCTCGAATGTGACGTAGCATTATCGATAAAAATTAGGTACTGTACTCATCGGAATATTTGATAAAAGTTTAACCGGTTTTCAAATAAAGCTCCAGATATATCTTTGTGGTAGTCAGCATTGCAATCCTTAATTGCTTTAGCTGATATCAAAAGTCCATTATCAATCCAACCGTTTAATATAAAAGTTATTTCAGTACTACCCTGGACAGATAATGGTTTGCAATAAGGGTTGTGTAATGTATAACCACGTATAACTGTAGTTTTGGCAGCATAACCTTTTGAGAGATTAGTGCCATAAAATTTAGTGCTGTTGTTTCTACACGCACACCGATGCCAAGGTGGCGACCGCCGAACTGCCCAAGAACCCATAATTAAAAAAAATTAAAATTAGTCTAAGATGTCATACGTATATTAGGTTATCAGCATACTGAAGCAATTTATGGAGCTCTCTCTATAGTACCGTAATATCTAACGTAATAAAACGAGGGACAGAGCAAACAGCAACGACATAGCATCCAGCCGTAAATTTTACAATCGAATTCACGGCCAAAATTACAAATTGTGCGAATAAAATAAGCTTCTGTAGATTCGCCGTGACGTTAGAGGAAACGTAATTTTGTACACCTCACTAAACCGAAAAATTTCACCCGTTTGCCACACCTTCCTTGTCGACAGACATTCAGCAGTACGAAAATAAAAGATAATTTGGCGTCTTTGCGATTTCATGCTTTGTAACATTTTTTAAGGTGTGACGATGACTGATTTCTGTTGTGGAAGCCGAACTAAAAAGGATGCATTTAGCATTCAAGCAAATAATGATTACCTATAAATACTTCTGCTCTACTAACTTGACATCAGCTTCACCCTTTAAGCCTATCTATTGCGGTTTATCACTCAATATCAAGAAAACTAAATTTATGGTAATCTCGAAAAACAAGCCAGCAAACGTTACTCTAACTATAGGCGGCAGGGATGTAGAAACAGTTGAACAATATACTTATTTTGGAGTAATGGTGAATAGCAAAAATTACTACACTCAGGAAATAAGGGTGAGAATAGAAAAAGCAAGAGCGAACATCATTGGAAGAAATTAAATCTTTCACAGCAAAGATCTATGTGTGACTCTAAAACATCGTCTAGCGAAGTGTTACGTTTTTTCTACTCTCTTCTCCGGAGCGGAAGCTTGGACTGTGAATGCCGCAACTCTGAGAAGGATTGAGGCATTTGAAATGTGGGTGTTCAGAAGGATCCTCAGAATATCGTGGACGGATAAAGTAACAAATGCTGAAGTCTAAAGACGCATTGGCAGAGAAAAGGAGATTATAGATGTAATTAAAAAACGAAAATTAGAATATCAAGGTCATATTATGAGAGGAAAGAAATATTAGCTTCTGCAGTTGATTGTCCAACGCAAAATTTAGCGAAAACGTAGTATAGGCAGAAGAAAAAGGTCATGGCTACGGAATCTGAGGGAGTGGTTCGTATGAACTTCGAACCACCTTTTTGAAGCAGCCGCATCTAAAGTAAAAATAGCAATGATGATTGACAACCTTCAACTAGGAAACGCCACTTGAAGAACGAATAGCGGACGCGCTCGAGAAATCATTTCCTGGACTCTGAGCCGGCTATGAGGTGTGGTTGCAAAATCAACAACTTTTGAGATGGGGAGGAATATTTGAGCATCTCCGACAAGCTAGAGAAGTTAGTTTAGGACGTCTGGACAAGGTGAGGTTTCAATGTACAGAAGGCGGCTAAGGTTACTTATGGGCCTGCTATCTGGATGTAACACCTCCAGACGTCATTTGCATGTGATTGGAGTGGCAAGGGACCCGACGTGTGCATGCTGAGACGAGGAGGAGGAATCTTCGGTACATACTCTATGTCGCTGTGGCGTTCTTGGGTATCACAGGCAGACTATACTAGGTTCACGCATCCTTTAACTTAAAGACATAATATGGGCCAAGAAAAAGGACCCAAGGTCATCCTCATCATTGCGAGTAAGGAGTAGGACCAGAAGGGTCCATATGTAGGCTTATGCACTGGGGGGTCTTGCCTCTCTCCTCTTTTCATTTATCAATTCATTCATTCAAGCTTGTCTACTATCTCGTTTCAAAAAAATATTCAAGAAAACCTTAGACCTCTGCGAGTCAATAGAAAGCTACCAACATACCTCACATTCACCTATGTACACCCTTTGGTACTTAAAATTGCCAAAATATCAGCTTTTTGAATATGAAGAAAGACTGTTTATTATGAGTAGTAAAATACTTATTATCGTTAAATTAAAAACGATAGCATTACTGATATTATAACGAAAACCATTATTTTATTCATTAAAACACTTGACAGCTTTTATAAATCCCCTTTTGATAGCGGAGTTACAATAAAGAAGTAGGTCAGCCGGACACATCCATGTACCGGGCAAAGAGAGAGCGGACTTTCTCTAGGATAGGGGCCAGCAGCCCCTACATCGGCCTAGAACCGATGCTTGGAATCATCAGGCGCCAGGTCAGTGTTGCCCTAGGCGAAACAGGCGTGAGCATGGTTAGAGAGCTAAAAGATTCATACAAGGGCCGTACGCCATGGCTTCTGAATAGAGGCAGAGAGGCGTTCAACATTTTGGTGGGGATTCTCACAAGCCATTGGCAGCTGAATCGACATGTGTCACTGATCAGAGTGGTAGGGGATCCCATCTACTGCAGATGCTGTGAGAACGAGACATCGTTCCACTTCCTGGGCAGATATGTTGTGTATCTTCAGGGTTCAGAAATTCGGCACGATGGAGTTCGAGGAGGAATCACTATATCCAGCGAGATGTCCGGACGTCGGATGTACTGACGATCGTCAAGAGGTCTGGTAGGTTCGAAGCTTTCTAGGGCGTATGTAGGTTTTTGGTGTTTTCAGTGTTGGTTCAGTGGGGTTGGCAAAAGGGTCCAACACACTACTAAACAAAGTCCCACGCATTATGTTCGTGTAAAAATTTCGCCTCCAATGACTATTTAAAGATAAAACTTCTACAATCAACTCATGGGAAGCATCTTGGGATCTACTTAGATGGAAGTGCTAGAGGAAAACAGTAAATTTTAGCAAGTAGAAATAAATGTATTGGATTATCAGTAGGAGTTCGTAACGGTCACTGGACATTAAGTTACAGTTTCTGACTGCTGGTTCTTGAGTTGTTCGGCCGGCGGATGGATTGAAAATGCAAGAAAAAAATCTGTGTAATGTTCTCCCAACAAACGAGTGGGCAATAAGATTTTTCTAATCCACACCGTTCTCTTGCTGTGGGGTCCATGTTCACGCCAGTGAAAGCAAAACACCTAGAGATGCCAAACGGTTCGGTGCATTCAAATTATCCACTGCTTAGTACGTTCTTGTATGGATAAATAATTACAAAATCATAACACTTATCACTGTTATCAGTTATTACCTCTGTACTTAATCACTAAGAAAACGAAGCGAAGAAAATTGAATGAACCGGATAACAAATATGCTAAGTGCTCATTTTGCATGCTTCATTGGTAGTCAATGCTTTACAAGGCAAGAATTATAATTTACTGGTGCACAACAGCGCCTTTGGTTCTGAAGAATTTCGATACTCCGGGGCCTGTTCCTGTTATGTTTCGAAGAAAAGTGCAGACAGAGCATAATTGGTTGGAAGGTGTAATCATATGATCTCGAAATAACACGACCATTGTCTGTTGAAGAAAACAATCCAATTATGGTCTTAACACGTTCACAGCAATTTTTTGTTGGTCTGTCACATGGCATGATACCACACTTATTTAAGAAACAATTCAGTATAGGTGGCAGATGGCCTTGCCAAGTAACCAATATTCTTCAAAAATTGTGTGAAACTGCCACAGTACCCTAAAGACACTGAAGAAGGCCAACAAGGTAACATTATCTTGGTTACCTAGTCACATTAGAGAAGGTGGGAATTAAAGGGTCGACAGTGACATTCATAGCTGTAAGTGACACCAGCTTTTCTAAATTTTCTGCCTCTAAGGCAATAGCGACAAGTCTGATATACTTTTCTGTTCCATCGAAATCCTTAAATAATTTCAGTTTTAATTTCAAAAAACTCCCTTCAGTTGCTGCAGTTGTAACTGAAATTACTTCAGGAAAATTGAATGCAAGGTATTTTATCAGCAATCATTCTAAGAGTTTCTTAATGAAGTTAATTTTCTGTATTTCTAGTATCAAGCTTTTTTTTCAAAGCATTTAATTACTCATAGAGATCAAATGACATAAGGATAGAGATGATAAAACTTTCTCGTTTTGCAATATTTAGAACATGGGTCACAAAGTCTCTTAAATACTTGTTTAGTTTGAGAAATGAATATATCTAAACAGCAATTGACATTGATTCCGGATCTGAAGTTGCTGAAAACTTTTAGGAAATTTCTTCATAACCTTTTCCTTTTTCTGTTTGCTTTTTCTTTTCAGCGCGCTGGGGTATTCTCTTTTTCCTTCAATATTTTTTTTACAAATTAAACATTAACTAATAGATTAGCACAAGAACAAGGTTTTATTGCATGCACAACATCATATGTTGTAAGTAAGGCGCAGAACTCCCTCTCATCGGGCCAGAACCAGCATATGGTATGTCGTACTACATGGTATGGATAGCTGTCACCAGTTGGGTGTCAAAAGAGCATAAGAAGCGCTGGGACAGGGTGGGAGCAAACGTTCAGTCTAAGAGGATGCTGATTGGACCCTTGTCAGCAGGCGCACTCATACTGAGCAGCAAGGAGCTCGAAAGGTGGCTGGCTGAATTTATAACTGGCCATTGGACGTTCAGTGCAAAAGTTGGGGGACCGATGTGGAAAATCCATTATCCAGGAAGTACGCGGTGAGGCAGAGGAAACAGCTCAGTACGTTATCCTCGACTATTCTGCCTTGAGTAAAAGCAGGAACTCCCACCTGAATGTAGGCTAGGAGGGAAGACAGGAGAGCATGGTCCAATGCATCTCAAGGTTCGCAAATAATGCGATAACCATTAGGATAACTGAACCCTGGGCCACTCACTACTAAAAAAAACAAATGGATAGTAGACAATATAGCTTGATAAAATGCAGCAGCGCTGATGAGAAATGGTACAATGAGAACAATGCACACTGCGATTCTGGGAGTAATCTCAGTTTTGCCACCTCTGCCCCTCCAGATAAATAAGGGGGCAATATTGGCTTGCTTGAGAATACAAGACGAGAGAACATGCGTGGTTCGAGACCCAGTAGTTGACCACGCTAGACTAGAGCGGTAGTGGAGAGCAATATCCCCATATCATCAGGGTAGAAAGAGCAAAATATACGTTAAGCCTAGATAATAGATCCCCACTCATCATTTCGGGCAGAGACAATACGATCAGGAAAATATTAAACTTTTGCCCTTCAGTTAGGTAGATTTCACTGACGTTGAGAAGTGCACAGAACAATAACAGCCAGATCAGCTCTTTTCCAGGAATGCTGCGCTGCTCTGGCAGATTGGTATACCAGGCAACGAGCGAGCAGATTTAGGGGTTACCTTATCCTGCTTAGAGGTAGAATTTTGAACAAAACTCTTGCATTGGTCCTAAACCGCTGCTAGTGTTTGATAAGCTGGACGAGTGGTTTTGGCGAGAGCTTAGGTTAGAAAGAGATAACAGACAAGCAAAGAGGTTTGAAGTGGGTCCAGATAAGGGCTTTTGAACAAAGGCCCAACCCTTTGGTTCTCACAGACTCATTAAACGTTACGAGCGAACTAATTGGATGTACTGTGTTGTCCTAATTCTAGACCCCGACATAAAGCGGAAACGTTCTCCAATACAAGTTGGGGAAAAGAGTTGCAGATAGAAGCAGTTAAACATTTTGAAGTTATTTTTTAAGCACAGTATTTCAGGGCTGACTCTCTGCAGATGTCCGAGTCTGATAGTTATCAGTTCCAGTACCAGTAGCATCATCTTCAAGCCATAGTGGTGTTGCAAAGTTTGAAATAGATCTACAGTTTATTCAATAGAGAACCTGCCCATAATGCAGGCGACGATATGGGCTGGTGTTACGGAATCGACAAATATATGTCTGACTCAAGAGCTGACAGTACTGAAGATATTTTAGAATGGTACAAAAGACACGAATGTATTTTTCCAAACCTTGCCGCAATAGCCAACGCTATTGGCAACGCCAGCTTCTTGAGCTGCAGTTGAAAGGCAGTTTTCTAGAGCTGCCTTAACTCTTACCAAAACAAGAAATCGATTAGGTGATAACTCCGTTACAAGTCTTATGTGTCTCAAATCATGGATGGCAAATGAGGATATTAAAGATCTATTTTAGATATTCACTGTTTTCATGTTTGAGTTTATTGTTTTTCTATGTATTATTGTCAGAATTCAGAATATTTCGTATTTTTATTTTATATTATTACATTTATTATTTAACTAAGTTTGTTGGAGTTTGGGTTTTTTGGTGTTTTTTTAAATGAAAAATTACATCTTTATATACATAGATTTTTATTGTTATTGCGCTTTGGCAGATTATTATCAAAAAAGAATTATTTTTTTTCAAGAAAAATCAAGTAGTTAGCTTGAAAAACTTGATTTTCAAGTTACTTGATATGTAACTACTTGACTTGAATTTCGAAAACAAATACTTGACTTGATCTTGATCTTGACTTGATATCAAGTCGTGAATCTCTGGTTCAGATCGAGGTTCAGATATTTGAAACGACGAAATTTGAAGAGGCATTACACGCAGTAAACTGGTCGGATATAGGTATTGGAAGCATATATGAGAGTTGTCTATCAAACATGAAAATTCTAATGCTCTCTATCTCCGTCAGTCGACCTATGGCGCGGATGATCGCTAATAAGCGTGAAACAGCTATATGCGTACTGGTGGATTGACGAAGATATAGAGCAACCTTCGTATATGGACTATCATATGCATTTGGCATAGAAGCGCGCCTATCTGGTCAGGTGAAGCGAATGCACCTTTGCGTTCCGCCAAGAAGTTGCTTTTTAGTAGTAACTTCCTTTGGTTTGCCGTTACCTCCGGGTACCAGATGGCGCACAGGCACATCTTTTCTGCCGCCTACTCTCACATACTGGAAGCAGGTTAAAAAAAACGAACACGGCTTACATTTCAGTGAATAATTCGGTAGTTAGTTATATCACCACGAAAGTTCCAATTCTCTGAACCCTCAAAAGTCTATATACCGAAAGAAAAAGAAATATCAGAAACGCACGTGATAAAGAGTTTGATTTACTGTCTGGAGACATTCCTGTATAGAAAACTTTTTAAATCTAAAGAGCAAAGCTGTATCTTGACCTCGATAAATCGGCTTCTTTTGTCTTCTGCATTCCGCTTCATTTAGCTCGGGCCATCTTTAAAGTTATCAGCTCCGAAAGAATGCCATTTAGTAGGCTACTCGATCGCGTTATTGTTGCCAACTGTACGCGAAGTGATGAGGCTCTACTCGTTATGCGGTACTCTGTCGCGGTAAAGACAACGAAATTGCAAGCCTAAAATGTGCAATTTAGTCAGTTGGGTATGATAAAGACAGGGTGATAAGTTGTATTTTATTTAGACAGTGCCTTCTCTATCGCCCTTGAGGTATTGGTATACCACAGATTCAGGGAGCTGAACAAGCGACCCCTGACAAACAAATCTATTAAAATCTTTCAGATACCCAGGCTGATCTGAAAGCACTGAGCTTCAAACGGCAAAATACCTGGTCGTCCGGATCTCCGAGTGCCAGGTGGTCTGGAAGGAACATTAAGTGAAGTTTAAAGAATTGTGCTGCCACTCCTCGTAAGGCTAACAACAGAAGCCTTCCTTCGCAGAAACTTCGCACCGACGACAGGCCCGAAGGCCAGAGAAACGTGTTTATAGCCGATTTTTCAAATTTTAAAATATACGAGGTCTTGCCTCTAATATAAGCTCTGTCCATCATCATCTTTAGGCAGAGAGGCCACACATTCTGGCCCGAAAATGACTTATACACCCAATTTAGAGGTAGGTTTGGCGTATCCGTGTATGATATGGGGTTTCTTGTCATCCAGAGGAAGAGCTCGAGTTGGAGGGATTTGACAGCAGCAAGGAGGAACACAACCAAAAAATTAAGAGCAAGCCCCTCTCATGTCCTAGTTCATCCAGCTGCTGCTGGAAATAACATCAAATACAATCTACAGCTTCGCAGATGACAGTACATTAATATCGTGCATGGATCCAAGCAACCAGCTATCATCCCAGGAGATGGTACGTTGGCGACAGCAACATGATACACAGATTAACGTTGGTATCAAAACAACTGTCGAGTGGGGATTCGTAAATAATTACTGTTTAACCTATAGAAAATTCAGGCAACAACACTGACAAAGAAGAATAATGTTGGTTTACCCACTGCGGAGATGGAGGGTCACCCAATAATCGAGTCACCTTCCGTCAAGCTTTTGGGGGTCAAGATCAACAATAACATGTCCTGGCATGACCACGTCGTCAATATTGATAAAACGGCATCCAAAAGCTTGGAGTTTTGTTTCAGGTAGGTAGCTGTATACACCAGAGCAGCTACTGCTGTTCTACAAGGCACATATCCTACCATCGTTGGAATACTGCTCCCCTGTGTGGAGTTGCGCTCCGAAGCACTCTCTAAAGCTTCTGGATACTACCCAAAAGGCATATATTACACTAATCAATACGAACCTCACAAAGGAGCTCTAAAGTCTGGACCATCGAAGGTGGGTCCCTGCTTTACAGATTTCTGTCACAAAAGATGTTCAAGTGAGCTGTCTCAGATAATAACACCAAAGGCCGTATGAACGAGGAACTCTAGAGCGGCTCTGTGAGCTCATCCTTACCAGGTCGAGGTCCCTACTGCCGCGCTTCAAATCTAACGTGCATAGACACTTATTCCAGCCTTTGCGGGAGGCTGACCATAAAAAAAATGCGGAAAATAGGTCTGGAACAAACATCGGGCAGTCCTTTCTGCTATGTGGAGGACGAAACAAGGGAGCACATACTGTGCTTCTGCCCACTACTGGAAAGAGCTAGGTTTCAGACTTTCGGATTCACCCAACTAAAACTTACTGACTTCAAGGAAGTTTCATCCAACACGATCATCGCCTTCGTCAAAAGGTGAACTCTGAATGGATGTGAGCTACAATAGATACAATACGTCAATAGGGTCACAGTGGGAGAAGTTATAATCGTCCCACTCATAATCAACCTAACCTAAACCAGTTTGGAGGTGTTGTACATTCTATGGTTCCTTTTACTGCAGCTTGGCTGAAAGAACAGATAGCATTAACTGATTAACAGCCCTTTGCGTTAATAATATTCTGCACAGACTTGTATGTCATTTATTTATTCTTCGAAAATTGTTGTTGTGTTGCCTAGACTTCATCAGATTTTGGATTCTTGTGTAGTTTTCACACCATGATATACATTTGATTCACCTTTTGATAATCGAAGTTATGCAAACTTCTTTTAATAGTTGCCATTATCTAAACCTCCAGGCAGCAAACTTATTATTATTAGAGATTAATTATAAATATATTAGTCAGTCAAGGCCACGTAACTTCTTCAAGAAAGACCTGATGCTCACAACTCTAATAAGAATGTAATAAAAATGGCACGCAAAAAGCTAAATCTGTCAACCAACTTGCTAACACGGTGAGATACTTATGGTTACACTCGAATGTGGGATCAAAGGAATCTCTTTAGGATGACGAAATATGAACACACGTGTGAATGACTCCTTAAAATTGCGTGATGATTCCTTACAGTTCGTTGTTAGTCATTTTGAAAGACAAGGGAGAGCTTAAAATTAAAGAAGATGGAATGTAAGAGTACTGTGAAGACATATTGCTGTGCATTCTTCATTCCGAGGTATTAAAGGTTTCAGCTAGGATATAACAAGGTCAAGGAAGCTCTTGTAAAAATTAGGTAATAGATACTACTACAAAATTTCATAAAAACAATACTCCTTCAAAAACCAACATAGTAGTACTTTTTGAAAAAACGTTGTTTCGGTCCTTTGAATAAATTTACTCAAAAAGCTTCCCTTAAAACAAATCTGCATGTCGCCAAATCCAAAACTGATTTGAAAGTTGTTTAAAAATGATTTCTTTTACCATAAGTTAGCCGAGGTAATCAAAGCTCCTAAAATGATAAGCAATATAAAAAATCTACATTTTAATTCTGTCAAACTCTCTAAGTATTCTCCTGATTGCTCTTTGAATATCTCGGACAGTTTCAACGGGAAAATCTTTTATCAAAATTCCGAACATTAATTTATAACTGTAGGGAAAACTTACTACAAGAACCTTTTGGCTAAAAGAGCATCTCTAAACTTGAGAAAAATACTATCGGCACGAAAGAAGGAGTTTTTGCAATTTGACTAAAATATTATTTAAAAAATTTATGACTTAGTTGTGACTCAAAAAGAATGACAACTCAAATTCGAAATTTCGCGTATTTGCCATACTTGTTCTGCCTAATGCCTTTGAAGTAGAAGTTCGTAAATATTACAAATACCTATTCGTGGCGTAAAACATACTATGTTTAATACTATTTCTAGCATACAGTAATAATAATTATTTACATAACGCATTTGTTGCAAATAATTTAGTCGACGTATTTTTTAATTGCATGTTTTTCCTTTATTTATATTTCTGTAACTGCTGACTTTTATGAGCTCAGTATAATTTATCCATCTATATACCAAGTGTCCCAGAGTTTCCTTGACACGTGATATTTTTGTAACGTAAAACGATCCAAAGAAGAACTGAGTTGTAATTCTGAAGGACCTATATATTTTTTAGTACGTCCTCCTTGGAAAATCACCCCCTTTTATTTTTAAACAGCACCACATAAGTTTCCTACATAAATGAAACCCCTATCGTGGTATCTTTGACGATATACAAAACAAACTGACCAAAAAGGAAAGTAACTAGGTTTTAAGGGCACTGAAAGACCTATTATACCATTCTTTTTATTCTTTTTTATTGAAAAATATAAGGCCTAGAGACAAATCCGTATTTTATTTATTTTAAGGTTATTATTGAACCAAATTTTTGTTTATGTATGAAAACAAAGGTGTATGAAATCAAAGGTACTACAAGATTTTAAACGAGATTTTAAATAAAATAGTGCATTCATTTATCTAGGAAAAGCTGAGGGGTGCTATTTGAAAAAAAATGGGGGGTGAGTTTTAGGGGTTGAAGTACAAAAAAATGTTTCGAAAGCATGGCATGATAGGTCAGTTAGTACCCTTGAAAATGATCAGTTAGTTTTCTTTTTTGTCTTTTTTTGTTTCGCAATTATTACGCTTCAAACGAATATTTACGAAAAAAATAGGTAGGTAGGTGATTTTGTTTGAAATAAGGACTTAATTTGTGTAGAAAAAACTATTGGGTGCTATTGAAAAACAAAAATTGAGGTGAGTTTTAAGGTACAAAAAAAAGTTTTGAAGGCATGGTATATATGATAGACCCCATAGTACTTTAAAATACCACCCAATTTTCGGTTGACCTTTTTTTTTGTTACGAGAATATCACGTGTCAAATAAATTCTAAGATATAAATATATGACATATCCAATCCATTCTGTTAAATGGCAAGCGGAGGAAAATAAATGTTTATGTTTAATAACTGTGGCTTTATTTGAAAGCACTATAACTTGATATTTACCAAATCAAAGCAATTAGATGTTAAAATGTACTAGATTGTACTTAAGTCCGCGAATTTCATTGTGACCTGGAAATGGACCGACATGGACTTGCCTTGTTGATTAACTAAAGCGCGCTACAATTTTCTGAAGAGCAAAAAAAGCTCTCAAACCTCTGCAACCTCACAATTTTTTGCATTCTACATCCATTTCACCAGTCACAACATGTCAAATGACAAATTTACGAACCACAACGATCGAATGATTTAATTTTTCTTCGAAAACCGAAAATGTACTAAATTTTGGCTGAAATGTACTTTTGTACTTAATGTACTAGAAATAGTATAAATGTACTAAAACGGCAGCACTGGCTGGCTGGAATGAAAAATGTGTATGTTTTTTGGAACATCGTTCGGTAGACTGTGGAGTAATAGCTAACATAAGGAGTTATCTAAAAATGCTCAAACTTTATCTTTATAGGTATTTAGGTGTAATGTAATCAAAATTACTTAACTCTTTCATCGCTTATATTTTTTCAATATACCTACTACTGTACACATGCCTAACGATGAGGAAAATTTATTGCTGTTGTTGAAAACACGTACGGTTTTTGTCGAGGGTTTTGTACACCGTCACATTAGAACAATAAACCTGTCTGGTGATCTATTAAATTCATTTTCGTGCTCTTTGTGTTTATAGATGGAGTCTAAAGGGTGTTTATTTTCGGTAGCAACGTGTTATGCTGCACTCATAAAACCGTAGAAATAAAGGTTCACAATCATTATTTCTTGCACCATTCCAGTTTTGCGCTTTTTGGATTTCCCAATGAGACTATGCTAAAAATATGCATGCGAGGGGAGCGAACTTGATATTTGCAGGATTAAATTGCGCATTAGAAGCAAACTCTGCATAGAACGAGATTGCAGGAATTATAGAAATCATATTTTATGGAAGCTTCACCTCAATCACATCAAAAGCCATTTGTTACTGGGTATGCAGCCAACTGGGGTTTTTAAAGAAAAAAAAAACTATTTTTTTATGATAAGTGGAAAGATCATTCATACAGCTATAGTGCTTTACTTTAGCGCCCCCCCTTTTATTCTTTGAACGGGTCAACTCAAAAGACTGAAACTTGGTATGGTGAAATTGATGCATAAATTCTATATTTTGGAGCAAAATTGACAGACAAAACCTTCAAGATGGCGACTGGGCGCCACATTGGAACAAAATTAAATATAAAGGAAGGTCTCGTGACACATTTTTTTAAAGCACCTGACGATTGCTTCAAGACCCTAAAAAAAAAGTCTAGAAATATTTGTTTAAAGTTGAAGCTGAACGTGGAAATTTGAAAGAGAATGCAAATTTTATGCTAAGGAATCATTTTCATTTTAATTTGGATGAAAAATGTTTATGATGTTTCTCTGACTGTGTATTCAGACCATTATTACATATTCCGCCATTTTGTAGCAGGCGAAGATATTAACTTTATATTCTAGGGTCCTGAAGCATTCCTCAGGAGCTTTAGAAAGATATGTCATAAGACCCCCTTTCTATTTCTTTTTTTCCAAGATGGCGCACAGTCGCTATCTTGAAAGTTTTATGAGTCAATTTTACTCCTAAATATAGTATTCGTGCATCAATTTCGCTATCAGTTTTCTGAGTTGACCTGTTCAAAAATTAAAAGGGTGGCATTAAAGAGAAGCACTGTATAAGTTCTATAACAGGACTATTTTTTTATTTTTTTGCAATAATTCTAAAGTTATATCAAAATAAAAATTGTTTTTGAATCCAGTATCGAAGACACGCAGACAGCTTCCGAACAAAACCAAGCGCGTGTGACGTCAAAGTATTAGTTTTCACCAACGACGTCCTATTTCGAAACCCATTACCATTATTTTGTCTAGATTTCCAGCTAATCGTGAAATTAGTTACTTGTATAACTATATTTGTTGCACGATAGACAGTAAATGAATATTGCAGCATGAGACGAAACCTACGATCGAAATAAATATGTTTTTGAATATTTGAAATTAGATCACAAATTCGAGTAATAAAGCACCTAATGAATATGTTTTGTTAAAAAAAATTTCTCAGCGCTATGGCAGCTTAACGGCTTCCACCCTACAATATTCGGGTTTGAGCCTAGGACTTAAAAACCTTTTTTAATTTTTTTACCAAGAAATTCAATGATACCTTTTGCACAAGTTACACACATTTTTTCTACGATCGGAGTAAATATATGTATTTTTGAACCAAATTCTATTAGACATTTTAATTACACTTGTGCAAAAATAGGTTCCGGAGGTATAGTACACAGGCTCCAGAATTAAAAAAATCAGTGAAAATGAAGTTTGTCCGTCAATATCAATCGTCAATTGCTCTGATTGTGTATGATATCAAAATTGAACTCAATGCAAAAAAGTAAAATTATTAGTAATTTTTGTTGTAAAATATCTGATAAAATTTGATTCAAAAACATATTTGAATCGATCGTAGAAAAAATGTGTGTAGTAGTAGTAGAAATCTTTGTTTATCTATCAGCTATTCAAATACATGTGCACATGTGAAATGTGCAAAAAGCATATCAATAATTTTTTTGATAAAAAAACATTAATTAAAAGTTATCCAGCCCAGGACTCTAACCCGGACATCGTAGGGTGGAAGGCCAAGCGCTTAGCCGTTGAGCTACCATAGCGCCGAAAAAATTGTTTCAACAAAATATATTTGATTAGGTCCTGTATTACTGGAATTTGTATCTAATTTCAAACATTCAAAACATACTTATATCGATAGCAGACTACGTCTTGGGCTGCAAACTTTATCGTCTATTCACTATTGTGTAACACATTATGCACTAGTTACACAAGTTACTATTTCCACGGTTAGCTGTTTGCTGGGAATGTGGAAAAGATAAAATGGTAATAGCTATTGGAGTAGGACGTCGTTGATGAAAACTAGCATTTTGACGTAACACGCGCTTGGTTTTGTTCGGAAGTTGTCGGCGTGTCTTCGGTACTGGATTCAAAAATCAATTTTTATTTTGACATAGCTTTTAAATTACTAATTAAAAAATAGAAAAATAGTTTTCTTATAAAACTTATACGTATACAGGGTGTCCCACGACGATTAAGACAAGCAATATATCGGAACTAGCCAGTAGTAGGGAATTATAATTTTGGGGGTGTAAATTAGAGCAAATATAGTATCTTTTCTTATTATTGTGTCACCCAATGAGGTATTTGTTTTTAGTCACGCGACGTCCGATTCTAAATTTTTAATGGGACACCCTGTATATTTGTGAATTTTTGTGTTCCTCCCGATAAAGCAATTCCAACAAACTAGCACACTTGGGGTCTAAAGTGATTAATTCAAGAACTACAGGTAAGTACTTAAAGGATGGTACCACTACCATTGATTATAAGATGTGCCCCTACAGTTTTACTTTGGTAGTGTTACATAATGGTAGTGGTACAGTCCTTTAAATATCTGTAGCTCTTGAATTGATCACTTTAGACCCCAAGTGTGCGTTTGTTGGAATTGTTTTATCGGGAGGAACCTCATTAGGTGACACAATAATAACAAAAGATACTATATTTACTCTAATTTACACTCCCAAAGTTATAATTCCCTACTACTGCCCAGTTCCGATATATTGCTTGTCTTAATCGTCGTGGAACACCCGATATGATTCCCATTAATCACGGAAAACATATTTTTTTATTCAAAATTCCAAGTGTGACAAGTCGGCTTACGTATACAACTGCACCGCATAGCTCCAAACCGCATTTAATTGCACTTTGCTAAAATATAAATATATGCGAGGGAAGCAATTAAATTTTACAAAGTGAAGTGAATTCTGCAAAAGTCGAGATTGAGGGCATTCTAGAAACCACGGTTTGTTCTTGATACTAATTACTCCGTCATTAATGCATATATGTTTATACAAAAACATGTGTGTAAAATGCATTAAGTCGGAGCTAGAGTATTACCGACACGAATATTATCAATAGTTTTGAGAACTGTAGCTCGCCATCGTTCGCGATTTACTGTCAGTTTAGTGGCGCTCTTGATACTCATATCTAGCGTCGTATCCACCCAGCGTGTAGGGAACGGCCACGGCGCCGCCCAGTCGGGGCGTGACCCTGAACTACAAGTTTCTCCATATTATCGCTTCTGTGAATATGTCCGAAGAATGTAAGCATTCTCATCGACACAATGGAGGACAATCTCGTTGGATTACCGAGCTCATCCAGTATGGAAACATTAGTTCGATGGGCGGTATGAGGAATTCTCAGCATTCTCCTCCACGTCCACATTTCAAAAGCATCTATGCGAGCTCGATCTGCTTTTTTAACAGTCCAAGTTTCCGAAGCATACAAAAATATGGAGAACACAAGAGACTGAACCAGTGACAATTTGGTAGCTTTAGTGATGTTATGGTCACGCCATATTTTGTTAAATGTTAAATAACATCGGAGATAATACGCATCCGTGACTAACTCCTTTTCTGGTTGCTGTTTGACCAGACAGGTTACCATCAATTCTTACACGAGCTGAGCTAGACTCATAGAGTTGCTGTATGAGAAATACTTAAGTGGTAAGGGACTCCCATGGAGATAAGGATTTCCCACAGTTTAGGCCACATTACGTTATCAAACGCCTTAGAATAGTCCACAAAGCAGATAAAAACGGGAAAATTTTTCAATAATCCGTCTTAAGTTTAAGATATGTTCACGCGTACCGCGTCCTTTTACGAAACCTGCCTGCGCCTGAGAAATTTGCCAGTCAATAAAACCCTCCAAACGAAACTGTAAAATATATAGTAGAACCTTGCCTGCATGAGAGATTAACGAAAGTAGGCGATAATTGTCTGGATTTGTTGGAGATCCTTTTTTATGAAGTGGAACAAAAATGGATGTGCATCATTCATATGGCCAAACACCGGAGGACCAGACACTCTTAGAAATATTATATAAAAGAGAGATGCCGTCTTCACCCAAGCATTTTAATGTTTCGGCAGAAATAGCATCAATGCATGTAGCTCTATTAGTTTTTAACTTGTTGAGGGCATGTTCCACTTCAGACAAAAGAATATCAGGTTCATATTCAAAATCCAGTGAGAGGGCCTGAGGGCCATCCTCATGGTACAGGTTTTTGCAGTGATTTCGCCATACCTCAATAACCTCATGCAAGTTGGTAACTAGCTGTCCCTCGGGATTTTTAACAGCCCAAGATTTGGGTTTAAAACCCCGACTGAGGCAGTTGACCTTAAAAAACATCTCATCCACAGCACTACGCATCCTAAATTTCACGGCAGTAAGGCGGTGATAAAATTCCATTACAAATCAACAAGTGATTCACAAATTGCATGTTATAGGATTAACAAGTATGAGAACAACAAATAATAAATAAAGCATATAGGATGTTACTCAGGGCAAAAACAGAAAGGAAATAAAAAAACTCCGTACCACCTACGATTTTGGAAGCAAAAGGTTCATATCTCAAAGTTAGCTCTACTCTGCATGTTGCAAAGAAAGTTCCAGGACTTCTTACCTTTCTTTCCAAAACTTCCAAATCTCTCTCTTCTGTCGATTCGTTCGGAGGAAGATCTGCTCAGTTTATCCTTAGAGGGATGTTGACCCATTTTCATGAATTTGAACATTCCACTCCACGAAAAGCTTTCATCCCGGCTCATCTTGTCGTCAAGAAAATACCACCACTATCTTTGCATAAATTCGAATGCTCAGTCTTAAGATCATACCGAAGGAACTATGCACTCAGTCTTTCAGGTTGCAACGATCTATGATTTGGTGCGGCTTGGTGAGTTGTGGTAATTAACAATCTTTTCGTAGTATAAGAAAATTCGAAACAAGTTATAATTTCATCAGAACCGGAATAGATATGTTCAAACTTTTTGGCCACCCCTGTAAATAATATTTATTTATTTATTTATTTTTATTTATTTATTATTCAATTATTCCCAACAGGTATAACCCAATTACAGGAAATTTACAAAACATCGAACGTATTTGCTTAATGAGATTCTTCTTTATAATAATCTAACACTATGTTAATGGAGTCATTGAATATATCACATTTATCACAAATTGTATTAAATATTCTACACATTCTGTTAACAGGCGAATTTTGTGATAAGTTCGTTCGGCCCGATTTGCAATAAAAGGTGAGGTGATGCCTATGCCCTAGTCCTGTTATATTAAAATTTATTTGGCCGAGCAATACAGGACAATCTAACTTTGAGTTTACAAGCTTGTATAAAAAGGACAAAGCAAGAATGTTGCGTGTTAATAGTAGTGAGTCCATATGGAATGATGTTAATAATATATTGTTGTCAATTCCACGTTCAGGATAGTATCCATTACATTTAAGAAAAAAGTACTTCAGTGCTCTGCGCAGCACCGACTCAATTTGACGAATTGCGTTTCCAGATTAACGCCGCATATTCCAGTTTACTTCTAACGAAGGTAAAATATAAAATTCTTAAACTATCAATATTAGTAAAGCTGGACCAATTTCTAACTAAATATCCAAGACTTTTGGACGACGATGCTACAATATTTGAAATATGATCCTTAAAACTTAATTTATTATCAAACGTTACGCCTAGGTCTTTGAAGGAATCTACTCTAAGAATTTTCTCTCCGTTTATATTATAATCATTATTTGATCTGTACATGATATTTGACTGAAATTAAAAATGTTTGACCCTACATCTCATGCTGCAATAATTCACAGATTAAGAAATTCGTCATATAGCATATATCTGTTCCCTCACTCCTATATCTTGTGGATATACCCACTATGGTCTAGATAAATGGGCAAACAAATGCCAAGTGAGTATTCCTTATGCTGCAGACCTACATACACTTATATTTACATAACTTACTATGACATGAAGAGAATGTGTGCCAGTAAATACGATCATCTCCGTAATCGGAAAAACGGCTTCGTTGTCATACAAGTATGAACATTTTTGTTTTTCTCTTTTGGTAGTTGTAATATACGAGTATATCTGAATGAGTATTCGGATACATCAAAACATGTCATTATTAGGTCTTTGATATTTGTGTTAATACCGAAAGAAAATATTTCTTATCCGTAATAGCTGATTGGTAATTTTACTTCTAATTTTTGAAGTTAAGGGGGCACTAAACCCCATCTATAATTGTTTATTTTTCAGCCACAAAACTCACCCCCTCTACTTTGTTCTGCAGTGCATTATGTCAATTGATGGATATAAGCATACTCTGTGGACTCTCCAAAACGAACCGCAAAAAATCTTACTGAGTAATTACGAGGGCTGCTCTATGTTTATTAAACATGGAAAAATTGATGCTCTCTATTTCCGTCAATCGACCTATGGCGCACTGATGATCGCTAATAAGCGTGAAACAGCTGTCTGCGTACTGGTGGATTGACGGAGGTATAGAGCAGCCCTCGTATATCGGCTTTCATACGCAGCGGCGTATAGAACCCGCGCTCTCTAGTGGCCAAGCGGATGCACCTTGGCGTCCCACCAAGAAGTCTACTGCTGCTAAGCAGAGATTTCCTTGGTTTGCCATTACCTTCGGGTACTAGATGGCGCACCGGCAGAATTCTTTCTGTCTGCTCTGACTGAGTAATTGTCAGTTTTTTTGATAACAAAATTATATCTCCTACACAATCAGTTTTAGATTTGGCCATAGTTGCGAAACTGCGCTTCTTGAAATAACTGATGACATAATTCAGACCTTAGATGATTCGACAAATCTACAAATCCAGTCATGCTTGAGGGAGGGAGAGAGAAAATTTTTTGGTGTTTTAGGGAGTGAAATTTCAAATAAACATAGGTCCGCAAATGTTTCGTTACCCATCTACAGAGTGTTACAGTTTCAATATCTTATCAGTTTTTTCTCAATAACTCTCTCAATTTTTGAGACATTAATCTCAAATTTGGAATATAAGACAATAGGAGCTACATAATTGCACATGTCATACGGTTTCCAGACTCTACAGGGTGTTATTTTGTCACCGGTCCTGCCCCCTGTTTTTATCCTGAGCTTTTCTGTGATACGCCGCAAGAAGATTAAAAAAAAAAAACAGAATAATTTATCCATCTTGTTTAGAAACTGTTTGTCCTTTTGTAGTAATTTTCTTATATCTCTAAACCTTTTCCAGGGAAAAACAAAACAAGATTCTGTGTATTAGGCAGATGAAAATAATGGATTTGAAATATGGTCTAGGAGGCTATGGCTTTATTTGGATAACTGTTTTATTTTATTGAATTTGAAATATAGTATTTTAAATGGCAAGCTGTGTCGTCAACTTTACAGTTGCAAAATGCACCGGAAAGAAGTTTAGGGTAAGAAAGCGCATGACCCCTGATAAATATCAGCCTGTAGATTATGTCAACAGTTCTTCAAGTGCAATTATGAACTCCTATTGCATTTCTTATATTCCAGATTTGAGCTAAATACCTCAAAAACTGAAACAGTTCGAAAAAACTGAATAATATTGAATTTTCAAGACCCCGAAGATCGATAACGAAGCGTTTGCGGACCTATGTTTATCTGAAATTTCAGTTATAAAAAAAAACACAACTCCTTCTGTTTGTACATGATATTTAGGAACACCCTGTATATTTAAATTAATTACTCGATTCTCCAACATTTTTCAAGCGCCTTATCGTTAGTAGTTATAAGAAACATGTTTTTGAACAACTTAGTACTGCAACTATTATTCTACTGTAGAGTAACCAGGCTACAAATTTCTAGGTTGTTTTTGTTTTTCTTAATTTTTATTTTAGTTAGTAATGCACGATACACAAAAAAATCTACTTGAATTGATATAGAAAATGAGCGGATTTTCAGCTGGAGATAAAAACTGACTTAAAAAAGCCATAATAATTGTAAAATTCCACGACGTTCCTGGGCATAGATTATTGACATACACATATTTAGTATCTCCCTTCCCTTATTCTGCATCCTTTCATTCTGTGCATATACGCACAATGACCTCAATAAATTAACAAATAAGTATTCTTTACACTGGAGACCCACAAATATACAGGTATTTACGTAACTTCTCAGACACAATGTGCCCGTAACCACGATCATCTCCGTAATTGGGAAAACAGCTTCATTGTAATTCGAGTACATCCGTTTGTTTTGCTCTTTCCATACAGTTGTAACATTTCTGTAGCTAGTTATTGGAGACATCAAAAACAGGTCATTATTATATGTTTGATGTTTGTGTTAACCCTGAACGTAAATATTAACCCAACTGAATTAACATTAGGTAAACTGATGTCACTCACTAAATCAATGTTCTTTGGTCTGCCGTTGGAGGTTGACATTGTGTTATTTTTGGCAAGGAAATGTAGCTCTATATTTCGAAAGCCTTTAGTATGCTATTAAACTGAGTTTACTAGGTCATCATATCTAAAATAGATATCATCGTAGAAGTAGAATATCTGTTATTTAGGTTTGTAAATGCATTTTGAGATAAGATGAACTGTAGCCTAAGAAACTCAATTCAAAAACACCTATCCTTGTAGTACAAGCAGTTTTTTAAACCCTCCTAAGTATTGTCTGAAGTTCTAATTTTGTTGTTTTATTCCATCCTGCATATTTCTTCATATTCAAAACTTCAGCAAAAGCTAGAGGAGAACCTCTGATTGCTGTCATGAATCCATCCTGGTCTAATAGAACGATTTCACCTTTACTTTTTTATGTAGTAGTATAATCGATTATTAATTAATCATAAGTCTGGCTTTTACAATACACATTAAACAATATTTTGCAATGTGATACAAATTAGACTTAATTGAAGCCATACGCTTAGCTATATCTCTTGTATCGCATTTCTGATTTATTTGAAATGAACACATGGGCAAATGGACATGTTTGTAGAATATTGTGAGTGGCAAACTATTAAACTGGTAACGATAATCAGATACCGACTTTTTGTATCCTATAGAAATCATTTATTTATTGGCCTAACCAATTAAACATCAATTTTAGCAGTGTTATTCAATAACTTAATGTACGGTGTATTTAAGATTACCTAATTTGATAACGGAAAATTGCTCAAGGTTAGATCTTACATTCTGGTAATCATTTCATTACAAGCAAACCTACAAAGCAGTACCTTCCTCCAAATAGAAAGTCTTCAGTCGGTGCCTGTGTTTATTTATACATATGTCAGGTTACCTTATCATACTAGCCGACTTGACAAAAGACAAAGCCTTGCAGACTAGGTATCAAAACGAGTGCCTTGCATACCATGATAAGTATACGAATAAGCATCTTGGAATTCAACGATATTTCTTAATGGTCTAGGGTATAGCGCGCGAAATTAAGAATCCAAGAAAGGACGTATTCCCGTGTTAGCGAGGAAGCGTTGCCGCCTGTTCCCTTTCTCCAGTGTGTGTCTCTAAGATGAGGGGAGATATGTCCAAAAATCCAAAAGTAAGGTCAAAAGGTCCAAAGGTCACCATAAAAATGAGTTTTGCATTTCCAAGCTCCTGACGTTACCTTTAAACTTACAGTAATGATTCAAAAAGCAAATTGACGCAGAAAGCTTGCTCTTTGTCACATATTTGGCCTTTTTTAAATATCGCGTTTGGTTGTTACATTACAGACATTTGAAGAATGTATGATTTTGCATTGAGAGTTTTTTTGTACACTGAAACACTTTTTGAGAAAATCGCAAATAGTTGTCATTCATTAAGGTCTTAACTATCACCTTCTGAAATACTGTGTTTGTAGTTTGAGAAACAAGTAAGTTCTATTCGAAATGGAAATCCGTGTTTTAACATGGCAATTACATAATGCATAACTGTGTATACACATATTACACAAAAATTCGACAACGAAATTATCGTAAAAATTGAAACAATTAGTTGTTACCCTTGTATGAAACAAAATAGGATAAGGACATGCGCATTAGTAGCACAGTCAGTCATGTCATATGTCTGTTTATAAAGTAATTGTCATGCTGTCAATATGCTACTTCCAACCCTTGGTTCTCGTTTTAACATTCTGTTCATAATCCCTATAGGTACTGTTAAATTTGTGATTTTATTCTAACCTAATATTTGCGGTTTTTTTATTGCGGAGATTTGAGCTTTTGTTGGTTGATTTTATTGCGGAGAAGGTTACATGCAAACTAAAAAAAAAAAGAAATAATTTTTATAACCTCACTTTTCAACTGACACCAGTAAAGATTCGTATGCGCAGTAATTCAATGCGCGGATTTACATCCAATTTGGCAAATATTTAGAACACATCCAAAAAATTCTAAAAAATTGAATGAAATGTGCGCAGTAGCGAAAGCGCGGACATTATATTTCTTTTCAACTTTTTTGTCCAATATTTGAATTTGGATTGTGACATACAACCTTAATAATATGCATGTACACTCACTCACTCATGGACATATTATTTCGCGCCCTATTGGTGGTTACATTACCTGCTTGGTAATGTAACCATGCATTAACCAGACAGTATAGTTTGTTGAGAGGATTAATGTAATCGGCGCCATTTTTAAGGTTGGCCGAATGAGATGCGATGCGGGGTTACCTAGCTAACAAGATTTCTGGAAATATAACCTACGAAATATTGTATCCTTCAGTGTAGGAGTGCTTCCCAGATGTAGCGATATGATACATAATATGTTTGCACTACGCTCCATTGGTCCATAATATACAGGGTGTCCCAGCATAAAGTGCGCAAACGAATCTGGGTCAAAAGTTGCCCCCACTAACTCTAATAATTCTACTCAAATATAAAGGTTAGAAGAAGTAAACAAGGTTTTTGTTTGTGCCCACAATCCCAACGTGGCAGCTGGCACACTGACCGCTGAATCGCTGATGAACCGGCAGACCCTTTGTACAGATAGCAGGTAAAGAATCCTAAAAATAACAGCACTCATGTAGAGGCATATAATTTAAATAGCTTGTTTTGGTTGATCGTTTCATTTTGTTATAGTTTTGAATCAATTTTGGGGTTTAACAGTGCATAAGCGTTAAAAGACTATTTGAAACAATTCCATAAAATTTAAATCTCGCAGATTTCTGTAAAAAATGACATCATGTTTGTGAACACAGTAAATAATAACAACGGGATCTTGGGCACACTCACATGCCTGTTACAGCATGGGCGTTGCTTTTTCTAACCTATTCAAATTCGTTGGTTCATGCCAAATGACACCCTGTCTTTGCAGGCTTTGTTATCCAAGTTAAGTAATCATGCATTGAGAATTACCAACCAAAAAAATTTCAAAAATCTAATTAATCTGTTTTGCCTTATATTAAAAATTTATGCTTTCTGTAACTTTTGAATTTCATTGAAATAAAAATATTAATAATGTGTAATCATAGATGCTGCTTAGCGTATAAAAAAATTCGCCAAAAAAGTACGTAAGCTTCAAGAAGATGTTTTTTAGAAATGATAGTCCTTTTTGAACTGAATGTCTATTCTCTTGGAAATACCCCCATAACCATATTTTTGTCTCGTCCCATTGATCCCCATCCATTATCCTGTCTAATAAAAAAATCTACAGCGTTCTATCCTGAGCACAAGCTTTTCTACATGATTTTGAGTCGAAGGTCGAAGCAACTGCGTGAGCGTAAGGCAAACAAACTGAGTTTTTTTAAGTCATTTTTTGACTATAAAGTAGTGTGGTCTAATTTCGTTTGTGCACTTCATATTGGAGCACCCTGTATACAGGCGTAAATATGATACATAAATGTATATTTCAGCCTTATCAGTACTTGAAAATGAATATGTCAGTAATATCGACAGGTGGCTATTTCTAATAACGAATTTCCTACAAAAAGCTGGAGTAATTACCTTTAATTGTGGAGGTGACTTAGTGATTGAGTGCACATATTCTACACTTGCCGATTAAGTCAGTCGGGTCAACAAATATTTAGAATATATTTACGTAATTATCAATATTTAATTTCGTAATCAAATATTTATAAACAAAATGCAGCATAATGAATCAATATGTCAATAGGAGTTATTTATAATAATTCCGCAACAATAAACCCAAAGTATAACTGCAAAAATGTTACTGTCATTTTTACTCTGCTTCCGATGCATATAAAGGATACAGGAATAAAAATGCCTGACAAAATTTTCTGTACAGTAACCCCAGATCGATAACCACCACAAACAAAGTTAGTAAAAATTCTAGCGCAATGCTACTCATCAAAAAGAAATGCAACAAAGACTATTGTAATGAGCTAAGAGTCCTATTATGCCAAATTTTAAAGCAAACTTTCGGAGACTCACACAGACAGGCGAAAAAAAGTGAAACAGTACTATGAACCTTCTCCGACTAAGAGTATTACGTATTTTTTCAAGAGCAAATCAACCTCAACTAATGCATTTTTGTATTTCTTACTTTCATAACAACTGCAAAAGAAGAAGTCCAAATTTAAACCAAATTGTTCAACTAAATTGTCGTCTTATGAAGTAGTGATTAGTATAACCAAGATGAAGTTGAATTACGAAAAGAACCACACTATAAGATGCAGAACATCCGCAGTTTAAGCAGTTTTGGGTACCTTGTTATCATTTCTCGAAATGCAGGTTGCTTAAAACAGATTGGAATATAAGACACTATTTGATTATAATCTATAGAAGGATCATATAACTAACTAACCTCACTGTTACCCTAAATAGGTATAAGGTTATGGTAAGTAAAGTAAACCCTTTGGAATTGCAATTAGTATTTATCATCAAGAAAAACATAGTGGACAATCACATGATACGTTTCAGAAGACGTTCAATGAGAAACCCAATTTTTAGAGTAAGACATTTTGGACGCATTTTAAGTATAGGGTGGTTAAAACAAAATTATTTTCGTGTATACATCAGTCTGATATGCCACTAAAATTTTCGTAATGTAGATTTTTTTACAGCCAAGTCACTTGTATATAAAAATCGCTTCCTGCATTTACCTCATTAAATTAAATTAAAATTATGACCAAACTTTGATAAAACGAATTATGATTCAATCTTCGATAAACCTTTTAAACATTGTTGTTTACATACATGTGTGAGGAATGACAGACACAATAACAAAAAAAATTACCGTTTATCTGAAAAGCTAAGAGGTTCACGATAACTACATACAGGGTGTTTGTTCAATGTAGAAAACTTCCCACTCCGGATTTGTCGAAAACCGCTGATTAAACGAAAAAACGCCAAAACACGTCAAAAGATTTGTCGAGGGGGACAACTTTCTAACCAAAAACTACTTCAGTCCTTGTCTGCTCTGCTTTCCTGAGTCATCCCTTAAAAATTTTAAATTAAAAGGGGTATCGAGTAATAGCTTGTTTCAAAGGTATGTCGTAGTCCTTTATTTTGACGTTTGAAATTTTAAAATCGGTTGATTTGTTTTAGAGGGAATTAGAAATATCTTTAAGTATCTTAATTTGTTCAGGTAGAAAGCAAAAACTCACGAAAATATCTCTTTTTATTGCAATAAGACTTCAAATTGTTTAATGATATAAGGATGTTCAAATGCCTGATGGCCAGCTGCAAAAAATTTGAACCCTTATTGTAACCAAAAGTGATATTTTCGTGAGTCAAATGTCAAAATAATGGACTTCCACATACCTTTAAATAAGCTATTACTCGATACCCCTTGAAATTTAACATTTTTAAAAAGACGATCCGAGAGGCAGAGGGTACAAGAGGGGAAGTACTTTTTTGGTTAAAAAGTTGTCCCCTTGACAAATTTCCTGACGTGTCTCGTTGTTTTTTCTTTTAATCAGTGGTTTTCGACAAGTCCGTGGTGAGAAGCTTTCAAATGAATAGCCTGTATAATTAAATATCATGCAGTTTGCCTTAAAATTTACTGAAAGGGGTTTGCGTGTAGTTGAGGAACACCCTGTATAATATCATACAAGACGTATGCTAAGTGCAGAACGTCAAAAACCGTTTAACCAAAATCATCAATTTTACCACAAGTCACCAAGAAAGAACCGCTATGATCGTTCGTACTTTCATCCTAGAAAAGCTCCATCGGCCTGACCGCGACGCACTTGTCATCGGCCTATAAACAAGAACCTGTCGCGGACAGCACAGAAAAAACAAGCCCCACGCCGCATTCGATGGCCGATGGTGTCCGAAATAGAGAAGTCACTAAATTTAACCTCGCGAGCGCGTCGTCGCGAGGTTCGCGATCGAAGAGTGCCGTGAACGCTACCGCAAAGCTCGATGTCGACTGGAGAACGGCAAAGCGGCCGAGACATCTAGACGGCTATGCAGTCGGACGGGACGGAGTGCACCAGACGACCGGCGCCCTAGGACATAACCTCAAAAAAGAGAATGTACCTCAATCGTTGCACTCTACTTTTCACGCCTACTGGTGCGCTTAAAAAAATGTCGTGAAGTGTTTGGACTCAGTACTACCTACATACTATCGCTGATAGTTAAAGAGTAGCAATTTCATTCATTCATCCGAAACCAATCACAGACGACGTCGTTTCGCTTTTATTAAAGCTCGTCAGTGTGATTTAGGTATCAGACGAATAAATGAAATTGCAAGTTAGTGCCTAGTTGGCAAAACTCGTACTAGTAGTAGCAAAATATAGATATTGGGAAGCAGTACCTTGAAAAAGGATTGGTTCGCCATCTATCTGCCAAAGCCGATACCTCAACGTTTAATTTGAGTATCTGAGCACTGTTTTTATACGGGTCACATAAACAGTGCTCGGATACTCAAATTAAACGCTCAGGTACCGGCTTTGGTAGACAGATGGCGAACCAATACTTTTTCAAGGCACTGCTTCCCAATATCTATATGTTGCTACTATCGGTGATAGCAAAAAATTTGAGGCTTCTCTATCCCTACATCATCCTTATAAGAAAAAGTAGATAGGGAGCTTTGAAACATCTATAAACGAATTATGAGAGATTTTGAAATCTTTCGTCTTTTGTCGACGATACACTGTCACCATTTCTTCCACTGTAGTAATCCGGAGTGAAAATTTCATCACAATTAAGTTAGTAGTTTCCAAGTTACAGGTTAGGATTACAATGTATGTATGTATCAAATTAGTCCACAGATATAATATATATCATTCAAAAACATCAATCGGATAAGTCTAAAAAGCACAAGATATCACCATAGGTTAATTTTTTTCTGGGTAATGTCAAAGATTACAGAATAAAATATATTATAATCTTTGGTAATGTAGAGTATTTTATGAAGACAACAAATTTTTGAGTTTTAAAACACATCATCCGCCCCGTCACCCCGATTTCACCTCCTCCAAAAGGGGATCAGGAACCCCTGAAACAACTAAAGTTTGGAAGGGTTCTGACAATTTTTTGTTTTTTACCTATGCACCAATTTCCAAACCTATAGCAGTATTACGACCCCACAGCATATCATTACCCAAATTTCATCACAATCCAAGCAGGAGTTAGTAATTTAACGCGGCCAGAAAAACGCCAATAAACAGACAGACCGACGGAAATGAGTGACATGGATATTCGTTATGTAAATATCTACTACTACGACTCCACCTCATATGCTACCCAAATTTCAGTCAGATAGACAGACAGATAGACAAACCGACGGAAATAAATGACGTGGATTTTCGTTATGTAGTTATCGTAAAACGCCCAAAAAATCGAAAATTTTCGCGGTCACAATACTATCCTCACCTATCGGTTTGGGAAGTAAAATCTCAAACAATTGAAAATACAGAGGTTAAATGACATATAAAAAACACAAATTCATAACATAAGAAAAGACGAATACAGCCTTCATGAAATCCTGCCTGTGAAAATTAGGTTTTTGGTCATTGATTTAAAAATACTTAATGATGATATTTTAGGGGCAGATGGAATTTGAATATAAAGTTTATTTTTAGACACAAAATATGGAAATCATTTATTGAACACTGTAGTTCTATGCTTGGCAACATTCAAAGTGTGACCTAAAAACACACACCATTGGGTACACTGGATTCTCAGGCATAATTGGCGATTCAAATAATCACTCACACTTTTTGTATTGATTGCAAATCTGCTTGAGTCAAACATAGACCATACACAGAATCCGCAGATTGAACCTTGCTAACTCTATGAAGGCATTAGATAGTTTTATTTTAGTATTCTTAAATACTGTGCTACTAAAATTGTAAATTGTTTTCAATTTCGCAAGCGATGCATGGACCGTGAATGGATGATGGTCAAAATGATATGAAAAATATTGCTACTTCATTTTGGACACTATAGGAGCTGTAGCACCAGCACATACCATATCGGGATGCAGTGTGCGAAGAAAATTCGCAGCTACATTTATATTTAAACCCTAATAATTTGAGGACATACAAGGGCAGAAAAAGTATCCGTAGGTAGTGATCCTTTAATTGCTAAGTGGATCAGTTAACTTTCTATCACAGTTCAACATACTTTAACTTTTACCTGAACATTTCATTTTCAAGGATTCATGTAGATTTTGGGATGGTGCGACAATACATACCTTTAAAATAAAAAAAAAACTCTATCAAGGCTACTTACTCGGTAAGAAAACCTCCCAAAATTGCTTACCTGAAACAAAGACAGAATTATTGAAGCAAAAAAACGACCTTTTTATAACAGTTATATATAGGTAATAGGTAAATGGAATTTTCGATAATACTTTTTTGTACTCAATTTAGCAGCAAAACATCCAAATTTGTTATATTCGTAGGGTATACCAAAAACTAAAACTGTTTAAAAACAGCTAGGAAGCTGAATCTTGCACTGGCTTATTAAGAATTCTGTTCTCTATCTATTTATGTTAAAAGAGATAGATACTCGTATAGTATACCATTTAAAATTTTCGTAATAATGCGTAATAATTATCATGAAGTCAAATACCGCCCTGTAGTCAAGATCAACTTGGATAATTTTTATGTAACGGATTATTAGGTAAGAATAGTTCTTTCAAACGAGACCCAAATTGTTAAAATCTGTTAACTTAGAATACCAAAGTTATTGCCATTTAAATTAAAACTGTTATGACATTCCCCCACCACTACATATTACCTACAAGAACAAGAAACAAAGAACAAAAATGACTGACAAAAAAAAACCCGAAAATTGTCAAGCTTACAGGATGGTAATATTACAATATACCTTTATTAGCATATTTTCTGAAAAAAAAATATATATGATTAACGGTTAGCGACATATTGCAGGCGTTCATTCTTGTCGAGCACCCTATACATATCATATTTATAATAATAGGAGTACAATTCCTATTCAACATGAAGGCTAAAGTAATATTCAGCAGCTAATTCCTAAAAATTGTTATATTAATTTCTTCTGTCCCAAATGTCAAGGACAAGGAAGGAAAAGGTACATTCAAACAAACAAATGTATGCACATCTACATATCGTTATTGAAGGGCTTCAAGTTCATACGCCACGTAGTTGGTTCATCCATTTAGATACATTATTTCCACAGATTTATAATCTGTCATTGTCAATAGAGACGTCAGATATTGCACTAGGAATTTTGTTTGAAGGCCCGGTCAAACAGAGAACGCGGCGGTCCGGCGTTCTCTAACAATACAATGGAACGCTGTAACGCGGCGGTCTAGAACGCGGCGTTCGGCGTTCCATTGTATTGTTAGAAAACGCCGGACCGCCGCGTTCTCTGTTTACCAGGCCTTTATTTTCCTATATTACTGTTACCCCATAAGACTATTCTATCCCTTGAACAAGATTTGGTTTAATTTCATGAACAACATAAATTGGCTAGTATCTTTTTTTTTATTTTTATTTTGCGGCATCAACTACGACGGTTATTAGCCGCCTCCCACCGTCCGGTTTAGGACTCATTTTAAGGGAGAGGAGAACACTGGGACACCTTTCACGTCACAGCGGACTGTCTGGACGACTTTATTGATACGATGCACAAGGGGGTCCACGGATAGTTTGAGGAGATAACAGAGGTTAACACATTTAGGTAAAGGTTCATGATTAGCTTAAATTATTTCAGGAAAACCTATTCTGACTACGGAAATAGATGTAAAAGTATCATACATCAGTATCATACAGCAAATTGTTTATTTCCGTTATCTTATAGTATAGTTATCGCCAATTAATTAAAAACTTCTTTGACGTTCCCCCACCACTACATCTTAGATAGAGCAAATACGCTTAACAAAAAAATCGAAAAATGTCCACTCTACATGATGGTAATATTTATAATATATGTACCTTTATTTGCATATTTTTTGAAAAAAGTCTTGTTTCCTGATTGATCATAATAGCTGCGCCCCCTAGCGGCTATTTGTGGAACTTGAAAATAATTACTAGCAATCTCTCTTAGCCAATTTACCTGATAATATTTTTTGCTCGAAGTTATATAATTAACTGTTACCAAGATATTGCCCGCGTCCATTCCTAGTAGGCCACTAGGTACATGTTAATGTACCTAATATTTCTCTCCACAGTAAACATTTGTAGATTAACGATTATGGAATAATGACAAATATTATAAAATCCACAACATATAAACTCCAAAATGGCCGTTTTTCCCCCTTTCTTGCTTCTGGTTTGTTTTATGCCTTCTGCTTTCAGCTTTCTCCATTCTACTTTCTGCTTTTTTGAACAGATGTCTCAAAAATATATGGATTGGAAGAAATGGACACATTCAGTGGCCAGCAAGGTCCCCAGACGTCAAGCCTTAGATTTCTATCTATGACGCCATGTTAAAGGAGAGGTCTACCGCTAGAAACCAACGACACAAGAAGATATGAAAGATATAGTAAGATAAGTTCTGTCAGTCTATCGTCAGATAAACTTATTGAAGTTAGAAGATCAGTTGTAGAGATAGATTGAATTTGTGCATAGCTCAAAATGGAAAGATTGCTTGAACATCTGCTGTGAATTTAAGTTTTCTTTGAATTGTTTGAATTATTTTTGTTTTGTTTAGTCGATATTGGTCTTTTTATTTTTTCACAATTTCCGAAGTTGTTACATTTCCGATAGAAATAAAGTAGGAAACCCATTACATGTTTTGAAAGCTTATAGTATGAGCTATTCCGATAGCATTTACAGAAGGTTCCGTTTGAAAAACTGAGAAAAAATTATCACGGGTTTTGGCTACCCCTGTATGGGAAAAGTGCCATAAGGTAAAATTATGAATATAAAATAAGAATACATCATTTTCGAGGGTATTGTAAAAAAATTCTTCTTCCAGGTTCCTGATTTTGAGACACGTTGGTTTTGAATGAAGCCCATTTTGTTGCATAAATCCCTCCATAAATTCGGATCCATCAGTAGTAAACCCATACAACCTTACATTTTTGAGATTCATAGGAATTTAATGAAGTTCAAACGTAAAAGATGTTCCATTTAAAAAAGAAAACATAACTTTGATCAGTAGTCTAGATTCTAATATTGGTAAAAATTTTTGTAAAATAGATTTTATTTGAGACATTTTTTCATATATCTCAAATAGGGAAGCAGCTATCGCCCACCCACACATATTATGTAACTTATTTGACTACTAAATTTTATTTCAACTCATAATCTGTGCGTATGCATAGTAATCTCCTATTCACTCAAGTTAATTGTTAACTGTATCACGATATACTTTCATCGTTACACAATGCATTCGCTTTTTATTACCTCTCTCCGAACCTTATCTTTTGTTTCTCAGCCAGCTTAATGAGCAATCCTTGTACTATCCTATGCAAGATTCCAACAACACCTTGCCTTCGTTTTAATTTATTATACAAAAGGTGGACGTGCTTTCTTTTCTCATTGTCTAGGTAAAGACGAATCGTGAAATGTGAATGGCATGACCCTACGTTTAGAAAACTAAGCAAAAGGTTATAAAATGATTAATATTAGATGTATTTGCCACGAGGAATATGAAAAATTACGTCTCTATTCACGTACTAGGCTTTTAGGCCATATCTGCAATCATAAAGTAAAGAAAACGGAAAGCTAATGATTGTTTTCGAGAACAAAGTTAACCAAAAATATGCATTCGAACCCCTTTTCCTGATACAGGGTGTCCCATGACGATTAAGACAAGCAATATTTCGGAAATAGGTAGTAGGAGCGAATTATAATTTTGGGGGTGTAAATTAGAGCAAATATAGTATCTTTTCTTATTATTGTGTCACCCAATGAGGTATTAGTTTTTGGTCACGTGATGTCCGATTCAAAATTTTTAATGTGACACCCTGTATATTTGTGACATTTTGTGTTCCTCCCGATAAAACGATTCTGACAGACTACCACACTTGGGGTCTAAAGTGATTAATTCAAGAGCTACAGGTACTTAAAGGACTGTATCACTACCATTATGAAACATTACCAAACTAATTTAACTGTAGGGGTATGTAATCAATGGCAGTGGTACCATCCTTTAAGTGCCTATAGCTCTTGAATTAATCACTTTAGACCCCAGGTATGCTAGTTTGTTGGAATTGTTTTATCGGGAGAAACACAAAAAGTCACAAATATATAGGGCGTCCCATTAAAAAATTTGAATCGGACGTCACGTGATCAAAAACAAATACCTCGTTGGGTGACACAATAATAAGAAAAGATACTATGTTTGCTCCAATTTACACCGCCAAAATTATAATTCGTTACTACTACCCAGTTCCGATATATTGCTCGTCTTAGTCGTCGTGGGACACCCTGTATATGCACTATCTATACTGCGCAAGCTGTAGCTATTAGAATGCTCTTACATGGCGCAATCACAACAATCCAAAAAAACGTAGCCATCCTGTCTGATTCGAAATCCGTTCTAGAAATAATATCTAGTTATGATAAGGGCTATTATAAATAGCACATTTTATGTGGAATTCAATCTTACTCATAGTTTACGTTCAAAACATGCACAAGACATCTTTATTTGGGTCACATGACATATAGGCATACGTGGAAATGAAGATGCTCATGTGGCTGCAAAAGCAGCCATCACTTATGGTGATTACGAAAGAGCATAAATTTATAAAGATGTTATTAGAATATATTTCGAATTTTCAAAAAATCTAAAATTTAAATCTAGTGAATGTCAACTATGATGCGGTTCATGTACTTTGTCTCTGTAAAATGCACGACTGCTTACTCCTGCTAGAGCAACAAGTTTATGAAAATCGAAAACTGAAACGTTTCACAAATTTTTATTATGACCTTTATTATGACCCAGAAGGCACCCAAGGTAAAATTTGAAAAATCCAAATAGAAAGCTGTACGGAAGACTGCTACTTTTTATCACGGGTATTGTAGAAGAAGAACATATATGAGCTGTTTACATTTTTTCAGGTCTCAATCAGTGTCGACACTTCTATAGTGCAGTTACGATATTATGTAGACCCGAGTAATGAAAAAACCGTAATTATCCATACAAAATATATATTATAACAATTCAGAAAGTGATAGGAGATCAAAATGATCGAAAATACCGATTTGCAATAGATAAAAACAAAATAAATTCATCTATTTATTGTATATTAACATCTAATTATACAAAGACATATACAATTTTGACTACACTAATGAACGTGCCAACTTTATGTCCATAGTAATAAAACATGCGGAAAGGCAAACGGTCACCCCACTCTTCGGGCTTTTTTTGAAGGATTAAGGGATCCTTTGTTGTGTCGGCACTCGGTAGGAGGACAAAAAAATGTCAACTGCTCTTATATTTCTGACGCGTACTATACCAGTTTATTATCTTAGTATACCATAAAGTTACAGTCTGAGATCCCCTTGCAACCAAATCATTGCTCGCCCGCCCGCAAAAGAAAATGTGTTATGCCGCTAGGTATTTCTTTTACAGGTCAATGGACAGCCTAAAAACAAATTTTTCAGTTTACAACCCCCCCACCCCCCCAGTCACCCCAATTTCACGCCCACACAATAAAGTAGAAAATGATCAGGAACCCCTAAAACGCCTAAAAACTAAGAATATTTGACATTTTTTTGATAATTATTCCGCCGCCCATGTACCGATTTTCGAATAATAGCAGGGGGCTAGAAAAACCCAACACAGACATACCGATGGAAATGAGTGACGTGGATTTTCGTTATGTAGATATAAAATGCCCAAAAGGGATATCATCTGGAAATGGAAAATTTTCGTGATCACAATACTTTCTTCACTACCTATCAGTTAAGAAGTAAAAAAGTTATGAAGCAGAGGTTCATACTTCATAAGAGGTCATGCTTGATAAATAGTTGTTTATTGAAACATAAAAATTTGAACAAAGAATTATTCAGATAAATTTGTATTTATAACTCAATGGTTGATATTTAAACGAATCCCTTAAGATTTCAAATAAGACGAGAGTGCCCTAATTTCTGTGGAACAATATTTAGTTCAGTTTCATTGTGCTAAAAATATGACAGCAATGCTTTATGTATATCAACAGCATGCTGACCCCACATATTCGTGACTCCTGATTGCAAATTTCCTTTCCATAACAACAATCATTGTTGAACTTGATGTGTAAAAATACATGACGCTGAATTGTTTAAAGCCACACTCGCAATTGTCGGCAATCAAAAATATTTGGGTTTAGTTATTGCAATATATGCAGTCATCACATTTTTCACCGTGTTTTCTACGTATTTCTAGTTTATTCCAGAGTACCATTATAAATGCAGGTTTTCTAAAATACAATCGGGTTTTAGAAACAAATACCACAAAAAAGTGTTACAGACGTGGTCACTACAACATACAAGATGTTAGATGCAGCAGAAGATGTATCCTTTAGAAAAATACTAGGTCACCTGTCAGGAAGCTTAGGTCTGACGGAGTTTTTCTATCACTATAAATGCTGATAAAATATTTTTCTTATCGAATGCACTCGGAGTTCGTCAAAATCAGCACATCAGAACAGCAATACAGACAATTGGAAGCTTTTGGTCAAATGTAACAACTCAAATGAGAGATGTATGCCGAATATTAACGATTCCGGTTCTGTACTAGTTATGGACAATGCTTCGTATCACAGCCGTGAAGTTGAAAGAATCCGACAACTTCAAGGAGAAAGGGACACATTCAGGTTGGTTGAGATCCGAAAAACATCCCCTTGCGAAATGACAGAATCCAATCAGAGCTGCTACAAATTGTGCACACAAGCCGATAAATACAAAAAAAACACGAAATGGCCCTAAAGACAAACGTTTTTGCTTTATGTTATCTCTTTATCATTGTGACTTGAGTCCAGTTGAATTGATATGGGCTCAGTATAGAGGAAAAATAGCACGAGAAAACAGAACCTTCAAAATGTGAAGACCTGAAGAGGATTTTATTAAAATTACATGAGAAAATTGGAGAAACTGTACATGTTATAAAAGAGGAGGAACAAATGTGGCGCGTTGAATATCGAATATAAAATACCATGGAACCGTACCATATAGTAGAACTCTTGATTTGAAGAATCAAAGCAATGCCAGCAGTGACAACGATTGATGGCAGTAGTGATTTCATGAAAACATCCTTTATACATACCGCTGAATATATTATTTGATTTGGACCATGTAAGTATAAAGTCCCATGCGCACTATGGCCGTAAATTAAGCAATCTCCATATTTCTCGCACGTGCACGCACGTGAAGCTCGTGCTCTTTCTTGTACGTGTTCCTTCGACTGTTGCCGTATTTACCATCTATTTATATCTGCCGTAAATATACATACATACTTACAATCATAGGTACACATGAAAAAACAGTTTTTTTGTCTTTTTTTGTTTTTTTTTGTTTGTTTTAATGGCACTGGTCGTAGACCAACTGGCCAGTCGTTTTAATAAGGGATTGCAACATACGCATAAGTGAGATAAGGGTAGGTAGATAATATGATTATGTATATTTTCGATATGAGAATGGAACATAAGCACCGCTCAACTAGTCGTGTAGAGGTTATTGTGTTAGTGCGTAATTATGTTTTCATCATTGTTTTGTAGTTTTTCATTTTTTTTTTAATTTTTCTTTTTTTTTTATATATATATATATTCTTATTATTTTTTTTTTCTTTTTTTTTACAGTTTTTTGTTTTTTTTAATTTTTTTTTTATTTTTTTATTTTTTTTTTTAATTTTTTTTTCCTTTTTTCCATTTTTTTAACCTTTCTTATTGGTTCATTTTTTCCACAATAGAGTAGTTTACAAGTTTATATTTATTGTTTGTTCACAAAATAATAAGTTGATATTGTATTGCTAGATTAGTAGTCGTACCCTATTACAATGTTTATAAATAATTTGGTATACAGTTGACTGTTCGTCGCTCAAAATGAGGTACAGGTTAGTAGGTAAGCTAATGTATTTGCCCAATTCGTGATACATTTCTGTTATAGCCCTTTCTTCAGTTCGGCATTCCGATATGCAATGGTGGAGTGTCCCGACTTCTCCGCAACTACAGAGAGAAGTTTCTCCGATTCCAATTTTATGTTTGTGCTCTGGATGGAGGCAGTGACCGCTTCTTAATCGGCTCAACGTTCTTATGAAGTGTCGGTTTGTCTCGCCTTTAAACCATACTTGACTTCTTATTTCTTTTTGTATCTGTTTGTAATGTCCTCCCGATGGGTAGCTAATGTAATGTACATTCCACTTCTCTTTCTGTTCTTCATTAATGACTACTCTCATATCTGAGGAAGGGACTTTGAAATCGTGTAATATCACGCCAACCCTTAGTGCTTGTTTGGCGAGAGAATCGACATATACGTTTTCTATTATTCCAGCATGGCCTTTGATCCAAACTAAAATTATTTCTTTGTTGTGATGTTTTAGCTCCTCATGCAGTTTTATAATGTCCACTGCTAAGTAGTTTATTTTACAGGATGGTTTGAAGTGCTGTAACGCTGATATTGCTGCCTTACTGTCTGTGAATATGGTGAACCGGTGTTTCTCTTGATTGCCTAAGCAGTATTCCAAAGCTTTTTTAATAGCTGTTAGCTCAGCGCTGTATATAGAACATTCTGGAGGTAGCTGAAATTGTTCGTGATATTTGTTGTTGACATGGTAGAATGCGCAACCCGTTAGTCCGTCCTTTTTGGAACCGTCGGTAAACAACAACTCCCAATCTTGCCATTTTGTTTCCAAGTCGTGTTTAAACCTAAGTGGTGTTGTTGGATCTTCGGTTGAATAAGTTGTGTACATTACTTTTGGTAGAACATTATACGCTGAGTAATCTGGAGTGTAATAAACGTTGATAGAACTTGAATGAATTTTTTCTTTGAAGGGATGTAACCATTCGTAGCTTTCAATTATTAGAGGTAATTTCTTGTGTTGCCAGTATTTGTTTGTTAGGCCTAGAATGTATAATTGATGTATATAGGTGATGCAGTTTTTGGAGAACAATTTCAGTATCATCCGGTGACTTAGTGTTCGTCGTCTTAGTCTCAGGGGCGGCTCTCCACACTCCACTTCCATTACATTTATTGGTGTGCTATGTAAGTAGCCTATACTTAATCTAAGGCACTTATTCTTTATCCGTTCAACCTTCTGTAGATGACATTCTGCTGCATTTCCATACAAGACTGAGCCGTAGTCTAATATAGATCGGACAAGTGATCTATAAAATATAAGGCATATTTTAGGGTCAGCTCCCCATTTTTGGTGACTAAAAACTCTCATGATGTTGAGTGCGTTTTCGCATTTTTTTATCACATAAGCTATATGTTCTTTGAAGATTAATTTTTTGTCTAGCAGTATCCCTAGGTATTTTACTGTTGTTTGGTATGGAAAGTCGTGTCCTGCTAGGTTGACTGTGTTCGGAGGTTGATATCTAGATCTTGTGAACGTGCATACCGATGACTTGCTGAATGCTATTGATGAGCCGTTTTCTTCAAACCAGTTTTTAGCAGTAGTTACTGAATGGTTCAAATTATCTAGGGATTTGGTGATGATTTTGTCAGTACTGCTGATTGCGTAATCATCCGCAAATTGATATACTTTTATCCCCTCCGAACTGATTAAAGACTCAAAATCGTGGGAATAAATAATATACAAGATTGGGCTGAGAATGCTTCCTTGAGGTAGTCCTAGCGATGTAGTCCTTGGTCCTATAATCTGGTTGTCAGTTCTAATGAAGACTCGTCTGTTGCTGAATAGTTTGGTTAAGTGATAGCTTAATGCATTTGGAAGACCTATTTTCACCATTTTTGTGGCGAGAATATTCAAATCCACGCTATCGTATGCTCCCTTAACATCCAAAAAGGCAATTGAGGTATGTTTGTTTAGGGAGAATCCTATTTGAATGCTCGTTACAAGTTTGATTAGGAGTTCATGTGTGGAATATCCCTTACGGAAACCGTACTGCGAATTTGGAATCGCTTTATTTTTCTCTAAATAAAACTCCAACCGGTTCCTAATTAGCCTTTCGTATGTTTTTAGAACACATGAGGATAGTGCTATAGGGCGATATGAGTTTGAATCATTTTCAGGTTTGCCAGGTTTCAAAACGGGGACTACTACGTAGTCATACCAATCTTGTGGAATGTCTACCTTTCCTGTGTATATATCATTAAATATTCTTAACAGTGTTACTTTACTTTGTGCTGGTAAGTTAAATAACATGGAGTAGTGTATTTGGTCTCTACCAGGGCTTGTGTTATTATTTTGTTTGAGTGAAATGTTTAGTTCCTGTATGGAAAAGGGCTGCAGTAATTCGTGGTCCGAGAGTTCCGCTGACAGAGTGTGAATATAAGGTGCTACGTAGTACGGAGTTAATTTACAATGGAAGTTTTCGACCCAGTCGGCTGAAGCGTCTATCACCGTACTATTTTTTTGTCTTCTGTTCTTGTAAAGATTTAGATGCTGCCATACTTGCTTAAGAGGAACGTTACTGCTAAGGGATGTACAATATTTTCTCCAGCTCATTCTCTTTGCCTTATTTATAATGTTTTTTGATACAGCATCAAGTTTTTTGTAGTTTAATAAGTTGGTCAAGTTTGGATTACTTTGGTATAAATTAAAAGCATTTCTACGGTTTTGGACAGCGTCATCGCAACTGCGATTCCACCAAGGTTTACCACATCTTTTTTTGACCTCTCTATTTTTTGGGATAGAGGCTTCAGCCGCTTGGTTCACATGGTCTATAAAGGTTTTATAATCAATGTTATGGTAGAAAGGCTTATTTAAATTTTCAACGAAATATTTATCCCAGTCAGCGCTGTTTATATTCCATCTCCTATATACCTTTTGTAAGATTTTCTCTATTTGGAAGTTACAGGTAATGATAATTGGGATGTGGTCTGATCCATAGGGATCCGATAAGGTATCCCATTCTAGAATATGTTGGAGTTGTGGGGAACAAATTGTTAAATCTATTGCTGATTTTCTATTATGACTCATGTATGTTGCTGCCCCATTGTTGAGGAAGATTAGGTTTTCTCGATCAATCGCTTCTATGATTGTTTTGCCATAAACATCATCATGTGATGATCCCCATGCAGTATGATGAGCGTTGAAATCTCCACCCAGTATAAACGGTCTTGGCAGAGCGCTGAGAAAATTAACCCATTCGTCCACGGTAATTTTAGTTTGAGGTTTAATGTATATTGAGATTAGAGACAATTTCAAGTAGTTTTGTAGGGAAACTGTTATACATGTGCTCATTATTTTACTATTTTGAGGTAGCCCAGTATGAAAATATTTGATATTTGTTTTAAAAAGTATTGCTACCCCGCCTTTGCCATCGGCACGATCGTTTCGGATCGTGTTATAGCCACGAAAATTATAGTACACGTTTTCTTTGAACCAAGTTTCAGATAAAAGTGCGATGTCAATGTTTTCTTCGTCTAAAAGTTTTTCTAAGTTACCTTTATTAGAAACAGCTGATCTACAATTCCATTGGCACATTCTGAAGCTAAGCATGTTTTTTTTTTTTAAAGGTTGTACTTAAATTTTTGTAATAGTATTTTTTTAACTGGTAAGGTAACTTGTAGAGTGATGCGACTAAAAAAAATCTTTTTCTATACTAATACGCTCTTTTATAAGTTCTAGTATTTGTGACTTCTGTAAATTTTGATTATTTGTTTCTTTGATGTTTGATAATACAAACAGAACCACTTCTAACACATTTTTTAGATAATTTTCATCCTGTAGATGTATTTGGGTGTGATGGGGTGGGGTATTAGATATTTCGTAACGGGGACTATTCAATATTCCTCCTCGTGTAACAGGGAGGTTGGTTTGACTGATTATTTCTCGTCTTTGTTGTTCAGTATTGTCTAATAAAGGGGGAATGTTTCTTTTATTTGGTCGCCTTGGTGTAGTTTGGGAGAATGTGTATCTATGTTGTTGGATTGGGAGAAGTTAAGTTGTGGGTTTTGAGGCTGTCTGCTCGTTGATGGGAGGTTGGGGAATTGGAAGTAGTTCGTATCAATTGTAGAAGACTGGGTGTTTGAGCGAATGGTATTTTGATTACTATTTTTGGTGACTTGAGCGTAAGAAATTTTTGGAATAGCCTTTTCTGCATCTTTATAGGAACAGTTACAGGTTGACATATATTTTTTAATATCTTTTTGTCTTTGAAATTCGGAACATTTCCCCATTTCAAAAGTAAAATGATTACCTTCACAATAAAAGCATTTTGGGTCGTTTTCTAAATTGGAACAAGTATTTGAGGGGTGTTCTCCCTTGCATTTGGCACACCTAGGTTGGCTTTTGCACTGTTTGCCTAAGTGGCCATACCGCATACAATTGTGACAAAGTAGTACTTTCTGTATATAGTTAGATACCTCGAAAATGACGTGATTGATAGATATGTATTTTGGTAGCTCTTGAGCCTCAAAACTAATGATGACCTTATTTATGGGTACAAATTTTGATGTGTTATCTTCTGTCACCCTCCTGTGCATGCGCTTAACCGATTCCACAGAAAATTTACAGTGTAAATCGTAAGGTTTTACTTGGCTCAATATGTACTCCTCTGAAAATTGCTTATCAATTGAAATTATACCCTGGCGATAAACCATGAATTTGGGGATGTAAAAATCTATGTTGTAAATCTTCATAAATTTACTAGCTTTCAACAGCGTGTTAGCTGCTGTTGAGTTTCTAAATATTATTCGCACCCTATTATTTCCGATTGATTCAATCTTTTTTATCTGATTATCTATTTCTGGTATTGCCTTCAATATTGTTTCACCTACCTTAATGGCATTCAATTTATTAGAAAAATCTTTGTTGCTATTTTCCGCGTATACGTGGAATGGCCCTGTATCCGTTTGTTTATATAGAAGAAGTGGACGGTTTTTGTCCGGCGACATTCCTGGGTGCAATTGTGTATCAGCTGTGTCTGTACTTACTTTTGATGAAGATATATTTTCTAAAATACCACCTGTATCCTGATTTGTTGTATGAGTTTCCATATAGTTGTCCTGACTATCTTCAACGGTATCAAGGTGTATTACTCCTGTATCCTGGGTATTTTCACCTGTAGTATCTTTTCTCTTTTTACCGGGGGGAGCTCCCCCGCTGGTAACACTCATCACAATTCACTTGTGATTACCGTTTCTCTTTTCTTTCTCTTCACTAATAAACTATTACGGGATATATGTCACAAAACTATAACTATATACTAACGGCTTCTGTTTACGCGACCGAATCTCTCTCTTCGAACGCTAAACCGAGACTATTTCTGATCTTTAATAAACTAAAAATCTGCAATTTTATCAGAGCGATGAAAATTAAGACATACAACGGTGACAGTGTCAGGTTGACGCTGATTTTTTGTTTTTTACGATCTAAATAATAACTATGCCATAGGTTAATGTCGAGCAGTCTATGGCTCATGGTTTGGCCTGGAGGAAGTCCTTGTTGCCTGGATATGATCTAAGGCCACATTTCTGCACTATATGCCTGACAGTTTGGCATTCCGCTCCACAGTCGCATCGTGGGGATTCGCGCTTGTTCCATTTAAACAACGAATCTGCGCACACACCATGCGACGTGCGAATTGTGTTTAGGGTGACCATTCCTTTCGGTGAAGCTCAAAATCAGGGGGTTCTTGACCAACACTTAGATTACTGTTCACATCTTCTGGTATTTGGGTCGCCCATTTAAGCTGCAGTGTTAAAACTAACAGAGTCCAGTTAGAGAGCTGTTGTAATTGGTAGTTTTCTGGACCGTAATCTACGCAAGAAGAGATCAGCTATATCCTGGTGGATTGGCAGTGATGGACTTGTTTTGATTTTGCATTTTCTCGACGAACGGGTGGTGGAGCAATTCTGCAATTATGGCTCGCGACCGTGAAAAAACCCGCACACATGCTCTCTAAGTAACGCTAAAGTCCGATTCATAAACTCGCCAGCGCCGTTGCCGTTGTCGTTGACGTTCACCGTTCGTAGCACATGGCTGCTATTCATAAACTCGCCGTTCGTGCCGTTAACTTAGTTTTCCCATCGTGTTTCTAAACCTGTTCTTTGCGATTTATCATCAGTGTTTTTAGCTTTGTGGAAGATCTTTGAATTTTCCTGGTCAAAATGGACATAGTCAGAACCAACAACCAATACAGAAAACTTGAGAAAACCCAGAATCCTTTTGACAGCTAAACATCAACAATATCACATGACCGGTACCGATGACTACGATTGGCTTATACGCCGGCTACGATGGTGGCTACGAACGGCGGACGGCAAAAGTTAAAAGATAGTTATGTCGAACGGCTGGCCCAAAGGCAGACCCAACGGCGGACTATGAATGGTCTTAGGCGTTTCAATGTATTTATGTTGAAACGGCCAACGGCGACGGCGAGTTTATGAATCGGCCTTAAATGAGCTAGAGCGATCCGGTTGCCAGACTATATAATCAGGAACTTGACAACGTTGTATTCGAAATTTCTTCGGGTCATTGATGGTTTGGTGGTTGATGGTTTGGGTATAGACAGTAGCCGAGTGGGAGAGAAAATGGCAGACAAGCGAGTGAATTGGGGTTTGGGGGCCTGCCACTCGTGGTTCTATCCTCTGATTCGCTCCAAAACACTCGCTCGTCACCCGTTACTAGACCGAGTACTGTCTAGGCTGATCACACTTCGATTTACGAAGCCTACCATTCGCCACGTCTAATTGGGCCTTTAGGCTCGCTTCTCATGGTGCCATCACGGTCGCGTCACCACGGAAGCGTTACCAGCAGCTCATGCCATGGAATATAACTCGTTCATCCACGTGATGTGTCGCCACCATTGCTGGTGGCGCGACTGAACCAGCAGTCCTAAAAAGCTCCCTTTGACGACCGGTCTCGCAGCAGAGGATGAATCTAAAATTTGCTTTGACGACGTTTTTTGAATAGTAACAACACCTGCTTCTTCAATATCTATTCTGGGATTGGAAATTCGTATTATTTTGTGGTGGCGCTTCTTGGCTGAAGGAAGGAAAATCAATAGGTACTATAAAAAACAAGACAAAAATGTGGCCGCAAACTATACATGTGAAGCACGTCCTCGCTTGTTTTGCAGCAAGTGACATACAACTTGATAATGTTCAAGATCATCTCGTTTAGCGAGACTGCGAGACCCAGTAAATAAAAAATGTGATTTAAAATGACTGTTAATTTCGCCGGGGTACAATTTCCTTCACCGACCGGTTCAACACCACGTTCTCAGCATATAGATGTAACAGCAGAGCGACTTGTCCGAAATTACTCACACTTTTTGTCAGACTAATCATGACCTTGTGCAGGCTGCTTCTATACAGGGTGTCCAGTTAGTGGGTAGTACTTAAGACGCATATTCTAAAAATATTTCGAAATATACAAGGTGTTACGGGAAAGTAGGATAGTGGCCAACTTAATTTTTTTATATGGAACTTTAACTTTTTTTCAAATCCCTTTAGTTTCCATCATTGACCTCTATTTAACCTTAAAATATTCTTGGGACAGGTTGCGACGTTGCCAAGTTATAATTTATTTTCTATTAATTTCCGTATTTCCAAAGTCGCAAGTAATACGTCCAAATTGATATATTCCTTTAACTTTCCTTAATAATATTATACAGCGAGTGACTTGAATATTAAGTGGATATTAGTTACCAGCAATTTGTATCTACAGGGCGTTTTTGGCAGAATTTTAAATTACAGCAACTTGTAGGTCATTTTACTTTGTTTTTCTAAATGCAACACCCTGTATTTTTTATTTTAAATCGAAATATCTACTAATACCCTATCTCGCCTTGTAATATTTTTTTCGCGTTTGCGACGTTGCCAAGTTATAAATTATTTTTCCAAATTTTTAAACAAATACATCCGATTTTAATTTATTTTAAATAGAATCCTCTACTTATTTTTATTGCAATGAATTGCGCATGTCGAATTTAGTAAGATCTCACAATTTCAAAATTTTATTTCTATTAATTACTGAGATACGGCAACACCGCTTTTTCAGTAATCCGGAACGCCTAAATATTTCCAAAACCGCCACAGCTGGACAGGTGAAGTTCAATACTTGGGGGTTTTTGAACATACAGAATTCAAAAACGCTAACAGCAGTGTTGTCAGATTTACCACTTTTACGTTAGACTTCATAAATAGGGCATTCCATTCAAAATTATGACGTAAAAGTTTGGACGTATTACTTGCGACCTTGTAAATCCGGAAATTAATAGAAAATAAATTATAACTTGGCAACGTCGCAACCGATCCCAAAAATATTTCAAGGTTGAATAGAGATCAATGATGGAAACTAGAACAATTTAAGAAAAAGTTATAGTTCTATATAAAAAAATCAAGTTAATCACTATTCTACTTTCCCGCAACATCCTGTATATTTTAAAATATATTTAGAATATGCGTCTTAAGTAACCAAATAACTTTTGTATTTGACATTTCCTTTTATCAGGTATACCTTGCGAGATATCGAAGAATTACACACTAACTGGACACCCTGTATATCTGTGATACACGTTTCAGCACATGGTTGGGTTAGAAATATTTATAATTAATCAAACTAAGAAGTGTAGGCGAAGGGGGCAAGACGGGATAGCGGGCAAGACAGGGTGTCATTGACCTCACGATTGATTGATCACTGCCGCTATTAGTGGTAGTAAAGATTTATTTATCATAACTGCTGCAATATACGTAACTGTTACCATTAATACAAACTAACTTAATTCGCTATGGGTACATATATACATTAATTTTTGGAAGATTGCATCACTATACATTTTGTATATCCAAGAAATAGTTTTTCAATCTTGTCTTGAATACTTTCAAGGTGGTACTTGATTTAATATTAATTTAATGTCAAGATGCTATCTTGTTCAATACTCATCCTTGTAACAAGTTTGAGAATCCAAGCGTTTCTGCTCTAGCGCTAGAAAGTCCATCTTTATCAAATATGTTGCGACTTTCGTGTTGTACATCGCATGTGTTTTGTATATGTCAACATTAGTTTTCTAGAACTGAATGAAAATTATTCTTGTTTATCAATGATAACTCCAACATGTAAGAATATGTTATATTTTGATTAGATTTTCAAGTCATATATTTTTTTATCCGGTTGTGCACGGGAGGTACTTAGGTACCCCATCTTGCCCCTCAAGTTAGACTCAAACTACTTCTTGACTCTGTAACTTAATCGACCTCAATCAATAGGGCCTTAAATCGATCAAAAGCCAACTTGTATTTTCTGGTCTCAGTCCTCAATAAGTGATGCCTTAATCTGCAACTCCCAAAATGACATGTGAGGCAAGAAGAAGAAATGAAGAACAGAAAGAAAGTGACAAAAGATAAAAAAGGAAAATAGAGGGAAGAGAACAATAAAATAATAAGAAAATCGATTTGGCAGAGAACAATATTAAGAAGGAAACCAACAATAATCTAAATTCACCACTAGCAAGTCGCAACGATGAAAATAATATCACTATCACTACTCTTTGTGGGAAGTGGCCACACTACAGCTGTGCTGGGATCGTTAGAATAGGCGACGAGGACGACGAAGCAATATTTGCTTGAGACCTTGACAGCCAAAAATAGAATGTTTCCGACACCCTATCTTACCCCATAGGGTACCTCATCGGGGCAACAACATGGGGGACACTGCTTTCAAAATTGAAACTGTTTTCATTTTCAATGAGCCTAACGCTTCTCAGGTTCCTTATTTCTAAAGACTGTTTATTTAAGCGCAATTGTTTATAAATAAGTAAGCAAAATCATCAAAAATATCCATTTCATTATAATCCCACATTACCCTGCGTGAAATATGTTGCAATAGTTATATCGAGCCTTATGTGCCTTGCATTTATATTGCATTTGGGAAGTAATGTAGCCTTTTGTCGTTTAGTTTTGGTAGGTGTTCATTTCACGTTTTGTATTACAAACCTTTGGTAAGGGCTCGTATTAGGGAAACTGGAAATGAGAGTCGAGAGGGGTGTCAATCGGCGTAGATTGAGGTCTTGATTCGAAAGACACACTACTTCCAGACTGAGAAAACGATCTGGTGAAAAACTACGACATTTTGAAATCCCATTACCTAACCTTACTTATCCAAATCGGTTGAGTTGCTGAGGTCAAAATAGGTATCAGTCGAGTCGGCTTGACGTCCTGAGTCGAACTAGACGACTCCCAGCATGATGGAACGTTCTGGTGTCAATCTACGCCACTTTCAAATTTGGAAATTTCAATACCTTATCCAACATATTTAACCAAATTGTTAGAGGTAAAAAGAGGTATCAATCGACTCGGATTGATGTCTTAACTCTAACTAATTGTATTATTTGTAGGCTGAAGAAACGTTTATTTTGACCTTCAATAGGAAATTAAGCAGAAAAAGATCAACCCTTCTTGGGGGTCTCTATTGCTCAGAGTATTCAAAATAATAAGTTCTCCTGGGGGTAAATTGATCGAGGACATGCGGATTAAGAATATGTTTAGAGGAAATAAAAATGTATTTGAATGATAAACTAAAAATCTTACTGTTGTTCAAATGATGAAATGTGTAACCATAAGTTACTGTTTTTTTTCAAATTTTCTCACGTGACTCAAAACGGATGCTGATGTCATTGGTACAGAACGATACGCACAATCGTAGCATGATTACTAAATTTATCGCACACCACCTTTAGCTATAATTGTTTACCTCAAAAGGCACGTTAATTTGTGACAACAAAGCTTATCGACTAGAAAGTTATTAAAATAACCCATAGTTATAGTTATTGTTTCTGAATAATGTTTTGGAATAAGTGTACAACTTAAAAAATCATAAGCGACTTGGAAAATCGAAAACTTCTATTTTGTGAAGTTACAACGGATGACTCAGAGCACTTTTTATGCAAGGACCCTATTGTCGTTGAGTTGCGCTGCTGGGTACATCGATATGCTGCGGCTTACTATCAGATCCTCATGGCAACTCGGCTGACCGAGAACCTGCTGCCTGATTTAAATTGACTGACCTCTTTCTTCGCCTTGCTGTATTGCCAAGGTGACTGATGAGGATCTAAATAATCGATTAAGAGACAGTTCGGCTTCAGGCTTGATGTAAATACCATATTAATGGTGCACTTCCCATGCTATGGCCGTGAAGAGAACATACTGGCCCCGGGGATTGCGTCGACTGGCCCCCGATTCAAAAAAGTTTATAAACATATTATTCTTGGTTTACTCCCCACAATATAAGTGACGGAGGTATAAGGTTCCGTTCCCATGAGAGATATGCAAGGATGTATGAAGAGGAGGTTATAGTACGTACATGAGAGCTGTTTGCAATGGATCAGCTGTAGCCATTTTTGGACTATTAATTTTGAGATTTCTGAACTGCAAAAATATTAGCATGAAGAAAAAGGACGGTTCTAGAGAAATGTCGACGTATTTTTTTAAATTTCCTAATAGACAATTATTAAAAAATTGCCAAAATTACCGGTTTTTTGACTAAATTCACGGTCTCGTTAATCACAATGTATAAACTTATACTAAAATGTGGATCGATATTTCTCTAGATTGAAGTTTTAAAGAAACGCAAATCAGGTTTTTGTGCCAAAAAATATTAATATACAGGGTCAAAAATGGTTACAGCCAGACCGTTGCATTGAACGATCGCGCGCCGATTGGGACACTGATAAAGGCGCCACCAATACAAAAGTATGCAAACTACGGTTGAGCTGAAGTTCATTCATTTCTGGAATGAGATAGATATTGTGTTGGGCATCAACTAAATTTGTAGTCGGTAGTTTTAGGTGACTTATTCATATACACTGCATGCCAAAAGTTAGGAACTACTAAAAATTAAACAAATCGCGGTAATTGGTTTTGAGTAGTTATCATTTCCAGGATTACTACGAAATCTTACAATTTTCAACCAGATTTGTAAGTAATTAGAATTTAAATTGGCAGTCCCACATGGAGAAGTCTAGAGTCTTGGGCTCCCACTTTTTTGCGTCGCGAATAGAAATTACATTGTTTACTTTGTAACATTAACTGATAAAAACCTTGTATTTTAATTAACATTTATTCATTCCAGAAGTCATGTTCCTTTGCTAAGTTCTTCACTTTCACGATTTTTTCTGTTCAGACGAAAAGGTAGTATTAGTAACTTTTTGTGACATAGAACTGCCATTGAACGTGATAAAACCAATTGTGGTTTCTCTTTAACGCACCATTTTTTCATCCAAAAAGTCATTTTTCTTCTCTGAATACCTTCTTCATCAGGTGTCATATATCAGGTAAAATAAGAACACCATCTTGGTGTGGCAGTATTAGAGGTCAGATAGGCATCTATTATAGTCCGCAATTAATACTTTTTTATTAATCGCTCAACATTAGAGAAAGCAAATTTTTCTTTTTCTTCAGAGTACATAATCGTCTTGGCATAGGTGCATAGGTATATCTGTGTTGGAGGTGTTATAGATTTCACAAAGTTGTTAAAATACTGTAACATCCTGTATATTACATTGCTTATTTGGATTTGTTAATGTTTCTTTCACAATGATTAGGTTAGATTTTTTTGATGTGTAAACGTCATCGAATCATCTGGAATTTTCTAGACTGACAGATCGGCATTCTCGAATGTCATCTGGGTGTCTGCAATCTTCTAGATGGTTCGATGAAGTATATAAGGCACCACGAGTAGCGTGGCAGGAGTCAGTTGAGTTGAGATCTAGTTGAGATAAGGTTAAGAGATATTTGTATTAAGTTCTGAAGTAAAACGGTGAAAGTTACGTCGAGTTTGATTCCCTGGGTGAAGAAAAAGAAGCCGTCGTGACAATTGGTGTCAGAAGTGGGATTATCCATCGAATCAAGCCAGGAAAAGGAAAGAAGAAGTGAGTACAGCGTCAGTTAATGCCAGTTACAAGAGCTATGGCGTCCGAAATGAGTGCATTGATGGCTATGATACAAGAAATGAAGGCAGATATGAGAAACAGCATCGAACAAACAGCCGAAATGAGAACCAGCTTAGATAACCAGGCAGCTGTTATGCAAGCAACAGTCGTGAACCTAGAAGAGAAGCTAAAGCAACACCAGGACGAGGCTGTCGTGAACCTAGAAGAGAAGCTAAAGCAACACCAGGACGAGGCTGTTGTGAACCTAGAAGAGAAGCTGAAGTACCACCAAGATGAGGTAGTTGCAGGTTTGAAGAGTGACTTGAAAAGTGGACAGGACCTGGTAATGACTAGATTGGAGGAGCAGAGGCAAGCCGTAAGACAGGCGTTAGAAAATCAAGACCAGCGTATTAGTGCAGTAGAGACTCAAATAGCGACATCACAAAAGCATGTTGAGGAACAGCTAGCGACATCACAAAGGTAAGTTGAAGAACAGCTACATCAAGTGGAGGATCGTGTCAAGGAAATCGTCAGAGAAGAGCTGCGAGACCTTAATGCAGGTGAGCGTTGTTTAACAGCTGTACCACCCGCTTTTCCTGATAGACACAGTGGCGTAGTAGCAAAGCCCTATCCGTACAATGGCAAAACGTCCTGGGACATTTATTATATGCAATTTGAAAATATCGCACGTATGAATAACTGGTCAAATGAAGAAAAAGCTTGTGTGCTGACATCCATGCTAAGAGACTCTGCCGCAGCTATTTTGGAAAATCTCTGCGCATCAGACCTACGTGACTATGATAAGATAACATCTGCACTAAAGTTACGCTTTGGAGATGCACACTTAACAGAGCTGTTGCATGGCCAGTTGTATAACCGGACACAACAAGCGAAGGAAGATTTAACCACATTTGCATACGAAGTCCAAAGCTTAGCTAAACGAGCATTCGTCAGCAGTCCCATCGAGACACAGGAATACGTCGCTGCTCGTCAGTTTGTCGAAGGAATTGCAGACCTTGACGTCCAGAGAATCGTAAGACTATCCAGTCCCAGAACCTTACAAGACGCTTTGGTCAAGGCTCTAGAAATTGAAGCTGCCACAAAAGCTACGCGAATGACACGGAGGGTGCGCTCTTTAGAACAAGATGATGAAGTAGAAGTCAGGGCAACAGCGTTCGCTCCAAGAAGAAGAGGTGGTACCTTCCAAAGAAACCCAGTTCGCACAAATCTAGAAGGACCTGAGAAGTTTACGTGCTGGAGATGTGGGCAGAAGGGGCACCTTCGAGTAGGCTGTCGCATGCAGGTGGCAGAGAAGTCAAGGGAGGCTAGTACTAATACTGATAATGAGTCGGAAAACTAGAGCCGGCCAGTTTTAGGGGGCAAAAACTGGCTGGCCATCATGACGAAAGCCCCATGGTCATCGAAATTGAAGTTAATAAAATTGAGAAGAGTCCAGTAGTTGAAGGTTACATAGAAAATATACCATGCAAGATGTTAGTCGATACCGGAGCAAATGTGACTATAATAAGCCCTAACATATACCAAGAAATTCGAAGGAAGTTGCCAAGCAGAACCACGCAAACGGATAGAATGCTGCTGAAGACCGCTAATGGAGACCGTATACCAGTACTGGGTGTTGAAGAATTAGAGATTCGCATTGGCAGTTTCGGTAAGAAGCATCCTATTTTAGTAGCTTCAGTCACAAATGATTGCATCCTTGGTGCTGAGTTTCTGCAGAGTTCTGGCTGCGTAATAAACTTCACTGGTAATACCTTAAGCATTGGGGATTCAGAAGAGATTTCATTTAGCTGCCGAGCTGTTCATCTAGAGGACATGAACGTTATGGCACCAAGGAATTTTACAATTCCACCACAGAAAGAGATTGTTATACCCATATATGCACATAAGGCACTTGAACATAACCTTACCCCATGCGTTTTTGAACCAGATCCTACGCTAGGTTGGAATAAACCTATTTTATTAGCCAGAACAATAACGGATTCTTTAAATATGTTAATAAGGGCCGTGAATGTATCCAGGAATTCAATACAAATCAAGAAAGGTACGCCACTGGGTAGACTAGAACCAGTAGCATGGATACGAAGGCTGGATGGCGCGGAAGAAGATGATAGTGACTTCACCCAAATCTCAGATAGTCTTCAAGATTTGTATGATAGAAGCTGTGAGCATTTGCGACCCGAACAGCAGCGGAAGGTCCTGAAGCTACTAAGAGAATTTCATTCGATTTTCGCTAAAAATAATGATGACCTAGGGCGAACCCATCTGGTACGTCATAAAATTAATGTAGGAGATGCCCAGCCAGTCAAGCAGCCCCCAAGAAGAACTCCATTATCTAGGATTGATGAAGTACAGAATATGGTAAAAGATATGCAGAAACGAGGAGTAATCGAGCCATCATCTAGCCCTTGGGCCTCTCCGATAGTCCTTGTTAGGAAGAAGGACGGATCAACGAGGTTTTGTGTGGATTACAGGCGGCTCAACGATTTGACCAAAAAGGATTCATACCCTTTACCAAGAATTGACGACACTTTGGATGCAGTTGGAAATTCTTCATGGTTCTCCACCTTGGACCTGCAAAGTGGGTACTGGCAGGTTGAAATGGATGAAAAAGATAAAGAGAAAACGGCATTTACATCGTGTGCTGGGCTATGGCAGTTTACAGTAATGCCTTTCGGTCTATGCAATGCACCCAGTACCTTCGAAAGATTAATGAATGTTGTACTACAAGGTTTATCTTGGAAGACAGCACTGATATATCTCGATGACGTTATTGTGTTTGGAAAGGATTTTGAAGAAGAGCTACTCCGACTAAGACAAGTTTTCCAGCGGCTTAAGGAAGCGAACTTGAAGCTAAACCCTAAGAAATGCCATCTTTTCAAAAGGGAAGTAAAATACCTCGGACATCTGTTAACCAAAGACGGAATCCGGACGGATCCAGAGAAGGTGCAGGCTGTGAAGGAATGGAAAGTACCGTCCAACACTCATGAGGTACGAAGCTTTTTGGGACTGTGCAGTTATTATCGCAGATTTGTGAAAGATTTCTCTACCATCGCCAAACCATTATTTGCCTTAACTGAAAATGGTAATAAGTTTTATTGGGACTCCATCTGCCAAGAAGCCTTCGATGCATTGAAAACGGCTTTGACCTCCTCACCGATACTAGCTCATCCTACGAGGGAAGGAACTTTCTACTTGGACACAGATGCTAGCCAATATGCTGTTGGAGCTGTCTTATCTCAAGAACAAGATGGCATCGAAAAGGTAATTGGATACTACAGTAAAACTTTGCACAAAGCGCAGAAAAACTGGTGTGTGACACGAAAAGAGTTGTACAGTGTGGTGAAAGGGATCGGAAATTTCCACCACTTATTGTACGGAAGAAGATTTGTCGTGAGAACCGATCATTCAGCTTTGCAGTGGTTAATGAAGTTCAAGAATCCAGAAGGCCAGCTTGCTCGATGGATTGAATACCTCCAAAGCTATGACTTTGAAATTCGTCATCGTCCAGGAAAGCAACACGGAAATGCCGATTCTATGTCACGCAGGCCCTGTGATGAAGACTGTAAGCACTGCTCGAAAGAAGAGAAACAACGAGAATTCGACATAAACACATTAAGAATAGAAGAATTTGAATTGGAAGGAACCAAGATTTCACTAGAAACCTTCAAGCAAGCTGTCACAAGACGCTGAGCTAGTGTTAGTTATTCATTCGCTATTAAATGGAAACAAGCCTAATCAACAGGAAATAAGTGCTATGAGTCCCATCACTAAAGCCTACCTAGCACAATGGGACTCACTAAAGGTAAGGGGTAACCTCCTGTATCGAATCTGGGAGGATACTGATGGCAGACATGCTAAAGAAAAACTTGTAGTACCAAGGAAATTACGGAAAGCAATTATGGAACAACTACATGATAGTAGCAGTGGGGGTCACTTTGGCATCAGGAAGACCCTGGAAAGAATCAAGGAGAGATTTTACTGGGTTGGCTGTCGCGAAGATGTTGAAAATTACTGTTCCACGTGCGATGTCTGCAACTCAAGAAAAGGTCCAAGTATTCGATCACGCATGCAGCAGTACAACGTTGGATCGCCGTTTGAGAGAATCGCCATAGACATTTTGGGTCCTTTGCCGGAAACCAGCCTTGGGAACAAGTATCTGCTTGTTGTAATGGATTATTTCTCTAAATGGCCAGAAGCAATTCCTGTGCCCAATCAAGAAGCAGGCACAGTGGCACAGGCTCTTTTAGAACACGTGGTGTCCAGATTCGGAGTTCCTAATGAACTACATTCAGACCAGGGACGAAGCTTTGAATCGGAAGTCTTCATACAGCTGATGAGAAAACTCGGAATTCGGAAGACTAGAACAACTGCTCTTCATCCGCAGTCCGACGGTATGGTGGAACGCTTCAACAAGACAATCCTGGATTACCTATCAAAATTCGTTAACGAACATCAGTCTGATTGGGATACGAAGATTCCTCTGGGAATGTTGGCCTACAGATCAGCGGTGAACGAGTCAACTCGGTTGAGCCCAGCGAAGATAATTTTTGGTCGAGAACTGCGGCTGCCTCTGGACTTAGCTCTTGGTCCACCCCCAGAAACGGAACGCCGTCTTCCATGCGAATGGGTGAGCGAGCTTCAGGAAACGCTCTGGGATATCCATGAGTCTGCTAGAGGAAACATCCAGTCTGCCAGCGACAGAATGAAAGCCAGATACGATCTGAAAGCAAATAGCCCAAAGTTCGTCGAAGGTGATCTGGTATGGTTCTACAATCCACGACGGAGAAGGGGTAGATGTCCGAAGCTACAACGCCATTGGGAGGGACCCTACGTGGTGATGAAGCGCCTCAACGACGTAGTCTACAGGATACGTATGGGTAGTGGAAAACCGAAGGTCGTCCATAGCGATCGCCTGTGGCCATACAAGGATCGAAGCCAACTGTTCGTCGAGGACGCCTAACGCTAAGGGGGGAAGAGTGTAACATCCTGTATATTACATTGCTTATTTGGATTTGGTAACGTTTCTTTCACAATGATTAGGTTAGATTTTTTTGATGCGTAAACGTCATCGAATCATCTGGAATTTTCAAGACTGACAGATCGGCATTCTCGAATGTCATCTGGGTGTCTGGAATCTTCTAGATGGTTCGATGAAGTATGGTTACGACTTTTACTTCCTCTAAATGATCAAGTTTGGTCATCTTTCCGGCAACATCGGCGACGCCGAAACGCCACCGCGTACCAGTCCGAAGACCTCACTAAATCATTCAATCGGTAGTAGCGACGGGCGGTGTGTACAAAGGGCAGGGACGTAATCAACGCGAGCTTATGACTCGCGCTTACTGGGAATTCCTCGTTCATGGGGAATAATTGCAAGCCCCAATCCCTAGCACGAAGGAGGTTCAGCGGGTTACCCGGACCACTCGGCCAGGGAGGACACGCTGATTCCTTCAGTGTAGCGCGCGTGCGGCCCAGAACATCTAAGGGCATCACAGACCTGTTATTGCTCAATCTCGTGCGGCTAGAAGCCGCCTGTCCCTCTAAGAAGAATTGTTGGTACGCCGACAGTAAAAACCGCGCACGGAACGAGCCGAAACCCGAACCGGCGGGCCTTTGGGATGTCGAAATACGCCTAGTTAGCAGGCTAGAGTCTCGTTCGTTATCGGAATTAACCAGACAAATCGCTCCACCAACTAAGAACGGCCATGCACCACCACCCACCGAATCAAGAAAGAGCTCTCAATCTGTCAATCCTTCCGGTGTCCGGGCCTGGTGAGGTTTCCCGTGTTACGCACCACGAGTAGCGTGGCAGGAGTCAGTTGAGTTGAGATCTAGTTGAGATAAGGTTAAGAGATATTTGTATTAAGTTCTGAAGTAAAACGGTGAAAGTTACGTCGAGTTTGATTCCCTGGGTGAAGAAAAAGAGGCCGTCGTGACAATACGTTCTCTTTTTGAATATGTACTTCATCGAAATACCGAATTTGGCGGCTATAATTCAGAATGCAGGTAGATATAGTTTCACTATGGGGGGATATATTTTTGGAGGCCTACCGGTGGAGGGAGAGGGACAGGCATAATTTGGTTTATTTTTCTGAAGTTTGTTGTGAATCCAACAATAATTTTGCTGGCGCTTTCTGGGGGTGCTATAGGCAAAAAGTATGACACATGATAGTTTTTTTAATTTATAGTTCCAAGGGGTGGACAGTTGGACACGTCCCACCTAACCCCCGTATTTACGCCAATTCTGTAATACGTTTATATCTTTCAGTCTTCCAACGGCATTGGCTTGTCTAAGTAACTGCTCAATGTAAAGTGAACTTCACTGAATTTAACTGCTTTACAAATAACATATACATGCATAATATTGTCATTGGTACTTCTTGTTGATTTTTCATATTTTCACCTTATTTTCCGTCTTATTTTCGCTCTTGTAGATACGATAAATTCATTTTTTGTGTGACAACTCAGTTGCACTTATAAACAACTCTTTATACTCATATTGTATTTATTATTATGTATATGCCTGAAATACACAGAAAAGGGAACAACTGTGATGCCAGGTATAAATTATACAATCTCTATTTCCCAACGAGGGACGATCAAAAAGGTCTGGATACTTTTTGCACGACGGCAACCCGTCTAGGGTCAGCGGCATTTAAGCAAAAGGGGGCCGGCGCCAGCAAACACTTTTTATGACTTGTAGTAGAAATTATAGTAAATAGGCCACGCCCACTGGAGCTCGACTTTTTACCTCTCCCCTTACCCACCCCGCAAATGTGTTGTCCTCCAGCAGTTTACTATAACCTCCACTTAAGAGGAATGTGTTTTTAACTAACCAATAGAATCGCTTGGATTACCTCGCCTCGTTCAGTACAGCTCCGGTGGAAATGGCTTCGCGAAGCGAAGTTTCTGTACGTACAAAACAAGGCATGTTAGCGAGGAATGTGTACTATTAACGTGTTTCGCGAGATGTGAGCTAGAACTGCGTGGCGAGGGATGTGGGCGAGGAGCTGAAAGAAAACCCTGAAAAGAGCCGGCTACACATCCTCGCAACGCTCATCTGCACACCGTTTCACAGCTCCGCCACACATCTTCGCACCGCTCATGTTCCTAGAACATCTCTGGTGGAAACGCAGCGCAGCAAATTTTCGATTTTTTTACTCTTTTGGTGATATCTACTTGTACATCTTGAATATCTCCAACTCATTTCCATCAGCCTATTTGTCTCTGGGCATTTTTCGATCCACATAATCTCAGTAACCGATTATTGTGAAAAAAGCGTTGGGCGCTCGATTTACGAATAACTTAGTTCAAAGTTCTAAAATTTATAAAACAAAATCATTTTTTGAAGCTGACTTTTTTATTTGATAAGCGGTGTCTATTATTAAGTATTACTAGTGTTTTTATTTCAAGAAAATGCACCCAATGATTCAAAAATTATGATGATTTGAAACAAAAAGGACAAAACAAATTAAACTGTTAATATGAAGCCAACAAATTTTAAACATTTTTTGTTGATGTTTGTGGTCTAGTGTCGCTCAGCTTCGTTTGTGCACTTTTGCTGCGACACCGTATATAAATATAGTAGAAACTGCATATCAGGCATGTTTGGAGGTATTCAAAGAATAATTCCAACATTCTCTGTAACCCCAATTATCCGGTATTCAAATACCTAATTACCTACGCCATCCCCCTTTGCGCATCATGCCCTATTTAGTTCTGTCGCAGCTTGGAAACTCCAGAGTATTCGAGCATCGATCAAACAGGCTTTATATAGCGAAACACATCGAAGTTGGGCACAGTTTCGTTAATTCTCAGTCATAAATTGCCCCATTTTTGTGTCTACCTACTACTATAAATGCCTTATACTACAGCTACAGTGAAAACCTTAGCAAAAATCCATCCTCCAGCGATTCATTGATTTCTTCGAATAATAAGAAAGACTGTTTCCAGAAAAGCCTGCCAACTATTCGGATTGTTAGAAGATGAAGATGTTTAAAGAAGAGGTTATGTCAAACACGTATTCCTGACACACAGTGACACTGGCACGTTTTGTCAGTTTTTACCCCACTTTTGAATTTTTTTCGTATTCGCATTTTTGCGAAGATGTGTCCCGCCACAACAGGAAAGTTTCATTCCCGAACGAAACCCTTCAAACAAGGAGGCCAACACAGGTAAATGTTTGTCATTTTATTAATGTAGGAAAGCATGACAACTCATTTTTTTATTAACTTTACTACAAGTGCATCGTTAGAGAAGGGACTAGTTTCATGAAAATGGAAACAATATTTCGTTAATTTGGCCTCTTAAAGCGCTTGTAAATAGTTGTGCAGCACACCTTTATTCTTTTTAGAACTTTTTCAAAAATTCCTTTATAAATCGATTTTGAAATTCACAAGTAGAAATTCAAATATAGCTAATAGCAACCTGCTGCTCTATTGTCCACAAGCTGGTTGTTGCGAAAAGGGTGAACACAATAAATTCTTCGAACTCAACTATAGAAATACGTAGCACGTGATACGGCTAGTGCGTAACAGTAGAGACTATCATGAGTCTACCTTCCCGTAGACATAGTTTTGCTTTTTTTACTTCTCACACCGATAGGTGATGTGAGAATTATGATCGCAAAAATTTTCGATTTTGAAATAATACGCTTTTTGGGCATTTTATGATACCTTCTTACATAACGAAAATCCACATCGCTCATTTCAGTCGGTCTGTCTGTCGCACATGGGGTTTACGTTTATCAAAAGTCCGGTCAAAATTATTTTTCAATCTCACTTTATTTGAAACAGTGCAATTAGTGTATTTTGTCATAGTTGTACTTAGTACAACAAATAATAAAGTAATAAAAAACGTATATTTTGAAAAACTAGAAAGTATTCGTAAAAAACCTTAGAGGTTGTGTTATTCGGCCAGTAACAAACAAGATTCATCTAAACAGTCGTTCTCTACTTCTTCTGCAGCGTCTTCATTATAAGGTAAACAAGATTGTCACAAAGCTTATACAAACAAAAGCATCGTGACAGTTTCTTTGAGGTTGAGTGGTTTATTAGTTTTTTTGGAAGTGGGTCTCATGCCAGTAATCGGAGGATCCAAGCTGAATAATACTCTAACTATTATATCGAGATTGCAAGACTTTCTGCTGTACTCAGCCTTGCTATGTCCAAACAAAGAAATTCGAATACTTGCGTGTTTATTTTATGGCCATTCAATATAATCTCTAAAATTACCCTAAAATGAAAAAGAAACCCTAATTTATACCAGTATTTCCTGATGGTATATCATGGTTAGTAAAAAATATTCGACTTGAATTTCCGTTATTGCTATTGTACACAAAATTATTATTTTTTGATTTTACAATCACATCGCTATTTAATAATATTATTTATAAATTTGGACGATGTTTTGGACATTTCTAATGTAGTAAATAGCAGAGACCTAAGTTTCTATTATAAAACAAAAATGTGGTCGTTGAACCAGTTAGACCTTGTTCTAGGTAATTCCCCGACTCATTGTTCATTCCCTGTCCTTATTTCGTGCAACCCCCACTCCCTTTAACCCTTAAGAGTCGAATCGAATAGTAATATATTTTTGAGGTAGACATCTTTATGTTATTTACGACTGCCTAATATTAAACAATGTAGTGCACAAATACAGCAGTTAATGACATTCGAGTATTTCAATTTATTTAATTTTTAGTCTCTATTTCAGAAAAGATTAACGTGTGTATCAAATTTGTATCAAAGCTATATGTTGTATTACATCTTTTTTTGTGCACCCCTCATTCTTTTCGACGCCCCATTGTCCAATAGGCACCAAAACTTTCTCAACTCGATAGGATCCTCATTAATTCAAGTTGGCCAAATTTGGGGGCAATCGCTCTTTTGAGTAATCGTTGAAGAACGAAATCGCGGCCGTACACACACAGACGGACATCAAAAAACCAAAGTTTTCCGATATTCTTCAAACTATAAAAAGGTTATCATTATAAACAATAGTGTTTGGTACCGCTGCGATGACTAAAAAAAGGTGGGAGTGGGGGAAACTCAAAAAATTATGTCATAACGTGAAATTCTAATGCTACCACAATAAAGGGCATGTTTTCTTATGTCAAAAACGCTACCGCACATGCCGCAAAATTTTCAAAATGGCGGAATAAAAATTTCATAAAAAGTAGCAATTTTTTGAACTTTAAAATGGCAGTATTAACTGTCACAAAAATAATTGCCAACTTTACTGTCATAAAGAGGTTTTTGTTCTCTGTCATTTGGTCTACTTTTGGTACAAATCTATGATCTAATAGTGGGGGGGGGGAGTGGTGGGAGTTACTCGGAAAAATAATAACATAACATGGCATTTTTGTTTTCAGAAAATGAGTCAGGAGGTGGTTTTATCTTGGAAATGATACCGCGCACGTTGATTTCGGGCAAATTTGCGAAAACGGGTCGATTCTAATAACTTACCCCTCCTTTGTCGGGCAAGTTAAAAATGAAACCAAGGACTCATCCGGAAGATTATCAAAACCATTTAAGTTTCACTTAAAGGACAGTATTCCTAATGTCAGTATATTATACTACTATTAGAACTGATGAAATATGTTGTACATATTTGCTCTAAAAGTGTCCATATTTAATAACTGATAAAAGATTCTTAATAATCTGTAAAAACTTCGAAGCATTAACACCACAACATTTCCTCAGTATTATTCTACATCACTAACTTCGACTGAAGCTGCTGGCAAGAATGTGCAGCTTCTGGCGCCTATTTCGACATATCTGGTGCAAATCAGACTTGCCATATGGGCCAATCTGAAAAATCGACTTTTGTCAGACTTTTTAGTATAAATACCTGTATGTGTGTGGATACGGAAGGCGCCGCAGTGAAATGGTTTCTGAAGATGCCATCCACTCGTGGTGGCGAAACGTCGAGCCTTAACGCTCAACGACGCCGCGCCGGCTAAAAATCCAAGAACCACAAATTCTTTGGAAGACGTAGCGAGGATGGAAAATACGTATGGTTTTTAGAAATCGTGTCCGCGGCGGCGCAGCACTAATCAAAAAACAAAAACTATAAAACAGCTCAAACTTCGTTTTTAGGCTTTCTAGGGATTCCTGATCATTTTCAACTTTTACTTCCCACACCGATAGGTGAGGAAAGTATTGTGATCGCGAAAATTTTCGATTTTGAGATAATACGCTTTTTGGGCGTTTCATGATGTCTACATAACGAAAATCCAAGTAACTCATTTCCGTCGGTCTGTCTGTCCGTCTGTCGGTCTGTCTGTTCGCGTTTTTCTACCCTCGTAATCTCAGTAACCGCTGCATGCATTGTGATGAAATTTGGGCAGCGTTATGCTGTGGGGACGTAGTAGGCGATGCTCCTATAATTTTGAAAATCGTTATACGGGGGGTGGAGTAATTAGCAAAAAACGAAAAATTTCAAATATAACTCAAACTTCGTTTTTAGGCGTTTTAGGGGTTCCTGAAAATTTTCTACTTTTTCTTGGGTGGGGGTGAATTTGGGATGGTTTGGGGGTGGGGGGTTGTAATACTGAAAAATTTGTTGTATTCCTAACGGGCTGTCCATTGATATGTGAATGAAAAACCTAGCGGCATGATACACTTTTTTAGGTCCATCCGAACGTTGCATGCTTATTATAGAAACCACGGGACTTTGTGATGTATACTATACGAGTATTGTTTTAGATCGTTCGATATCGCGTAACGCAAAAATTGTTCAATTGGTTTTAATGACATTTTGACAGTATTACTCCAGCGGCAAGGATGGAAAACGCGTATGTTTTGGAAAAATCGGGTCAGGGGCGGCGCGGCAATAATAAAAAAACTAAAAATATGAAAACAGCTCAAACTTACACTTACAATTTTTTTTGGGTGGGGTGAAATCGGGGCGGTTGGGGGGTGGGGGGTTGTAAAACTAAAAAATTTGTTGTATTTATAATAGTCTGTCCATTGACCTGTAGAAGAAATACCTAGCGGCATATTACACTTTTTTAGGTCCATCCCAGCATTGGCTTGCCTATTACAGAAACCAATTTTGTGATCTGTACATACGAGTTTTGCTTTATTTCGTTCTATGTATATTGCGTAAAACGAAAAGTATTGAATTGATTTTAATAAAATTTTGACACAGAATTTATTACCGCGGCGAGAATGGAAAACGACTCTGTTTTTGAAAAACCGCGTCAGTGGCGGCGCAGCAATAATCAAAAAACCAGTGACATAAAATTAGCTCAAGCTTCGTTTTTAGACGGGTTGGAGGCTCTTTCGCATCGTCCAGTTGAAGCATGCAGAAAAAACTGTGGCGTCCTAGTTTCAAAGGAGGGAGACGCAAGAAACTATTTACGAGAGTTTTTAGTGTTGGATGTTGTTTTTGCGGGCGGATGGGAGATAATTTAGTTGCAAGGGGATTTTAGACTATAGCTAGCTTCATGCAATGGGAAATAATAAAGTGGTATCATCATTGGGTGTGGGAAGTACCGAGGCAATCAATTTGACTCCATTTTTTTGAGATGAACTAAGACGGTTGAGGTTTTGTGAAACTGAAAAACTTGTTGTATTTATAATTGATTGTCCATTGGCCTATGAAAGAAAAGACCTAGCGGCATAGTACATTTTTTAAGTCCATCTGAACGTTGCCTTGTCTATTACAGAAACCGAGTGGCTTACAATCTGGCCTCTATTACTATTTATTACATTGTTTACCTTTTCTACACTTTCATATCATTGAAGATGTGAAAATGAGCCCCAATGAGAACAATATTGAACGCAGATTTTTTTTTCAGCATTGAACAATGTCCCCAAAAGGTGAACGGCCAATACATCCACCACAAGCCCCAAAAAGCCACCGAGGGCAAGCAATTGATCAAGTTATACGATCAATCTGGCCAAAGGGAACTGATCGTGCCAAATAGATCGCCTATAGACAGACCTGTGGTTGTGGCTGATAGCGAATTCGATCGGCTGAAGAAGCAATCCAAAGTGGTCACGCTGCAAGAAAAAATTGCAATGCTGGAAGAAACAGAAAGACAGAAGAACCAGTTACAGATGGAGAGCACCTTGAGAAAAGAAGCTCTGATGAAAGCCCAAAAGATACAGAAAGCCGTACCAGGCAGCAAGCTAGGTAGCACAGAATCTCTGTCAGCTGACAAAAACTCATATCTTTTAAACCGTTCTAAAGAAATGCTTGTCGAGCAAGACGATAGAGTAAAAAATGCTAACAGGGTGATCTTAGCTACCAAGTGTAAAGCAATCAGACATGCTCAAATAGAGGAAAAACAGTTGATTGCTAAGCAGCTGCGTGAAGAAGAGATGCGCTTAGACATGATGATGGAACAGAGGAGGCAGAAACTCATGGCTATTGAAGAAAAGAAGAGGGAAGAGGAGGAGTTAAAGAAAAAACAATATGTTTCAGAAGTTACACGTCAAATTAAAGAAAATGAGATTGGCAGGCTTCTAGAGGCCGAAAGAATCGAAGAAGAAAGCAAAATGCTAAATAGAGCTTTGATAGCTTTACAGAAAGAAGAAGAAGAAAAGATGAAGAGGCGCTATGAAGAACAGCAGAAGATGAGAGAGGAATTTGCAAAGGCTGATGCTGAAGCTCAGCATTATAAGAAACTAAGAGAAGAGGAGAACAAGATAGCTGCGATGAGAATAGAAGAATTTATGCGGAAGAAACAGGAAAGGGAAGAAGCTAGAGAGAAAGAATTAGAAGCCATTAAAGCTCAAAAGGAGAAAGAAATAGCGGCGATGAGAGCAGCTCAGGAAAAAGCAATGGATTCTCAAGCCATGATGGACGAGTTGAACGCTATGAGATGGCAGGAAGAAAAAGAAAGAGAGTGGAGAGAACAAGAGAAAGCTAAAGCGAAGAAGCGACAGGAAGCTCTAAATGATCTTAGAATCGCACGTAGGCAGCAAATTGACGATATTAGGAAAGCGCAGGCAGTGGCTTTAGCAAGAGATGAAGAAGACTTCAAAAAAGTTGCGACTGTGCAGAAACAACTTCATGAAAAGGACCAAGAAAAGCAAAGGAAGAAGAGGGAAGAGATAGAAAAACATAGGAAGGAATTGTTGAAGCAAATCAACGAAAAGGAAAGAGAAAGGATTACTTACCAACAAGAGAAGTTTGAGGACGGTACTGCACAGAGGCTGGAAATTGAAATTCGGGATAGGAATGTGGAGGAGTATCTCAAGAACAAAGTCAAAAGTCTGAAAGACATGAATATCCCCGAGAGATATATAGGCGATGTTGAACGGCAGTTGAAACTGAAGAAGTGAATGGAAGGACTTCTATCCGAATCAAATATATGTACATTTTTACATTATTATTGGTATGTATATACAAGAGATATTATACAAATAGTGTGGTTGTAATAATGTCTAAATCATAACCTGTGGTTACCTGTTTTATCAGTCGTACTTTATTTCGGGTGTCCCTGCAATAAATGGCTTGGCTAGAACGTAGTTAGGGGTATCGCCATTTGATAAACTAATCCATTTAATAGTTGTTATTAAATATTCAAAATTTTCGTTTACTTCCTAGGCCGATTGGTGAGGGGAATATTGTGATCTCGAAAATTTTAGATTTTGAGATAAAACGCTTTATGATATCTAGATAACGAAAATCACGTCACTCATTTCCGTCGGTCTGTCCATCTGTCTGTTGGCGTTTTTCTAGCCTGGTAATCTCAGTAACCGCTGCATGGATTGTCATGAAATTTGGGTAGCGATATGCTGGGGGGTCGTAGTAGGCAATGTTCTCATAGTTTTGAAAATCATTGCAGGGGCAATAGTAGTAGTAAGTAATGCTGCTAAAATTTTTAAAATCGGTGCATCGGCAGCGGAGTAATTAGCAAAAACAGAAAATATGAAACATTCCTCAAACTTCGTTTTTATGCGTTCTAGGAGTTCTTGATCATTTTCTACATTTTTTTTGGGTGGGAGTGAAGTTGGGGTGGTTGGTGGGTGGGGGTTGTAAAACTAAAAAAAGTATTGTATTCATAATAGGCTCCCCATTGAGCTGCGAAAGAAATGCCTAATGGCATAATGCACTTTTTCAGATCCATCCGGACATTGCCTTTCTTATTACAAAAGCCAAGAGACGAATTTTGTATTGTATTCTGTATTGTGTAACGGTAATTATTGAATTGATTTTAATTAAATTTTGACACAGTATTACTACCTTGGCGAGGATAGAAAATGCGTATGGTTTTTAGAAATCGTGCCACTTGCGGCGCAGCAATAATAAAAAGACTTCGTTTTTAAGGTTTTAGGGGTTGCATTTTCTACATTTTTTGTGGGTGGTTGGAGGGTGGAGGGGTTGTAAAACTGAAAAAATTGTTGTATTCATAATAGGCTCTCCATTGACCTGCGAAAGAAATGCCTACCGCCATAATAACTTTTTCAGGTCCATCCGAATATTGCCTTCCTTATTACAGAAATCAAGGGACTTCGAATTTTCTGATGTAAGCATACGAGTATTGCTTTAGAGCGTTCTGTATTGTGTAACGTGGAAACTATTGAATTTATTTTAATGAAATGTTGACACAGTATTATTATACCGTGGCGAGGATGGAAAATGCTTACGGTTTTTGAAATCGTGTCAGAGGCGGCGGAGGAATAATAAAAAACTGAAAATATAAAAATAGCTCAAACTTCGCTTTTAGGCGATTTTGGGAGGTTCGTCATCGTTACCTTTCCTTTAGCTGAAGCTTGTAGAATAAAAACTATGTCGTTTTAGTTCCCACAGATATGCAAGAAACTATTTACGAGAGTTTTTGTGTTGGATGTTTCTTTTTTGAGGGTGGCGATGATTTGGTTGCAAGGGGATCTCAGGCTATAGCTTCATGCAATGGGAAAAATAATATAATATCGTTGTTATGTGTGGAAAATACTGAGTCAATCAACTTGACTCCATTTTTTTTTTGAGGATGATGTAGGGGTAGAGGAACTCTAAATTTTTGGTTAGCACCGATAATGCGTGAAAAGTACTGAGTCAAGACATTTGTCACCATTTTTTTAGGCAAGTGCATTCGTACATGTGGACATCCATGTTGTTGTCTTACAGTTTACCTAGAATCTCAGAAATGTAATCCACGTCTTGCGACCGGCCGGATACAAACCAGGCAGTAAACGGCGACTCTCGGAAGGACATACGACGACGTGTCTGTCATAAACAACTAGATAAACAACGGTGATAGGATAGGCGGCGCGGTGCAACTGTTTCTTGAATATTAATAGGGCACAAGCAGAAAGACGTTCTCAACATCAGAGCTGGCTCTGATACCTTCATACGGGTTGTCCACGTTCGATAGCAGTATATTTCCGATAATTTCGAGTCTTGTATGTGTTGTATGATGAACGATAATGATTTATCTTTGGTACTATAATTTAGACATGTCTTAGGATATTTGTTCAAAAAGCTTCTATTTCTTTAATTTCATGTATATTTTTTTGTTAACCATCATTAAATTTTGACACCTATATAGATACAGTATTTCGCACATGAAGATATTAAGTTTTATGAAACGCTTTGAATATATTTTAGTGTCCGCAAATAAAGAGGATTCTCCAAATGTTCAATAATAGGAATAAAAAGCACACCAAAGCCAATTTTTTTCAGCGCAATGTAGTCTATTTTATAAATACACTGTTAGAATTTTCTAACCTTCCCCGCGCCATCTCCCCGATTTCACCCTCGGCTCAGGAACCCCTGAACTGCCTAAAACCTAAGCTTGGAAGGGTTCCGATACTTTTTTGTTTTCTACCAATTTCTACGCCATGAATACAGATTTTTAAAGTTATAGCAGCATTATCTACTACTAGCAAACAGCATATCACTACCGAAATTTCGCTACAATCAGCACTGCGATTACTGAGATTACTCGCCTAGAAAATCGCCAACAAACGGACAGACCGACGAAAATGAGTAAGATGGATGTTCGTTATGTAGATATCTTAAAACGCCCAAAAGGCGTATTAGCTCACAATACTCGTCTATGCCCTATCGGTGTGAGAAAAAAAATATTTAAAACGATCCGGAGCCTCCAAACCGTTTGAAGCTATTTTAATATTTTTTTTTTTTTTGATTATTGCTCGGGCCGCCACTAACATGATTTCTAAAAACCATACGCGTCTTCCATTCCATCCTCGCCACGGTAATAATACAGTGTCAAAACTTCATTTAAATAAATTCAATAGTCTCCAGGTTACACAATACAGAACGATCGACAGCCACACTCGTATGCATATATCAGAAAAGTTTCAAAATTATAGCATTACCTACTGCGATCCCACAGCATATCGCTAGCCAATTTATCACAATTCATACAGCGGTTATACTGAGATTACGAGGCTAGAAGAACGCCAACAGACAGACAGACGACGGAAATGACTGACGTCGATTTTAGTTATGTAAATATCATAAAACGCCCAAAAAGTGCAATATCTCAAAATCGAAAATGGTGTTTGCGATCACAATACTGCCCTCATCTGTGGGTGTGGCACGCAAGAGTAAAACATATTCTTTATTGCTAAGCAGCAACCCTGGACAAGACGATCTGGACGTACCGCAAGGTTCTCGATATATCCACCGTACATTAACATGACAAGTAGGGTCACTCTAAGCTCCGCCCCCAATGTGGTCTTTCCTGTTGTGCTCTCGGATACTACGCAAGCTGGCGGATTCTGGCGCCCGGCGTTCTAGAGCAGTAGCCGAACGCTAACGGCTGTGGTTTACAGGGTCAGTCCACCAAACACGGTCGGATCTACCGGGGTGCCTAAGCAAGTAATGTTTGTGTGTTATTGAGCGCTTTGCTCGTATTTCACAAAAAAATGCCGGCGACATGCTCTGTATATGGCTTTTATATTTGTGCATACTTATTCACATTGATTTGTAAAATATCTGTTTTTAATACTTTAATTTTATTATTGACATGATTCTTAAGTTTTTTAAATTCATTTTCCAAATTCGTGTTCCCCGATTCTTTAACTTTTTGTTTTTAAATTTTGACTCGGTTTTCAATCATTTCGAGAATTTCTTGATTTATCCAGTCGTTTTTTTCACGTATCTTATACGTCTTTTTGATATCCGAATCTTTTTTACAAGAAGTGATTAAGTCAATTAGTTCCTGAAATGATTGAACCTCTGTAGTTTGAATATTCTTTTCAAATTTTGAGATGAATTTTTTATGATCTATTCTGTTTACTTCTTTTCGATATTTTGTCGCAAGTACTTTTATGTTTACACCTAAGGTTATTGACAACATATTATGAATGATCAGACTGTTACTGTTACTTACTACTTGAATCGTACATTTCAAATTACAACATCTGTCTGACAAAACATGATCTATAATACTCCTTGAGCTATTTGCCGCCCCAGTAGCTGCATCTGCAGTTATTGTGTTGAATGGTTTATTGAATAATAAATTATATTCTGTCTATACTATAGAATTCATTTCTATTGACCCCCGTATAAGTAAAGTGAACGTCGACCATTGACGTCGACCATATCGCACAGTCGGATTCCCTGTAGGTACACGAGTCCGCACGAAGGGAACCCCTCTCAAATCGAGGCGGTTCGCATATGTGAGACTCATATCAAAGTCGGCACGGCGAGTTTTTTTTTATGGTCGGCCTCCCGCAAAGGCTTAAAGCCTATGGCGCTGTAGAAGCGCTGCGAGAGGATAAGTATCGGTTCACGTTAGATTTGAAACGCTGCAGGTTGTAGCCGTCGGGAAACAAATTCCCCGGCAGCTGATTCCACAGCGTCGAAGTTCTCCAAAGAAGGAATGTTGGAGGAGACTAGTTCGGGGAGTAAGGACCTCGACCTGGTAAGGATGAGGTCGCAGAGCTTCTCTAGTTTTCCTGGTTCGGACGGCCTGTGGTGTTATTATTATTATCCCTACTGACCCTACTTGTCTTTGTTAATGTACGGTGATATATCTTACAGGCGTTTTGAACAACGGGAGAGGTCACCAACCCCACGTCGCGGCGATGTAAATAGCTGGACTCAGGAAACCTTTGTATTTAAGGTCTTTCTCAAAAAATGCATATCTGATCAGTTATTCACGACTGTCTTTTTCCAAGCAGACAGAAACGTATAGCAAATATATATTTACTACGATAAAACTCACCAATGGTTTTGTTGTTAGGAGGCAGAGTCGCTGCACTAAGATCGCTGAGGGAACTATTGATGCTGTTCTCCATATTTCCAGATTTTGAAACGCTTCCAGTTGAAGATCGGTTTCGTACCCGTCGTCTGAAATTGATAAATATGGTCATGTCTACAGTTTACGCTCATCGTATCATATCAAGCAGTATTTTATAGCTAAGTGACCTTTATTAGGGCCGGTTTCACCGGTTCCTGATAAGTGTCAGATAGGTCTATGTTATTTATATGGCGTTGTCTGACAGATATGCTATCTGACACTTATCAGGGACCGGTGAACCCAGCCCTTCTCTTGAAATATTACAAACGTTTTCCTCAACAAAAAAGGAGTTTCTGCGGTTATATTCCCATGGTTGAGGTTTTTCTTAAGACGACCTTTAGTAATAAGATAGTGGGATATCCATATAAAATGTACCAAACAGAGTAGGTACTTCGTAGTTGCCTTCTTTTTGACAAATTAATGTTTGGTGTGAACCACGTCACACATTTTGGAGTATAACTAAAAAAAGTTACTCTGAGGGTGTTGACTATTTAATTTTTCATTATTTTTTTTAAGAAAACCGAAATAAGCAAATACTCATGAAAAAAAACGTCGAAGCACAAACCCTAAATTTGGTACCCAGCACGTTTTGAAACTAGTTTGGCTCAAGCAACGTATACAATTATTCAATTCTACACCTTTGCTAGATTATCCACGCACATGCGATTATGTATACTCACTCTATAGGAGAAGCAGAACTAAGTGCAGACCTAGGCCTTTTTACTCCAGGTGATGTTTTACTACAAATCAAAACAAGAGATTTAAAGTCATGCAATAACAGATTCTTGATTTTCTAGACGGAATATGTTATATGATTTCTTCTAACTGATTCTGTAAATTTCAGCAATTCTACTACTAACCAAAACTATGCCGATGGTGATTCTATCCAACATTATATTCAGCAACTTATTGACATCACATACAGGGTGTTCCTAAATTTCTTTGACACGTGATATTCTCGTAACAAAAGAGAATGTTCGAACGAAAACAGAATGGAAAGTTTAAAAGTACCACAGGATCTATCATACCATGCTTTCAAAACATTTCTATGTATTTCAACCCTTAAAACTCACCCCCAATTTTGTTTTTTCAAATAGCACCTAATAGTTTTTCCAACACAAAATAAGTCCTTATTTTATTTAAAACCTTGTAGTACCTTTGATTTTATACAAAAACCAATTTTACTTCCCACACCGATAGGTGAGGGGAGTATTGTGATCGCGAAAATTTTCGATTTCGAAATAATACGCTTTTTGGGCATGTTATGATGTCTACATAACGAAAATCCACGTCACTCATTTCCGTCGGTCTGTCTGTCTGTCGGTCTGTCTGTCTGTCGGTCTGTCTGTTGGCGTTTTTCTAACGTCGTAATCTCAGTAACCGCTGCATGGATTGTGATGAAATTTGGACAGCGATATGTTGTGGTGTCGTAGTAGGTAATGTTCCGATAATTTTGGAAATCGTAGTACGGGGGGTGGAGTAATTAATTAGTTTTTAGGCGTTTTAGGGGTTCCTGATCGTTATTTACTTTTTTTTTGGGTGGTGGTGAAATTGGGGTGGTTAGGGGGTGGGGGATTGTAAAACTCAAAAATTTATTCCATTCATAGTAGGCTGTCCATTGGCCTGTGAAAGAACGACCTAGCGGCATAATAGACGTTTGTTAGGCCCATCCGAACATTGCCTTGGCTATTACAGAAATCAAGGGACTTAGTATGGTCTGATGTATACATACGAGTATTGCTTTAGATCGTTCTGAATTTAGTAACATGGAAATTATGAAATTGATTTTAATGAAATTTAGACACAGTATTATCACCGCGGCAAGGATGAAAAGTGCGTATGGTTTTCAAAAATCGTGGGCGGCGCAGCAATAATAAAGAAATTAAAAAATATAAAAATAGCCCAACTTCGTTTTTAAGCAATTTGGGGGTTCCTGATTGTTTCGTTTCATCCAGTTAAAGTTGAATTGTGTCATTTTAGTACCTACGGAGGGACTTAGGAAACTATTTACTAGTTTTTGTGTTGGATGTTTTTTTGACGACAGGGGGTCGATGATTTGGTTGCAACTGTTATGTGTGGGAAGTATTGAGTCAATCAACTTGACACCACTTTTTTCGTAAAGTCATAAGCATAAAATGAATAGAGTAAATAATATTAGTATTTCTTTGAGGTAATATTTTTGTCAGAAACACAGATAGAAAAGAAAACTAGGCGGGTCTTTCAACTGAATGACCTATCATACCATGCTTTCGAAAACAATGTTTACTTCAACTTCTAAAACTTACCCCATACTTTTTTCCTAATAGCACCCCACAGCTTTTCCTCCATTAATTAGGTCATTATTTTATTTAATATCTTGTAGTGCCTTTGACTTCATACACAAACTAATTTTTTTCGTTAAGTCATTAATATGAGATAAATAAGATGAGCATTTGTTTGAGGCGTAATATTTTCATAATAAAGACATTTGTGTTCGAAAGCTTATAGGTCATTCAGTACCATTAAAAACCGAATTCGTTTTATTTTTATCCGTTTTTTGCGTCAAGTAAATTCTTATTTTATTTATGTTATGCTTATGATTTTACAAAAAAAAATGAGTTTGCGCATAAAATCAAAGATACTGCAAGATTTTAAATAATATAAGGAATTAATTTGTGTAGAAAAAACTATTTGGTGTTATTTGAAAAACAAAAGTTGTGAGTGAGTTTGAAGGGTTAAAGTACAAACAAGTGTTTTAAAAGCATAGTATGATAAAGCCTATAGTACTTTCAAAAATTTCACTCAGTTTTCGTTTAAACTCCTTTTTGTTACGAGAATATCACGTGTCAAGCAAATTCAGGGACACTGTATACAGACAATATTTGTGCAACATGCTGAGGGAAAACAAAAGGTGATGTATGAAATATTTCCAGAGCACAGATACCGTGATATGTTTGAGGTTCTAACCTAAGAAAAAATACGTCTACAATAAAATTGGCACGAACCCTAGCGCATCTTTTTATGGCCAAATGCTTTCAATATACAGTGTAAGGGAATCTACTTAAATAGGTTATGATAGTTGTTCCGTTATACCAGAATTTTGAACTGTTTTTTTATCTTCGACATCTAGAAATCAAGAACATATTACTATATCTAGCAAAATACATCTAAAGGTACCTACGTTGGTGTTTTTGCATTGAAGCTGTTTCTTAATATATTATGACTGTTAGGCGAAAACCTAAAAAGAAGAAAGAAAACATGCATATACATTATGTACAAGATTTAAAAAATATAACAAGCAGAGCAAGTGCCTACATGCAATTTGCGAGTGAGTGATATCAAACAGGCAAGAAGTTCACAGTTGATATTCATTTCAAAGAGATTTTACCCAAACTATTATGCACTAACTATAAAAATATCACTACTTAAAATCATACGTAGTCGTATGAATTATCAGCCATAATACTTCTATGTAGGCCAACATGTACAGATTTTTTTTATTAGTGTAATTATTCAAGTGTCGCCATTATTCCAGAATCGTTTGAACGGAGTTATCATGGAGAATGTATGTTGGAAATACATAACAATTTATTGTTGATTTAAAAAATGAGATCTTCCACAAAAACATTATACATATTTATAATCATAAGAAACAACAAAAATTGTAGAAAATAAAATGAAACATATAAAATAACTGTTTGAGTATTTTCTTAGAATCCGGTACAGCTATGTCGGCGGCATCATCAGTGTTTTAGACAAAAATATCAGGAGACAATATCGACAATATTTCAGAAGATCGTGCAAGAATTGTTCCACATGAATTTCGCAATTATTTCCAACTTCTACTGTAAGTATTTGGTTGACATATGGTTAATAAAACTTACAGCTTATTGTTTGGCGACTTCTGCGTTACAGCTGGCTTCACATTATTGTACACTTTCGACTTGACTTCTTTCAGATTCGTCTTGTTCGGATCGGTTTTCGTTATTTTGCTCATCACTGCATCCCAACGACCCACAGGTTTCTTTCTCTCTGTATCTGGCGTTTGCACCTGAGGAGATTTGATCATGGATTTTACCTGCAAAAAACGCGTAAACTCAGGGCTCACAGATACCATTTATACAAGAATATATCAGCAACCGTTGGCAATGTTGGATCTGGAGTTGGAAATCTCCAACTCATCTAACAGAGAAGGTGCATACAGACAAATCCATGAGTTAAAAAGAGATACCTAACCCCTAAATTCCCACCATACTCACAGCCAGGCGCAGTGAGAAAGCAGTTTCGGTGGAGCGCGTTCATGTCTTACTGAAAGTGTCAGGTTACAAGTACGCTTGTAGCCAGTTTTTGGCATGAGAGTCACCAGAAATGACTTGGCTGTTGAAAATGTGAAAATTGTCAAAACCAAAACGCTCAGTATGACATATTTTTGTGGGTGAGGGTGAACTCTGAGCTATGGAACTGCAATATGTCATACTGAAATTATTCTATGATAAGACCGTGGTCAAGATCATATTAATTTGTTGTAGAAACAAAGGGATATTGAACTCCCATTCCGCTTGAAAGGCTTTGGACACCAGGAGATTAGATAAAAACATTTATGAGATTGTTTCAACACTTTCAGCTTATTAGCTTCACGCAACGCTGTATGTGTTGGGTACCAACCCACAGAGGTATTGGTGGCAATGGTGTGCAGTTAAAAATATTAAACATTACTAAGTATTTGTTCTTTGAATAATATTCCACTCTATGTCTATCTGGTTGGAATTTATAAAAATTACCAGTGAGATCAGTTTATTTTAAAACAGTATATGTGACTTCAGCTTTTCAAATAATGTGTGCTTTGAGACATTGGGGCATTTTTGGACCAATATGAAAAAACCACTTTCGCGGATATCGTTATTTTGAGCATGCACAGTATAAGAAATAGTTGAATGATGCCCGGTAACGATAACGAAGGTCGAGTAATCTTACTTGCCTGCTCTCTCTCACTGAAAAGTCACTGAAGTGGTAATATTGCCGCTTTATGCGATCAGCCCTTATTTTTGAGGGGAAAATCACTGAAATGGAAATTAGAAATAACCAAAAGTGGCCAACTGTGTGTTGTAAGCCACGAAAAGTCACCAATCGCACAGCTACGATTCTTGGAGGCCAACACAATTTTGAAATCGCCACTTTGACGGCAAATAGCCACACCTGGCAACCCTGCGGAACGCTTGTTCTAAAGAATGGAAGTGGAAGGTAGGGAATATTGCTAGATCGTGGCTTCTATAGCTTAAACGAATTTGTGGATTACTACAATGGTTCTGATAAACCTTCTGTATCTGTGTGATCTTCTTATGTCTTGTGTACTATAAATATTTTAGATTATTTATTGTTTGTTTGGTATTTGCCTATTCTCCTTACGTTTATATTTAAATATATTTGCTTTGTCTTTTTAACTCTATTTAACATAAATAAAGTGTGACGTATCCAATATCTCAGCTTGTAGATTTTACTGGATGAATATCTATCTATAGTGTTTATATTTATATCTGCATTCTAGATCCCAGCTTGCAAATATAACGAGACGGTCCTGTAACTTCCCTGAAATTTAGAATTCTGTATCACACAAATTGAAACATGGAAGCAATTCGCTCAAATACGCTTTGATTTTGACGTTTGTCAGAGACTAATTATTGAAATGTTAGTTTTTTGTGTATACAACGAATAAATGGAACTGGATTTGCGATACAATTTTGTCTTGGATTGGGTAAACTTGCAGTTGACAGTCGTATATAAAGGGCATATCCAGATGATAGTTTATCACGATGTAGAGTGGCGTAAACAGTTTAAAGACGGTTGTGAACCAGTTATGACAAGTTTTTATGTCTAAAATCATCAACGATATGCAGTGGGTTTGCTAGGAGTTTTTAAGGCAGATACACAACATGGCAGATGTATCTGCAACAAGCCTTTCAATACTAATTAGAATTATATACTGAACATTAAAATTGACGAAACTGTATTAGCGATTGTCGTTTTACCGTTCATAACCGGAAACTGGCAACAGTGCACTGTTTTATAAACCCGCAGCCTTTTCTCTTTCTTAACAAAAAGCCATAGTGACAGTAACGTAATTGCGCAGTGTTCGTCGGTTAGGTTAGGTTGCTTTGTTGATTAACGTTTGTGCGTTTTCTTTTGATTTGTCTGAGAGCCATTGACGTCTAAGACGTCAATGCTGTGGCACACGCTGTCGACAAATTGAATAAGTGATTGCAATGGAGTCGAAATAACAACTAATTGAGATTAACTGATATTTTAAAAAAGAGATCCTGTACATATCTAGTTTGTATAAAAGAAATGTTTAAATAATTGCAACTTTTTCCAGTCCAGAATGAATTTCATAGAGTTAGTATTTATTTGACTCTAGCGTAGCGAATGTACGTCATCATCTTTCAGATAAGTTGAGCTTGCGTACTTACCTTCGACGTCACTTCCCTCTTTGGCACTTTATACTTCTTTACGATGTTTTCTTCCTTCGACCTAACTGGACTTGCAGTGAACAAACGAGGACTAGGCGCATTCCTTTTCTTTGGATTATCTTTTGGCACTTGTTTTTCGACTATTTCTTTGCTATCATTTTTCTTGTGAAGGTTGTCTTGTAGATTATTTTGGCTATTTATGACTGAGATGGTTTTTGTGCTGGTGTCAGATGGCGAAGGATCTGGTATGGCATCGCCAACCACATCTTCCTCGGTCCTTGGGTTCTCAATGTCAGTGAATATACCGCTGGAGTCCATGTTTTCTCTATTGTTCACGTATATGTCAGCCGCAGCTTGCGGGTCTACACCATATAATGTACCATCGATGACCTAAAAAAAATATTGGATTACAATAATTATTATTAATGCATTTTTTAAAGCTTATCCTGTGATTGTCTCTTTGTTTGCAGAAAATTTGACAAAAAATATATTTTGAATGTTTAATTAAAAGAAATAAAGGAATTTGTCTATAAAAATATTAATGACAATTGCATTTCTTATTCCAGGTTTCCTGATAGTTCGCTGTTGGATCTCGAATGAGGTGTGGTATTGCCTTGAGATGTTACAATATTCCCTCATAAGACAGACATCATTAAATTTGTGATCATAAGACGCTGATGTATTACTTACTGGCAACCATTTTGGATTACTCAACAATGTGAAAGTGTTTTTCTTTAAGATTGCAGAGTCTTCTTAGTTTTTTCTTTATTGAAATGCACAACTGAACAGTCCTTTATTTATAATCAGGACACCTAAGACAATCTTGTGCGGTATCCAAAACTATTTCCAGAAATCAGTAAATAAGAGACAGTGGTACAAAAAAAATAAGTGAATGAGAAAATTTGTTTTCGTTTCATGATATCTTACAGACTTGCTCAAATAAAAGAGCTGAGGCTTCCGGAAAAGATGCAGATGGTAGCCTCTTTAGATAGGATAGAGTTCTATATTTTAATATTATTATAAAATATACACTTTTTGCTTGTATATTAACATGTACATAGCTTCTTAAGATTGTTTCTCGTTTCATATCTGTGATCTATTTTTTGTAACTCTGTTTTCGTATGAAATACTTTCAGAACTGCATGAATATATGGAGCTTTCACATTCAGCTTCCGTGCTGAATACATTTCTCACAATCTGACGATTCTGAATTTTTAATATTATTTTTAAAATATAATTTTGATGCACCTGCAGTTTTTAGGCTTGTCAATTAAGCACATCTCCGCATACAAATTTCATATCTAAGAATAATAATAATCATAAGTAATTTTTTCGCAATGTATAAATTATATATAAGTCAGTTTTTCCAATTTATTCGTTAATGAGATAATTTGAGGTGATCATTTATCAGAGATGTGTCAAAGTAAACAATGTGAACAAAGTAATGCCACTTCAAGAGTTTCACCCCCTACGTATTATCTACGCAGCTCAAGATAGATCATCAGCATATGACATAACAGTATAATTATCATAGTTGAAAAACTCATCAATAAGAATTAAAAGCAAAACAGGCCCAAGGGCCTGTTAAAGTTATCTAAACTGTGAAGTCGGTCAGTACTTGAAGAGGTTGCTCAGTTCTAAGCCCTTTATGATATCCAAACTGATTTTGTGCTATTAATTATATTCATTCAGTGTACCAGTCTTTTGTTTAAATATTTTTTTAATATTTTGGCGAAATTTTTGATAAGTGAGATAGAGGACGAAAATTTGTCATTTCTCCTTTTTTCCAGATTTGAATATTGAATATCTCGTGAAAAAACAATAGTGCTTCCTTGTACAACTGTCAAACAGCGTATCTGTTCAAAACTATTTTTTTATCAAATTGTTGTCTTTGGCAAAGGTTTATAGAGGTGACTGAAATGTTAGTAAGGTTTATATTTACGTATATGCGAGTTTTCCTTAATCGCTAGTGAAAAAATGGAGTCAAGTCGATTGACTCAGTACTTCCCACACATAATAATGATTTCATTTTATTGTTTTTCCCATTGCATGAAGCTATAATCTGAAATCCCGTTGCAACCAAATCGTCGCCCACTCTCCCGCAAAAAACAATCCAACACAAAAATTCTCGTAAATAGTTGCTTGCATGCGTCTCCCTCCTTAGAAACCAGAACGCCACAGTTTTTCTGCATGCTTCAACTGAACGATGCAAAACGATCAGGAGTCTAAACCATCTAAAAGCGAAGTATGAGCTGTTTTTATATTTTTAGTTTTTTAATTATTGTTGCGCCGCCACTGACACGATTTTTCCAAAACATAGGCGTTTGTGACTGTGACTGATACTGTGACAAAGTTTCATTAAAATCCATTACATAACTTTTACGATACTCAATACAGAAAGATCTAAAGCAATATTCCTATGTATTTATCAGAAAATTCTAAGTCCCTTGGTTTCTGGAATAGGCAAGGCAATGTTCGGATGGGCCTAAAAAAGGGTATTATACCGCTAGGTCTTTCTTTTACAGGTCAATGGAGAGCCTATTATGAGTACAACACATTTTTGAGATTTATAACCCCTCACCCCCCAACCACCCCAATTTCACCCCCACCCAAAAAAAAGTAGAAAATGATCAGGAACCCCTAAAACACCTAAAAACGAAGTTTGAGGAATATTTTTTTTTTGTTTTTTGCTAATTACTCCGCCGCCACTGCAATGATTTTCAAAACTATAAGAACATTACCTACTACGACCCCCAAGCATATCGCTGCCAAAATTTCATCACAATCCATGCAGCGGTTACTGAGATTACGAGGCTAGAAGAACGCGCACAGACAGACAGACAGGCAGACTGACAGACAGACAGACAGACAGACAGACAGACAGACAGACAGACAGACAGACCGACAGACAGACAGACAGACAGACAGACCGATGGAAATGAGTGACATGGACTTTCGTTATGTAGACATCATAAAACGCCCAAAAAGCGTGTTATCTCAAAATCGAAAATTTTTGCGATCACAATACTCCCCTCACCTATCGGTGTGGGAAGTAAAAGGATGGAATAGTAATGTCGCGATAGATATGAGAGCAGCTCACACCTGAAGGTGGTTAAACATAGCAAATCAATCAAAACGTTGTTTTAGTTAAAAATTGTATAGACAATAATTTGAAGTCCGAAACAGACCTTTTAAAACATCTACCTTTATTCACATTTCAAACAACAAGTAATGCACTTTCTAATTCATTCTTGCTTAGAGTATTCATCCATTTAATGAAGTTCAAGATTCATGAAATTTACTACTTGCGAGTGAAATTCGAACACCTAGACAAACATAGTTGCATTAAAAATGTATGCACAGCTTGGCTGTACCCTCTCCAGTACACATCTAACAGTTGTTGTTCATTCAGACGCTATTTAACTACAGGCCACCTCCAAAAAGATCTATAAGTGGAAAACAAGACATGGCTTTTTGTCGATCCAAAAGCTATGATATCCGGGCAAATGTGGCGATTGCCTAACGATGCTTCCCAGAAGTCGATAGCCCCATTTTACGCAGTTAACACCATTAGAACGGGGTCAGATTGTAGGCCAACGAGAGCGTGGTGCTTCTTTTATAGCAATTGCTGTAACCATGGGGCCTAGAATGGCAACAGTTGCAGCAGAATGGCGTACATTGGTCGAAGAATGACCAATGCAGCGAGCTAGAGTTTCTGAAGCACGATGTACCACAGATTGTGTGGAATGGGCTTCAGATCATATCGTCCGCATCTTGTGCCTCCACTCACTCATGGCCGACTCTACACTAGGCCGGAGCCTTAGATGTGGCAACGTGGCTTAGTTGTCAAATAGTGGCCCTATAGTTTCAGAATAATTATTACATTTTATATGTATTAGAGTTCATCTCGGTTAATAAATTAAGAAAAATACTTTTCAGAACTCCTACTACTAATACCACTTACATCTGATGTCTGTTTCATCACAGTCAGACACTACAAAATAAAAATAAACGCAACCTGTTTCCTGCCGCCACTTCCATTTCCACTTAAATGAACACTCCATTTGTAAATTATCACTTGAGCTAGAAAAATTCACTATTAGGTCACTGTGAAGCCATTCTTGCTGGTCTTGATTTCCCTTTCACTATCAAATGCTTTCGTAGGTATGCCCCAGGCCATGCCCAGATGAGTTCTATTAACTGTATTTTTCTGTGATATTTGGGAGGTCCAGAAAACATTATAGGTACCACATTGTGCTTTAAAATAGGTCTTATCCTTTGAAATGTTTGTCAATTATTGTCTTTATCCTTATAAATATAACCAGCCCTTCCGAGGAATACCTTTCACCCACTTCTGTTTATGTCCCTTATCGGACGCACAATTGCTAGTGCAACCTGGTACTACATACTTTGCAGGCATCTTCTTATCTTTATAGTTTCATTTGTGCAGGTAAATAAGTAGAAACCCATTCAAAATCACCTTGCATCGTTCTTTTTAATCTGGAATAAGGTTATGTTGGGCCATGGTTTGGTAGTCCTCTACTCATGCCTCTACTGGGCTGCAACCTAGTACTACACGCTTTGCAGGCATCTTTTTATCTTTATAGTTTCGTTTGTGCAGGTAAATAAGTAGAAACCCATTAAAAATCACCTTGCAACGTTCTTTTTAATCTGGAATAAGGTGATGTTGGGCCATGGTTTGGTAGTCTTCTACTGGGCTGCAACCTGGTACTACACGCTTTGGAGGCATCTTGTTACCTTTATAGTCTCGTGTGCGCAGGTAAATAATTAGAAACAAATTAATAATCACCTTCCAACTAGATTTTCTGCACCTAGAAGAATACACATGACATAACAACAAATGAAAACACGGCCTGATCTCCAACGTTGCCATATTTCAATGCTCCGGCCTAGTGAGTAGATATGGCCATGACTCACTGCAAGTCATAGGCGTCAATGGCTAGACTGGTGCCAAGGACACCGACAATGCCATGCTGAGTGACATTAGACGGCCTTCTCCGACGAAGCCAGGTGTCTAGGGGCTCACGACGGACGCCAACGACTACGGGGTGAACGACGTAATATCCAGTTTACTGTTGAGCGCCATGTACACCATCCTGTTGGTTTCATGGTTTGGAGCGTCATGGCATTTAACAGTAAGTCGGCTTTGCTTGTGACTCATGGCACAATAATGGCCAAGCGTTATGTGAATGAGAGGGCAGAACCACCCAGGTAGGAAGATGGCTTCTTAGAGACGTCAATTTCTCGCCATCTTGTGGCCGAAGGGGACGAATCAGCTGTCGTCCAAAAGACGTTAGCAGGACGTTAAAATGTCACAGCCAGAAGACGTCACATACTGACGTCTTCAGACGTCATATAATGACGTCTTCAGGACGTTCAACTGAGTCATATACTGGACGTGTTTTTTTTCTTGACGTCTTTAGAACGTCCCTTTGTCGTCTCTTAAAACGTGATTTTAACGTCACCATGATCGATTTTTTATGGCGTTTTGGGTGAAAACAGATACCAATTAAGAAATAAACGTTTATTCATACTCCTTTTTAAATATATATACAAGTCGACAAATTACCAGATGATTGCATTTGGTTCACTCCACCATTGTTTATATTGTAAAACATAAAAAGCCGGTAGTTTGATGAATTAAAATAAGTCACAGGCACATAAATCGCCTCAGAAATAAATAGCTATTTAACTATAGTCGAACTTTGCCTATAAATTAGGCCTAACGATCGAAATGAGTCTGCTGCTCCACAGGAGGCCAAAACACTTCTTTCTTTCTTGGAGTCAGCCAACTTTTGGCAACCACCGCGACGTCACTGTCATCGGACTCCACCAGTACGTACGCCATTAGGTTATTATTGTATTATTAATTGATACGGTCGGGGTCGCAGTGGGGTCGAAATAGAAATGCACCACATAGACAGGAACAAAAGAGGAAAAGACCGGGAAAGGCGGAAATAACAAAATTTGCACAAAATCCACTGCATGCCACAAAACAAACGGCACAAACCGATTACCGTGAACCGTCCAACAGAAGTACCAAACTGCGGACCCCGGACCGCGCAACGGTAATGCCCAACAATGAACGTGACGTCACCCACGTGACGTCGTGACGTGGTTGCCGTTGGTCGTTGTCGCTGGTGCAGTTCAGCAGTGGGGCACTGTAGAAAAGCGCAACGATGCCAATTTCACTGTTTAACGACATGGGTTTAATCTTAATGTAACCCTTTTTGTTGCAAAAGCAAAACTACAAACTTTTGCTTCCTGTATTCTCATACGAATAACCACTGGATATTGGATTATCAGAGAAAATTCGTTCAACAAATACTTTTTTATCTTTTCCTCATTACTCTTTCGGCTACATTATGAACAGCGTAAGATTGAATTCGTAAAATGGTCAGATTCTCATGGAACAGGTATTGTCAGAATGATATATAATGCCTATTATATTGATGAAAGCATTTAGCTGGTTTTGAAACTCTTAGGAATGCGAAAAATGAATTGCTGTGGCATCGTGGCATCGCATGCTTTCGCGCATGCGCACTTAGTCGTCATTGAATGCGGGAGATTCAAGAATCAAGTAGATTTGTTCATGGGTTTGTCTAATTTGTTCCAAATACCTATCGTCTATCACCTCTTGTTTTGAGTTAAATACTTATAAATTAGTTTTTAAATTTTGTGCTCACCAGGACCAATTAGAACGTCTTACAGACGTCTACGCTAAAACGTTTTGTGGACGTCTACTAGCGGCTGTCTTTTGGACGACGTTTTTCGGCCAAAAGACGTCGAAGACCAGTGAAGACCAAAATGGGTCGTCCTAAGGACGACACGCTGCTACCTGGGCAGTTGCCGTTCCGTATGTCCGAGGCCGAGAATAGGATTCCTTCCAGCAAGATAACGCGCGTCATCATATTGCAATGATGTCGATGAAGTTCTTACAGGAAGCTGAGGTCAGGGTGCTCTGCCTCCACGATCACCCGACTTATCCTCAACTGAAAAAGTATGGGATTGGATGGGTTGCTACATTCGCGATTTACCCAGTAATTCGACCACGCTGGACCAACTGGAACATGCTGCGAGGTCAGCTGGGAGGTTGTACCTATAGAGTTTATTAACCACCAGATTACGGGCATGCCGCGTATGCTAGAGGAGTGCATTCGTCAACATAGAGGGCACACCTATTATTGACCTGTTCTTATTTTTTATAAACTAATTAGGGCAAAAGGATTCGTTTTCGATTATTGACCTATTGTTATTTTTTATAACCTAATTAGGGCAAATGGATTCGATTATTATTTGTTTTAGTCCTACTGCATTTCATGAACCGCATTCCCTTTTTTCACAGTGTTCGAATTTGGACTTGTGAGTAGTATATATTTTCAGATTATTATTTTATACAATGTAGCCATGTGGATAGGTAACGGAACGGTATGCCTCAGTAGTTAGATGTAATTAAATTTAGTGCAAGCGTTATTCAATCTACTCTTACCTGTGCCTTCCGATCTCCTTTCAACTGATTATCGTCATGATTGTCAGCATCACTTTCAGTGTAAAAATCTGAGTCGGTCATTGGATCCTGTCTCCTGGTCTGAGGTCTAGGCAGAGGTCTTCTGGTCAATGGCGAACTGTCAGCGCCTCGACTGGCCGGTCTGGACATTTCCCCGTCACCTTGGTATCCAGTATCCAGACTTGTGATGCTGGTTATACTTGTTACAAAGTTGTTGTTCGTCTTGACTTTTGCAGTATCCACCTAAAAAAACGTTTTTTTTTTATAAGAAAACCTGAACATATAGTTTAAGTGTATAATCCCTGACGCCAAGGAGAAATCCTTACTATTTACTAATATACTACTGTTTAAAGATTGGACTTGAATCGATTGCATTTATAAAAACAATAGAACATCTTATATGAATAACATGCCTAATCTGCTTTGAGCAAAAGTCAATTCCATTTATTCAAGTTTTGTCAGTTTGTCTGTTTTTTTGTTTATCGCTATAAAGCTTGGGAACGAATATCCTTTTTTATAACTGAGCAGACCGCGTAGGCAGAGCCTAAATAGTATAGTACCGCGGTTGCTGTTAAAGGGTTATGGGAAGTTTGTTAACGTGGGATTTGAATGGACCAACACCCGCAGGCTCAATATAGCTTATAGTTTTTTCTGACTTGTAAGGCAACGATCATTTTAAGGTGTCGTAAATTATAATATAAAACCCTCACTCTTCTATTTTTGCCTAACGATATTAGTATAAAGTTCAAAAAATCTAGAGATCTAGAGAGCTTGAAACTATACTTATTATAGATAATTCCTGCATTTCTGAATTATTTTGGCATAGTGATAATCATAGGTAATTCAAAATAGTTTAGTATCATCCGCCTTCATTTGTTTCCTGCTTCGCCTGATTCGGGTGTAACCAAAAAAAAAATATTAGAAATCCTTAAATGTATTTTGAAAGGTCGTCTACAGAATGCTATCACCTGGTAGACATGGAAAAAAGGAACTAAGACTGGACAGTTATAAGTGGAACTATAAACCATCATATACTCGGAATGGTTTCAGACTCTATGGTTCCCCAAACGCATACGGAAGGACAACTACTACAACGTCCTTTTCCCAGGAAGAGACGAATGGAGTAGGAGTGACAGTTTCATATCACCAAACAGTTGAAATTTCAGTAAACCTTGGGTTATATACCACAATCTTCCATCCAGAAATAATAGCCATAGAGTTGGGAGTCACAGAGCTGAACAAACGACCCTTGGCAAACAAATATATAAAGATCTTTTCACATAGCCAGGCTGCCCTGAAAACACCGAGCTCCAAACGGGTGGACTCCGTATACATATCTTCAGTGAACTTGGAACACGGAACAAAGTAACTTTGGTTTGGGTTCTAGGTCATAGTGGAGTGGAAGGCAATGCATTGGCCGACATACTCGCACGAGGAGGAACCGAATCCGCGTTCATAAACACAAAACACTGCCTGGGAAACTATCTCAAATAGACAGAGATGAAAGCACTCCTGCACTGGCGAGATACAGCAGGGCTACTACACTCACAGGCGTTCATACCATAACCCCTTAGGTTAGTCCCCGTCGAGGATCCTAGAATGGAGCAGGAATTATCTGCGCAATTCTCAAGTGGAGGACGAAACAGTGGAGCACACATTGTGTTCCTGATCAGTAGTGGACCTATTTCAGGTGTGATACTTCTGGATTGTCCCATCTGGAACCTACTGACTTCAAGGAAGTTTCACCAAACATAACCATCTCCTTTGTCAAAAGGTGCGGATTGTACAGTGAACTCTAAATAGGGTGAGCCGCAATAGACAGAATAGGGTCGCAGTGGATGGAAATATGATTTTGGAATCATCACATTCAGAAACTGTATTTTTTATTTTAAATATAAATTTTTCTAAATTTATATCTATATCCTTCTAATCCTGCTCAAACATGAATGTTACGTATTTGAGCGCTCTAAGCTTAAATCTTTAATTTGTTGACAAAAGAAATCAAACATGGCAGGCAAAATGAAGCAAGGTAAAAATAAAGTTAAATTTTTTTTCTAGACCTGGAAGTGGTTTCTGTTGCGTATGTGATACCTATATAAAGATTACTATAAGAGCAAATACTGTAAAAGAAAGGTCTGATTAGATTTATTTCCAAGTAATGGGAGATATTTGTTTCCATATTGTTTTGGTATTTGCTATATCCAGTTTTAGCAATTGTCTACAATATTTGCTTTTTTTTCCTTTCACGAAGATGTCGAGCAGACTCAGAAGTCCAATAGGGCACGTCAAATACAGTAATAAGCTCTTGATCCGGGTAAAAAAGAAAATTAACTGGCCTTCACCGATGTAATATTGCCATATTTTTTATCCCGCTTCTGCAATTTGCAGGAATAATTTGAACTTCCAAACACCCAAACTTAGATGGGATTGTCCAAAATTACAGACAGTTTTACTTCTCACACCGATAGGTGAGGATGTTGAACATAGCTTTATTTTATACTGATGTTTTGTGCCTATGAACCAATGACATTTGTTGTTCTGTGCAGAAGTGTGTTCTCGTTCTGTGTTAGAACTGTCAGACCAGAATAAGAAAATGATGGAACTTTTGTTTAAGCAAAATTGATGTACAAAGTTATTGTATAACGTGATGTAAATAAATATATATTCATGATCATGATCATGAAATGATCTCCAATGAATCATGAAAAGGGAAGCATCGTGATCGCGAAAATTTTCGATTTTGGGATAATACGCTTTTTAGGGCGTCTTATGATATACAGGGTTATTCACGTTATTCGACACGGAGCATTGTGGCTAAAGTATTTGATAAAAAAGAAAATAATAATTTAGGATGGATAGAGACCCATAAAGGCTACATTTTAAAAATATTTTCATGTCATACAGGGTGCCCCAAAAACACGAAATGTATCAAAGTTATGTTTTTTTAAATGGAATACCCATATATTATTGCATATTCAGATTCCTTGGTGAATTCTAATGTGACTTTATGTTACATACATGGGACTTAAAGCGAACCGTTTAGGTATAAATCACCATTTTCGGTATAAGTAGATATCAGGAAAAAATTGAACATCGCGGAAGGCTGTGACTTTGCTATATTACTGAGCATAAAATGCGTCAGCTTTGATGAGACTGTCAAATTTAAGTTACATTTATGCTTGGAGAAATTGGTCGATTAATTAAGGGAACTTCGATCAGCGCTAACTTGATTTTTTCAAATGAAAATGCCTAATTTTTTTTATACGGGTAAACGTCGAATTTGATAATCTTTCTAATGATATAAGGTTGTGAATATCAATCTCTGGTAGTTTTCATTAAATTTTAATTTTTCAAACAAATCGGCGTTTTTCAATTTTCCTACCTATAAGCAACGTAGCAGGCCATGAAATATAAACAAAAATCTGTTCAGGTAGAAGAAAACCACCAACTTAGCAGAAAAATACACACGAACTAGACTAAAGTGACAAGATGATAGAAATTACTCACAACAAACAAAGTCTAACCAGAAAAAACGGCGGCAACATCTCTAAGGTCAAAGAGAAGCTGGAGTGTAGCAGTAATAGATATCTTTTACAGTCTACTGGCTACCGCAATTTACTAGAGGTTAAAAATTTCCAACAAACAAAAACAACCAGCGACTGTTGCTCCATCACACATTTATCATTCATATGTAATGGTATAAAAAAGTAGTAATTTGCGTCGAAGTCGATACCTCTGAATAGAGCCCTTCTATTTTTCAATATCTATTAGCAATATTGCAAAAAAGGAATACTGACAAATGAGAATTAAATTTTCTGCCATTTAAGTTATGTTTTATAATTTGAACAAATTTTAATTCATTCTTTATTTTCTGCGATCTTGCTAATAGGTACTGAAGAATTTTCAGAACCCCAGTCAGAGGTACTTTTGACTTGAGTTTTGACAGAATTGCATACTTTTTTTATATCATTAAATGTGAAATTTTATTATGAAAATAATAAACTGCCTACAACATTGTCTAGTAGTTTTCGTTTCATTTCAAAATTTTTAATGATTTTGGAAATTGCCAATCTCTAGTACATTACAGTAGCTAGTAAGCCGTGAAAAAATCCATTTCTGCCATACTCCAGCTTCTCTTTGACCAAGGATACGTTACCGCCGTTGTTTCTGGTTAGACCTTGTTTGCTGTGAGTAATTTTTATAATCTCGCCCCTTTAGTCTAGTTCGTGTGTATTTTTCTGCTAAGTTAGTTGTTTTCTTCTACCTGAACAGGTTTTTGTTTATATTTCATGGCCTGCTACGTTGCTTATAGGTAGTAAAATTGAAAAACGCCGATTTGTTTGAAAATTTAAAATCAAACGAAAACTACCAGAGATTGATATTCACAACCTTATATCACTAGAAAGGCTATCAAATTCTACGTTTAACCGTATAAAAAAAATTAGGCATTCCCATTTGAAAAAATCAAGTTATCGCTGATCGATGTTTCCTTAATTAATCGACCGATTTCTCCAAGCATAAACGTAATTTAATTTTAACCGTCTCGTCAAAGCTGACGCATTTTATGCTTAGTAATAGTTACAGCCTTCCAAATTTTATAATCTCTGCGATATTCAATTTTTTCCTGATATCTACCTATACCGAAAATTGTGATTTACACCTAAACGGTTCGCTTTAAGTCCCATGTATGATACATAAAGTCACACTAGGATTCACCAAGGTATCCGAATATGCAATAATATACGGGGTGTTCCATTAAAAAAACATAACTTTGATACATTTCGTGGATTTGGGACACCCTGTATAACATGAAAATATTTTTAAAATGTAGCCTTTATGGGTCTCTATCCATCCAAAATTATTATTTTCTTTTTTATCAAATACTTTAGCCATAATGCTCCGTGTCGGATAACGTGAATAACCCTGTATATGTGTATCTAGATAACTATCTACACCAGTCTTTCTGTCAATCTCAGCAACCGCTGCATGGATTTTGATGAAATTTGGGTAGCGATATGCTGTGGGGTCGTAGTAGGTAATGCTGCAAAAATTTTGAAAATCGGTGAATGAGCGGCAAAGTAATTAACAAAAAACAAAACATTTCAAATATTCCTCAATCTCCGTTTTTAGGTACTTTAGGGGTTTTTGATAATTGTCTACTTTTTGTTGGGTGCGGTGGTTGGGGGTGGGCGGTTGTAAAACTGAAAAATTCATTGTATTCATAATAGGCTGTCAGTGACCCGTGAAAGAAAGACCTAGCGACATAATACACTTCTTTTATGTCCATCTGAACATTGCATTACATAAACCAAGGAATTTTCTGATGTATACATACGAGTATTGCTGTAGATCGTTCAATATTGTGTATCGTGGAAATTATTACTGTGACTTCAATGAAATATTGACACAGTATTAGGGAGTTATTGAAATACTGACAGGCACTGCCTGGCCTTAAATTGTCTCTGAAACAGAGTTATTGATGCGTTCTGTCAAGCGCGGATTTAATTCAAACCTAAAAAGAGACGGAACTTCGGTTTTATTTTTTTGTACTGTGTTTGTACTGTACACAGAAGTCCATGATTTTTACCTGCGTTACAATCACACAGCAATAATAAAAACTTCAAACTTCGTTTTTAGGTGATCTGGAGGTTCCTGATCGTTTTCCACCTTTCACTTCGCACACCGGCAGGGGAAGGGGATAGGGGCGTACTGTGATCGCGATTTTTTTTTATTTTGAGATATCGATTGAAATGATATGAAAGCGGTAGCGATATTCTGTGGGGCCATGTTGCTGTTTTAAAAATCGGTGCATTGGCGGCGGAGAAATTGATAAAAACAAAAAATTATCAGAACCCCTCTAAACGTGATTTTTAGGCATTTCAGGGGTTCCTAGTCATTGTCTACTTTTTTATGAGGATGGTGTAGGGATAGAGGAACTCAACATTTTTTACGAGGGTTGCTCTATATCTCCGTCAATCCACCAGTACGCAGACAGCTGTTTCACGCTTATTAGTGATCATCAGTGCGCCATAGTCGATATAAAGCAAACCATCGTATATCGGATTTCGCATATGCAGCAGCATATAGAACCCGCGCTCTCTGGTGGCCAAGCGGACGCGCCGTGGCGTCCCACCATCAAGAGGTCTGCTGCTGTTTAGCAGCGATTTTCTTTGGTTTGCCGTTGCCTTCGGGTACCAGATGACGCACCGGCAGAACCTTTCTGTCGCCTGCTATCAACATTTTTTGTTAGCAACCATAACAGTTGACGCCATTTTTTTACTTCATGTACGGGTCCTATGGACTAGTAAGTCACAGAAGAAAGCGCGGAGTCAGAAAACGGTGGAGATGGGCGAAAACAATATTCGTATTCGGTTTCACGACGGATATTTGCACAAAAAAAAGTTTTTCACGCTAGAATTTCAACTGCATTACCTTATCAGCTTCGACAACTGGAGTTGGATCTAGCGGCAGCTCTTCAGGAGAAGGAGTCTGTTCCATCCTAGCCAAATTCAACTCGTCCAAGTGAAAGGCCGTATCAGTGATCAGCGTCAAATTGGATAGTACGTGATCATCGATAATACCAAGACTATAATCCGTCGTACCAGCATTCGGGCTTTGCAGGTCCTCTTTCGATCTAGAGGTATTCGAGGGTGGTATGCTCAAAGACAGCGACTTTGGGCAAGGTGGTTTGTCTCCACAACAGCTCTCTTCTTGTTTCTTCATGAAGCAATCGCTGTTCTCGTACTCGAAACTTGGCGACCGGGTCTGAGCGAAGGACGGGAAGTCGCTCATTTGATCCGGAGTCAGTATACCTGAAAACAGGGAACAGTCCGTTAGGTTCAAGAAAAATAAAAAAAATTAAAAAAGCCCTAAGAAAATAAAAGTTTCCTTTAAAATGTTAACTATTAACTTATAGCCTCATTATACACAATTTATATGATCATAAAAGCTGATCGCGAGGTTTACGTAACTACCTATACGTATTTAATTGAACTGAAATTGAACACAACTAAATTTAGCAGATTAAGTTAGTCAGCTAAATAGGTACTAGTTCAATTACACAAGTAAATCGCACGACAAGCTTTTATGATCATCTAGATTGTGTATAATGCGGCTATAAGTTGATAGTTAACATGTTAAAGGAAAATTTTATTTTCTTATTTTTAGAGCATTTAAATAAAAGCCTTTTTTTAAAGTTCTTTTTGTTTTATCTTATCTTTTATTTTTTAGTCATTAACTTACATTTATATTCTCCATACTATATATAGGAAAGCATAAAACATTTCAAAACTCCGCCATACTGGATAAAGAGTGATGTCAAAATATTTCTTTAATTATTCTCAGCAAGCCCTTTTATTTGATACCCATTTTGGAGAAGTGCATAAAAAATAACTATTCCGCCATCTTGGATGGTCCGCCATGTTGGATTTAGAGTGACGCCACATTATTTTTCGAGTCACTCTCAACAAGCCCTTACATTGGATACCAATATTGTAGAAGTGAATTAAAATAGAACTATTCCGCCATTTTGGATGGCTCGCCATATTGAATTTAGAATGATGTCACATCATTTTTCCAATTACTCTCAACAAGCCCTTTCATTTGATACACATATTGTAGAAGTGCATAAAGAATAACTATCCGCCATCTTGGATGGTACGCTATATTGGATTTAGAAGGACGCCGCATAACTTATCACGCATTGTCATCCAAACTAAACATGTATACCAAATTTCAGCTCAATCAGTTGAAGATATCTGCTTCAAAATTGAGTAGGTAGCAAGATTCCACCCGAACAAATATAGGTAAATACATACGTTTATATGTGCATATATATGTGTGCCACATACATACATTGCAAAATAAATAAAAGCTTTTAATAAATGACGTCATGCAATTGGGATTATAAAACTTTTTTTCATGTATTTCAAAAACTTATTATTAATAATATTGGTACTTAATGCGAAAAACTCTTTCATTTTTTTCAATTAATAATTAATAATAATTAATACCAAATAAAGTTTTAAACAAAATCAATTATTTTATAAAAGTGCAAATCTCCCCCTTGTAGGCATTGCGACGTTGACTTTAATCATCTCGGGTTACAAAAACTAAAGACATTCATCTCTACAAACCCCTAAAAATTCCCCAAATTTCAATACAATCTGAGACGGCACGACAATAGTCAAAATATCAAAGGTGCGTGACAACTTGACGAAGCTCATCTAATTTTGTTCAGAAATCGTGTGTATTTAGTGGTGAAAAGTGTCTAGATGTTTACAATTACGGGCGTAACGAAAACCTTTCTGGAACATCGTTTTCAATAATTTTGAACCATTTTATCTCATTAATTGTCAAGGAATCTGGTCTTCCTGTAACAAATAGTATCAGAACACAGCGAAAAAGAGCAGTGAGCTACTTATTTGTCTACGTCAGTGCATTTTTTGTATTGAAAAAGCTGCCATATTTTCTCTATTATAGAGTATTTGTATATTGGCTTAGTATATGCTGCTACTGTTGTATATTTTTATTGTTGCACAAGCTAATGTTATTTTGTGGATTACTACTACTACTACTACCATTAAACTGAAATTTTGCACCTGATACAGTCATTTTGGGGCAAATCACTGTACTTATTATCTCTGTTTAAACTGCAGTGAGTGAAAACCAACATTATGACGTCATACATGCTCGGTTTTGTTCAGGAGCCGTTAACTCAGATTACAGCACTTCTCGGATTCGATAGGCTTTTTTTGGGATGTTTTCAAGTCCTTGAACTACCATAACACACTGAGGACACTGGCTAAAACCAACAAGGTTGGGTGCCTAGTCATATAGGAGTAGGTGGGAATGAGAGGGCCAACAGGAGTGACAAGGAAGGACAACTCCCTCTAATCGGTTACATGCATGCGGACAGCTGTCACCATTTGGGTGTTAAATGAGCACCAGAAACGCTGGGATAGAGTGGTGGGGAATCTTCAGTCTAAGAGAATGCTGAGGGGACCCTTTGTTCTATACTGCATTCACTGAAGAAAAGTAGTAAAAAATTATTTCAAACCCATATTTTGGTGCTTTAATCGGATAAATTGAACTTAATTTTTCTGTTTATAATAACATCACTGCTCTCAGTATGCAGTTTTGTAGACGGTGTGCATACAACCCTTGACCATACAGTAAAAATTTACACACATACATTGTGCATGGTTACTCCGTTTGTTCGGTGGATAAGGTATAATACCGTAGACGCTCTCATATTGAGTAGGAAGGAACTACGAAAGGCGGTTTAATTTATAACTGGACATTGGATGTTAAGTGCACAGCTGCAAAGGTTGGGGATAGATGTGGCAAAGTAGGAACTAGGAACTCCTATCTGAATACAGGCCATGGGGCAAAACAGGAAAGCATAGGCCAATGCATCTCAAGGTTCGTATAAAGAACTTGGGATGGGACTCTGTCTGATACCTTTGACCGGGGATGAACAATAAGCTTTGAGGGTAACCCGCAAAAATTAAGGTAACTGAACCCTGACTCTCTTACTACTAAAAAAACTTCTTATGCTACGTACCCAGGGAATCGTCCAACGAGTCAGTCTTGCTGTCTTCTTCGTGATTTTTGTCCGAGCTGCCTATGAAGCTGTTCCGCAACTTGCGCAGCAACGGTTCTGCTATATCGTTCTTCACCGAAGTGTAGCTGAGCTTCTTGAATACCAATGAAGCCAACGGAGGTGTGCTGCAGCTCTTCGATTGAAACAGTGAAGTCGGTTTCTCGATAGTTTCCGGTAGACTTCGCAATGTTAAAGATTCGATACGCTGGTTTTTGGAGTTGCTAGTCCGTCTCCGCTTCACTTCAATGTTTGGGTCACTCAAATTGTTCTCACAATTTTGTAATTGTCTGTCATCGCGATCAACCTGAAAAAAAAACAAAACATTATACTACGAATGAAGATTTTACTTTATTCGTGGAACTACTAATTTATAAAAAGAGAGTTCACGTGTCGTGGGATAGCATAACTATTTTGCTAGCTATCTTTATTGGCTTCTTCTGAACTATATTCATAACACAATACGCTTACTAAGGTATACAGATCAGCTCTGGCTCAAGAATGGTGTACGGGCAATGAGAGAGGACCGTCGATGCTTATAGGTAACAGGCACCAGGACCATGCTACCCTGGACGACTGACGAAAGCCTGGTTATAAATTGATAACTGCAGGCAAGCTTAAAGATTCATAGCGGGAACTGACAAGGGCCGTTATGCATACTGAATAAAGGCAACCTTTTGGTGGAGACGAGACAGCGTTTCACTTCCTGGGCAGATTGCTGTGTATCGCTACCTCAGGGTATTCGGCATGACGGAGTTAGGCGTGAAGTCACTATATTCAGCGAGATGGTCAGACATACTGACTTTTGTCAAGAGGTTTTGGTAGGTTGGGCTAGGAGGTTTCTAGGACGTAGGCTTTTAGTGTTGGCAAAAAGGGTCAAAGGTAGTCTACTTGCCTAGCTCCGCCTCGACATCGCAACTACTATTATTGCTACAAAGGTATAGCAATACAAAGAAAAGCATCATGTCAGGTGTGTGAAATTATTTTGAACGACTATTGCATAAGTATAATGGAGCCAGATTTCTCATGGTATTCAAGAATAATCTCAATATTCCAACAAATATACGCACGCAAAGGTACAGTTTTTCTGATTTCCCAAGAATTATTATTAACGTTCCTTTCACCAAGCAAATAAAAGTTGCCAGAGAAGCAAAATATCTGGGAGTTGAGTTAGACAATAAACTAACTTGAAATAGCCACAGAGAGGACATCACGGCCGAGCTTTTGTCATTAGTATAATTCTTCCAGAGTAAAAAATAAGATTGGAAGGTGATTTTTAATGTGTTTCTAATTATTTACCTGCACAAACGAAACTATAAACATAAAAAGATGCCTGCAAAGTATGTAGTACCAGGTTGCACTAGCAATTGTGCTTCCAATAAAGGACATACCAAACATAACCTTCCAGAGTAAAAAAGAAGAGTGGAAGGTGATTTTTAATGTGTTTCTAATTATTTACCTGCACAAACGAAACTATAAAAAGATGCCTGCAAAGTGTGTAGTACCAGGTTGCACTAGCAATTGTGCTTCCAATAAAGGACATAAACAGAAGTGGGTGAAAGGTATTCCTCGTAAGGGCTGGTTATATTTATAAGAATAAAGACAATAATTTACAAACAATTCAAAGGATAAGATTACGTTAACGATGACGAGGCGAGCAACAGGTTGTACCTGAGGTTTAAATCCCTCGACGGTAAACTGGCTATACACCATGGTAATCAGACCCACGATGGTGTACAGTGCTATTACATCTTGGCCAAAGGTTAATCGAAGCACAGCATCTGAAGCGCCCACAAAAGTGGAGCAGGCTGCGCCATGAAAGGCACACCAACCAGCAGCATTGGCGGTACTGCAGAATATCCCACTTATTGACATTTACATAGAGGGACAAGCAAAAATGGCTGCATACAGAATGCTGCGCCGAGGCAATTGGTTTTACCGAACCCTGCCATGAAACACACCACGATACTTGCCGACCCGTGCTGCGACATACTTGAAATGCCACCCGACAGAATGCCAAGAGTCGTGGACACCGACATCCCAAATAAGGTCAACAAAGGGCCCTAGGAGAACCTTGACACAAGTTGAATGGTATCTCTTGGTACACTGATGGTTCCAAAAAATTCGTCAGGTACGTCAGGTACAGGAGGAGGTTAATTCGGTGTTAAGGCCTGGGCGGAACGTAAGTACACGTCTAGGTAAACTGACTACCGTTTTCCAAGCAGAAATAGCCTCAACTTTGGAATGCGGCGGAATATGCATAGATAAAGGATAGAGCAAAAAGACTATCTATGTAAACACAAACAGCCAGGCGGCTCTGATCGTCTTGGCAAGTAACGAAGTAACCACTTCTTCTTCTTCAGGTACCATACGCTCTGCAGCGAGTAGGTGTTCAAATGTTCATTACTTCTAATTAACTATCTGGAGAGAACCTTCCTCTGCACGTCGAAAAATGGCAACCGCACTGTAAATACGCACCAATCTCTTATGTTCCTCAGCCAGGAATGTTGTTTGCGCCCTGCGCCTCTCCGTCCTTCGATCTTCCCACATAGCACTGGATATTCTATGAATATTCTTTAAATCTCCTATATGTTCAATGAATATTCAGTAGAATCATAGAATATTCGTTATTTCTCTTGATTATTCTGGATTATTATCATAATTTGTAAAAGATTTTGACCTACTGTGATGAACTTCAGTTACTTTTTGTAGGATAAGGTCATGCATACAAAAACTCCTTATTTTTCTATTTGCGACGTTTCGACTTATATTAAGTCATCTTCAGGCAACAGAAAATCGAAGTTTTTATAGTTATTAGGAAAAAAATCATAAGAATTTGACTAGATAAACAACTGGATTAATAAAACACTGCCAACGGTATTAAAATATAACGCCACAAGACACGTACGGTAAAAACGAATAAAATTATAACAAACAGGAACAGAATGAAAACAGCAATGTGCCTATACACACCAAGGACGGGTCCTTATCCCACTTAGGATAATCAGTGATTATTCCTTTAATGTCTGAATTATTCCAGAATATACCAGTAATATTCTTCATAGAATATTATTTTAATAATCTATTAAGAACAAGATGTAGCTATTTTCTGACGAACATTTAGTAATATTTGTAATAGAAATATCTGTACGTAGGCAAATATTCAATATGAGGTATTATTAATTTATATTGGCACGTTTCTTAGTGAATTAAAAAACCTTCATTCGTTTTGCGTTCATCCTAAATATAGCTAATAAGTATTATGTGCAATTTTCAAAAGTTTATTAGTCATTAACCATTGCCAGCAATACAGATACGGCATCCACCGACGATAAACTGACAGCATCTTATGCTGATGTATGTATGTGGTGTCGTCAGTTGTTAATTTTGTCTGGTTGTCACTCGCTTCAAGTGTTCTGTCATTCTGTGCTTCAACATGTGGATGTCGGCATTTTAGCAATTCACGAATTCACGAGTTTTATTCCTGAAAGGCCTGCATTTATACCCCATTTTGTACAATAGAGTTGCTGGTTGTTATAAAGTGTGTGACAGTGTTCCAAATTATGGTCACCTACTACGGTGTAAGATTCATTATATAATGTGAGTAGAATTTTGAGGTTAAATGCAACAAGTTTATATTTTTACCCTTTATTTAGGCATCTGGAGTGAGATGTCTAACCACTTAACTTTTGTGACCATCTGCCCTAGTAGGTGCCATTATTTTTGGAACAGTATCCATAATTCCCTAAAAATGTTTCGTATATGAGGTAATTTAGACAAAATGTTCCTAGAATATTCAAAAACATTCTACCACGATTGTTCATGTAATATCCGTGCGGAATATTCGGCGGAGTATTCTAGGAATATAGCGTGTTTTTCCCATTTCGAACGTTTACAGAATATTCTGTAAATATTCCAATTATCCATGGAATTTTCCCAGAATATCCATAGTATCTGTAGTGAATGTGAACAGAATATTTTCATATCATCCGGTGCTATGTGGGTTCCCTGTCAGCACAAGTTTAAGTAATGAATATCTCGATCCTCGCAGAATGTGCCCCAGATAAGATAATTTCCGGTGATTAGTTCTCTTTCCATGCCTGCTCTTCTCAGTACTTCTTCATTTGTAACATGCTCCACCTACGAGATTCGCAGGAGCCTTCGCAACAGCCACATCTCCATCGCCTCAATTCTGTTCATGGATCTTACTTTCAAGGACCACGTTTCTACACCATATAGAAGAATTGGCCATATATAGCATAGCATTTTACCACCCTCAATCTAAAGGGCCCCACAGACATTGTTCTTTTTCATCAGGTTTGCACGACGTACCAACGGATCACACTGATTTCGGTCCGTGTGTGCCCAAAAACCGTCGTGTTGACCATCGTTCCAAAAAATCTGTCCGAGCTTGATTTTACCCGTCGGTTTCGAACGCCATCGTGCAACTCGGTACATGTGTGGCCGTTCATCGTGCAATCACGACGGGATTTTGTAGTGTCGTTCTGGTTGCCTTTGAGTAAGCGTATCTAGGGTTAGCGACACCTATCAAAAATGTGCTGTCAGACGTTCATGAGGGGAAATCCTTTGTCTCATCAAAGTATCCTGTTTTTTTATTAGAGGTGCTACTGAATTAAGTAATTCTAAGTATGTTTCTTCATCCATCCTCAAATAATTGTACCAATCCCTGGTTCCAGACGCAATTCTTCTAATACATTTATATGGGAGAATTGACCTCTTTTTAAAAGCCACTGTTTCACCCATTTAGAACGTTTTTTCTTGCTGCATTTCACTTTAATAGCTAAAGCTGCCGTCAATGCTAAAGTATGTATTATCCATGTTAACGGACCAAAAATTTGCGAGAAACAAAGAAAACCGAACAGTGTGTGGAGGTATCGTTCCATCGGTTTAACAGACATCGGTTGGCACGTCGTGCAAACCTGATGAAAAAGAACGATGTCTGTGGGGCCCTTAAGGCTCAGAGGGACTTCACGACGAATTAGGAACTTACTGAATTTTGTAAAAGCTATTTTTGCCTTAGCCACCCGGATTTTTACTTCCTCTACTAACCACGCTGCGCTAAGCCGAATAGTGCGTATTTGATAACTCGCCTACAATTAAACCGAAATAACTGAGGTTATCAAACCACACTTACATATATAAGAGATAAAGAAGGTAATCTTATAGGAGACGAGGAAGAAAAAATCAAAAGGTGGAAAGAATACTTTGAGGAAATATTAAATGCAGGGACAAATGGAAAGGACCTTGATGTAAAACAAGAGCCAACAGAGGACAGAGCAATACAAAGTTGTAATGACAATACAGCAACCCCATCAAGAGAAGAAGTGGACGAAGTGATAGAAATGATGAAAAATAATAAGAGCCCTGGAGAAAACGGAGTAACAAAAGAAAACATAAAATATGGTGGTGAGAAATTAAAAGAAGAAATCTACAAGCTAATGTGTCAAATTTGGAAGTCAGAAAAAATGCCGGATGCGTGGAAAAAAGCAGTTATACTACCTATATATAAGAAGGGAGACAGAGCAGCCTGTGAAAATTACAGAGGGATCTCTCTACTTGACGTTACGTATAAAATCTGTGCATCAATTATAAAGAGAAGGTTAGAGATATTCATGGAGAGACTGCTGGGTGAATATCAAGGGGGCTTCAGAAAAGGCAGAGGGACAACAGACCATGTGTTTATGCTAAAGCAAATTGTCGCAGGATGCTATGAATATGACATACCGGTCCAAATGTTGTTTGTGGATTTTAAAAGAGCATATGACAGTGTCAAAAGGTATGAACTTATTAAAATATTAAAGGAGTTAGAAATCCCAGACAAGCTGGTAAGATTAATCAAAATGACATTAGAGGACACACAGTACACAGTAAAGGTGAAAGATAGTAAAAGTGATAGCTTCAGAACACACCAAGGCCTACGTCAAGGTGATCCCCTGTCGACAACCCTATTCAATTTAGTGTTGGAGAGCGTAATAAGGAAAGCTGGTATCAACAGGAAGGGGATAATATTCAACAGAAGCCACCAATGTTTGGCCTATGCGGATGATGTGGTCTTAATAGCAAGAAATCGGAAAGAGCTGGAAGAAATAACCCTACAATTAATGAATGCAGCAGAAGAAGTAGGAACGGCATTTAATAACAGTAAAACGAAATTTATGGAAATAAAAAACAAAAGCGGAAACAGAATAAACACCAGTTTGGAAGTTCAAAAGCAAGATGGGACAAAGGTAGAATTCGAGGAGGTGGATAATTTTATGTATTTAGGTGTATTAATTGACAATAAGGGACAGGAAGAAAAAGAAATAGATTTAAGAATAGCTAAGAGTAATAACTGTGCAGGAGGTTTAAGAAGAATCCTTAAATCAAAGGAAGTGTCCAGACAGACAAAAATAAGAATCTATAAAACAATATTAAGACCAACCCTAACCTATTCATGTGAAACCTGGGTTATGACAAACAAAATAAAACAAAAATTGGAAATTTGGGAGAGGAAAATATTAAGAAGAATCTTTGGAGGGAAGCATACAGAGCTAGGATGGGAGAGAAGAATGAATATAGAATTGTATGAGCTATTCAATGAAAGACCCATAAGTAATTTTGTGAAATTAAGAAGACTGCAGTGGCTTGGACACTTGGAGAGGATGGAACAGGAAAGAGAAGTGAAACGAATCGCATGGAAAATACCGGAAGGAAAAAGAAAGAGAGGAAGACCAAAGAAACGATGGAGAGAGGCAGTGGAGGAAGATCTAGAAGAGAAGAAAATCCAGAACTGGAGGCAACAGGCAAAAGACAGGAAGAAATGGAGGGAAATCACAAGGCTATGGACCTAAAAGGTCTGCAGACAGCCTATATATATATATATAACTGAGGTTGTAGCGAAAAATTAAATACAATCGTGTGTGACTGATAAATTTTGGACGATGGGCTGTGCAGTGAGATAAAAAGCAAAGTGGAAAAACAATCGCCAGAGCTGAAATAGACTAAATTAAAAAGATAAACAATTGCTTATCAGTGAAATCGTTTTTTGCAATCATAGTGAAAAGAAGGTACTCTGCGAAAGACTTCATTGCGACGTTGCCGGATTGGGATTTTTTTCCTGATAAGGGGGAGACGTAATCTAGGGACTGATAAGAGTTAGTTTCCGAACTGTTGAGGTGGGCGAAGCTCTTTCCGCGGTTCCTAGATAAAGTAGTAAACATGTCATCAGACGAGTTAACGGATGAAGGTAAAAGAAGAAGAAGAACATCCGAGGAAGGTGACATAGACATCTCTAAAAGGAGCAGAAAAACCAACAGAACACCAGTTAAGAAAGAAACGGATAAAACAGATAAGATGATGGAAATTTTGCAACAGCTTGCACTAGACGTAAAAGATATAAAGAAGGAACAAAAAATGTTTACGCAAGAAATCTTGGAACTTAGAAAAGAGAATGAAATATTAAGGAAAGAAAATGAAATAGTCAGAAAAGAAAATGAACAAACAAAAAGGGAGTTGCAAGAACTTAGTGGTGTAGTAGATATTCTAGAAAAAGACAGTAAAAAGAATAACATAGTGGTAACAGGATATAAAATCGATAACCAAGACCCAGACGTATTGAAAACAGAGATGAAGAATATGTTCAAAAAAGCTTAAATATAGAACCTGAAATCAAATCAACTGCAAAGTTAGGCGAAAAAACATGCCTTATACAACTAGTAAACGAAACGGACAAAACGAAAATTATGCAAATCAAAAAGAATTTGAGACACCATAAGGCGGAAAGAATATACATAAACGATGAGTTAACGACGCAGGAGAAAAAAATACAAGGAGAAATACGGAAAGTAGTGATAGAGGCTAAAGGTGAAGGAAAAGTAGTCAAACAGGGTTTTCGAAAGATAATAATAGATGGCGAAACATGGAGGTGGAATCGAGCAGAAGGAAATCTGCAAAAAATGGAGAATTAAGTGAAAAACGAAAGATAGAAGCTAACGATAACGAACTTTTGGCAATGGAAAGGTATATGAGTGAACAATCAAAATTAACTGTAAAAAAATATAAAAAAGAAATAAAAATAGGTACATGGAACGTCAGGGGCACTTTTGAAGGAAGGCGTTAAAAAATCTTACAGAAGTAATGGCGAAGTATGATCTGGACATACTGACGCTGCAAGAAACAAAACAACCTGGAAACGATATAACAAGAATAGGAAAGTATATGCTATTTAAAAGTGGTAATAACAACAGATATTTCGGAACAGGCTTCTTAGTAAGCAGCAAGATCTCCAAAATGATTATAGACTTCAAACCAATATCAGAGAGGATGTGCTACTTAAGACTACGTGGAAAGTATAGGAAAATAAGTTTACTCAACGGACATGCACCAACAGAAGAAAAAGACTTAGAAATAAAAAATGAATTCTATGAAAAACTGGAAGAAATACTAGAAGGAATACCAAGATATGATATAAAACTAGTCCTTGGAGATTTTAATGCTAAAATAGGTAGAGAAGAAGACCATAGAAATATAACCGGAGGGAAAAGTCTGCACGCAACTACCAATCAGAATGGAATGAAACTGATTGAATTTGCAATGGAGAAGCAAATGAAAATATGTAGTACCTCCTTCGATCACAAAGACGTACACAAGGTAACGTGGGTATCCCCTGATGGAAGGACAAAAAACCAGATCGATCATGTTTTGATAGAAAGCAAACACGCGAAGGCTATCAAGGACTGCAGAAGCTACAGAGGGGCAGACGCTGACAGTGACCACTATTTAGTAGTAGCAAAGTTAAAGCAAGAGGTACCAGCACCAAAGAAAATAAACAATCAGAGACAGAGATACAATATACACAGGCTAGCAAATGAAAATGTAGTAACTGAGTTACAAAGAGAAATTGAAAAGCGATTGACTGAAGTCGATTCGGTGATTTTAACTACGGACGAGGAGTGGGAAAATATACAAAGAGTTATAAAAGAAGCATCAAATCATTGCTTGGGAACAGTAGAGCAAAACAAGCGAGAAGAATGGTTTGACGGAGATTGCAGAAAAGCCTTGGAAAGGAGGAATAAAGCAAAAAACGAAATGGAAAGAAATAGAACACAAAAAACAGTAAGTAATTATAATGAAGAAAGAAAAACAGTAAAGAGAATTTGTCGGCAGAAAAAAAGAGAATACCTAGGAAAGCAACTACAAAGGTTAGAAAATGATTATGCAGCTAAGGAAATAAGAAACTTCTACCAAGGAGCAAAAAGGACAAAGCAGACAACGAATAAGGCATTCTATTGTAGAGACAAAGACGGATTACTGCTTGGTGGAACAACAGATAAGTTAAATAGATGGTCACAGTATTTTGAAGAACTGTTAGGTGGGGAATTGGAACATGGACAACACATAGAGGAAAACCAAAAAATTCAACAAGAAAATAATGAGCATGAAGTAGAGGAACTAGCATACGAGGAATTTCTTACCATAGTAGCAGAACTTAAAAACAATAAGAGCCCAGGCGAAAACGGGATACCAGCAGAAATATGGAAAGTAGGAGGACAAAAGCTGCTACAAAAACTATACAATGTGATTCTACGAATGTGGAAAGAGAACAACATTCCAATTGACTGGAACACTGCCCTTATATGCCCAATATATAAAAAAGGGGATAGAACGCTTTGCCAGAACTACAGGGGGATATCATTACTGGATGTTGCATACAAAATTCTAGCAAAATTAATACGTAGTAGAATAAAAATATATGACAAAGAATTAATTGGGGATTATCAAGGAGGATTCAGAGCTGGAAGATCAACTGTAGACCAGATATTCACATTAAAAGCAATACAGAACAACAGCTATGAACAAAATTTAGGACTACATTTACTTTTCATAGATTTTAAACAAGCATATGATTCCATTATCCGAGAAAAACTTTACGAAGCGTTGATGGAGCTGAGAATACCAAAGAAACTGATCGACCTAATAAGAATGACTTTAAAAGAGACAAGCAATAGAATTTTAATAGAAGGGAGCCTTTCGAACCAATTTGTTACAAAAAAAGGTCTAAGACAAGGAGATCCACTAGCTACAGATTTATTTAACTTGGTGCTAGAGCAAATAATAAGAAAAAGTCAAATACAAAGATCAGGGCTACTTTTCCATCATAAGGAACAATGTATTGCATACGCTGACGACGTTGTACTACTTACAAGATCAAAAAAGCATTTAGAATTAGTATTCAGAAGATTTGAAAGTGAAGCAAGAAAATTTGGACTGCAAATAAATGAAGAGAAAACCAAATATATGGAAATGAAAGCTGATGTACTACAACAAAATAAAAGTATCAAATTCGAAACACAAAATAAAGAATATAATTTTGAAAAGGTGGAGCAGTTTGAATATCTCGGGGTGACTATAACAAACCGATGCCAAGAAGGTTATGAAGTAGACAAACGAATTTTGAAAGGTAGTAGATCTGCTGGGTCGTTAGCAAAAATATTGAAAGCTAAAGAAGTATCAAGAAAAGCGAAAATTAGAATATATGAGACGATAATACGACCAGTAGCCCTATACGCATGTGAAACATGGACAATGACTATGCAAGATGAGAAAAAGCTTGAAGTTTGGGAAAGAAAAATGTTGAGAAAAATTTTTGGAGGCACTAGAACAGAAGAAGGGCAGTGGAGGAGACGCACAAATGAGGAAATAATGAGCTTATATGGGAAACCAAAAATAACGAGAAAAATACGAGCCCAAAGAGTCCGATGGTTGGGACATATCATGCGAATGCCAGAGCAAAGATGCACCAGAAAGGTGCTGTTCATGGCGGAAGGGGGTAAAAGGAGACAGGGACGCCCAAAGAAAAAATGGATGTACGAGACACAAAAAGACATAGAAGAGGTCATTTCTGGCGATTGGAGAAAACATACAGCTGATAGAAGAATATGGAGACAGATAGTAGAGAAGATTGACGCCAAGGGCCTACAAGGCCTGTAGCGCTGGTTTATATTATATATATACTAACCACTATACTTCAGAAATAGTGCGTAACTGCCATACTACACTAAAAATGCTGACGAAAACCAACAAGATCACATTATCTTGGGAGCCTACTCACATACCTACAAAGGAGTAGGTGCTAATTAGAGGGCCGACAGGTTTGCCAAATAAGACGCAGAACTCCCTTTTATCGGGCCAAATGCAGCATGTGTTATATAGTATAACATGGTATGGACAGCTGTCACCAGCTGGGTGTCAAATGAGGACCAGAAGCACTGGGACAGTGGGGAATATGCAGCCTAAGATGATTCTGAGGGCACCTTCAAATTATACTACCGCAAACGCCCTCAGATTGGGCAGGAAGGAACTACGAAAGGTGCTTGGATTTATGACTGGTCAATAGACGTTCAGTGCACACCTGCAAAGCTGAAGATTGATGTGGCAAACCCATTATGCAGGAAATGCGGTGAGGCAGAGGAAACAGCTAAGCATGTTACCTTTGACTGTCCTGCCCTGAGTAAAAGTACGAACTCCTATTTGAATGTAGGCTAGGAGAGAAGACAGGTGAGCATAGTCCAAAGCACCTTAAAGTTCGATGGGACTCTGTTTGATCCCTTTGAGCCTTACTACCAAAAAAAGTTCTTTTCGAGAGAACAACACTCCAATGCTTTAGGAGAAAAACATTTTAAGAGAATTGCTGCTTTGCTGGTCCGTATCTACGTCAGTTGGGTAATCTGCGTGGCAAAAAATCGTTTTCGCAGGCAAATTTGCATACATGTATAGTTAAATTTCACATTGCATGATACCTCCGCTAGCGGTAAATCGGCGCAAACAATGTTGTCACGCGCTTATATAACAAAATCGTAAGATCCCTTAGATGCTCAGCTAACGAATAGATATTACTGTATGCTTGATTGTATGCATAATCTGTGAGCAAATATTCAACAGTGTTTCTCAATTTTCTATTATTTGGAGTCAAACATTAATTGCAATCCTTAATTTCTAATATGCCTAATCCACGTCCAATCATACCAACGGTAGCACGACTGCTGAAACATACGTACACTTGGCAACAGCGCTTGAAATGGCGGCATGCGAGCTCTCGGCGTTGCCCCTTTGTGCAGGTCCTTTAGCCATAGCTTAGAGATCGGTACAGGCATGCACACGCATACTGTGGGAAGCTATAGATGTGCGAGTGTACTCAATATATTCGCACTCAGAACGTTCATCGCAGACTTGTACTGTCGCATATCTGTGCGAACTCAAGTCGCTTGATCCATTCGGTATCGTGATAAAAATTTCTGAGGAGCAAAAAAACCGTAAATTAGAGCACCAACGCACATGTATGTTTCTTTCATGTTAATCAAAAAACCGACACCAGTTTTAGGCTCACACCATGTCGCTTATCTATTTTGCGCGATGTGACGCATTGTGAGAGGGGCCATGAAATCACAGCAGTTTCGCAGCAATTACGCACGGTTTGACAATGCCGCAAGATCCGCCGAGGGTCCGGCTTGCCGCTTCGCGGTGGCCGCCCGTTTAGATTTGACGCGCCAGTCTTAGTCAGGTGCGTAGCGATATAGCAGGTGTGGTAAGTTATTCTTGAAGTTTGCGCGGGAAATTAGACGATACAATTAATAACAATGCAGCAAGGCACATCGGTTAGCAATACAGCATCCAAACGACATGTTTTATCAACCGGTGAACGCAATATAGTGAAGAATGTTTACGATGGTGTACGTACACGATTTCCTGAAAGGCCGGTGAAGGAAATCGTTAAACTTTGCAGCGATCTGACTAAGGTCTCAGTTGCAACAATTTTCAGAATTTTGAAGGAAAAGAAGCGCGACGTAGTATTTGTGGTAAAATCACTTAAACAAAAAAGAGGAGTTAAAAAGATTGTTTTGGATGGTGACGTGAAAAATGCGATTCGTCGAAAAGTCCATTCATTTTATCTCCGTAATGAACTTCCAACGATAAAAAAACTACAACAGGAATTACAAAATGATGAAAGTCTGCCAAAGATATCTCGTCGGGTATTATTGAGAACATTACGCGAAATAAATATCAGATATTTGAAAAGAAAGCGGAACAGCGCATTGATTGAAAGAGACGATATAGTATTATGGCGTAGAGAATATTTAAGAAAAATACGTAGTATTCGTAACGCCGGGGGAATAAAAATCTATTACTTGGACGAAACTTGGTTGAATGAAGGGCACACGGTTACTAGGTGTTGGCAGGATTTGAATATAGCGAGTCGTAGACAAGCCCATCTTGAAGGCCTAAGTAAGGGATTAAAATGCCCTTCAGGCAAAGGCCGTCGGCTAATAATAACGCATATTGGCAGCGAATCTGGGTTTGTGGATGGGGGATTGAACGTCTTTGAATCTCGGAAAACTGGTGATTATCATGAGGATATGGACGCTGTAGTTTTTGAATCTTGGTTTAAATCCATATTGACAAAATTAGAACCCGGTTCGGTTATTGTATTAGATAACGCGTCCTACCATAGTCGGCGTTTAGAAGCTCTTCCGACTTCTAATTGGAAAAAAGCGGATATCTATGACTGGCTCGTGTCAAAAAATATAGAATGCGATATGACTATGCTCAAAGCACAGCTGTCACAACTCGCGCGTCACCACAAAGAAAGGTATATAAAATTAGCAGTAGACGAAATGGCTAGGGAAAAGGGTTTTACAGTTTTAAGACTGCCTCCGTATCACTGCGAGTTAAACCCAATCGAGTTAGTATGGGCACAAGTAAAAAATGAAGTAGCGCGTAGGAATACAACTTTTAAGTTGGCCGATATACGTATCCTTTTAGAAGAAGCAATCGGTGCGGTAACTGCAGATAACTGGCAGAAATGCGTATCACACGTAAAAGCAGAGGAAGAAAAGTTTTGGAAATTAGATCCCCATATAGATTCCGTAATAGAGCCAGTCATAGTTAACCTTGGCAGTGATACAACCAGTGACAGTGACGAGTCCTTTGACTGTAGTTCTGCTAGTGATGACGAATTTCCACCGCACACGTCCGCAACTGACTGAGATTCAGAACAAGTATATTTATTTACTTTTTATTTGTTTTTGTTGTTTTTTTGTTGTTTATTTTTTTAATTTATTTTAATTTATATATTTACTTTTTTATTCGTTGTTTATTTTTAAGACGTTCATAGACAATTTAGTCAATCACTTTTGTTGCTGTTGCTCCAGTTTCTTAAGCAGAATATATTTTTTGTTCATTGTAACTTTTAAGACTTTACTTCTTACTCTGAATTTAATTTGTTGGATTCTAAGTTCTCCTTTGAAGTTTAGAGAGTTTATTTATTGTTTCATTTTCGTATTCATGCACCTTTTCAGTTTCCTATTCATTTTGTTAAACATAAAAGAAGGGTGGGAGGAGTGGTGGGACTCGATATGCAGCCACCTCCTCGTGGTGAGTCCTGGGTAGTCCGCATAAAGACTAGCTGAGAGCTGCATTACTGTTGTAGATTATTTCAATTCCACTTCCAGTATGACCGAATGTGAGAACTTTACTATTTGAAATCTTTGGCTGACGTCTAACGTAATATAATGTTTCCATTGAAACTGTACCTGTGGTTGCCTGCCCCTACCAAGCCGCTGTGCTGATGGCCAATAATTAAGCCCATAGCTATTTGACAATATCATACTTGCATTTTTGAGAAAGACTGCACATTTATGTAAACGAAACATTAGCAACTACTCAACTAGTTATAACTTCCAATATCTAGTAGCATATATCTAGCTTTGATTCGGATAAGTAATATTTTATCATTAAAATATATCTTTACATTTCAAAATAAAATCGGGTACACCTATTTGTAAAAAATGAATACAGAACGTATAGAATTTTATGATAGCTTTAAATTGTATATTGGCTCTGAATCCCTATCTAGACCTTCAAAGAAATCGAGCGCGCCACTGCTACCCGGCGTGACCAGGCGTGACGCAGGTATCATCGAATGTGGAACTTAACTATAGTAAGAGTATCGTGAAAGGTTTTGGGCTTAAACTGTTATAAAAAGACAATACCTACCTGTGGTATTCCTGAACAGCTCGCTATAAGGGTGTCATTGCATCTCTTCTTATTTGAAGTTTCTTGCCTATTTGGAATACTCTCCGAACATGGGCGTCTTTCTGGTTGTTCAAGGCTAACCTTGTACGCTTCGTTGAGTTTTGAGAATGTGCTTTTAATAGTTTTTCCTTCTACTTGAGAGTTAATAAATAACATAGAATGAGGGCCTGTAACAAAAATTTGTGGTTCAATGTTTTGCACTAATGATGAGTGAAGTTTTTCAACATATTGGTTTTACCGTCCATTTTACTTCCCTTTTCAAAACGCCGAGCAAAGATGGCGGTAGAGTTAGAATTTTTTAAACATTTAAAGATACATTAGTCGATGCAAACCACGTGACATTTCATCGTGGCAGCGTTAGGCAAACAGTCAGTATGGTTGGTTTTCCTTTGATTTTGCTTTGTCTGGATTCTGGACCATTGTGAAAGCAATGGACTAAAAGAAACAACTACTCCGAAGGCAAATACCCCCACCGGCATTGAATTACACACTTGGCGCCAGTGCTTCCTTTGGAGAAACATCTCACTGGAGTTCCAAGGTTATTTATGTATACTAAAAACAGCCAAGGTCCTAGGACAGAGCCCTGAGGGGTACCACTAGTCATGGACTGAGTATGTAGACTTCCTGATATCTTAAGAGGAAGGTCATGTACATATCTATACTAAAAGCAGCAAAGCTCTTGAGGCAGAGCTTTAAGGAACTCCAACAGACCTTCCTTTGGAACACCCACATGAGACATCGTTGATTTCTGATGTGTTAAGAAAGATCATATATCTATAGTAAAGGCTCGTTTTCGTGTGACAAAAGTATCGTGACTTTATTGCTATGACACTAAAAGTCGCGACAACAACTTGAAGCCGTGGATTTTTTTTTATAACTGAACAGACCACGTAGGCGGAGCCCAAATACCAGAATACCGCCGCAGGTGCTGCTGTGAAAACGTTATGTTGGGGGAAGTTTGTTAACGCGAGTCTTGAATGGGCTTTAGCGTGCCGCGCGTTTCTTGATGTATGAAGAACGACCGCCTTAGGATGAGATGCAGCTGTCGCGCGGGGTGCATCTGATATGATCGGTGAGCGGATAGCTCCGTTTGAATATCGGTAAAAGAGTGAGAGGTCACCAACCACACTCCGCGCCTGTGAGAAAGTGGGTGGAGGTGGCGCGTTAAGGCCGGGTCGCCAATTAGTCGAACTGCCCTTCTCTGGACGACATCTAGTATAGACAGGTTAGTAGGGGCAGCAGCTCCCCAGACATTAGAGCAATACTCCAGGTCAGGTCTTTTTACTTCCCACACCGATAGGTGAGGGGAGTATTATTGTGATCGCGAAAATTTTCGATTTTGAGATCATATACTTTTTGGGCGTTTTATGATGCCTACATAACGAAAATCCACGTCACTCATTTCCGTCGGTCTGTCTGTCCTCCTAATCTCAGTAACCGCTGCATAGATTTTGATGAAGTTTGGGTACTGATATGGCGTAGGCTGCTAGTAGGTAATGTTGCTACAATTTTGAAAATCGGTGCATGCGCGGCGGAGTAATTAGCAAAAAACGAAAAATATCAAATATGCCTCATACTTCGTTTTTAGGCGTTTTACGGGTTCCTGATCAATTTCTACTTTTTTTTGGGTGGGGGTGAAATTGGGGTGGTTGGGGGGTGGGAGATTTTAAAGCTGAAAAATGTGTTGTACTCCATAGGCTGTCTACTGACCTGAGAGAGAAAGACCTAGCGGTATAATACACTTTTTTAGGTCCATCCGAACATTGCCTTGTGTATTACAGGAACCAAGGGACATAGAATTTTCCGATGTATACATACGAGTATTGCTTTAGATCGTTCTGTATTTTATAATGTTGAAATTACTGAATTGATGTTAATTAAATTTCGGCACAGTATTACTACTTTGGCGAGGATGGAAAACGGGTCTGATTTTTAGGAATCGTCTCAGTGGCGGCGCAGCAATATTAAAAAAACTAAAAATATGAAAACAGCTCAAATTTCGTTTTTAGGCGTTTTAGGGGTTCCTGACCGTTTTCTACTTTTTTTGGGGTGGGGGTGAAATTAGGGTGGTTGGGGGTGGGGGGTTGTAAATCTGAATAATTTGTTGTACTCATAATAGGCTGTCTACTGACCTGAGAGAGAAAGACCTAGCGGCATAATACACTTTTTTAGGTCCATCCGAATATTGCCTTGCCGATTACAGAAACCAAGGGACTTGAACTTTCTGATGCATGCAAAATACATACGAGTATTATTTTGGATCGTTCTGTACGTGAAAACTTCTTATTTGACTTTAGTGACATTTTGACACAGATTTATTACCGCGACGAGTATGGAAAGCGCGTATGGTTTTTAGAAATAATTTCAGTGGCAGCGCGGCAATAATAAAAACTACAAATACAAAAAACATTTTAAACTTCGTTTTAGACGTTTTAAGGGTTCCTGATCATTTAAAAAAGTTTTTTTTGGTTGGGGGTGAAATTGGGGTGGTCCGGGGGTGGGGGTTTGTAAACTAAAAAATGTTGTATTCATGATAGATTGTCCATTGACCTGTGAAAGAAGCACCTAGTAGAATAAAACACTTTTTGCGGTCGGGCGAGCAATGATTTGGTTGCAGGGCATCTCGACTATAGTTTCATGTCGTGGGAAAATAATACAACTGGTATCATCGGAATGTGTGGGAAGTACTGAGTCAATCAACTTGACTACAATTTTTTTACTTCTGTGTTATCGGCATCTACTGCTCTGGTCATTAGCGTCATGTTATGTGTAGGCTTTGTTACTGTTTCCCGACGCCACTCTAGGAACAGCACTGTTAATTAGAATCCAACAGTGAAGACTCAGGTGAGGATCTGGGCTTTATACAATGTGAGTAGGTTAGATGGTGAAAAGTACTTTCTCGCTCTGAATAGATACCCAAACTTTTTACTAGCGGTTGTTAAAAATGACGCAGCGTGTTTGTGATTTTCTGTAATATTGACTCCTAAGAGGTTGAATGAGTGAAACCTTGGCAGAGCCTGATTGACTGGCTCATAAGAACCGCGTGCTGGCAGAAGCATTAAATTTTACTATATTCCTGAGGCCCCAAGCGGTAATGGTCTCAAGATCCTTTGAAAGCGCTGTCAGCTTGACCACAGGGTTCGGTCTCTTGCTCATGATGGCTGCATGCAAAGTACTGTCGTCCGCAAAAATGTGGATTGGGTTTGTAGTGGTAGAGAATAGATCATTGATGTGAAGCAGAAACAGTGTCAGAGCCAATACCGATCTCTGCGGAACCCCAGCGTTGATGTTATGGAAGGAAGAGAAAAAGCCTTCTACCACGACAGAGATTTTCCGACCTGAGAGGAAGTCTGCGAACCAACCGCAAAGCTTAGCAGGGAGGCCGTAGGACGGAAGCTTGTTTAGGAGTTAATCGAATGCCTTTCGAGAACAATGATGGGATATTAGAATCCTGTTAATATTTTTGTGACATTTTACATTACTTCCACGTAACATACTTCATGGAAACAGCAGTGTCGCATTGTCGTGACCAGATGCGTATCGCATAACAGTATACATCTTTTGAATGCTAGCTTGAACCTTCCAAGCAAAATATTAAACATATCATTGCGCATGAAATTCAAAAATCTAGGAGGATTTTTGCATTAACTTCTCGTATGAGGGTGTTACATGCACCCCATTGGATACATCGCCTTACCCAGATTTTTATTGTATTTTTCCTTTCTTTTGTGCATGTTTTTCAGTTATAATTAAGCTCAGCATCGTGCATCTGCTACAATTGCTTCAATCGACGCCAATATTAATTTAGTAGAAAAATCGTGACGTTAAGTACATGAAAACAACCAATGGTATTGGGATGATTTTAAGTGTAATGACATTTATTATGTCTCATGAAAATGAGCCGTAGAACTAGTAAAGGTGCTAAGACAGAGCCTTGAAGATCCCCAAAGAGACAATACATGTACTGAGCATATCCGGACGTCTTGATGATATATGCACAGCATAGTAAACAACCAGCACAATAACTCAGGTTGGCAGTAATTACACGCGCATCCCCCCTTTTGGACGTTTTTTTGTAGGGATGCTAACGATACTTCGATACTAATATCGAGTATTTTTGTCATCGATACTTTTTGAGGCATTCCAAGCTGGTATCGATACTTTTGTATCGAATCGAAAATAATTATATAATTATTGAGGGGTGTAATCAGTTGATGCACAAAATGCTTTGTACGAACCAAACGCGCCTATTTGGCTAAAAAATATCGAGTTGGTAGCGGTATCGATGTTTTCATTTTCGCATCTCTACCCAAACTTCATATCTGTAAAATCATCCCAAGGTCAAATTCTGTGGGAACCATTATTATATGGGAAATCCTCAGAGATATTATGCTGATAGTTTACTATGCTGTGATATATGTTTGAATACCATGCACGTATCCAGGATTTGATTTTGGGGGAGGGGGGTCCAGATTACATTTGTCACCTTTTAATTTTGCTTGACATTTTAGGAGGGGTCCAGGTTAGAGCCGCGCAACTTCAACTTTGCTCTCGTACATTTTTTATGCAGGGTTATATAACATTTCGGGGGAGTCCGGACCTCCCCGCCCCTAAATACGTGCCTGTTGGATACTACCCACCTGAGACATCGTCACTTCCTTCCCGTTGATTCTGATGTTGTATTCCGGTGTCCTCTTCGACGTGTAGCACCTGGACCTTGTCGAGTGGCGCCATCACTCCCGAGGTGGGAGCGCATTTGAAGTACCGGCAGCCGTGTACCAAGCCATCGTGTTTGCCCGCTCCTGCAGCTACTTCCAGGCCGCACCAGACACCTGGCGCCCAATGGACGTCTCCTACGTAGCGGATGGTACCGCGTTTTCCGCCCACTTGGGCCGGTTGACCGGGTCGAACGGTACGAGTGGAGGGGGATGTCGGGCGCGAAGGAGGACGCGAAGGAGGACGTGAAGGAGGGCGCGAAGAAGGACGTGAAGGAGGGCGTGAAGGAGGACGCGATGATGGTTTCGACGACGGATGTCCTGCAAAGAATCGGACGAATTAGCCTCCAGCATGGTCATAGTATTAGAGATAACTGATAAAACTAAATTGTCAAAAAGGTCTTAATGACCTCTAAAACTAAATCTATTATGTTTTCACCAACTAAACCCCCTTATTACTATGTAGAAGTAGTAATGATGGGGAGGCGAAGCTAGACAAGTAGGCCACCTTTGGCCCTTTTTGCCATCCTCACTGAACACTAAAAGCACTTAAAGCCTACGTCCTAGAAACAGTGGCGTAACTTCAAATTCGGGGCCCCTGCAAGATACCCCCCGCAGTAAATTTTCAAAGGCTTCTTTTTTCATAATATAGGGTGAGTCCTAAGTTGATTCTTTTTTAAACTGTGTATAGAAGTCGTTAAAATAAACAACTTTTTCAAATAGCTGTTATCCAAAAACTGAAAAATAAGCGACACCTGCGTATTGGTTGTTCGTGTGACCTGTGTTGTGGAAGACACCGAGTTAAATTAGCCAAAAAAATTTGACGTATGTTGTCTTGCCGTATTTTTCCATTTACTGCGGATACTGCGCCGATTTTTGCGGTTTAGTTTAAAATGCAATACTTTCCCACTTTTTCAATGATGGGTATGTATCATGGGGTTCATAGGTACTATTTGTAAAAAATACTAACATACAAGGAAAGCGACCTTTTAATTTAGTACTTTCTTGTTGCACACACGATGACGCTTGAGGACCGCCAGCCTCCAAGTCTACGGAGCCCCCAGAACCACGCCCCCCTCCCCCCGTAGCTGCGGGCCCTTAGTTACGCCACTGCCTAGAAAGCTTGTCGAGCCTACCAGCCTTACGTCAAAAGTCAGTACGTCGGACCATCTCGCTGAATTTAGCGGATCCTCCCCGAACTCCGTCGTGCTGAATATCTGAAACCTGAGGGTGCATTACACAACACATCTGTCCAGAAACTGGAACACTGTCTTGTCCTCCTCTTACCATCTGGAGCAGATGGGGTCCCTTACCCACTCTCATCAGTGACAAATATCTATTCAGCCGGCAATGGTCTGTGAAAACTCCGCATCAGAAAGATGAGCGTCTCTCTGCCTTTAATCGAAAGCTATAGCGTTCGGCCCTTACCAGGGCCCTCTATGAATCTTTTAGCTTGCCTGCAGTCATCTCTCTCTGACCAGGATTTCAGGCCCAGTCGTCCAGGGCACATTGACCTGCCGCCTGCTAATTCCGAGCTTGGGTTCTGAGCTGATGCAGGTTCCTATCGTAGCTAGACGTTCCACTCTCTCGTTGCCTGGACCACCAATTTGTCTGGGATCCGCAAAAGGGTCATCTTCTTGTGGTTTGCTAGTTTCTGAAGGGCGCCAGAACATTCTTGTTCCAGAGCTGATCTGCCTGCCTGGCTGTCAGAGTATAATTATATAATGCTTTGATCTGAACACTGTTCGACTTCCGCCGAGTGTGCCACCATTAATATGGCGCACACATCCGCCTTTATTTTTGTAGCATAAAAATACGCCGGACATGAACGCATATTAATACCTTTTTCCTCTCTATTTTGTTTCTTTCGTTTGAAATTGAATTATTCTTTTTCAGTAACACTTCACACTTTTAAATGTCAAATAATTTATAATGTTCTGCCACAGCAGAGGATCAGGCGTCATTGTGGTCAAGTGTTAAAAGACGTATCCTCACAGAAGCAACACAGAGCAACATTTGCCATGACCGGCTTGTTTCTAGAAACAAGTTTGCTACTTGCCGATCAATGTTTATGTTTTCTCATGTCTCATCGACAGCAGTGGATTTCTAAGGAATTCGAAAAATAAGTGTCCACAAGCTGTGACTTGCCGCCTAGATCTTTTTAGCCTGAACATTTGTTATTAGTCAGTCGCTTATCGATTGTAGTGGGTGTATTCAGACAGATATCAAAATAACTACCTATAATCCGATGGACAATGGGCAAATGATAAGACCATTGTACAGAACTGTATAATGTGTAGATGCCGGGGTTTGTGAAATCCAAAAATTTAAACCAGAAACCAAAAGAGATGATGCTCTGGCTAACGCTTTAGGTTTGGACGTCCTCATTCCACGTTGTTAATATTTACTAAACACAATTTTTGAACGTGAAATCCACTATCACTATCACCACCAGCATTCTGTGTAGACACATTGGTTCCTATTTCTGCAACATGTTGTAACAACAAGAAATATAGTTCTACAAAGTCATTACAGCAGTGTGGACAGTGCTTTAGAGGACCACTAAGCAATATGAGGTCAACGTACAAAGGAGTATATTAAAAGTTCAGACAAAATTATTTTTCAATTTCCATTTACTTGGAACAGTGTAATTAATTGTAATATGTACTTAGTGCACCAAATGAAATATTAGAAAACGTAGGTATATTTTGAAAAATTAGAAAATATTTAGAAACGGTATAGAGACTGTGTGATTCGAACAGTGGCGAACAAGCATCTAAGTTTGAGGTCATCTAGCGCTATGACTTTTAAGAACGTTCACTTAAAAAGCTGAAGTCACTTGCGACGTCTTGCAGGACAATAAATTAGTCATTGGGCTGCATCAGTATTGTATGTATATAATCTATTTTCATTCATGCCAAACAAATTATGAGTAGCTGACTCACCAGGCATACCTATATTTTATTTTGCACCGTCTCTTTCTGTAATGTAAGTTTCCAATAACTACTGTTTTAGCCAGCATTTTTATTGTATTGTGAAGCGGGAAAATTCATTTTAATGCTGTTGAATTTAATTTTTCAGTACATTTACCACTTTCGCAGGGTACTGAATACAAAATGGAAGTGAGATTACAATACAACTATGAAAACTCTCGGCTTGCATTTGACTGCAAGTTTTTGATAGTGCAACATGGCTGTCGGACCGTATTCGGTAACGACGCTCCGCTTGATATCTTTTTTTGCGACCCAAATTCGTTTGCGCCCGTGGCGACCTCCTTCTTTGCCACGCCCTTGTTACGGCACTGCTTTTTGGTACAAATAGGATAGGCTCGGTGGGCATAGGCCATCCTTGAATTTGTAGAACCTGGAATCTTTGTACCATCTGTTGAACCGTACGTAAACTACAGGTTACCTCTCAACGAAGTTGCCGATCCCTGCCGACTGGGTGGTGATCGTGGTCGCGACGCAGCGACGGTACCAACATTGATCTTAGCGCGGATAGATGGCGCGGTAGCTTGTGTTGGTGATGTCCTAGAGATGGCGCCACCGGCTGAAGCAGCGGTGGAGATGGCAATGCGAGTACTAGAGATGGCAGTGGCGGAGGATGATGGTTGTGGTAGTCGAGAACCAAATGTTGGTATGCGGCTGCTGCCTAGCGGCTGAAAAGAAAAGAAAAATCACCTCCATAAAGTGTACTAATATTATAGCAGTAAATGGATTGTTTTTAGTCAGTTACATTTGCCGCAAATCTTTGAATTAAAGTGATTGTTTAAAATCATGCGATCGTGTCCTAATTCAAAGCTCTGTAATGATGATACAATGTAGCAGTGCTCATAAAGTTGACTAGCTGATTAAAATTGAATTAATTATCCTGTGTAAATGTTCTCCATTCAAAAAGGTATTTGGAATTACAAAAGATTATTTTTATGTTTAAGTAAAGTGACCATTCTTTTCCGACGCCAATGCAGGACGGCGCGGCGCGTAGAAAGATCTAGTCCGGACACTGCTTGTGTGACGTCACAGCTAAAGATAGAAAGACCGCCACCGACGCGTTATTGTGACGTCACATGTCAAAATTTATATGTCACTTTGGGTTATGTGACGTCAAAATGACACGTCGGCGGTGGTGCTTCCACAGCATAATAAACAACCAGCATGATATCTCTGAGGATTTCCTATATAAAAATGGTTCCCAAAAAATTTGACCTTGGGAGGGGTTATGGATGATTTTACGGCTGTGAAGTTTGGGTAGAGATGCGAAAATGAAAATATCGATACCGGTACCAACTCGATATTTTTTAGCCAAATAGGCACATTTGGTTCGTACAGAGCATTTTGTGCATTTGATTACACCCCTCAATAATTATATAATTATTTTCGATACCGATACAAAAGTATCAATACCAGCTTGGAATGCCTCAAAAAGTATCCATGACAAAAATACTCGATATTATTGCAGAGGTATCGAAGTATCGTTAACCGTTAGCATCCCTATAGAAAACCCTCCAAAAGTGGCGATGCGCGTGTAATTTCCGCCATCTTGAGTTATTGTGCTGGTTGTTTACTATGATGTGGTGCTTCCATCTTCCGCTGTGTCAGCCGTGGAGTGGGGATGAAATAGTTTTATAAATTAAAAAAAAAATATGTACAAAAAATAAATATATAAAATCCGGGACATTTTCCGGGAAAACGGGACAATCCCGCAAAATCCGGGACGAACGGTCACCTTATCTTGAAGCATATACACATACCTATTAGTAATGAGAATGAAAAGTGATTGATGACATCAGCGTGCACTATGAAGGAGTGAACAGCTGCATAATTCTAATTTTGTTATTGAACATTTAAATACCTGAGGCTGATCATTCTCCCGAATGAAAAGACAACCTGAAAGTGTTTTTAGTTAGTATATAGTGTGTATATACAGGGTGAGTCAAGCTCAATGCCTTCATGCGATATTTCTGTTCAAAAAGATAGCTATGTGGGTGTATATGTGGGCCGAGCTGGACTACATTTTAAAAATAATCAACCTCTAATACATTTCAGTAGCTAGCAGGCTGTGAAAATTATCCATTTCTGAGGTACCCCAGCTTTTCTTTGACCTTAGATACGTTACGTCTGTTTCAGGTTAGAGTAGATTTATTATGAGGAATTTCTATGATCTTTTGTCTTTACTCTACATGTCTGTATATTTCTGTTGATTTAGTTGTGGCCAACTGGGCTTCTCATAAGTAAGAAAACTGAAAAGCACCGATTTTATTACAATTTTAAATTAAATGAAAACTACCACGACCTTACGTCGTTAGAAAGGGTATGAAATTTTACATTTGTCTTATAAAAAAATAAGCATTTTCATTTGAAAAAATTACGTTATCTCTAATTGAAGTTTCACATTTTATGTTTAGTCATACAGCTAAGTCACAGCCTTCTACGTTTTATAATCGCTGCGATATAGTTTTTTTTCTGATATATACTTTATACCAAAAATGTGACATACAAAATCACACTAGAATAGAACAAGGAGTCTAAATATGCAATAATATAATAATATAAGGTAAGTTCCATTAAAAAAACATTTTTAGACATTATCTTTAAAATATATTCCAGCTCGACATACACCTACATAGTTATTTTCCTCAAAATAGATATTGTTTCGTCACAAGAGTCCGAGGCGTTGAACTTCACTCACCCTGTATACGCTTAAATACAAGTTATATGAGTTTTTCATAAGCTAGTTGATATCAAAGGAAATGAGTGGTAAACGAAATCCAAGTGGTTACAATAATTGAGATTTTATTTGCCATTCCTTTTGCCTGAAAGATTCAACAGCAACGTAAACGTTTAACCCACTGACTATTCGCCTAGGCCTCAATTTACGTGTCTCTCTGACAACACGAACTTCATTATAATAACATTATAACCAAATCTATTGTAGAAAAACCCAGAAAATTGGAAAATGATTGTACCCTAAGGGATCCAAACCAGCATCTGTATCAACAGTGGAATCAATTAATGAAGAAATTAAATAATGGACCCCACGTGATGAATGAGTGATAATCTAACAACTGCTCCGCTAATCGCTCAGATTGGTCAAGCGTCAAGTCCTCATACATCACCATTAAATTGGCAATAAGTGGACAAGCTAGTGTTGGCGAGTCATAAATACATCACCTACAGGATGTGGTATCACATCCCATATGCTTGGAAATGTCTGGGTTCACATATGTATGTCAAAGACATACTGTTTATAATTGAATTAATTAAAAAAAAATGTCCACAGACCAACGCGTTTGCAGTAAATCTTTAAGAGAAGGATCTCTCCCTCAAACCTAAAAATGGCTGTAGTTAAGCCTATTAAAAAAAACGGAGGAGTCGTTGCCCATAGGTGAATTTCGTTGCTTCTAGTTATTTCAAAAATTCTAGAAAAATGCATGAATATGAAAATTACAATTTATTTTGAATCGAGTAACCTAGTTACTGAAAGCCAGTTTGGATTCTGGAAGAAAAGAAGTACTGTCGTGAGTATTTTAACGTTGTTGATGACATTATACCGAAGCTTTTCGTATGAGGAAATACACTACTGTCCTATTTTGCGATCTTACTAAGGCCTTCGTTTGTGTTAACCATGACATTATTATTAAAACTGATAGTTTATAACTTTAGCCCAAATAACTTCAAGATTATAAAATCATACCTTGCCAATAGAACACAGGTAGTGGAAGTTGACGGAGTGAGATCAACAGAAACGGTTCACTGGAAGCTTCAAACATGGTTCTGTGCAAACAAGCTTTTGTTAAATGAGGAAAAAACACAAAGAATTGTATTCTCACTGAGAGACCTGGGTGATGTCAACAGCAAGACTGAAATTTCCAGGGGTTCGGCTTGACACTAAACTTCACTGGGGTGCTGATGTGGAAGACACAGCAAAAAGATTAAATAAAAACCTTTTTATTTTGCAAGATTTGAAGGCTTGCGTTTCACCTCATGTTTTGGGAATTGCCTACTTTGCACTACTTAATAATCATTTTATACATGCAATTATGGCATGGGACCAATCCGCCTGAAGTCTGGAGACTATGGTTGCAGAGAAAAGCTGTAAGACATATGTTTGGCCTTACTTACAGACATGACAGTAGGTAGGCATTTGTAAACCTTTAAATACTTACATTATCGGGCCTATGTATTCTGAAATACCTTTAATTTGTGAAATATTGTATAGATATATTCCAGATGCATAGAGATATGAACAAATATAATACTAAGTAATGATTTGGCACCCTTATAGACGGTTGAAGTGGTGTCAGAATGGGTTGAGGTACTGGGCAATTAGATTTTATAACATTTATTTTATTAGTATCAGTAGTTTTTAGTCCATATTTTTTAATCACAGCACATTTGTATATTTTAGAAATTAGTGTTAGGAGACGTTTCAATTGGTTTTTTTGTTGTTGACGAGTGTAAGCATTTATACTATGCATTCTTCTTCTCCTTTTAGTACCATCTCCTCAGCAGAGGTTGGTGACCATCATTTGGAACTCTTCTCTGTCTTGTACTATACGGTTGATTGTACAGGCCGTCTTATATTAAACCACTGACATATAATTAATTTCCGAAACCAGGGGAACTTTTTACGCCCGATCCTTGGTGGTCCTTCGTTCCCTCAACGATCAGCCGTGAAAAATTGTACTCACTGTTTCTAAAAACATGGCCAAAATATGCTGCTTTTTTCGTTCTATTGTGGTTATATTATGAATTAACATGAATAAACAATTGAAATGGAAATTCGAAATTGAAATAAACCAATGAGTGGTCGACCAGTGACATATCGTCCGATCCTTTTCTCGATATTCATCATTAGGTGAGCCTGATTTCAATAACAAGCAGCTAGCCGTACCAAATGTACTTTGGCTCCCTGACTTCCGCATGCGCAGAGTACTAATGTCATGTTATGATTTGAAAATTGTCGCGCCTCATATTTTTAAACTTGAAAATGAAAATGTAACATAAATTGTATTATTTTAATATGTGCTTATGTATTATACAGTGTGGTCATTTTAGTGTGCAACATATGGGAAACTTTTTTATTATCGATTTTATTCGTAATAAAAGATGGTGCATAAAGAAAAACTAGCAGTGAGTTGATCAAATCTGCCATTGTGTACAGGGTATGTAAAAATTCGGAAAATATGATAAACCTAACCTAAAAAAATTGAATTTTTGAGATAACCATTTGGTTAAAAGATCCTAAAAATGTGAGCAGGAAAGGAAAAAATTTTTGCGTATTAGCTGTGGTTACCGAGAAAATTGTCATTGAAAACCAGTGTACTCCTATTTATTTCGGATTTTTTGCATTTTCAATGACAATTTTCGCGGTAACCACGGCTGAACGCAAAAACTTTATAGTGCTTTTCTGCTCACAATTTTAGGACCTCTCTGGTTATCTCAAAAATTCAATTTTTTAGGTTAGTTTTATCAGATTTTCCGAATTTTTACATACCTTGTATGTTATGGCAAATTTGATCAACACACTGGTAGTTTTTCTCTTTGCACCATATTTTATCATGAATAAAATTTTCTGAGATATCGATAATAAAAATGTTTTCCACAATTTGTTTATATAGAAATTCAATTACATGTTAAAGCCATTTTTTAATTAATTCACAGTAAATAAAAGACGTTAGCTCAATTCCAATATTATTAAAAACCTCAGACTCAGATGAAAAATTGAAAAATATAAGCGATACATAAACCGCGAAACTCCCAAAATGCGGGCCCACCGACGATGAGGACCTTTCCGTGTCAACGTCAACTATCAAAGTCAGGGAGCCAAAGTACACTTGGTACGGCTAGCTGCTTGTGATTTAAATACAACAGTTAAACGTTCAAATGTACCATGAGATATGAGGATATATAGATCATTGTACATCAACAAAGAATACAGATCACATACACCAATCATCGCAGGTTAACACATAAGACAAAGTGTCACTGTAACAGGTTTTCGATGGTGTAGGCACATGGAATTTTACCGATCGTTGAGCAACACGTATAAATAGACTTCTTACACTGATCCTAATGGGCACAACGAATTCGAAAAGATTAGAAGAAGTAAACAAAGATTTTGTTTGTTTGAACCACCCTACTTGATGTTTGCAGATCTCCTCTGGGTAAAGCTATTGTATTGTGTAAGCCCTGTGACGCGGTCTCAGTCACTCGGAACACGCGGCACAGGCGACATCAGCTTCTGAGCATGCCGACCACTCGTGCTGGCGAAACGTCATTAACAAGCAGCGAAGCGAGCCGACGCCAAGGCGGCGGAACGTGTCGACGTCGGCCGAACAGCCCAAGAACCAACAGTTCATAAAGCTATTGTATTTTCGTTATATACTAGTCAATAATGAAATATAGAAGCTGGTTAGAAGATAATATTGTAGGCATTGCAGTAACAGTAAAATGGCTTACGAAGCATGTGACGAAAATCCCAAAATAGCCTATTGCCAATGTATCTGTGATTCTAGGCCTTTACGGAAACATTGACCTGGATCCGGATCGATCAGTTATCTGTCAAACAGCTGTCAAGTGGGATTTATGATTCCATGGATTTAATGGATATCGAACAACGAACAACTTGTTTTAAAAATAAAAAACAAATGGTGAAGAATATAGCTACTGATCTGTATAACCCAAACGGGATCACTTACCGTGCAAGAGAGAACTGACCATATTTATGACTGATCCAGATCACTTTCCGAACGTCAGGATCAGTGATTCAACTGATCGGGCTAACCCGATCATAGTTTCCGTAAAGGCCTTATATAGGAAATTGAAAAAGAAACGGTTAGTAATCCGATCAAAACTACGCTACTATAGAATGTGCTATTTAAAAAATTAAGGATGATTATTGGGACGGTGGTCAAGTAATATGTCATATGAACAGTCTATATTTTGAGTGAATGCCAACATTAGTCACCTTAAATAAATCATCGATGCTTGATACTAGGTACAGGAAATAAGAAAGGTCCCTATACGTTAAAGACATTAGCAGAAACAATTTGTTGATCGTTAATTAAAAATGGTCACAAATAATGTTAAAATGTTCCAATCAATCCACGAGTGCTTGATAGTATTTTCACGAAATGAGGGCGGGTGTAACAAACGTAACAACTTCAGTAAGATTCGCTTGAATTGCAGCAACACAAAATTGATTCCATCAAACACCATTTACCGCTTGCACAGACTGAATCGATTGAAAACACATTTATCTCATGCAATGATTAGATGGGATGGAACGTCAAGATTTATGAGTGTTTGCCGGCAAACAATAGACTAATTAAAATCGAAAAAGATCCGGGTGTTCTGAGCAATTTGTTCGAGAACCGTGAAAGCACGAATAAACGCCATAATTCGTCACGACTCACGACATGGCGAAATGCCAAATGTCAGAAAGCTGTACATGCACCACTGACACCGGTTGAATGGATGACATCTTCACAGAGTTCAACGTAATTAGAAATTAAGCAGGAACCAACAAAATGTATTGCTGCACTACATAAACAACTCGGTGAGGGATAACTTGGATTTTCCATTCAGATTTCTGTAACAAACGAGGCTGTTTGATAAGCGAAGATAATTATTTTATTTTCCGCGCAGCAACTTAATGAATGAAAGAAGGAGAGAGGCTTTTTATGGTGACAAGAGCCATCAGTGGGCCCATATAGTGAGCTAGTGGACTGTCAGAGAGTGAAGAGAGATGGCATCAGGCGACAGTAGCGCTTGTTTTTTGCCAAGGCCACTGTATGAGTTTGATTTTAGAATATACTTAAGTATATCGTGCAAATTATTACCGATTTTTGTGATTCCGCCCGGACACGAAATTTAGCTTCACATTTCCGGGATTCTCTGGACGAATGGTCACCCTAGCCCTTCTAAACCTCTCCCTAGTCTAGTTCCCAAGACCAGCCCTCTCGCAAAGGTGAGGATGGCCTTGGTTCCTACACTACTATACTAGATTCATGGCCATGAAGGCCTCTTGAACCTAGTATAGTCTGCCTGTGATACCAGCGACATACAATGTGTGACGCGGACTCCTCCTTCTCAATAGCAACGTCGCGTCGGGTCGCTTGTTTCGGCCAGCAGACCCATAGGTAACCTTTACTGGCTTATGTCCAGCGAGAGACAGAACCGCCCCACCTTAGCCAAAGGTCCTAAAATAAGTTCTCTGGCTTGACAGAGATGTCCAGAGATACTGCTTCATATCATAGCATGTTGATTTTGCAACCACACCTCTGTTTTCCTTCTAATGGTATCTGTTATCACCCCACGGCCGGCTTAGGACCTAAGAAACTTTGCCTCGATCTTCGCCTCGCGAGCGCGTCCGCCGCTTCATTACCGCGAACTCCAGCATGACGCGCCACTACCATAAGTGGAGCCTAATGTTTTGGTGAAATATCTTCCAAGACCTTTCTACATTGCTGAACGAGCCTTGATGCAAACCTACAAGCGCTCAATGCTTTCAATGCTGCCTTGCTGTTACGGGCAGATAGTAATCCGTCTTCTAGGCCCCTAAATGTCGTGAATACGAGAGGTACAAGCTAAAATTGCATATATTTCTGCTTGAAATACCGTGATGCATCCTCCAAGAGAAAGGGAGGGCCCGTAGACCTCAGCACCGGAGCCTTCGTCGGTAAGTGAGCTGTCTGTATACCAGACTGGCCCTCCTTCACAAAAGGCCGCCTGCGCTTCACCCCCACTTTCCCCTTGTATTATCATCATCATAGTCACACCGTCTTGACAGATATGTTGTGAACTCGTAAAATGTACTCATTTTACGAGCTTCTCTTGGGATATCTTTAAGATCTTTAATGCAGTAGTTTCCCATTTGCTTTCTGCATCCTCATGCCGTTGACCAGTTGGTATCTACTGGTTCATCCGCCTTTAGGGACAATTTCTTACACCAAGGACAAGAAGGTGTCCTAACTCTTCTCAACTCGTCCACCCAAAGCTGTTGGTTGAGAAAAGGTTACTTATACTGACAGTAGTATTATTATACTCCAACGTAAATTTGTAGTCGAAGCAATATGTAGGAAAAATTATATCACTCCTCATATGTAGGATAGGGTCATCCCTTTGCAGTTTCGAGAGGAATACATAGTGTCCCCTGCTAGAGTTGACAAAAGGCCCACAGTCAGAACGTACACGCCCTTGCCTCCCCTTGAACTACCAAGTCAAGTCATGGGAGATTCAGAGGTGCTTCTAGCGCGTTCAATGGAGTCGTGAGTACTGCACTTGTTATTCTACCACAAGCCAGCATCGAATTTTACTTAGCTTTGTTTTGATACAGACGGCCACCACACAAGTGATCCATATAATAAGGATGACCTTAGGATTGTAGTATAGAGCCGGGAGACCAGTTTGGGAGTAAGCCCTCAGTTCATGCGTACAACCGTTCTACATGTCTATAACAAATTAGTGTAACGACAATAGTGTTCACGTTAACTGCTATCTGACCGTCCACTAGTGTAAAATTTTGAGCAAACCGAGTCATTTAGTTTATATCTGACATAAAGACGAAGACGAATATTGAAAGCGCGTGAGTCTGCTGAGGCTGTTAGCATAACGACGGACCGTGCGCATCACGTTTTATATGAATATTTAGATATAAAAAAACTGTCTGCGCGATGGGTATCGTTTATTTGTGTCATTTCGTTGTCGTAAATCATACATGGATCCGCCATACAACACCAGAGATCAAGCAACAACCGAATCAGTGGGCCTCTATGGGTGAATATGTATCAATGAAGGTTAGATGGGCCAATAAAGTAGTTTCATTTCTATTGATTACCTTGCCTAACGGTTATACGATCACCGACAGATATAATTCAACATATTTTCCAGATTTGCCCCCCCTCTTCCCTGTTTCGAAACCTAAAGAAATGGGTGATAGAAGATTTGAGTCGCATGAAGAAGTCATCGTTAAAACAACCGCCCTGAAAATCTTATCTTATTATATAGACGGAAAAAATCAGGTTGGACTAAGGGCCGTATTCATAGTCGTCCTTTGAGTAATACTTAGGGTACTCTTAGGTAACACTCAAGGGATACTTAAGGGACTCGCAAGTGTGGCTTTTCTTGTGTATCTGTTTCCTAGACCAAATCTACGAGACGACGGGATTCATTTGGCGACAATGTCATATCTCAAATATGAGTCAATTTGTTATGCCTAAGCCTATGCATTTTGATGTTCTCTGTTATATCTTTTTGTTTTGTGCCAGTATTTCCTGTTTCGTGCCGGACATTTTTCCGGATGTAACAGAAACTGACAACACCGTGCTCCAAAATTAACCTACAAAATCGCCTTGACTGCAACGAAATGTCACGTTGACATGTCATGATGACATTTCGTTACTAGAGTATTACCATTGATTAAGGTATTAACGGGAAGATGGGCCACCAGATGCTAAGATCACCCGCCTAATTTTTGTTCCTCCTGGAGTGTCGCCACCTATATGAGCACAAATGTACCTCTACTGATACAACTTTGACAATATAACAACCATCGACTTTGATACGAATAAAGTACCCTACTTCCAACTATCTATCAACGCTACTTACTATTATCTCCGCCAGGTGTCGCTGGAAATTGGCACTTTGACATTTGACATAGTGATGGCAGTGTCATATTTCAATTGTTTAATATTCCGATGTTATTTGGAAAATTTGGGTCAACCACGATCAAAAAATATTGATTGATTGATTTCGATTTATCATCGTTTGTATTGAATTTTTCGCGATTTCGGGAAGCAAAATGGTTTACAGATGTTATTACTATAACTGTCCAAACAACAAAACTCGTAATCCAGAGATGTTCTTTGCTTTCCCAAAAGCAACAGCTATACGTGATATTTGGATCAAGAATAGTGGCAATGTGAATTTGTTCCAATATGTTGGAAAGTCTGACCCACTGCCAAAGCAATTAGGTGTCTGCGAACAACACTTCAAACAGAACTATATCCAGAGATCAGATACAAAGAAATTCTTGGTCAGACACGCAGTACCGTATGTATGAGTATAATTCAGGTAAGTGCCTATACCATTGAAACCAAACTATTGCCTTCTATTACTCATCTACATCACTAAAAACTTGAAGCAATACGCAAATTTACCATACTCTGCCATTTTCTTAAGCCTATGGGGCATTCCACCACAACAATTTCAAACATAACGCTTTTGTATCTTGACTGAACTTATATACTGCCCAGCACCAATGCATCAGCAGAAAGAGTCTTTTCTTCAATGGTCTAATGTTGAATGCCTCAAAAAACCCAGTGATTCATTCTGGTTATTAGGACGATGTTGATACCTAAAATGGATATTGAAAACACCTTCTAAAAATGTTATTCCTACTCAAAATCAGCACCAGCTGACCAACTGCATCAAAATAACTAGGTATTTTTCAATAAATAAAACAAAAACTTTGTGAACACTTTTCAATAAACCAATGCCAGTAACATTTCTCAATGCAGTAACTCCAATTTCATGTTACAATTTAAGCTTGCTAAATATTATGGCAAACTGAGCAGCAAAATGAATTTCTTTTGAGAATTACTGATCCCAAGAATTTGGCAACAAACAGACAAGAGTGGTTCCAAGGCATGGCATAATCATTATAAAGATGTACGAGTGGCTGATTAATGGTCACTTTAGGTATACTATGCTCAAGCATTGATTAAGGTATTAACGCTCAAGCTAATGTGTGGGTTTATTAGTGTGAGTAACAGCATAAATCTGCCATACTTCTGGTATTTCGTTTTGTTTTGTTGACAGTCCAAGGTATCAATGGAGCATTCCAATGATCACTAAACTAGATGCTCGCAATTACAGCTATTTAGAACATGACAAACCGTATGGTCTCACTAAATTTCAGTTTAAAAAAAGTTGGTGAGAAAAATGCAGAAAAAAATGCTTGTTGTATTCTTAATTTCAAGTGGCTGAATCACTAGTGAATACACCTTCCTTTTTTTTCTTGTCAGAAAAAGTAAAAAACATGTCTACTTCTTTATTTCACTCAAAGTTTTACTGGGTGATACAAATAATTGGCCTGAACATTTTTTTATAATTTTATTTTATGTAAAATTAATACAAAAGAACAAGCATGTGTAATGTAGAATATCCTTGTTACATGATATTTATGTCAAGTCAATTTTTCCATGTTGTTATGTGAAGCGAGAACAATCTATCAAAAAAAAATAGTTTTAGAGATTAGAAAGAACCATCCATCCTGTTTTCGCCCATAAAAGCAAACTATACCTACTAAAACAGCCCTTATTTTGTTACAGGTTATGCACTCACAAAGAAGAAATGATAAACCACTACAGGTATGGATTATCGTACTGTCAGATGGTGCTATATCATGTGCTCATTGCACTTGTATGGCAGGATTAAGTGAAGTTTGCAGCCACATAGCAGCAGTTCTTTTCTTCCTTAAAGCACGTCCTAAAAGTGTCGGCCAACAAGAAAGCTATATATACATATTCTAAAAAAAAAGTTGGCATACACAGAGTTGAAGTATCATATTGTTATACATAACAAAATGACAAGAATTTCTGAGACATTAAAAACATTGTTATAGTTTATAGCTACTTCTAATATAATTAGGGACACTATTGTATGATTTAGCTACATTATATGAGAATCATCTATCAAAAACTGCATTTTTTGTTTAGGCATTGTTAGTTTCACAGAATTCCTAGTAATTGTGAGGATATAATTTACATATATCTAGTATAAACTTATGTGAACAATATAAATGCATTTGAATATGATGTACAGTTGTGTAAAAAATATTGAGACTAATCAAGGGGAATTTGAGATGGACTAACTCTAGCAATACTACGAGTGGTTTCTATCTCTACTGGGTGAAGTTGCGTCTTACCTTTTGTAAATGCTGGAATATGTAAGTGACCTCCTAGAACTTCAACTGAGTCTCTAATTAAAAAACCTCTATCTGCTAATATTATGTCACCAGGTATAATTAAATTTAAAAAGCCACAATTTTCTGTTAGATGCTTGTCACTTGTCCTTCCACCATAACCATCGAAAATGTAATTCCCCCACTTCTCCATGAAATACCTTACAATGGGCTAACATTCACCATATGTCACTCAGGTACAAATATTATTTAAAGAAGATTCTACAACTTTTTCAAAATATTGTGGATGTCTTATTAAATATTAACTTATTTATTTGTTAATTATAGTAGGATATTCCAATTTGCAATTTTTTAGTTTATCAATGTAACATGAAATCTCACGTTTTTTAAGTAAATAAGTGTAAATTTTAATAAATAGCTCAAAATTGTACATGGTGAGTAAACAAATTTTTCGAATTTGAGTTTTTTTTCAGTTTTTTGCATTTTCTGAGAAGATTTTCTTAGTAATGTATATTTTTTTTACACCATCAGAAAATAGAGATTTCAACGAACGAAAGGCTCCCAAACTTTTTGAAAAAAGCTGATATTTTGACGCGAGAATTTGTGATTGAAAAATGGGGTGCATTTTTTATCTTAAGGTCAAATAAGGCGAAAAAATAAATATTTTAAATCAAATAAATTACAGTGTATTTGGGACATAATAAGGGAAGTATTCACCAAATTTCGTAAAAAAAAATATTTTTTTTGAAAAAGATAAAAATAAAGGACCAAAAACTTGGTTTTTTGAATTTTTCACCAAAATTTTGAGGTTATGTGAAAAAATTGATAACACAAGAGTTGTAGATCTTTTTATTACCTACATCTTTGCCATTCAACTTTTTTCCATAGGACTTGTAGTTTTGCCAGAAATCAAGATAAACCATTTTCTACCCTTAAAAGCTCACCCCCTCCCACTTCCCGATCTCGAATCGACCGTAATTTATTTTTCCTTTTATTCTTATCATATTCTCCTCCTTTTCTAATGAGTTTCATCCTACTGTAATTTTTTTTCACTTTTTATTATTTTTGAAGGCTTCGGCACTGGACTAAGACAGCTTTTAAAGCAAATGTTGAACTCAGCATGTCAGTCCCGAGATGTATTATCTGTGGTTGTTAAAAATGAAACAAAAATTGTAAAGAAAGATGCAACTGTTTATCATTTAGAATAATAAAATTTTTGAAATGTATCCTGTTTCATTACCTCATCGATACGTTTATGGTTAATTATAATAATAACGTTTAAAATTATGAAGTAATGTGATTATTAAGAACATCATTTAAAATCAAATTTGTTAGCAACATCAGACATGAAATTTGTTTTGAATAAACATAACTATAATATGTGCACAGACAATTACTCTTATGTAAATTATAGAGGGATTTTGACATCACTGAATGGTGTTTCACTCATTGCCCTTCGATACACTGAATTATATACTGTTCAGAACAAGCCTTAGTACATCGAAGAAATATATATATAATAAATACATAGGAAAATATAACTAATAGTTTTTCATTCAATAATCCTTTAGCTTCTGGTGTGTGCAACAATCAATGGTGCAACTTAACAATCATCCAATGAGTGTTTGAGATAGTCACCCTGTTTGATAAGATACAAATTAATCACACTATGTTAAGCAAAGTGCCATTTGAAATACATATTTTCAACTCTCTGTAGCTAGACACCATTTCATGTTACATATTTGGAAAAAAAGTATGAATGTGGGTATAAGCATTGATTAAGGTATTAACGCCCTAAATACCTTAATCAATGGTATAAGCTATTGATATGAAATATTTTCATTTTGATTGTGTGAGAAGCATACCCTATAATAATAAATAATTCATTTTAACTCCACCATTTATTAAAAAATATATGGATAGATAACATGAGCATTTATTGGTGCTGTTAGTATACACAGTATGTGGAGTAAAGTCAGCACACTCTTCGCCTCCTGGTATCGGTCTGCCTCTTCTGTCTCGAATGCTTGGGAAGCTGGAGATTTTTTTCCACACCTATAATGACAAAAAGGAAGCATTTTGAAATAGTGCGCAAATTATTCGAATAGAGAAGTGAATAGTCATAATGTACCTATTCCAGAAACTCAACTTTTAGGTTATGTCAAAAAATGAATGTATTAAATGATCCATTTTTTGAACTTGCCTATATGTACATAGGTATACAACTAGCAATTATTACCTACGGATGGATGTTTTTGCTACTTTAACATAATCCACCAAAGGTTGGCCACTACAACTTCATTACTTCTATATACTTCACAGATAAAACTTCCAAGTAAGAAATGCATTATTTTGGAGTATCAAGTGATAAAAATGCAGTATGACTATAACAACTATCGCTCTAGTGAATGTGATAACTCATGGGATAACTGTAATTGGCGAATAAACGTTTTTTTTTGCTGTTTTCAATATGCATTCAAGTTTTCATCATGCATTATCTCATGAATTACATCATTTTAATTGACAGATGTGCTTACCTGACAAAAAAGGTTCCTTAAAAAACACATCACAACAACAATTATGGTGAAAATGTCCAAGAAATTGTAAAAAACAAATAAAAGTCCTCAATTTCATATGGCGGTATACCGACAACAAGGTTATCAACCGCTGTCAGCTGATCGTTTGGAATTGGAACACAAAGCATATTTTCGAATGTTAGGTTCACCGACGATCCCGACCGACCCGTCGGTGGTTAGGTATGGGTCAGCCATGGTCATTGGCACTTCAAGGTCGTATTTTTATAGCTGGATGCTCCTTTGCTCCATCTATTGGGCATATTTATTATAAAGGATTCAGGAATTTTTGAAGCTTCTGAGATTGGCCGAGAGGGCGCCAGGTGACGGTGTCGTGGTTTCTATGAGAGTGAGTGAGATAGACTAGAGTGAGTGAGATAGACTGCGAGCGCGCGATTTTACTGTGTGGTTGTTCATCTTCCCCTAAATACCTTAATCAATGGTATTACTCAAGGCAGCCGTCAAAACACGAAACCTTACTTAAGGGACCCTTAAGTATTAAGGGACCCTTAAGTATCGACTATGAATACAACCTTGAATGTATCAAGCTAAAGGGAAAATAACGTAGGAAAATAAAATAATTTTTTGTATTAACAATTCCAAAAGCATCCGAGAAAATACGGGTGAGTTACTTTCTGGGCACGAACACTAAGATTTTTGCAGCAGAAGTGTATGCAGTACTCTCTGCTGCATGCAATGATAATGTGAGAAAGAGCACGGAGCAGAAGGATTACATGAAGGTTTACATCTACTCTGACAGTCAGGCGGTGCTGAAAGCCTTCTGCGAGCCCAGAACCAGGCCATCCCTGGTTCAGGAGTGCGCGGAGAGCCTGCAAGAGCTTGCGAGACTAAAGGACTCTTGGCTTACCGAGGGGAGGGGGTGGATTGTGAATGAAGAGAAATGGGCCATCAAGCGACAGTAGTACTTTTTTGCATGTCCGTTAACTGTATTTGTTTATTTTGCTGTATGTTGTGCCAACTATTTTCGATTGGGGCTCAAATTTCGGACATTTTACCAATTTTTGTGATTTCTTTGCCTGCCCATTAGCTGTATTTATTGACTTTGCTGTATGTTGTGCCAACTATTTTCGATCGAGGCTCAAATTCCGGACATTTTACCGATTTTTGTAATTCCGCCCGGACACGAAATTTAACTCCCGGTGTCCGGGATTTTCTGGACGAATGGTCACCCTAGTCCCAGGTCATACGAAGGTTCCTCATAATGAGGAAGCCGATAGGCTGGTCAAACTCGGCACCAGAGGACAGTTTGTTGGCCCGGAGCTGATTATAGGATTAAGTACTCAGCAGGTAACGTCAGCCATCAAAAAGTGGGTGAACAATGCCATAAATAAACAGTTGGAGGCAAAGTGAGGGAAGTAAGCCAAAAATTTTATAACTGGGCTGAACATATCTAGATCAGCATGGCTATGGAACCAAAGCCAATGAGCCATCAGAAACCTTGTGGGTGTTCTCAAGGGGCACTTCAGGCTCAGGCGGCTTCTATATCTATTAGGAATAGAACAGGACTTCCTATGTATGGGCTGTGGAGGGGCCGATGAAACAGTCTACCACATATTCGCGAAATGTGAATTGCTAGGCGAGCTTAGATACAAGATTTTTGGATCCGATAGACTCCAGCCAGTGGAATTATCCTTCTTGAGTTGGGCCCACAAACTGGCCCTTGTTAAAAGGGCGGAAAGGTTTCGCGGGGAGGGGGAAGCAGGCAGTGGTGGCTGAGAGGTGATATCCAGGGTTGGCATAAAGGGCCTACTGGGCCTACTTGACAGGTGCGGCCACCCCAGAGCTGCTACTACTACTGCTACTATCAAAACACCCTCGTATTAAGACAGACTGGAAAAGTGATAATATATGACTGTTTGGAATGTTCAGCAATGTTGCAGAAGACAATACTGTACAAAGGGTCAGGGCAAAACTAACACGAACGATAAGAAAGCTCATTTAGTATAAGGATTTAGCAAAATTCGTTGCCTATACATACAAGACTTTTATGTGAAGTAGTGGTTGGCGCAAAAATATTCGATATGTTCTCTATTATGATCATGTAAATTTATTGTTGTCCAAAGTACTTCTACGAAATCGTATAGTGTCATTTTATTTTCAGCTTTATTTTATTTATATTTTTCAATCTTTGAGCTTCATGCATAATTATATGTTATATTTCATTTATTTCGCCTCCCAAGTCAATAGCTATTTTTGTTCTTGTTTTTATTTTGTTACAACAAAACAACCCATGTTACCCGTGTGGTATTGGATGTCTTAAATACGCCGACAAGACTGTGAGACTATCAAAAGTCAGGGAAATTGGTACCAAAAAGGTACTTTCGAAACCTCCAAGATATACTGAGACTCGGAGAAGCATAATTATAAGGTTTATGAAGGCTACAATTTGCCTTCTGGACGATAAAATCTGTTTGGTGATAAGAGACATCATACTGTTTATAAAAATGTCATCTTAATGACCTGATTACATGCCTAATTTGAAAGATATTCTTAAGTACCTACATACCGTAGACAAGTGTTTGTCGATTTGCATTCAATACATGTGATAATGGGGTATTCATCGAATTTACTCGGAAAGCAATGGTAAAGCTAATCATATATTAGCAATTAATCAAAAGTACGACTTGAAACGGGTCGAAATTATTATGAGTTAGATCGATCTTTAGATTTGCTCTTTCAATTGGGTGCTAATTAGAAAGAAATTATCATTTTTTATTTAATAACCTCACTTTTTATTGTAATAAAGTTTGACATCATGCTGTTTAAACATATATAAAAACAAAAATCTACATTTATATAAAATGCCATGGGTGTTTTTATGAAATTAAAACTCTAACTCTACTTATGACATCGCGGATGCTTTGATTACTGACCCAACATTCATACTGAGAAGATGGTATTTTAAAAGGAACCTGACCGTATCCTCGGCATACCAGACATTATTAGCAATCAGTTCAACGTTGATATTCAATCCAAGGTCTTTATCTTGCAAGGTCTGTTTGAAAATTGTAATCGAGTATAGGTGCTGAACCTGTATGGGGGCGGGTTAGAATATCTCCCATCGTATATCCTGCGTGTCGTAAAAGGCGACTAAAAGGAACCGAACTACTATCGCTATAAGCAGTAACTTCTTCTCAACCAACAGCTTTGGGGTGGACGAGTTGAGAAGAGTCAGGACACCTTCTTGTCCTTGGGGTGAGAAATTGCCCCTAAAGGCGGATGAACCAGTAGATACCATCTGGTCAACGGCATGAAGAGGCAGAAAGCAAATGGGAAACTACTGCATTAAAGATCTTAAAGATATCCCAGGAGAAGCTCGTAAAATGAGTAAATGCATTTTACGAGTTCACAACATGTTTGTTAAGACATTGTAACTATGATGATGATGATGATAGGTGCTGAATAACAGCAGGGACAGAATGCATCCCTGTAAGTCAATGCAGGTTACCCTGTTGTGGGTACGGGTGACGGGTTGATAACGGGAGAGACGATCTTCTAGCTGGATAGGGGTCGGCAGCTCCTGCATCGGCTCAGAACCCATGCTTGGAATTAGAAGGCACCAGGTAAATGTTGCTATGGACGACTGGGCTTACAACAGTGAAGTAATGAAAGTCTGGTTGGAGAGAAAAACAGATGACTGGCAAGCTGAACGATTTATAGCGGGTACTGGTAAGGGACGAATAAAGGCAGAGAGACGCTCAACCTTTTGCGTGGGGTTCTCACTGGCCATTGAAGGTTGTCACTCATGAGAATGGTAGGGGACCCCATCTGCTCCAGATGCTGGCAGGAGGACGAGACAGCATTTCACTTCCTGAGAAGATGCGCTGTTTATCGCAACCCCAGGGTTTAGATATTTGGCACGATAGAATTTGGGGAGCAGTTACTTTATTCAGTAAGATGGTCGGACATACTGGCTTTGGACAAGAGGTTACTACTAGTGCTAAGACATTAAACGTTTTTCAATACAATTTCTGTATGATTTTCGGATCTATAAGAGCCATAGTTGCTCAAAAATTCTGAATACTAAAAAGAAGCTTTTCGCGATTTTACGTTTCTATCTTATTAATAACGTAATTAATTAATGTATGTACATTCCAAACACCACCTTGTACCTTGGTACTAATGTGCTAAGCAACATCCATATTTTCCAAACAACAATTAGTTACACGTCATTAGATTCCCAATTTGGATACGGTTCCTTTCCTATAGCAGTTATTATCATATTGTATTACTTTATAGTTCCACCTGATTATGAAATGTGACATATTATGCTTTTCAGATAGAAATATGAGATTGTGAAGGTTGAACCAATATCCGTTAAGGTAACTGAGACAAATTTTCAGTAGCCGGCTGTAGGTATATAAAGGTATTTGTATTCATACCAAGGCATCGAAATATCTAGTATCAAAGCTTAGGGAGGATTGTTGAGCCAAGAACAATGGTTGCTGGGCAATGGTTTTTTGAAGTGGGCCCTTTAAAGGCGAAGTTGAATTCCCAATAAACTAAACCAATCGGATGCCCTGAGGCCCTATCTGTACAATGCATTATATTTCATGTACGAAGTCCGCATAACATAAATATACAGGGTGTCCCATTTTGGGCACTTTTACGGGGTATCTCGGTTATTTTTGAAGATAGAGAGTTGCGGTTTTCGCGACGGTGTGCTACTTTTCTGTGAACCCAAAGATGCCGTCAACAAAATTATCATGGCCTTCTTGGTTTTTGAGATACAGGGTGAAATCGAAAATTATCGTTTTTGGGATCACTCTCGTACCTCGGTTGTCATTCACTTTATTGAAAAGTTTGAAAAAGGGTCTTACAGATTTTTTTCTGTAGAATCTAGTAGTGTAGTTTGATTTTTTCTTACACTAACCATTTTCCAGTTATGAAGCAAACATATATTTTTTTAAATGGAACACCCTGTATATTATCTTTGAAGTCAATCGGAAATAATTCAAGCTTTTCAAAAATATATATTAATATTAAGTTATTTTGAAAATTACGTCAAAATTTTATTTTTCCAATTTTTACTTTATTTGTAGCAGTAGGCCATGGTTAATCAACTATAAATAATAAGCATCTAAGCAGTTACTACTCTACAAGAGACTTCCTACTTAAATTCGAAAATACAGAATCAAAATACATTTTTTTAAATAATAATGTCTCATTAATATGATGAATATTGTGTTATTATAATATTGAGTAGATAGTGGGCTATGACTCATGTATTAAAAGCAATAAAGCAAATCTGGAAAAACCTTGTGAGACTGTCAGCTTTTAATTATTATTTTATTAAATATAGCTTTGTTCTTTGTGTTTTCTTTTTAATTATTGTCAATTTTCTATAATCATGGCAGGTTAGATATCCAAAGAGACAACAACCGTTTTCAGATAATTTGCTCGTCTAAAAATAAATATAGTTAGGTACGGATCCTTTATTCAACCACGTCCTAAAACTTATTTCAAGGAGAACATGGAGCAAAGGGAAACAAACGTATTAGGTTACATAGAAGCAACGCATTCATCATCCTGTAAGCACAAAGAAGAAGCTGTAGGGGTACAAAAATCAACTGCAGAAATAATTCTAAGAAAATACAATTACTATCCATACAAGTTTGAGATTCTTCAATATTTGCACAGTATCCAAGTTCGGGAATTTTTAATCGCCATAAACACGAAGGAGACCAATAATTCTTTTAAATGCCATTAAAAGAATAATAAATTGTGCTAGATTTGCATTCGAGAAAATAGTCTCTCCAACTATCATCTCTAAAAGCTCCTCGATGTTTTTAGTTTTTATTTTGATTCAAATTCAAATTTAATAGTGTGTTGATATTCTGCAGATATAATGTTTGGTTTTAAGTACATTGAGTACTGAATATTATCACAAATAGTAGTTAATAGCGTATAAAATACAATTAAATAATTGAGTCTAAAAGTATTGACTATCTTTTATCTTAATAATTGTTTACTTGGATGTTGTTTTTAATAGATTAGTCATGGCCTACTGCTACAAATAAAGTAGAAAATGAAAGTTTGAGATTAGTTATTAGAAAAATTTCATAATAATATATATTTTTGAAAAGCCTGAATTATTTCCGATTGATGTAAAAAATAATATACAGGGTGTCCCATTTAAAAAAAATATATGTTTGCTTCATAACTCAGAAATAGTTAGAGTAAGAAAAAATCAAACTACACCACTGGATTTTACAGAAAAAATTCTATAAGATCCTTTTTTAAACTTTTCAATAAGAGAAAAGACAACCGAGATACGAGGATGGTCTCAAAATCGATAGTTTTCGATTTCACCCTGTATCTCAAAAACCAAGAGGGCCATGATAATTTTATTGACGGCATCTTTAGTTTCACAAAAAAGTAGCACACTGTCGCGAAAACAGCAACTCTCTATCTCCAAAAATAACCGAGATACCCCGTAAAAGTGCCCAAAATTGGACACCCTGTACTGTGTAAGGCTTTTCCGGCTGCCGTCCAATAAATTTGTGGTTCTCTATTTAGGCCGGCGTCGTTGAGCCTTGAGGCTTGACGTTTCGCCACCATGAGTGGATGGCATCTTCAGAAGCTATTTCACTTCAGCGACTTCCGAAATGCTAGTCGCGCAGCACGCATCGTACAAGTGTAGCCACTTTATTTTTATATAACTGAGCAGATCGCGTCGGCAGAGCCTAAGTACCAGAGTACCGCGGCTGCTGTGAAAGGGTTATGTTAGGGGAAGTTTGTTATCGCGGGATTTGAATGGACCGATACCCGCAGGTCCAATAAATGCACCTTCTGGCAGTCCATTCCAAGCCTTGCATACCCTGGGAATGAATGTGCGGTTGTACCGCTCGGTTCTTGATGGATGAAGAACGACTGCCTTAGCCGGTGAGAAAGTGGCTGGAGGTGGCGCGTTGAGGCCGGGTCGCCAATTAGTCGAATTGCCCTTCTCTGGACGGCATCAAGTATAGACAGGGTTGTATCGTGTTGTATCGTGGCTGCAATTATGCGCTGAAGTGTGGTTGCCATCTCACATAAAAGCGAAAAGACGTCGGAAAGCGGCATACACATGAAAGATATTATACAGGATGATTCATAAGTTGTGACTTTTTTTCATACAGCGGATAGTATCATTGATTAACATGATAGTACTCGCCAAAACGAGTGTTTTTTCCCATCAACATATAAACGAAATATTTAGAGAAAACAAGATACTGACCATTAAAGAAATCCTCAATTCTAAGTCCATCCCTGGGCAATGGCTCACCATGTCATAATATCACAACAAACAAGGCAGCGCTAGTGGTGCCGATGCCGGTGAGAAAACACTAAAACAGGCAGTTTGTCATACGTCGCGTTGCTGTGGCATAGTGTACGAGAGTGCTTGACTTGCTACATCTGACGATCGGACTTGGTCAAAATACCGCTGCAGCTTCGCGAGTGTCCACCGATCGTTTCCCTAACCGTACTCACCCTGCACCTCGTCGATTTGTCTCGCTCGTGCAAAGAGCTAGAGACACAGGATGTCTGAATCCACATCGTGGTGGACATGCTGGAAGACCTAGACAACCTCGTATGGTCAAAATTGAAGAAGTCATCGTAAATCGTACTTTTACCTGTAAGACGCCTGCGACAGGATCGCACTTACAACTTCGTAGCAACCAAATAGTGAGTACTTGCTAGACATTTTTTTTAGTGTTTTGCTGCTGGTTCACCGTGCATTAGCTTTGACGTTTCAAAGGCCGTTGCTTCTAAAGAGGAAAGTCCCAACTTTTAGAACATCCTGCATATTTGTATATAATTAAGGTAGTGCCATAGTACTGTGGAACTACCCCACAAGCTGCCATTGGTGCATAGCGAGCACACACAGTCCCGGGTAGGTACATAAGCAACACTTCTTGGAAAGTTTTCATGGGTAGTGGAGCTTTGGATCAGATAATTTACTTTTGGTGTCCTGTTATATAGAATATGTCATCTTTGTGAAACGGGTAATTGTTACCGATTTGTTAGAGAACAGACCTATCGCTGGAAAGCGCAATGAAACAGCAAGGTGTACTCTTAAAATTCTATTCCGAGCTTTCGAGATTCTTTGATCCTTCTTCAGGGAGAAGTTTGGTGATTGTTACCAGATTGTGTTATAAAAAAGTCATAATACGTATAGATACAAGAAAATGTAAACAATACATGACAACAAATTATAAACTGATACAATGTAAAAACGGGCCAAAGGTTAGAAAAATTCGGATAGACGGATTAAAATTGGCAAGAATAAAAAACAAACGGTAGTCATCGCTCAAAAATCTATATTTTGACTAGCCTCCAAAATCCTACTCCTCGTATGGCTTAAGAATTTTTGAAAAACGCTAAGACATGTTTTTAAGCTGAAAGCAGATAATGGTGAAAAAGCGTTTTCGTTACTTTTTCTGAAGACTTATTAAACTGTTCTCGTATATAGCAATACGAGATATCATAGATAATAAATGGACTGACAGCAAACTGGTTTCATATCAACTATTATGATTCGGAACCAGTACGTAAAACAGTGAACATCCTTTCTCCGTAATTTATTAGGTATACATATCGCGTTCTCTACCTTTACTAATTGACACACTTAGGAGTAGCACACTAATTTTTTTAACCTCGCTATCGTCGGTTCTTTCAGCACAAGCCGGTGCCGATAGGTACACCCAGTGGCGTAAACCTGGGTAAAACGTCATTTGTTTAACCCTTAACCTCGGACGCGTCGTCTGTCAGACGAGGCGATACTAAAATACTGCCAGAAATGGAATACCGCTTCATGCACATCATTGCCCCATCTCATCTAAGTATGACTGGATGGCACATAATCGACATAACAACACCAACGTTTGTTCAGAATGGCATTAATTATCGAGAGATTGTCACTGCGAGTAGACGATAAGACGACGCGTCCAAGTTTACTATTTTACACTTTTATACCATGCAGAGCCAGGATTTTCTTATTTTCCTTGCGAATCCATCTGTATACAATGATATAGTAGCAAATAAATACGTATAGTCTGAAAATTAGCTTTATTAAGTCAAAAAAGAATTTAATCCATTTTTCACCAAAAATATGCCTACGTCTACAAACACAGTAATTGTGTGAGCTATGTGGCCAGCTCTGAAATTTTTAAATGCATATCTAGTTATCATTATCATACACCAATGCACACATAATATTACGAATGTACTAAACCACCATTTTACAATAATATGATGCTGACAATGTGGATCGTCTCTGAGGCGACACGTCCGAGTATACGTATCATTTACGGTACGTCCGAGGTTAAGGGTTAATACATCAGGAGATTGTGGCACTTAAGTAAGCAAGAAAATCTTTCGAAATTACAAAAATATTATCATCTTTTGTATTGTCCATATACTCTTTGGACTGTCAAGCCACTTGGTAACAGTTTTATGTAAAGAATTTGTAAACGTTAAAAAAAGTCCTATTGAAAATGTATTGTAATTATAAAGTCGTTTTTAGGATAGGTTAGTATTAGATTAAGGTTCGGCATTTCAAAGTGACGTAGATTTTGATCAGCCCGTATCTTTAGTCTGGTCTGGATGTGGTCTAGTTCGACCCAGTGACCCTATTCTTGAATTTGAGGGAGTAGAAGTAACAAGAGAAGTAGGCGTGGTTCTCTTTAAAAGTGACGTTACTGTATTCTTGAAAAGATACTTATTAAAAAAGATTCAGCTGAATGCTCCCCAGGAGAGTTATTAATTCTCTGTGTTGAAGGAAAAAATCAAATTTTCATGAAAACGAACATAGAAAAATAAACCAACCGACTAACCTTTAAAATTTTTGCGAGTGAAGTTGAACAATTGAAAAGTCCAATGCAAGAACCGGTTGAATCCAATTTTTAACGATATTACGTTATCCGCCTGTTCTCGCATAGTTTGGAATTCTGCATCGTTCATCGTTCAGTGCAATAACGAGGCTTCTGTCTTCTACTACAAGTGATCCAGAACTGTATTATTGATTGTCTGGTTGTTTATACTATGCAAAAATCTGCTAAGCCATGGACTTGACCTGTTCTTCCACAGTATGAAACGAACAAAATCTCTTTCATTTGTGTATGAAATTGAATTTGTTGAATAGTAACAAATAGCGGAATATGCCAACTCAAGCCTCAGTTATGGTTCAATACCAGAATACAGCGAAAGGGAAATCAACACATACAGTTTATTTAAGGGACTATCTTTTATAATATTTAATGAAATAAAAGATACTTTTTCAAATCTATTTGCTTCTTTAATATTAAAATATTAAAATACTATGCAAGAGAAGGTTAAGCCCAAACGTCTTTTTTTTTGTATTATACAGTGATTCAAAAAGCGACACTAACCAATTTTTTAATATGAACTTTGTATAGCTGTGCACACAGTATGATGCCACAGTCAAAACCTTCTATACTCCTTCAAAGTTCCTTCAGGCAGTTTTTCTGCCCTCCTGAAAAATTTGCTCCAATGGACATAACCAGTTCTTGCCTTGGCAAACATGAAATTTTTCCAAATTAGGTGGGGCGCCAAAGTGTAGCATCACCAAACCTAAATTACTCAAATTACTCGGCCGACTATCCGGTACTTGGTTTTTAAATCTAACCGAGTACTCGATATTTGGTTTTGAAAAAGTGGTACACGGTGCACCTTTAGACTATACAGCACTGCTAAATACAACCTGCTAAAACAACAGCCAGACAAACGCGGTATTTACAAACACTGTAACACTTCTTTGACCGTGAAAGTGGTTTTTACGATCGTGTGAAAGCAATAGATGTGATTATCACTACAACGAATAAAAATGCAAGTAGGTAAAATTCGTTTTCGTTTCCTTTCATGCATAGAATTTGCATTGCGGTATGCCCGCGAAAAACCATTTTCCATGATGACAAGGAAGGCGCAATTATTAACCCACCGCATCTTACTTCATACGTCGACAGGCCACGAAAAATCATAAAAAAAGTTCATAGACGGTTATTATATAGGGTGACCATCCGTCCGGAAAATACCGGACATGCCTGGAAATTTGGAGCTAAATGCCGTGTCCGGGCGGAATCACAAAAATCTGTAAAATGTCCAGAATTTGAGCCCTAATCGAAAATATTCGCACAATATTCAGCAAAATAAACGCAGGCACTACTGTCGGCTGAAGCCTCTCTCCACTCTCTCACAGTTCATTACCGCCCCCCCCGGGCGGTGAAATGGGGGGGCCATAAGTCCAGCGTCCTGAATTGATGTATCAAGTATATATGGTCACCCTATTATTATATCAAGGGCAAAAAAGCTTTACAGCGGGTGCTTCTTTGTAAAGGGATCTGGAGAGCATAATCGGGGACTGAGGACTGAAGAATATGGTAAAATTAAATATTTCCAAGATACAAAACATCATAAAGAAAATGAGGTAAAACCCTGGGTAAAGCCCGGTATCAGGCTGATATGAAAGCAGTGAAGTAACAAAAACAACTACTCCGAGGGCTAATACACCTACCGGCATTGAATCACACTATTGGCTTGAGAGCCTACTTTGGGGAAACATGATATCAGCCTGATACGGGGCTTTATTTATCCAGGTCCAAATGATGAGATCCGAAAGATCGCAACAGCGCTGTCGTGGACTAGGGACATCGTGCCTGATGTGATTCAGGACGTTTTTCATTTCACGATGTTCGGCTCATATACAGTGCTCTTTTTCATGTCCTCCCCCCCTTTTATTTTCTGAATGGGTCAACTCAATAAACTGAAACATGGGATAATGAAATTCATGCATGAAAATATTTAGGAGTAAAATTGACAAATGAAGCTTTCAAGATGGCAACTAGATGTGATCTTTGAAAAAAGATTAAATTGAAAGAGGGGTCTTGTGATACATCTTTTTAAAGCTCCTAACGAATACATCATAACAGTAGAATATAAAGTCAATATATTCACCTACTACAAAATGGCGAAATACTTAATAATTACCTGATTCAAACATCAATATCGATACATCTAGAAATATTCGTTTAAAGTTTGAAGTTAAACGTAGAAGTTTAAAAAAGAAAATGTGAAGTTTATGTTAAGGATTCAATTTTACTTTAATTTGTTGATGTTTCTGTGACAATGTATTCAGGCAATTATGAAATATTTCGTCTTCTTGTAGCAGGTGAAGATATTGACTTTATATTCTAAGGTAATGAAGCATTCGTCTAGAGCTTTAGAAAGATGTGTCACAAGACCCCCTCTCAATCTATTTTTACTTCCCACACCGATAGGTGAGGGGAGTATTGTGATCGAGAAAATTTTCGATTTTGAGATAATACGCTTTTTGGGCGTTTTATGATGTTTGCATACATAAAATCCACGTCACTCATCTCCATCCGTCTGTCTGTCGGTCTGTCTGTCTATCTATCAGTCTGTCTATGATATTTAGAAATAAAATCCAAACTAAAAATATAAACACAGCTCAAACTTCGTTTTTAGGCGTCCTGGTCATTTTCTACCTTTCTTTATTTGGGGGTGAAACTGGGGTGGTTAGGGGGTGGTGGGTTGTAAAATTGAAAAATTTGTGGTATTCATAATAGGCTGTCCGTTGACCTGTGAAAGAGAGACCTAGGGGTATAATTTACTTTTTTAGGTCCATCCAAACATTACCTGCCTATTACAAAAACCGATGGATTTAGACTTTTCATATACATATGCGAGTATTGCTTTAGATCGTTCTGTATTGTGTAACGGGGAATCGTTAAGTTGATTCTATTGAAACCTGGACTCAGTATTACCACCGTAGCGAGGGTGGAACACGTGTATGGTTTTTATAAATCGTGTCAGTGGTGGCGCAGCAATAATAAAAAAACTAAAAATATAAAAACAGCTCAAACTTCGTTTTTATTGCGTTTTAGGGGGTCTTGATCATTTTCTACTTGTTTTGGGTGGAGGTGAATTTGAGGTAGTTGGTTGTAAAACTGTTGTACTCATAATAGGCTGTCTATTGACCTGTGAAAAAAAAAGAAGAAGAAAGGAGGGGGCATAATTTACTTTTACTATTTCTTACTACCGACGCGAGGATGGAAAACGTGTATGGTTTTTAGGAAGTGGGTCCCTGGCGGCGCAGCCTAATCAAATAACTAAAAATAAAAAAAAAACAGCTGAACTTCGTTTTTAGGCGATTTGGAAGTTCCTGATCGCTGCGATCGTCCAGTTTAAGCTTGCAGAATAAAAATGTGTCATTTTACTTTCTATGGAGAAAGATGAAAGAAACTATTCATGAGGGTTTTTTACGGAGGGCGGGCGATGATTTGCTTTCAAGGAGATCTCAGACTATAGCTTTATGCAATGGGGAATAATAAAAAGGTGTCACCGTTATGTAAGGGAAGCACTGAGTCAATCAACTTGACATCTGTCAATTTTACTCCATAATATAGTATTCATGCATCAGTTTTAGTTTTGAGAGTCAACCCGTTCGAAAAATAAAAAAAGGAGTGAGGATTAAAGAAGATCCAAAGTCCTTTTTACTTGTCTATAAAGTTCAAACAATATTCCACAACTGCACCTTATTTTACTGCAATAACTCTATCTAAATGCATTCATAATAACGTTACCTTGATGTAATACCGCACACCGCAAAGACCGAATAATAAAAATTACATATTTATTGTGTACCGAGAACACATAATAAACAATGATGCAATCAACGACGGAGCTTTAACTTAATTAAATGCAGGCATGTGAATTGATTTCTGTTTCAGTTGCACACCTGTTGGAATCTTCAGTGTAAATGTTTCTTTCATGATGAGTTGGCGGTACAAAGCTTGGTTATAAATACAACTGACGTATAATCTTGTCTCTTCTTGTAACCAATTGTCATTTTCAAGGGATCTCGTCATCACTTCGGCCGATAGAAATGGATTTTCAAAAATGATCTAAATACTATATGACGTACATTCATATTTCTTTGGCTAAGTTACATTGAAATACGAAATTTAAAATAGCAGATCAACCACGATGGTGTACACGGTTGGTAATCAGGAATCTAGAATAATATATAAACGCATTCGACGCCGATAGCGGAGAGGATAGCTTAAGGGTCTAGGGTAGAGCGCGCGAAATTGAGAATCCAAGAAAAGACGCATTCCCGTGTTAGCGAGGAGGCGTGGCCGCCTGTTCCCTTTCTCCAGTGTGTGTGTGTGTCTAAGATGAGGGCAGATAAGTCCAAAAATCCAAAGGTGAGGTCAAAAGGTCCAAAGGTATAAGGTCTAAAGGTCACTATAAAAATGAATTTCGCATTTCCAAGCTGCTGAAGTTACCTTTAAACTTACAGTAATGACTCAAAGAGCAAATTGAAGAAGAAAGCTTGCGCTTGTGCAACTATTTAGCCTTTTTTTGATATCGTGTTTGGTTGTTAAATTACAAGCATTTATAGAATGTACGATTTTGCATTGCGAGTTTTTCTGCATATTCAAATTGACTACCGCCTTCTGAAATATTATATATCTAGTTTGAAAATAGAGTGTGTTATGCGAAAAATTGTGAGTTCGTATTTTACATGGCAAATACGTATGTATAAATGTATGTATCCAAGCTTAATCGCCAAGCCTTAACGCGCATTCTCACGAGTCAACTTTACTTGATCAACTGTAGTTGAACAAAAGTGGAATACGACTTGAATGAGTTTATAGTTCACACATTTCAACAGAAACTGACCTATTGTTTCAGTTTTAAAATGGCGTCAAATGCAATTATGCGTGAATATGTACAAATGGTTGAAACATTCTTAAAAGAAGATCTAGAAACAAATTTAAATAATATGAACAGAAGTCGTAAGAAACGTCGTTTTTGGGTAAGGAAGTGGATTTTAAGAAGAAATACATTGGGAGCATCAGCTACATTGCTGAAGGAGCTAGCAGCAGAGGATAAAGAAGGATATAGAAATTATTTGAGAATATGTGAAGAAAAATTTAATGAATTTCTGTCCAAAATTCAGGATTGTATAAAAAAACAAGATACAGTGATGCGACAAGCAATATCTCCAAAGCTAAAGCTTATGATATATAGTAGTTCAAAAAATTTCATCATAACACTTTCCGACCATTTGACGCTCATTGTTCTAATAAACTATTTTGCTTTTCAATCTTCTATCGGAAATAAACACGAGTACAGGTGCCGCGGAATGTATTGGGCGTTCTACACTGTTTACGAACGTTGACCGCCTAGTTCACACGTTTCAAGACAGGTTTCAACTTGAAAGTGATCTGCGATGTTTCGCGAGTTGATCAACAAAATTCTGACTGGGTTAAACTATTGTTTATCAACTAAAAAGTTGATCAACTCTGTTGATAGGAAGGTTCTCACAACAGTTTTCATTCAACTTTTGTTGATCAACTACAGTTGATCAAGTAAAGTTGACTCGTGAGATGCGCCTTTAGCCTTTAACAGATTGAACAGAGAACAAATCTCCTACCTCCCACCGTCCATTCTTTAGTACACGCGCCCAGGCTTGCCAGGTGTGCCGATGTTCCGCCAAACCAAATTGGCGACCAAAAATTACAGCTGGACGATTGGCGTCTTTTGGTGATGGAAAACACACAGTGATTTGGCGAGTTTTGGCTATTTCTTCCATTTCATTGGTTTTCTACTCCAAAACAAGGACTAGCTGCATGAACCGCATGGTCAAAATAACGATGGCCACGAAATTGGTTATTTCTGGTTATCCAAAAACGCCCCATTGTCTCAAAATAAAGATTATTTGAAGTTTTAAAATAAATTGATTGTTTGGGCCTAAGTGATATCCCTAAAAGACGGGAATTTCAAAAGAAAGCTTGGTAGCCCTTATTTAGAGGACTTGATTTATTGAGCAACAGGTGCAGCAACGCTATAGTCAAGCAGAATGGCACAGCAACCCTTTGTTGCGCGAATCAGTGGAGTACACAGTCGAGCATGTCCGCAAGCACGCGCAGTGGCAGCTGGTGAAGTAGTGCCACAGTGCCATGGCACTACCTTAATTTTCGATAAAAACATATTTATCTATCTCTTAAACTTTTCTTATTCTATGATATGAAATGGCAATAGCGGCTCAGCGCATAAATGCATGCACCAGGCAACACGTGGCATCGTCGCAACTCACGTGATGAGAGCTGACGACGCGACGAAACGGCGAGATGGCAACAGCCTACCGTGTCGTTTCTTATAAGACACAAACAGAGTGAGAGAAGTCTTATCACAAACGCTTACGAGTGACAGATTAAATACGAAAATCCGAAGTAGATCGTGCCAGGCACATTACTCATATTTCCATTCATGGTTCACTATTTTTGTTTTGTTTCAGCAGTTCAGATCAACTCTGTTGATAGGAAGGTTCTCACAACAGTTTTCATTCAATTTTTGTTGATCAACTACAGTTGATCAAGTAAAGTTGACTCGTGAGATGCGCCTTTAGCCTTTAACAGATTGAACAGAGAACAAATCTCCTACCTCCCACCGTCCATTCTTTAGTACACGCGCCCAGGCTTGCCAGGTGTGCCGATGTTCCGCCAAACCAAATTGGCGACCAAAAATTACAGCTGGACGATTGGCGTCTTTTGGTGATGGAAAACACACAGTGATTTGGCGAGTTTTGGCTATTTCTTCCATTTCATTGGTTTTCTACTCCAAAACAAGGACTAGCTGCATGAACCGCATGGTCAAAATAACGATGGCCACGAAATTGGTTATTTCTGGTTATCCAAAAACGCCCCATTGTCTCAAAATAAAGATTATTTGAAGTTTTAAAATAAATTGATCTCACTGCGAAGTTCTAATCCCAATCAGATAGAACAAGGAGTTAATACTGAATCCTTTTTTTTATTGAAGTAAAAAACAAATACGTTGTAATGCTTATACAGGGTGTTCATCTGAACACTTCCCACCACGTATTAATCGAAAATCACATCACTGATTAAAAGAAAAAACACCAAGACACGTCAAAAGATTTGTCAAGGGTCAAGGGGGCCAACTTTTTAACCAAAAACTACTCCCCTTCCTTGTACCCTCTGCCCTCTAGGGTAATCACCTTCCCCTTAAAGCTTTTAAATGACAAGAGTCATCGAGCAATATATTTTTTTAATAATAATAGTATTTATTTGTGGTAAAAAAATATCACAAAACGTTATTACAGGAAAAGCTTGAGTTGTCACAAAAAGGACTAGCAGGCAGTCGAAGACTAAATATCTTGTTTTTGAGAAAATTAGAATGTTTATGTAACTTAACTTGTTCAAATAGAATACAAAAATATATGGAAATATCATTTTTTATTGCAATAAGTGTTCAAATGTTGCACGTTATTGACCAAACAATGGTGTAGGTGATTTCCAAATTCCTGACGGGTAGTTGCAAAAACATGTGGGATATCATGGCAGCTTTTGATAATGCGTTGACGAAGATAATCCAAACTGCCCGTCGGGATTTTGAATCGCCTATATCATTGCGCGGCCAATAACGGGCAACATTTGAACACTTGTTGCAATAAAAGGTGGTATTTTGTATTCTATTTGAACAATTTAAGATAGGTACATAAAGATTCTAATTTTCTCGAAAACGAATCAACCGATTTAAAAAATCCAACGTGAAAATAAAGGGCTTCGACATATCTTTGAAACAAGGTATTACTCGATACACCTTGATGCCATTTAACATTTTTAAGGGGATGACCCTGAGGGGCAGAGGGTACAGAGGGGTGAGGTAGTTTTTAGTTAAAAACTTGTCCGCCTTGACTTGTCTCGGCATTTTTTTAATCAGTGGTTTTCAATGAATCCGCGATGGGAAGTTTTTAAATGAACACCCTGTATATTACGACGCAGATCCCAGTCACTGACTTCCGTCAGCTATGAAAGTATTTGAGCAACGTTGATGATATCTACCTCAAACCTCAAATAAAAAAATGAAACACTTTGAAGCTTACCATCTAATTTTAAGACTTAGATATACACAACTATACGTATATTTTCCTGGCGAAAATAGCTTTACCAGTAATGAGCAATATTGTATGGAAAAAGGAACAGATTTGTAAACACCCGACATAATCATAGGACACTACACTACGAAAATAGAACTTTCAAAACATCTATTTAGCTATCTACGACTGTCATTTTCGTTGAAGCTGCTAGATCGTTTTCAGAATGTACCGTATTGAGTTTCGAAGCACAATAATATGATCAACTGAATTACAGCGGTGTCATTTACCTGGACATGTTGATACGTATCAATTCAGTTACAAACAGATTCAATGTCAAAGTAGATTAAGTGATTCGCTATGCAAAGTAACTGCTGCTCATTTAGAATAGATTTGAATACATTTGACATTCATTAGCCAATTTTTTTCTTGTCACGTTTGTAACAGAATATATCAGTGTGGTGAACACGTTCCACTGCTCTAAAATTATACCAAATATATACCGTATTCAAATTATACCTACTTCAGTAGTAAACAATGAAGTTATTAGCATTCCTTGGAAGATTGCATATGAGATGGATGATAATTCGAGGCAAGAGGCAGAGTCCTATTTTTAAACTAATCGAAATGTATTAGGAATTAAAACTACCTGTCGGGGTGAGAAAATGTTATAATTCGAAAATAATATTATCCAAGAGTGAAGCTATACAAGCAACCTAAAAGCGATGCCATAAAGGGGAATAGATAAAGAAAAGCTGGAATCCAACCGTGTTTAAGATAAATAAATCATCATCCGTTTCCTAAATTATTGACAAACTTTCATACACACATTTATATCATCAATGGTTTGATAATTCAATTCCTGAATGTCTGCGACATAAAAACAAATAACATATTCTCGAAGTACTTTGCGAGTTGACCCTTCGTACTTAACTAGTCCAAAGGAGTGGATACTTTGCGAGTTGACCCCTGGTATCTTAGTGAAGGCCGCACAGCTATCATTATAACTCTCCGCCTTAGTAGTTTTGATCCCCTGGTGAGGTATTTCGCGAGTTGTCCCTTAATACTGATGACCCTAGACAAAATTATGTTACATGTTAGTTTGTGTAATTGCTCACTATATTATTTCATCTACCTATTTGGTGTTTAAAATGTATATTTGCCTTGTATTTATGTTTATGTGTTAAAATATTACAATTACTACCCTGCTTGTTTTGTCAATCAGTGCAGTATAAAATAACGTCATATTATTTAGTTCATTCTTTAATTAAACGTATATGCGGTATTCTATTTTCCAAATTCTTGTTTGATGAATTGGTTACCCAGGTATCTTTTTATTTAATTTCCAGATGTGTCACCGTACGCCGAAACATTTTTTATTAAATTAGTATTACTAGTAGTAGTAGTAGTAGATATTTATTATTAGCATAATGCTACTTATAACTTTAGGATTAATTAATTTAAATATACTTCAATATTTAAATCAGGCCTCATTATGACACTGTTTAAAAACAAACACAATTTACGTATGTAAACAATACCGCTACTTATACATAAAATATAAATTATATCTGGACATTAAAAAAAGTATTAGTAAGTTATTGTTTAAAACTATCATTGTTCTCTAACTTATTTGTTTTGATCATTTGTTTATCGACTGAATTACTACGTTTTTAAATGCTTATTAAGACTGCCACCCAGAAAGATCTTATTTTTTATCCCGTACATACCTTACTCTCGACTGCTCTGAATAAATTTTAAGATGCAGCAAGAAAATGTCAAAACGTCCGCTGGATGAACTTTTCTTGATAAATGCAGAGCGAATATTACTTCCATTTCTCGTTTCAACTTAGTTGATACCATATGAATGGAATTTGCAAGTGATAGCGCAAAGGCGAAATGTCACATACGCGGATGCGCAATCTTGACTTCTCCCTCTTTGAACTCTTCTGCGACCCCGCAATACGTAGACCTGGCAACCAGTGCAATTCAGGCGTTGCAAGCGATCTTTTCTACAAATGTCTAAGTACAATGGACGTAAGCCTGATGCATTTATCAAAATTATTTTTTGGAATTGTTTGGGCCTAAGTGATATCAATAAAAGACGGGAATTTCAAAAGAAAGCTTGGTAGCCCTTATTTAGAGGACTTGATTTATTGAGCAACAGGTGCAGCAACGCTATAGTCAAGCAGAATGGCACAGCAACCCTTTGTTGCGCGAATCAGTGGAGTACACAGTCGAGCATGTCCGCAAGCACGCGCAGTGGCAGCTGGTGAAGTAGTGCCACAGTGCCATGGCACTACCTTAATTTTCGATAAAAACATATTTATCTATCTCTTAAACTTTTCTTATTCTATGATATGAAATGGCAATAGCGGCTCAGCGCATAAATGCATGCACCAGGCAACACGTGGCATCGTCGCAACTCACGTGATGAGAGCTGACGACGCGACGAAACGGCGAGATGGCAACAGCCTACCGTGTCGTTTCTTATAAGACACAAACAGAGTGAGAGAAGTCTTATCACAAACGCTTACGAGTGACAGATTAAATACGAAAATCCGAAGTAGATCGTGCCAGGCACATTACTCATATTTCCATTCATGGTTCACTATTTTTGTTTTGTTTCAGCAGTTTCGATTTGTTTCGATTTGTGATGCTGATGTCGGCTTTTCTCGTTTTAAATTTAGATCTTATTACCTAGTTTGAGTGAGTTGTGCACTTTTTTCGGGTCGGTATCTGTTTTGTGTTTAATAAAAATAATTATATCATTAGAGCGAAAATGAATGAAATGGGCGCATTAATAAACTTATTTAGTAATCTTCCGCTGGAAGAAAAATTGAAAAAATTATTGGTAGTGGACAGAAATCGCGTTGTCGTAAGTTTATTAAAACCATTTATGATGAAAACAATTGGATCAGTGATTATGAAGAAGTTAACAAACTGTTTTGTTTTGTATGTGTTCTATTTGGAGGCGATGGCACTTGGGCGAAACAAGGCACGTATGATCTTATTCATATATGGGAAATGAATAATCTAAAGTGCATATGAATAATGATTTCAGTTTATCGATGCTTGGTAAGTCGCAAATAAAGTTGGCACGAGCCGCCACTTAGCACGCGGCCGCGGCTCGCTCTGTGAATAACAAAATGGCATCGCGAATTTAGTGTAGTAAAAATTAAAGCATCCCATGAAAACTAACCAAAATTAAACTTTCTACTATATTTTAAAAGTTTTCGAAACAAAAAAAATGGCTAAGTGCCTTTAGTTCTAAAAGATTATCTTTCGCCCCTTGGCTCTCCACCTTTCTTCCTTACTGTCCACTTCTTTTCTTTCTTTAACGTTGTCTGGTACCCAGATTCCCAGACCTGACAGACTTATGAACTGATACACAAGAGCTAAGGTTCCAGGACCGGTCTGATAATCATCAATGACTTGACTTGACCATTTGTATGTTTCGCATATCATTTATTATATGAGATCTATCTTTACAAATAAACAAAAAATGGGTTATTCCATGATACTGTGATACCTGGTATTCATTGGAGCATTTATATTATGACAAACGGTACCTGCGACGAGCCTGTATTTACTTCATAAAAGACGAATGTAGGCCAATTTGCATGCGAAGAGAATTAATTGACACTTGTCAGACGCCTGAACTTTGTCGCTACATACGTACACACAAGTGCAATGGTTAACTGTACTATGGCACATATCATCATCGGCATGCAAAAGGCCGCTATTCATATTTATGTCGATTGCATTTAACTTATACAGGGTGATGTTCCGATACTTGAGTTAATTTTTATTCAGTATTGAAATTCTGCAGGAGTGCAGGAATTAATAGACCGCCTAGTAGAGGCATATGACATAGGTATGAGGATTAACTGCAAGAATACCAAAATTCTGATATAGTTAGTAAAAACGATGAGTTTAGAGCCAATAATCACATCTTGGAAACAGCAGATACAATAATCTATTTAAAAAGCCAGAATCGTTTTCAACCGCTTTACATTCTTAGAAAGGTCCTCTGTAGCATGTTTCTGAATATCGTTGAAAGAACCCAAGTTCTAAGGTGCTACGTCATGTTCTCTAAGCTCCTATATGGAGTGGAAGTCTGGACCTTGATAGATTCCACTTCTGAACATTTGGAGGCCTTCGAGATGTGGTGTTATCGCCGCATGTTCGCGATCTCATTGATCTCATACAATGACCATATGATAAACAACACCGTGATCCGATGAATGAAAAAGGCATTGGAAATTATACATAGTCTGAGAGTGAGAAAGTTGGCATAATTTGGGCATTTGATGCATAATATTATATATTTATATTTTCGTATGGCTTACATCTGTACATAACATAGATACCGGTACATAACAAATAATAAGTGTATACAGTGTTAGCACAAAGAAAAAAAAAACAGAAATTATAAAAAAAATTACACATGAACCTAACTAGATATCAATATCTAAGTTCCTAATCCAGTCAAGAGCTGCATCGTTAGCTTTCGTAAGGTCGCTCCAACTTCCCCGATAGGAACGCAGGGGGCATTCGTCCCTAATGTGCCTGATTGTCTGGTTCGGAGCCCCGCAGTAACAGGCCGGAGACTCCGTGGCACCCCATTTGTGAAGTGAGTACGCGCAACGGCCATGTCCAGTGCGGAGCCTGTTCAGTTTGACCTACAGCTTTCTATAGAGTTCAGTGCCAGCAGTGTCATGGTTATACCCTCGGAACCACCCGCGCTCCTCAAAATTTTCAATACGTTGGCAGTTCTGATCCCACAGGTTTCTCACCTCGATATTACTGGCAACTAGCTGTTCTGCTTGAGGCTCCGGGGGGTTCCGTGAGCGGAGTCTATTTCGTCGTAGGCTTGGTATGTCTTCCTGTATGGGTAGGTCCAGGTTCTCTTGTAGCTTGTGGTATTCCCTAAGCAGGGCCTCGCTCCTACGAATTGTGGGTGGGTATATGTTGCTCAACAAAGGAAGCTAGTAGGTGGGTGTCGGTCGGATTGCTCCAGTTATCAGGCGCATATTGTGGTTCAGCTGGACGTCGACCACATTGGTGTGGCAGCTGTTTAGCCTCACCGGGGCACAATATTCGGCTGTAGAGAAACCCAGTGCAATGGCTGATGTGCGCAGTGTATCTGCATGCTGAAGCTCCCCATGTCGTTCCACATAGTTTTCGAATAATATTGTTGTTTACGCGTCTTTATCTTGGCAGCAGTATTTTCAAGGTTCTTTGTATGAAAGGGTGCGGTCGAGGTACGTGAGAATTGTCTCCGCTCGTCTCAGATCTTTGGTTCTACAGGCAAGAGCGATGTGTTGCTGTTGGTGAGATCGGAGATATACAGGTTAAAAAGTAGGGGAGCTAGTACGGAACCCTGTGGTAGGCCATTACTTAATTTCCTCTCCCTGCTCACGTTCTCTCCCATGTAAACGCGGAAGTACCTATAGCTCATCATGGTTTTAAGGAGAGTTACAGTTTTTCGACATCGGGTTGTTTTTAATAATTTATATATCATCCCCTCTCTCCAGACTGTGTCATATGCCGCGGTTGAATCTACGAATGCGATATAAATACCAACATATTCTATTGATTCTGTAGGGTAAAATCTAGGGTACAAGAGGTCAGAGGCGCCGACGAACATGAAGAATATTAGACCGTGAATTTATTCAGGGCAACTCTCAACAGGGTTATATGGTCCAACGTCATTGCCAACATCCACAGAGGATAGCCACTGATAGAAGAAGAAGATTGAAATCCTGAAAATTTTCGATTTCACGATAATAAAATTGATCAATTTTTACTTTGTTTTCAGAGGTGAAACTTTTTGTCATCCTGAAACATCTGATCCAAAAAAACAATTGTACCACCACTGGAGCCTACATTTTCCTAAAATTTTTTTTTAATTATTGTCCAGGGTAGTACCAGCCCAAAATTGACAGTTTTTAACTGCCGAAATCATATTTCAACGTGATCTTTTCTGATGTGTTAAAAAACAGTATAACTAACACACAGTGTACGTATTTGCGAGGTTACCTGTTATTGGATTGAGCGGAAGAACGTTAACAACTCCGGTTGTTATATCGTTTTTCCATTCAATATCTGATTTCCGTCTTTGCCGCTTGAGTTCGATAATCAACATGCGACAAGCTGGTGGCCAAGGCACTATAAAAAAATGAAGTCAAGTTGATTAACTCGGTACTTCCCACTCATTACGGTGATAGCAAATTATTATTTTTCCGTAGCATGAAACAGTCTGAGATTCACCCCTTGCAACCAAATCATCGGCCGTCCGCAAAAAAGTGTCTTATGCCGCTAGGTCTTTCTTTCACAGGTCAATACAACAAAATTTTCAGTTTTACAACCCCCCCTCCCCCTAACCACTCCAATTTCACCCCCACCTAAAAAAAATAGAAAATAATCAGGAACTCCTGAAATACCTAAAAATTAAGTTGGAGGAATATTTGAAATCCTTTATTTTTTGCTAATTACTCAGTCGTCCATGCATCGATTTTCAAAACTATAGCCGCATTACCTACTACGGCTCAAAGCATATCGCTACCCAAATTTCATCAGAATCCATGTGCGGTTACTGAGATTACGAGACTAGAAAAACGCTAGCAGACAGACAGACCGAAGAAAATTTGTGACGTGTCTTTTATCTCGAAATCGAAAATTTTCGCGATCGCAATACATCCTTCACCTATATCGGTGTGGGAAGTAAAAACCTGTAAGTCGGTCGTGAAAAGAGATAATGAAACCTAAGTTTTAACTTATCATCAGATGATCTATGACAGTTCTACACCAGGGTCTATTTCTACTATTGTTTTTATTGGAGGACTAGGTAAAAATACGTTTAAACTGCAGTCATCCCCGTTTCTCCAAACCAGACAGTCTACAAGAAACCATTATCAATCAATGCAATTATTACAGCCTAAAGCTGACATAATTTGAAGACTTACATTAATAAACTAAATAAAAATAATAAAAATAAATAATTTGAAATATTTACATTTTTTATGTTTACTAAATATCGAGTGGGAAAACAGTATAACTCCAAGTTCTTTTTTTTTGCTTTACACACTCTGCTCAGCAAGTTCTTATAGGGAAAGTCATCCTTTATAATATTTCTGTACATTTCATTGCTGTGAATTGAAAACTTTTGAGTCAAAACCTATATATGTATTTTTCTCAAAACAAGGATTTTGGAGATGTATTGTTTTTTCACTCACTGATTCGTTTGTATTGTGTTTATATTTCTGGGAACGAAACTAGAAAATGCCTTCGACGTCCAAGCTATTCTACCTGTCACCGTTTTCTCATTATTTCCTACAAACCTGTAATTTGCCACCTGTAATATATTAGTTTACTACTTGCCATTTAAGCTTTTTTTTGGAATTAACGGAAAATTCTACATTATGTATAATTTATTACGCATTTAATTTCACAGTTATTGGTATTAATAATGTTGCCTAAGCAACATTTGACAATTATGTCTTTTAATTCGAGTTCATTTACAAACTGTTAGTGGAATGTGTAAAATGTTATTTTAATGCTTTCTCTCTACGTATTACACATGTGCTAAACAGTAGCGGTGCATTTAATCAGGGCCATCCAGATGGGGGATGAGATATTTCCCTCGGAGTTGTCTTTTGACAGGTGGGGATGTATCCTGGAGAAAGGGAATAGAATTTATGAAGAAATCCTTTTACGTTAAGGAACATCTTATGCCGGTTCACTCTTTCCTTTAACCATTACATTAAGAAAAATTGTGTAAGTTGATTGACTCAGTACTTCCCACACAACAAAAAGTGTGTTATGCCGCTAGGTCTTTCTTTCACAGGTCAATGGATATCCTGTTATGGATACAACAAATTTTTCAGTTTTACAATCCCCCACCCCCTAACCACTCCAATTTTACCCCCACCCACAAAAAGGTAGGAAGTGATGAGGAACCTCTAAAACCTCTTTTAGGCTCGATTTTATCAACACGCGCATTTCAATAAAGGATTTGACCAATCAGAGCAGCCCATTCAAGAACATGCATCTGTCAAAGTTCTCTGAAAATTATCGATTTCTCTGGAGGTTCGCCTCAAAAAGATGAAAAATGACATGCTTTATATACAGTCGGCCATTATGAGCCAACTAGTATCTTTTCCAGTCTGATTTTCCATCCTAAATAAGTGGAAAATTGCATTTACTTGTTTAACAAAGAGCTGAACCAATCAGATTCCACAAAAGCAGTACATTTGATCACTGGATTGTTTGTCTATGAAATGTTGACAAGAAATTCAAATTACTATAATTTCTATAAAACAATGATTTACTATCAATAATAATTATAAATACCTGCAATATATGTGTGTATTACAGTGAACAGGGGTATATAGAAATAACATTTTGTTGCATTTCACAAAGCTAAGCACACGATTTAACCAACCATGTTGTCCAGTCTGTGTCACAAGTATGCATTACTCGTTGCCCGAAGGATACCTTCTTAACGGCAAAGCTCGCAGGCTAGCAAAAGTATAACCTTATTTCTTGTAAACCAGAAACTTGTCGTATAGTCGCAAAGTGAATCAGGTGCATTATATCCTTTTCAGAGAAAGGGGGAACTAGCAGGGGGATTTTTATTCATATGCCTTTTACCCAGTGCCGCCCCCCTGCACCTTTACATCCTCTGTGAATGTTTCTATAAGAAGGTCTATAACCACCGACGACCTAGGTTTCTATGACAAACATGCATCCAGTAGATGGAAGTTTCTTCATAAAAGTATGTATTTGTCTATAATCAATCTGACTGACTGAGGTAGGATTTTTAATTATTAATCAAGGTGGCTGTAATTGAAACTACTTTTATGATTCTTGCTTTATTTTGATCTTTTACTATCATTTTGATCCATGAATTCTAAAATAATTTTTACGAAAGTGTCATCCAATAGAAAATCTTTGTCAAAGCCTTTGTTAGAATATTATGCATGTTGATAAAATCGGGCCTTAGTTTTCTTATTATTGCTGCAGCGCCACTGACATGATTTCTAAAAACCATACACCTTTTCCATCCTTGCTACGGTTATAATACTGTGTAGATATTTCATGAAAATCAATTAAATAATTTCCACGTTACACAATACAGAATGATCTAAAGCAATCCTATATGTATACATCGTGTCCCGGGACGAATCCCGAAAAAACAAATCGCTAAGTTTCGGAATGTGAAGCCGATATCAAAAGGAATTATTCTGAAATTCGCATTTGTTACAGAGAAATCACCGTCTGAGGTTTGGTTGTAAAGATAACTGAAACGTGTGTGCCCACCTTTCACTTCCGGGAATTACTTGTAAAAACGTAGAAGGTTGGCTTACGCTAACGGGTATTTTGAATGTTTTTGTCGGTTGTTTTCAGCAAATAGCATATGATGTATTGCTTGTACGGTACGGATATGATAAAGGGGCCCACATATTAACCATTTCGTGATCTAGTTAAAGGAATTTCAACTTTTTATCAGGAAAATCAAAGTAACTTGGTTTCTGTAATAGGCACAGCAATGTTAGGATGGATCTAAGAAAAGTGTATTATGCCGCTAGGTCTTCCACACGTCAATAGACTGTCTATTATGAATACAACAAATTTTTCAGTTCTGCAAGCTTCCACCCCTCAACCAGCACAATTTCACTCCCACCCAAAAAAAAAAATAGAAAATGATTAGGAACCCCTCAAACGCATAAAGGCGAAGTTTGACTGGTTTTTATATTTTTCGTTTTTTATTATTGCTACGTGTTTTCCATCCCTGCTACGGTAGCAATACCGTGTCAAAATTTCATTAAAATCAATTCAATAATTTGCACAATACACAGTGCAGAACGATCTAAATCAATACTCGTATGTATACATCAGAAAATTCTTAGTCTCTTGGTTTCTGTAATAGGCAAGGTAATGCTCGGATGGACCTAAAAAGTGTATTATGAAAGTAGTAGAAACAGAAAAATAGAAATAACCAAAATTCGCCAACCCACTGTATATTTCGCCCCACCAATAGTCGCCAATCGCCCAACTAGGATCTTTGGTCTGGATACCTGGATTTAGAAATCGCACCTTTGGCGTTATACAAAGAATTGAAGTAGGAGGTAGGAGATATCGTGTTCTCTCTTAAAGGCTATCTGAGTCCGATGCATCTATATCGGCATTCTAGATCCCGGCTTGTCAATCACGTGTAGCGAAGAATATACTAATACTTGAAAACGAACTCCGCCACTGACGATAAACCCATTAAACGGATATTCATATCCCATATCTATCAACGACATTAAGATGGGCTGAAGAGATAAACAAGTTCTTGCTACTGAATACAGGCGCACTCAATTTGATGTATCCTGTCTTTAGTGAAATATAATTGCTCCACTTGTTACTAATTGAAACACTTACAGTTAGTAAATGATTCAAAGTTTTGATTATTCCCGCATATATCACTCTGAAGTTGGAAGATTCAAAGTTTTATTTTTAGAGGAAAGCTATATTTCATCATGATTTTGCTAGAATATTTTATTCAAAAAGGCTTCAGAAATGATTTCAGAAACACCTTTCAAGTTGTTTGATATATATACAAGACAAGAAAAGTCACTTGATACTGGTCGCTTGAAATGGGTCCCATTCAACTTCCAGTTAAAAAGCCATGGCCATTTTAAAGCCTTCTTTTGGTGTTTAGACCTCAAACTGCTGGAGTTTCAAAATACATACAAAATTCTAATCTACTACTTTTTTTACTTTTCCTACGTATATTCACTTATCAATCAACCTTTCTACTGCACCTACTAGTACAGTTGCCACTACTTCATAGTCGAGTACAGTTAACCCAATTTAGCTAATTATGCTATTATGCATTACGTTAAAAACTGTCGGGCCATTGTGAAGAGGTGTTGGGTTGAAGTATCCAGTTAAGCACAGCGTACAAAATAATGTTTAATGGATGTAGATAAGGCAAATTCTCGCGAGAAGTTGTTCTCTATATGTTCAAATTTGATGTAGTGAACCAATGAGGAAGAAAGAGGATCACATGCACTTATTATGACTCAAGATTTGTGTTTATAGCAAAAATGGCCTTAGGTCCTATCCTTCTTGCTTCTTCTGGTTTCAAAGGACTAGATCGAACGGTCTGTCTGGGTAACCACAAGGCCTCAGCATAGAATATGCGCGGAAGACATTACGAGTAAGTGCCTTTTGAAGTTATTGCGGCCTGCCAACAGACCAACCAGCAGTCTTAGTTGTTCTATGTCTAGAGAGATAAAAACACACTTGATGTAAATTTTGCAAAATTATTTCGTAGTTCAGTGCACTTTTCTGGAAAAGCTTACGGATTGAGTGTCAGTCCCTTGGTCAGAACTGTTTCTGGATCAACACAAATCGATTATTTGTCACACAAAACAAACAAACGAAAATATGACCAGGCAACCTAGTGATTCTAAGACACACGGGTACATCACTGATTATCATTTTGGATGTTTCAACAATACAACAATCAGTATCCCTGAACACCTTATAATCATCGACTTATCTAGTTATTTCTCAAAACAAAAGCATCCTAATGAATCATCAATATTATTTGTTACAATTAACTATTTATCAAAATTTTGTACTATGAAAAATGCTATAGAGGTAGCCGTGACGTTAGCAGAGGAGTTATTTACTACTTCTATGGCCAACAACAAGCAACATTTAATTTTGCCAAAAAGTTTACTAACGTACCTGCCTCTGGTGTTTTTTTATAGCTGAAAAAAAAGTGCAAAAATGATTCGAATAAGATTTTAACGTTTTGTAGCAATCATTAAATACGCTGTTTTATTCACATTTAATGGCTCTCCTCTGGGGTAATTATAATTAGAGTTAGAGCATAAATGACTGATAATGTTTCTTAAATGTATTTTAATTGAAATAAAATAGACCAATTTTTGTTATTTTAGACTGTTTGGAATTTTTGAGTTACGTATGTAAGACAATATAGTATAATGTCACAAACTGTCTTGGTTACGTTTTCCATTTTACTTCCCACACCGTTAGGTGAGGGGAGTATTGTGATCGCGAAAATTTTCGATTTTGAGATAATACGTTTTTTGGGCGTTTTATGATGTGTACATAACGAAAATCCACGTCACTCATTTCCGTCGGTCTGTCTGTCGGTCTGTCTGTCGGTCTGTCTGTCGGTCTGTCGGTCTGTCTGTCTGTCTGTCGCGTTTTTCTACCCTCGTAATCTCAGTAACCGCTGCATGGATTGTGATGAAATTTGGGCAGCGGTATGCTGTGGGGTCGTAGAAGGTAATGTTCCTATAATTTTGAAAATCGGTGCATAGGCGGCGGAGTAATTAGCAAAAAACAAAAAAATTTAAATATTGCTGAAACTTCGTTTTTAGGCGTTTTAGGGGTCCCTGATCATTTTCTAATTTTTTTTGGGTGGGGGTGAAATTGGGGTGGTTGGGGGGTGGGGGGTTGTAAAATTGAAAAATTTGTTGCTTTCATAATAGACTGCCCACTGACCTGTGAAGGAAGACCTGGCGACATAAATAACTTTTTTAGGTCCATCCGAACATTGCCTTTGCCTATTACAGAAAGCAAAGGACTTAGAATTTTTTTTTTATGTAAACATACGAGAGTATTGCGTCAGATCGTTGTAACGAGGAAACTGTTGAATTGATTTTAATGAAATTTTGAAACGGCATTACTACCATGGCGAAGATGGAAAACGCGTATGGTTTTGATCAATCGTGCCAGTGGCGACGCAGAAATAATAAAAAAACTAAAAATATAAAAACAGCTCAAACTTCGTTTTTAAGCGTTTTAGAGGTTCCTGATCATTTTCTGCGTTTTTTTGGGTGGGGGTGAAATTGGGGTGGTTGGGGTGGTTGGGGGGTTGGGGGTTGAAAAATTAAAAAAATTCTTGTACTCATAATAGGCTGTCCACTAACCGGTGAAGGAAGATCTAGCGACACAAATCACCTTTTTAGGCGCATCCGAACTAAGGGACTTAGAATTTTCTGTATACTATACGAGGATTTATTGGTCCAAATCGTTTTGTATTTTGTAACGTGGATACTATTAAATTGATTCTAATGAAATTTTGACACAGTATATTGTTACCGTAGTGACAATGGAAAACGCGTATGTTTGTTAAAAATCTTGTCAGTGGCAGCGTAGCAATAATCAAAGAACGCGACCAGTTTTATGAAAGCAACTCAAATTCGGATTTTAGATGTTTTAGGGGTTCCAGATCATTTCCTACCAGTTTTTTGGGTGGGGGTGAAAGTGAGGTGGTTGGGGGGGGGGGGGGTTGTAAAACTGAGAAGTTTGTAGTATCGATAATAGGCTGTCCATTGACCTGTGAAGGAAGGACCTAGCGGCATAAGACAATTTTAGGGGGGGGGGTTGGCAATTATTTGGTTGCAAGGGATCTTAGACTAAATTTTCATGCTATGGGAAAATAATAAACTGGTGTCAGCGTAATGTGTGGGAAGTACTGAGTCAATCAACTTGACTTCATTTTTTTACTTCCCACACCGATAGGTGAGGGGAGTATTGTGATCGCGAAAATTTTCGATTTTGAGGTAATACGCTTTTTGGGCGTTTTATGATGTCTACATAACGAAAATCCACGTCACTCATTTCCGTCGGTCTGTCTGTCTGTCTGTCTGTCTGTCTGTCTGTCTGTCTGTCTGTCTGTCTGTCTGTCGGTCTGTCTGTCTGTCTGTCGCTTTTTTCTAGCCTCGTAATCTCAGCAACCGCTGCATGGATTGTGATGAAATTTGGGCAGCGGTATGCTGTGGGGTCGTAGTAGGTAATGTTCCTATAATTTTGAAAATCGGTGCATAGGCGGCGGAGTAATTAGCAAAAAACAAAAAAAAAATCAATATTGCTGAAACTTCGTTTTTAGGCGTTTTAGGGGTCCCTGATCATTTTCTACTTTTTTTTGGGTGGGGGTGAAGTTGGGGTGGTTGGGGGGTGGGGGGTTGTAAAATTAAAAAATTTGTTGCTTTCATAATAGACTGTCCACTGACGTGTGAAGGAAGACCTGGCGACATAAATAACTTTTTTAGGTCCATCCGAACAGTGCCTTGCCTGTTACAGAAAGCAAAGGACTTAGAATTTTTTCTGATGTAAACATACGAGAGTATTGCTTTAGATCGTTGTAACGAGGAAACTGTTAAATTGATTTTAATGAAATTTTGACGCAGTATTACTACCATGGCGAAGATGGAAAACGTGTATGGTTTTTATAAATCGTGCCAGTGGCGGTGCAGAAATAATAAAAAAACTAAAAATATAAAAACAGCTCAAACTTCGTTAATAAGCGTTTTAGAGGTTCCTGATCATTTTCTGCGTTTTTTTGGGTGGGGGTGAAATTGGGGTAGTTGGGGGGTTGGAGGTTGAAAAATTAAAAAATTTCTTGTACTCATAATAGGCTATCCACTTACCTGTGAAGGAAGATCTAGCGACACAAATCACTTTTTTAGGTCCATCCGAACATTGCCTAGCCTATTACGGAAACTAAGGGACTTAGAATTTTCTGTATACATACGAGAATTTATTGGCTTAAATCGTTTTGTATTTTGTAACGTGGACACTATTAAATTGATTCTAATGAAACTTTGACACAGTATATTGTTAACGTGGTGAGAATGGAAAACGCGTATGTTTGTTAAAAATTGTGTCAGTGGCAGCGTAGCAATAATCAAAGGACGAAAAGTATGAAAACAACTCAAATTCGGTTTTTTGATGTTTTAGGGGTTCCTGATCATTTCCCACCAGTTTTTTGGGTGGGGCTGAAAGTGAGGTGGTTGGGGGGTGGGGGGTTGTAAAACTGAGAAGTTTGTAGTATCGATAATAGGCTGTCCATTCTCCTGTGAAGGAAAGACCTAGCGGCATAAGACAATTTTAGGGGGGGGGGCTGGCGATTATTTGGTTGCAAGGGATCTTAGACTAACGCTTCATGCTATGGGAAAATAATAAACTGGTATCGCGTAATGTGTGGGAAGTACTGAGTCAATCAACTTGACTTCATTTTTTTTTTTTTGGGTTCCTTGTCTTCCATGCAGAACTTTATACAGGGTGTCCCAGAAATAACACGCCAGAGTGGCATGGAAGGTAGATTGGCATTAGATCAGTCAGAAGATAACGTCGACGTGACCTTAGTAAAAGTTTTCTAGTTTTCAAGATATTGCCACTTTTAAGGTTTTTCAAAAAATTCATACTTTTACTCCTTTTGTTGCCTGTCATGGCTATAAAGATTTGCGAACTTATTATCTTTTTTTTCTTGGGCTACTATTAATAGTTGGTTGAGACAAGAGAGTATTGATTTTATTGAAAACAATTTTTAAGCAGATGCAGGTTGTGTATAAGAGTGAGTGATAAACATTTTGAAAATCTATTATAGTGACCAAAAATCAATGGAAGTAAAAAAACGGCTTTATGTTTCATTCATTATTTTGATGCCTTCAACGAATTAAAAAGGACAATGTATCTAGGCGTTTTAGAAGTAGAAGCATTCCGACCTCTATGTCAAAACTTGGGGCTATTAAATTTTTAATAGAAAGAACCTATAAATGTTATACTATTTTGAAAGAGCATTAAGTAGGTTGTTTTTTAAGAGCATTTGCAGATTCAATCTGGTTCATTCGTTGTTATAGTAATCAGTTAAATCTTGGTGAAGGTTTTCGCATTGACACAAAATCTAAGAATTCGGTTGTTTTTGTAACATACTGTGATAGTTTTCAATGAAATCAATACTGTGTCGTCTCAACCAACTATTAATAGTAGTCCGACAAAAAAAAGATCATAAGTCCGCAAATCCTTATAGCCATACCAGGCAACAAAAGGAGCAAAGGTAGGAATTTTTTGAAAAACCTTAAAAGTGGCAATATCTCGAAAACTAGAAAACTTTTACTAAGGTCGTGTCGATGTTATCTGATTGATCTAAAGCCAATCGACCTTCCATGGCACTCTGGCGTGTTATTTCTGGGACACCCTGTATATCATCTGATTCGACAGCTCAGCTTCAAAAAAATGTCCTTGTAGCAGAACAGGTCATAACAGCTAAGGAAATAATGCTCGTTTTGCAGAATAATATCTCCAAACGTCCAAACAATAAACTAGATACGAAAAAGCAGCTAAACAAGATTCAAAATACTTCTCTTTCGGTCCAACAAAAAGTATTGTAAAACGTTTTGTGCTACTTCCAGGGGTGGAAATTCGTATGATATCATTCTTCGCAGGAAATGTCAAAGAGTCAAAGCCTTTGGCCAACCTCTATAAAGACACACACACCCTCTATTTTTGATTAGGGACTATCACTTGAGTCGAGAGTTGAGTCATTACTCATACTTGGCGCACTGGAAAAATATGAAAAGTGCTGCAGATGCAATCTTGTTTTAGCAGGTTTCTAATCATAAGCTTCACATTCAAATTTTCGGTTTAAATAATAATAATTTATTGTCATTCGGTTTACACAAATAAATATTGTCCATGTCAAAAATATAGGTAGGTATGACCTGACCTGGTCAAAACAGCTTAAATACATTTAAATAAAGTAAAAACACACATTAAAGGCAGTCCAGCCATTTACTTATCAAAATATTCTTGCAGGCTTTAGTTCGGGGGATTGAATGCTTAAGTTATTACAGTTTCTGTTAGTAAGCGTTTGTTCTGAATTTAGCGAGATTTGTCTTAGTACCGAAAGCAACGCTCAATATAGGCAAGCCCTGTCGGTATCATCAAATTACTAAAATGCTCTCTGCACAATGTTGATCTGGACAGTTTCAGAGCTGTACGTAAATTTTTTTATCACAAGTCGTCTATTATAGATGCACATAAGCGTATTAAACCATTTTTAGAATGTCCACACGGGCTTGTTTCCTGATATATTCTATCAAGTAAGAAGCTGAGCACAATTTGGATAAAACAGTTGTTATTTGTGCATTCCACTTCTGCGAATAATCTAATTTGACACCTAGAAACTACAGGCAGTCTATTTGTACCAGCGATACCCTCCTTAGACTGGCGTAAATTGATTGATTTGTATCATTGTTAAAAAAGATTAAGTTTCTGTTGTGGACATTCAGTTGTAGTGAGTTATTCGGCTACATCGTTTACAAGTTTTGTAGACTTCTGGACATAATTTGGAGAAAGTTCAAAAAATATATTTTCTGAATTTAGGAAAGAAAATCTGAAGGAAACATAATCAAAATCAAGGAAGTAGCAATTAAACTGCAATTTTCATCATTCGCCCCAAACAAAGCAATTATTCTCGTACGGTCGCGTCACTCCGCTGGCAAGCTGACATTCTAATTAATTTCCTTATCTTGATACGTGTAATTAATGTTGCTGCTCTAGTACCTTTTCAAATTATTAGCAAATAACATTACTAGAAAATGAACAATTATACATGTAATAAAAATAAACCGTTGCGAAGTTACGACAACACTATCTTTGAGCATGAGTCCATCGAATATGGAATTTTGCATTGCATCACTACCAATACGTGTACTCTTTCGTTATGATATGCATAATTCCGATTTACAGTCACAATTAAATAGATCGGGTACCTGCAGTGGTCAAAAAGGTGATATACCTATTCCTGTACAGTCTGAAAACCATATGTTAGCAATAAATGTTTTACAAAGTCTTTAAATGTGTAGAAAGACTTGATTCATTCGAAATCAAGACTACGGAAAAACAATATTATTAAAAAATCTAGTATTATACAGGTGAAACTAAGACTATCTGGTGCGGCCCTGATAGCCTTGGCAAATAACCACTATAATTCAAAAACAATGTGCGACTGCCATAATACTCTATAAAGACACTGGTGAAGACCCACAAAGTAACATTATTCTGGGTGCCGAGCTTCGAACATTAAAGGTGGATAGAATTAACATTCAGCCAAAGTATAGGGGTATTGTTTCTCCTCAACACTAACAAAGTATTTCGGTTCACATCACGCGGTATGTTGTCAGATCACCCCTCAATATTTCCTATTACAATTGTAGGAACCGGTATATTATGTGTCACTTGAATACACAAATGTCAACACATTATGTACAATATGGCAACGCCGGCAGTGATGCTCATTCAGTTATGAATGGAGACGTGACCACACGTGATCGAGACTCCCGCAGCTGATTGGCTTGGCTCCCGCCAGCCGTCCCCTGACCCCTCTAGTTATTCAGAATAACATCAGATGTTTATTGTTAATTCTATCCACCTTCAATATTCGAGGTGCCGAGTCACACAGGAGTGGGTGGCAATGAGAGGGCCGACAGGTATGTCAAGCGACGTGCAGAACTTCCTCTCATCGGGCCACAACCAGCATATCATACAATATGGTACACACAGTTGTGACCAGAAGGGTGTCAAGTGACCACCAGAAGCGTTGTGTTCTTCGATTCTCCTGCCTTGGGTGAAAGCAGGAACTCCTATTGGATTGTAGGCCAGGAGGGAGAGCATAGTCAAATACCAGTAACGTGCCAAGGTCTTCCCCCCCCCCCGAAATTCCTGTCTACGGTGATACTTCAAATCGATGTATATAGATATAAAACAAAATTGGTGTGATCTCAACTTTATATTTTGATTTTTTCCTTCGAATTTTTGGAAAATATGAATTCATAGACCTTATGTAACATATGATTATACGTCGATTAATGGCACAAATACGCGTCGCGTCAGTGCAGCTTTCCCACTTGTTCTTGTCGTTTTGGAGTCTACATTCGACCACATTGTCGTGTTGTCAAATTTTACCATAAAATAGGTACTGATGAAGCAAAATATATTTAATTTGATTATGGACAATTATGGGGTACAGACATATTCCGCTGCTATAAAATAAGTATAAATATTATTGTTATTACTATGGAAAATGCTTGCTCGAGGTAGTTGAGGCTGAGCGCCCCCCCCCCCCCCCCCCCCCGGATGACGGTTGCCCCCCCACACCGCGGGCCCTGCGGGCCTTTTTGGAACGCCACTGCTCAATACATGTCAAAGTTCGCAAAAAACTTAGGATAGGACTATGTTTGATCCCTTTGACCGGGGGTGCACAATAAGCCCTGACCCCTTCATACCAAAACAGGACTATCTAGTACAAAAATCTGCGTTACGATGAATGTGTGAAGCGGTCTCCATTATATAGTATCAATCTGCAAAAGGAAGTATCTCTAGATCTTTAACATGGCTCCATCCTTTATTGCGCGAAAATAGGTTGTTCCAAAGGGCGACTCCGTACCAGATTCTGCTATAAATTAAAGAGTCGTAAACAGTTTTTATCGTAATAAAAGGTTCTAGTAAGATAAATCCCAGTTTGGAACCAGGCATGTATTTAGGGGGGGTCCGGACCCCCTGGATCAAACATCCATAATCTGGACCCCCAAAACCAAATTGGAACTATTAGTTGTTAGAGCAACAACAATTTGTAGTCTGAGGACTGGTTTTAGGCGGTCAGAACAGTAGGTACACAGGATTTTGGTAAGACTGGGAGTTTGGGACATGCGCGGATTGTAGATTTTTCTACTGTGTTTGGAAGTTGAGGTTATTAAGATAACTTTTCCTGCTTTGGGGAGTTAACATAATATAAAATAAGGTATGTTTAATCAACTGATATTCCATAGCCGACTGGATAATCAGACTCTATAGTACTTTGCCAAATCTTGCTACAGAAATAACATCGGCAATTTTCAGTACCAGCTCCGAAACGAGATCTGAGGCTTGAAATATCTTGTAGATTTACTAATCCAAATATGTGCTCATTTGCCTTTAAAGAAAAATGTCTAAGCTATCTCCGAAAACCTATAATGTGAAAACTATTATCCTGATTTTGCTCCTGATCAAAGCACCACTTTCATTCACCAGATCAAATTTCGTCCAACTGCCATTTCTTTATCCAACAGATCAGAATTTTAAAAAGTCTGAAAAGTGTTTCTAAAGAAGATGTTATTGAAGCTGTGGATATCTGGCTTACAGAGCATTCTATTGTATTAAAGAAAATGATATTGGATAATATTTCGATATTTTTGTTCTGTTCTACAGTAGGTTAAGAGTTTTTCCATACATACCCGTATGATTATGTGAAAATGTAGAGCAGGAATGATACAATTATCTACATACGACAACGATCTTACGAAACAGTCTGGTGGAACGTGACACTCGTTTATTTTAAAAACTGAGTATAATAGTAGTGCCGACATTGACCTTCACATAATAAAAATATTCCGAGAATTGTACTACCTGTTAGCGTCTTACACAACGTTAAAAGTAAACATAAAGCTACTAAATAATACCTGTACAATATGCCTAAGCGGTTTGCACATGATGTTCTTGGAAATCTTTAATTTTTCACTTTTTCTATGATTTGGGACTATTTTTGTGACCATTCTTTATTTTACTAAGCGCCTCCGGGTCGATTGGCTATGTGGTCGACGCGATTCCCAATTCAACGTCTACTCTACATTTGAGCACCACCATCGGTTTTTTATGCGATTATTATTATTACTATCCATTTCTTTAAACGATACTTGAATGAATTAAAAGGCACTAGACATTTAATGCTATCTGATATCTCATTGTGTAGTCTTGGGGCAAGAAATGTACGACTTTATATTCTAATAAAGTATTTTTTCTTGCTTTAGGTACAACACTTGATTTATATATCATATTTACGTTTGTGTTTTGTCAAGTTTGATTTATTTTTGTATTGGTAAATACCTAAAGATATGAAAAATGATTGGTGAATAACTAGAATTTTCGTTCCAGAAAATAACAGTTCACTAGGATATGTGAATTTAACTTTATACAATATTTTTATTATACGTTTCTGTATATTTTCTATTGTGTTTATATTACTTCTACATGCCGCGACCTACGCCGCAATACAATAACGTATGTGACTATGAACAAGTGCATTATATAGAATGGAAGTGTAGTTCGTTGATTTTATAATTTCTCATATATGTAGTAATATGAGGACATTACACGCTTCTGGGATCCAGGGGTTGCACGTGTACTCAATTAAGATAAAGGTAAAGAGTAAAGTAAAATTTATGAATTATTAATCCACCTGTGTGCGACTATAAAACACATCGACCATATAGCCGATCGAACCGTGTGCGGATAGCGGACGCACCAGTGCCATGGATCTCGTACGAGTATAAACCCGTCGATCAGATCGACCCATGTGTGGAGGCGCTAAGTCTTCAAGGTGCTTTAGGGTTAGGCGTGCCCCGAATATTTCTACCGAGCCAGAACGATAACATATATACACATAAATAAAATGACATCCAAGATACCTACCTTATTTTATCTATGAACTGACAAGCGCTGATTGCCCTGGGTATTATCTGGACACACTAAACTATCTACTCAAAAGTTATTAGTATGGACAAACGTGATATAAAGCAGTAACAGAACAATGCTAGTTGAATGCTATTTCCCCTGGATTTAATGCATTTTTAATTTTTGTCATTTAAAATTCATCAATCTCTTATATATACAATCTGTTAACTGTAACAAGAGCCGCGAGAGATATGAAATAGACAAGGATAGGAGACGAGAGGATACGAAATAACGTGTGCGTGTGAGACAGCGGCGAAATTCCCAAGTCTCTTGCTACACTTGTCAGACTATACTTGTTCTATGAAAAAATTTGAGATATTATATTCAATGGACGTTTTATGTGTACATAACTAAACACCAGGCCACGTTTTCGGTATCCTCTGGCTCCTCTACAGCTTGGTAGCTACTATAGCAATGTTAATGAAGTTTTGAAGGTGGGTTACAAGTTACAACAAACTGTAAGTTGGAAAGCATTAAACTGATATAGACTAAATTCGTATGTTGGATGACTACTGTAGCAGGGAAGACGAACCCTCAATATTTTCGAAAATTGCCTGACAAATTATCTAAATTTATGCACAGCATACCAAACAATCTAACCACTTTTCAAAAACCTTTCGAGAAGATTAAATTCAAGTGGGAGCGAGTGTGGGATTCTATTACTCAAAAAGAAAATTCATAAAGAACTGCTACGTCTCTAGCGGTATACAATTCTTTCGAAAACCGGATATGCTCTTACTTGCCTTCAAATTAAGGTGCTGGTAGAATATTTTTGAATAGCTGTGGGCTTTACTAAAGAAGTATTGAATAAATAATCATCACTTTGGCACTTATGAGTTAACTATAAAGGCAAAATACATAGGTTTTGAGAGTCACTCCACTGGCGGCAGGTATCAAAAATTTAACGAAAACTTTGAAAATCACTTCCAATTTGGAACTGTGCTAAAAGTTCAAAATTTATAGAGCCAAGTACTATGTGTAAAAATGTTTATTTCACAATCACAATAGTTTTATACATAGAAACGCAGTCGAACTCGGAGTGGATTAAAATTCTGATATTTATATTAGTGACACCCGTTTTTGGAATATGAATTGAAACTAATCAGGATAATTCGGTTTGAAATGAGTTTCTCTTTCCTTCCTCCATTGAGGCTGAATGTGATATACTTCTGTTCTGGACATATTTCTCAATTTTGTCGAAGACTACAATCAGCCTACAAAAATTTTTCACTTGAAATGATAATCGATTGAATGAGTTTATCTTACAAATGGTTGTTCAGAATTGAAAAGGCAAATGACCAAAATTATATGAAGAAAATCAATACAATCTTCACAGAATTTATCCTATTATTTCTAACCCTACCCTCAGCTGAATCACGTAGTCGTGTATATATTATGTTGAACTAGTGTGCTGGATGAAATGTGTGCAGGTATACATATATAGGAAAATAAGAGTGGGGGAATATTGGGCGGTGGATGGGGCTCCCAAAACGGGTCCAAATTTAATTTTATACTTACTGAGTTTTTTATGTGTATATGTACAGTCAAAATAATATTTTCAGAAGGATCAACAATAAAAAGCTTTTCTGATTATATATATAAGAATACAGTATATCACTTTTCCATAATAGCTAGTAATATTCTATTCAGTCTCTGGATAAATAAATTATAAGATGGCATCAACTAAATATAAACCTTCAACTTTCATTAGCATCTCATGACTACAAAGAATATACTATGCGGTAATCTAATAAAAAAATAATGACGCTGAAATACGGATATTTACATTCATACAGCAAACACGATAATTAACCGCAGAATGCCACCTACATTCAAATGCCATTTGAAAGAACCTCTTTATGGACAGTCAGCTTCAATCATCTTTGAAAATACATAAAATGCATTCATTCACTTACACACAATCACCTTGAAGATGGAAACCGTGTAAATGTCAGTCAAGTTTTCTACGTAATGAACTTTGTTACTGTTATACCGATAAATAAATTACAGATACTGTAACGAAAAATAGTGCATCCAATTAAGTATTATACGATAATAGCACTCGTGCATTTTAGTTACGATAATTTATGATTAAGATAACATTTTTTTTATAAATGCAGTTGTTCACTATGTAATATTTCAAGTATAGATTATTGTTAGCCTGATAGAATAATAATATATTGTAAGTTATAAAATAGATTTTATTTTAGATTGGTATTAATTTATCGAATATTATGTTCCATGTAAATGTTAGATTTGCCTACTGAATAATCTACGTGTGAAAATTGAAAGTCAGGCGAGTAAATATTGTGTACGTGGTATCGTGATATGGTGCATCTAACAGTCCGGATTTATAAAAATGAAGTATTTCCTTCAAAAGTAAAGGTAGGAGGAAAAGGTATAGCACACAAGGAAAAGGTTTTGCTTTATTTCGTACTCATAATCATTTCCTTTTCTTTGCAAGTATGTTGCCGCCGAGAGGTTTCAACTTGCAGTTCAAAAAAATACACAGAGTTTTACCTAGAGTTCTGAGATTGTATTTGATAGCTATGATAATATTAAGGATAAGAGGTGACGAGAAACTATCATACTACCAAGTAGAGGTACAAGACACAACCAAGGAGCAATATGACTGTAAGTCCATTCCCGAAAGGGTGAAACAATATCCTGAAATCTCAAATCCCAGCGAAAAAAGCAAAGAAGCAATTTTTTTGCTGACCATTTCACTTTGGCTTCCAGCACTTCATTTACAGTCGTCGGTAACTTGATCCAGTCTTGTCCACAATGCGGCAATGCTGGAGACTATAGGTTGTGTACATCCCAGTTCCTCACCTGTACCGCTCTGGAAACCCGGATCAGTAAAAACACTTTCACTTTGTGTACTGGCGAAAGCGCCCCTCCCCTGGTTTCCAGATTTTCACCAATAAAGTGGTCGGCCAATCACTGCACGTTTATTTCCCCAAATCGATAGAAGGTGCGAAAATCGCATTCACGTGGATTTCGCCTCTTTTTGTGCACTTTTCGTGCGCGTACGTGCACTACATCCGCCATGGCAAATTTAAAAAAAAACACGCGCTCACTCTCCAACTAAAGACACCTTAACCTGATGAACTGTTGGTTCGGGCGGATGTAAATTGCAGCCGAGGTTAGGGCATAATCTTATAAATCTCAAATGTGACCATAAAAGATGTTGAAAATTGCGGCGAGGATCCCTTATCGGCTTATCGGCGTAGCCGCAGGGCGAGGATTAAGGTTAGTTTATCTGTTTGGAGGTATTCTAAAAATTGGATTTGTATAGCAAAATATTATATAAAAATAATATGTGACAGGTCAAATTAATTTTTATCTGAAGCAACAATTTGGTGGCATTTACTTACCTACTTCTATTAGCATGAAAACTATATGAAATCATACTGACTTTTTTTAATTACAAACCCAAAATTTTATTCGCACTTAACTAACTAGAACTTAACTAAGAAAGTTAATTTCTTGATACATATTTCCATTATTTTACGAAATTTCGACAATATCAACAATTATTTTGACAATTTTGATACTTTTTTGCAATTTTTGGAAGGTGACAATATACCCAATGTGCGTTTTTTTAGACTCAAACTAATAAGTTACCTTCCTTTGTTAGAAAAGTGAATACTAAAACAAGAACTATTGACATTGAAAGAAAATTATATTTTGATAAACTGTTGATTGTTAATAATACATAACGTTATACGTTAAATTGTCTTAAATAAATATATACATGAAAACCATAATTACTAACTAAGGTTCTCACACATACAGTTTTTATATATTTTAATCTACTTATCCTATTTTCATTGAGTAAACCTATTCTAAGATTAAAAAAAAATTGCTTCAATTTAGTTGTTGCATTTGGAGCGTGCTTTATTCTGACACTACTCATTTTAATGTATGTGTATTTATCAAAGACTCTGCAAAAATAAACAATGATGGATGGCTGTTATAAAAAATCTCGTTAAAGTGCGCATGAAGTGATTCACAGGCATTAGTAGTGCGAGATGTGTTGGCAGAGTGTTCTTCCCAAATTTCTGGAGGAAACTCAGAATCTCCCGATATATAATTTTCGACTCAATAGTCTGCATATAAAGTAATTACTATTTCATTTATCCGTAACAGAGGGTCGTCCGCTGCAATTTCCATATTTACCTGAAATGGAAAAATAACCAGCCGCTGCAATTTGCAATCGCCGGTTGGTTCTTGAGCTGTTCGGCCGGCCAGAACCAACAGTTCATCGGATCATGGCCGCGAAAGTCTTACACAATACACCTTAACCTTTCAAGTGCATATACAAACGAATGAAGTAAATGATTAAAAGCTGATCCAAACTAGATTTTCTGAAATAAATCCAACAATTGTGAAGCAAACCTTTTGCTTTAGAGCAACACCTTTTCGATCCAAGTCACCTTTTTTTCTTTTTGTTTATGCATAGAATGTGAAGTAAATTCTTCAATTTCTAAAAGTAAAAGCAAATGCTCCTCTTTATGAATACGGCCTATTGAAGGCTATTTTATTGCCTAAACACGCACGTCACGTGTTTTCCCAAAATATTTATTATTCAAGTAGAAACCGTACTTGATCATTGCGACCTCTAAATATACTTCCAAGGTTAATCTTTGTGATTTATTGTGTACCGGAAAAAGAGAGAGAGAGAATATGAGTAAGCATATCCAATACCAAAGATAAGTTATTCAGAATTTCTGCAAATTATGCTGTGAATGTCATTGAACGTATACAATTTAAAGTTTTAAATTTGCATGTCTGGGTAAATAATTCTATGGAATTCATGAAGCAGGTTTTAAAACTCTGTGCTAATAGAATACCAATACACATCTAGATAAACACATCTAATCTTTTGTTTGTATTTAAATATTTGCACTTTTATTTGATTATTCTGTTTGCTTTGCCGAATACTCGTGTTCTTATAATTCATTTTAAACATTGGCATGTATGTGAACTAGAGTCCTTGAAATGACAATCAATGTCACCCATTCTGTAGGCCCATATCCACTATCAGATAATGTTTGTAAAGTATAACAACACTATTTGTTTTGCAAGTAAAATGTGTGGAAACCATTTTTTGTATATGACGAAACATTTTAGGAGAAAATAGCCCTCAGATTTTTTATAAATTGTTTTGAGGGGATAAGTAGGGCTTGAGCTTAAAATAGCACTGACATTGTAGGACAAAAAATACAAAAAGTTATGAAACTAAACTCCCTGCAAAGAGCCGTTTCCTTTTCAACCATGAGCAAGAGCCAAGATCTATCGGTAAAAAGGTCTTTATGAGAAATATTTTATTTACAAGTCATTTTGGTAGCATAAGAGAACTTAACTTTTAATTGGCGGGAGGGTGTAACAAGTGATTTTGAAAAACTCAATAATCTTGGGACTTATTTTTTGTTCTAAAACAGAGTTATTGGAAAAAACTGCGATGGACGGCAGGAAATAAACGTTACCAGAGTTCTTCGCATAGTATATTATAGGATAAAAGACACAAAAATTAGACGACGGAGTATCGAAAAAAAAATGTTTAGCTTTTTTACCACAAACATTGTTTATCCCGCGAATATACTTTCTTAGCCATTTTAGACATCACTAATCGTTTTATTAACACTGTGTGACAGGGGAGGAGTTAGGATAGGTTGATAGTGAGTGATGCGATTATGCCTCCTTCCAGGAGTACCAGGGTAACGAGTAGCGGAGGAGATCGAGGAGGTAAGCAGCAAGCAACTGGTCACTGTCAAAACCGATACCAAATTTAGAAATAGCCAAAGTGATCAAGACGTCTAGTGGTGGAATTTAGAACCCAATGTTGTATGTGTGCCCGTGGTAACCAGATTCTTTTAGTATGCATGTATAACCAACTCAGAGAGAATGAAATCAAAACACAGAAATGTTATGATATTGTTTTTTTATTACTTGTTTCTTGTATTTATCAAATTATGAGTGCTTTGTATTTCATATATTTTACTGGTGAAGTATTTATATTGATATGTTGAAATATACGATTCAAAAATGTCTTAATAATAGTGGCTCTTGTTATTGATATTGTATAATAAAGAAATGGTTATAAACATTCACAGTCTAAATGATAAATAATAACAATAATACATGGTGGACTAGGTCTCTGTTCAACGTCAGGGAGAGAAATGTGGATAGAATGTGGAAAAATGTAAAATATCAGCATATATAAATGAATAAATATAACCATCACATAAAGGAGTAAATAAAGGATGTAAATGGGATCGGGTATATTAAATATAAGCATAACATTGCAAGCACAGCAGCATAGCAAGCATAGCAGCATGGCAAGCATAACAGCATAGCAAGCATGGTATCTATTGTTCTTTACGTTGACCTATCTGTGCCGTTCCACAATCGATTTACAAGATACGTATTGAATTACTTTGATCGGAAATCTTCACCAAATTAAATAAAAAAGTCATTTTTTGCACCACACATATTTGGCTTTTATTCATTTGAACGACATGTTGCATAGGCTGTTTACTTCCTTCAGATCAAACTGTAGTAATAATTACCTGTCATGTAGCTAAATTAGTGAACAAGGTCAGTTATTTATAAAATTAAGTGAGGAACATCATTCTTTGTCATTTAGTTTTTCAATGACTAACGAGAAATTCAATGTAGCTACTTTCATATTTCCCAACGTCGTTTGTTATAGAAACAAAAAAAAGAACATTAACAACGTTATAAATTATTCTATTATTGATTATCGCGAACAGCGAGTACAATACGGTAATTTCTACAAACTGGTACATTAACTCGAATAATTAGCACCTGCTTTTGCTTCTTGTTACGCCATAAATAAAATCGTCTTGTTATTTCGTTTAAAAAATCTATATACGTATAATAGGCCACGCTTTATAATATTTATTACTCGTAAGGGAAATCCGAACACCTTGAAAAAAAGGATATTCGGATTAAAAATATATGCACAGCTTGGCAGTATACGCTCTCTAGTACACATTCAGTACTTGTTCATTCAGGCGCTATTTACCTACATTGCACCTCCAAAAACCTCTATACATGTAAAAACAGTATGGTTTTTTGTCGATACAATGATATTTATTGCAAGTTTAGCGAGATACTAGTTGGCTGTGTAATGATACCCCCTAGTAGACGATAGCCCCAGTTTAAGCGGTTAACCCCCTTTGAACGGTGTCGCTTCTTAGGCTAATGAGAACGTCGTGCGTTATTCAGAGCAATTGCTGTAACCATAAGGCCGGTCGTCCTTTGGATGCGTTTTCGTCCGAAGTATCATCGTCAGAAATCGGACGAATAATTTCGTCAGATTTCGCATATTTGATATCGTCCACTGGAAGTGTTTTAGTATTGTGCGAATATTTATTATTATCAAATCAGCGTACTGTGTCTTAATAAAGATGGATGATTATGATCATTAATTTTTGGAAAATAGTTATCTTGTTAGACGCCGATTAAAGTTAAAAAGAAAAAAGAGTTGGGTTAATGATATATTAGCAAAACGAAAAGAATTCGTAGAATTTCACCATTTATATGCTGATTCAAAAGAGGACGAGAAAACTTTTTTTGATTACTCTCTTATGAATCAGGATACGTTCAACTACATCTTAGATGCTATAAGAGAAACTATAGAAAAAACATCAAACTTCCGTGAGACCATTTCACCTGTAGAGCGATTGAGTGTGACTCTAAGGTAAATAAAAACAAAGTAGTTATTTGGATTTTATTGTTAAGAATAAAAAATATATAGTTTCATCAAAAGCAGAAATATAATTGCGAATAGACGTGGACTGTTGCTCAGAGCCATTTCTTCTTCCAGTTGAATATTGACTTGCTTCTGAGGATTCTATGTTTGTCAAAAATTGAGAAGGAATTGGTGCTGATGCGAATTGATTAGAGTAGAATGAAGCTCTTGAGGAATCGGTGTCTGTGTGAGACGCTGGAGATGGAAACGGTGGGGAAATTACTTCGTTGTAGTGACATGATGGTCCGGACGACTGCCTTGTAGATAGTTCTTCTTCTTCAACAAATACTTGCTGCGACTTACTTCTCACCAACATCTGCCTATTACGAGGCACAGCCTTTAAAAAAGGCAAGAGACTCATCAAGAACTGGCATCCACTGTCGCTCTCTTCTCTATTTTTACGTTGAAATATTTAATTAACTTTTCAATATCCATCTTGATATCAGATCAGAAACACTGCGAACGTGCGAACAAATCCCATTTGGTTCGGATAGATCGCACATCGCATGTTTTCGTCCGAATTCTTACGAAGATTTCGGACGCAGTATACGACCTCTAATAGGTTTTAGTGAAAAGGGATTATTCGCACGTCCTCGTCCGGTTTCTGACGAAGATAGTTCGGACGAAAACGCATCCAAAGGACGACCGGCCTAAGGCGTAGCTAGTGTCCGACCGGACATTCGGTTCGGTTTCGGCCAAGTTTCGGCCAAAAAACGGGTTTCGGTTTCGGCTGTCATCCAGCTGAAACTACGGCCGAAACAGAAACTAAATTCTATGGATTTGGGGCTGCGATCGGACGCTCTCGGAGCACTAATCTTCAAGCGAAGAAGTGTCATTCTGCTGGGTAGATGAGGGTAATAACTTATCACAAGTTTAGTGGCCTACTTATAGGAGCCAAGCTTGTAAAGAAACGCAGATATTACTCTTACTAGAATTTCAGTCCATTTCTGTCTTTGACAAAGGTTCCCCTAAAATTCACGTCTGCCTTACCGACGACTGTTTCCACTGAACAACTACTTAATGCTACTAGTCAAATTTACTCAGACTGAGGAAGCTATTTGCAAAGAAAGTTGATAAATTATTGTTTTTAGCTTACAATATTACAATATTAGATTATTCAGTCATGAATAGAGATAGTCAACAATAGCTGTAGCTCAATGAAGCTCACAACGGTTTCTTAAATTCAGAGAAAACTCCTTACTTTCAAAAATACTTAGTAGTTGTACTTAGCACATAGGTACTTCAGAAATTTAGATTTAAGGCAGCTAATTGATAACAGTGTCATAAAGATTGACTAAAGTATGGAATGTTATTTAGTAGGAACAAAATACAATATAAATATAAAATAGTTGATATTTGGTTCACATTAACTTCTTGTTTCAAAAAGTATAAATAATTTTTGAAATAAGGTGTGATAATGCTGATGAAACGTTATTCATTTTTATATCCACGAAAAAATTACTGACGTTATATTGATGTTTCGGTTTCGGTTTCAGCCGAAACTGAGACGGAGGCCGAAATTCGGTTTCGGTTTCGGCCGTAAAAAGTAGTTTCGGTCGGACACTAGGCGTAGCGTGTCTAGAGTTATAACAACATGGCAAGCATCGATCGAAGAAGAGCAAATGCAGCGGCTTAGAAGTTCTGAAGCATGTAGGAGACTATAGATTACAAGACCGACATATATAGATCGACAAGATCGTGATCTACGACACTGGTCCTTCGAGACAGAATGCAATCCGCTTGAGCTGTTGCTAACGCTTGGTATGCAACTATAGGGAGACCACCGGAGATTGCATGAGATGGATCATATCGTCCGCATCTAGCACTTTCACTCTCTGTAAATATTCGTCGCCTACAGTTAGATTGGTGCCAAGAACCCTGACCATGATTCGCATCAGGCGGCCAGGTTCTGTTGGAGGCACCCTCAGAGTAACAACTGAACATAGAGCTAGTAAATAACTAATTCTAATAGGCCAACATCTTTCCTTACGTTGTCATATTGACCACCAGATACGGCAATCGTAATTGTTTACTATCGTCTTAATTGTATAGTATCCAGAAATATTCCATTCTACGTTAAAAAAGACGGTATTTTGATGATTCAGGAATGATTGCAGCAAAATCAATAGATATGTTGACCTCTACTGCGTTACTGCATGTTTCATCATAGACGCAAATTCTGTCTTACATAAATTTTGAGGAGCTGGCAACGCCTATATAATTTTCCTGATATTTGTTTACGGTCAACCTCGACTGTCAAACGTTTGTTTTGTGTGTGTGTGTGTGTGTGTGTGAGGGTGTTCACGTACGACCCCAATTGTGACCTATTCGGTGTGCATAGTACTGGATTGTGACCTAACCAGAAATTGTGACCTATTTTTCGTTAGGTCACAATTTTCTAACAGCGGATTCGTAATCTACGGCCTCTGCTTATTATAAAAAACATTACTTCCCAAATTCGTCTTTTTTCAGCCACAATGAGGTTTTGAGCATATTGTGTAAAATACCTGTAGGTACCTATATTGTGGCCTATCGAAAAAATAATTAGCAGCGCCCTCTATGTGTGTATTCTGATGAAAATGTGACCTATCTGGTGACGTCACCTATAGGTCACAATTTCAGAACAGTGACAATTATATTCAATACACACATTTTTCAGCTTGGGGAGCTCTGTGTATCAGTAAATTGTGGAATATTAGCGATTAACCTTGAATAGGTCAGAATTTATAAAAGGAGATATTTTATATGTTTTACACATATTTGTAGTTTTCAACTGTGAGTGTAATATGTACGAATTGTAGCATAATGTAGTAAGTCGAATTAGAAATGAGTTTTGAATTGAAACATATCAATCATAATTTCCTGCATAGTTTTCTAGGAGGACTAAACCAAAATTGAGCATAAATACAATCATCAATTTTGAGCCGGTCGACCAGTTCATCCACACAATGGAAAGCAATTCATTTACTCTATGACTCTCAAGTTTATTGAATCAATGAACAATATACATGAATCTGGATAACGAGTTTTCATCGAAATCATGTAAATATTGCGGTTTGCGTGAAGATAATCATTTTATTGTGACAATGAACTTTAACAAGGGTTTGAGGGATGTAGGTTCATTATTGTTATAAACACAGTCCTTGTTCCAATGAATAGGTACTACTATCATCCAAATATCTCAGAACACTGCTGAATTTGAATGTAATGTCACAGAATATTAAACATACATCTTCAATGGAAAATATGTCTTTTCCGTTACAGTATACAAAAGGTTGGGTTGAAACATTTGCTTTCTTGAAGCGATTGAATATATCTTTAATGTCCTGCTGATTTTGACCAAGTAAGAATAGTGACTCTTTCATAGTGAAATTGGTTTGCGTCTTCTGGCCGGTCACCATATCATGTTCCACAATTTCGTTAGTAGGTACGAGATAGCCACTTAACATCCAAAATTGGGGCACGTTACGACAATCTGTGGAAAAATGATCACACTTCACATAACATAATCGAAAGTTCTTGCGATCACAATACTCCCCTCACCTATGGTATGGGAGTTAGAAGTACCTATTTGCCAACTTTTCTCAGGTTATGATCTTCACTAGTATCTATTATTTCTCAAGATTTGTTTCCTAACACGAACAAAATTTTTTTTCGTGCAACTTCTGGAATACAGGCCAAAAAATTGTCCTTACGCACATGGTGACCTAAATCTATAACGCAATCGAAAATACTCACAACGACAATCAAAAGACAGGCCTGGGAAGTAAAAATGGCGTCTAGTAGATTCTAAAAAATGAAGTCAAGTTGATGACTCAGTACTTCCCACACATCACGCTATACCAGTTTATTATTTTCCCATAGCATGAAGCTTTAGTCTGAGATCTCTTCCAACCAAATAATCGCCAGCCCCCCCCCCCCCCCAAAAATTGTCTTATGCCGCTAAGTATTTCCTTCACAGGTTAATGGACAGCCCATTATCGATACTACAAACTTCTCAGTTTTACAACCCCTCACACCCCAACCACCTCACTTTCACCCCCACCCAAAGAACTGGTAGGAAATGATCAGGAACCCCTAAAACATCTAAACACCGAATTTGAGTTGTTTTCATACTTTTCGTTCTTTGATTATTGCTGCGCTGCCACTGACACGATTCTTAACAAACATATGCGTTTTCCATTCTCACCACGGTAACAGTATACTGTGTCAAAATATCAATAGAATCAATTTAATAGTGTCCACGTTACAAAACAAAACCATTTAAACCAATAAACCAATAAAATCAATAAAGTCCCTTAGTTTCCGTAATAGGCTAGGCAATGCTTGCTTGGACCTAAAAAGGTGATTTGTGTCGCTAGATCCTCCTTCACAGGTTAGTGAACAGCCTATTATGAGTACAAAAATTTTTTTAATTTTTCAACCCCCAACCCCCCAACCACCCCAATTTCATCCCCACCCGATAAAACGCATAATCAGGAACCTTTAAAACGCTTAAAAACGAAGTTTGAGCTGTTTTTATATTTTTAGTTTTTCTATTATTTCTGCGCCGCCACTGGCACGATTTAGAAAAACAATACGCGTTTTCTATCTTCGTCACGGTAGTAATACTGTGTCAAAATTTCACTAAAATCAATCCAACAGTTTCCTCGTTACACAATATAGAACAATCTAAAGCAAAATACTCTCGTATGTTTACAAAAAAAGTCCTTTGCTTTCTGTAATAGGCAAGGCAATGTTCGGATGGACCTAAAATAGTTATTTATGTCGCCAGGTCTTCCTTCACAGGTCAGTGGACAGTCTATTATGAAAGCAACAAACTTTTCAATTTTACAACCCCCCACCTCCCAACCACCCCAATTTCACCCCCACCCAAAAAATGTAGATATTGATCAGGGACCCCTAAAACGCCTAAAAACGAAGTTTCAGCAATATTTAATTTTTCTTGTTTTTTGTCAATCGCTCCGTCGCCTATGCAAAATTAAGGAAGGAACATTACCTACTACGACCCCACAGCATACCGCTGCCCAAATGTAATCACAATCCATGCAGCGGCAGACAGACAGACCTTCGGAAATGAGTGACGTAGATTTTCGTTATCTAGACATCATAAAACGCCCAAAAAGTGCATTATCTCAAAATCGAAAATTTTCGCGATCACAATACTCCCCTCACCTATCGGTGCGGGAAGTAAAATGTTGTCACAGTCACGATGAGAAGATATCATAATCCCGTTAGTAGCAAGCAACTAGTTTCCAAGTTATTCATATGGTTGCACCAGAATTGTGACGCGTTGTAATTGCGCACCCCATAGTTCCACCGCATATATTGGAGGTAAATATTCACCTAAGTTTGAAACGTATAGTATATAACCAGGATCAAAAATATTCATCGAGTAATAAGAAATATTGAATGAACACAAAAAAATTTAGTACTTCCACATACCCACTCTATTAGCTACCCAATTTCACTCCCTTTCCTCGAAAAATTTAAAAATTGAAACAGTCAGACCTCTTAAACACCCGTTCTTGAAACGTTCACACATGAACCATCTTGTAATTACAAATATAGTCTGGTTAAAGATTTTGCGCCGGTACTCTGTAACTTAGAAACGTGTTTCCATACACTATGTGCTGTGGGATCGGGTGGGCTCGTAAATATGACAGCGTGCCATGACAGCGTAGTAGACACATTTTCACATAAAAGTGGCCATATCTCTGAAAATACCCTGTATAACCTGATAAAACCCTTTATTGCCGGAATAGGGAAAACGAGCGCAATCCAAAAATTGGGATAATATACAGGGTGTTCCATAAAAAACATAACTTTGGAATGCAGGGCCTTTATGAAACGCCCTGTATATTACAAAATAATCTTAAAATGTAGACCTAGATTTACCTATAACTTTTATCCGAAAGTTTTTCTTGTATCATGATAACGGAGGGACCAAACTTTGGAATATAGGTTGATCGCCCTGCATATATGGTTCTACAAGAATTGCGATATGTTGTAAGAAGTGCATAATTGCGCAGCGTTTCGTTTTGCATATATTAGAGGCGAATATGCACCTAAGTTTGAGACGTACAGTATGTAACCATGATCCAATATTCATCGACAAGAAATATTCAATGTACACAAAAAAATCAGTTCCTCCACATCCTCACTCTACTTACTACTCCCTCCCCCAGACAAATCAAAACAATCAGACCTCTAAGGTTCGATCGTGTTCCAAAAATACTTTTTTTCATTAATTACTATTCTCCGGTAAAACATTCTTAAAATTGTCGTACTACTATGACCCGATATCATATCGCTTCCCAGACATATCAAAATCTGTGCAGCCGTTACTGAGACTAAGCGGATAGGAGAACACAGAGAGACCGACAGCCAGACAGCCTTTGACAATGTCATAGTTTTATATCATGTTGTCACTATGAAACGGCCATAAATCATATAATCTCAAATCGAAAGTGATTGCGGTTACAATACTGTCCAGCTACCTTTCGTTGTGGAAAGTCAAAAATCATGCGAAAGTTCACTAGAAAAGTTAAAAAAGTGATATGTTGCGTTGAATTTTCAGTAAGCGCCAAACAGTATTCACAACTTAAATGCAATAGACCACAATTATCTGATGCGCATGGGCCCTAGGTCAGTATTTTCCTGTGTATTAGGTCACAATTCCGTAGCCTTGCGGAGGCACAGTGTGTGAAGCTTTTATCCTGACTTCATAAATAGGGCATTCCATTCAAAATTATGACATAAAATTGGTAAACCTGATAACACTAATGTTATCGTTTTTGAATTCTGCATGTTCAAAAAAAGTATTGAATTTCACCGTTCCGGCTGTGGCAGTTTTGGAAATATTTAAGCGTTCCGGTACAGCTTACTGAAAAAGAGGTGTTGCCGTATCTCAATAATTAACAGAAACAAAATTTTGAAATTGTGACATCTTACTAAGTTCGACATGTGCAATTCATTGCAATAAAAATAAGCACAGGATTCTATTTAGAATAAATTAAAATCGGGGATATTTGTTTAAAAATTTGGAAGAATAATTTATAACTTGGCAACGTCGCAAACGCGAAAAAAAAATATTACAAGACTAGATAGGGTATTAATAGATATTTCTATTTAAAATAAAACATACAGGGTGTTACGTTTAAAAAAACAAAGTACAGTGACCTTCAAATTGCCGTAATTTAAAATTCTGCCAAAAACACCCTTTAGATACAAATTGCTGGTAACATACAAAATAGTACCCACTCAATATTCAGATAACTCGCTGTATAATATTATTTAGGAAAGTTAAAAGAGTATATTAATTTGGACGTATTACGTGGGACTTTGCAAATCCGGAAATTAATAGAAAACGAATTATAACTTCATCGCAACTGATCCAAAAAATGTTTTAGGGTTGAATAGAGATCAATGATGGAAACTAGAAGAGGTTAAAAAAAAGTTATAGTTCTATATAAAAAAAATCAAGTTGATCACTATCCTATTTTCCCGCAACACCCTGTATATCTCAAAATATTTTTAGATAATGCGCCTTAAGTAACCAAATAACTTTTGTATTTGACATTTTCTTCTATCCGGTATACCTTGCGATATATCGAAGAATTACACACTAACTGGACACCCTATAGTGCTTTAAACAGACACTGTGCTTATACGGTTGTTTTTAGATTATGAACATTACTTCCAGCGAGACAAGAGTAACTGATTTTGTCTATTTGTACATGATGAAATACATAATCTAAATCAATGCTTAGCTCATGGAATATTGCAATAATAGGCAGTTTCATGCTTTGACAATTTTCGTAGATCTGATCCTATTCTCTTTTCGTTTTGTCCTCTCTTGAAGTCATGATCACACAGCTTTCGCTTATTTTATTGTGCAGAATTTCTTTATCACATTATTGTCTTTATAATTTATCAGCCACTAGACAACTTGATGGATGAAGCTTTTTCTAGTTGTAAGTATTGCCACATCAGGCGCGTGACGCACTGGTCACTGGTGGAACAATTGTCGTGATATTTGCTCTATGAAACACAAAACTTGTTTGATCATTTGCATATCCCATTGATTTAAATGAGACATGACACACTGGTGAACGAGCACTGTTCATGAAACAAATCTAATGAAAAAGCACATACCTACCTTGCCAAATTCCATGTGATTTACTGAAACTCTAACAACTTATGTGATTTGTTAACAAAAAGAGCGTGTCTGTGTTTATTAAATTCACGGTATGAATCCAAAACAGCGGTTGTATTTTTACTTTAAGCTTTTTCAGCAAAGCAATCACCATAACACGATAGTGTCTTCGTCTGATGACAATGTTATAAGATAAAATATATGTATATGTTATGATTGGAAACACATATTATATTCCATGTTGATTGTTCCTCAAGCAAGTTTCATAGGATTTGTTCCACCAGAAGCTGTGTTCTTTGAGAAAATCCGACGACATCCCGAACATGTGCAGGATTGGATTGTTAAGTGCATGTTCTTTTCAGGATACATTCAGTATTCTTTTTCCTCCGCGAATGATAATTAAACATACCATCTCGACTCTCAGCTGCCTGGCCAACTTAATTTTTAGTTTCTTACATTGGTGACACTTTTATCGCCACTATAAATCACTTTTCTATAAACAGGTGATGAAGAAGAAAAGGAAGAAAAACAAACTCCTCCAAAGAGAGTAAAAAAAATAAAAAACAAAGGAAAAATTAAACAGAGAGCACCTTGTAAAAAAAAGTGAAGTCAAGTTGATTGACTCAGTACTTCCCACACATTTCGATGATACCAGTTTCATTATTTTCCCACAGCATGAAACTGTAGTCTAGATGCCCCTGCAACCAAATCATCGCTCGCCCGACCGCAAAAAAGTGTTACATTCCACTAGGTGCTTGTTCCACAGGTCAATGGACAATCTCTATCGTAAATACAACAAATTTTTTTTTGTTTTACATGCTCCCATTCGCGAACCACCCCAATTTCACCCCCAACCAAAAAAAAATATTTAAAATGATCAGGAACCCCTAAAACGTCTAAAACGAATTTTGAGGTGTTTTTTATATTTTTAGCTTTTTTATTATTACCGCGCCGCCACTGAAACGATTTCTAAAAACCATACTTGCTTTCCATACTTGTCGCGGTAATAAATCTGTATCAAAATGTCATTAAAGTCAATTCAAAAGTTTCCACGTACACAACACAGAACGATCCAAAGTAATACCCGTATGTATTTTGTATGCATCAGAAAGTTTTAAGTCCCTTGGTTTCTGTAATCGGCAAGGGAATGTTCGAATGGACCTAAAACGTGAATTATGCCGCTAGGGCTTTTTTCACAGGTCAACGGGCAGTCTATTATGAATATAAAAAATTTCAGTTTTACAGCCCCCCACCCCTTAATCATCCCAATTTCACTCCCACCCCGAAAAAGTAGAAAATGATCAGGAACCCCTAAAACACCTAAAAACAAGGTTGAGCTGTTTTCATATTTTTAGTTTTTTTAATATTGTTGCGCCGCCACTGAGACGATTTCTAAAAATCAGACACGTTTTCCATCTTTGCCAAAGTAGTAGTACTGTGCCGAAATTTCATTAACGACAATTCAGTAATTTCCACATTATAAAATACAGAACGATCTAAAGCAATACTCGTATGTATACATCGGAAGATTCTTTCCCTTGGTACCTATAATAGACAAGGCAATGTTCGGATGGACCTAAAAAGGTGTATTATACCGCTAGGACTTTCTCTCTCGTCAGGTGGACAGACTATTATGATTACAACAAATTTTTCAACTGTACAACCCCCCACCCCGAACCACCCCAATTTCACCCCCACCCAAAAAAAGTAGAAAATGATCAGGAACGCCTAAAACGCCTAAAAACAAAGTTTAAGGCATATTTGAAGTTTTTCGTTTTTTGCTAATATCTCCGCCGCCCATGCACCGATTTTCAAAGTTGTAGCAACATTATCTACTACGACCCTACAACATATCGCTGCTCAAATTTCATCAAAATCTATGCAGCGGTTACTGAGATTACGAGGGTAGAAAAAAGCGACAGACAGACAGACAGACAGACCGACAGACAGACCGACGGAAATGAGTGACGTGGATTTTCGGTATGTAGACATCATAAAACGCCCAAAAAGTATATTACCTCAAAATCGAAAATTTTCGCGATCACAATACTCCCCTCACCTATCGGTGTGGGAAGTAAAAAACAAATCGAGTGCTGAAGCCGTGCTGACATTTTTTAAAGCAGATATAAAAAAATGACAATACCAGGAAGACAAAAATGTGAGGAGTGTATCAGTATCAACAGTGGGCTCAAAAATTGTTCGTGGAAAGATATCATATATCATGTGAAGAATTACATTACAAAAATATTTAAAAAAAAACAACCAATGCCAATACTTCATCCAACTCTTTTGTTATAATAAGAAAAATAGTAATGCCTATGATTGGTTTAATACATTGGAGGGAAATATTATTATTTGAAAAGTTTCCGAAATGAGATACTACTCTTTTCGCCTGTACCCCTCTTTCAAATGGCGCTGATATCTCCTTTATTATGACGTTTGATGATCTGGTAATTACCAAATTGACTAGACTGTAACTCTGACACCTTGTTACTACGTAGGTGGATGGGAGTAAAGATTTTTGGAAATTGCGGCATAATATACAACCAATTGTGATCAATACGTTCAAGAATAGCCCAAAAATTGTAACATAATACTCTTAGATTGTGGACTAATACACTCAAGAATAATGGCATGATACTCTCATGATCTGTGACCTAATACCTTCGCTTGAGAATTGTGACCTACTAGTTCCAACAAGTTTAGGTCGAGTGTAAATATATTTCGGAGGAGTGTATCGAAAAATGACAAAAACTGGCATATTCAACTTGTGTTCTTGTACAGTTTCAGCAAAAAATTTTTAGATAGGCCACAATCGGGTGCTGAGGTACATAGGTCACAATCGACCCAATACGTGTAAGGGTGTGTGTGTGTGTGTGTGTGTGTGTGTGTGTGTCTTTTATGCTTGTTCAGTAAATTCGCTATTTGTAGTAACTGTAGTGAAGCTTTACGGACTTGCTGTGCTATATTCGTGTGAAGTTTAACCTTTTTCGAGATGGGACAGTGCAGAGCAGTGTTTGTAACACGGGTTGCATTGGAAGAATTTTCAGACTAGTTAGCAATGTTTGGAGGCTGAAGTTTCAAAAGATGATGGCTTTGAGCTCGCCACGCTGAAGTGGTTTGTTTACTACCTCTATGTTCAGTTGTTACTCTAAGGAGGCACATAAAAAAGTTATGTCAATGAAGTGTTAGAACCAGTTGCCGTTCCATATGTCCGAGGCCTTGAAAGGGGTTCTTCCAGTAAGATAATGCATGTCCTCATATTGCAAGGGTGTAGGTAACGTGTCTACAAAAAGCTGAGGTCAGGATGTTGCCCTGATATCTACGATCAACCGATTTATATTCAATTGAGAAAAAGTATGAGATTGAATGGGTCGCTACACCCGCAACTTACGCAATCCTCCGCCCATGCTGAACACCTGACGGAAGTTGGAGTGAGGGAGCAGTCTCACGATTAATATTAGCAAATAATGTACGCCACTAAAAAAATTAAGTGTTTTATTTTAGATCAAACAGATAAAATCACTACTTTTTTGTATCTTGATGCATCTTTGTATACCACTCTATTTCCTAGCAAGAAAATAAAAATCACTTCATAGCTTGTCGAAAGAAATATTAAAACATAACAAGTTAACTTTGTTCCTCGCATGAAATTGACTTAATAAGCAATATTTTAATCTAACAAATGAACAGTATTATCAGTTCAACATCAGAATAGTACTCGTATATACAAAAAATGTTGAAAAGGGTCACCCACCGCTTCTAAGCATGCTTCTGCTGTCTTCGTTGATGGATTCTTTCAAAAATTCTATGCGTGTTACATATGGTACGACATGCGTTAAAAATTGTTTCCTAGCAACTGTAAACGTCAAGTTACCGAATTATGTTTAACACTTTTTTGATGGATTACGAAGTAGTTTTTACTTGTTTGCTCCAAAACAAAGTGAAATAAGAAGATATATCTGTTCCATCTGAAAAACCATATCTCATTTTTAAAGGTCAATGACGTACATTTTTTGTTAAGGTTTCTTTTCTTGGGTTACCCCACCGTGGTTAAGTCACTTGCCACTTGCTAGACTTCGCCATAGGTTTACTGTGTGTGTTTTTTCTTTTATTGTACTTATACTAGGGACTGATAAAGTCGATTTTTTATTATTATCCTGAATTTCTCGCATGATTGCGGTAGCAATAAATGTTGACCGGCTGTGCCAAGTTAACACTTCATGAAATATCATTGATCTGAACTTAGGAAGGATTGTACAATATTGCAGATCTTCAGGATTACAGACTTGGAATATTTTGTGTAACCTTTCGTACAGGCCTTACTGTTGTAGATGTGGTGTAAAGCCGTCTGGTGTCAGTCCTGAGACCGATATAATTTGGAGGACAATGGTAACTTTGTTTTGTTATTATTGGTTTTTATTTGTTATTATTATTTTATTATTACTATTAATCTTTAAGATATGAATGAAAAGTAATTTTTTTCCAAAATTTGATACCCTGTATCTTGAAAACCAGTCTGTTTAGGACAAATATTTATATGAACTTTTCTACTTTTTTTCTCAATAAATAACACCTTTTATAGCATATATAAAAAAGCATATATAAAAATATCTATTTCCTCCCTATTACGTAATTCTTGAGTCACTTAGTTCCGTAAAGTCTTTATAAGAGATGAAAAAGTCTATTAGCTGGGTCAATGGATCCATAACCTATTTTCAACTCATCTTACCTGGAATAAGCATAACCAATTTTATACTATGTACATCTGTAATGAGTAGACACAAAAGAAAACATGTCTGAGAACTGTTTATAGCCCATAAAACTTTTAATGGCAATTTAACATAATACTGCAAAATTCACGTGTTTTCACTCGTTCGTGTAAATAAAACGTAAAAATCGGCACGGTTTTAAAAGTAGTGTTTATTGTTTCTTCGTGTGCGATCAATAATAAAAGTAAACAGTAGACATAAATAAATACACGAACAATAATATAGTGGAAGAGTTGTTTTCCAAGAAGATGAGAGAGTTTACACAATAGCCTTTGTTTCGACAGTAGTTAAACACGGCTAATAACTATACTTCGGTAACAACAAAAGGATGACAAAATTGAAGTACAAGCAACCATCTCTCCAGAGACAGTAGCGGAAAAAAAGGAGAAATTTGTCGATTTCCCGGTTCCACACTAAGCTCTTTTGAAAATGGCCCCCATTAAAGCTGTAGACATGATGCTGCCCAACAGACGTTAAGGCATCGTGTAAAGCTGCACGTTTCGGCAAAACAAGTGGATCTACAACGTATTCTTCCACCTATAAACCGTGTACAACTCGACAAGAATAGCTAGAGATGTGAGAAATATGAAATAGGAACGCCCATCGATGCGCAGTGGACAGCTAACAAATTTGCATCAGATATTTCGTAGCGTACGGTATTGTACACTCTGGGCAAAATCACGTATGGTAAATGGGTGATATGGGTTTCATAGAAAGCAAAATTTAAGTCAGGGGATTATCACAGCGAAGTGAATTGTAACATTTATAAAAGATGGAATTTGATTAAAACACATATTATGTTGATCGTAGAAAAAATGTGCGTAACAAGTGCAAAGAGCACATCAATAAAATTTTTGATAAAAAAAATAAAAAAAAAAGTTGGAAGGCCTGGGTTTCGATCCAAAGACCGCAAAGACCCTGAGATCCACTATCGGACTGTCTAACCACTAGGCCATCCTTCGATTGAGGAGATCTTTTCAACGAAACATATTTAATTAGGTACTTACTGACTGGAATCTGTAATCTGACTTCAACTTCAAACATTCAAAAACATATTTATTACGATCGTAGACTTCGTCTCGAGTTGCAAACTTCATTCATCGACTATGTTGCAACAAATATGCACTAGTTACCAGTTTAGCAGTACGTATTTTCGCGATTGGCTGGGAATCTAGAATCTAGTATCGGAGTAGGACGTCGTTGGTCAAAGGAGCATCCTTACCGCCATGGTGACGTCACACGGGTCGGGAGCCGTCGGCGTGTTTTTGGTACTCGATTCAAAAACCCATTTTTATTTTGATATAGCTTTTGAATTGTTGCGAAAAAAAAGAAAACAAAAACAGTTTTGTTATAAAACTTATGTATGATCTTTCCATTTATGACAAAAAAATTTATTCAAAACCTCAATAAGCAGCAATTTGCTGTCCACGCTGCGTTGCGACGCGCTGCTTGATGCTGCTTCAGTGGGAATCAGCCTTTAATCTAATCTTTAAACGCCGAATAGTTATTCCTTGATCATCTACAGATCTCACCAAAATACCCTCGTATCAATGACTAATATTCTGCCATTGCAGGAAGCGGTGATACGCTTCGAAGGGCTTGTAACTTCACCTCTAGAGATACCATGACAGAGGGTTTATCCGAAACTTGATATACATGCGAGTGTGTTTAAATGCCAGAAGTAATATACGAGCGTGAAACATTTCAGGGTTATGACCATAGGTACGCGTGAATCACGTTATACGCTAATCAGGTTGTAAAATTCCTCATCTCATTTTCATGTTTTAAAGGTCATTTAATTGTTGAAAGCTAGGATAGATCTGTTAACCGAACAGACATAACAAGAAGGCGCTAGGAGTCGGTTTTATTAACCCGTAACCGGTGACGTCCCATTATTGTTACACTCATGGTGACGTGGAGTCCTGGAGACTCCTCCCATATCATTGAATATATTATCAATCCCATACATTATTATCAGGATCTGAGTATGTTTCTCTCAAATTCTAAGCTATTCCGTTGAACTTGAAGCAAAAATACTTACGTAATCTTCATAACGATCCATCTCTATTGCAAAGTCAGGATCAGTATCATCAATGTCGCTATTATCAGAGTCATAGCTGTTATACCCACTCCAAAAAGGTCTCTTCAAAGTTAGGATGTGTTGCACGAATACTCTGTGACGTACTTGGACGAGTAGCCATTAAAGAGTTCTAAAGCACACAAGCAAAGCCCTGACCACATGATATACATATGTATAAACTACAGTCGCAATAACGGTGACGTGGAGTCTGCTAGACTCCGACACGTGGTTTACACGTGGTTTACACAACAATGGCTTCATGTTAGCTGACGTCACAAGCGATGCTGCCTCGGACGGTGATTGTAGAAAGCTACCTGACGTTGCGTTTGTCAAGGTCATCTGGTTTCGAAATTATAGCTATATTCAACTTCGAAGGAGTCTCTCAGACTCCATGTCACCGGTTACGGGTTAACTCTTTCAGGACGACCAATTTTTAGCGCTGTAGTGGTGCAGTACCAGTCATAAGACCCTTACCTCGTAAGTTTGTTTTTATTTTCCATTCCTGTATACCGTACTCTTACTTTTTTTCTTTAGTTCTGAGCTTACCGCCACTGTTGGCTCAAGTCTGATTAAAATTTTAATAACAATAATAATAATATAATAATAAATTTCGATCAATAATAGTCCGGGTGTTGACTTGGCACAGCCCGCCAACACTTGTTGAGGAACTTAGAATAATAATAATAATAATAACAATAAGTACGACAAACGTCCTGAAAGGGTTAAGTGGATCGCACAGTGACGAACCCCTTGAATTTCTAATTAACAGGCCGTTGCTACCGTTCGGGTGCAGTCGTACCGTCTCGTTCATTTACAACGGCATTTTGTTGTGCAACTTCTACTAAAATATCCAGGCATTTGGATAGTTTGTATACTATCCAGCTAGTTTATAAACCAGTCATTAAACACTTTAACTGTGACATTAATTAATTATCCATCTCCAAACCCGGCTTTTAGAATATGAAATAAGTATACCCAAGTAGCATTTTGTTAAAATAGTCCACCTCCCAAGAGAAATTAACCTGTATAAGTCAAATGTTAGTAACTATATACTTAAATAATGTTCATAAACTCAGAATGTCTTGGAGCGTTCAAATCATTGACGAAAATTAGTTGAAATGTACCTAGTTAGTGTTCTAATAGTCAGATGACGAAAAGGTCGAAATAATTGGTTAAGAATTACAAGAAATATACCTAATTATATTAACCAAAAAATTTCTGTCTGCAAACATCAATGCAGAGGTAATAAATTACCTAGCACTAACCTAGAATATAGAGATTTTTTTGGGCATTTTAATAGGGAAAAATCACCTTATTTTTTACCTAGAAAAACTTCTTGGAAGTTAACGACATAAAAAGGTAAAAAAGAGGTTGAACTGTTCACTAAATAGCCTTCTTAAGAGCCATGAGGTTACAGGGATATTTTTAGTAGGTGTTTATCCTAATTTTAACTTTGGCACTAACTTTGAGGGTAAAAACTCTATTTCTATAGACCTATAACAACAAATGTCTTTCCCCACTATACCTACTGTATCCTACACAACAGCATTGTTCCGATATTTTGCGCAGTTCAAGTTATAAAATTATTCTGAAGATACCTAAAGCTAAAGATTTGAATCTGAAACGGCCTAAGGTTTATAGGCACACATCACAGTATTATAGAGTAATAAAAAATATAGGAAAAATAGGCACTGCTGTTACGGAAAATAGTTTTAGTCCTTGCGCAAGTTATTCAACCAGCAATGAGTCACTAACCTCAAGAAATGATCCGGATCATATTCATTCACAGAACATGACTTAGATAGGTACTGACGAAGTCTTAAGTGATTGGGTACAACTCTTGATCAACTGAGGATATTGGCTTTAAAATATAAAATAACTATAACTGCAGTTCGAGAGCTGTTAACAATTCATGGTAGAAATGAACTGCCAAAAGATGGAAGGACCTGGGACTGCTTTAAATAATTTAATTTTGTTGAATGCACGAATGAAAAATAAACAAAATGTGACGCACCCCTTACTGAATTATCCAACAGGAACTTAGTTTCGCCTTAAAATAGACTTAAAGTAATTTTTTAGTCTAAAATAGGAAAATTTTGCCCACGAGGTTGAAAATGTACCTCTGCTTCGACATCATTATGGAAAACATGTGCTATTGGTTAAAAATGGTAGCAATAAATCCCTATAGGTCAAAATTCTAAAAGCAGACATCTTTAATTTATATTTAATCATATATAAATTCCTATTTCTTCAAATATGCTAGATCAGTCCTTCTAATAACAAACAAAACACATGAAAAAAAAATATGCTGTTCTATATAGCTAACAACCGCGCCAGAAAATACGTGTATATAATTTGAGGTTATATGGGTTTCAGAATACCTCATTAAAAAATATTTACTAAATTTGTTAAAAAAGCTCATTTTTAAGGCGCCTCAATTTTGTGTAACTATTATGTACACATTTTACGAAAAAGTTCATTCCGCATAGAATCTTTATTTTCAAGTAACCAAAGAACAAAGTTGAAAATCAATCCATTATAGGTATCACCATTATCACCATTTAACTGTTTATGAAGACAGCACCATATCTATACAGACAGATGGCCATATTATAATCCGTAGTTCACGTATGTTTATGAAAGAAAAGATCAGAAGTATCATGTTTTCTTTGTTGTTGTTAAAAGTGTTAAATTTACGTCAGATTTAGGTTATGCTATAGGGATAATGTCGACAATTTTACCTCATTATGACCTAAATAGCTGTAGAATGTCTACATGTTATTCTCGACCTATTGGTTACAAATTCCTCTTCGACCTCATATTGACCTCTAAATTACTTTAGTTTTATTCCCCACTTAGGGAAAATGTTGAACAGTTAGAAGTAAATAATCCTTGTTGAAATTAGTCATGTAACCTGTACGGTGGTCGATGTGAGGTAATTTTAACTTAGAATGCTTGTTGGGATAGCAAGTACTTTGCTCTATTTTTTGCATCCCATCTCGAAAAACTGTAAAACTCCTCCAAATTATTCACACCACATTCACTGAACAGACAACAGAAGCAACTATACTATTTATGGAATAGCTTGTGCTAAGAAAATTTACATACTACTGTACTTTGCTTTCTAAACCAGGACAATTTCCACAGGCAGGTTCCATCCGGAATTAAATAATTTTCTAGAGAATTATTTAGTGTTATATTGTACAGTGTGTCACAGCTAAAATTTGCCACCCATCTTATCTCTGAAATGATTGAAGAAAATAAGAATCGCCGTGACATATCGAGTTGTATTGCGAGGGGGAACTCTTCATCGAATATGTCATCATTGTGCCATCAACCCCCTCATCCCCAGCAACCTCTACTTCAAAATCTCGAATGAGATCACCATTCTTGTGATACATTATTGAGGTAATTCAGTGACAAATACAACAGTGTAATAGGATTAAAGATTGATTTACTATTATGGGAAAAAATATGGTGTTTATCAAACTGAAGTATTATTTTCATTATCTGAAATATTAGCGTAAGAAAGGTTCCAACTACGAGCCAGTTTGTTCCATACAGAAGTACAGGCGATATTCAAAATACCTTCGCACATTTCTCAACTTCTCCGAAGTCACTGTGGAAATCGTATATAGAATCGGGCTGTGTGATATAAATTTTGGATTCCAAATGACCCATAAAAAAATTGAAGACATTTTGAATATTGCATGTACATCTGTATGAAACAAAATGTCCCCCATTTGCAACCTTTCTTACGATAATATTTCGGATAATGGAAATAATACCTCATTTTGATAATCACCATATTTTTCATTAACTTCCATAATAGTGATCAATTTTCAATCTGATTACATTGTTGCCTTTGTCAATGAATTCTCTTCAAAATGATGTATCACAAGTATGGTGGTCTTATTTAAGATCTTGAAGTAGTCGTTGCTGGGGGTGAGAGGGTTGATGGCATAATGATGACGTATTAGGTAGAAGAGTTCCCCCTCGAAATACAAATCGTTACTCCGATTTTTATTTTTTCCAATCATTTCAGAGATAAGCTGGGTGGCAAATTTTAGCTGGGACAGAGTGTATAACAAAATATGAACCTTGTGTCTCCAGTGGAGAAGTAGAGTTAATTCATTAGAAGATATATAAACGTCAAACCCTCAATAAGAGCAAAATTTACAGAACAATTCTAACAGTCGTGCTTTTAAGCTCATTAAATATTTTATTACAGTCCAATAATAATTCCGCTTATATTGCCTAATCAATCAAGCCCGTTCTAAAATACTAAAACATGAGTGATAATTATTATAAAACATTTTTGACGTGAGATCCTATATGGCCGGTAAATAATAGATTGTTCTGGTAAAAATACGACAAGATTGTTCACGAAATGGATGTGGCTAATTATTGTTGAACTTGCGAAATGTGACAAATGCAATTTGCATAATACACAGCTGACTCCAAAACAAGGGAAGGCACTGGATGTGGTGTGTACTCCAGTTCTCTAAACCTAAGAACAAAGTGAGCTATGGATAAAAATGCCAGTGTCGTTCAAACGGAACTGGCTGGCATATCGATAGCTGCTAATGAACTAACCAGGAGGGATGTATCTGGCAAGACTGTGCTAATCTGCAACGAAAGCAGACAAGCACTTCTAACCCTGAAAATACCTCGCATCTCATCATCTAGCAATGCCACCAATCTTTAGCCCATGCTTCAGAGAAAAGCAATATTGTCCAGAAATGAACTAACGTGCACAACAACGACAAAAGCAACCGTATAGTGAACGATCTAGCCAGGAAGGCTACTGACCAAAGAATTTTAGGACCACGCGATCTTTCTGGAATGTCGACAACCAAAATTACGGAAATAGCCAAAAAATACTCCCATGCCGAGATAGTAAAACGATGGGAAGAACTACAAGTAAGCCGATTTACTATAAGGAAGCCTTGCAGGTTTTGGCAATATCCAAGAAGTACTTGGCGGTGACCAGGTCAAACCTACGTCTCACAGTAGGATTCCTGACTGGCCATCGTCAACTCAGGAAATACCTCCACATTATGGGGTTAAATGACACACCGATATGTAGAATGTGTGAAAGCGAAGACGAAACTGTGGAACACGTCGGATGTGAGTGCCCAGAATTATCTTTTATTAGAGAGTGTGTGTTTGGCGAGTCTTGGCCTACACCTGCCCACATAAGAGAGACGTTTCCTAGCGACTTGTCCACCTTCCTAAAATTGGCAGGATGGACGATGACCTGAGGAAACAACTCTCTGGGAGGATACACAATGGGCCAGTTGTGGCCCAAGTACGGTGGAACTACTCACCCTCCCCACTCTAAAGATAGAGATATTTTTGAACTTGTCTACTGATAATTAGTAAAGAAATTCTTCCAAAAAACTTCTGTGATTAGTATCTGTCAAATCTGCCTAATCACTACTTTTATGTTTTCTGATGTTAGGGTTGCCATCGCTAAAATTTGACAACCAGGGCAAGGTGCCTGAAAACCCCGGATTTTAGAGCCAAAAACCCGGACATGTCAACAGGTTCTATAAAAATAGTCAGTGTAATAAAAAAGTGCTGAAAGTGTCATAAAATCACCTTTTTATTTATTTTCTTTTTCTTATTAAGTCAAAATTTCATTTTTCATCATCACCCTTAACATGTACCTAGCAAAACAGAATCTTATTACAGATTGTTACATTTTTTTCAATTTATTATTAGTTAGAATGTTTATTCTTAAAATGAAAACACAATTTATTATAATACTCTGTTATGAAAACAAAACCTCATTACAATATTAAACCTAACTTGAAAGTCTTCAAAGTGCATTTTAGTATTCAGTCTTGCAATTGTTGATATACTTCTATTTTTATCAGCAGCAATTTACACAACAAATCTTAAGACCCGGTCAAACAGAGGGCTTTATAGAACGCGGCGTTACGACGTTCTAGAACGCCGCGTTACAGCGTTACGCTGTACTGCTAGAGAACGCCGTAACGCCGCGTTCTATGAAGCCACCTGTTTGACCGGGCCTTTAAAGAATAAAACTGAACCTTTTTAAAGTTTAGACTTACTGCATAGTAAAATACGGTATTAACTTCTTAAGACATGAAGTAACCAAAACCTATACTCATTTACAGGCCTAAGACTTTGAATTTTTAAACCCGGACAAATGATGTCCCGCTCGGACGTTCTCCGGATGCCCTCTAAACTAGGACAAATCCGGGGAACCCCGGACCCAGACAGCACAATATATTCCTGGAATATTCTTATTTCATCCAAAATAGATTGAGAATATTCAGAACATTAACAGAATGTTCTATGGATGTTTTTATTGGTTTCGTCATGATTATTCCATGAACGTGTCGATCAAAATATTCTGATAATATTCATAAATTAATATTATCTAAAGAATAATCTATCAATATGCCTTTTGGTATCATTCTTAATGTAGGCGTGGCACCGTTACAGGTTAGGTTAGGCTTGGGAACTTTGAGGTTAGCTTCATTTGTCACGGTGGCGGTGGTCGGTGGTGTCTGCTTGTGCTTGTGCATTTTTCTCCTGTGATAATTGGATAGTTATATGTGTTTTGGAACGTGATTTTCACTTGTTATTTAGTTTATAACTTCATCTAGGAGCGACTAGGGTGAGTGTAACTTTGTGAGTGTAACTATTTTGTCTCTGTAAATTATCGACTTTGTAGCACCATGTGGTAGCAACTCTCTTGTTCAGAGTCTAATCTCTATGTTCTAGTCTTACTTGTCGTACCCTAATTAATACATAATAACACCCACTAACAACACATTTGCTATATTTGTGACTATGATTTCCAGTGTTCATTCTACTAAAATTGATTAGAATACAACGACAACATTTTGGTGAAAATCTACATTGTAGTTAATGAATTGTATTTGAATCTACATCGTATGCTTTAAAATAAAATGGTTTTTTTTATTTTGCAGGATAATACAGGAGGACGATTCCGTGCAATGAAATGTATTTTTTTCTAATGTGTACATTAAACTTATGCAATTATAAATACAGGTTCCGTGTTCCGTTTTATATATATTTTGTTCATCAATCTTTATAATTAGTGGGTGCCTAAATCAATGCTGCCCAAAACACTGTATGAAAGCTGGATACTAGGTTATATAATATGTATACTACTCGCGTTAAGTGCCTAGGCAGACAACAAGACATACAAATAAATGTAGTGAAGTGATAAAAGGCATTAGTTTCTTTCAACATGTATTCTTCAAAGATGTACCAGGAATCTTCCTACAATATTTGATACATCTTAATAAAAATCGTAGAATATTCTGAGCGAATAACCTATGCACATTTTTTGGATTCCCATTTTCACATTCTTGGAATGTACATCAGATAATCTATATATTCAAGGGCTTTTCATGGAATGATACAATGTTCCAAAATGATGATTCTTAGAATGTTCCTAGGATATATTGTGCTGTCTGGGGACGGATGGCAACCCTATCTGATGTCAGCCCTTATTTATAATATTATTTAACATTTATGAACGTACCAACGTTGCACTTGTTGACTATGTATCCAATTACAGCATGGTATTATATCCAATATCCACAACACAAAAAATAATAATTGTAGCTGTTGCGACGGTCAAACATGCACGCACTAGGTAACGCGCGCGTGTTCGCTTCGACCAAATTGCCGCCAATTCAAAACAAGTGAAAAACACCTACCAACGTACGACGCGAGAGGACGACTGACGCGGCGGGACGCGAAAATACGGCAATGGCATGTTTTGGACGACTGACGGACTGACTCGACGCCGGTCTTGTACGAGTACTACCCAGGGTACTACCGCAATACCGCATGGGTATTTACCGATCATACGTACCGATGTTCCTCCGGCGCTCGTGCTCGGCGCCTCGACGCTGAGCGTCGCCGAAGGGAATCGATACATATTTTTTTGGTGGTGATATCTTTTTTTTTTGATGTGGTAAAGGTTTCTTCTATATACAGAGCGAGTTTAAGGTATGGAACGGCTCAATTATCTCGGAAACGGTTTGCACGATTTTAATGAATTTTGAAATGGGAGGGCTCTGCACACAGGCGTATACAAGGGGGGGGGGGGAAACAGGGGTAATTACCCTCCCAAAATTTTCGAAAAAAAAACTGAATCCAACTTTGATTTGTTTTATTTAACTTATTTATTTAAGCAATTGTCGCACGGAAAAAAAATCTTTTTTGCAGTAACTGAATTACAAAAGGGTTTGTTTTGCATTATTGCAGTGATGCATATCTAATATATTCCAATTGTTACGTAATCAGTTGATTGTCCTATACAACGTGGTAGCTTGTCACAAAAATTTACCTAACTCACTAATTACCTGTTTTGAAAATTGCACCGATTAGAACAGTTAAAACACTAATTAAATAAAAATGAAGTACGTGTTGTGGCTACTAGGGTACCTGACTGTTGTAGAATGTTCATGATCGTCTAATTTGGTATGTTGTGCCAATAAAATGTCCACGGATGATACGTATTATATATTATTTGTATTCCGTAAAATTAAAATTGATTAATGTATCAATAGATGTTTTATTTCATCTCCCTAAAATACCTGATACTCCACTGTTTCACTTGCTGTTTATACAGGGTGTCCCACGACGATTAAGACAAGTAATATATCAGAACTGGACAGCAGTAGCGAATTATAATTTAGTGGGTTTAAATTAGAGCAAATATGTATAGTATCTTTACTTATTATTATGTCACCCAATAAGGTATTTGTTTTTGGTCACGTGACGTTCGATTCAAAAACTTTAATGAGGCACCCTGTATATTTGTTTTTTTTTTGTTTTCCTCCCGATAAAATGGTAATGGTAGTGGTACAGTTAAGTACCTGTAGCTCTTGAACTAGTCACTTTAGACCCCAAGTGTGCTAGTTTGTTGGAATTGTTTTATCGGGAGGAAAACAAAAAGTCGCAAATATACAGGGTGTCCCATTACAATTTTTGAATCGGACATCACGTGACCAAAAATAAATACCTTATTGGGTGGCACAATAATAGGAAAAGATACTATATTTGCTCTAATTTACACCCCCAAAATTATAATTCGCTACTGCTGCCCAGTTCCGATACATTGCTTGTCTTAATCGTCGTGGGACACCCTGTATATGAGCTTTTCTGTTGGAAATCAGCGTTACAGTCTTCTCCTAAAGTATTTTTCACTCGTCATAGAACGCCCTGTATATCAAGATTCCGATGTATTGCTTGTCCTAATCGTCGTGGGACACCCTGTATCTTCTTTTTTATTTTAGTACTATTAACATTTTTCTTTTCTCTTGCATCAACGTCCTTCACGAAAGTACTACAAAAAATGGTGAAAGCACACACAACTTCATGCCCCACTTCCCCCCCCCCCAAGACGGTGGTCTGGATACGCCCCTGGCTCTGCAATACGGCCATTCTTGCGACGGTATTTACAATGTTGTCTGATCTACCGTTTTTACGGAAATATAATAATATTATCAAATTGACCATCTTTCTACATTTCTTTCCTTTTGAAATCATTGAAAAATACTGATTACTTTTTGTATAATATTTTCTATATACAAACGTAGTAATTTCGGAGTTACAACTGAATTTACCTTGCATCCGCACAAGTTAAAATAAGACATTAACTTCAAAAAACATGAAGGCTGCTACAGCAGATGGCTAAAATGTTATTCATTTACTACAACTAGCCATGTGAATCTTGAAACTTCTCAGTACATTTTGCAACATGTTTGAATTTTCAACAGTAAACAGAGCCATCTCATTTAGTTTAACAATATTCGAAGACTAACTTAGGGGCGGATGTAATGTAAATTTTGTTGTAAAGCATAGTGTTCATTGAAATACTTTTTGAAATCCAACATGAGTTGCGTAATAGCTCTTTCAGTTTAGTATATTTAGGATAGAAATAATTTTTCTATAAGTGAGCAGACCGTGTAGACGGAGCCTAATACCAGAGTACCATGGCTGCTATGAGAAGGTTATGTTAGGGGCAGTTTGTTATCGAATGTTATATTGAATAGGCCAACACCCGCAAGCCCAATAAATATGTCCTGGAAGTCCATCCTCAGCCTTGGACACCCTGGGAATAAATATGCGGTCATACCGCTCGGTTTATGATGTATAAAGAACGACCGATTTAGGATGAGATACAGCTTGCAGTCGCGCGGATGCATCTGCTAGGATCGGTATGCAGCGGAACTATAGAGAATAGCTCAGAGAAGCAGATTCAGTTTGAATATCGGTAGAAGAGTGAGAGGTCAAAGCAAAGGATGAACAATTAGTCGAACTGCCCTTCTCTGGACGGCAACAAGTATAGACAGTGCAATAATATAGGGGCGGCGGCTCCCCAAATATAAGAGCAATACTCCAGGCCAGGTCTTACCTGGGCTTTATATAACATGCAAAGGTTAGATGGGGAGAAGTATTTTCTGGCTCTTAATAGTAACCAAACTTTTTGCCACCAACTAATGCATCTTGGAGAACCTGATTGTTCGTTAGAACCTGGTGCTGGCTTGGGCGCCTCTTATTTGATAGCGTACAATACTGGGTCTTGGAAGCATTAAATTTTTCCATATTCTTGAGCCCCCAGGCGGCAATGGTCTCCAGATCCTTTGAAAGTGAAGCAGCCGCAGCCAGCCTTCTGCGTTCCACCTCGATCAGACAGATCGGCCTATTTATTTATTTATTTATTTACGTCTTTACCAATTAACAATACATTCTTAAATATATTACAAGACATTGTATGTGTAAACCATAATCCACGCACACGTACGACTCTTGTGGTAGTTTCTCATACCATAATTAGTGCGGGAAAATGGAACAACCAATAAATCAGTATTTCTAGTTCTTTTCACACTTACATTGAACTTTACTATTTCTATAATCTGAGGATAACTAACATGATTATTAATTAAGTTGTATAAAAATTTCAAGTCCATTTCTAAACGGCGATGCCTGAGTGAAGCTATATAACATAGGTATTTATATTAGAGTCATCTGGAAGTCGCATCTCATATGCACAACGCTTCAGAAACCTGTTATGTACTCTCTCTATTAAATCAATACTATTATCGTAGGATGGTGACCTAATGAATGAATAATATTCGAGAAGCGAACGGACCAACGAACAATAGAGTATCTTGAATGTTTGAACCGAAAAATCAGTAGAACATCTATTACTGAAATCTAACATTTTTAAACTCTTCCAGGCAATATTTGTGATATGAGCCTTAAAGTTCAGTTTAGAATCTAAGATTAAGCCTAAATCCTTCATATCATTTGTTTCAGCTAAAACACTATAGTCGATCTGATAATCAAAACTTTTGAGTTAGCACTGTTAGCAGTTCTGTGGAAGGTGATTTTATAACATTTACCAATATTCAAAATTGAAAGATTTACATGACACCAATTTATAAAATTACTTAAATCTAGTTGAAGTTGTTGAGCATATTTCAAATTATCGAGGAATTTAAATAACTTTAAATCGTCTGCAAATAACAAAAATTCGCTTATATGACATATGTGATATCGTTAATAAAATGTTAAACAATATGGGTCAAATATGGTTACCCCATTGTTCATGACGCCTACACATGCAAAGTACTGTCATCCACAAAACTGTGGATTAAGCTTGTAGTGCTGGAAAGTCTATCATTAATACGAAGAAGAAACAATGTCGGAGCCGATACTGATCCCTGCGGAACCCCAGCATTGATGTTGATGCTTGACGGGGATGTCTTAGGACGGAAGCTTGTTTAGGAGAGCTACATGACAGTTGTTCGAATTCCCTTGAAATATCGAGAGCAATGGCGTGAGCCTCAAATTGATATATTTTTAGGAGTTTCTCTTTCAAAGGTTGTGAAACCGCGAATTGCGTTGTCTGAAAGAGCGTGACCGGTACAAGAAACGCCTCTGAAAGTTAGACATATCCTCCCACCTGTAACACTACAACAAGTAGGAAGTCGGCAAGAAATCACAATTAAGTTCCCTCTGCCGACCTCGTGCCAAGTTTGAAGGCAATAAAAACCGCGGGAATATCGCGCTGTCAACATGCCGCGACGAACTTCACGGTTTGATAAGCGTTACGACGAACTTCGTAATTGGACACAATTAGAGTAGTTGTGTGGTCGATGCACAAAATAAATTAGGGTTGGCCGATGCGATGCGATTTGGACGGTTATGCATGTTCCTTGTCTGCCGCCGTTTCACGTTAATCGCCTAGGCGTTTGCTGACTTCGTTCATACAGGTATCCAATCGGCACAAACGAAACGTGTTTAAATAGGTTAGAAGAAGGAGACAAAAATATTTTGATTGTTAGAGTTTTGTTAACGCTATACAGGGTGCCCATTCGGGTGACGATAATAATTTTTTTTTAGATAGCCCGTACCGAGACCTATCCAAAATACCCCCATGTATGTGTACCGATTATTGATAGTTTTCGAGTTATGATTTTTTTTTGAGAACTTAGAGATTTTCCAGTTTTTCCAAGAAATCGTCAAAAACAAAAACAAGAATGCTTTTTGGCTTTTATTTTTTCTGCAATTATACTCACTATTAAGCCTATTTTAATATCCAATAAAGAGAACCTGTACATTCGAACAATAATTAAGTACATGTTGGGGCCAAAGTTTGAAATCTCGGTTTTAGTCAGGAGACCAAAACCTTCAAAATAAGATGAAAAATACTTATGCCTGGTTTTGGAGCTTCAAACTAATCTTAAAAACTTTGCAAGACATTGCACTTTCGAAATAATAATGAAAAAGTAGCTTATGGGGACATTTTGCGCCGTACGTGAGTGTCAAAGGTAAAAAAGGTGATAATTCACGAATTTCCAAAATGATTTAAAAAACTATTATCTTGCTTTATTATGACAAATTAAAGAAAAAAACTCGTAACAACTAATAAACCCGATAATCATTGATGTTTTGATGACTTGAAGTTTTCAAAAAAAATCATAATTCGAAAACTATCAATAATCGGTACACATACATGAGGGTGTTTTGGATAGGTCTCGGTACCGGCTATCTAAAAAAAATTATGATCGTCACCCGATTGGCCACCCTGTATACAATAGAGGAACCACTCCTGCTCTACAAGGCACAGATCCGACCATCATTGGAGTATTGCTCCCATATGTGGAGATGCGCTCCGAAGCACTCTCTAAAGCTTCTGCACACTATCGACAAAAAAGCAATTAGACTAATCGATATGCCTAACCTCACAAAGGACCTTCACAGCCTGGAACATCGAAGAAGGGTGGCTGACCTGTCCCTGTTTTACAGATTCTATCACGGAAGGTGTTCGAGTGGTGCTTATGGTCAGCGGGAGGCTGACCACAAAAGAAACTATCCTACTTGATGTTGATGGTGGCACAGGATGTTGTCAGATCTCCTTTGAGTAAAGTTATTGTACTTTCCTTATATACAGGGTGGGCCAGCAGTGAGTGGACGGAAGATTGTGTGTATTTAAAAAATCTGTCACTTGGTCTTGGTAGGAAACCTTGACGCCTATAACGTTAATATCCCCCTATCTATTATTGCATATTTGGATCCATTTGTTAATTTTACACCTTTTCCAGTTGTTAATCAGAAAGCGTCAGTTGTAATTCAGAAAGCCTCATATGTAAATCAGAATAATCAAATAAAAATCAGAACGTATGAAATGTAAATCAGAACAGTCAATTGAAAATCTGAAAGAGTCATATTAATTTCAGAAACCTTCAATTGTAATTCAGAAAAGGTCAAATGTAAATCAGAAAGAAAACTAAAGTGTATTCAAATCCGCCGTGCAGTGGCTGCAAACAATAACACGCGCTCGGCGGCTGGCCTGTAGATGTCAGTCGCCAGAGCCGTATTCAAAATAGCAGTCATAAAGTCCATAGTATCGGATGTGGAGTAACATTTATGAATCATATTTTTCCATCACAGCTGTATTGATATATTTTAGATTTTATATATTATTCTTACCTTAGGAACTTTCATTTTGGGGGTAAAGTTGAGAAGGGGTCAATACTTCAGCCAATTATGCCTTCCCTATCGATGAGAATGCTTTTCCTTCCTCGTTTCCCAAATACGAAGTTAAGCTTCTTTAATAGCTTATAAAACGTGGTCCGCTTAAAATTGGGCAAGCTATTGTCGTCATTCAGCTTTTTCAGGACTTTGTCAATAGTCGGAAGCTCATTCCGGAAAAAGAACTGATGCACCTTTCGCCTAATTGCACTTTTATCGCCATGGTCCACAAGGTCAATGCAACGTTTGCGATTCTGATTAGTTAAAGGTGCAGCAAAAGAGTGTTTGGTTCTGTATTTTTCGCACCACTTTATAGACACTCTGTTTGCAGATACCTAGTTTGAGTGCAACCTCTTCCACAATATCGTCAACAGCAATTGTTAATGATTTTTCTGGGTTTCGTATTTATATACGTTTAATATTACCTCCTTAAGCCTCACGTCAAAATGGCTCTTTTTTGACTTCTCATCAGCTAAGAGTATCAAACCAGTAAATTTTTTTCTTTCCTTCCTCCTCTGTTCTGTTTCATAATTTTCTGCGAAATTTGCAACTAGAGCAATCCACTCCTCGCCGCCTTTGCAAAGTTTATTCTTTCAGACCGTTGTCCTTTTTATTATGTTCGAGAACCAGGATTTCTTTGATGTAAATATCAATGAATAAAGCTTTTCTTACATATATTATCACTCAGTACACGTATATAGTTTTCTTTCTGATTTACATTTGACCCCTTCTGGATTGCAATTGATGGTTTCTCATATACAATTGATACCTTCTGATATTAATATGATCCTTTCTGATTTTTTCAATTGACTGTTGTGATCTACATTTGATACGTTCTGATTTTCATTTGATTATTCTGATTTCCATATGACGCATTCTGATTTACATATTATGTTTTCTGATGTATACCTAAAAAAAGGTGTAGTGTGACTTCATGTTTGTACAATATGGGACTTTAAACGAACCTTTCAGGAGCATATCACCATGTTTGTATAAGTACATATCTGAAAAAACTTGAATATCTCAGCAACTGTAAACTTAGAAGGCTGTGACTTTGCGGTGCGACCAAGTATGAAATGTGTCATCTTAGGTCAGACGTTCAAATATAAATTATTTTTGCACTTGGAGAAATCAGTAGATGAATTAAGGAATCAATCACAGATAACTTGATTTTTTCAAATGGGAATGCCTAATTTTTCATACGAGCAAATGTAAATTTGATAACCTTATACAATGTTGTCATTACTGTGCGGAAAATTGAAAAAATCACAGATTTATCAAACCACCGTCTTATATCCACCAAATCTTATATTATACCATCATATAAATGCAGTTGCCAATCGATAAGATCAAAAGGTAATGTTTACATCCTTGTATACTCTCATATTGTCATAGTTTCAGTGAATGCCTTCGAAGCATGCTAATATCGATGCACATGCATTTTTGTCAGCTGTTCTCCTACAAGGTCAGATGTCTTATTTAATTGACAACTCAATGAATAACGGATTCCGCAGAAAGGCTTGGAATACCTTTTCAAGTCAGTACTAATTACCAGTAGGAAGTTAATTGGGGAATGTTGGCCCACTTGCATGAACGTGTTGCATGGACTTAAAGGGCCTGGGTATACACAGTCATACATATGTATCTGCCATGTTAAAACACTTCCAACAGAACTCACTTGTTTTTCAAACTACACACAGTATTTCATAAGGTGATAGTTAAGACCTTAATGAATGACAACTATTTGCGATTTTCTCAAAAAAGTTTTTTAATGTGCAGAACAACTCGCAATGCAAAATCATATACTCTTCAAATGTCTGTAATTTAACAGCCAAACACGATATCAAAAAAAGGCCAAATAGCTCTCAAAGCACAAGCTTTCTTCTTCAATTTGCTTTTTGAATCATTACTGTAAGTTTAGAGGTAATGTTAGCAGCTTGGAAATGCGAAATTCAATTTTATACTAACCTTTGGACCTTACCTTTGGACCTTTTGACCTTACCTACGGATTTTTGGACTTACCTCCCCTCATCTTAGACACACACACTGGAAAAAGGGAACAGGCGGCCACGCCTCCTCGCTCAAACGGGAATACGTCTTTTCTTGGATTTTCAATTTCGTGCCCTAGACCCTTAATAATTATATTACGATGTGGACCTGTCTCATAGTGAATGTTACTTATTTCCGTCAACCTTTACGTTTGGCCGTTCTACATCACAGAAACTTGCAGCTAAAGCGTTATGTAGTAGTAGTAGTAGTGGCAATTGTAGTTTTTTTTATTATAGAGGGTTTAGGAAATCGTCTTGATCGCAAGGACCTAAAACACTTGCACACTCGGAAGTGTGAGAGTCTGCCCGCTTGACGTCCATCCGACATGCCACCTCGGCCCGACCGGCTAATACTCGTTCCCTCTTTTCGTAGCTCCAAGCCCTCCCATCATGCACGGAACCTTCATCGAACCACATAACAACATGAGTGTAGAGCTGGTCTGAGCTCGTTGATCTTGTGGTTTAGTTATCGCCAGAGTTGGGCGTCGACTTTTACTGTCGACGTCGACGATAGTTCGACTATGAAATAAATGTCGACAATGCCCACTCTAAGGTCGTCAATGTCAACAATTGTCGCAGACTTGACGTTTGAGGACAGGTTTGTGATTTTCCGATTTCTATGGATACTTATTACCAGTTTGTGTTGTGATAGTTTAAAATAAGGGGTAGGGGGTAGGAAGTTTAATGAGAACTATCAAAAACTAAAATTCGACTTTGTAAAACTGGACGGTGAGCACACAGCAAAATCTAGTTAAATGGATTTTGATTGCAGATAACATGTAAATGAGGGAGCCTCACGGATTTTAAGCGATATGATAATGTCATTGAGTTTGGTGCATCAAGAAATATTTTTTTTAAATACCTATCATATAATTGCATGCTATCATGAACATTCCTGAGGCGGCAGTGGTCACAAGATATATTCCTTTTGTTGGACGGCTGTAAAAAACTCTCAAAAACTATGTCACGCATGACCGCGCGTCTGTGTGACTGTCGTTCTACCCATTGGCGCTATTTCAACTACATAATCTCAGTAACCACTGTGCTACAGATGAAATTTAGAGAGCGTATATATTTTGCACTCCAAAGTGAGAATAATAAAATGTTTCAGCATTCAGTTCTGACAGCATCGTACAAGAAGAGGATGATGTCTAATTAATGCTCAGTAATATCTATTTTTCCATATATTTAAGGAAGAATAATCATACTATTGAATTATCTAACATTTGTTTTGTTGTTTCTTTAAAAAGATATGCAATAAAAACAGCTGTATCTATAGCTTTCGAACTGAATTAGTTGTTGACACTTTTTTTCCAGGAGCCGTCCGATCTTACTGTCCCCGTCAATACTTAACCTACTGTATTATTACTCCTCTCATTTACAGTATCCACTCCAGCAATCTAGATCCCTGCATAAGTTTATGCAGTTTTCCTACTGGTCCTGGTGCTAAGCTGTACTCCATTGGTTCTAGCTTGGTCTTCCCAAACAGCTGTTGTCTCTTGTGATCTAGCGCTTCGCACTCACAGAGCACATGTAGGGCTAACTCAGTCCCTCTTCCACACAGTCTGCAGTTGAGGTCTCCATTGTAGAGTCCCATTTTATTCGGGTGTTCCTTCAGGCCACAATGTCCTGTGAGGAGACCCGTCGTTATTCGGAGCTGATTCCTACTCAAGGAGAGCAGTGTTTCAGCTGTTTTCTTGCATGGAGCTTTAATTTTAATTTAAATTTTAATTTTAATTTAATTTAAATAACACATTTTGGCAAGAAGTTCCACTGCTTCATGTGCTGATGTTTCATCCATTCTACGACCTGCTGTCTGATTCTGGTTTTAGGCACCCCCAGGACGGGTTCTGCTCCGATGTAGCAGACGAGCCTAGTCTTGCTAGCTCGTCCGCCCTTTCATTGCCCCTTATGCCTGACTGTCCTGGCACCCACTCCAAAGTTATTTTGTTCTTGTAGACATTCCCAGACTAGAGCAGACGTAACTTTGGGCCCTTCTAGTGCCCTGAGTGTAGCCTGACTGTCTGTAAGTATTGCAATCCTCTTGTTTCTGTAGGATCGCTCATTATTTATCCTTGCACAGTGCAGGATGGCGTACACCTCTGACTGAAATACCGAAGCGTATTTTCCTAGCGAAATGCTCTGTCTAGTTCCTCTTCCAAAGATTCTCGCTCCTGTGCCTTGCTCGGTCTTTGATCCATCTGTGTACCAGACTATTTCCCGATGCAGATTGTTTACTTTTACTCACAGAGTTCTCGATCTTTAATTATAGTCTCAAATTTCTTGTTAAAGATATACTTCGGAGTTTTGTGGTCCTTTCTAGCATCCATTATGGTATGCCCCACATATTCTGCGATTTGGTTGTGTCCAAGATCCTTGTAAATTCCTCTAGGTGGAGTTGATAGTCTAGAGTAGCCCATTCTCGCCTGTTGTTGACACTTACGTCATCTATGAAGTCGACGTCGACACCATAGTTGACGCATCAACAATTCAATAATTGTCCACATGACATTGCCCAACTCCCTGACTTTGTCTGGTTTCTGGGTAACCAGACCTGACAGACCGATCGACCGATACGACTGTAAGTAAGAGCAAAGGTCCACCAAACTGCTCTGACAAGCAATGACGATTTGTTATTGCCCAACTCTGGTTATCGCTTTTACATTCTTCGCTTTCTTTGGCGCTCAGAATTTTTCGCACCATGCAGTGGATGGTCTTCCAAATTGGCTTTATGGGAGATCATGTGTCTCACTATGTTGTGCCTTCGGACCTTCAGATAGGTTTACACAGGCATCTTGTCTGTATGTAGGCCACCTGTCACACACGAAGAGCGTATGTTGCGCCATGTCGAGCTGTCCGCAATGGTGGCACGGGTCGTCGATAGCACTTCCTATCCTCTTCCGATATAAGCAGAACGAGCCATGTGCCGTTCGGGCCTGCGTCAGGAAACAGCAGGTAGTCCTGTGCTCGCAGCATATCCAATCTCCTACTGATGGTATCAGTATTTTCGTCTACTGCGCAACATCCGTCGTTTGAGACCACATCTCATAATAGTACAAATAAATGAAAAAAAACTTCTCTATGGTCCGTTGTCTACAGTGTTTGTGCCTCGTCTCTGTGTCTCCTTGTGAGGCGTGGATGTCTCGTCTCTCTTCAGCTAGCAGATGGAAGGGTGATGTCTCTGTCACCACTTGCAAGGCTTTTTTTATAGAGGGGATTAGGAATCTTCAAAAGACACTCTAGGTTGGCTCTAATCACTTCAAATACCACAGTGTGTGCCCGATTAACCATTGGGTTCATACAGTCTAAACCTATCCCCCTCTCTCCAATCACATATCTCCTAGAACCACTTGCGCATTACTTCAGAAAATGTGCTGGCTGCATTTATCTGATATTTCGTTGAGATTTCGTCTGTTCATATCTGTCCTTTTCAATGTTAGTAACTTTCCGGGACCGGAAATACTGTTTCAGTTACTCTCACTTACCAGCATTCGTTCTACAATATTTTCGGGTGTCAACAGTACATTCATGCATTCCTGGCCTATCTATCTATTTCCCAACTACCGCAGTTAAAAAAAGGTATGCCGCACAACGTCTTCTTCTCCACAGTATATGACTTGCAAGGCTTTATAGTGGATAGTGTGCAGTAGGCACTGGCTACCCTTAGCAGTGATTTTCTTTGCAGCCTGTCCAGGTCCTGCTGCTTTTTGAGTGCCCTCTTCCAAACTGACGCTCCGTAAAGGACAAACGGCTTGATGATTCCGTACAAGAGTCCTTTTATTCTACTGCTGGGTCCCCCAACATTCAGCCTTAGTCTAGAGACCATACCTTCTGCCTTTTGGGTTGACCTCTTAATGTGGTTTGAGAAGAAACTCTCGTTGTCTATGTATAATGGTACATTTTGCTTACACGCTTTCCGAATAACCTCGTGCAACAATCAGTCTCCTCTATTTTCCCACGAATCGTGTAATTCCAGATCAACGAATTCGTTCCAGATCATTCATTTTGTAAATTAAGCACATACTGTTGGTCATCATTTCCTACCCCACCTAGTTCTGGGGCAGAACATGCTAAATCTCGCCTTGAAGCTCAGCAGAAGCGCCATCAATCAAACCATTACCGCTGAATGCAATGCGGATATGCTTGATGAGTGTTCAATAGCCCCAGAGATCAATAAATAACATCGGGCTGGCCCGCTACCTAGTTCATTACGCGTACTTTTGGAATACGGGGCTAGTCGAAGCGCGGTTTATCTTTTAATAGATCTAATTGGGGCCGCTATTGATGTATGCACCTCAAATATTCACTTAGATTTAGTTCGCTATATTGTGAGGTGTGCATGCAAGACTTTATTCAGTTAGATTCTGATTCAGAATTTCTAAAACGCATCTTATTATACTAAGATGGCATGTAAAGTAAATCTTCTCGGTTTTCCAAACGCGTTTTCAAGTTACGTAAACTATTATTGTCAGATTTGTCAACGGTTGTCAAAATTTAAAGATGATTGTGTAGAAAGAAATTTAATTATTTGGTGATGGTATGTTGTGCTGTGAGCTCCAAAATGCTGCTGAACACCCCATCCAGTTGAGGTATTGAAGATATAAAGAGTAACAAAAATACAGTGCAGAAGGAAAAGATCGAGCTTCGGAGCTATGGAAGGTTATCGAATATTTTAGTGTGTATCTACTAGTCAGTGTTCGCGCACAAAGCCTAGCTTTTTGCGAACTAGTACTAATATTTATTTCTATACCTATAACAAATAAATATATTGACTGATTGATTGATTATAATCTCAACAGCCTACAGCACATTCTGTACAGGGTATCCCTTAATTTCCTTGACACGTGATATTCTCGTAACAAAAAAAATCAAATCAAAGCTGAGTGAAATTTTTGGAAAGTACTACAGGGTCTATCATACCATGCTTACGAAACATTTTTTTTCTACTTCAACCTTTAAAATTCACCCCAACATTTTTTTCAAACACCAACCAATAGTTTCTCCAACACAAATTAAGTCCTTATTTTATTTAAAATCTTGTAGTCCCATTGATTTTATACAAAAAAACTATTTTTTTCGTCATAAGCAAAAAATAAATAAAATTGGGATTTGTTTGAGGCGTAATATTTTCATAAGAAAAACAGTTAAAAAACTAAGTGGGCCTTTCAAGAGTACTTACTAAATGACCCATCATACATGCTTTCGAAACATTTCTCCACTTCAACCCCTAAAACTCAGCCCCAACTTTTTTCCACATAGCGCCCCACAGCTTTTCCTACTGTAATGATTACATTATTTTATTTAAAATCTTGTAGTGCCTTTCACATAATACCCACTTAGTTTTAATTATTTTCGTTTTTTGCGTTAAGCAAATTCTTATTTTATTTAAGTTCAGCTTATGATTTTACGAAAAAAATAAGTTTGCCGTATAAAATCAAATGAACTGCAAGATTTTAAATGAAATAAGAACTTAATTTGTGTAGGAGAAACTATTTGGTGTTATTTGAAAAACAAAAGTTGAGGGTGAGTTTTAAGGGTTGAAGTACAAAAAGAGTGTTTTAAAAATATGGTATGATAGACCCTATAGTATAGTAAAAATTCTTTTTTTTTTGTTACGAGAATATCACGTGTCAAGGAATTTCAGGGACACCCTGTATATCTATAAAAGGAGAAGGTTCTCGCTTAGCTCTTTTTACTCTGATTGTCCAGGTATAATTTATATGTGTTATAAGTAACGGTATGGTTTGATCTACGTAAATTGTTTTTTTTTACCCAGTGGTTGATGAGGCTTGATATCTGATTGAGTATCCAAATAACTAATTGTTAATCTTATGCGTAGCATTATGCTAATAAACACCTACTACTACAATAACTTTAAGTAATAATGTTGATTATAGATCAGTCAAAATGTTTGTTTAAGTGTAACGGAGTCTGAAATAATGAAAGTTTTTAATAATAAAGTTCTGAGCCCTCGAAAGAAGTCCTTTGATATGCCAAAAAAAGCTGCGAAACCAGGAATGCAAAAGAATTCAATTTGAAAGTTACACTGGTAGCATCCGCCTCCCCCTCTTCCTCTTCCTCCAACTTTTCCTACCTCGGTGCCACACACGATTGTATGCGACTTCATCATCATCATAGACACAATGTCTTAACAGACATGTTGTGAACTCGTAAAATGCATTTACTCATTTGGGATATCTTTAAGATCTTTAATGCAGCATTTGCTTTCTGCATCCTCATGCCGTTGACCAGATGGTATCTACTGGTTTACCCGCCTTTTGGGGGCAATTTCTCACCCCAAGGACAAGAAGGTGTCCTGACTCTTCTCAATTCGTCCACCCAAAGCTGTTGGTTGAGAAGAGGTTACTGTTGATACCGACAGTAGTTCGGTTCCTTTTAGTTGCCTTTTACGACACGCAGGATATACGATGGGAGATATTCTAACCCGCCCCCACACGGGGCGTATGCGACCCATCCAATCCCATATTTTTTTAATTGGCGATAAATCGGATGATCGTGGAGGCCAGGGGAACACCCTGACCTCAGCTTCTTACAGGAACCTTATCGACACCCTTGGAATAGAAGGGCGCGCATTATATTGCTTCGAGGCCTCGGAGTTATGGAACGGCAACTGGTTCTAACACCTCATTTACATAACCTAGGGCGCCATTGTGCCACGAATCACAAGTAAAGGTGACACTTGCTATTAAATACAATTGGCACCTCGAACCATCAAATCTATAAGATGGTGTACATGGTGTCAAACAGCAAACTGGAGACCACGTCGTTCACTCCGTCATCGTCTAGCGCGTGGAAGTCCGTCGTGTATACCCAGACAAAACCTGGACTCGTGGGAGAGGAGATATTAAATAACTCCCTACCTTATTTAGGCCAGCCTTATGAATACCTTAATAAGGATACAAAATAAAAGTTATTGCAGCCACGGCAACCAATGAAAGCATTATTTTGACATATGGCATTTATTTTCGTAGTTCTATTCTCGTATCTCATTGTTTGAAATTTGTTTTTGTATTTCTATTTTGAAATCTCATCTATTGGAGTTTGCTTTTGGGGCCTGCATTGGTTTTTTTGCCTCTAGCTACAGTGTATCTCTAGCTGTACAAATTCGTATCATTATAGATAATAAATTTTGTTGCTGCTATAAGATACGTTTTTATTTCTGTTCACAAAAAGCACCTCGTCAACTACATTAGTTCATTCTCATAGGTGAACCCGAGGGTGAATCTAATTCTACTATTTTTCCACTTTGAACTAAAAAGGGCTACGAAATACAAATTACGATATACAGCAACACAGCGTTCTTACTTTTTTTTTAAATCCAGGTTAGGTCATCATCATCATAGTCACAATGTCTTAACATGCATGTTGTGAACTCGTAAAATTCGTTTACTCATTTTACTAGTTTCTCTTGGGATATCTTTAAGATCTTTAATCCAGTAGTTTCCCATTTGCTTTCTGCATCCTCATGCCGTTGACCAGATGGTATTTACTGGTTCATCCGCCTTTAGGGGCAATTTCTCACCCCAAGGACAAGAGGACTCTTCTCAACTCGTCCACCCAAAGCTGTTGGTTGAGAAGAGGTTACTGTTTATACCGACAGTAGTTCGGTTCCTTCAGGGTTCCTTTTAGTCACCTTTTACGACACGCAGGATATACGATTTGAGATATTCTAACCCGCCCCCACACGGGTGCCAGGTTAGGTGGAATGGTAGAAAATAGTCAATCACGAACATATCTAGTTGATGCCGATCGGTGGAAATCGTAAAATAGGGCAATAATAAGAGAAGCTCTTAATGCATTTTTAATAGAGCCGTGCCTTATTGTAGTTAAGGCTTTACTTATCGCAAATCGCATCTGCGCTTGCGTAGATGTCAAAATAAGGTTGTCCTCAATAAGGAACAGGGCTTGTAATATCTCTCTATTATCGGTGTTTTTTGGAACAATGTAATCATTGGCCACGATAGTAGTATATCAAGCGGGGTACTGCACTGTTGGTAACCCCCCTACCATCCACATCTGAAGAAGTGAGTCTTTTCGGAGTGTTGGTCGACGTCGTCGACGACGACAATGACCAGAAGGTGGTCAGACTTGCGGCCGGCGCGTACCATGCGTTCAAGGTCACCGCCGAAGAGCGAGGAGGTGACGTGACGCTGAAGACGAAGAAGGGCAAAGTTCAAGGTCACTCCGAAGAATGCAAAAGAAGTGACGTCATGCCGAAGAGATCTGACGAGACAAGCCTAGCCTGGCCTCGCCTCGCCGTTACTCTATTCTAAAGACAGTACATACCTATAACAGCAGTACCTGTATACAAGACATGTACGTATGAATAGTTTCGGAAAAGCGAAACCCAATACCTGTACCCATTAGCTTAATGTATTCGAATTTGCTTTGCCATGACTCTTCTCTAAAACACACTATACACACACAGTACAGCATTACCCTGTATACAAGACAGGTACGTACGACTTTGTAAATAGTTTGTTGTCGTTAATAACAAGACTCCTTGCTGCCTCGTGTCTCAGTAATTTTAGCGCAATTTAAATTAATTGATCATACATTTTAGTATAATTATTGGCCATCATTGATAAAGTGTCTCCGTAAAATGTAGGCATATAGAAAAACGATAAAATATATTTTTACATAAACGGCGAATAATTGCAACTGTTAATTATTAGGTGGAAATGTTTGTTTAGCTGTTTCGAATATAGTGATAAAAGTTCAGTTCAGTTTTGAATTTAGTGCCGCTAGCAACGGAAATAATAATGGAAGTTGTGCAGTGACTGTATAACATAAGGATTCGGAATATTCTTTGGAAAAAATGTTATGGCATGAACATGAAGTGCCAGGATGGTTTCAAGAATATATGAAGGGGATGTGAAAGTGTTGCAGACTTTGACAGACAAGTATTAAGGACGGTACCTGAGACAACTGATGCAGCTGATTGATAAGGTAAAACTTACTTAATATAGGGTCATTCCACGTAACGGGTGTTACAGGTTGTATACATTTGTCTTTAATTCATCCAGCCAGCTTCAAGGAAAACACTTTTTTTTGACAGAATCACATATCCTTTTCTATAATCATGCACAAAGTAAAGTTTGATTTTGCACTTGTGTTATACAGAATTCGAGACGAAATTAATGTAACGGGTGTTACAACGCTTGAGCTCGAAGTTACAGATAATCAAGCGTAAACGCGAATTTTAGCGAATTCTACCAAAATTACGTTTCTAAAGTCACATTAGATGTATTGTATAAGTCCATCTACTGCTATTGAAATAACGGCGAATAATCCTTCGTTTATTATTTTAGGCGAATTTTAATTTGGAACGGGTGCTATACGTATTTGTAACGGGTGTTACATATACGAAATGGTAGTGATTTTTATGTTTTTATCACAACATATGACTACCTATATTTAGCCCTCCCGGTACAAATAAGAAATGAAACATTTTCGGTGTATTTTTTTTTATTTAATAGTTAGAAATGTAGAAAAAATCATCAAATTCGAACACAGTTCGGACAAGTTTATATTATAGTGCAGGCACCGGCAGTATTTTCAGAATATACAGGGTGATGTGCAGTTATTGTGTAATCCTTCGATATCTCGCAAGGTATACCTGATAGAAGAAAATGTCAAATACAAGAGTTATTTGGCTACTTAAGACGCATATTCAAAAAATATTTTGAAATATACAGGGTGTTGCGGAAAGTAGAATAGTGATCAACTTGATTTTTTTTTATATGGAACTATAACTTTTTCTTAAATTCATTTAGTTCGTCATTGATCTCTACCCTTAAAATATTTTTGAGATCGGTTGCGACGTTGCCAAGTTATAATTTATTTCGTATTAATTTCCGGATTTGCAAGGTCGCAAGTAATACGTCCAAATTGATGTATTGCTTTAACTTTTCTCAAAAATATTAGACAGCGAGTTACTTGTTACTACTTAAGTGGATATTGTTTTGGATGTTACCATCAATTTGTATCTACAGGGTGTTTTTGGCAGAATTTTAGATTCCGGCAATTTGAAGGTCATTTTACTTTATTTTTTTAAATGTAACAATCTGCATGTTTTATCTTGAATTTACTAAACGAATACGTTGAAATATGAAAATGAAGTTCAGTACAGATAGTGAGCATTTAAAGTTAGTCAAATCTTCTTCTTTAATGAAAATAAATTAGCGAGATTTATTGCCTTTTCAAAATTGGGGGTATAAAAAGTAAAAGGGAACGTATACAAAATATTCAAAAAAAAAAATAAATTAAGGGGATCCGATCCTACATCCTATCAACTACATTTCATGTTTCAAAATTGGTGGCGATAGCTGCAGTAGTACCGAAGCCATAAACCGAAGAGTAGTTTTTGAAGGTCATCTTCGAAGGGTCCTAGTTCCCTGAGAAAGCGTTTCCGGTCCCATGTTCATATGAACTTTTTTTATTTTCGTGTGTTTTATCTACTCTAGAAGTTTGTAACATGATCACCGGAACACCCTGTATTTAGCCCTCCCGGTACAAATAATGAAACATTTTCCGTGTATTTTTTTTATTTAATAGTTAGAAATATAGAAAAAACTCATCAAATTCGAACACAGTTCGGACAAGTTTATATTATAGTGCAGGCACCGGCAGTATTTTCAGAATATACAGGGTGTCCAGTTACTGTGTAATCCTTCGATATCTCGCAAGGTATACCTGATAGAAGAAAATGTCAAATACAAAAGTTATTTGGCTACGTAAGACGCATATTTTAAAAATATCTTGAAATATACAGAGTGTTGCGGAAAGTAGAATAGTGATCAACTTGATTTTTTTATATGGAACTATAACTTTTTCTTAAATTCATTCAGTTTCTATCATTGATCTCTACCCCTAAAATATTTTTGGGATCGGTTGCGACGTTGCCAAGTTATAATTTATTTCGTATTAATTTCCGGATTTGCAAGGTCGCAAGTAATACGTCCAAATTGATGTATTGCTTTAACTTTTCTCAGAAATATTAGACAGCGAGTTACTTGAATACTAAGTGGATATTATTTTGGATGTTACCATCAATTTGTATCTACAGGGTGTTTTTGGCAGAATTTTATATTACGGAAGTTTGAAGGTCATTTTACTTTTTTCTTTAAATGTAACACCCTGTATGTTTTATCTTAAATTTACTAACACGTTATCTCGCCTTGTAATTTTTTTTTCGCGTTTGCGGCATTGCCAAGTTATAAATTATTTTTCCAAATTTTTAAACAAATATGCCCGATTTTAATTTATTTTAAATAGAATCCTCTACTTATTTTCATTGCAATGAATTGCACATGTCGAACTTAGTAAGATCACACAATCTCAAAAATTTGTTCCTATTAATTATTGAGATATGGCAACACCTATTTTTCAGTAAACAGTACCGAAACTTTTAAATATTTCCAAAACTGCCACAGCTGGAACGGTGAAATTCAATACTTGTTGGTTTTTGAACATACAGAATTCAAAAACACAGCGTTGTCAGATTTACCACTTTTACGTTAGACTTCATAAATAGGGCATTCCATTCAAAACTAAGACGTAAAATTGGTAGACCTGACAACACTGATGTTAGCGTTATCTGATACAGTATTTTGCTTCATTCTTTCTCTGCTCTTAGAATCCCTCTCCTTTTCTTTTTCCAGATGTTCTTTGTACTTTTGAGGATTCCTATTTAGTCTTTCTCTATACATTCTCATCCTTTCTTTTGCTGAAGACATCACGAACCTAAAATACCGTAACCAATGAACTATAGCTGATGAAACCAGACAAAATAGCTTACAAACTTGTGTAAAAAAAACTTCAAACACGAAAAAATCATAACGTTCATTGGAATACTTTTAAATTCTCAATCACTGTATAATTAGGGGTGTAATAATTACAAAAATGTGAGTCTTGATACAGAAAAAGCTACACAGACAATTTGTAACACCCGTTACGTAACGGGTGTCACCGATTTTCTCTTCTGTGTAAACATTGACAAATTATCTTAAACCATCAAAATGCAAGATCTGAAGCCTTTTTTATAACCATCGACTTACTTCCACAAAAACACTCACCTGACATTTTAATAGGTTTGATTCCAATCAAACTTCTGTATTGTTTTTACGGATGAAATGTCCTTCAATAAAATCTCAAAAACACAAATAACCCGCGTAATAAGTTGATGATCTTCTACCCCGAGAAGGTTAACCAACCTCTTCGTAAATCAACGTACCGCCAAATCAACTAACATTGTTAACGGTCTTTTACAGTGTTGCCATTTCGTGTCAGTATTGTTCACCCACAAGTTGAACTATTACCGGACCTACTTTAGCTAGAGTTCATAAATTTGAAAGAAAAACCAATGTTTTTGCTAGTTCCTGAGCTGCTTATGTTATCTGAATTATTTTAAGCACTGAGCTACACAAATATGAGGAATTTTTTAAAAACAGTCCACGTATCGTCCGAAATGGAATGACCCTATAATAAATCTGTACCTCAGGATAAAAAAAGAGTATTAAGTCACAAAACCAACATTTTACGGGAGATGGTCTCTAGAAGTCCAAACCTCACATTAGCGCATTTTTCTCGATTTGAGTTAATCATGCTTTTTTTTAAATCTGAATTTTGGAGATTCTTTCATTCTTATACTAAGTCAATCGCATTTACTTAACATACTGCGGATTTTTTTGCTGGGTGTTTTTTTGTTTTTTGTTTCAATAAGTAATAGTGATAATTAATAACTAATACTGTATATTGTTTTGTCATTACAGGGTATTGGTGTTTTGAATATTATGTAGTGAGAGTTGAAAAAAATTAGAACCTGTACAGAAAATTGACATGTGTGGGTTTGAATTTGGTGAAATCAAGAGTGTGGCTAAGTAATAATGGGAGTTTTAAATTATACAATGAAAGTTGAGGAAAAGTTAGATGAGGAAAGAAAAGTTATGCGTGCTCAAGACGAAATAGATGCAAATTTGCCTGAGAATGTAGAGCATAAGGATTTACTGGAGACGGCTAATGCAGCTGATTAATAAGGTAAAACTTACTTAATATAATAAATCTGTACCTCAGGATAAAAAAAGAGTATGAAGTCACAAAACCAACACTTTACGGGAGATGGTCTCTAGAAGTCCAAACCTCACATTAGCGCATTTCTCTCGATTTTGACTTAATCACTTTTTTTTAAATCTGAATTTTTGGACTTGAGATTCATTTATTCTTATACTAAGTCAATCGCAGTTACTTAACTTACTGCTGTTTTTTTGCTGGGTGCTTTTTTTGTTTTAATGAGTAATATTGTGAGATGTATTTTTCTTTTTATTCACTGTTGTTATTGATAATAATCAATAAAACTAACACTATATATTGTTTTATTCATTACAGAGTATGGGTGTTTTGAGTACTATGTAGTGAGAGTTGAAAAAAATTATGACCTGTACAGAAAATTGACATCTATGGAAGTAACTATATTATATAAGACACATGAGCAATTTTGAATGAAGATGTTACAAGATGAGGGAAACAGAAAGTGTCAAAATGGTTTCAACGTAAAAAATGGTAAAAAATTAAAAAACACTAACCTTGTATATTTTTTATTCAATACAACCACCTGAATAGGTAATCAGTTTCCAATTATATAGTAAATGTACGTTTTTCTAATGCACACTTTAAATTGTTATACAAGTGCTTAAAACAGTGTCTGTATTTGAATGTCTTCTTGAGAGTAACCAGATTGGGACATCCTTCATCGTACAGATCGGTGATGTGTTGTTGACCAATTTGGTTGATATTTTTTATCAAAGATGCCTCTCACCTTAGAAATACGTATATGATCACCAACTTTCAATTTTGTCTTTAAATCTACAATTTTTATACGATTATGTACAGTAGATAATAATCGTTTTTCATCATTCTTTGTGACATCTGCAGGTTTCATTTGTATAGTTTGATGTTTTTTTATTGTTATATTGTTTAACAATTTTATGTAGAAAATTCAAATATTCATAATTACCTTGTAAACTGAACTCTTTCCACATCATACTTTTCATAGTTCGATTCAGTCTTTCTACAATTGCTGCTTTTTCTTTCACTGAAGGCATTGTAGTGATTAATATTATATTGTTTCATTAGATTCTTGAAGTTTTGATTATATCAATTCTAGCCCAGCATCAGTTTGTAGATTTTTCGGTGTTTGTTGTTTTAATACAGTTTCCATAGCTTTTGAAACTTCTTTACCTGTTTTATTTTTCAACGGTAATGCCCAGAAGAATTTCAAAAAGCAATTAATTACAATTAGTATATGTTTGTTAGAGATATATAAATTTTATCACCACGAGCTACCATTTCACGTACTCCATATCTAAAAAAGAAAAGGAAAAAATGGCATAGCGAACACAAAAAGAAATTAAAAAGCTTACGTACTCACCGAAACAATTGCTTTATTACAACAGCTGCATATTTTATGGGGAAGTTTTCTTATCTTCAGTAAAAACCACAATTGTGGATGGTACAGTGGTCATTGTTGTTTAAACACGGTGCTGTTCGTCAGATGACTCACACAAAACTAAAATGAAGTTCCCGAATAGGTATTTTCTTTATACGAGCTGTAATTAGTCTAATAATGTGACAGGAGATATTTACTACTGTTATCGCGCTGAATAATTACATATATGTTAAGTGATTTCTCGTATCGTTTTTTTTTATTTTTCATTAATAATTCAGTATAATTTATGATGACGTTAATAACAAGAATCTTTGAATGCACGCGCATAAAAAAAGATACATTCAAGGTAAAATGCTGCCTCGTGTCTGTGTTATCAGTAATTTTAGTATAATTAAGCGCTATTTAACACAATGCAAAAATGCCTCGTGTCGGGTTTTTGTATTGATAATTTTTAGCATAATTGCTCGTCATTAGTGTGTCATAAATGATAAAGTTTTTACATTTTTTACTGTCTAATTAACATGAACACACCACTTAGCATATCGAAGTTCTGCTATTAGTCTAAGTCGTGGTAAATAATTATAGTATAAAAGACTGACGACTCACACTTACAGTTATCAGTTTGTTCTCGCTCAACAACAACCAAATATTGATGAAATATCATCACAAGCTGTTAAGAAAGTACAGGTGGTGAGTAGAGTTGTTAAGTCAAGGGGTGATATTTTAAAATGTATTACCTTTATTCGTAAAAATATTATTTTGCTTAATAAGTGTATAAAATATAAACTTGGGTGTATAAAAAATTTTTCTAAAATAGAATCGAATGTCAGTATTTTGAAAAGTTATTTAGAAAATTTACAAGCAAAGCTTGATAGAACGAAAAATAAACGCTACCTTGTTTGGCAAAACACTCAGACATGTTTCAAAAATCGAATTATATCCGGAGTTATTGTAAATTTGCAATATAAAGATCCAAAACTATTTCTTAAAAATGCATTCAAAAGTTTTTCTATTCAAGTTAGAAAGCAACTCAAAAAATCTCAGATAAAAGTGAATGCTGCATTTTGTGGAGAATTTATAAAACCGCAGACTGCTGAAACCTCGCCAAAACATTTAACTACCAACAATCAAATTATAGATTATAACACTGACCTAAAGAATTGGTATAAAATAAATATTATTGAAAAAATCTTAAAAAAATTTGACGATTGTCAAGAAAAAGACTCTGGATAGGCATTGTTACGCATACACCATCTTAAAGTTAACATAAATCAATATACTCCCATTAATATAGGCATATCAACATATATTGAGGTTCCTGAATTCATATAGAAATTTAAAAGTGTTATTAACATCAAAAATAATGATTCCTGTTGCTTTTTATGGTCAGTAGTATGCAGCTTATACTATAATAACCCTGAAAATTTGATACAAAGAATGCGATCCATTCATTGGTACCTACAACATCAGTGATTAAGAAAAGTTCAAAAAAGGCTTTCAACAAATAGTAAGGTAAACTGTTCTGCATGTCATGTGTATCCCCATTTTAGTAGAGCATTACGGTATGATGGTATAGAATTTCCTACGAGTTTGAAAGATGTATCGAAATTTTAATTAATGAACAAAATAGCTGTAAATATTTTTACTGTACAAAACAAGGAAATATTACCATTATTGATCAGCAAAACAGAATTTTCTTGTAAAGTCAATTTACTAATGCTTTCAACTCATACAAATATTGAGAGAGACACTTTAGATGAAGTCACTAGTGATGGTAGTGGTGGTAATTGTAATCATAGTGGTGGTGATCGTAATGGTTTAAATCTAAAAGGATCAATTTTTCATTATGCTTGTATTAGAAATTTATCTCGCTTGCTTTTTTTAGGAAATGTTAGAAACAAAAAATGGATTTGTGAACGCTGTCTGAATGAATCATTTTAGTAGTGATATTTATTTACAACGCCATCTAGAAGATTGTAGGAATTTGAGCGTAACCAAAGTTATCCTACCAGATAAAGAAAATAGCATATTGAAATTTAAAAACTTTCACTGTAAAATTCCAGTTCCATTCGTTATATGTACCGATTTCGAGAGCATTCTCACATCATATAATGAAAAAGATCAATCTGAAGGTAAAATGCAAAAGTATCAGAAACATGAAGCATTTAGTATTGCATATTACCTGAAATGTTCATATGATGACTCACTGTTGAAATTCGAAAGCTACACCGGTCGTGACTGTCAGGTGTGGTTTGTAAAACAATTGGGAAAATATTGCTCTGATTATCAATCAAATAACGTGTATGGTATTCCTCAGATGAACGTGAAGGTGTTAGGGCTTATGAAAGATGAAAATGCTGGTAAAATTATGACTCATTTCATTGGATTGCGGTCAAAAATGTATACATTCAAGATTTTGGCTGATGAAAAAAGTAGTGATGGTGGTAGTAGGGGAGAAAATTACATAATTATGATTGAAAAAAGCTAAAGGTGTACATAAATCTACGTTGAAAGATATTACCTTTGAAGATTACCATAAATGTCTTTTTCAAAATACACAAGTTGCAGTACAAAATAAAATTGCCCTTAGCCCATACGATGATAAACGGATAGTTAATTACATTTATACAGACACACTTCCATGGGGTTATATAACATGAAAAATATCACCTTATTGTCTTTAACTGATTCTACAACAAACATACATCCCACCCTATTTAATGAGCAAAACAATGACAGAAATGTGTGTGTGCGTGTGTGAGTGTGTGAGTTAAATTGTTCACGGAAAAAACCTTACCATTACCATATTTCGATTTTTTTTCTTTTAGCTGAAATAACGCTGGACTAATGTCTTTACTACTGACAAGGACAGATTCAAAAATAACTGTGACTGCAACAACAACAACAGCCAGAGAGTAAAAAGACTACGTCAACAGTACATAGGAACACAATGGTGTGACATTGCCAAATGTACTTTTGTTTGTGTAGCAAATCAATCTACAATCATCATACTGATCACCATCCTGTTACTACCATTACTATTACTACTGTAACACCACCAACAACAACAACAACAACAACTACAATTACCAGTACTATTTCACACACTGAAACAGACGATCTATTATGCCATGAAAGTATTGTTGATGTACCAATCACTCCACACACACGCACAAAATACCAACAACAGCTGACTGTACCATGAGTTGTAATTTTTTTGTTCTTCTAAATTATGCTTATTTTTCACAACAAACAACTTTTTCAGGTTAAAGTGGAGTCTAATGAATACTTTTTTGGAGAAGAGTGTCATGGTGTGTACACCACATACACACAACACACACACACACACACCCAAGTAGTCTAACAATAGTATTTAAGTAAGAGATAGATAGATAGATAAATATGCTTTATTGTCTAAGAAATTACAAGTTTCTTATTGACAAAGCTGTAACAACAAAATGTGGAATATTCACTAAAACTCATCATAGAACTCATCTAGTGTGTAATAAGGTTTTTGAAATAGGACATTTTTAAGTTTTTTACGAAAAACTTTTAAATCTTTTTGAATTTTAAAAGAATTAGGAAGTTTATTATAAATCTTCAATCCATTGTAAATAATTGAATCCTTAACCAGTGCTGATTTGGGGGTGATTAATTTGAAATCATTCTTTTGTCTTATATTATATTCTATATTTATGGTCTCAAATTTTGTTTTATTTTTGAATATTAATGTAGCCGTTTCCAAAATAAATAGTGCAATTACGATCATAATTTTGTATTCCAAAAATAGTGGCTTGCATGAAGTTCTTGGTCTACTCTTGGCGATGCATCTAACTGCTCGCTTCTGTAAGACTAACAATTTATTTAAGTGGGTATGAGAACAGACACCCCAAAATGGGATGCCGTAACTCAACCTACTTTGGAATAATGCAAAATAACAATTTTTGGTGGTGTTTCTTCCAAGAGTTTCTCTAACTGTTCTTAGTATGTAAGTTACTTTAGCTAACTCATTAATTAAATTATCAATATGAGATATAAAATTCAATTTTTGATCAATAGTTAGACCTAAGAACTTCATGCTGTATGTTTGATGTAATTGTTCGTTGTCTAAGTAAATCACGTCAAGTAAGCATTTGAAAGTCATGAATTTGGTTTTCGAGATATTGAAAGATAAAAAATTGCTGTCACACCATCTTTTGATTACAATTATATCATTTTCAATTTTTCTTTTTAAATCGTGTATGTCATTATCATGCCAGAGTATTGTAGTGTCATCTGCAAATACAGTGAATTGACCACTTATTTCTAATGTCATTAGGTTATTAATGTATACCAAAAACAAGATGGGACCTAACACAGATCCCTGTGGTACTCCATCCCGTATGTTCAATTTTTCTGAAGTTACATTTTTAGGCAATTTAACAATTTGAGAACGATTACCCAAATATATCCATTATTTAGCATAACTATTGAAGTTCTCGTCTAGTATATAATTAAAAATGCGAATCACATTTATCGATAAATCAGTCAACAGACATGGTGTTTTGTTTCCTTCAGCAATACGCTGTATTATAGTAGGACCTTCTAATTGTGGAGAAACGAATCTTATGATTGATTTGGTTGAACATGAAAACGGTTTAAAAATTGAAAATATTTATATATACCCAAAGTCCAACCAAAATACGTATATTTAGCAGAATAAATAAAACCGATACAAGAAATTAAATATTTCCCATTTAATGCCAGTGAAAATATTCTGCATCCTTCAGAAGCAAAACCAAATTCCATTTTTATATTTGACAAATGTACAAATCAGGATGTTATAAGAGAATATTTCAGCACGGGTCGTCACAACAGTATAGATTCCTTTTATTTATGCCAAACTTATGCAAAAATCCCTAAACATTTAATCAGAGATAATGCTAATATGTTTTGATTGTTTTCAAGCAGGATGACTTAAACTTGAAACATATTTATAATGATAATGCTGTACTGATATACAGTCATTTGATGAATTTGAACATTGATTAACACATTATACGTTAATCAATGATTTAAAAGAATATGTGCCGTTTGCTGGACAAATCCGTACGATTTTCTAACGATATTCAAAGACAAGACATTGATAACGGTAGATATAGAAAAGGTATAGATCATTTCATTTATGTTTAACGATTTCGATCTCATTCAACCATAACGGATCAATCGCTGTTCAACACCTGGTCACAACCTGATCAATATCTGTTCCAAAAAAGCGCATCAATATTGGATAGAAAAAACATGATAAAAAAATTAACTGAAAAAGACCTGAAATAACTATTAATACTAAAACGTAATAATATACAAGCTAAATTGAGACAATTAAAATATGGTGAAATGTTACAAGAAACCCTATACAATCCTATTACTAAGCATTTAAAAAATATTGAATCTAAACTTCAAAATCCATCCTACTTGCTTCTGCAGATCCACCCCATGCAATAATTCCATAGGATATAGTGGTACATATGCAAAGTAGTAAGTGCGTAGTAAAGGTCCATCAACGATAAAGCGCAACTGGCTGATGCAGTAGGCTACTGAAGGTATTTTATGGTCAATATGAATATTCCATTTGAGACCATTGTGTATGTGAATACCTAAAAATTTCGCAGCATCTACTTGCTCAATAGAAGTGTGCGGTGATCTTACCAGCAAGCTATGGTCATAGCTGTTATTAAGATAGCTGAACCGTATGAAGTTAGTCTTGTTGGTGTTGAGTGACAGTTCATTATCCAAGAACCATTGCTGTACCCGTTGTAACTCTTCAGTAGCGGATTGTGACAAAGACGTTATATTATGCGTACTTATCAGCAGAGATGTGTCGTCTGCATACGTGACTGCGTTGAGGCTACTGAAGTCGTTCACAAAGATTATGTACAGCAATGGTCCCAGAATAGACACTTTGGGTACTCCCATTTCATGTACCGTTGTGTCAGATTGACTATTTTCTATTTCTACGTATTGTTTTCTTGCACATAGGTAACTGCAGAACCAATATAGTGGATACCCTCTGATTCAGTAGCTTTCTAGTTTTTTCACCAGCAAGTTATAATGTACCAAGTCGAATGCCTTACTTAAATAAATAAAATATCCCCATGCATTTATTTCCTGCATCCATAAAGTGAATTTAGAAGAGTCGTTATTGCATTGCTCGTTTTGATAAAAACTTTTGCGAAGAACCGAAAAGACTTTTATTAAAGAAGCTGTTGTTATCAAAATATTTTTACTAGGGCGTTTGCCACATATCGTTCTAATACTTTGACAAATGGGCTGATCAGAGATATTGGCCTGTAGTTCACAGTATAACTGGGGTCGCCTTTCTTATGAATAGGAATAATTTTCGCTATCTTTAATTTAATAGGAACCATAGCCTGTTCTAGTGAAAGATTTATCAGATAGGTTAGTGGTCTAACAATTACAGATGAACATTTTTTCAAAATATTTGTGCTAATGCCATCCTCACCTGCGGAATCGGATGGTTTCAGATTACTGATAATGTCTAGAATGTCCTATTCACAAGCAGGGAGAAAAAAGAAACTATTACTATAGTTCGAGTGTGGGCTAACGTGATTTATTGTAGGCTTAATTTCCCCGACATGTCCAACAAAGTAGTAGCCACTAATTTCGGATCGTTAATTGTTTCGGTTCCAACGTTTAAGCTGTATATTTGCTGTTTAGCTGATTTCGGTTTTAATAATTTCCAAGCTGCTTTTGACTTATTTGACGATTTTGCAATTATATCCGTTATACAATTTTTTGGCTTCATTTAAAAGTTTTCTGTAAAGTTTCTTATATTCATCGTAATAGTCCTTAATGTTTAGAATAATTTTTGTTAACGAATACAAATCTTTCAGTTTTTGCCTAGATATTATTAGCCCTTTAGTCAGCCACGGTTTTCGGCGTTTTAGTTTTGTGGAGAGTAATTTCGTCTTCACAGGAAACGGCAATTGAAAATAGTAATTAAATTTATTAAAAAATAATTCAAATTTAACCCCCACATCTCCATCACTACTATAGACTTCAGACCAGTCTTCATTTAACAAGAGCTGCAAAAAAATGTTGTACATTTCCTTAATTGTGAAGTGGACTGTATTTATATTTTATTGGCTTATCTTCAAGCTTCTGATTTGTGCGAATGTTAATTAACTGACCTAAGTGATCACAAATATTGCTATTAACAACCATAGAGAAGTACTTGTTTTGTTCCAGATTTACGCAAATATTGCCAATAATACAAAATCTATCTCTAGTTGGGTCTTCTATTGTTGGTACAATATTCCAAGGGCTAAGAAGGTCCTTTAGATTAGTTAGGTATCGACTAGAGCACAAAAAATTTACATTGAAATCTCCGCAGGTAACTATGGTAGCACCTTTGAAACAATTGGAGAAGTGATGTAATGTTTCACTGAATTTTTCCAAAAACACCTCAAAATTTTCATCAGGACTTCTATAGATGATTGATAAAACTACCATATTAAACTGGTTGCAATAGATTGCCGCACCTTCAAACTCCTCTTCTATGCAACTTATAGCTATTTTCTTAAAACGTGTACCCTTTTTTACCAGTACAGCTACTCCGCCGTGCTCAAAACTGTTTCTACAACAAAAATAAGCGTTTTCATAATTTTATATTTTCAAAGAACAAACTTGATTTTCCTCGAGCCAGTGTTCACTGACACACACAATATCACAAGCATACTCATCAAGAAATACTTCCATTAGCGAAACTTTGTTTCTTAAACATTGAACATTTTGATGTAACACTTTGATACAATTCACATCACGTTTAGTCACGAAAAAAATCATCAGGATCATTGCTCCTCCCAGTCAGTACTTCTGCTCTAGTAGCAGTTTTAAGAATAGGCTTGTTACAGCTTTGAAGGATGGAAGCTATGCAATTCTTTACTATAAGACTCGAAATGTTTTTGGAGCAGGTGTTTTTGATAGAGTTGAAATACAAGGCAGTGTTTTTGTTTACTTGCATGAACCTTTGTAACTCATTTTTGATATGCTGTTCTAATTTACCGTCACCTGGTATGTCAAAATTTACTAAAAGCACTAAATTTGTAGATTCAATGCAAAATAGAAGATGTCTGATTACATGTTTTAGCGACTTATAATTGCAGATACTGCTAGATTTGATTATTACGATAATAATAATCATTTTATCCGCAGTTAGACCAATGACTAGTAACTGTTTTGCCTATCTCGTCGAAGTCAGCATTAGGCTTCACAATACCTTCCGTAACAAAATTTGATTCACTAACACCCGTATGCACCGTAAGTCAGTTGCGCGATTAGTTACGTAAACCTGGATTAGATTACTTGTTTACTATGCACCGCAAACTGACAATTTTGACACTGTCACTGTTTTGTCACTGTCAAAACAATCTTGTGAACACAACCTTGCCCTATCTTCAATCTGGATTAGTTAATCTCTTGACGGTGCATGGCTAAATGACAAAGATTAACAAAACGCGATTAGGGAACTAGGATTAGAATCGCCAAACGGTGCATACGGGTGTAAGGGAAACATTCAAGTACTTTGATAGATGCCAGTTCATCACCAACTACTAGAATTCTACGTTTACCTTTTAGACTGCACTTCTGGTTGCCGCGACTCTTGCTGCACCACAGACTGCACCCCACTGGTACTTCCAGAATCTTCCATTGGATATTGAACTGATTGATTTGTTGTTTTTGGGCAAGTTCCACTGGCCCGTGTCTGTAACATGTCTACATCTTTAGTGGATATGTCCTCTTCTGTATTTGGCATGAACTTTGTAATGAACATGCTACTCGTCAATTGTTTAAGCTCAACTATCTGCTTGTTCATTTCTTCGATTTGCTGTATGTACCTGTTGATATCTTGACTCAGCTGATTTTTTTTCCATTTTAGCAATATCGTGTTGTAAGGTAGAATTTACTTCTTGTGTTCTGTCATTCTCGGTTTGTGTCTGCACAAGCATCAAAAGTTTATTTATTGACAGATTATCTAATGCTTTCTGCAGTTTGCATACCGTCTCTTTTTTATTAAAAATTTCTCGTTTCAGGTCCTTAATTTCTTCTAACAATGTTCCCTTCTCTTGAACGATTTCTTCAGTTGTCGCCTGTTGATGAGCCAGTTTATTTCTTAGGTTTTCTATTATATTTTTTGAAAGATCCTTATTGTCGTCAGCATCATCATGATCAGTACAGTACAAGAATGCATGTAATTTCTGTAAAAACCGGCACAGGTTTACTATACACATACACATTCGCTACACTTATCTGCCAAAATTCACTAACCCCAACGGAATTATCTTCGAATAAAGTTGTAATTATTGAGGAGCAAAAATGAAACACGTCTAACGGGTACACGGTATATGGGTACACAATAACAATAGTTAATAAAAAGAAAAATACATTTACACAATATTACTCATTAAAACAAAAAAAACACTTACTATAAGAATAAAAGAATTCAAAATTCAGATTAAAAAAGTGATTATGTCAAAATCGAGAGAAATGCGCTAATGTGAGGTTTGGACGTCTAGAGACCATCTCCCGTAAAATGTTGGTTTTGTGACTTCATACTCTTTTTTTATCCTGAGGTACAGATTTATTATATTAAGTAAGTTTTACCTTATTAATCAGCTGCGTTAGCCGTCTCCAGTAAATCTTTGTGGTCTACATTCTCTGGCAAATTTGCATCTCTTTCGTCTTGAGCACGCATAACTTTTCTTTCCTCATCTAACTTGTTCTCGATTTTCACTGTATAATTTAAAACTCCCTGAGTGCTTTTTAATTTTATGCGCGTGCATTCGAGGATTCTTGTTATCAAACGAAAACTATTACATAGTCACACGTACATGTCTTGTATACAGGGTAATGTTGTACTGTGTGTGTGTACTGCGAGACAGATACACACATAATGAACAAAGCAAGTCTAACAATTATTGCAGCATTATTTTTTATTTAACATTCGTTAATTGTTATCACAACGATGTTAGATATCCATATGTCATCGCGAAAGATCAAATATTCTACATAGAAGATGGAACCTTTTATTTATACGAAATAGACAGATATGGTGGAACTGAGTTAAAGCAATATCCTGCATTCCATTTTTCAGGTCAAGAATATGAAGCAAGTACACCGATTACAAACTACAACAACCAAACAATAGGATTCGTCATTGGACAAGACAAAAATTATTATCCCATCACGATGAAGAAAGATACTCTAATGCACTGCGGGCACTACTCCATACATCAATTGGCCAAACAAGGATACATTAATTTCAGAAGAAAAACCTACTCTGTTGACAGTCTAAAGGCAACATTCCCAAATTTAGACATTTATTCGCATTGTTTTGTATACATATAAGTAAACTCTAAGTGTATACCGTTTCTATTATCTTCCTCCTGTTTTATAATATTTACATTTAATAAACTATCAGTATATTGCCTGTTTTTTTATTACTTCTCCTAATTTACGTTTTTTTTTATCATAACTATTTTTCACACAAAAAAAAACAGCTAACCTTCTCGTATGTTATGCTTTCCTAATACCACAGCAACAAATACTTGTTGCCGATTCGTTGAATTTATCGACACAACGATACAGCCAAATTCGAATACATTCAGCTAATGGGTACAGGTATTGGGTTTCGCTTGTAGGTACAGTCTTTCGAGTAGAGTAACGGCGAGGCGAGGCCAGGCTAGGCTTGTCTCGTCAGATCTCTTCGGCATGACGTCACTTCTTTTGCATTCTTCGGAGTGACCTTGAACTTTGCCCTTCTTCGTCTTCAGCGTCACGTCACCTCCTCGCTCTTCGGCGGTGACCTTGAACGCATGGTACGCGCGCCGGCGGCCGCAAGTCTGACCACCTTCTGGTCATTGTCGTCGTCGACGACGTCGACCAACACTCCGAAAAGACTCACTTCTTCAGATGTGGATGGTAGGGGGGTTACCAACAGTGCAGTACCCCGCTTGATATACTACTCACGATGATTTGCAGTGAGTGAAAACACTAAATTCGGACGACATGATCTGAAGCACACTACATGCAAGTTTTGTTTGTGTACTTTATGCTGGCTCAGCCAATATATTATTCTATATAATATTTTGTTACCCTCTCAGTATCTATTATAGACGGTAATGAAATAATTATGTGTAAATTTAGAAGTACCTACACATTTATTTTAATATCATCATGTAAAAAACAAATGATCATACGATCTTTTTAATATGATTATGCTTTTTATACCGGAAGATGAACATGCTATATATTAAGTAGCTTTCGCAGTACCTACTTCTTTAATTATATAGAAATAGTAGAAGAATTTCACCGGTTCGATAACATAGATCAGTATATTATACAAGACTAGATATCTATAATGATTGTGCAATTCGGTATGAAAAACACCTTCGTCTGTAACACGCATATTTCTATTCCACGTGGAAATCGCAAAAAATATTAAAACTGATAAATAATAATTACAGTTGTTAGGTTGCACGATATAACTTTATTCCTCAAAATCTTTGGTGATGAACACATATACATTTAGTGTTACATACATACAGAATTTGTAGTCATTTCTTTTAAACAATATAAAACACGGAAGATGCTTACTATATGAAGACAAAATTGAAGAACCGGATATAAAATATTTTTTAACAAAGCATAAAACAACATGTACTCTTCAGCATCATCTGATTCTAACTCTGAACTAAAGTCTAACAATAAGTCTTTTGTCCTAACATTTCCCGATGTGGTGGTAAGCGTGTCACTTCAAAACTGCGATTCAACATGTGGATCACTGCATTGCTCGTAGCAGTTTCACAACACGTCACACGCGTTATACGTGTCTCAATTTGCGCCTTGCCTAAAGGATCTAGTACTGTGGACTTTGCATACTATAGTTTCCCAAGCGCACACGGAGAGGTCCCTGGTGAGATACACCAAGGCTACTACACTCGAAGGTGTTCATACCAGATCCCTCTAGTCACCCCTCCCCCCCCCCTCCAAGGATCATAGAATGGAACAGGAATGACCTGCACATTCTGGTTGGTCTGTTGACGGGACATTGTCGTCTGAGGAACCACTTGCGGAAGTTAGGTCTATGTAGAACAAACAACGGACTGTCGTATTCTGCTATGTGGAGGACGAAAATAGCGAGGCACATATTCTGCTCCTGCGCAGCACTGGAAGGAGCTGGGCTTCAGACTTTCGGATTCACCCAACTGAAACCTACTGACTTCAAGGAAATTTTACCCAACACGACCTTCGCCTTGTCAAGAGGTGTGGATTGTACGGTCGGCTCTAAACAGGTGTGAACCACAATAGGCACAATATGGTCGCAATGGAAGGAGGCATAATTTTCCTGCTCCCTTTCAACCTAACCTTGCACACTTGCCCTACGCGGCGTCGTGTTACGTCGTGTGACATCGCGTACGGCAAAAATTCGTGATCAAAATTCTATCTACTGCATTGTGAGGGAATCAACAACCACTGTTAAAAGTAATATTGTTGCTGATGATCTGTTTTATGTAAGTTATTTGACTGAATGAAAACAGCGGGCAATTATAGGTATCTAGTGTTTCTTTACAGATCAAAAATACAGATGTCATAAAAGATGACGGATAAGTCAAACAACCATCTCCAAGTGGTATACAGTACAGCACTCAGTACAACCTGACAAGGGTAGCAAGAGACTTGGTAATTTCGCCGCTGTCTCACACGCACACGTTATTTCATATCCTGTCGTCTCTTGCTATCCTTGTCTAATTCATATTTCTCACGGCTCTTGCTACACTATTAGCAGTCTTCACCGTTACTACTCTAACCACGCCGTCAGCACCTGGATGAAGGTTAACAATTCGCTGCTGACGGCGTGGTTAGAGTATAATACTAACGGTGAAGACTGCTTATGGTGAAGTAAGGCGTGCAGTGTCCAGAGTTTGCATCTTACCTATTGAGAGTTCGATAACTATGTAAAGACTTTTTCTTTTCATTCATTACATTAATTTGCTATGTTCATCATGTTATGTATGTATTATTCGTACTTTGAAGGCTACTTTCTTCAAGGAGGGGCATATATGTTATATATGTTAGAAAGTACTGTATACCAGTTGGAGATGGCTGTTTGACTTATCCGTCATCTTTTATGACATCTGTATTTTTGATCTGTAAAGAAATACTATCGATAATTTTCCGTAGTTTTCATTCATTCAAATAACTTACATAAAACAGATCATCAGCAACAATAATATTGTTAAAGTTAATATTGTTGCTGATGATCTGTTTATGTAAGTTATTCGAATGAAAGAAAACTACGAGAAATTATCGGTAGTGTTTCTTTACAGATCAGAAATACAGATCATCAGCAACAATATTACCTTTAACAACCACGGAGAAAAATTTATCTTGAAATGGCACGTAACCTTTAGTTAGGTAACACTCTACAAAGACTTGTGGGATACAAAACAGGCTTCATATACCGCAGACAAAAAATATATCGCCTTTGGACTCTCGAACATAAATAATATCTACCTCATTTCTGAGAATAAATAATAATTTATCAGGTACATGGTTTATGATACATCCTGTGAATTTATAACCAAATTTGTAATGACAGTTACGATACGTATGCATCACTCGTTTGAAAGTAAGTGCATAAATTATCGTATTACTGCGTCGCGCTATGAGGACCACTCAAGGGATACCTTTTACCATCGATTAATGTATACAGTACGTTAATCAATGCTTTTACTAATATACTCGTAGTCGGTAATAATTTAAACCTGAAATAGCTACTATAGGTAGGTACATACTTCGATTGAAAAGTGTCAACGAACTCGGACCTCCATATCGGAAATCGATGCAAATGGGCAATCACAATAGTGTTCCAGTTGCAGAACCACAGTCGATTTATAACAATAGTGACATTCACTTAGAATATTATGCAACCAAATCAATCATTTGCAATGAATTACCCATTTCCCATGAAATAATCAGGCTAGGCCAAGTAGGGAAAATTATCACGGCCCATTGAAGTTAGAAGCTCATTACTTTGGAACCATTGTGCTCTTGCATGATAGGATTCTTTATATACTCTTTAATTATGTACCAGAAAAGTAACGAAATAGGCATGGTTTAAAATAACTGACAACCATGTTTATATTGCACTAAAAAATAAAGTCAAGTTGACTGACTCAGTACTTTCCACACATGACGGTGATACCATTTTATTATTTTCCCATAATATATTATGCAGCTACCGTTTGAGATGCCTTGCAACGTAACCATTGCCCACCCGTCCGCAAAAAGCATCCAACACAAAAACTGTCGTCGTTTCTTGGATCTCCGTAGGAACTATACCGTATTCAAATCCAAGGTGCAGAAGATTGTAGACAAACAGGATACCACGCACGCCGCCCGAGTAAGGCGGCATTCATTACGACTGGCCGAAAGGCAATAAACACCTTGGAGGCTTTCCGCTCTGCCGCCCGTCTGGGTCATTCAAAAGAGTACAGGGTTGTATTTTATTCAGTTGCTCCGTGCGTTTATCATTGTACACGACGCGTCGTGTTAATGATAGCGTACATCGTACTTTTATCATCGCATACCTGCCGTGTTGTTATGCGAATTTTAGTGTTATCTGTGTTGTACTGTTGTTTTATTAGCTATTAATGGTGTTTGTGTTATTACCCGATAACTTGAAGGAGATATTGAAAGATGTCTAGTAGCACAGACACTGCAGATGAACCCATGGATGTAGCTACAGGTCAGGATTTTAGTCCACCAAGGAAGAGGTAAAAAAAGCGCCATTTTGACGTGAGGCCTAAGGAGGTAATATTAAACATATATAAATACGAAACCTAGAAAAAAACAACTGCTGCTGACGATATTGTGGAAGAGGTTGCACTCAAAATAGGTATCTGCAGGCGCAGTGGTGCGAGAATACAGAACCAGACACTCTTTTGCTGCACCTTTAACTAATCGGAATCGCAAACGTTGCATTGACCTTGTGGACCATGGCGATACAACAGCAATTCGGAGAAAGGTGCATCAGTTATTTTTCCGAAATGAACTTCCGACTATTGACATTATTGACAAAGTCCTGAAAGAGGTCAATGACGATAATGACTTGCCCAATTTTAAGCGGGCCACGTTTTATAAGCTATCAAAGAAGCTTAACTTCGTATTTGGGAAACGAGGAAGGAAAAGTATTCTCATCGATAGGGAGGATATAATTGACTGAAGTATTGACCCCTTCTCAACTTTACCCCCAAAATGAAGGTTCCTAAGGTAAGAATAATATATAAAATCTAAAATATATTAATACAGCTGTAATGGAAAAATATGATTCATAAATGTACTCGAAATCCGATACTGTGGACTTTATGACTGCTATTTTGAATACGGCTCTGGCGACCGACATCCACAGGCCAGCCACCGAGCGCGTGTTATTGTTTACAGCCACTGCACGGCGGATTTGAATACACTTTAGGACGACCCAGCTATCATTCTGCAGTCTTCATCTGATAGTCTAAGAGCCAGTGACCGGCAGACGTGGTATTTTAGCAATCTTCATATTGATGCTAGTTATACTACACATACCGTAGGTGAAATGGGGATCCACTATCCTCGGAGACGGTTCCTTTGGGCATGGGCAAGTGCAAAAAAGTGGGTTCTAAAACGTCATCTAAGCAAGTCTGCATCTTTACTATATTGTAGTATATAACTTTTCTTATAGAAAAACCCAATGATAGACACCTATTCCGGTTCCTTTTTTAAAAACCATAGACTTTATAAATCTCCTCTACGGCACATTGCTATATAAGCTTAGTGATGTGTTGCACACATTACAGAATCATCTACAATAAAACTACAAAAATTAATTTTTGGCTGAGGTTTCGGATAAAACTGAAAAGTATAATATGTCGTTCCTTCACAACCAAGAGCGTAAGACTACCATAAATTTGTTACTTTTACAACTCCCCACCCCCAAGTAACCCCAACTTCACTTCCTCTAAAAATCTGAAAAGTGATCAGGAACCCCCAAATCGCCTAAAAACGAAGTTTAAGCTGTTTTTATATTTTTAGTTTTTTTATTATTGCTGCGTCGCCACTAACACGATTTCTAAGGACCACGCGCGTTCCCCATCCTTGCCACGGTAATAATGCTGTGTCAAAATAATATTAATACAAATTCAATAATTATCAGGTTACAAAATACAGAATGATCCAAAGCAATAAGCGTATCTATACATCAGAAGATTTTAAGTACATATCTTGGTTTCTGTAATAGTCAAGGCAATGTTCGGATGGATTTCAAGAAGTGTTTTACCCCGCTAGGTCTTTCTTTTACAGGTCAGCCTATTTTGAATGAAACAAATTTTCCAGTTTTACAACCCCCCTCCCTTCCAACCACCCCAATTTCACCCCCACCCAAAAAAAGTAGAAAACCTCGCCTAAAGATGAACTTTGAGGGTTAGTTGAATTTTTTTGTTTTTTGCTAATTATTCCGCCGCCCTGCACTGATTTCCAAAATTATAGCAGCATTACCTACTACGATCCCACAGAATATCGCTTGATAAGTGTACAAAGTTTAAATTAAATCTATAATCTGTTCGTCTGAAGTGGGTCGAAATCTAGTCCAAAGAAGTTGGATACAAATATACAATGTGTTCCATCAACATGTCGAATTGTATGTAGTTAGACAGAGAACATCTTGCTAAACATTAAAATGTCTTAATAAATAGGCACTAATACGGCTTTTTTTCAAATTATTTACAAGTAACCAAAACAAGTGCATTACAAACATTTTTTTTCAGTTTGGTAATTTTTTTTGTCAGCTATTACTTTTCTGCCCTGATTAATATGCCCAGTCATTCCCCTATAAAATGAGCCCAAAAAGTCGTGAATCGATCCATAAATAATCAAGCTATGGCGTTACAACTGCGCGAACCCATGGAGTCGTGATACAGAAATTGAACATGTAATGAAAAATTCATTAAAAGGTTGATCCCTTTTTTTTCGCATTTTTTCTGGATAACTCTAATTGTATTTTCATACTTCAAGGTTGTCGAGATGATGGCGGAACACATTGTATAAACAACACACAGGTAAAGTTAATATAAAGTCTTGTTAAAAAAATACGAGAGCATGCTTAACTTCAAAGCTGAAATGAAATTACAGTTGCTGAAACCTTTTAGTGCTAAATCCTAGGGCACCTAAGTATACTGTTAGAAATAATAACAATAATTACAAAATCATGTCCATACATCATTATTCCGATAAACGATAAATGGAAGTTCTTTGTCAAGAGTACAACCTACTGTTTACTAAACTACTGTAAATGAACGATAAAATATAATTATTTAATATTTACGGTACAAGAAACAGTTGATATCTTTTATCAATAACTACAAAATTGTGTTAATGAGTTTAATGACATTCATATAATTATGTCGATGACTATTATGTAATTGGGATACTTCCTTGTATGATCATTAAGCGATAGTCTAGAACACAATCCTGAACATAACATACAGTACGTACACAAAGATTTGGTTGTTTTTTTGGTAGTACGATCTTAGATTTTAGGGGATCGGACCTGCATACAAAAATGCAATAACGCTTTTGGGACACAAAAGTGGCCACTTTAGGAATACCGTGACATTGAAATTCTAAAGCAGTTTCAGTTACAATTGGATAACCTTTTAGTTTGCCCTCTCTAAAAGGTTCAAACTACTCAACATAAAAAAATGGAAAGAAATATTGCATGAGCAAAAAGGACTTCGCGGGTTATTCACGTTACACGACAAGGAGCATGGCTAAAGTATCTGGTGAAAAAGAAAATAGTAATTTCGGATGGATCGGGACCCGCTAAGGCTACATTTTAAAAATATTTTCATGTTATACAGGGTGTCTCAAAAACAGAAAATGTATCAAAGTTATATTTTTTAAATAGAACACCCTATATATTATTGCATATTCAGATTCCTTGGTGAATTCTAGTGTGACTTTATGTATCACACATGAGACTTAAAGCAAACCGTTTAGGTGTAAATCACCATTTTCGGTATAAGCAGATGCCAGAAAAAATTGAATATTACAGATATTATAAAATCTAGAAATCCAGTTGAAAGTAATTCTTATCCCAGTTTTTTTCAGTAGAAGAGGTTTCTTCGGATTTTGGGATCAATTAATGCAAGAGGTTTTTAACTCAAAGAGCCGACGTTTCGGCGTTTATTTTACGCCTTCTTCAGGGCTAAAATTCATATGAAGACGAAAAATATATAAGTAAAACGTAGAGTGCCAAAACGATGAGTAAAAACGTTGACAATTCAGTCTAACAGACAAATTTAAAATTTTTTTAAAATTTTACACAAAGTTACAATTAAAATATAAAGATTTTAACATTTAAAAAGTTAACTCGGCACAAACAATCAAAATAAAAAGCCGGTACATTGCCAAAAGATATAAAAGTTAAAAATACAATACAGTTTTCCACTAGAATGTTAAAATACACTAAAATGTAGAGCATACATCCTTACCTATCGAGCACACCCCTAAAGCAACAAGGAATAACATATCCCTTTGTGTCAATAAACAACAAAAAACATTCCAGAAGATTGATAAAAAGAATCGTAGATGCCGTTCGTCAATACACCTTTTATTGATATATGCTGCTGAACACTGAAAACAGTGTGAGAAAATATGAATATTTTATACTTACATATACTATTTAATGAATATACCAGGTTCAGTCATAAAGTCAACCAATTCTTTGATTACGTTCTTTTTAATTTAATGTAATTAGTAATCAATAAATTATAAATCTGACTTAGATCAAGAGTGTCAGTTTTCTTATTAACAGCCTTATCATGCTTATAGATATAAATCATTTCGCTGATCAGTCGTTTTTTATAATTAATCTCGTTGTCAAGTATACTGACAGAATCGAAATTAAAATGGTGATTATACTCGAAATGGTGAGACGCTAAGGCTGTATGATCCCTATCATTTTTATGAGTATCTTTACAAGATGACTTATGGGCGGAAATCGAGGGGTGAACCGGTCACGGAAATTTTGTACACCACAATTCAAACAATTCACACAATTCATATGCTTTCCATGTAAAACAATTCAAAAAATTCAAACAATTCACACAATTCAAGGAATTGCATGACAATTCATAAAAAATCGTGACAATTCATGGAAATTCATGGCAATTCAAACAATTCATGGGACTTCCTGACAATTCATGCCAATTCAGTACTGATGTTTTGGACACCACACTACACTTATTATTTGAGACACCTACACTGTACTCATATCCTTACATCTACAATAATGCGATTTTTTGTAATACATTTTTACTCATTTTTATGCCTCGATTTCAAATATTTCCTCTTCTGGTTAATTATGTATTTATGCATTTTTAAACACAATCAGTTTACCAACACAAGCCACATATTTTGCGGACCCCAGAGTTGGTAAATTAGGCCTATGAATCTCGTTTTGGAAGGCTAAGTATGGCTAAATATCATTTGGGTTCTTCTTCATGCAATGGGAAAACAAGGAAATGGTATCATTATTATTATGTGTGACTGTTGATTCGAGTAAAAGAACTATTAAACTCTCTATTTTGGATGTTACTAACTATGCGCATCTACAGGGTGTTTTTGGCAGAGTTTTAAATTACGGCAATTTGAAAGTCATTTAGCTTTGTTTTTTAAATGTAACAAACTGTATGTTTTATTTTAAATCAAAGTTCCTACTAATACCGTATCTCGCCTTGTAATATTTTTTTTAGCGTTTGCGACTTTGCCAAGTTATAAATTATTTTTCCAAAATTTCAAACAAACACATTCCCACCGACTATCATATTCCCGATTTTTATTAATAGAACGCACTGTATATTTTATTTAACATAGAAGTACTAGTAATGGTTTACAGCGTGACCAAGTTTTAAGTGGTGTCCCTAAAAAAATAAAACTGTTTTCCTTGCTCATACTATCTATTTCGAATACCAGGTCAGTAAAAGCTACAGGAACACTTAAATATCTCCAAAACTTGCACAGCTGGAACGATAAAATAAATACCTGCAGGTTTTCCAACATGCAGAATTCAAAAATTCTAACAGCAGTGTTGCCAGATTTACCACTTTTACATTACACGTCATAATTTTGTTATGTTAAATAGAAACTTCTGACTTATCTTTATTGCAATGAATTGCGCATGTAGAATTTAGCAAGATCTCACAATTTCAAAATTTTGTTTCTATTAATTACTGAGATACGGCAACGCCGCTTTTTCAGTAAACAGTACCGGAACGCTTAAATATTCCCAAAACTGCCACAGCTGGAGCGGAAATTCAATACTTGGGGGCTTCTGAACATACAGTATTCAAAAATGCTAACATGAATGTTGTCAGATTTACTAATTTAACCTGTCTCGTCATAATTTTGAGTGGAATACCCTATTTATGAAGTCCCGCGTAAAAGTGGTAAATCTGGCAACACTGATGTTAGCATTTTTTTATTTTGCATGTTGTAAAACTCTCCGGTATTGATGTTTTTCGTTTCAGCTGTGGCAGTGTGGAGATATTAAAGCGTTCCCGTACGGTTTACTGAAACAGCAGTGATGCCGTATCTCAGTAATTAATAGAAAAAAAAGTTGGAATTATGAGGCCTTACTAAATCCAATGTGCACTATTCATTGAAATAAAAATAAGTAGAGCATTCTGTTTAAAATAACAAAATTATGACGTGCAACGTAAAAGTAGTAAGTCTGGCAACATTGCTGTTAGAGTTTTTGAATTCTGCATACATATCCGAAAACCCATAGGTATTGAATTTTAACCTTCCACCTGTGCAAGTTGTGGAGATATTTAAGCGTTCTTGTACCTTTTACTAACCCTGTATTCTAAATAGATAGTATGACCACTTAAAACTTGCTCACGCCGTAAACCATTACTAGGGAGTACTTCTATAGGCCTTTACGGAAACACTGATCTGGATCCCGATAGATCAGTTATATATGTCAAACGGCTGTCAAGTGGGATTTATGATTCCATTAATTTAACGGACATCGAACAACGAAAAAGTTGGTTTAACAATAAAAAAACAGATGGTAAAGTAAAGCAGCTACTGATCTGAATCATCCGATCGCAATCACTTACTGTACAACAGTGAACCACCCTATTTCTTGCCTATCCCAGATCACTTTCCGAACGTCAGGATCAGTGATCCAACTGATCGGGTTAACCCGATCACAGTTTCCGTAAAGGCCTTATGTTAAATAAAATATACAGTGTGTTCCATTCATAAAAATCGGAAAAATGTTTGTTTGAAATTTTGGAAAAATAATTTATAACTTGGCAACGTCGCAAACGCGAAAAAAAAATTACAAGGCGAGATAGGGTATTAGTAGAGACTTCGATTTAAAATGTTACATTCAAAAAACACTACCAACATAATAACTATAGGGGTACATGTCATAATCAATGTAGTGGTACCATCTTGTAAGTACCCTTAGCTCTTGAATTAATCACTTTAGACCCCAAGTGTGCTAGCTTGTTGGAAATGCTTTATCGGGAGGAACACAAAAAGTCCCAAATATACAGGGTGTCCCATTAAAAATTTTGAATCTGACGTCACGTGATCAAAAACAAATACCTCATTGGATGACACAATAATAGGAACAGATACTACATTTGCTCTAATTTACACCCCCAAAATTATAATTCGCTACTACTGCCAGTTCCGATATATTGCTTGTCTTAATCGTCGTGGGACACCCTGTATATGAGCTGTTTACATTTCTTTCACGTCTCGATCAGTGTCGACACTTCTATAGTGCAGTTACGGTATTATGTAGACCTGAGTAATGATAAAACCGTAATTATATATACAAAATATATATTATAACAATTCAGAAAGTGATAGGAGATCAAAATAATCGAAAATACCAATTTGCAATAAATAAAAACAAAATAAATTGATCTACATCTGATTATACAATTTTGACTACACTAACGAAAATGTCAGCTTTATCGCCAGGGTAATAAAACATGCCGAAAGGCAAACAGTCACCCCACTCGTCGGGCTTCTTTGATCCTTTGTAGTGTCGGCACTCGGTAGGGAGACAGAAATCTAAACTGCTCTTATATTTTTGACGCGTACAATACTACAAAATCTCGCAAGCGACGCCATCGGAATAACACGAGTTGACGATTCGGGATCTACTGATCATGCGCAGTGGATGGTAAAATTTGAGAAATTCATCGCAATTCATCAAAATTCTAGACAATTCCTATTGAATTCGACACAATTCATGGTAATTCTGGCAATTCATGGCAATTCATGACAATTCTTGGCAAATTCAAGGCAATTCATGACAATTCATGCCAATTCCTGTAACTTGTACACCACAATTCACGACCGGTTCACCCCTCGGCGGAAATCCTGTTCTTTAAATTTTGTTTTGTTTCCCCTATATATATACAGCATCACATTGCTCGCAAGGTATTTTATAGACCACATTGGATTTGTACTTGGTGTCAAGCTTATCTTTTTGTGAACAAAAAAGTGAAGATACCAGTCTATTCACCAATATCCCTAAACAGCTAATTATCAACTTAATAACTAAATACTGGAAGAAAATCTGTGAATTCACTAATATTCCTCTAACAACGTTTATAGAAATTATCAACGTTTGCTTTGACACAAGCTACTTCGTCTTTCATGGAATATTTTATCAACAGTTAGATAGTACAGCAATGGGTGATCCTTGTAGTCCTGTCTTGGCTAACCTAGTTATGGAAGAACTGATTCATACAATTATTCAATCCCTGGATTTTGAGGTTCCACTAATTAAACTTTATGTCGATGATACCATATTAGCTATTCCTGCAGATAAGATGGAACATGTTTTAAATCGTTTTAACTCTTATCATCAAAAAATACAGTTCACCATTGAACATGAAAACAGTAGCAGTTCAATTCCATTTTTAGATATCTGTATAACTAGAACAAATGAGGGTAAAGTGTTATTCAGCTGGTATGAGAAACCAATCAGTTCAGGGAGGCTTTTGAACTTTTATTCCTACCATCCATTCAGTCAGAAGTATAGTATTATGTGTTCCTTGAAGAATAAGATTATCAAGTTAAGCAGCCCACAGTTTGTTCAAGAGAATATATCTAGATTCAAAGAGAAACTTAAACTTAATGACTATCCGGAATACTTCTGCAACTTAGTTATTAACAATAGTTCAAACACTCATCCCACAACATGTTTCAACTATCCGTCAAGAATTTGAACATAGCCTATACATACCATTGTTTGGACAATAACAGGCAACATTTTGATCACTTATTGCAATAAAAGGTGATATTTTCGTGTGTTTTTGTTTTCCATTTGAAGATACATACATTTTTTTCTAACTTTCTCGAAAACCAATCGACCGATTTTAAAAAATCAAACGTCAAAGTAAAGGGCTTCTACATACCTTTGAAACAAGATATTACTCGATACCTCTCGTTATTTTTTTTTTAAGGGGATGACCCTGGAGGGTAGCGGGTACAGGGGGGGGGGTAAAGTAGTTTTTGGTTAAAAAGTTGTCCAACTTAACAAATCCTTTGACGTGTCTCTGCGTTAATTCTTCTAATAATTGGTTTTAGATAAATCCATGGTGGGAAGTTTTCAAATTTTCAAGTATGTATGTATCAGTTTCCTAATTCAAAGACAAAGAGTAATTTTAATTCGTAGGTCTATGGATAGGGGAAGCGATACTTGTCGAATTTCTGAAGGTGGGGGGCGCAAAGGGCAAAAGTTTACCGCTGTTGTACTTTTTTAGTCCCACTATAGCTGGCTAGCAACGATTACAGAACATATTAGTCTAAGAACAATTTTGCAAATACCTAGATAACATAAACTGGCTACTGGCTTTTGCGTTTTCCAATTCCTCAAATATACATTTTTTTCTAACTTTCACGAAAACCAATCGACCGATTTTAAAAAATCAAACGTCAAAGTAAAGGGCTTCTACATACCTTTGAAACAAGATATTACTCGATACCTCTCGTTATTTTTTTTTTAAGGGGATGACCCTGGAGGGTAGCGGGTACAGGGGGGGGGGGTAAAGTAGTTTTTGGTTAAAAAGTTGTCCAACTTAACAAATCCTTTGACGTGTCTCTGCGTTAATTCTTCTAATAATTGGTTTTAGATAAATCCATGGTGGGAAGTTTTCAAATTTTCAAGTATGTATGTATCAGTTTCCTAATTCAAAGACAAAGAGTAATTTTAATTCGTAGGTCTATGGATAGGGGAAGCGATACTTGTCGAATTTCTGAAGGTGGGGGGCGCAAAGGGCAAAAGTTTACCGCTGCTATACCCTTTTAGTCACACTATAGCTGGCCAGCAACGATTTCAGAACATATTAGTCTAAGAAACACCTAGGTGGGTTTTAAGTTCAATAACATAAACTGGCTACTGGCTTTTGCGCTTTCCAATTTCTCAAACAGTAAATTATCACGTATCTTGAGCCAAGGGTTTACTGCGTATTTAGCTATCACACGAAACAAGATTTCCAGCTGCCTCAAACGCCTGCGTAAAATTGTCACTCAGGCCTCTTACTATACAGGGTGTTCATTTGAAAGCCTCTCACCACGGATTTATCGAAAACCTATTAAATAAACGAACAAACGCCGAGACACGTCAAAAGATCTGTCAAGGGGGACAAGTTTTTAAACAAAAACTACTTTCCCTCCTTGCCTCTGCCCATCAGAGTCATTCCCTTAAAAATTTTAAATAACAAGGCATATTGAGCTTGTTTTAAAGGTATGTTGAAGTCCTTAGACGACGCGTTTGCAGATGAATACGGCCTATAGAATGGCCTGCTAGATCTCCTGCTTTGACACAATTAGACTTTTTTCTATGGGACCATTCAAAGTATATTGTGTTCAATGACCAACCTGAAAGCTTGGATGACCTTCACCATCGCATAGTCGATAGCAGTCGTGATATCCTACATGTCTTTGCACTGTCGGTATGGAATTTAAAAATCGCCTGTATCATTGTTTGGGCAATAACGCGCAACATTTTGAACACTTATTGCAATAAAAAGTGATATTTTCGTGTGTTGTTGTTTCCTATTTGAAAAAATTAAGTCACCGAAATATTTTTGTAATTTTCTCGAAAACGAATCGACCGATTTAAAAAACCAAACGTCAAAATAAACGATTTTGAGATACCTTTGAAACGAGATATTACTCGATATCCCTTGCCATTTAATTTTTTTAAGGGGATAACCTTTGGGGGCAGAGGGTACAAGGAGGTGAAGTAGTTTTGGGTTAAGAAGTTGTCCCCCTTGACAAATCTTTTGACGTGTCTGGGCGTTTTTACTTTTAATAAGCGGTTTTCGATAAATCAGTGGTGGGAAGTTTGCAAGGGAGCACCCTCTATAGAGTTTTGCCTATATTCGGTGCAAAGAAACTGAAAAACCCAGTTTTAGACAGATTTCAAACAAGATACCATGCTATCAATAACAGAGGGATAAAAATCTAAAGAAATTTAAATCTACATCTAGTTTTCTGGAAGGGGATTCGGTGCACAAGGGTAATCTGGCAACTATTGCGACGTTTGTAATATTGTGTTTACGATTTCTTTTTGTTTTGGTCACGACGAAATTTACTTAAAAAAAAATTATCATTTTTAAGGCTCATTATTCTGTTAGAAGATATAACAGATAGAAATGTAATCATAACAAAATAGTATTAAAAAAAATAAACAAAAAAATCATATTGTACGCAGGTATACACATATAGACTCGTATATAGATATAGGATAACTAAAACACTAACATTAAATAATAACATAAATGATTTCCATTTCCTATAACCTAGGTACTCAGAATTACGAAGGCTGGCCAGTTGGCCTTGGACCAGTGCCATAACTTAACAAACAAAAAAAGATAGAAAACATAATTTATTAGGCATCCTACATTTGTAGAATAAAAATGGAAATTCAATAGAGATCAGGACCTACTGAGAATGATATACAATATGCTGTTGATTTTTCATCATTTTTTCTACAAACAACGCGGCAAGCTGATTCCATTCAGACAGATAGGTACTTCTGTGAGTGTTATGTCTAAGTACCATTTACGATTTGTTCTTATTATAAGGATTTGAGTGTCCTTCAAACCACATTTCATTATGCAACTACAATGCAATTAGTCATCCAGGGATTCCAGATTCTGGCAACAATGTAGGAGGTTCCATAATAGGAGTAAAAATTCCAAATCCATGATATATAACAGAAAAGGATAGTACGTACCTTTTTGGCAGCAGCAGACATAGTGGCTTCTCCTTCCTAAGACCAGCTCAAGAACGATCAAAATTAACAACCACTTTCCGGGAAAAAGGAAAACACGCCAAGACTTCGAAATTCGACATCAAGACACTCACCCACGTATATTGATCTGTATTCTGTATGTCTGTGTACGACGGTTTTTCCGATTGCCGCCGACTACAACCGAGTCGACGCTACTGGTGGAAACGCTGGGATGTTCAGGGGTGGTTTTTGGATTTGTAGGTCAAATCTGGGAAAACTTTCTTTCTCGGAGTCTGTCATTCTATCGAATTACAAAAACCTTTATTTTTTAAATCACGTACTGCAGAATGAATAGAGTTTCGAAAGTCAGCAATAGTAACAAAAAAAAAACGTCATACATACAGGGTGTCTCAGCAAGAGTGCACAAACGAAACTGGGTGAAACTCGGTGTGAAACTATATCACAATTTATCGACAAAAAGAATATTCAGAAAAATCTTCAATAAAAAAATGTTTTTTCAAAATATAACCCTTTTTGGACAAGATTTAGATTTTCAAAAAATACCCCCATAACTATACTTTATTAATAAAAATAACTATACAACGTTTTTTGTCGGTCATCATCACTGATAGATGAGACACTTCAGTTTGATGTCATGTAGAAAAGCGTCCCTTACACCGACACTCCTTGAACTAAATTTCAATTTTTATTATTGGATAAGAAGAAGTAAAAAGTAGGTATATAAGATGATACAAAAAACAATAATTATATATAAATAAAAATATAAACAAAATATAGATAAAATCATTATCCAACAATGAGACGGGTGGCATTTGAAAGATATTCATCTACAGAATAATACGTTTGCAGCTTTAGGAATAACCTAAACCTGTTTTTAAGATGCTTCGATGGAAGAGCCTTGAATATGCTTGGTAATTTATTATTATATTAGCCTTAAGGTGGATACAGATTGCTATGACGTGACGTGGTTACACATAATGTCAAGCTCCGTAGGATCGCATCAGACATGTAGCGTTGTTCACATTAGCCTGACGTACACCACAAAGACGTGTAGTACATTTCATGATCCTGACAGTTTAGTTTTGAGCGTCCAACCATGAATGTGCTCCGTGTTTTTGATATGCTAGAAGAAAAGGAAGAAGAAATGGCTGGTGTGCATGCATATCTAGAGAATGGATATGCATCCTATTAACATTCCAAGTATTCCAAAATTTAATGTCTCAACCGATAGAAGATGAAGAGCGATTTAAATGGTAATTCCGAATGATAAAAACTTAATTCTACTATCTTCTAAGTTTGGTTAGCCTTAAAATCGAGAAGCGCTCCACTCAACTCAGGGAAAGCATTTCTGCTGAGATACAACGAAACAAAACCACCTCAACCCTCTGATGGCGCCTTCACACGACTGACAAAAAAACAAACAAACAAAGTATCCGAGGGTTGCTCTATATCTCTGTCAATCCACCAGTACGCAGACAGCTGTTTCACGCTTATTAGCGATCATCGGTGCGCCATAGGCCGATTGACGGAAATATAGAGCATCAGTTCTTTCATGTCTACCAGACATGTGAAGCATGTGATAGCAGGCGACAGAACGGTTCTGCCGGTGCGCCATCTGGTACCCGAAGGTAACGGCAAACCAAAGAAAATCGCTGCTAAATAGCTACAGACTTCTTGGTGGGACGCCACGGCGCGTCCGCTTGGCCACCAGAGAGCGCGGGTTCTACATGCTGCTGCATATGAAAGCCGATATACGAGGGTTGCTCTATATCTCCGTCAATCCACCAGTACTCAGACAGCTGTTTCACGCTTATTAGCAGCGATTTTCTTTGGTTTGCCGTTACCTTCGGGTACCAGATGCCGCACCGGCAGAACCTTTCTGTCGCCTGCAAACAAAGTATCGTTATGGGAGCATTTCCTTTAAAATCGAAATTAATTTCAAAAAAAGTCTAACATACTCTCTTAAAAGGAACATTTTTTTTTGAAACTGATTTACTTTTTCTGACGAACTTTTTCATTCGCTAAGAAGAAGTACTTATTTTATTAAGCATTATTAGTGTTTTTATTTCAACGAAGTGCACGCAATGCTTCAAAACTTATGATTATTTCAAATAAAAAAGACAAAAAAAATCGAACTGTCAATATAAGTCAAATACATTTTTGGAGATTTTTTAAATATTTTTTTGTCCATAAATTGTAGTCTAGTTTCATCCAGCTTCGTTTGTGCACGTTCTGCTGGGACACCATGTAAAATTGAAATAGCATTCTCAACCTGAACTAATTCCTATTGCCCACTATGTTGAAGTACCTACTTGTTGAATAAACAGGCGGACAACAAACTTTTTCATTAATATTACAGCAATAAAATAATTGGAACAGTTTTACTGATAATTAAGTGTTACTTTACATTTCCAAAATATGCCATAAATAAAAATATTCAGAAGCTTGGACTGGTGGCGACATCTGTCGGCAACCAACCCAATGAATATCTAATAACTACAAAGCGACCTTCAGAGCAAAACGTACTGACAAGAACGGTGTTTAGCATATGATCAACAGATCGGCGTGCGTGACTGGTTGCAGGGTATCAGGCTAAGCTAATAAAAAGTCAGGACCGGATTTGCCCATGTGTGTGTAGTGTTACAAAACGTATTGTATTTTAACCATTCTTTTTAAATTTATATGCTTTCCAGAAAAATAGATATAGGTACGATTGCTCATCTAAGCCGTTTTTTGCTCGGCATGTTCAATTCTGCCGAGATATATATTAATTAATTTTTCAAAATTATTATTATAAAAACAGATAAACATAAACATGAAAGTTGTAAGCAAAGTAAGAACGATTAAAATAGAAATGTTATCAAGGAGATCAACTCGATACATCACACATTAAGTTACTCAAATAAATTAAAACTATGAACCGCATTTTCGTATCTTGAATTTTGGTGGAAATTCAAAATCAGGGTCTAAACATGTTTCACAGTAATTTGGTAGGTATGCTTCAACTTCTCACTGATTGGAGCTGAGGTGTTCTATAGGGAATTTTTATAATCTTGCCTCGTTACTCATCATCTAGTTGGCTTATATCTTTCTGCTAAGTTAGTTGGTTTGTTCCATATGAACAGGAGTTCTTTAATTTTTCATGGCCATCTAGGTTGGTTATACATAGATATAGAACTGAAAGCACAGATTTGACTGAAAATTGAAATACAATGACTATCCTAAATCGTTAGAAACGTAACCATATTTTACAACTTATCGTAACAAAAATTAGGCAGTCCCTTTTGAAAAAGTCAAATCACCTGTGATTGAAGTTTCCTCAATTAATCTACTGATTTCACCAAGTAAAAAAATAATTTAAATTCGATCGACTAATCTAAGCTGACGGATTTCATGCTTAGTCACACCGGAAAGAGACAGCCTTCTAAGTTTTATGATCGCTGTGATATTCAACTTTTTTCTGATCTTCACTAATACTAAAAATGGCGATTTGCACCTAAACGGTTCGTTTAAAGTCCCATATGTTATACATAGTCACAATAAAATCCACCAAGGAATCCAAATACAGGGTGGGCCAATAGTGCGTGGGCGGAGGAGTGTGAACTTACTAAAAAATATTGCAAAAATCTGACACTTGATCATGGTAGGGACCCTTAAGGGCTATAACGTAAAACTATTTTCACTTAAATTTTGACGTTTATACAGGGTGATTCATATCAAACTTACATTTTTTTGAATGGAACCCCCTATATATTATTGCATATTTGGATTCCTTGGTTAATTCTAGTGTGACTTTATGTATCACACATGGAACTTTAAACGAACCGTTTAGGCGCAAATCACCTTTCTTGGCATAAGTATGTATCAGAAAAAAATTGAATATCGCAGCGATTATAAAACATAGAAGGCCGTGACTTTGCGGTACGACTAACCATGAAATGCGTCACCATAGGTCAGACGGCCAAATTTGAATTCTTTTTGTACTTAGAGAAGCCAGAGGATAAATTAAGGAAACTTCAATCACAGATAACTTGCTTTTTTCAAATGGGAATGCCTATGTTGGTTTAAACAATCAAATGTAAAATTTGATTACCTTGCTAACGATGTAGCATTCTCGATATCAATCTTTTTTTGTTTTCATTTTATTTCAAATTTTCAGCCAAATGGGTGTTTTTCAATTTTCCTGCATGCAAGCAACCTAGCAGGCCATGAAAAATGAACAAAAGCTCGTTAATATGGAAAAAACCAACTAACTTAGTAGAAAGATGCAAACTAACTCGAACAGCGAGGCAAGATTACGAAAATTCCTTACAACATATTAGCTCTAACCAGAAACAGTAGGGGTAACAAGAACGCTCATTTTTCACAGCCTACTAGCCTTTAGCCAATCTCCAAAGTCAGTGAAAAGTATTTAATCAAAGGAAAACTACTAGTGATTGTTGCTGGCAGTAGAATATCTATGTCTTCTGAGTACATTTTCACATTTAATGCTATAAAAAAGTAGCCATTTCCGTAAGTCAAAAGTAATGATACCTCTGACTGGAACCGTTCAAATTCTTCAGTAGGTACTTCTACTTATTAGCAAAATCGCAGAAAATGAAACTTGAATTGCAGTTTGTAAAACATAATTTAGTTTGCATAAAACTACATAAAATAAACACAATTACAACCTAGCGTAATTAAAAAATTCTAGCAATTATTTCAATAGATGTTCAGAATGCTCCAGTTGGAGCACTTTTGACTTAACTAAATGGAAATGACTAATTTTTTTATCCCATTAAATGTGAAATTTCATTCTAAACATTTAGACTGTAAGCAAAAATCGCTGGTAGTTTTCCTTTTGTTTCGAAATTTTTAATCGTTTTGGAAAGTTGTCAAGCTCTAGTAGACCTCAATAGCTAGTAGGCTGTGAAAAATGAACACTTCTGTCATACCCCAGCTACTCATTGACATTAGATATCTTGCCGCTGTTGTACCCGATTAGAGCTAATATGTTGTAAGGAATTTTCATAATCTTACCTCGTTGCTCTAGTTAGTTTGCATCTTTCTACTAAGTTAGTTGGTTTCTTTAATACTAACGAGCCCACAATCCTTCGTCCACGCACTATTGGCCCACCCTCTATACAACAAAATATAGGAGGCTCTATTTAAAAGATTTTGTTTGATTTGTAGTTTGATACATATATATCACCCTGAATAAGCGTCAAAATGTAACTAACTATCTTTAACGTTGTAGCTCCCAATCATCGTTTATTATAGTGACAGACTGAAATATGTTTTAGGAAGCCCACTATCTTCCGTCCTCGCAGTACTGGCCCACCTTGTACCTGTATAAGTTTGTTTTATTCAATTGTTTTATTTTGACATTAAGGTTCCACCAGAACTCCGTCGGAGCATCTCTTTCGGACACCCTGAGGACCTGCTTGCTTTGCCCTGAGGTACTCACAAAGTCGTAATACCACATCGCCCATATATGTATAGGGTACGGTTGCACATATTGAACCAAATTTTGAAAAATTGTGTGCCATTAAAAAAATAAAATAAATTGATAATACAAGACAAATCTTGCAACCTTGAGGCATTTCTTTAGTAGCATAAAGTGTTTTTATATTTGTTAACAACTAGAGAAAAGCAAAATTAAGATGGATTTGAGAATGGTTCATTTCGGGCAACCAGGTGCTCGTGGTCTCTTAAATTGAAGCTGCCCTCAGATCTTGATAAAGCACCGATAATACTTTCAGGAAAAGAAATTAAACTGAAGAAAAGTTGGTAAGTACCGAAACATATTTTTTTTCTGATAATTGCTAACAAAATGCGTAAGAAAATTATGTATTGCAAGAGATGAACACTTGAATATTTTCTTTTTTGGTCCAACACCAGCACATTTCCAATGAAGCCGAGAATGAAGCCAAGTCTAGCAGTGCAAATACTGAATCATTTCAACCTGGTCTTAAGGGGCCTGGATACACACATTTATACATACGTATTTGCCATGTAAAACATGGACTCGCATAAGACACTCTATTTTCAAACTACATATTATATAATATTTCAGAAGGCGATAGTTAAGACCTTGATGAATGACAACTATTTTCGATTTTGTCAAAAAAGTTTTTTAATGTGCAAAAAAAGTCGCAATGCAAAATCATACATTCTATAAATGCCTGTAATTTAACAACCAAACATGATATCAAAAAAAAGGCTAAATAGTTGCACAAGCGCAAGCCTTCTTCTTCAATTTGCTCTTTGAGTCATTACTGTAAGTTTAAAGGTAACTTTCGGAGCTTGGAAATGCGAAATTCATTTTTATAGTGACCTTTGGACCTTACCTTTGGAACTTTTGACCTTACCTCTGGATTTTTGGACTTATCTGCCCTCATTTTAGACACACACACACTGGAGAAAGGGAACAGGTGGCCACGCCTCCTCGCTAACACGGGAAGACGTCTTTTCCTGGATTCTCAATTTCGCGCGCTATACCCTAGACCCTTAAGTCTTGCGCTTGCGTTCAGTACCGAACAATGAAAGTTAAGGTTCAGGAGCGTCGGAAATTTAGAATGGCCTTAATTAAACCAGGGTTCAATTAGAGGTTTCTTAAGTGGTTCAATATGAGCACCGTGCTCCAAAATCAAGATTAACCCCATATTTAAATAAGTTTTTGGCAATGCTATTGTTAGGTAGCGCTATAAAACACTGCTATCTATACTCGGTCCACCGAAGAAAAGAGCGCAAAAAATTCATGGTGTTCACGTGCTCTCGATATCTGCGAGACCTGTTTACACGGTAACCACTGACGCGACGGTAATAGTCTTTCCAGGAACGGCAAAAGGACGGTGTTATACAATAGTGACGTGAGCCACCGATCTGTTGTTTTGAGAAAATTAGTTTTGTATTATGCTGCCTTCCAGACTGTACTAGTTAAAAAAACACTCCTATTATAATTTTTTATATTCAAATAAAATTAAGAAAAAAATACCAAACCAGAAATAAGATTTATTAGTAGGAATGGACCACCTACCTACCCAAATAAGCTGAAGTACGCTGAGTTTAACAAAGTTGTTTTTCTGCAATCTCTGAATCTGAATCACGACCACTTCTTCCAAGATATAAAATCTTGACTTTGGAGATACTTTCAAATGAGAGACGTTTATTTGTACTTACATATTTACGTGAGCAGGAACCGAATTGCTTTTGCGTACCTACTCTTCCTAGCTTCATATTCTAATCAAATAATGAAAATACCTCTAACTGGTCTGCCGACGAATATACCTTCAAGGAATGCCTTATACAGTTTTGATATCATATTTCATCTAGCAATCTACACCATAACGACTTATAGTTTTTCAATAATGGTGTTATCTCACATATTGTGGATTATAATACTGCTATATCTATCCAGCGGAGAAACAGGTCATGAAAAAAATGTGACGTTCATGAACATATGTTTTCGATGTTGGCAAACCTGTTCAGACCATAATACGACCGCGGCCATCTTATGAGGAGGCTCGACAAACAGCTATGTATTTTGATTCTTCAGGAAAGGTGGCCTGTTCTCCAAATTTGTCGGCACCAGGCGTGCGCTTAGGCATTGGCGTTTCCAAGTGGTGTAAGCTTGCCTCTGGCCAAGACACGGGAACTCACTCTTCGCTCACCTGCTTTCCCGTTTCTCCGCTGGATGGATATTAATGAATGTATTCGTTAGATTATTGGTTTGACAATACGGAATAGGAAGTTGCCCACACATGTCGTCAAAATGTGAACAGTGGTATAGGACATTTATGCTCAATCTAGAATGAAACGTCCAGGTTTTGGTATCAAATGAACGACTATAACCAAAATTGTGTTAAATTCCTTATGGCACAACGCCATCCACATCGTGTTCGTTTCAAGAGGCGGTCTGCTGTGGTGTAAGCTTAGTTACTGCCAGGCGACAAGAATTCTTGCGCGTGATCACTCTTTTTCTTCGCTGGACAGAGAATAATAGACAAATACTAATAAAATTAAAAGAACAAACCTACATTGTTTAGTTAGACTTGAAGCCATCGTCAGTTTCATAAATAAAGGGTTTTTCAATTAGGACGGGTCGATCTTCGTAGGCCGTGGCGGCCATGTTGTTTTGACAGCGTGTGTCTAATCTAGTGATTTATGATTTGTGACTTATGCCAACTCACCAAGACAGGTTACACAATTGAGCAGCGAGTACAAATGATAAAACTTTATTATCAAAATGAGTGTTCACTAGTGCAGACCATGCGCGCGTTACGCCCATTTTACGGGCGCGGCAAGACGCGGGCGTCCTTCAAAGTCGACTTTGCAACGTTTGGTGTGGAAATTCGAGACGACTGGTTCAGTTAACAATCAGCCAACACCCTTACGTCAAAGGAGTTCCAGATCAGCCGAGAACATTGCCGCTGTCCGTGAAAGTATCCAAGAGAACCCAAGGAAGTCAATTCCTCGCCGTTCACAAGAACTCGGCCTTTCGCAGACTTCAACCTGGAGAATTTTGCGCCGGGACTTGGACCTATATCCATCCAAGATCCAACTTACCCAGGAGCTCAAACATGATGACCATAGACAACGTCGTGCGTTCGCTGACTGGGCTTCGGAGCGTTTGGAAAAATACCCCAATTTCGGCCGAAAAATCATCTTTAGTGACGAGGCGCATTTTTGGATGAATGGCTATGTTAACAAGCAGAATTGCCGTATATGGATCAACGCTAATCCTCACGAAATTCACCAGGCAAAAATGCATCCACAGAAAGTTACTGATGTTTGGTGCGGATTCTGGGCCGGCGGCGTTATTGGTCCGTACTTTTTTGAAAACGGCGTTGGTGAAGCCATTACCATTACCGGCGAGGGCTACAGAAGGATGCTAATGGATTTCTTTTATCTCAAGTTAAACAACATGGAGGTGAGCGACATGTGGTTCCAGCAGGATGGCGCTACCTGCCACACAGCGAACGCCACGTTGGCCCTTCTGCACGAACGATTTGGGGGTATGGTTATCTCTTACAGAGGTGACGTGAATTGGCCACCAAGATCGTGCGATTTAACCCCACTAGACTTTTTCTTGTGGGGTTTTCTGAAGTCACAGGTCTATGCCAATAAGCCGGAGTCTACCGCTGCCCTTAAGGTGAACACAATCCAGTTCATGGCTCGAATTCAGCCGGATCTATGCAGCAGAGTGATTGAAAATTGGACCACTCGGATCCGTGCGATCGTGAAAAGCCCCGGAGGATATTTGAACGATGTGATATTCCACACCTAATGGCATACATGGGCCTTCGAAATAAAAACAAAAATTATTTGATATCTCACACACAGCTTGTTTTATTTCATTTTAACATCAACCCGTCCTTATTGAAAAACCCTTTATTATATCGCGCGTAATAGAAATCTTCAACACTTCACAGATCTGTATTACGTTGTCCTAATCTAAATATCAACTGAGTCGCTAGAAGTTTCAAAGGTGTGATGACGATTACCGCACCCTACTCGTATATTGGAGTTACACAATCAACAACTTTCTATAAACCTGTATATTCTCCAATTGAGGTTGCTTAATCGGAAATGAATCTATATCCGTTACTTGATGAATACTTGAGCCCTTAATTGGAATAGAAATTGAAGCACTTAAATACACGTAAGCGAAGAGCTAACTTAAACTGGTTTAGTAGTCGGTGCAGTTGTTGCTAAATTTACAATCTGCACAGTTCGATACGCGCGCTTTAACGCTGCAGGTGGAAATTGAAAAGGATTAAAGTTTCACGAGTATGCACTTTCGAAGCTAAGCTTTACTCAGTTTATGAGATTAGTTAAACACATCCGTGCCTTTTCTTGAAAGCTGGGCAGGACTTCAGGGTTTCTGATGGCAGAAATGCTTGGAACACTAGGGGATAGACAAACTGAAAGTTCTCTATCGAAGCGCCGATTCGGCCCATCAATAAAAAACCAGATATGCTTGAATATAAACTTTACTGACGTTTTGGCCACTAGTCCAATCGTTACGTCCTAAAAAGGGTTTCGACAGCAAAAAGTCGGAAAGAAATGAAATTTGGTGAGATCATAGGCATTTGTCCTCTGAACCTACACCTAACTTTGCGACGTTTTTACTTTCCACACTGATAGGAGAGGGAGTATTGTGATCGCGAAAAATTTCGATTTTGAGATAATACGCTTTTTGGGCGTTTCATGATGTCTACATAACGAAAATCCACGTCACTCATTTCCGTCGGTCTGTCTGTCTGTCTGTTTGTCGGTTTTTCTACCCTAGTAATCTCAGCAACCGCTGCATGGATTGTGATGAAATTTGGGTACCGATATGCTGCGCGTTCCTAGTAGGTAATGCTGCTATAATTTTGAAAATCGGTGTAGGGGCGGCGGAGTAATTAGCAAAAAACAAAAAAAAAATAAATATCCCTCAAACTTTTTTTCACACGTTTTAGGTGTTTTTAGGCGTTTCAGGGGTTCCTGATCATTTTTTACTTCATTTTGGGTGAGGGTGAAATTGGGGTGGTTAGGGGGTGGGGGGGTTATAAAACTCAAAAATTTGTTCTATTCATAATATAGGCTGTCCATTGACCTGTGAAATAAAGACCTAGCGGCATAATGCCCTTTCTTTAGGTCCATCCGAACATTGCTTTGGCTATTAGAAGTCAAGGGACTTCTGATGTATACATACGAGTGTTGCTTTAGTATTTAGTATTATTACTGTGGCAGAGATGAAAATTGCGTATTGTTTTCAAAAATCGTGTCAGTCGCTTCGCAGCAATAATAAAAAAAGAAAAAATATAAAAATAGCTCAAACTTCGTTTTTAAGCAATCTTAGGGTTCCTGATTGTTTCGTTTCGTCCAGTTGGAGCTCCCAGAATAAAAATTGTGTCCTTTTAGTTCCTACGGAGAGATTTAAGGAAACAATTTACTAGTTTTGTGTTTTTTGAGGACAGGCGGTTGTAAGAGATCTCAAACTATAGCTTCATACAATGCGAAAATAATAAAATGATATCACTGTTATGTGTGGCAGGTACTCAGTCAATCAACTTGACTTCATCTTTTTTTACAAATAGCGCCGTTGTGGTGAGTGCTATCGAAAAAAAGGATTCACAATTTTAGTCTTTACATTTTTCATGTGCGACCAATGGTTTCCATTCTACAGTGCCTCAAAGTTAGGGGGGGTGTTATCGCGTATTAGGTCGAAGAACGCTATCAAAAAGTTCTGTAACATTTCCACTTCTAAGAGAATAGCATTTCTCATATTTTTATTATCTGCGGCTGTCTAAATAACACATTTGGGCTTAAACTATACGATGTTTAGAAACACATCGCTACCCACTACCGATATTAGCCAATCTTTGATTTCTACAAAAGTCTTTTGAGCGTAAAGGGTCGCAAAGAAGTGAAATTTGGTGGGATGGTAAACATTGGTCCCCTGAATGTATACCTAAGTTGCTTGCTGCTCGAGGGGTGTGGGGATGTGGAAACCCCTCGAGGTCGTAAACTTTACATTTCTATTTCATTTCTGTCTGACCCTTTGCGGTCAGCATACTTAACGATTGACTAATATCGGTAGTAGATGTGTTCCTAAATCTCGTTATTTAGGCCGCTGCAGATAGTAGAGAGAGAAATGTAATTCTTCTAGGACAAAAGGTGCTACAGAACTTTTTGATAGCATTCTTCGACTTAATACGCCTTAAAATTCTGATTTTAGTAAAAATCACAAACCACCCCCTAACGTCGGGGCACAATAGTCTCCCGGCCAAGCAAAATTAAAAGTTGGCAGCCCTAATCTGCACCCCCTAAGATTAAGTAAACGTTATACGGTGTGTCCCAGCTGAAATTTGCCCCCCACTTCATCTCTGAATTGATTAAAGAAAATTACAATCGCCGTGACACGTCGATTTGTATTTAGAGCGTATGAACTGTTCTATCGAATGCATCACCATTGTGTCATCAATCCCCTCACCCCCAGCCATAGGCGTAGTTAGGTGGGGGCTCGGGGCGGCTTATCCCCCCCAAGAATGAAATTAGCTCCCCCAAAAATCCAAAAATAATACGTTTATTGTATCTAGAGCGGGGACTTGAGCCCCCCCAGATCCAGGGACTTGAGCCCGCCTAGATTCAGAGACTTAACTGCGCCTATGCCCCCAGAAACCCCTACTGCAAAATCTTAAATGAGATACATCATTTTGATTAATTCACTATTATGGAAGTTATTAAAAAATATGGTGGTTATCAAATCGAAGCATTATTTTCATTATATGAAATATTATTGTAAGAAAGGTTTCAAATGGGAGCCACTTTGTTCCAGAGTCATTCAAAATGTCTTCGCAGATTGTTCAGCACGGACCTTCACGTAAATTTTATCGTCGATGTCAAGTAGGTGAGTGATTACGGAGTTTTTGGTTATTTCGAAATGATCAAGATACTCTTGTTGTTGTTGTTTTTTATTAACTTTTAGCTATTAGCACTGTCGTATTTATCATTAAATTTCCGTCAAAATAATTTATCACAAGTATGGTGGTGTCACTTAAGATTTTGAAGCAGGGGTTGCTAGGGGTGTGCGGTGGAAGAGTTCCACCTCTAAATACAAATCGACGTGGCACGGGGATTTTTATTTTTTATCATTTCAGAGATAAGGTGGATGGCAAACTTTAGCTGGACACACTGTATAAATATAATGCCCCTAAAAAACTAATTCACCAAAATGCACTCCCCCCCTTCCCTTCCGGACGACGAATATTTTGTTGCTGGCTGATGATCAAGTCAGTCAGTCAGGTCAAGGAAAATTAAAATGTGGCAAGGCAAGACTAATCTGGATCCCTCCCAAAACTAAATTTTAGATATGTGCGTGTCTGCATAACCTTAGTTAATACCGTTTGTGACTTTTTATTTGTCTATTCATCAAAAAATAAACATACCGTATATTTTTATACTTGTGCTCTCCAGTGCCTCTATCATTTAAGTTTCTTACCTCTTTGCTCTTTTCTTTCCAAAGATGCCGCTCGTTTTTCCTCTTCAATTTTATTTTGCTGTAGTACTGAACTCAACTTGCTCAACCAGTCCTTGCAATCCAATTCATTTTCTGCAGCTAAAATGTAAATACCAAAATTACATCTAAAGAAAAATCTTTTAAATAGGCCTAGCTCCTAGCTGCGTACGTCAGATACATTATGCTTTGCAGCAGTGCGCCATCTGTTGTCTTAAACTGTAACGTGGCATGTGTCAAACTCGCTTCGTGCACGGCCACCAACAACTGACGCTGGGGAACTTTGGCGCCACCTTTGCTTAATATTACACAAAAGCGTGACATCCCACTGTTTGGGAGTTGATATTTTTGTGAAATTTATTCAGAAAAGTAGGCAGCTTTGATATTATCGTTCATACAATGATTAAGCTATGAACATTGATCAATAAATACAGTTTACAAAAGTTATAAAAAACAGGCTTGAAAGGTAAAGTTAACTAAAAAATTAAAAATAAGTACAGTTTAAAAAAACTGAAAAACACGCTTTTAAAGAACATCGAACTAAAATTTTGAAAATAATTTTTAAATTAAGCTTAAATAATAGTGAAAGAAAAACACTAGTGTTATTGTGAAAAAGGCGTGCGCGATTTACGCCATATTATTCGTAAACCGAGCACCCGACGCTTTTTTCACAATCATACTAGTACCTTTCGTCCATTATTATTTGAGTTTATTTTAAAAATTGTTTTTAACTTTTTAGTTCCATGTTCTTTAAAAGCATATTTTTTAGTTTTTTAAAACTATACTTATTTTACACAGTTTATTACATTGTTGATGTATCTAAAATGAGAGCCACTAATATGTACAGGATGGCCCATTTTTGGCACTTTTACACGGTATCTCGGTTATTTTTGAAGATAGAGAGTTGCGGTTTTTGCGACAGTTTGCTAATTTTTTGTGAAACTAAGGATTCCGTTAACAAACTTATCATGGCCCTCTAGTTTTTGAGATACAGGGTGAAATCGATCACTATCGATTTTGGGACCACCCTCGTAACTCGGTTGTCTTTCATCTTATTGAAAAGTCTAAAAAAAGGGTCTTATAGAATTTTTTCTGTAGAATCCAGCGGTGCAGTTTGATTTTTTCTTGCTCTAACCATTTTTCAGTCATGATGCAAACATATATTTTTTTAAATGGAACATCCTGTATATTATTTTTGAAGTCAATCGGAAATAATTCAAGGTTTTCAAAAATATATATTAGTATTAAGTTATTTCGAAAATTACGCTCAAAATTTCATTTTCTCATTTCTTACTTTATTTGTAGCAGTAGGCCATGACTAATCTATATAAAAACAATATTAAAGAGAACAATTGTTAAGATACAAGACAGTCAATACTTTTAAACTCAATTATTTGATTGTATTTTATACGCTATTACCTACCATTTGCGATAATGTTCAATAAATATTACTTAGTCTACTATTACATTACTTAAAACCAAACAACATTATATCTGAAGAATACCAACACATTATTAAATTTGAATTTGAATCAAAATAAAAACTAAAAACATCTATAAGAGCTTTAAGAGATGTTGGTTCAAGTTGGAGACTACTTTCTCGAATGCAAATTTGGCACAATTTCTTATCCTTTTAATGGCATTCAAAAAAAGTATTGGTCTCCTTCGTGTTATAGCGATTAAATATTCCCAAACTTGGATCCTGTGCAAATGCTGAAGTATCTTGAACTTGTATGGATTGTAATTGTACTTTTTTAGAATTCTTTCTGCAGTTGATATTACAGCTTCTTCTATGTGCTTACAAGGTGATGAAGGCGTTGCTTCTATGTAACCTAATACGTTTGTTTCCCTTAGCTCCCTATTCTCCTTTAAATAAGTTCTAGGACGTACCTACTATATTTATTTTTAGGCGAGCAAATATATCTGGAAGCGACTGCTGTCTCTCTGGGTATCTAAGCTGCACTTATTATAGAAAATTGTCAATGAATAGGTAATTAAAATGAAAACACAGAAAGAACGAAGCTATATTTAATAAAAATATAAATAAAGACTGACAGTCTCGCAAATTTTTTACAGATTTGATTTTTTAATAGATGAGTCATAGCCCACTATCTACTCAATATTATAATAACAGAATCATCGTTTTGATGAGACATTATTATTTAAAAAAAAAGGTATTTTGATTCTGTTTTTTAGAATTTGAGTAGGAAGTCTCTTGTTGAATAATAACTGCTTAGATTCTTATTGTTTATAGTGGATTAACCATGGCCTACTGCTACAAATAAAGTGAAAAATGAGAAAATCAAATTTTGAGCGCAATTTCCAAAATAACTTAATACACATGTATATATTTTTGAAAATCTTGAATTATTTCCGATTGACTTCAGAAATAATATGCAGGGTGTTCGATTTAAAAAATATATGTTTGCTACATAACTGAAAAATGGTTAGACCAAGAAAAAATCAAACTACACCGCTAGATTCTACAGAAAAAATTCTATAAGGCACTTTTCTTAAACTTATCAATAAGATAAAAGACAACCGAGATACGAGGGTGGTCCCAAAATCGATAGTTTTCGATTTCACCCTGTATCTCAAAAACCAAGAGGGCCATGATAATTTTGTTAACGGCGTCTTTATTTTCACAAAAAAGTAGCAAACCGTCGCGAAAACCGCAACTCTCTATCTTCAAAAATAACCGAGATACCCCGTAAAAGTGCCCAAAATGGGACACCCTGTACATGAGCATCTTAAGATTTCAGAATTCGAAATTTAGTTAAGGAGTTAGTCCGCAAAAAATACAAAAGCTGTTTCCTGGCACAGTTGTCAAACTATGTCACTCATTCCAAATTAATCATTCGCCAATTTTGTACCTACTCTTATAAAGGTCACAGGTAATGTGGCCGAAACGTCGGTAAATTTTATACGTCAGCATATGTAGTTTTATTTACTGGCCAGAAAAGCGCATTGGAAAAGCCTTTTTGCAATCCTTGAAAGTATACATGGCCGTTTCACGTTTGTTAGGTACGCTTTCTTGGTGCTTCTGTGTGTCCAACTAAGCCGACAGCAATAAATCTGACTTCGCGGTTAGTTTGCGATTTCCACGCCAACAGAGAGTAGTTTCCGGTGAGCAAAGGGCCAATTTAACTGCCACCAAAATATCCCGGTAATACTCGAGATTTACACAATTAACGGGAAGTTGTAAACCGGAGACATATTGTCAAAATTAATGGCATTTAAACAGTTTGTCGGCTGCTTCGGACTACGAACGGCTAATTGAGAAATACGTAAAGCGCATTCGCCAAGCACAGCCAACTTCCCTAACAACTACAGGGTTATTCACGTTATTCGACACGGAGCATTATGGCTAAAGTATTTTATAAAAAAGAAAATGATAATTTGGGATGGATAGAGACCCATAAAGGCTACATTTTAAAAATATTTTCATGTTATACAGGGTGTCCCAAAAGCACGAAATGTATCAAAGCTATGTTTTTTTAAATGGAATACCCCGTATATTATTGCATATTCAGATTCCTTGGTGAATTCTAGTGTGACTTTATGTATCACATATGGTACCTAAAGTGAACCGTTAGGGTGTAAATCACCATTTTCGGTATAAGTAGATATCAGGCAAAAATTGAATATCGCAGAGATTACAAAATATGGAAGGCTGTGACTTTGCCGTATCACTAAGCATAAAATGCATCAGCTTTGATGAGACTGTCAAATTTAAATTACGTTTATGCTTGGAGAAATCGGTCGATGAATTAAGGAAACTTCGATCAGCGATAACTTGTTTTTTTCAAATGGGAATGCCCAATTTTTTTTATACGGTTAAACGTAGAATTTGATAAGCTTTCTAACGATATAAGGTTGTGAATACCAGTCTCTACTAGTTTTCATTTAATTTTAAATTTTCAAACAAATCGGCGATTTTCAATTTTCTTACCTATAAGCAACGTAGCAGGCCATGAAATATAAACAAAAATCTGTTCAGCTAGAAGGAAACAACTAACTTAGCTGAAAAATACACAGTAACTAGACTAAAGGGACAAGATTATAAAAATTCCTTACAACAAATCAACTCTCCCAGAAACAACTGCGATAACATCTCTAAAGTCAAAGAGAAGCTGGAGTATGGCGGTAATAAATATTTTTACTGTCTACTGGCTACCGCAATTTACTAGAGGTTAAAAGTTTCCAAGGCAATCAAAAACCCTCATATGAAACAGAAACAACCAGCGACTGTTGCTCCAGCACGCAACTATCAATCATATGTAATGGTGTAAAAAAGTACTTAATTTGCGTCGAAGTCGATACCTCTGATTGGAGCCCTTCTATTTTTCAATATCTATTAGCAATATTGCAAAAAAGGAATACTGACAAATCAGATTTAAATTTTCTGCCATTTAAGTTAGGTATGCTTTATAATTTGAACAAATTTTAATTCATTCTTCATTTTCTGCGACCTTGCTAATAGGTACTGAAGAATTTTCAGAACTCCAGTCAGTAGTACTTTTGACTTGAGTTTTGACAGAATTGCATACTTTTTTGTATCATTAAATGTGAAATTTTATTATGAAAATAATAAACTGCTTACAACGTTCTCTAGTAGTTTTTACTTTATTTCAAAATTTTTAATGGTTTTGGAAATTGCCAATCTCTAGTACATTGCAGTAGCTAGTAGGCCGTGAAAAAATTCATTTCTGCCATACTCCAGCTTCTCTTTGACCAAAGATATGTTATCGCCGTTATTTCTGGTTGGACTTTGTTTGTTGTGAGTATCTTGTCCCTTTAGTCTAGTTCGTGTGTATTTTTCAGCTAAGTTAGTTGTTTTCTTCTACCTGAACAGGTTTTTGTTTATATTTCATGGCCTGCTACGTTGGTTATAGGTAGGCAAATTGAAAAATGCCGATTTGTTCGAAAATTTAAAATTAAATGAAAACTACCAGAGATTGGTATGCACAACCTTATATCATTAGAAAGGTTATCAAATTCTACTTTTAACCGTATAAAAAAAATTAGGCATTCCCATTTGAAAAAATCAAGTTATCGCTGATCGAAGTTTCCTTAATTCATCGAACGATTTCTCCAAGCATAAACGTAATTTAAATTTGACAGTCTAATCAAAGCTGGCGTATTTTATGCTTAGTAATACGGCAAAGTCACAGCCTTCCAAATTTTATAATCTCTGCGATATTCAATTTTTTCCTGATATCTGCTTATACCGAAAATGGTGATTTACACCTAAACGGTTCGCTTTAAGTACCATGTATGATACATAAAGTCACAATAGAATTCATCAGAGAATCTGAATATGCAGTAATATACGGGGTGTTCCATTTAAAAAAACATAACTTTGATACATTTCGTGCTTTTGGGACACCCTGTATAACATGAAAATATTTTTAAAATGTAGCCTTTATGGGTCTCTATCCATCCCAAATTATTATTTTATTTTTGATTAAATAATTTAGCCATAATGCTCCGTGTCGAATAACGTGAATAACCCTGTATAATTCTGTTATACTTCTCAAGAAACTTCACTGTTCCGATGCAGCATTTTCACATTGGTTGAAGTGACATTATATACAGTGTGTCCCAGCTAAAAATTTGCCACTACCTTATCTCTGGAATGATAAAAAAAATGAAAGTCGCATGACACGTCGATTTCGAGGGGAAATTCTTCCACCGAGTACGTTATTACTGTGCCATCAACCTCCTCACCCACAGCGACCCCTATTTCAATCAAATCTTAAATGATACCACGATGCTTGTGATACACCATTTTGAAGGGAATTCATTTACAAATACAACAGGGTAATCGGATTGAAGATTGATTTCCTATTATGGAAGTCAATGAAAAATATGGTGATTATATAAATGAAGCTTTATTTTCATTACCTGAAATCTTATCGTCCCATACAGACGTACAGGCGATATTCAAAATATCTTTACACATTTCTCAACATCTCTAGAGTCAGGCACGTATTTAGGGGAGGGGCCCAGGGGGTCCGGACCGCCCCCCGAAACGTTATAAAATGCCGTCTAAAAAATGGATCCACAAATCTGCACCCCCCCGCAAATTTGAGGATTTAAGGTGGCAACTCTAATCTGGACCCCCCTCTGAAAGGTCAACCAAGTGACACCCATAATCTGGACCCCCCAAAACCAAAACCTGGATACGTGCCTGTCTGGAGTCACTGTGGACCGGACCACTATAGGACCGGGCTGCGTAATATAAACTTTTGATTTTATTTTATTTTATTTTATTTTTATAAACACTTTATTAAACGGTTGAGAAGACTACGATTAGTCTCGGCCAGTAAAGGCAAGGTAAGGTGCTAGCTTGGCCCATTAAGCAAGGTGCCATGATAACCGCTCATTTAAAACAAAGCTAGATCTCACTGTCCCCAACCTTCGTACGTGGGACGTCTGCCAGTACTCTGGACCTGACCATTACCTCAGAAGGATGCTGCGCACGTATTCATGATTGGAAAATACTTCAAAATGAAAGTCTCAGCTTGCACCGCTATATATACTTTCAGTACAGCAGTGCCTCACATTCAATCTCCCCCGTCTCTGGACGTGGCTGGCTGCTGAAGCTACTTGACAAAGGTACGTTCTGTACTTTGTTTGGCGAGAAGGTCTCCAGAAATAGGATGAACAACGCAGAGGAGCTGATGAGCACTATGACAGACGTCTGCAATATCTCATGCCAGTAAGACGCCATTCTCGGAGGAGAAAGTTTACTGGTGGACTGGACAAATCGCCGAGCTTCGCAGTAGTTGCGTAAGAGCAAGGCGTGCTTACTGCAAGGAAGCGGTTACCACACAGGAGCGCGAAGTTTTGAGGGAAAGCTACAAAGCTTGTAGGAAGACTCTACGCCAAGCTATTAAAACCTCAAAGAGAAGATGCTGGATGAAACTCCTTCGGGACATCAACAACGATGTGTGGGGTAACGGATATCGGATTACGGTTACCAGGTTGAAGTTGGCCTCTCCAAACCTAGCGATTTCCATGGAAAAACGGCTTGAATTTGTTGGTGAATTATTTCCTGACATGCCTCCAGTTACATGGAAAAATCCCACAACTGTTGAGGTAGAGTCATTTACAATCAATGAGCTTCTATCTGCTGTAGATAAGCTCAAGCCAAATAGAGCTCCAGGTCCTGATAATATGCCTTCTGAGATTGTGAAATTGATAACGCTCCACTTTCCAGAGGTACTTTTGAGGGTGATGAGCCAGGCACTCCATACCGGAAAATTCCCTGAGGTTTGGAAACGGGCAGAACTTATACTGCTGCGGAAGAAAAACCAGCCCGCCATGAATGCAGCAGATTTCCGGCCAATATCCCTACTGGATACGACCGGGAAGCTACTGGAGTACATGATGTTGGAGCGACTGCTTGAGGATGTCGAACAAACAATTTGCGCCCAGCAGTTTGGCTTCAGGCGAGGCATGTCGACACTGGATGCTATCCATCACGTTTGCAATTTGGCGAAGGATGCAGCCATGGTGGTGAACCGGAAGTTACAACTTTGTGCATTGGTCACCATCGATATACGGAATGCCTTCAATATAGCACCTCGGAAAGGAATCATAGATTCTCTGGTAGATAGAGGAGTGAGGAACGACACTCTCAGATTAATCGTGGATTATCTGAGCAACAGGAAGATTCTGCTGCGGGACACGGATGACAGGACTGTTGAGGTTGATGTCTATAGTGGTGTCCCTCAGGGGTCTGCCTTAGGCCCCACCTTGTGGAATGTACTCTATGACGGGGTGCTCCGGTTGACCTTGCCCAATGGTGTCACTAGCATTGCATATGCCGATGATTTAGCCATTGTGGTTGTGGCAAGGACCGAGGAAGAGCTCATGAGCAAGACCAACTGTGCCATAGAGGAAATAGTCGACTGGCTGGCGGAAAATCAGTTGACTATTGCTCCTGAGAAAACAGAGGCGGTGATGTTGACCCCTAGAAGGAAAATGTTACCCATTAGCTTCAATGTAACGGGCACTGTGGTAACTCCGAAAAGACCTTTGAAGTACCTCGGGGTCTGGCTAGACACCAAGCTGTCTTTTGCAGACCATGTCAACATAAAGCTGCAGAAGACAAATAGCATGGTAATGGCCTTAGCTAGGTTGATGCCGAATTGTGACGGACCTAGGGCTAGCAAGAGAAAGGTGCTGTGTAGTGCAGCCCTTTCAGGCCTCTTATACGCAGCGCCTATATGGCAATCCGTTTTAAATAACGGTAAGCTGCGTCGACGCCTGGAATCAGCTGGAAGAAAGATGGCATTACGAGTATGTAGTGCGTATCGCACTGTGTCGAATGCCGCAGTCACAGTTATCGCCGATTTCCCACCCATTGAGCTCCAGATACTGGAACGCTGTGAGAGATGGAGTGGGATGCCGAAGACCCAGGCAAGCGAACAGCCACTACAGCGTTGGCAAAATGCCTGGGATACCGCTGATACAGGCCGTTGGACCTGGCGGCTGATTAAAAACATTCGGCAGTGAGTTAATAGGCAATGGTGAATGAACTTCTTCCTGACCCAGATCCTTTCTGGGCATGGATGTTTTGAGGCATACTTCCATGGTTTCCACGTGGAAGAGCAGGACGCATGTCTGTATTGCGGTGAAAGAGATGATGCCTGTCACATCTTCTTTCACTGTAGGGCATGGCATCATGAAAGACAGCTATGTGAGACTCTACTTCAGGAAAAAATGACCCCGGACAATGTCATTGACTTATTGCTGGCGTCCAATCATAACTGGAATGCAGTCGCTGCGTTCACGCGTAAAGTTCTGGAAACAAAAACAGTAGAGAAGCCGATTACTGGGAAACCGCTCTAACAACGAGTGAGGGATAAATATGGATAGCCCCCAGACCTGAAGTTATGTCTGCACGATGGTTCCGGGGAGGGGGTGTATACAAAGACGGGAGAAAAAAAAGATCTCACTGTCACTGTAGAGAGCTTATGCAGGGCCTCTGTCTGTTCGTCCGTCCGTCTATCTGTCCGTATACAAAAGATAGCCAAAACTACAGGTGCTAGAGAAAAACTAAATACAGATTCGGAATCAGCATGAAAAAACTAGTCCTGGAAAAATCCGGTTTTGTCAATATCGCTTCCGGTTTAAAAAATTTCAAACTTTTATACCAACAAATTCCACAGTGAGAGCGCTGTTTGAATATACTCAAGTAAATTCTTTCCTACTTTTTTTATTCCAGCAAATGCTCAAAGGATCTACCACCAGCTGCTTGGCAGTGAACTATGCGGTAGTAGGAAATTTCTGCAACTTCATTAATCATATCTTCATTAATTTTGCTAATTTCATCCCGTATTCTATGCTTCAGTTCATTGAGGTTTACTGGTTTCGTGTGATATACCCTGTCTTGGACATAACCCCATAAAAATAATCTAGCGGGGTTAGGTCAGAAGACCTAGCTGACTAGTTTATTCTTCTTATTCTTCCTATTCACCTTTCAAGAAACGGTTTATTTAAATGAGCACGCATATTTCACCCATAATGAGGTGCCGCTCCATCTTGCTGGAAGAACGCTTGGTCAAACTGATCGCCCACAGTTGCATGAATCGCCGGTTCATACATCATTGTCATTTCCGAAAAAATCTATTTATTTAACTGCAGTAAGACTCTCTTCAATAGAAAAGGGTCCATCAATGCTATTTTTTTGTCACACCAGCCCATACATTTTTAGTTTCTGTTAGTTTGTATCACTCCTGTACCTATTGACATTACCATTAAGCTCAAAGGTAGCTTCGTCTGAAAATACGACTCTATTAAAAAAAGTCTATCAGCGATTGTTCGGCTCATTCTCAACTCACAAAACTAGGCGTCTATCTGGATCATCTTCGACCAACTCATGTACAAGTTTTATTTTGTATAGATGGTGCTTCAACTTTTTTTTTTTAAATATTGTGCACTGTTTTTCTTCTATGATTGCTATAACTGGCCGGCCCGATCTTGGTAAATCCTTCACACCTCCACTTACATTGAAATGCTTAAATGTCCTTCATCATTAGAATAGTTATTCGCTTTCGTTCAGTGAGAGACGCCATGATACCTAAGTAATGAGAACAGAAGTGTGCGCTTCTTTAGGGTCATGTCTGGATGTAAAGTTTTCAGTGCTTTTCATTTACGGTCTGAAAAGCAAAGGTTTCCATTTATGAGCACTGACTTGACCTTGAAGTGATCACAATGATACAATCATTGACTATTTTTTATGCGATCCCTATTTCCCTAGTTATTCACTTGGCCTGGACTTTTGGAACACAGTGTATATATATATACACGCATACTAAAAACGTCACCATCGGATAGTCAGAAAAATCTTATGTATGTATGTATGGACCGTTTTTTGTGCGACCTCTACGTCCCAGGATACCCTGCTCCACATTTTGACCTTGACTTATTCATCAAAGGTCAAATTTAATGAATGGTCTTGCTCACATCTAGACTTAAATTTTTCCGTCTTCCGTACTTTTCATTTCCGGTGTCAGAAGTAGGGGTTTCTATTTAAGAAAATCGATTTGAACTTGATGTAACCTTGAACATCAAGGTCAAGGTCAACAAAAATGGCACCATCGATGGTCAGAAAGCATTCCTACGAACTTTGTCTTGACTATCTTTTTGTGCAACTTCTACTACTTATATACTCTGCAGGTCACATTTTGTCCTTGACTTAATTAATCAATGTTAATTTTTTCACAAGGTCAAATTCATATCTGAACGTAGAATTTTTTGAGATTTTCATTTCCGTCAAAAGTAGCGGTTTCTAATTGAGAAAATCGATTTCACCTTGATGTGTCCTCTATGTCAAGGTGGAGACCACCATCGGGTTGACAGGTAAATTTCTTATGATTTGTTTCGACAATATGTTTGTGCGACCTCTACTTCCATAGATATCCTGCTGGTAACATTTTTATCGGATAACCAGGAGAATTTCCTACAATCATTGACTATTTTTTATGCGATCCCTATTTCCCTAGTTATTCATTTGGCCTCGACTTTTGGAACACAGTGTATATATATATACACGCATACTTTTTAAATCAGAAACGTGACAACATTGTTTTACGAAAATTCTTCGAGCCGTTGACTTCATTTTCTTCCGGCATCAAATGTAGGGGCTTCCATAAAAAAAATCGATTTGACAATGTTGTTTTACCAAAACTGATTGAGCCATTGACTTCTGCACTATCTTCGGTGATCGGTTTCGGTGTAGTTTAGAATTGCTCACGATTTCTTTCCACTAGTACCCGATCAACGTCAAAGGAATATAGTTTCTCCCTATCTCATATTGGATTTTCCGTAATTCCATTGGCATTCTACAGTATCGGTGACATACGATTTAAGAAAATCGATTTGACCTTGATGTGATTTTGGATGTAAAGGCCAATGAACCCTAAAGGTCATCACCAGATAGCTAGGAAACATTCCTACGACTTTTGTCTTGACTATCTTTTCGCGTAACCCCTATTTTTCTGAAGATACTATGCTGGTCACCTTTTGACCTAGTCAAGGTAAAATTTTTCAAATGGCCAAACTTATGTCTGGACGCATAATTTTCCGAGCTTTTCATTTCCGGCGTTAAATGTAAGGGTTTCGATCTAAAAAAAAATCGATTTGACCTTGTTGTGACCTCGGCCATATCATATTGGATTTTCCGTAATTCCAGTGACATTCTACAGTATCGGTGACATACGATTTAACAAAACCGATTTGACCTTGATGTGATTTTGGATGTAAAGGTCAATGTAACCATAAAGGTCATCATCGGTTACCCAGGAAAAGTTCCTGCGACTTTGTCTTTACTATCTTTTTGCGCAACCCCTATTTTTCTGCTAGTCACCTTTTGACCTTGTCAAGGCCAAATTTTCCAAATGGTCAAGCTCATGTCTGGACGTAAAGTTTTCCGTGCTTTTCATTTCCGGCGTCAAATGTAGGGGTTTCCATCTTAGAAAATCGATTTGATCTTGTTGTGACCTCGATCTCAAGGTCAAATTCATCATAAAGGTCTTCATCGGATAGCCAGAAAAATCTACAACTACTAACTATTTTTTTGTGCGATCCCTATTTCTCTAGTTATTAATTTGGTCCGGTACTTTTTGAACAGGGTGTATCTGCATGCATACTTTTTAAATCCGAAACGTGAGAAAATTGTTTTACGAACATTCTTCGAGCCATTGACTTCTGCAATATCTTCGGTGATCGATTTCGGTGTGGTCTAGAATTTCACACCATTTCTCTCCACAAGCACCCGCTCGACGTCAAAGGAATATAGTTTCTCCCCACCTCATATTGGATTTTCCGTAATTCTATTGGCATTCTACAGTATCGGTGACATACGATTTAAGAAAACCGATTTGACCTTGATGTGATTTTGGATGTGAAGGTCAATGTAACCATAAAGGTCATCTTCAGATAGCCAGGAAAAGTTCCTACGACTTTTGTCTTGACTATCCTTTCGCGTAACCTCTATTTTTCTGGAATTACTATGCTGGACACCTTTTGACCTTGTCAAGGTCAAATTTTTCAATGGTCAAACTTATGTCTGGACGTATAATTTTCCGTGCTTTTCATTGCCGGCGTCAAATGTAGGGGTTTCCATTCAAAAAAATTGATTTGACCTTGTGTCATATGCATATGCACGTATACTCAAATCAGAAACATGACAACGTTCTTTTACGAAAATTGATCGAGCCATTGACTTCTGCACTATCTTCGGTGATAGGTTTCGATAGGTTTCGGTGTAGTCTAGAATTTCACACGATTTCTTTCCACTAGTACCCGATCAACGTCAAAGGAATATAGTTTCTCCCCACCTCATATTGGATTTTTCGTAATTCCATTGGCATTCTACAGTATCGGTGACATACGATTGGCGTGAAATTCCGTGCATTTTTTCACACCCGCACTCCGGCAGCTGGGAATTTAAACTTCCAATTTCCAATAATGCGCAATTCTGTACGCCGAAAACGTATCGACGGGAAGGTAAAGAGGAGAGATTTATGAATACGAGAGCTAAATGTAGGTAAATATATAGGTTCGGCAACATGAAATATTTCGTGTTAAATTATCGGAATGTTCGGTGAGCACCTGATGAGATGAAATAAATTCTTTGATGAAGGCGCCTAATGGTGGTAGAGGGGTAGATGGGAAGTTATACTTCGCGATTTAGCCCAGTGATAAAAAAGGATTGTAGAGGATCGAGATTCAATTCCAGTCCTACAGTTTGGTGTGTTTCTCTGACGAATCACTCTCTAAAGTATTGGGATCCAGCATGGCCGACTCTACACTAGGCCGGATGTGGCAACGTGGCTTAGCTGTCAAGTAGTGGTCCGGTTACCGTAAATTGTTTTATAGTTTCAGAATAATAATTATTACATTTTATATGAATTAAGAGTTCATCTCGGTTGATAAATTAAGAAAAATATTTTTTAGAATTACTACTGCTAATACCACTTACATCTGATGTCTGGTTCATCGTAGTCAAACACTACAAAGTAAAAATAAACGCAACCTGTTTCCTGCTGCCACTTCCACTTCCACTTAAATGAACACTCAACTTGCTTTGTAAATTTTCACTTGAGCTAGAAAAACTCACTATCAGGTCACTTTGAAGCCATTCTTGCTGGTCGTGATTCCCTTTCACTATCAAGTCTTTTCGTAGGTATGCCCAGATGCATGCCCAGATGAGTTCTATTATCTGTATTTTTCTGTGATACTTGGGCGGTCCAGAAAACGTTGTAGGTACCACATTGTGCTTTAAAATAGGTCTTATCCTTTGAAATGTTTGTAAATTATTGTCTTTATTCTTATAAATGTAACCAACCCTTACCAGGAATACCTTTCACCCACTTCTGTTTACGTCTTTTATTGGAAGCACAATTGCTAGTGCAACCTGCTACTACACACTTTGCAGGCATCTTTTTATATTTATAATTTCGTTTGTGCAGGTAAATAATTAGATACACATTAAAAATCACCTTCCAATCTTATTTTTTACTCTGGAAGAATTACACTAACGACAAAAGCTCGGCCGACTATTCAGTGCTGCCATATTTCAATGCTCCGGCCTAGTGAGTAGAGTCGGCCATGGATCCAGTGATGCAGGCTTATGCGTGGAAGTAGAAGATGAATGTGTGCAGAGAAGCTGTATGCCTTGCTCGTCTAGCAAAGATGCACTAGAAGCCACTAGGACCGTTCAGTTGTAAAGTTACTGTACTGTACTTTCCTAAGCACTAATTTGTTGCTTGAATCATGTCCAAAATGCCATTTTGCTCCTTGCAACATATTTGTTCTTAAACGAAGTTTCTAGAGCGTTCTTGTAGCAACTTTATACAACATATTGTCACGACGGCCTCTTTTTCTTCACCCAGGGAATCAAACTCGACGTAACTTTCACCGTTTTACTTCACAACTCGATACAATATCTCTTAACCTTATCTCAGCTCGAACTCAACTCAACTGAACCCCTACGCTGCCCGTAGCACCTCATATATACTTCATCGAACCATCTAGCGCATTCGATGACATTTCTAGAATCCATCCGTCATTCTCGAAAACTCTAGACGATTCGATGACGTTTACACTTCAAAAGATCTAGCCTAGCACTTTGACTTTACATCATGTATGACAACCAATGACAACTAATACAAATACACGAATACCATAATATACAGTATGTTACATTCTTCCCCCCTTAGCGTTCGGCGTCCTCGACGAACAACTTCGATTCTTGACATCAGCATAGTCAACCTTCGGTTTTCCACTTTCCGTACATAACCTGTAGACTACGTCCTTGAGGCGCTTCTTCACCACGTAGGGTTCCACCTCATGGCGTTGTAGCTTCGGACCCTTTCTTCCGTCGTGTGTTGCAAGACCATACCAGATCACCTCGTAACTGCGATATTCTTTGCCCAACTTGCGATTCTCATTTTCAGCTCCAGCAGGATTCTCTTTTCCTAGCTCTGTTATCATTCTATTCAGTTGCACCTTTCCGCCTTGACGACTGTCACCTCTCGACACTTCCTTCTTCTTATCACTCAGGCTATTCTCCACTTCCTCTATGAGCCTGCAGAGTTCGTCTTCCACCTGCACAATCCTGTTCTTTTGCTTAACATTCTCGCTTTTGAGTTGCGTGGTCTGGTCAAAACACCATGATGCGTCCTTGAGTGCAGCGCCAAACTCTGCTCTTATCTTCGGGTTTTCCTTCCCCAGTTGTGCCAATCTCTGTTCTAACTTTACATCGTAAAATGGCTTCGCTAATATTGCGGACACACCCTTCTTTGTATCCTCAGCAACCTTACTCAGTTCTCTCTTCTTCTTATCGATCTCAATTTCCAGCTGTGTAGTCTTCTGCTCCACGTTACTGTTTTCATTCTTCATATGCTTCATCCCGGAGCTACCATACTCTACTTCAGTCAATGCGTTTTCCAGCTTTTTTTTCAGTCGAGCATTCTCATTTTCCAAATTCATCAGTCGCTGTTTAGTTTTACTATCAACTTCTCTTGCATTGCACAAATCTTCCTATCGCTTTTTCGCATTATCAACCTCGCCGCTCAAATCTGTTTTCAGCTTCTTGTTTTCTGCTTCAAGCTGCGCCAACCTTTCTCTCAACTTTGACTCATCCTTCTTGATACCGATCCTTTTGGCTTTATCAATCGCGTTGTCCAAGTTCTTTTTACAGAATGCACACTCAGCCTCCATCTGATTTATCTTCTGTTTAAACGCTGCATTTTCATCTTTAACTTGCTCGCATTCCCTTTCTGCTTTCTTCGACTGATTCAAATCTTTTAATCGCTTGATTTCGCCCTTCAAAGCAGACACTTCTTTATTGAGCTTTCTCAAGGCTACTTCGTGTTGTTCATCCTTCTTTCGCAGATTCTGTCTATTCGTTTCAAACGTGCTCTTAATATGCATACTTCTCCATTCCTGAGAGGCAAGCAGCTGCTTCATCCTGTCCCGGTCTGCTCTAAGTTCCCTCATGGCTACTCCGTGTTGTTGTTGAAGCTTGGCAATACTTCCTTCGTTCTTCTTTACCAAATTCTTTATATCTCTGTCAAACTGCACCTTCATTGAGTTTATCGTTTCTTGCATAGATTTCATTTTGTTCGCATATTCAGCTGCCTTTTCTACATTCGCTTGTATCTTATCAACCTGGGTGCGGCAGCCTGCCCACATCTCCAGCACGTAAACTTCTCAGCTCTTTCTAGGCTACTGCGAACCCGGTTTCTTTGGAACCAAGCACCTCTTCTTCCTGGAATGAACGATGTGGCCCTGACTTTTGCCTCTGCATCTTGCTCGACATAGCGCACCCTCCTTGTCATTCGCGTGGCTTTTATGTCAGCTTCAATTTGCAGAGCCTTGATCACAGCATCTTGTAAATTTATGGGGCTGGATAGTTTTACCATACTTCCGCGTCCGCAATGCCTTCGACAAACTGGCAAGCAGCGACGTATTCCTGCGTCTCAATGGGACTGTTGACGAATACTTCTTTGGCTAAGCTTTGGACCTCGTATGCAAACGTCGTCGAGTCCTCCTTGGCTTTCTGTGTCCGGTTATGCAATTGGCTATACAACAACTCGTTCAAGTGTGTATCTTCAAAGCGTAACTTTAATGCCGACACCATTTTATCATAGTCACGTAGTTCTAAAGAGGAGAGACTTTCCAAAATACCTGTTGCAGAGTCTTTGAGCATTGATGTTAGGGCACACGCTTTTTCCTCATTCGACCAGTTATTCATTCGTGCGATGTTTTCAAATTGCATAAAATAAACGTCCCATGATATCTTGCCATCATATGGGTAGGGCTCTGCTACTACCAAACTGCGTTTATCAAGTAAAGCGGGTGCTACAACTGCTAAACCACGCTTACCTTCACTATGTATTTGCAACTCCTCTCTGGCCATTGTCTGGACATGATCTTTCACTTGCTGTTCTGCTACCTTCGGGTACTAGATGGCGCACCGGCAGAACTTTCTGCTTGTTGCCTACACATGTTTCACATGTTTTGTTAACATGAAATCCTGATGCTCTCTATTTCCGTCAATCGACCTATGGCGCACTGATGATCGCAAATAAGCGTGAAACAGCTGTCTGCGTACTGGTGGATTGACGGAGGTACAGAGCAACCCTCGTATATCGGCTTTAATACGCGGCTCGCGTACAAAATCCGTGCCTCTGGTGGCAAAAGCGAACGAGCCTTGTCGTTCCACCAAAGAGTTTACTGCTGCTAGTAGCGTTTCTCTTTGGTTGCCGTTACCTTCGGGTACTAGATGGCGCACCGGCAGAACTTTCTGCTTGTTGCCTAATCAAATTAAGTTAGAATTGAGCCTACGTTTACTACTTCAACTGCAACTACTGGTACTTCACTTAAAAATACTTTAGTTTATAGATTTACTCAATCTTTGCACTACTCAAGTAGCAGTAGTACTCAAGTAAATCCTTAGTTTAAATCTTCTTCTTCTTCTTAGAGTGCCGTCTTCATCATTGAAGGTTGGCAACAATCCCGGCGAATGTCTGTCTATCTTGGGCAGTTCGTAGTAGGGAATGAGCACCCATACCTGTCCAATCTCTTATGTTTTTCAACCAGGAGTATTTCTTCCTACCTATGCCCCGTTTGCCCTCAATCTTCCCTTCCATTATCAACTGTAGGAGTTCATATCGACTTCCGCGCATTATATGGCCCAGGTAAGCTGTTTTTCGTTTTTTAACTATCTGTACCAATTCTCTCTCGCATCGTGCTTGTCTCAACACGTCCTCATTTGTAACATGCGCTGTCCAGGGTATCTTGAGAAGTCTACGCAGTACCCACATCTCAAAGGCTTCTATTCTGTTGATGGTGTTAACCTTAAGAGTCCATGCTTCACAGCCATACAACAGCACCGAATACACGTAGCACTTTACAAATCGATATCTAAGCTTCAGGTTTAGGGTAGAACTACACAGTAAGGATCGCATAAGGTTAAACGTAGCTCTTGCCTGTTCGATCCGGGATCTAATCTCTACTTCTGGATCTAAGTTGTTAGTAATCCAGGTTCCTAGATATTTGAATTTTTCTTCCACATCTATTCGTTTCCCGTATATACTTATATCCACTGGTGGCTCTGGGGTTTTTGAAATTATAAGTATTTTTGTTTTGGTGGTATTTATTTTAAGACCGTATCGATCACCCACTGCAGTGAGTTGGTTTAGCAATCGTTGCAGGGCTTCTGGACTATCTGCTATTATCGCAGTATCATCAGCATATCTGAGGTTGTTAAGCGTTTCACCGTTGATCTTAATCCCATCACTTGTGTCCTTGGTTGCCTCTTCAAAAATAGCTTCGGAGTATAAATTAAATAGCATTGGGGATAAGACACAGCCCTGTCGTACACCTCTCTGTATGGTTGCTGCTTCCGTTGTTGTGTTGTTATATTTTACTACGGCGGTTTGATCCCAATACAAGTTTTTGATGATTGTAATATCATTCTTATCCAGCCCCTTTGCTTCCAATATTTTTAAGAGTTTCACATGATCCACTCTGTCAAACGCCTTTTCATAATCTATGAAGCATATATATACCTTTCTTTGCTGGTCTCTACACTTTTGAAGTAGGACGTTTAAGCCAAACAGTGCCTCTCGAGTTCCCATGCCTTCACGAAATCCAAACTGTGACTGGCTGATATCCTGCTCACATTTCCTGAATATTCTTGAATGAATGATTTTTAAAAAGAGTTTGAGGAGATGGCTCATTAGGCTTATGAGTCTGTATTCCTCGCATCTCCTTGCATTTGATTTTTTTGGAATTGGTACAAATTCAGACTTCAACCATTCCCGGGGGATTACACCGGTGGAATATACCTTGTTAAAAAGATGAACCAGCGTATCTATGTGTTCTTCTTCTAAAAGTTTTATTATTTCTATGTGATAGTTTAAATCAACCACATGATACTTCAATCAGTATACTAGATCTTATACTACAATATACTTGAAATAATCGAATACGGGACTAATTTTAGAATATTTTGGATTTAAATAGAGGATATTACAAAATACCTCACTTAGCATTGATCCAATCTTCCTATCATAACTTTGAGTACAACCTTTTTGTATATCTCGGAAATAAACAACTAAGCATTGATTTAATTCTCCAATCATAGCTTTGAGTATAACGTGTTTATATGATATCTGGGATACAAATAACCTAAGATCAACTTTATGATAAATTTGCAATTTAGTTCATATATGAGAAGATACACACTCCCCACCATACATCGTAGAACTATACGATGCGATGATTCGATTCTCAATTTAGTATGTGAACAATATCAGGACAGGTGACGAGACTTGGATGTACTATTATGATGTGGAGACCAAGGCTCAGAACAAAAGTCACACTTTTGGATACACAGAAGAGAGCTAAGTGGTATACATAACAGTGCCTGCCTAAGTTCATTAGATATAGATCCAAGAAGAAGAACCTGCGGCCAAAGTCAAGAATAAACACCTGATTTCTCCATCTTGATAATGCTCCAGCTCACCGCGCCAAAGCCTGTACCGAATATTTGACCACGACAGGATTGAAACTTCTCGTGCACCCTCTCTACAATCCAGACCTTGCCTCCTGCGACTTTTCTTCATTGTCAATGATGCTTTTATACTTAATACCAATATATGTATTTAAACTAGAGTACACTCAACGCAACTCATTGTTTGGATGCATTAATAGTACATCAATTCAGCTATACCCTTACACTTGCAGTAAGACTTGGTAGTTTCACCTTGGTAATTGCTGTACTCAAAATGATGCTACGAAGGAAGCTTATGCCCAAAAACTTAATTTAGATGAGAAAATCTTGGGGTTGTGGCCAAAATTTTGAAAAAAGAGACTGGGTCACAGCATAGAGGAGACTCTGGTGCTAACAGCCAAGCTTCCGGCAATGCTTATTGCCATCTTCATGGCTTTAACGTTGAGGTTTGCCAATTTAAAAACAGCTATTGCATTGAGTGCAAACGACTTCTTAATGCAGCTATAATAATCGTCACAATTTTTCCATAACATTTTTAAAAAACTATGCTATCATGGCGTCTGCGACTAACAGGTCAGGAAACAAACAACATATAATTGTAAAATACAAACACAGAAACGACCTTTACATGTTGAAATTTTAAACCCGAAGGTATTATGAAATCCGTGGTTTGAAAACTCATATTTTGTGATCTAGATTTTCTTAAACAAAGACCTTCTTGGTTTAACAGGTGATAAAATGGCCGTTACTTTGTGAAATGTGGAGACACTCAATGCAGTTGCTGTTTTTAAATTGGCAAACCTCAACGTTAAAGAAGATGGCAATGAGCATTGCCGAAAGTTTGGCTGTTAGCACCAGAGTCTCCTCTTTGCTGTGACCCAGTCTCTTTTTTCAAAATTTTGGCCACAACCCCAAGATTTTCTCATGCAAAATAATGCTTGTATACTTAATATATACATATTATTTAAACTAGAGTTTACTCTTCGCGACTCTACCGCATTATATGTTATATACAACGCTACCATATTATCAAAATAGTATTACTAGTTTAAAATCGATACTACTTTTCTTGGTCTGTATGATCCCGTATCCGTTTTGTGTTGTGAAATTTGTGGCTGATTTGTTGATTACACTATGTCTGATTTTTCACAAATTCTAATAGATAGATAGATAGATAGATAGATAGATAGATAGATAGATAGATAGATAATTTATTGGTGATATGCACATTGTACTTTCACAAGTCAAAAAAGAGAAGTATAAAAATAACAATTTAAAAAGTATTTAGGTCGACAAACGTATAACATATAATAGTATAATACAACAGACAATAATTAACAGAAAAATCGCTCACAAACATTAAGACATTTATGTAAACACGCAATCAAAGAACTCATTGTAGTGATAGAATGCCTTCTGCGATAGAAATCCTTTTATTTGTCTTCTAAAAAGTGTGATGTTTGATAGATTCTTCAAGTCTTCTGGCAACTTATTGAACATTTTTATTGCTAGATGGTTTGGGCCATTTTGGGTTTTTTTGAGTCGATAGTAAGGAGTGATGATATTATTTTTGTGCCTTGTATCATGGTTGTGCTGACCAGTATATGTCAAGAAAGTGTCTTTGTTAGTATATACGTATGTAAGGCATTCTAAAATATATATAGATGGAACAGTTAGAATATTGAGGGCTATGAAAGCTTGCTTACAATCCTCACGATATCCCAAACCAGATATTATTCTAATAACTCTTCTCTGCACCGCAAAAACTTTGCTGGATTCAGAAGCATGTCCCCATATAAGAATTGCGTAGCTCAGTACAGAGTGACACAGAGCATAGTATGCTGTTCTTAGTACATCTGAGGATACTATGCCTTTTAGATTTCTCAACATAAAAGCACTACTTGAAAGCTTTGTACATATTTTATTAACGTGCACGTCCCACTTTAAGTGAGGATCTAAGTGAACGCCTAGAAATTTTATGGAAGTGTTTATTTGATCACGTTCGGCCTCACGTAGGGTTAATAACATTGTCTGTGACTTCTCAGGGTTAGAGACAAGACCATTTTCTCTGAACCAGAGTTCAGCCTTCGACCGTGCATCATCCGTGATTGTAAGGACATTATTGATATCCTTGCATCTAACTGATATAGTTGTATCATCTGCGTATAACACATGGAATACTGACTCTTGTAGCCAAGGTAAGTCATTTATATAAACAAGGAACAACAGAGGCCCAAGGATGGATCCTTGCGGAACACCTATCTTCAGGTATTCGGTTTGAGACAATTTATGTCCGATTTTGATGATCTGGGCTCGATTTTCCAAGTATGATCTTAGAAGAGTCAAACTGTCAGATGATATACTATATTTTTGTAGTTTATTTAATAACATGACATGTGATACACAGTCGAAAGCCTTACTGAGGTCAAGAAACAATGTATTATTATATTCATAATTTTCAAATGCATCCATGACATTCTTCACAAAATCGTGAATAGCTGTCACAGTACCGCGACCTTTACGGAAGCCGTGTTGACAATTTGTAAAAAAATTATTGGCTTCAAAGTGATGTATCAACCTGTTATATAAGCCTTTCTCAAAAATTTTCGAAAAAATAGGTAAGAGAGATATTGGGCGATAGTTTGCAGGATCATTTCTGTCGCCCTTTTTATATATTGGGTTAACTAAGGCTAATTTTAAGCAGTCGGGAAATATACCTTCTTGCAAGCAAAGATTAAGGAGTTTTGTTAGTGGAATCACTATTATGTCCTTAATAGTTTTTATTAGATTTACGTTAAGACCGTATATATCCTTACTAGATTTACTTTTTAATGAAGTTATTATATCCCTAACCTCAATGAAAGTAAACTTTTCAAATTGACATTCCTTTACTGAGTTCGGTGGTCTTATGCTTTCTATATTTATGTTAGCGCTACTGTCCCGATGGTTTTGCTGTCGCACCAAATTTTCGGCTGCAGTGGTGAAATACTTATTGAATTGGTCAGGACTTATGTCAGTTGCATTAAAGGTGTTTTTGTTTGTAATATTTCGATGACTGTTTATTATATTCCATATACATTTAATGTGGTTATCAGAAGATTTAATCGCATCATCATTTGCTCTTCTTTTGCTGTTTTTGATTTCTAATTTATATTTAGTTCTAAAGTTATTCCTAATTTTTTTGTTTTCATCAGTTGGGTTCTGTTTATAACATAAATCAAGAAATCGAAGACTTTCTCTCATATTTTTTATTTTTTCGTCAAACCAGCACAGTTGGTGGCTTTGCGCAGTAACTCGATTTATGTATCGCTTTTCGGGGAACGCTGCACTGTAGCAGCCATTCACTACCTGCAAGAAAATATCGAATTTTGTGGATGCGCTTAAATTGTTGTCAGTAACGAAAGAGAAGTCACTATTTTCTACTAAGTTGTAAAAGGCATATTTACCAGCCTCTGTTATTAGTCTACAAAGTTTTATGCGGGTATCTTTGATGTCATCTGAGATGGGATACGATATATCCACAAAAACACCACTGTGATCTGAAAGATTTGAATCAACAACTGATACTTTACACAAGTTTTCATCAAAATTGATAAATACATTGTCTAAACAGTTTTTATTTCTAGTATTCTCATTCACCATCCTCTCAAAACCAAAAGTTCTCATCAAATTACATAGCTTCATGCATTCACTCTGCTCTGTGTTGAAGTGTACGTTAAAGTCCCCTATAACTACAATCTTTTTGTTACTATTACTAACTTCTATCAACACAGAATCCAATACGTGTAAGAATTGGTCAAAGTCACCTTTCGGTGGACGATAGACGTTAATAAAATATGTCTCAGTAGACTGAAAAAAAATTGCACATAGTTCAATAAGTTTTTCGATTGACTTACCATTTATCAGTGGCAGTGGTACAAAGTCTCACTCTGTATCTGTCAAAATAGCTGTTCCACCACCTTTATGGCAGGTTCTGCTGTAATACGATGAAACAAAAAAGTTTTCTATACGCAGGCATTCTACCTCCACATCAGTTAACCACGTTTCGTTAAAGCATAGCACGTTGACATTTTTATCACACAAGTACGCATCTAACTGATCTATCTTATTTTTCAATGATTGAATATTAATAAAAAACAACTTTAACTGTTTACGAGTTATGTTCACGTCACTTTTGTCACTGCTCACTGTAGTTAGGTCTCCTGGTCCTTCCTTCTTCTCAAGTGTAAAAAACGGCTTACACAAGCACCAGTTGGCCATAAGCTAGGATCCATCGCTCTGTTGAAGTCTTTATCTTGAATGCAAACTTTAAAAGATGAGTATATCTGGGGATGTTTTGAGGTAATTGACTCCACAACTACTTCAGGAAATTGGGGCTTCAGGTGCCTAGCGAGCGAGTCGACTGTTGTGTTCGTAGCTAATCGGCAAACGTGAAGTGCTGTTTGTCTAGGGACACCTTGAATTGTTTTGCTGTCAGGGTGGCTCCCTATAATCACCTTCCGCTTTTTCCTCTCCACCCTCTGCCACTCATTATTCTTCTGATGTACTGTAGTAATATCCTCACTATCATTTCTGTTTGAATTTGCTGCAGCCACTGTCGCAGCAGGCAGTTCATCACTGTTTATGTTTTCATATACAGCTGATTGTGACGGCAAATTTGTATGTTTGGTATTTTCACTTTCACAATCGGAGTTCTTGTTTTTAGAACTCGAGGTCGTGCCTGGCTTTTTTTGCTCCAGTTTTTGTTGCGCTGCTCGTACAGGTAATATGGATGCACGAGAATTGCTTATTTGATTTAATAAATTGATTTGTGTGTTAAGCAAATCAATTTTATCTTGCTGCTCCTTTATTATTCGATCTTTTTGTTTGATCAAATAATGAAATATGCTTATGTCTATCTTACTTGCTTCGGATAAATTTTCCATGGCATCAAAGAAGGCACCATCATCGTCATTTGTTTGTGGCTGCTTAGAACCGCAACATATAATTCTTTCACTGTCAACAATTATAATGTTCTTGGATTTTTTCACACAGCTGTAGTGCGATACAGCGTTGCACTTAACACACTTTTGACCACTTTGCGCGTTTGTTTTACATCTTTTGCACGGTTTTGTGCTCTCAGTTGTGTAGCACGTCTTGTCAGTTGCCGCCATGTTGACATATATGAATACATCCCTCTATCATTTGCTCCAGTCAAAACTAGTGGTACTATATATTGATCCATTATTTTTGCGATAAAGATAGAAAAATTAACTAAGATAAACACCAACAAATATGCAAACTCCAAACCAAAACAGCTGCAATTTAAAAATAAATAACTTTAGAGAGTTGGCACTTGTTTCCTTGACACTCTTGCCGGATTTGGAAGCAAAATAAGATAGCGCAACATATGTCTCGCAATAACTGTCAATTTTGCAGCACCTTCTACACTACCGCTGCACAAATACCGCAACGTATGCTGTATCTGTAGTTTGCAATATCTCTCTAACATCGTCTGGGTTAGCAGTTGATTGACAGTTTAATATGATTCAGCGGATCACAGCTGCCTTGGCGTAGTTACTGAATGGCAAAGTAGGAAGGAAATGCTAATGCCGAAATATACGTCTTCACGTTAACATGTCCGTATTATAATTTATTCTCCATTTCTTTGTTATGCCAACTTGATTCAAGATCCTTTCAATATAGAAACGGATAATCAGCTTCCTATATCACATCACCCAATGGGTTAAAGCTGTATCTTGTTGAAACTACCCACATAACAAAAGTATACACAATGTACATACATTGGATATCGGATCAATAGATATGAGCAAGAATGTCCAATGGATGTCAAATTTAATAGACATCAAAAAAATATAGATTTCATATACGTTTGTCGCGAATTTTCACATCCACGGCATATCCATAGAATGTACATATGTACGTCTAATGTACATGCATAGTATATGTAAAAAGAGCAGGTATGAACATCCATGGTATATCCATTTAATGTACATTCATGTACTTTTAATGCACCTGCATAGTGTATGAAAGTTCAATGTATAGCAATAATACTTATTTTGTGGTTTATCATTGTAGAGAAGAATCAGGTTTTCTTCCATCAGTTTTTATTTGACAGTATTTTCTAATAAAAGCTACAAAATTAGGCGTTTCGCCGTTGCCGGCAACATCGCGTTAGCATCACGGAAGTGAACCATGAGAGCGAAATGTCATGCTTCGGTGGTTCTGCAAAATCTATATTGTTGGGTGTTTATTTGTTTATGATCACGTCCAATATGCCGCCGACGCCTCAAAACGATATCTAAAGCTTGTTCCATTCTGAGCGTTTGCATTAAAGCTATAAAAATAATAAAAACACAGAAATCCTAGAGCACGAACTTCACTTATTCTACGCTACGTTAAACAAAGGTGCATGCAAAAAGTCAAAATTGTATACTCTACATAGCGTAACGTTAGAATCGTTTGATGACGTCAATAACCGTTAACGTTTTACTACTGACACTTTAGAAAGCGTCCTGCAAAAGGTCCCTACTATAGCAGATGTAGCAGACATGTTGGTAAACTCTTTTTGATCCTAATGAATGAGATTTTAATAATTGTTTATCACTGACAAGTAAAAGAACGAAGTATTATAGAGACAAGTACAAAATCAGATGCAGATTAAGAAGGGAGTGAGAACTTTTGTAGTAGGCATGGGTGAGAGGGGTTGATCGCTATGTCAGAAATCATCAATCTGCAGGCGACAAATTTCAAGGAGAGAGAAGAAAAAGAGTACATATTTTTGTTCCAATTTCTAACAGAAAAATCTTTGGTATATATTTTTTTCCTCTAAAAGTGAAGGAGATATCAACTGTCTGCTTAGGCCACAGCCAGAAAGTCAAACGAAGTCGTCTTGCCAGCATCTCGCCAGATGCAGATATTGAAAAATGCCTGAACGTTAAGTAAAAGCATATTTTCTTCGTTTTTACTTCCCACACCGATAGGTGATGATCTATTGTGATCGCGAAAATTTTAGATTTTGAGATAATACGCTTTTTGGGCGTTTTATGATATCTACATAACGAAAATCCATGTCATTTATTTCCGTCTGTCAGAATTCGTCAATTTTCTTCTGTGGAGTGCATATCCAATTATATATCCAATTTTTCATCGTTTTTCAATTAATTTTTAATTGTCTGTGTCTGTGTTGTATAAAAATTTTCGTTGACTTTTATTACTGTGAGCAGTGTTTTTAGCTATATCTAGCGATACCCTTGCCATGAAAACTACGACTTTCTGATGCCTGATGATGACTATACAGGGTGTCCAGTTAGTGTGTAATTCTTCGATATTTTGCAAGGTATACCTGATAGAAGAAAATGTCATATACAAAAGTCATTTGGTTACTTAAGACGCATATTCTAAAAATATTATGAAGTATACAGCGTGTTGCGGGAAAGTAGGATAGTGATCAATGTGATTTTTTTATATAGAACTATAACTTTTTCTTAAATTCTTCTAGTTTCCATCATTAATCTCTATCCAACCCTTAAATATTTTTGGGATCGGTTGCGACGTTGCTAAGTTATAATTTATTTTCTATTAATTTCCGGATTTACAAGTAATACGTCCAAATTGATATATTCCCTTAACTTGTCTCAATAATATTCTACAGCGGGTTACTTGAATATTATGTGGATATTATTTTGGATGTTATCAGTAATTATCTACAGGGTGTTTTTGGCAGAATTTTAAATTACGGCAATTCGAAGGTCATTTTACTTTGTCTTTTTAAATGTAACACCCTGTATATTTTATTTTAAATCGAAATATCTACTAATACCCTATCTCGCCTTTTAATATTTTTTTTTCGTGTTCGCGACGTTGCCAGGTTATAAATTATTTTTCCAAATTTTTAAGCAAATATCCCCGATTTTAATTTATTTCAAATAGAATCCTCTACTTATTTTTATTGCAATAAATTGCACATGTCGAACTTTTTTTTTCCTCTGGGAGCCGTCAGCACTTAAACCTTTAAGGCCTATTGTATTATGACTTCCCAGAGGGGGGACGGTGCACGGCTAGCACCGTTGGAATGATTACACCATCATCCCGGACGGTCCGACGGGGGTCACTCGTCCGGTCCTTCCGGTCGATCATCCAAAGTGCCGGCCGCGTAAGATGCTCCGTTCAGCGCTTGTGCGGGCGACACCAAACACGGCCGAAACTGAATGCCCTGTGTATATACAGTCATCCGCCCAAGCGCTAACCGCGCACAAGCCTGCTGCTGCCCCACTATCGAAGGCAGACGCTGTTCATCGGGTAGCCACGTGGGTCCCCACATGTTGAACTTAGTAAGATTTCACAATTTCAAAATTTTGTTTCTATTAATTACTGAGATACGGCAACACCGCTTATTCAGTAAACGGTACCGGAACACTTAAATATTCCCAAAACTGCCACACCTACAACGGTGAAATTCAATACTTAGGGGTTTTGAACATACATAATTCAGAAACGCTAACATCACTGTGACCTTCAAGTTGCCGTAATTTAAAATTCTGCCAAAAGCACCCTGTAGACACAAATTGCTGGTAACATCCAAAATAATATCCACTTAATATTTAAGTAACTCGCTGTATAATATTATTGAGAAATTATAACTTGGCAACGTCGCAACTGATATCAAAAATATTTTAGGGTTGAATAGAGATCAATGATAAAAGAATTTAAAAAAAGGGTATAGTTCCATACTTCGAGTTCCATATAAAAAAATTAAGTTGATCACTGTCCTACTTTCCTGCGACACCCTGTATACTTCAAAATATTTTTATAATATGCGTCTTAAGTAACCAAATAACTTTTGTATTTGAGATTTTCTTCTATTAGGTTTACCTTGCGAGATATCGAAGAATTACGCACTAATTGAACACCCTGTATATTAGTCGAAACGTTGTATGAATAAAGAATAATAAGAATTTCTTCTTTTAATGCTGACCTAACCCTAAAAAATCACAACTAAGTTTAAGATGAATCTTACCAGCCATTGACCTAGGATGTTACGATTTAATACATTGACCCGATAGCTTGGTTAGTTTCAATTAGGATTAGAAAGAATCCACACTTCAATCAAAGCGTATTTATAAAATTCGAAACTTTCTTTGCAACCTATGCGCTTTGCGGTGTACACATTTAAATTTCCAATAAAGCTGTGCATTGAAGACGTTCACACTGCTGCAAAATTTTCAATTTATGAAAATATCTACGTTGCGAAGTTTTCTATGCACGTTGCGTTGGCGACTTATATTGAAAATCCGGATTTATGCCACTCGGACCGGGTATCGTTCCAAGTTCTCTAAACATTTTCCCTTTTGTGAAGTTTCAGAGCTTTTCAGCATTCATTTCGGGTGCTCACGTTTCATATATGTACAGTGTTCGTAATGTGCAGATTTATGTTCCAGTTTCAAACGTCAAAGCCTCTCATATGCTCTATGTGTGACCTGCTTAGTTTATTTGATTAAACTTTAAAATATAAAGTTTCATGACTCTATAGGGGTGAACTCAAACCTGTTAGTGTCTACATTTTCATTAGAAATCCCAGTCTTTCATAAGATGCACTTCGAATACTATGATTTTTTGGTATATTGGAATTATTACTCAGGCCCAGTTCACAATCGTTATTTTACTAATGGTTAGAAAAACTAGCGGTTAGCAAAAATAATTGATTTATTTTCTGCATTCATCAAAGGCTACAATTTACAAAAGAGGAGTATAAAGTAACAGCACAATAAACTTTATTGACATTACAGTGAAGTATGACAATGATACGGTCCTGCAGTGTAGACAGTAGTGTGTAGTTTTATCGGCTCCGTAATAATCTCCAAATAATTTGGGAATTACGAGCTGTAGAAACAATTAAAAGTGATCAGTGGTTTATATAAGTGGTACTTAGTGTAGCATCACAAAAATTCTGCATCTGGTAAACAAGGTAAATTAGATATTAGATATCATAGCGATTTCACGGACATTCCGCATAGACACCGATAAAAGTCCAAGGTCCGACGGGTCGACCGGCTGAGGATTTTTTGCGCGGTAGCAGAATTTGATACTGATAATAGGTAGGTTATTGCACCAGAATACATAGTTCCGGCTTTCATATCCACGGAAAACAGGACTGGACTAAGCAAGAAAACGGTAAGATAGAAAATATAAGTGGCCAACATGGAAGGAATAGCAGGCGTCCTTAAACAAATTAAGGAAAGTATAAAACAAATGAATGAGAAACTGGACTCGGTCGTGCTCGAAATAAAACGGATGGCGGAAGAAAATAAGGAGCTGAAAGATAGGGTTAAAGGACAAGAGGAAAGAATAGAAAAACTCGAGAGAGAGATAAGGAAAAAAAATATAGTCATAAAAGGAGTAGCAGATGAGACAACTGAAAACTACGAGGAAACAAGTGGCAAAATTGTTACAATTCTGCAAAAAATGGGTGTAAGTATCAATGCTAAAGAGGATATAGAAGAAGTACGAAGACTTGGAAGATACAACAGTGAAAGAGATAGACCAATTTTAGTCAAGTTCATGAAAGAGCCTACTAAGTTTACAATTTTGAAGAACACAAGAAATCTAAAAGGGACAAATGTATGGATTGACGAGGACTATCCAAAGGAGGTGCGAGAAGATAGAAGAAAACTGATCCCAGAACTCAAGGAGGCAAGAAATAGAGGATACAGAGCAACGCTAAGGTACAATAAACTTGTAATCAACGGAGACATATATAAAGCACAAGAAGTGGAACAAGGAAGCCAAACAGCTGGTGAAGAAACCCACGGTACTACCGCGAACAAGAGAACAGTGTCTCAAAGATCGCCGGAGGGGGGCAGTTCTACAGAGCAAATCAGTAAGATAACTCGAACAGCTCAAAAAAACTAACACATAAAGAGGTGGCGAATTACAAAGCTGATGGACAAGGCAATGGACAAGGAATTGCTCTATTAGGAAGGAATAAGGAAAAATATAGTAAAATACAGTTAGGAAAATGTAACAGGAATGACCTTAATAATCAAAAAGCGGACTATCGACATAAAGGAACGCGAGGAAAAGAGTGTAAAAATCGGAAAATAAAAGATAGCAAATTGTTAATCGGTACTTGGAATGTGAGAGGAACTTACACAGCAGGAGCCCTTAGACAGGTGGTAAGAGAAGCTAAGCAGTACAAGATGGACATTGTTGCCCTACAAGAGACAAAACAATCAGGAACGGATATTGTAAATATAGATAGTATGATTTTATTTAAAAGTGGTGGAAGAGACCGTAGGATGGGAGTGGGATTTCTTGTAGAAAAAACTATTAAAAAGAGCGTGATGAAATTCAGTCCTATAACAGACCGAATGTGCTCTATAAGATTGAGAGGAAAAGATAGAAATATTACTATTATTAATATACACGCCCCCTCGGAAGACAAACAGGAGGACGAAAAAGAACTGTATTATGAGATGTTGGCGAATGAGTATGAAAAAATACCGAAACGTGACATAAAAATTGTAATTGGGGATTGCAATGCTATGATAGGGAAGGAGATTATATATAGAACAATAATAGGGATTCACAGTAAACATGACTTGTCGAATGACAATGGGCAGCGATTGATTAACTTTGCAGCAGAACGGGATATGGTAATAAGGAGCACACAAATTGAAAGAAAGGAAATTTATAAAGGAACCTGGAAATCCCCCAACGGAAGAGTAGTAAATCAAATAGATCACGTGCTGATAGAAAGAAAACACCTACACAAAATTACAAATGTAAGAAGTATGAGAGGAGCTGAGGCTGACTCTGATCACTTCCTCGTCAGAGCCACATGTAAGAACCTATTAGAGAGTTCTGGGAATTTTAAGAAGAATGTAAAGAGAAAAAGGAAATATGATATAGAAAAGTTACAGGAGCTAAGAACACGAGACGAGTACCAACAAGCTATAAATAAAAGATTAGAGAAAACGTGCCCAGTAGAAGAAATCGATGATAAGTGGACGCAGCTAAAACAGATAATAGAAGATACAAATGAAACTGTAATACCATCAACAACAATGCAATCAAAGGGAAAAGACTGGTATGATGAAGAATGCGAGAAATGTGAAGCAGAAAAAAAGAAGTTAAGGTTACTTATGCTGACAAATGGCAGTGATCTAAATATCGAAAACTACAAGAGAATCAGGAGAAAAATGAAAGAATTATGCAGAAAAAAGAAGAGACAATATAATGAAAACGTCGTAAGGGAAATAGAAGAAAAGTTTAGAAATAAGGAGATTAGGTCTTTCTACCAAGAAGCAAAGAAAATGGGGAGAGGATATTGTAATAGGCAAATATTTTTGAAAAACAAAGATGGAACGCTAATAGCAGACAAAGACGAAATACTAGAAACGTGGAAAGATCACTTTGTTAACCTGTTGAATGAGGAAGAGATAGAAAATCAAGAAATTCAATTAGTGACGGACGGTGACGCAGATAGTTTGGAAGTTCCTACATATGAAGAAATAGAAATCATAGTACAAAACATGAAGAACAATAGAAGCCCTGGAGAAAGCAATATAACAGCAGAAATGTTAAAAGTTGGAGGAGAAAAGCTTAGAAAAAAGATCCACGAAATGATGAGAGAAATATGGCTAAAAGAACGAATGCCGGTAGATTGGTCAAATGCTTTAATATGTCCAATATATAAGAAGGGTGACCCAACAATATGCGAAAATTATAGAGGTATCGCCCTTTTAGACACATGCTACAAGGTACTGGGACAGATAATAAGAAAGAGGCTGGACGGTTATGCAGAAACAATTTTAGGGGAATATCAGGCTGGATTCAGAAGCGGCAGGAGTACGACAGATCAAATATTCGTTCTCAAGGAACTACAAATAACAAGCTATGAATATAAAATGGAACTACACGTGCTTTTCATAGACTTTAAACAAGCCTATGATAGTATAAACAGAGAGAGAATATATGAAGCAATGGTGCAGCTAGGAATTCCAGGAAAACTCATAGGGCTAATAAGAATGACATTACAAAAAACCAAGAACAAAATTACATGGATGGGAAGTAAGTCACAGGAATTTGAAGTGAGAAAGGGACTCAGACAAGGCGATCCTCTATCAACGATACTTTTTAACTTGGCGCTTGAAGCAATAATTAGAAGAAGCAAAATCAAGACGAATGGAACCATATTTAATAACGAACACCAATGTATAGCATATGCAGATGACCTAACACTAGTAGCAAAAACAAAGAAAGAACTAGAGAAAATTACGGCAAGGATAGCTGCGGAAGCAAGGAGATTTGGAATGGAGATAAACCAGAGTAAGACAAAATATATGGTCATGGGACAAATAGAAAAAACTTCTGATGATCAATCGAACCTAACTTTTACGGCCAATAACATGAAATATACTTTTGAAAGGACTACGGAATTTATGTACCTAGGGGTAATCATAGAGCAAAAAGGACAAGAGAAACAAGAAATACAGGCAAGGATCATCAAAGGAAACCAGAAGTATGGAGCCCTGAAAAATCTTATGAAATCCAAATATGTATCCAGAAAGACCAAAGAGAGAATTTATACAACTGTTATAAGACCAACAGCGACGTATGCTTGTGAGACGTGGACTATGAACAAAGAGGAGGAAGAAAAAATTATAAGATGGGAAAGAAAAATGTTGAGAGCTATTTATGGAGGCGTAAGAACAAACGAGGGATGGAGGAGAAGAACAAACCAGGAACTGGAAGAGATGTATGAGAACCCCAATATTATAGCAGTCATCAAAGCGCAGAGAATAAGGTGGCTGGGACATGTGGAGAGGATGAATGGGACGAGAATGGCAAAACTAGTTCTCAACCGGAGACCAATAGGGAAAAAAAGGAAGGGTAGACCAAGGGAGAGATGGCTGAAGAAGGCAGAAGATGATTTAAAGAAAATTAATGTTAAACAATGGAAAGAGAAGACGGCAGACAGGAATAGGTGGCGTGGAATAGTCCAGGATATACTCAGAAATAGGTGGTGAAAGTATCCAAAGACAATTCTAAGTTATATAAATTTTAGCGGTATAAGATCAGACTGTACTCATTTCTGCCCTAGGCCTTCATGGCCTGTTGTGCAAACTAATAAATAAATAAATGACAATGACGGTTGCATTGAATCAAATTGGTATACAAAACTAGTATGCTCAGGTAGGCACATATCTAAGTTTCGATTCCAAGGTTCCAGCGTAGTAAGTAGTTTTACCCATCAAGCAATTTTGCTATCTGATGCCAAAAATAGACCTGGAAACCTTGAAAAGGTAAAAAAAGTTTTGTCCCAAAACAACTATCCTCAACATTTCACAGTTACAGCCATAAAGAAGAGGGTTCACCAAATTTATAACTGCCAACAACGCTTAAAATTTAAAAACAGTAACACCTACAAACAAATACTTCTCAATGTCCTATACACCAGGGCTCTCTGAAAATATAAATAAAATCTTCAAAGAAACGTACATGTTGCCCATACTGCTATTGCAACAACCTGTGCTGCATTTGCAAACCTAAAACCACAGTTAAAAGAGACATCAATAGTAATTTCATTTATGAAATCCCCTGAAAAGACTGCCCCAATTCATACATAGGGCAAACTAAACAGTATCATAGTACATGCATATACAGGGTGTCCCCACGACAATTAAGACAAGCAATATCTCGGAACTGGGAAGCAGTAGCGAATTATAATTTTGGCAGTGTAAATAAGAGCAAATATAGTATCTTTTCCTGTTATTGTGTCACCCAATGAGGTATTTGTTTTTGGTCACGTGACGTCCGATTCAAAAATTTTAATGGGACACCCTGTATATTTGTGACTTTTTGTGTTCCTCCCGATAAAACAATTCCAACAAACTACACACTTGGGGTCTAAAGTGATTAATTCAAGATCTACAGGTATTTAAAGGACTGTACCACTACCATTATGAAACACTACCAAAGTAATTTAACTCTTTAACTAATCACTTTAGACCCCAAGTTGCTAGTTTGTTGGAATTGTTTTATCGGAAGAAATACAAAAAGTTACAGATATGCAGGGTGTCTCATTAAAAATTTTGAATCGGACGTCACGTGACCAAAAACAAGTACCTCATTAGGTGACACAATAACAGGAAAAGATACTATATTTGCTCTTATTTACACTGCCAAAACTATAATTCGCTACTACTTCCCAGTTCCGAGATATTGCTTGTCTTAATCGCCGTGGGACATCCTGTATTAACATAAGTACGACATTAAAAATGTTAATACGTATTCTACCGCTTTTAGCAAGCATGCTGTAGAAAGTAAATATTCCATCGATTTTGACAATGTTATAAAATTATTGACATAAAAGCAACATATTAGAGATGCCACATATAAAAAAAGTTCTAAAAGCTTGAATTTCAGAAAAGATACGAGTATCTCTCATCAAATTTGATAAAAGGAGCATAACCAAAACTTTCTTTCACCTTACCAATACTTATCTTTATCGTTATCGATTTTAATGTGTTTTCTATTTGTATACATTATCTTTTTACCGTATATGTTATGACTCAGCTATGCATTTTTGTACCACTAGTTTCTCCATAGGAATCAAGAATCCGGCAAAAATAGTTGAGACTGTTGTGGTATAATGTAAACAGGAGATCAAGCTGGCGGAACTACTGTGGAGAGTTGGACTCCCTTTCAGAATCCGTCACACTAATGAAATTGCTCAGCTGCAAGAAGAGACAAACTTAGTTTGGACTTAACGTATGTTGCAAAAGTCTTAAGAATTTTTTTAGAACTCGGGAGGTAGTGTCACCGTTGGAAACAATTCAGAAATCGTTACCTACCATGGTAACTTACATCTAGACGTAACAATAAAACCATTTTGGTTATATGATATAAGTGGTCAAAATGTCGTACAATATTCTGAAGAGTATTTACAGTCTAGTTGGACGACTTGAATAAAAAAAAGAAATAGTTCGTCTATATCAAGATCAAAATATTTCTGCTGCTACAATTTATCGAGCGACCCGTGAATGTATTCCTTGTATAAATTTACCAAAAAGTGGACGTCCAAGAGCGTTGAATGCTGCTACAGTTCAAAGAATGGTCAATAGAAGTGAACATCGAATTGGAACTTCAACACGAAAATTTGGATGCATTTTTGACGTCAGTGTTAGCACAATCTGTAGAGAAATGAAGAGAAATTCCGAAAAAGAAGAAAATGTCCAAAGTATTCCCCAAATCAATTTGAAAGAATTCTTCAATGCTGTCACAATTCACGTCGTACTCATTTTGCTGGCAACAAAAATTATTCTTGACGATGAAAGGTATTTCACATTTTCGAACTCAGAAATCAAAGGTAATGATGGTTTTTACACAAGAGATTTGAAGGCTGTCCAGATAATGTAAAATTTAAACGGAAAGAAAAGTTTGTAAACAAAGTGTTAGTGTGGTGCGCTAGTTATATCAGACAACGGTATTTCACAGCCGTAGGTTACACGAGTTGAGGCCGAAGCGGTTACCGAAGTCTATACTCAAAGATGTTTCCCTAAACTACTCAATTTTATTAATACCCACCATGCTAATGACAATATAATGTTTTGGCCAGATCTGGCTTTAAGTCATTATGCTTTGCGTACGAGAGACTGGCCAGAATAACGCGGCATACCTTTTGCACCACGAAACGACAACCCTCCCAATCTTCCTCAAGCAAGACATATATAAACTTTTTGGGCTCAACCGAGTACCAAAGTTTATAGCAATGGCTGGGAAGCTCAAAACGAACAGCAGTTAAGAAGAAGAATAATGCTAAAGATCAGAGAAGCACTCCACCACTCGCAAGGCTGACGCGATACTGGGTGTGGTTCAATTGGAGGTTGGAGTGAGCGGAGCTGCTCGCAGGGCAGCTACTCTCCCCCCCCCCTATGGTGCATTGTTGTAGATAGCTTCATTGAAAAGCTAGGTACGGTCGTCTTCCGTACGCAAGCTTAAACTTACGACAGCCTGGTTTTAGCTTCTGGCGTCGTCTGCGATAGGATGAGGAGAGGAGGAGACAGGTGGTGTAGTGAATTGGGTTTCTCAGGCAACCCGTTGAAGACTGAGTTGGTCTTATTCACTTACAGGAAGAAAAGTAGATGATTTTAAAGCCCTCACTCTTCACGGAGTATCACTGGCCTTAACACGGGCGGCTAAATACCTGGGGGTGGTAATCGGTAGCTATCATGTGGCAGCTGGTTTGTGTAGTTGGTGGGACCTGGAGACTCAAGTAACTGATTGAAGGCAGAGAGCCGCTCAACCTTTTGGTCGAAACGTCGGCTCTTTGAGTAAAAAACTTCTTGCACTACTTTATCCCAAAATCTGAAGAGCGTCTTAGAGGACGCTATTCACGTTATTTGGCACGGAGCATTATGGCTGAGGTATTCGATGAAAAAGAAAGTAATAATTACGGATCGACAGGACCCATTAAAACTATCCCCAAAATACGAAACGTATCAAAGTTATACACTGCTCAAAATAATTAACGGAACACATATTCACTTCTCAATAACTTTTTACTTCCCACACCGATAGGTGAGGGGAGTATTGTGATCGCGAAAATTTTCGATTTTGAGATAATACGTTTTTTGGGCGTTTTATGATGTCTACATAACGAAAATCCACGTCACTCATTTCCGTCGGTCTGTCTGTCTGTCTGTCTGTCTGTCTGTCGGTCTGTCTGTCTGTCTGTCTGTCGCGTTTTTCTACCCTCGTAATCTCAGTAACCGCTACATGGATTGTGATGAAATTTGGACAGCGTTATGCTGTGGGGTCGTAGTAGGTAATGTTCCTATAATTTTGAAAATTGTTATACAGGGGGCGGAGTAATTAGCAAAAAACGAAAAATTTCAAATACGCTTCAAACTTCGTTTTTAGACGTTTTAGGGGTTCCTGATCATTTTCTACTTTTTTTTGGGTGGGGGTGAATTTGGGGTGGTTGGGGGGTGGGGGGTTGTAATACTGAAAAATTTGTTGTATTCATAATGGGCTCTCTAATGACCTGTGAATGAAAGACCTAGCGCCATAATACAATTTTTTAGGTCCATCCGAAAATTGCCTTGTTTATAATAGAAACCAACGGACTTAGAATAATTTGTGATGTATACATCCGAGTGTTGTTTTAGTTTTAGATCGTTCTTTATTGCGTAACGCCAAAATTATCGAATGGATTTTAATGAAATTTTGACACAGTATTACTGCCACGGCGACGATGGAAAGCGCGCATGTTTTGGAAAAATCGTGTCAGTGGCGGCGCGGCAATAATAAAAAAACTAAAAATGTAAAAATAGCTCAAACTTTGTTTTTCGGCGTTTTAGGGGTTTCTGATCATTTTTTACTTTTTTTTGGGTGGGGGTGACATTGGGGTGGTTAGGGGGTGGGGGGGTTGTAAAACTCAAAAATTTATTCCATTTATAATACTGTCCATTGACCTGTGAAAGAAAGACCTAGCGGCATAATAGAGGTTTGTTAGGTCCATCCGAACATTTGCCTTGGCTATTACAGAAATCAAGGGATTTGGTATTGGTAGGGGTAGGTATTGATTCAGGTCGTTCTGAATTTAGTAACATGGAAATTATGGAATTAATTTTAATGAAATTTAGACACAGTATTATTACCGCGGCAAGGATGAAAAATGCGTATGGTTTTCAAAAATCGTGTCAGTGGCGGCGCAGCAATAATAAAAATCTAAAAATATAAAAATAGTTCACACTTCGTTTTTAAGCAATTTGGGGGTTCCTGATTGTTTCGTTTCGTCCAGTTGAAGCTGAATTGTGTCGTTTCAGTTCCTACGGAGAGATTTAGGAAACTATTTACTAGTTTTTGTGTTGGATGTTTTTTGACGACAGGCAGGCGATGATTTGGTTGCAAGTGTTATGTGTGGGAAGTACTGAGTCAATCAACTTGACTCCATTTTTTAATTGAAACGATATACATATCTGGTAACGTATATCTTAAAGACTTGCATTTTGTTTGAATAAAATGCAAAAACAAAGCATATTTGACACATCACTCTTAAGATAACACTTCCTGTTTAAAGAAACAACAAGAAACCAAACAAGAAAGTTTAATTCAAAATACTGTAGTGTGCTTTGGAATAGTAAACAATGTTGACAGTTCATCATTAATTGTTACGTTTTACCCTGGTAATCGAAATGAGGCATTTAAATGAGACAGAAGTTGTTCGCGTTGTTGTTGCTGTCGAGAATGGCACCAGTATTCGTCAAGTTGCAAGAAATTTTAACGTTAGCGCTTTCGTCATCCATCGTGTGTGGAATCGATACCTAGAAACCGGAGAATACAAAAGACGCATTGGACAAGGTCGTAAAAGGAAGACAAACCGAATTCAGGATCGGTTTTTAGTCTTATCCTCCTTGCGTACCCGCACATCTACAGCAAAAGATCTTCAAGTTAGGCTTAAAACAACTCATGGCGTGGAGTTATCCGACCAAACAGTTAGGAATAGACTGAAAGAAGCCAACCTGAGACCAAGAAGACCTGTGCGAAAACCTGCTTTAACTCCGTACCACATAAGGACTCGTTTAAATTTTGCTCGTGAACATGTCGCATGGCAGCTTCGACAGTGGAGACCAGTACTCTTCACAGATGAGTCACGATTTCGTTTGAGTCGTTGTGATGGTCGAGTACGTGTATATAGACGTCCACATGAACGCCATTCTGCTGCTACCATACAAGAAGTCGAAAAATTTGGTGGTGGATCTGTGATGGTTTGGGGCGGAATTAGTCTTGATGAAAGAACAGAACTTGTGGTAGTTCCTGGAAGACTGAACGCTCAAAGATACATCGATCTCATTCTGGAGGATCATGTTATACCAGCCGCTTATGGGATAGGCCAAAATTTTGTGTTTATGCAAGATAACGCAAGACTTCATACTGCAGCCATCACCATGAACTTCCTTCGGCACCACGGGATTCATACCATGAATTGGCCTCCGCTAAGTCCAGATCTAAATCCCATTGAACATCTTTGGGATTTGTTAGATAGACGAGTTCGAAGGCGCCCAGATCCACCTCAAACCCTCCAACAGCTAACAAATGCACTAATCGAAGAATGGGAAAAATATACCGCAAGAAGACATCCGTAGGCTCGTACTAAGCATGCCTCGGAGATGTCAAGCAGTAATTCGTGCTAATGGAAGACATACGCGTTATTAATGTTAACACGCGTTAACAATTTTAGGTTGTACAGGCAAGAGATGCTTGCTTGCCCCACTTTATTTCTTGTAGTTCTTTTGAATTGGTGCCGTAATCTTGAAAGTGTCATGTAAAATTTGTTTTGATTTAGCAAATTTATTCGAAGAAAATATAAATCTTTTAAATAAGTGTTATTACATTTGTATATTATTGCAATTAAAAAAGTTATTGAGCCGTTAATAAGTGTTCCTCTAATTATTTTGAGCAGTGTATTTTTTTAAATGGAACCCCCTGTAGATTATTACATATTCAGGTTCCCTGGTAAATTCTAGTGCGACCTTACGTCTCATGCATACAAGGGACTTAAAGCAAACCATTTAGGTGTAACTCACGATTTTCGGTATAATGTAGATGTCAGAAAAAAATTGAATATCAGATATTATAAAATTGAGAAGGCTGTGACTCTGTCTTGTTACTAAGCATGAAATTTGTCAGCTTAGGTTAGACGGTCAAACATGAATTACGTTTCTGCTTGGAGAAATCGGTCGATTGATTAAGGAAACTTCAATCAGAGATAACTTGATTTTTTCAAATAAGAATGCCGAATGCTTATGTTTTTTATACGATTAAATGTAGAATTTGATAGCCTTTCTAATAATATAAGGCCGTGAATATCAATGTCTGGTAATTTTCATCTAATTTCAAATTTTCAAACAAATCGGTGCTTTTCAATTTTCCTACCTATAAGTAATGTAAAATTTGTTTTGATTTAGCAAATTTATTCGAAGAAAATATAAATCTTTTAAATACGTGTTATTACATTTGTATATTATTGCAATTAAAAAAGTTATTGAGCCGTTAATAAGTGTTCCTCTAATTATTTTGAGCAGTGTATTTTTTTAAATGGAACCCCCTGTAGATTATTACATATTCAGGTTCCCTGGTAAATTCTAGTGCGACCTTACGTCTCATGCATACAAGGGACTTAAAGCAAACCATTTAGGTGTAACTCACGATTTTCGGTATAGTGTAGATGTCAGAAAAAAATTGAATATCAGATATTATAAAATTGAGAAGGCTGTGACTCTGTCTTGTTACTAAGCATGAAATTTGTCAGCTTAGGTTAGACGGTCAAACATGAATTACGTTTCTGCTTGGAGAAATCGGTCGATTGATTAAGGAAACTTCAATCAGAGATAACTTGATTTTTTCAAATAAGAATGCCGAATGCTTATGTTTTTATACGATTAAATGTAGAATTTGATAGCCTTTCTAATAATATAAGGCCGTGAATATCAATGTCTGGTAATTTTCATCTAATTTCAAATTTTCAAACAAATCGGTGCTTTTCAATTTTCCTACCTATAAGTAATGTAAAATTTGTTTTGATTTAGCAAATTTATTCGAAGAAAATATAAATCTTTTAAATACGTGTTATTACATTTGTATATTATTGCAATTAAAAAAGTTATTGAGCCGTTAATAAGTGTTCCTCTAATTATTTTGAGCAGTGTATTTTTTTAAATGGAACCCCCTGTAGATTATTACATATTCAGGTTCCCTGGTAAATTCTAGTGCGACCTTACGTCTCATGCATACAAGGGACTTAAAGCAAACCATTTAGGTGTAACTCACGATTTTCGGTATAGTGTAGATGTCAGAAAAAAATTGAATATCAGATATTATAAAATTGAGAAGGCTGTGACTCTGTCTTGTTACTAAGCATGAAATTTGTCAGCTTAGGTTAGACGGTCAAACATGAATTACGTTTCTGCTTGGAGAAATCGGTCGATTGATTAAGGAAACTTCAATCAGAGATAACTTGATTTTTTCAAATAAGAATGCCGAATGCTTATGTTTTTATACGATTAAATGTAGAATTTGATAGCCTTTCTAATAATATAAGGCCGTGAATATCAATGTCTGGTAATTTTCATCTAATTTCAAATTTTCAAACAAATCGGTGCTTTTCAATTTTCCTACCTATAAGTAATCCAGCAGGTCATACAATATAAACAAAAAAGGTACAGACAAATAGAGAGTAAAGAGAGAAGATTATAATAATTCCTCACAACAAATCAGCTTTAACCAGAAACAATGGCGGTAGCATATCTAAAATCAAAGTGAAACTGGAGTATGACAGAAATAGATATTTTTACAGCCTACGGGCTAGACTAGTCCCACGTGTGATACATAAAGTCACACCAGAATTCTAATTCACCAAGGAATCCGAATATACAAGGGGTTATATTTAAAAAATATAACCTTGATACCTTTCGTGTTTTGGGGACACCAAATATTTGTAGAATGTAGCCTTCACCGTAGCGGCTTATAGAAGCGTTTGAGAGCGTTGGAGTGCGTTGGCCAACGCCGAGTCCCCTTGGCAGGTAGAAGCAAGCCGGCGCCGGTTCCGCACGTAGTCAAGCCCACCAGTGCATGGTACAGTGAAAACAGACAAGAAAAAGAGTACAAAGATTGGCCAGTCGCATCTAGACACGGTATAGGAAACATGCAATAAGGGTTCAAAATGTTGCCCATTATCGGCAAAACAATGAGGAACAGTTGCAAAAACATCGGAAATGATTCCCCTGAGGAGCTAGAGGATACAATAGGGGGCGAAATAGTTTTTGGTTAAAAAGTTGTCTCTCTGGACAAATATTTTGACGTGTCTTGGCATTTTTTCGTTTAATCAGCGGTTTGTGATAAATCCGTGGTGGGAAGTTGTCAAATGAACTATTACTACATACATATGTAGACTCACATATACATTAGAACCATTTAGTTGAAATTTGTCAATCAGATGAATATGTGACTGATTCTGTACATGTTCAACGAATTCTTGTGCGCGTCTTATTAAGGAAGCTATCTACTCTGGTAAAGACTGTTTGAATCGCTTTGTAAACAAGTTTTTGGTATCAAAATGGAGAAGTGTTGTATCATTTTGGCGCTAAATTGAGATATGACCGCCGCATGACTGATTTGTTTGGTTTGGAAATTATTGTGGTACCTAGCCTACATCTAGTGTTGTGGTTGTGTATAAATGTGTTATGCTCATTTGAATATATCTCTGATACTAAGTGATAGTACATAGTAAATACAATTGCCTAACGTTGTATATTTGGGTCTCGTAATATCATTGGTCGGGTACATTGTTATTTAGTTAAACCTTAATATTAGAATAGCTTTTACTTCCGATACACACCGATAGGTGAGGGGAGTATTGGGATCGCGAAAATTATCGATTTTGAGATAATATGCTTTGTGGGCATTGGGAACAACATTGACAATGGACGCGCTACATAAGGAGGCTCCTGCACTTGGCAACGCAATGAGGAACGACCTGGGTTCGATGGGAATTCCCGTGTCGGACAGATCCTTTGGGCTGGCCCGCCAGGTATAAGATAATTATAACATCAATAAATGCTCATTCCTTCCAACATTTTTCTATCGCAGTGCGATTATAGTGCAGCTTGTGTCTTTTATCCCAAATAGGGGTTTTCGCAAATAATGAAGCTATAAATAATTCTTTATCGCTACTCATCTTCGACCGGCACAGACGAAACCAGGTAGCAAACTAAATTCCTGTTACTATAAAGGCGTTCAAGCGGGCTCCCGACGCTGGTAAGCAGTCGAAAACTCAGTTGAGCAGGTGAGCCTGCCTGCGGTTCCTGCACGCCTTCGCACGCCCTTGCACTCTCACAAAAAGCCCCACTGTGTTTGCGCGCTTAATGGGTCCCTATACATCCGAAGTGATTATTTCCTTTTTCATCAAATACTTTAGCCATAATGCTCTGTGTCGAATAATGTGAATAACTCGGTACTATACAATTCTGAAACAATCTGCTATATGATACTAGCATATCTATATTGTTCAAGAACCCTTGTACAAGAAACTGTGTAGTCTAAATCATCTTTACATCATGTATCTGACCCCTTTTGAGTGACAACGGCTCTGCTGGGACCGCAGACAACCCCCCTAGTGACTCCGACCCGCGGCGGTGAGACCGGCTGGATCTCCTGCTGTGGTAACGGGGGGTTAATGACGTGTTTATTGTTGATTAAGAGGTATTATTTCGCGTGACCGAGCACAAAGTAAGCCAACTTGATCTGAAGGAGGCATATCCACAGTGCCATGAATACGGCAATTTTGTGTGCAATTACATCAAGTTGCTGAACAGCTGAGTATGCGACTGGTTGACAAAGGGCGATATTGACAAAGCGATAGCTAAAATGCCATTGATTTGGTTGGATGTGGTGGATGAATTGATCATTTGGCACATTAACAGAAACATCCTATCTAATTACTCGACAAACTTTTTTTCAAAACCGACACGTAATTCGCTAACTGTGTTGTAGTGCCACAGTTGCTAGGTCTAGTGAAATTTAACTAGATATAGTGACTTTTCTGTAATTTAGTGATTTAATGAAAACTTTTATAAAAATGCCATATTCTAGTGATTTTTTCACACTGACATATTGCGTCACACATTTTATTATTTTCGGTGTCTTGATCTTATAACACAGCATCCATGTTTGCTTGATTACATACCAATTTTTTAAGACGAATCCATTTTAAACGAAAACTTGAATTTTTCTATTAAAATTAAAATTATACAATTTTGAGACCCGATACCGAAGTTTCGGTTAACCTAACCTATCGCTTTTTATGACTGATTATGATGTATTCAGCAGACTATTCAAGTACCCATAACAAAAATTAGAAATCCGATGCCGTTTTTGTTGAATGCTCTGTTGAAGCTTTTTACTCTCGGAAATTCAGTACGCTATTACAGATTAAATGCAATCTTTTTGCCTGTGTCTATGACATTTACAACAAATTTGTGGTAGCAATGGATAAATAGAAAGATGGGCATGTTTTTACCGCAAAATGCACGGTTAATTATTTGGTACCTCTTTAAGATAAATTACTTTTTTTGTAATATTTCTTGAACTCACTATTCAACATTTGCTGAGTTTGACACTAACTATCTCGCGAAGTGTTTGATACATGATCACTTTCTTTCAATCCATAATGACGTAATAGTAATTTTTTCAAAGCTTATACCAAAAATTCCAAAATCCGACAATAACGTTTTGTTTCATTAGTTCTCGTTTGGAGGTCTCCATTTTAATGAAAACCTCTAAAATTCAATTTATCTTGGAAACTATTAGGAATTGGACATGGTCAATTTATTATCTTACCACCTCCTCTCAACTTAAAATTTGAATTACCAATCACAGTTTAAGTTGATTTTTACATATATGTACTAAATATATGTATTTCGGCACGCTCATTTACACCCCCACCTCCAACAGCAGGGGCAGCAAAGCAAATATAAACCTAGTGAAATTCTAGTGATTTTTTTAAGCGTCATCTAGTGCGATTATAAAACTTAGAGGGCCTTGACTTTGCAGTACGACTAAGCATGAAATGCGCCACCTTAGGTCAGACGGCTAAATATGAATTCTTTTTGTACTTGAATAAATCAGAGGATAAATTAAGAAAACTTCAATCACAGATAACTTGATTTTTTCAAATGGGAATGCCTATTTTGGTTTAAAGAATCAAATGTAAAATTTGATTACCTTTCTAACGATATAGCATTCTTGATATCAATCTTTTTTGGTTTTCATTTTATTTCAAATTTTCAGTCAAATCGGCGTTTTTCAATTTTCCTGCATGCAAGCAACCTAGCAGGCCATGAAAAATAAACAAAAGCTCGTTAATGCGGAAGAAAGCAACTAACTTAGTAGAAAGATGCAAACTAACCTGAGCAACGAGGCAAGATTATCAAAATTCCTTACAACATATTAGCTCTAACCAGAAACAATAGTGGTAACAAGAACGCTCATTTTTCACAGCCTACTAGCTGTTATCCAATTTCCAAAGTCAGTAAAAAAATATTTAATCAAAGGAAAACTACTAGTGGTTGTTGCTGGCAGTAGAATATCTATGTCTTCTGAATAAATTATCACATTTAATGCTATGAAAAAGTAGCCATTTCCATAAGTCAAAAGTAATGATACCTCTGACTGGAACCCTTCAAATTCTTCTTCTACTTATTAGAAAAATCGTGGAAAATGAAACTTGATTTGCAGTCTGTTTAAATTGTAGAACATAATTTAGTTTGTAGAAAACTACATGAAATAATCGCAATTACAAAATAGCGTAATTAAAAAATTCTAGCAATTATTTCAATAGATGTTCAGAATGCTCCAGTTGGAGATATCTTCACTTTTGACTTAACTAAACGGAAATGACTAATTTTTTTATCCCATTAAATGTGAAATTTCATTCTAAACATGTTAGACTGTAAGCGAAACTCACTGGTAGTTTTCCTTTTGTTTAAAAATTTTTATTCCTTTTGGAAAGTTGTCAAGCTCTAGTAGATCTCAATAGCTAGTACGCTGTGAAAAACAAACACTTCTGTCATACCCCAGCTACTCATTGACATTAGATATCTTGCCGCTGCTGTATCCGGTTAGAGCTAATATGTTGTAAGAAATTTTCATAATCTTGCCTCGTTGTTCTAGTTAGTTTGCATCTTTCTACTAAGTTAGTTGGTTTCTGCCATATTAACGAGCTTTTGTTTATTTTTCATGGCCTGCTAGGTTGCTTGCACACAGGAAAATTGAAAAACACCGATTTGACTAACAATTTGAAATAAAATGAAAACCAAGAAAGATTGATATCAAGAAAGCTATATCGTTAGAAAGGTAATCAAATTTTACATTTGATTCTTTAAACCAAAATATGCATTCCTATTTGAAAAAATCAAGTTATCTGTGATTGAAGTTTCCTTAATTAATCTATCGATTCCTCCAAGTACAAAAAGAATTCAAATTTAGCCGGCTGACCTTAGGTGGCGCATTTAATGCTTAGTCGTACCGGAAAGTCACGGCCTTCTAAGTTTTATAATCGCTGCGATATTCAATTTTTTTCTAATACCTACTTATACCAAAAATGGTGATTTGCGCATAAACGGTTCGTTTAAAGTTCCATGTGTGATACATAAGGTCACACTAGAATTGACCAAGGAATCCAAATATGTAATAATATATGGGGGTTCCATTCAAAAAAATGTAAGTTTGATATGAATCACCCTGTATATTTATTTAAGTGAAAATATTTTTAGGTTATAGCCCTCAAGGGTGCCTACCACGGTCAAGTGACAGATTTTTGAAATATATTTCAGTAAGCCCACAATCCTCCGTCCACGCACTATTGGCCCACCCTGTATAAAATGGTGACATTCACATCTATAAAAAGATGTTGCAAGAAAATTCTCCACTATCAGTGAAATGTACAGGGTGGGCTATCAAGAATGGACGCCGGCAATACCTGTATTTCTGTCGCGTTTCTCGAGTCTCATAGTAACCGCTACACGGATTATGATGAAACTTGGATAGCGATATGCTGCTATAATTTTGAAAATCGGTGCATGGGCGGCGGTCTAATAAGCAAAACACAAGAAATTCAAATATTCCTCAAACTTCGTTTTTTTGGCGTTTCAGGAGTTTCTGCTCATTTTCTACTTTTTTTGGAAGGGGTGAAATTGGAGTGATTGGGGGTGGGGGGTTCCAAAACTGATAAATGTGTTGTATTCATAATAGTCTGTCTATTGACCTGTAAAAAAAGACTTAGCGGCATAATACACTACTTTAGGTCCACCCGACCATTGCCTAGCCTGTTACAGAAACCAAGAAACTTGGAGCTTCCTGAGGTATACATACGATTAGTATTGCTTTAGATGGTTGTTTTGTAAAACGAGGTAATTATTGAACTGACTTTAATGAAATTTTTACACAGTATTCCTACCTGGCGAGCATGGAAAATGCGTATGATTTTTAGAAACCGTGTCAATGGCGGCACAAAAAACCAGAGAATATAAGAATAGCTCAAGCTTCGTTTTTAGGGATTTTAGGGGTTTCCGATCATTTTCTACTTCTTTGGGTGGGGGGAAATTGGGGTGGTTAGGCGATAGGGCGTTGTAAAGCTGAAAAAGTTTTTGTATTGATAATAGACTCTCCATTGACCTGCGAAAGAAGGACCTAGCGGCATAACACTTTTAGTTCGTTTGGAACATTGCCTTGTATATTAAAGACACCAAGGGACATGCGTTTGGTTTTTAGAAATTGTCAGTGGCGGCGCAGCAATAAAAAAACTTAAAATACAAAAATAGCTCAAATTTCGTTTTTAAGCGATTTCGAGGTTCATGATCGTTACGTTTCATCCTGGTGAAGCTTGCAGAATACAGCTGTGTCATCTTTAGTTCCTACAGAGATGCAAGAAACTATTTACGAGAGTCTCTCGATTGGATGTTTTTTTTGAGGACGGGCGGGTAATGATTTGGTTGCAAGGGGATCACACACCCTCATGCAATAGGAAAATATTCAAATGATATTATCGTTATGAATGGGAAGTACTGAGTCTCTCAACTTGACTCCATTTTTTTATTTAAACGTGATACTACTACTATTTCATTACCATTATCAAACTGTTGCATAGTTATACAGGGTGTCCCATGACGATTAAGACAAGCAATATATCGGAACTGGGCAGTAGTAGAGAATTATAATTTAGGGGATGTAAATTAGTGCAAATGCTGCATATTTTTTATTATTGCGTTATCCAATGAGGCATTTGTTTTTGGTCATGTAACGTCCGATTCAAAATTCTTAATGGGACACCCTGCATATTAATGCTTTTCTGTATACTCCTCGATGAAACAATTCCAACAAACTAGCACACTTGGGGTTTAAAGTGATTAATTCAAGAGCTACAGGTACTTAAAGGATCGTACCATTACCACTAGCATAGTGGTATATGCTATAATCAATGGTCGTGGTACAATCCTTTATGTACCTGTAGCTCTTGAACGAATCCCTTTAGACCCCAAGTGTACTAGTTTGTTGGAATTGTTTCATCGGGGGGAACATAAAAAGGCATTAATATATTGGGTGTCCCATTCATAATTTTGAATCGGACGTCACGTGACCAAAAACAAATACCTCATTGAGTGACACAATAACAAGAACAGACACAACATTTGCTCTAATTTACATCCCCAATCCCCCCATCTCTACTACTGCTCAGTTCCTATATATTGCTTGTTTTAATCATCGTGGGACACCCTGTATATAACAAATTATTATCTTATAGTAGTAAAGTAGCTTTTCAAAACAGTGGCTTTTGATTTCGTTTCCTAACTCCGTTTGAAATATGCAAATATTCTTCCAGGGATAAAAACAGGACATCATTAGTCTTGGCCTTTATTATGAGGGTAATTTAAGGAATATAAAAAGCAGCAAGTAAATGATTGTATTTATTATTTTAGCCACATTAAGCATATCGGCAAGATTTACGATGCCATTTATTAGGAAGGGCAATTTATGCTCAGATATGATGTCATAATATTAAATTTCAGAATGATGTTGTATTTTAGCATTTTTATGTAGTTAAGTTAATATGCTATCCATTTCACGGCATTTCTGCTTGGTGGGGCCTAGTAATGCAACCTTAGACTTAAGGGGCCTGGGTACACACATTTATACATTATGTATTTGCCATGTAAAACACTGATTTGTATGTTGAACAGAACTCAATTGTTTTTCAAACTGCATACATAAATCAGTTTGTAAAGGTTTTTGACCCAGTGTGATGAACTTCAGTAATTTTTTTGTACGATAAGGTCATTTAAACAAAAGCTCCTTATTTTCCTTTATGTGACGTTTCGACTTATATTAAGTCATCCTCAGGCAACTGAAACAATTGATGGTGCAGGCTATAAACAAATTAACATAAACAACAAAAATACACAAAACCTAACACTGACTTTTAAACTTTTTTTTTATTGAAAAATGATGGATGCCACTTGCCAATACGCACAAGTGATTTGGTTTGTGTTACAAATAGTATAAAATATACAAAAAAACCTCAAAAACAATAAAAGTATTTTTCCCCAATAAGTTGACTTACCAGAAAAACGAAGTTTTCATCGTTAGTATAGCAATAATCATCAGAGTTTAACTAGATATTATTTTAATTCGTTTGTATTGTGCGTGTTGTGTAACGTTATAATTATTTTAAAAACCGTTAGTAATGTCTTATTATCCCAGTATTTTTATCTAGTTAAACTCTGATGATTATTGCCATACCAACGATGAAAACTTCTTTTTTTTGGTAAGGCAACTTATTGGAAAAAATACTTTTATTGTTTTTGAAGTTTTTTGTATATTTTATACTATTTGTAACACAAATCAAATCACTCGTGCGTATTAGCAGGTGGCATCCATCATTTTTCAATAACAAAATTAAAAGTCAGTGTTAGGTTTTGGGTATTTTTATTGTTTATGTTAATTTGTTTGTAGCCTTCACCATCAATTGTTTTAATTGTCTGAGGATGACTTAATATAAGTCGGAACGTCGCATAAAGGAAAATAAGGAGTTTTTGTTCAAATGACCTTATCCTACAAAAAAATAACTGAAGTGCATACATAAAACTTTAGAAGGTCATAGCTAAGGCATTAGTGAAGGGCAACTAAGAGCGACATTTTGAAAAAAGTTTCTTAGTGTGCAAAAAAACGCAATGCAAAATCATAAATTTTTCAAATGTCTGTAATTTAACAACCAAACACGATATCAAGGTAAGGCCATCATGCTGCCCTAGCGCAAGTTTTATTCTTTAATTTGCTTTTTGAATAATTACTAAGTAAGTTTAAAGGATTTGAAGGCAACGTCAGGAGATTAAACATGCGAAATGTTTTTTTATTGCGACCTTTGGATGTTACCTTTAGACCCTTGAACTTACCGCACCTTATTTTAGACACACATACTGGAGAAATGCACACTGCAGCTAATCCTATCAGATTATGTCTAAATGAACATACACAAAGTGTCCTTTTGCCAAAAACTATGGAATCCCACAGGGCTCAATGTTGGCTATCTACATTTCAGAGTCTTGTAATCATGTTTACTATTTCTGTATTCATAATAATACGGACGACCCAGATCTACACTAGCTTCTCAATAACTGGTTGTCTGAAAATAGGTTAAATAGTGACTTAAACGCATTAATTGATGTTTAAAACTAAACCCTAATAAATCGATTGCGATGTTTTTCGCTAGTAAAACGAGACGTACAGCGGCTGAAAATTGTATCAATCTTAATATACAAGGTGACAGAATAGGTGTTCTAAATAAAGCCAGAAGTCTGGGACTCATATTCGATAGTGAGTTGAGATTTACCAAACATCAGATGGTATTTAAGATAGCTGTTTCAAACCGCTCCCTCCTTCCATCAGATATGAAACTTAGGATCTGTGAGTCATTGATAATGTCCAGTATATCCTATTGTGATTCCGTGTACGGACCTACATCAATTTTGTCCATTTATTATCACCATTGTAACTCTCAGATGTATTTGTTAGGCAAAAAAGATTCAAAAAAATACAAATTACTTATATTGGATGTGTCCTCCAGCTCCACAGCTCTTATACACCAACAGGCACTGTCTCCCCTCCATCATTAAACATTTTTTCTTTGGGCACACATATCTACTGTTCTGTCTAATCAATATTGTAGATTCAAAGAGTGGCAAGACAAAGCAGAATTCCATTTTTTGGCTTTATTCTGACGAGATAGCTGGGAGCAGCACAGGTATATTTGGACATTCTCCAGTAATTGGATATGCAAAAGGGGAATTATTTGTCGTAGCCAATTTTCCGGTCCAGCTAATACAGTCTTAACGGTATTACCATATAATTATCCTTCTTTCATGTGTATTGAATTCCGAAGGTGGGCGGTACAAATACTGCATCAAAGAATCTCTTTGCCTTTGAAAGTTCACCTGCAATCAATTTTTTATCACATGTGGACTTTTAACGCCGTTTATAAGTTAACACGAAAACGAATATTAATTTAGACACTATATAATCAATGAACGTGTTGCACTATTATATTTTTATACCAAATGAAACCTCAGGCTAGTAGTAAATGAAAATTTAATAGCTATAAGGCCGTTCGAGATAAGCAGTATATGAAGAAATCCGCAGCTATTGAAATATGTTAATAATAAATACTACCAATTTTTATCAATTTCTACCGGGTTTTTCCCCGTTCTTTCCCTTATGACAGGTTAACGTTTTTTGCATCTAGAGGTAGAATATATCTATTTTAAAGGGTAGACAGAAATACAGATAATATTTAAGAATATTCTTTAGAATAGGTAGTTTATACTATTGTAATTAAAATAAAAAAGGTTTAAATTAGTTATTATTTATTCTGGTCATGGTAGCTAAAACTGTTTCGGATATTAAAAGACCATATTGAAAACTAGCAATAGCGCGCTGTTATTACTAACACACAGACTTTCGTCACGAGTGACAGTATAGCTGTTTTCGCGGAGCTAATCCCGAACATGTACGGAACATAACTAGAAAAAATTAGGAACTTATCAGATGCGCATGGGCATTTTCGAATTAGTTTAGAATTTTTCAGCCTTGCAAATGCTTGGTTGAGTTCTATACGATAAGAGGCTTTAAACAGAATATTCTAAGGCGCAGACCTAAAACATAATCCACAATTCCTGCAAAACAGGGATGACCACATAATAAATACTTCAGAAAAGACGTTCTAGAACGCGGCGTACCGGCGTTCTGGAATGCCCTCTGTTTGATCGGGCCGTGAGCTCATCTATGTTTGAATAACTAGATATCTTGACAAAAATTGGCGTAACGCTTTTGCTCAACCCGTCAAACAGGCCTGTTTGGTACAAACAACGGACTTCGATAACGCGGCGTTAGAGAACGCCGGACCGCCGCGTTCTAGAGTGCCCTCCGTTTGACCGGGCCTTTAGACCTTAATGAATGACATTTAAGAGCAATTTTTTCAAAAAAGTGTGCAAAAAACATGCAATGCATTATTCAGATGTCTGTAATTTAACAACCAAAGAAGATATCAAATCAAGGCCACCGCAGTGAGTGACAAAGCACAGGTTTTCTTCTTCAATTTGATTTTTGAATCATTACTGCAAGTTTAAAGGTAACGTAAGGAGCTTGAAAATACGAGATTCATTTGTATGGTGACCTTTGGATCCTACCTCTGGACCTTTGGACTTTTGGACTTATCTCCCCTCATCTTAGATACACACACTGGAGAAAGGGAACAGGCAGCTACGCCTCCTCGCTAGCACGGGAATATGTATTTTCTTGGTATCTCAATTTCGCGCACTATACCCTGTAAAGCTAGATTGAAAGTCCCAACTAAGTTGAGACTTTCAAGCTGGCAGAACTGGGGTGCCTTTGGGCTGCTCAGTTTACTTACGGTGGGTTGTGGATCCTTGGCAACTTATTCTTTTCCTCTTATGAGAGATGTCAGGCAAAATCACGAACTTTTAACGCGAGATTACTCTAAAGGCTCAAAAAACTTCAAGAAAAAGCGCGCCAGGAGTTTTCACCTCCCAAACTCCAAGGAAGTTAGTGAAATTACCCAACCTCTCCAGAAACACTGAAGGGATAGGTGCAGAAAAATTTAAAAGAGAATTAAACAGTAACAAGTACATTGATCTTAAAATATAACTGAATAAATAGTGAGTTGTATTCACATGTACTATTTCAAAAAAAAGGGGGGACTGCTGGCTTAGATGGACGATACAACCTGGCTTGCTTCAGCTAAGACAGATGGTACTGGGTCTCCGATGGCTCCTTCAGAGGGTCCCCTTTTGCAGACTGGCAGCCTCTTCAGGTTCCTTAGGCCAGACCACTCCGGCTTGACTTCTCCCTTCTCAGGCTGAGGGGTATCTGGGTCTGGCTCGGCTACCACTTCCGGCCGCCGTCATGCAAAGTATAAAAAAAAGAAGGATTAGCGTGTGGACCCTCTATAGAGAAACCCCAGGATCAAAATCGTTAAGCAAGCTCAGGCGTACTACTTGGCCTCTGAATTGTACAGTCAAAACCCCAATAGCTCAATTAAGTGCAATATCTGTTTAAATTTAACAAGGATCCCTTACAAAATGCTTAAATTCTATACTAAAATTCCCTTAAAAGTTAGACACAAACGCTATAGCAGATATCTCCCCACAATGGTTCACAACTGAATCTGCATGTACAAAAGGAATATAATTTTAAAAGTACCAATATCGTATCAACAAAGTATCACCTAACCTAGATACTTGATAGGCCTTTCAAGTCTAATACTTAAAATAAAACTTAAAAAGTATGAGTCTTGAAGTGAGCAAGGCTATAGTTCACTTAAGTTCAAAGCAGTTTAATTGATTTAAGAAGAAATCAAGGCTATGATTCTATTAAGTTGCTGCTGGCTCTAGTGCTCCAGAAAATTTAGAATCTTGAAAGGTAATGCAACCACAAAAAAAATTATCAAGCCCACAAATATTTACTAAAATGTCTCAAAATCAAATATCACAAATGATCCAGGAAATTGAAACTATATGAACAGGAGTTGCAAGGTACGAGCAACTATACTTCAATAAATACTCTCAAAGTTAAAACTATAGCTCCAAAAGAAACAAAAATCTATAAGTACGTTCAGTCTCACATAGATGTACTTCGGCAGGCTGTATCGGTTGTAGAGAAGGAAAATTTGTCAAATTCATACAGAAAAATTACAGTTCAAAATTTGCAAAATGTCTGTGAGCACACTCAAAAACTATCAAAAGTATAACAAAATAAAGAAAGGTGCTTCTCTCTCTGTCTAAAATTGTACGAGGTACAAAGAGAACTGAAGAAGGTTAGACACCTATGCAAAAATGCTCATTAGCTGCCCAAAATGGCGGAAACAATAAACTAAGCAATTTTTACACAGAACTCTACCAAGAAATAAAAAAAATGTGCTCTCTCTCTCTCTCAAGAATGTACAAATGAGCAACAAAAAAAAAAAGGAAAAGCGAAATGAAGGTCACACTTGGAGGTGACTACAAACTCTAGATGCGAAAGTACGTAAAATAGCTCGATAGCTGCCAAAATGGCGATCAAATTTGAAATAAGCAAATTTTACGTACCTTCTATATCCAAAGTAGCAGGAACAGCTTGTAGTCATGCTCCTGTGAATCCTTCCAGGGTCTAGAAGTAGGTGAAAAAGGGGGTGTATTCCTTTAGATTGACATCAGCACCAAGTCAGTTCCTTCGGGAAGCAGATGCACTCACTTGGCTGAAAACACATATATAACATAGTATGGCGTTCACAACCAAACTAGAAAAAGAAACTAAATCAACAATATCGAGTCTAGATACTAAGGGTTCGATATTAACAGCAAAATGCTAACAAAATACGAAATCACTCGCTGGCGGCCCAGCGCAGTACGGAGTTATACCAAAATGTCGGAATGCCGAATTTTCACAAAAAATAATTGCCCGTGTTATTGGGTTAGGTACTTCAAATAGAAATCTCGCGAAAGGAGAGTGAATAAACTTCAAAGCCTACCCCACGGGAAGGTGATTCCAAAAATCTATTTCATGACAAACAGCGGAAGGCCAAAAGGATAGAACCGACCTGTTGCTGCTGAGATCTAGAGAGCGCCGGGATCGAAAGAGACTCGGGATCGAAAAAGAGATCTAGAAGTCGTCAGCCAGCTAATTTATAAACTTACACCGGAAACTTCACAAAAAATTGGAAACTTCTAGAATGTTCACGATTACAATAGACAACTGTCAAATCTCACCACACACCAGTCAGGCAGTGCTGCCAACAGCATACTACCAACCCAACCTCAAAGTAACTACAGGGTGAGTCAAGCTCAACGCCTCGGACTCTTGTGACCAAACGATACCATTTTTCGAAAAATTGACTTTGCAAGTGTATGTAGATCGAGTTGGGTTACATTTTAAAAATAATGACTTTTATACAGGGTGTCTAATAAAAGCGTGACATATCAAAGTTATGTTTTTTTAAATGGAACACCCTGTATATTATTGCATATTTAGATTTATGGGTGCATTTTAATGTAACTTTATGTGTCACACATGGAACTTTAAGCGAACCGTTCAGGTGCAAATCACAATTTTGTATACAGGTAGATGTCAGAAAAAAATTGAATATCGCAGCTATTATAAATCCTAGAGGGCTGAGACTTTTCCGTGTTACTAAGCATGAAATGTGTCAGCTCACGTTAGACGGTCGAGTTCGAATTATATTTGTACTTGGAGATATCGTTAGATCAATTAAGGAAACTTCAATCAAAGGTGACTTGATTTTTTCAAATGGGAACGCATAATTTTTTTCATACCATCAAATGTGCAATTTGATAGGCTTTCTAATTATATCAGGTTATGAATATCAATCTAAGGTAGTTTTTATTAAATTTCGAGATTTCAATGAAATCAGTGTTTTTCAATTTCCCTACCTATAAACAAACTAGCAGGCCATGAAATATAAACAAAATCGTATTCAGATGGAAAAAAACAACTAACTCAGCAAAAAGATCCAGCAGAACTAGAGTAAAAGAACAAGATTATAAAAATTCCCTACAACAAATCAACACTAACCAGAACCAACGGCGGTAACATGTCTAAGGTTGAAGAGAAGCTGAAGTACGACAGAAACAGATAATTTTCACAGCCTACTAGCGACTGCAATGTACTAGAGATTAAAAATTTCCAAAATCACTAAACACTTTGAAATGAAAGCAAAACTTTCAGCGATCGTTGCCGTCAGTCTAATATCAGAACGCAATTTCACATTTAATGGTATAAAACAGTAGTCATTTCCGTCAAAGTCAAAAGTAATGATACCTCTCACTGTCGTCCTTTAAATTTTTCAGTATCTATTAGCAAGATCGCAAAAAAGGAATACTGATAAATCATATTTTAATTTTCTGCCAGGTAAATTATGTTTAATAGTTTGAGCAGATTTTTAATTTATTCTTCATTTTCGGCGGTCTTGCTTATGAGTATTGAAGAATTTGCAGAACTTCAGTCAGAGGTATCGGTTACTATTTTTTTAAGTCATGAAATGTGAAATTTTATTCTGAAGCTATTAAACTGCCAGCAACATTACGTGGTAGATTTCCTTTCATTTCAAAATTCACAATGGTTTTGTGAATCGTCAATCTTTAGAATATTGTCGTACTCCAGCTGCTTTTTGACCTTAGATGTGTTATGTCTGCTATTTCTGGTTAGAATTGATTTGTTGTAAGTCATTTTTATAACTTTGTCCCTTTACTCTAGTTCGTCCGTAACTATCTGCTAAGTTAGTTGTTTTGTTCCATCTGAACAGTTTTTTTGTTTATATTTCATGGCCTGCTGAGTTGCTTATAGGTAGGAAAATTGAGAAACACCGGTTTTACTGAAAATTTTAAATTAAATCAAAACTACAAGAGATTGATTAATACAACTGCATATCATTAGAAAGGTTATCAAATTGTACATTTGATCGTATAAAAAAAATTACGCATTCCCATTTGAAAAAATCAAGTTACCTTTGATTGAAGTTTCCTTAATTGATCTACCGATTTCTCCAAGTAAAAATGTAATTCGAACCCGACCGTCTAACGTAAGCTAAAAAATTTCATGGTTAGTAACACGGCAAAGTCACAGCCCTCTAAGATGTATAATAGCCGCAATATTCAATTTTTTTCCGACATCTACCTATACCCAAAATTGTGATTTGCACCTAAACGGTTCGCTTAAAGTCCCATGTGTGATACATAAAGTCACACTAAAATGCACCCGGAAATCTAAATATGCAATAATATACAGGGTGTTCCATTTAAAAAAACATAACTTTGATATGTCACGCTTTTATTTGACACCCTGTATAAATGTCATTATTTTTAAAATGTAGTCCAACTCGACCTACGTACACTAGCATAGTCGATTTTTCGAAAAGTGGTATCGTTTGGTCACAAGAGTCCGAGGCGTTGAGCTTGACTCACCCTGTATAGTCTTAATTGCAAATCGGGACAGAATTACTATTATTAATAAAATAAACTCATAATAGGGAACGAGAAATGCACTAAAAGAATGAAACTAATAACTTTGCAAGTCTAAATCATATAAACAATAATATAATAACACGTTAAAATTTCCCCGCAGGTAGGCACCCACATTGCGCACACATGCGAGTCTTGTTGCATATAAGACATACGTACGTCTGCGTAACAGAACCAGTATAATCCAGTTAGGCTAGAGACAAATACTATGGGTATCCATAGGCGCGGAAAAGGGGTTCTTTTAATAGCGTAACGGCAAAGCATAAGGGAGGGACATATATATTTACCTGTCAATCGGATATTATTCTGGAAGAATTAATCTATAAAGGAGTCACAGACGACGTGTAACGAAATTAACAATAATTTCGTTACAACCCTAGACCCTTAAAGGCGACGAATGACATGTAACAAAACGCCGCCGCCGTAATGTAACACGTTACAATGCGAGCATACACTAGTCAGTGCTGTGCGACGAGCGACGAGTCGAGCGATTCGGCTCGGCTGGTAGTAAGTGCTCTACGTAGTTGTCTGTTTTCTCGCGAATCCCTTTGATTGGTACATTACAAGTCAGCGCCACTTACTACGTAGCGTTCGTTATGAGCATTGTTTTTCTCTTAAAGGGTTGTTCCACCTCATAACTTCGGGTAGATCACCACTAGGTGGGACATAGATAAGTGTAGCTCCATTCATGCTTAATCAGGTATGATCAAGTGTTTTTACTACGAGTAGTAAGCACAATGCTCTTACCAACATCACAATTCACCATTGTTGTAGTAAAAACACCTGATTATACCTGATTAAGTTTGAATAGAGCGGCACTTATCTATGCCCCATCTAGTGGTGATCTACCCGAAGTTATGAGGTGGAACAACTAGTTAAGAGAAAAACAATGGTTATGAGCTGCATCCACATTCAATGCCGTTATAGGGAACCTATTGTTCAGTATAAAATGGAGTGGTCTCAAGAGAAGATTTTATATTTTATTGAGCAGTATCGTAATAAGCCGACCTTATGGGATCCTCAAGCAATATCACCTTGCAATGCCGCACTCGCAACTTATAGATCTGCCATACCGAACCAACTAAATAAAAGTGGAGCACTTTGAACAGAAAATTCGAAATTAGCATTCGCTGGATCTTGTAGTCACAAGCTTTGTAATGTAATGCTCATTACGAGGTACGAGCTCAAGAACATTACGTTATAAAGCTCGGCTTGGGTCAGTCGCTCCCTCTATGCGATTCACACTGAATGTGCACGCCCAAAAACCACACCATATCACGCTCCTGCCAAATCTGTACGGCGAACGTACATTCCATTCAAAATTAACGGTGTGCGAGCAACGTGCGCGCGGGGCGCATATTTGTACGCACCTTTAGGATCTATAAAGCGCATTTCGAAATTGTCAATTCAGTCATACACGTGAAATTTTCAAAATATACAGGGTGTCCAGTTAGTGTGTGATTCTTCGATATCTCGCAAGGTATACCCGATAAAAGAAAATGTCAAATACAAAAGTTATTTGGTCACTTCAGACGCATATTATAAAAATATTCTGAAATATACAGGGTTTGCGGGAAAGTAGGATAGTAGATCAACATGATTTTGTTATATTAACTTTTTCTTAAATTCTTCTAGTTTCCATCATTGATCTCTATTCAACCCTAAAATATTTTTGGGATCGATTGCGACGTTGCCAAGTTATAATTTATTTTCTATTAATTTCCAGATTTGCAAGGTCGCAAATAATACATCCAAATTGATATATTCCTTTAACTTTTCTCAATAATATTATACAGTGAGTTACTCGAATATTAAGTGGATATTATTTTGGATGTTACCAGCAATTTGTATCTACAGGGTGTTTTTAGCAGAATTTTAAAATACGGCAACTTGAAGGTCATTTTACTTTGTTTTCCTTTAAATGTAACACCCTGTATTTTTTATTCTAAATCTAAATATCTACTAATACCTTATCTCGCCTTGTATTTTTTTTGCTTTTGCGACGTTGCCAAGTTATAAATTATTTTTCCAAATTTTTAGACAAATATCCCCGATTTTAATTTATTTTAAAAAGAATCCTCTACTTATTTTCATTGCAGTGAATTGCGCATGTCGAATTTAGTAAGATCTCATAATTTCAAAATTTTGTTTCTATTAATTACTGATATACGGCAACACCGTTTTTTCCGTAAACGGTACCGGAACGCTTAAATATTTCCGAAACTGTCACAGCTGGAGAAGTGAAATTCCATACTTGGGGGGTTTTTGAACATACATAATTCAAAAACGCTAACATCAGTGTTGTCAGATTTATCACTTTTACGTTAGACTTCATAAATAGGGCATTCCACTCACTAACTGGACACCCTGTAGGGTAGCTAAGGACTGCAGGATATTCGGCATACAAATAAGCTGATGAAAATGAGTGGCGTGAATTTTCGTGTTGTAAATAGGTAGGTAACATAAAACGTTTAAAAAGCGCCGGAGTTTTTTCCCATTACAATAAGCCCTCCGTAACTATTTACTTAAAAAGCAAAATTGATATAGAAACCGAGATATATGGTGTATACGTTGGCAGTTGATAGATGACAGCAAATTAGTCCTGACGTGAGTGGTATAGCGCTATCCCAGGGGGAAATTATATCTTGATATTTGTCAGCTAGACGGGAACCCTTCAACCTGTTGGATCGAAACATCAATACGCTCTCTATCTGGAAAGATTAATGGTCGGTTTTCCCTCTAGTTCAGCATCTCTATGATATACGTATACTGGGTGTCCAGAAATAACGTTCCCAAGCTTCGGGACTTTATTTTGCACTTTAAAATAATATGACACTGGATCTATGTTAGCATCTTCAGGGGATGATTTTGCAGAGTTTTCGCCTGAAGAAAAAAAACCGTATGGGCGAGCGTTTAGACTACGTAGGACACTTCAAGGTATTAAGAAGTGATAACATAGTTATTGGTTGGCAATTCATCTTCAGGGGGCTCTTTCTTCTTCAGCAGAGGAAAACATAGTGGATTTCTAGATATTTGTAAAGATGGTATCATTTCGCGCACCACTATTTGCGGCGACTGGGGGTCCTGCGAAGTAAAAAAACTGCATGCTGCATCTTCTTTACACAGCAACAGGAACAGGTGAGCATTGCGTCGTTGCTGTATGTGTCTTTTCAAGTTTCTGCCTGTACACGTACACGTACCCGTGTGGGGGCGGATTAGAATATCTCCCATCATATATCCTGCGTGTCGTAAAAGGCGACTAAAAGGAACCGGACTACTGTCGGTATAAACAGTAACCTCTTCTCAACCAACAGCTTTGGGTGGACGAGTTGACAAGAATCAGGACACCTACTTGTCCTTGGGGTAAGAAATTGTCCCTAAAGGCGGATGAACCAGTAGATGGTCAACGGCATGAGGATGCAGAAAGCAAGCGGGAAACTACTGCATTAAAGATCTTAAAGATATCCCAAGAGAAACTCGTAAAATGTGTAAATGCATTTTACGAGTTCACAACATGTCTGTTAAGACATTGTGACTATGATGATGACCTGTACACGACTCCTCTATCTTTTCTGTCATTACATACTTAGTCATGCTGTGAATAGCAGTCCACTGGTCTTCAGACTACAGCATCAATGGTATCATATTGGTTGGAGTGATGCGTATGTATACCCTGTTTTCACAGCACGTTCCGGCTTCTTGCTACCTTGGTTATACAAATATGGTGTGGCAGGAAATGGCCTTCTGATTGCAATGCATGTAGGTATGATCGTCTACTATGCAAAAAATATGCAGGTGCTTGCAAAACATCCGTGGCCAGTCAGCAACTGAGTAAGGTGTAATGAGTCTCTCCAATAACTTGTAGTGGAATTGTTCCATTGTTTTTGCCATCTAATGTACAGAAGCTCTTTGGCGGGGTTGTGCGTTATCCCGCTATATGTTTCACACCTTTCGTGAGCTAGCAAGTCTAGGTGTGGGATGCCTGCTATTACGTGTGGGCTGCGGCAGATACCGTGAGGTAAGCGCAGGAAACACTGATGGAAATTTTCCTGCTCACAGCTGTCAATCTCTGTTTCAACTTGCCCTTAGCAAGAGTTGTTTCCTTGATCGAAGCAGCTATTCAATGGAATTGCAGACTGATGCCATCGTTCTTCGTTTGTTAAACTTGGGTCTTCATTTGTCGTTAGTCTGGCCAGAGCTAGAGCCGACATCGTTTGAACTGCTTTGACAGCTGTCCAGGTCAGACTCCAAGGTACTTTGCACCAGATGGTTGAATTTCAAGTCCCTGTGGTCGCATCTTTCTTTTTGCGAGAAAACCGACGTCCAAGTGGAGCCTGTAGCACTTCCCGTCGAGCCGAGTCGCTCGCGATACAGCACTGACTAGCGAATGCTCGCATTGTAACGTGTTGCAGTACGGCGTTTTGTTCAGTTGCCGCCTTTAGAACTGCTTCGGTCTAGCAGCAAGAGCTATATTTTTATCTACAAGCCACGCAGCTAGCTTTTTATGGCAGCAAAGTTAGCTTTGTACTAGAGTTCGTCCTTATCTCTGGCCATGCTAGAACTCCTAGCTCGTCCGTGTAGGCGACAGTGGTGATCCCATCGGGGAACTCTAGTTCTTTTACCCCGTTATAGAGAAGATTCCATAACGAAGGGCGTAAAATGGATACATGTGAAGCTTCGCTGGTACTCTTTAACTTTGTAGTGGTCGAACTATCAGTAAGCTTTATTTTTCTGTCGCAATTTTCTGATATATCCTACCATGTGCCCCAAAATGTATGTAACTATCGGTGTGTCTTCAACATTTGAGAGCCTTAAAGCTTTACAATGAGCATCTGGAACATGTATTACCATAACCTCACTAAAGATTACCAAGATGCTAAAGGCAAGCCGTTGCGAAGACCGCAGTCTTAGATTTCAACCCACAGTACCTTAGGTAACAGGTTAACTGCTCAGACAAGCAATGCTTCTAGATGTGTGTGGAAGATTCTATGTATTGGTTTATCTTTGTATTTCTACGTTCTTCGTTCTATGTTCTTTGTATATGTATAGGGTTGAGTTTTTAGTACCAGCTCGGTCGATAACTCCGCTACTGTAGAAGATGGCGAAAAAAGTTGTATACAAAAGTTGTAGCCACGGATATGCTCCTTGTTCAGAAAATATCAAGAGTTATGCAGGGTGATCCATAACTAGGTGGTGATGCAAACATGCATTTTTTTAAATGAGACACCCTATATATTATTCCATATTCAAATCCTACTAATGATTTCCGTTCTTCTAATAAAAGATATTATTACATTGTATAGGGTATTTCAAAAGTTATGACCACTTTTGTATCCAAATTGCAGTCAAATGGTCGTACTGTATATCAAAAAGTGATGAATCAAAAATCAGTTTTTTAAACGGATGGATGAAAAATATCCTGTAGTTTTAAAATCGGCTATAAAAAAAGCCCGCGACGCATATCCGTATGCAGGGTGGTATTGAATGCAAAAGCTAGATTTTCTCTCTTTTTTTTTAAATATAACACCTAATATTTTATTATACCAAAGAATTGCTTTTAATACGCCCTTTCATCTTTGTACAGTACTTGTTATGGCTGCATTAATTAGTTTCTGAGATACTTCGATTTTTCTACAAATTTTAAATATACCTTCTATTTGTTTACTAAACTTTATTTATTTTGAGAGAATATTATAAAATTTTATTTTTGCTTAACAAAAAACTAAACTATAAGGCCATAAGTACTTGATCAAGTCAAAAGACTGAATTAGCGAGATAATATAGGTCAAGTGTGCTGAGGAAACAATTTTATAGACGTAATGCATAATTATCAAGCAGATATATCAGGTATGCTATGAAATATTAAACGACACAGTCAAATAAAACGATTCTTCAGTCTTTCAAACGCATTAGTTTTAGAGTGCCTCCGTTCAGGATACTGCTGTTCATAGTTGATATACGTATTGTAGAGGCAAGTAGGCAATTTCTCAAACATTTTCCTAAATACCCTCATTGGAAAAATTAATTTTTAAGCTATTTTTTCACACAGTACGTATTTATTGAGCAGGGTATGAAAACTGTCAATTTGCTTGATAGTTATGCATCACCCCTACAAAATTGATTCCTCAGCATACCTAACTTTAATTTCTCGACGATTCAGGGTTTTGACTTCATCAAATACTATCATGACCTTATAATTTAGTTGTTCGTTAAATAAAAAACAAATTCGATAGTACTTTCTCAAAATAAATAAATTTCAGTACACAAAATAGAAACTATATTTTAAATTTACCGAAAAATTGAAATATCTGAAAACTGATAGATGTAAGTCCAACAAGTGCTACACAAAGATGAAAGAGCATATTAAAAGCAATTTTTTGGTATAATAAAATATTGGGGGTTACATTTAAAAAAAAAGGGAAAATCTGGATCTTGCATTCTACATCACCCTGTATACGAGTATGCGTCGCGGGCTTTTTTATAGCCGATTTCAAAAATAGAGGACATTTTTAATCTTCCAGTGTAAAAAAATAATTTTTGGTTCGAACTTTTTGATATGCAGTACGTTCGTTTGACAGCGATTTGGATACAGAAATGGTCATAACTTTTGAAATGCCCTGTATAATGTTATAATACCTGATATTGTGAGAAGAGAAATTATTAGTAAAATATAAAAATGGGATACTATATAGGGTGTCCCATTTAAGAAGATATATGTTTGCATCACCACGTAGCTATAGATCACACTGTATAAATCTAAATATTTTCTGAGCAAGGAGCATATCCGTGGCTACAAATCTTATGTACAACCTTCTTCGCTATTTCCTACAGTAGTGGAGTTATCGACCGAGCCGGTACTAAAAGTCACCCTGTTCTTTTGTATAGGTACATTCGAAAACTCTCCCCGCGGATTTCTTGAAAACCGGTGACTAAAAGAAAAAACGCCGAGACACGTCAGAGGATTTGTCAAGGGGGACAAGTTTTTGACCAAAAACTACTTCATCCTCTTGTACCCTCTCCCCCCAAGATCATCCCCCTAAAAATTTTAAATGACAAGGGGCATCGAGTAATACACTGTTCCAAAGGTACGTCGAGGTCCTTTATTTTGACGTTTGATTTTTTACAATCGGTCGAGAAAATGAGAATCCTTGTGTATCTTGATTTGTTCAAATAGGATACAAAAACGATATCCCACAACATGTTTTTGCAACTGCCCGTCAGGAATTTGAAAATCACCTATATCATTCTTTGGCCAATAACGGGCAACATTTGAATACTTATTGCAATAAAAAGTGATACCATTGATTAACGTATTGTTAACAATAACAATACGTTAATCAATGGTGATACTTTCCTATATTTTTGTATTCTATTTGAACAAGTTAAGATACATAAAGGTTCTAATTTTTTCGAAAACGAGTGGACCGATTTTAAACGTTCCAACATACCTTTAAAACAAGGTACTCCTCAATACCCCTTGTTACTTAAAATTTTAAGGGGATGATCCTGGGTTGGGAGGGTAGAAAAGGATGAAGTAGTTTTTGGTCAAAAGTTGTTCGCCTTGACAAATCTGTTGACGTGTCTCGACGTTTTTTCTTTTAGTCACCAGTTTTCGAGAAATCTGAGGTGGGAGGTTTTAAAATGAACACCCTGTATATGTACCTGTATAAAGAACATAGAATGGAGAAATACAACGATAAACCAGTGCATAGAATCTTTCCACATACAAGTTACGATTCCCGAACACGGAAAAGCTTTTTTAAAAAGAGTTTTATTGAAATGTACAGTAGCAACAACAAGACAAGAATGAATAAATTTTACATTAAATGAATATTTATATCCTCGGTAGCGGAGCGTCTGGATCTTCTCATATTAATGGTGCGTCAGCTAGTTCTTCCTCGTAACTCCTCCCCTCTAAGTCGAAAACAAAAAGGGGACATTTTTGTTTTCGGTGGAAACTTCTTTCTTCTCTTCTTTTTTCTTATTTTCTTGCACTTTTTCTGTCTTCTTCTCTTGATTTTTCTTTTTCCAAACGACCCAGAGAATTACTGCTATTAACGTAAGCAGTAAAATGGTAACCACTGAGCTTCCTGAACTCCAAACTAAAGGATGGACAGCTTGTTCTTGTACTTGGAGAAGATTCGCCTTTTCCTGGATCTTTTCTATTTTCTTTAGGTCTATGGTATTCAGCTTTAGGGCAGTGCTGGCAGTGTAGTTAATTTTGGATTCCCAAAATTTTATCTCTGGTAAAAACCATGGATTTCCTTTTTCCACTTGCTTTTTGTTCCAAAATTTTGAGGTATTTATCTGGACTCCACAGTCTTCTGGTAACTGGATAAGACTGGGTGTTTCTATGAGAAGTGGTTCTTCATGCCGACATATTTTGATCACCTTGATTGGTTTTTCTGCAGGAATGACCAAAATACGATTTTCTGAGACTGCTTCGATGATAGGCTTTAAGACTGCTAGCCGTGTGAATTGGCATGTAGAAAATTCAGCTTCTTTCAACAGCTTGTAGAAGCAACCCTGTATTGGTTCCAGGTGGTCCTTGCAGACATAAATATCTTCGATCATTGGGCATTCTTCGTCTTCGTACTGTTGGCGACTTGTTCCCAGAGCCAAGTAAGGGTGACTTGGTAAAATGGTGGATTGTTTGATAGGAATGGGGTAAAGTCGGAATAATTGGAAGGTTTCATCATGAAATATTGGAAATCTAATTGAAAATATAATTTTGTGATATGAAAAAATGACTTTTGTATCTGCAATTTGATAGAAAAAATTAAAGTTCTTGAATTCTGGTACTTTACTACTGCCATATAATGTGATCATATGCTTTATGTTATTTTCTAATTCAGATGCTGATATCACTGTACTATGTAACGTGTTCAATTTGGTAAACATGATAGCATTTTCCAAATTGTCTAAAAATGTAATAAAATTCTGGCAATTTAGAATAATTTGTTGCCAAATATGTTGAGCCTGCAAATAATTCGTAACACTGCCTAACGTTTTATTGATAGAATTTTCTAGAAGGTATAATTTTGACTTAATCAATCTTTGATTAGAGGACAGTAAGGTAATTGTTGATTTATAATTATCAATCAATTCCTTCGTTAATGACACTTGCAATTTTAACTGGTTTCGAACTGAATCTTCGGTGGTTTGGAGTTCATAAATAGCGTTATTAATTTTTTGTTCATCTTCGGCGTCCATTGTGCCGAAAAGAAATTTTGAAGAAGTTCCAATTATATTAAGTAATCCACGTTTTTGGCGAGGATGTGGCATGATGTTATTTAACTTACGTGATGCTTCTTTTATCAAGATTTTTGTATGAGTTAATGAGCCGGATAAACTTACGTGAATATTGGTAGCATCGGATTCTGACGAACTTAATATGTCTGCTAGCTGTTTATAACAACTTTGTATGTTACTGAGCTGCTGTACTAATGGAAGTGTATCAATGTAATGAATAAATGTGTGAAAATTTTGAGGAATTTTGGCATTTCCTACATAGTATGGAAATATGGGTGCTTTTAGGGATGTGACAGAATTTCCATTAAAATTTGGTATGGTATCTACAAACATTTTTAGCATTTGGAGTGTAATTGGTTGAATTTCACTGCTAGCTTGAGTGGCCATATTTCTTGAATTCGATTCTGAACTTAAGGTAATATTTCTTAAAGTACTAACTAATTCGTCAACTTCTGACAGATGATGAAAATTATTCTGATTTTTTCGTGACTTCTTAAACTACAATTTACTTCTTGAACGGAGAAATAAATTGAACTAACGCTAAAATAAGATTTCCTAATACGGGAAAAATTATTTGGTCGGAAAAAGGGCAAAAGGAAAACTTGGCTCCTACCTTTTTCTTCCTCTTGGCCTCTCCGGTGATTCTGCCCTGGTGCTGCTCTGCCCTCTTTGGTGGTGGTTCCAGTACTTAAGGGATGACACCCACGTTCGACGCCCGAAACCGGTCACGATGCCGCGAATTTTCGGGTGAACGGTACTGATCCTACTGATCGCTGCGCCAGTTACGATTCCCGAACACGGAAAAGCTTTTTTAAAAAGAGTTTTATTGAAATGTACAGTAGCAACAACAAGACAAGAATGAATAAATTTTACATTAAATGAATATTTATATCCTCGGTAGCGGAGCGTCTGGATCTTCTCATATTAATGGTGCGTCAGCTAGTTCTTCCTCGTAACTTACATCTAGAAGCATGGCTTGTCTGAGCAGTTGGTCTGTCCTAAGGTCCTGAGGCTTGAAATTGGAGACTGGGGTCTTCGTAATGGCTTGCCTTTAGCATCTTGACACTCTTTATGGGAATACATGTTCCAGATGCCCATTGTAAAAGCTTTAAGGCTCTCAAACGTTAAAGAGACACCGATAGTTAAATACGCTTCGTAAGTTTTCAAATGAACACCATGTATGTTATACATACGTACAGAGTTTCGAAGCAGCATACATTCTTAGCATCTTTTTTAGATGAATAGTCATGCAAACGAATATACTGTATGTTGTCCAGGAGATAATGCCTGACAGCCTCGTATATACATGTATATAACATTACGATAGGACGTAGGTTTGACGAAGGCGGAACACAAAGGGCCCAGCGGAATCTGATAAGAAACGTATAATGAAATATAGATAAGTATGTAGGGCGCACGAGAAGCACTCCTTTCAGTAGATTTGGCGCTGAACACAGCATTACAAGATTTGCGCTACAGCATTACGGCTACAATATGTGTATACCTTCCTTAATTTAATACATATACGGACAGAATGTGATAGATCACATAAATGTATCTACATTACACCGAGCTATTCACGTTATTCGACACAAAGTATTGTGGCTAAAGTATCTGTTAAAAAAATAATTTCGGATGAACAAGGACCTATTAGGGCTACATTATAAAATATTTTCATGTTTTACATGTTATGTTCACAAAAGTTACAATCAAGTCCAGTATTATTATACACTTAAGATTATCAACAGTGTTGTCAGTTATTTATTGATGTTATAAATTTTTTGTGCTCTAGGAGAACTTATAGCTTGTGTATAATGCATTTACCAAAATATTGTGCCACCAGTGGATAACCAGAAACAAGGTCAGTAGTAATAGTAGCTGTGAAGTTTAGCCGCGCCTGGAAAGTAGGCCCCAGTAGGTCTTTTTTGACATCCCCGTATATGACCCCTCAGCCACTACTGCCTGCCTGACAAATCTTCTCGACCTTCTAACAAATATTAGGTTGAAGTCGGCCCAGCTCAGGGAGGGTAATTCCTCTGGATGCAGTCTATTGGATCCAATTTAGTGACACTAAATTGCACTCATCAAAAATGCTTAGAGTCCAGCGAAATATGTTACTACAGGTAACAAGTGCTTACCGTACTACATCAGCGGAAGCATTGCAAGTGATATCCGGTACTGTACCGATAGACCTGCAAGCCGAAGAGGGATGGCGTTTGTTCAACCTGACCGACGGCAAGACACCATCAGTGCGTAAGGCAGCAAGAGAAGAGACCATCAGAAACTGGCAACGAAGATGGGAAAACACCACTACAAAAGCCCAGTGGACCAAACGTTTGATTCCCAGCATAAGCAAGTGGCTAAAATGCCAACACCGTGTGCTAGATTATCACTTAACCCAGCTACTTTCGGGACATGGGTTTTCGAACTATATGCCAAGAGGTTTGGCAAAGCCTCGGAAGATACCTGCCTTTACTGCCCGCAAGTCGATACCCCCGAACACACACTGTTCCACTGCGCTCGGTGGAGAAAAGTTCGCAAAGAGACAGCCGAGACCATAGGTATACCCATTACTTTGGATAACATAACCGACCTGATGACCCAGAACCCGCGAAACTGGACATGTATCAGGGATATGGCAAAAACGATAATGTCAATGAATGAAACAGACAAGAGGAGACAAAAGTAGAACAGACAGCCACAATCCTGACGAGAAGTCAAACTGGCTATGCAGAGAGGTGGCCTTAGTGGGTATGTCGGACTTGCACATATAGAGCCAAAGACTCCCACAGTACCAGGGAAGGGAAGAACCGATACCTGGTCTGCATACAACATTTCCACCTATCAAAAAAAAGTCTATTGGATCCAAATATCTCGTATCTCAGCCCGCTTAGCAGCTCACATTCTGCAAGGAAGTGGTAGGCCATTTCATCGGCTATTCCACAATCCATACACAGGAAGTTTTCTTCAATTCCTAATAGTCATAGATGCCGCCTGAGCCTGGAGTGCCTAATCTAACAGGTTGAGAAAACAACCTGTATAATTATATTGTTTGATTCATTTCGTATAGTTGCACTATGGAATGATGAGACGATATTTGGTGTCCCGTGTTGTACAATACAGGATGTCAGAAGGTCGATCACCTTCCCGTGCATGTCAGCTAATATTATTTCAGAGTTATTGAATACACCGTGAGTACTTTAAGGATGAACATGTTGTTTCATTTCCTAACCCCATAAGCTTCACCCCATTAGGTATTGCACTAGTCATAGCACCCTCGAGGTTTCTGATTGCTCATCGCCCTTGCTTCCGTAGCCATGCTGATCTAGATATATTCAAAACGGCTATTAAAGCCTTGGCTTGTTTGCATTCCTCACTTTGCCTCCACTGTTCATATATGGTAACGTTCACCCACTTTTTGCGTAATGACGTTACCTGCTACCTATAGTGGGCTCCGGGCCAAGTGTCCTCGGGTGCCGAGTCTGGCCAGCCTATCGGCTTCCTCGTTACCAGAAAGCCTCGTATGACCCGGGACCTACCCAACCCAATATCTACCACTCTGTCCGCGCACTACTAAACCAGGGGTGCCCTGGTTCTGGACTTGCAGATGGCTTTCAGTGCGATCTGTCTGTAGATGTAAATAGATAGCAGAAGGTATTGGATATACTTCTCCTTCGATAATCATGGTGTTCGCGTTGAGGCCTGTCCACTAGTTAGACGGGAGTCGGCTGTTAAGCATACGTATCATCATATGTTTCATCGTGCCTTGTCTATTGGGCGATTTTCAAGGAAATTTTGGAATTTTATCAGTGCATAAGTAAAAAATAGACTATTTTAGACAATTCCATAAGATGATGAAGTGCTGTACGATTTCTAAAAGACGATTTCAACGTGATGAGTGCAGATGTTATCATCGGTAAGAATGGACCCACATGGTTGGTAACAAGAACAAAGAGAACAATATTATATTAGATATTATTTACTGCTGAGGCGTTCTACGTGCCCTTCTGCAGATATAAAATGAATCAACTCAAACACCAGCGGCAGATAACGTATGAGGCGTAGTGCTACGTGTAGGTTAGGGACATAAATTACTGTTATACATAAATTATTTCAGCCAACACTCTACACAAGGCACAGCCTTGAGAGTCGTTTTAGAGCATGAGCTTTGCTTCTTCTAATCTATTCGAATACGTTGCCAATTGCATAACAAACAATAGACTGGGAAACCTAATGTGTTTGTCAATGCACGTGGCATGGTCCGAGCTCTGGTTTGAGTCTACCAAGCGAGCGGAGCCCAATGCAGGACAGGCCTATTAATTCTCTATTATCTGAGGGTTGAGCTAATTGGAGGAATTAAACGTGACACGAAACATTCAGCACAGTCTCGGAATCTGCGTAATCAATGCGCCCTTCCTCAACCCTTCGCATCGACATGCATGGAATATACAGGGTGAGTCAAGGATAAAATAAAGATCATTATCTTCTTAGTCTCAGGATGAGAATATTTTACTATTCGGAAATACTATTATCCAAGAGAAAAAATAAACATGCATCGTAAAAGCGATACCATAAAAGCGAATAGATGGAGGAAAGCAGAAATCCAATCGCGTTTGAAATAAACAGCTTATAGTCAAGCTGACATTATTTTACAAACACTTTGATGAGCTTCAAAATAATTTAGCACTTGATATATCGAAAGCCTTTGATAGAGCATGAGGCATGAGGGACTTCTGGTCAAGTTTGCTGCTTATGGACTACCACCTGGCCTATGCTTCAACGAGCTGCTGGAAATAACATCCAATCCAATCTACAGCTTCGCAGACGACAGTACATCAATATCATGCATGGAACCAGGCAAGCCGCTGTCATTCCAGGAGACGGTACGTCGGCGACAGCAATGCCTCACAGATCAACGTAGATATCAAAACAATTGTCGAGTGAGCATCAGTCAATAAAGTACAGTTTAACTGTTTAACGTACAGAAAAACTCAGGCAACAGCATTGACAAAGAAGTCCCACGTTTGCTTATCAATGGAGGGTCACCCAATAGTCGAATCACATTCCGTCAAGCTTTTGGGGATCCACATCAACAACAACATGGCCTGGAACGACAACCTTGTCAGTCCTGCTAAAATAGCATCCCAGAATCTTGGAGTTTTGTTCCGCTGTAGGAAGCTGTACAGGGTGGCCTAATAAGAATGGACGCCCGCCGGCGATATCTCGGTAACCGTTAATCGTATAACTTCGAGCTGAAAATATTATTAGGTAAATTGACTAAGATAAATCGCTGGAAATTATTTTCAAGTTCCGCAAGTGGCCACTAGGGGCGCAACTGTTATGATCAATCAGAAAAACGGCTTTTCTCAAAAAATATGCAAGTAAAAGTATATTATAAATTTTACCATCATGTAGACAGGACAATTTCCGATTTTTTTTGTAGCCTCCGTCACATCGTTTTAGTAATCATTCTATGGATAATACTCAAGTGAAACTACTAGAAATCATATTTTGGCTTTCTAAAATAACCACCAGGTGGCGTAGTAGTCGCGAATAAGTGCTGTATTCAATTTTCATAATAATGGAAATTTTAAAAGAAACAAATAAAAATAAGTTATAGTACAAAATTGGTTATTTTTTTATCATTAAACGTCAATTTGAGCTGATCACAACGTGTTATATGAACTCAACAAGCTAACATAGTAAGAAAAAGATCGATGTGAATAGATTTTAAAAATTAAGGCTAATTATTTAGTAGCAAAATGAAGCAAAGTACAACAACAAAGTTAAGAGACAAAACACAATAAACCCATCTCACAGGCGTATACTATACCTATTTTCAGTGTTACTCTAGATGCTCAAACTGGCAGGTTTATCCACGCGCGAATGGATGCATAAGTGCATCTAAAATAATGGACGCCATCTAACATCTAAGGCAACACTGACAATAGGTATAGTACACGCATGTCAATTAGGTTTATGTATTTTTTATTTGATATTCTTGTTGTTATACCATATTATTTTGATGTTAATTAGTCTTTATCTTTAAGATGTAGTCACATTTATTTTTTTTACTATCTTTCCTTGTGGAGTTCATATAAAACTTTGTGATCAGCTCAAATTGACGTTTAATAATAATAATAAATATAATAATAACTTTTATATCGTATTTTTTTTGTTTGTTTCTTTCAAAAGATCCATTATTTTGAAAATTGAATATAGCACTTTTGGCGACTACTACGCCACCTGTACTTTACTTCAAAAAGTTAAAATATGATTTCTAGTGGTTTTACTTGAGTATCGTCTATAGAATGATTACTGAAACGATGTCATGGAGGCTATATTCCTATAGGGCGGCAATTGTTTCTGAATCTCACAGCACAGTTGTCATAATAATTGTTTTATTGATATCTCCGGTTTGAAAATAGCTAGGAAGCCAAATTTTGCACTAACCTTTTAAGAATTTCGTCCACTATGTACCTATCTTAAAAAAGATATAGCATACGATTAAAAATTTTCGTAATAATGCGTAATAATTGTTATGATGTCAAATACTGCCCTGTAGCTACTAAGACAAAACAAACTTGGATAACTTTCATACAACAATGAATTTGTGGTTCTTGGGTTTTTAGGCCGGCGTCGTTTAGCGTTAAAGCTTGACGTTTCACCACCACGAGTGGATGGCATCTTCAGAAGCTATTTCACTTCGGCGACTTCCAAAATACTGTATTTTGGAAGTCGCCGAAGTGAAATAGCTTCTGAAGATGCCATCCACTCGTGGTGGTGAAACGTCAAGCTTTAACGCTAAACGACGCCGGCCTAAAAACCCAAGAACCACAAATTCATTGGAAGATGGCCGCGAAAGCCTTACACAGTATATTTCATACAACATATTGTTAGGTAAGAACCGCTCTTCCGAACGAGACCTGGCTTGTTTAATTGCGTTAACTTATACCAAAGTTATGGGCATTTAAATAAAAATGTCTTTGACATTCTCCCACCGCTATGTAGCAAAAAAACTGCAAACAAAGAAAATCGAAAATTGTCCAGTCTATATGATGGTAGAATTCAAGATATACCTTTACTTGCATATTTTTTGAGAAAAAGCCATTTTTCTGATTGACCGTAACAGTTGCGCATGCCGGTGTGCTGTGCGGCAACGCAGATCTTAGCACCCAGAATGCAGAAGGTAGTCGTCCATGGGTTCCATCGTCTACCTAGGACGCACTACTCGCGGACTCAGTGATTTCTCACCTCACGGTCGGTATGAGGATTAGTCATCGGTTAGTGAACAGCAGCCCGTGTATCAAAGGCCCGGTTGCACCTTTTTTGTTTTTAGTTCAACCCGTTAAGTAATCTCCTGTTCTTTTGTAAATTCCGATCATACTGTCAACCCATCAAGAAAGAATATTGTAGCAACCGTTTAACTGCCTGGAGGCGGCTAAAGAAGAGCATAAAGAGAAACAAGAAGTGATTGTTTTATTTGGCATATACAGGGTATCCCACGATGATTAAGACAAGCAATATATCGGAACTGGGCAGTAGTAGAGAATTATAATTTTGGAAGTGTAAATTATAGCAAATGTTGTGTCATTGCGTTACCCAATGAGGTATTTGTTTTTGGTCACGTGACGTCCGATTCAAAATCATTATTGGGACACCCTGTACACTTGCGGTCTGAAGTGATTGATTCAAAAGCTACAGGTGCTTAAAGGATTGTACCACTACCATTGATTATAACATGTACCCCTACAGTTAAATTATCTGCTAGTGTTTCATAATGGTAGTGGTACAATCCTTTAAGTACCTGTAGCTCTTAAATTAATCACTTTAGACTCCAAGTTTGGAGTTCGTTGGAATTGTTTTATCGAGAGGAACACAGAAAGACACAAATATATAGGGTGTCCCATTAATAATTTTGAATCGGACGTCACGTGACCAAAAACAAATACCTCATTGGGTAACACAATAACAATAGAAGACACAACATTTGCTCTAATTTACACTCCCAAAATTATAATTCTCTACTACTGCCCAGTTCCGATATATTGCTTGTCTTAATCGTAGTGGGACACCCTGTATCTTTAACGTTTGATGGTATTATCTTTTGACCAGGTGATGCTGTAGTTTATGTCAATGGGATGGAAATAACAAATGATTGATAGGTTCTTTCCCGTTCCTCGATCAACCATTATGTAAAATATCCAGGAATTTAAGAATTTAAGTTGAAACTTTTTTCTCAAGAGGCCTATAATGAAACGAATGCTCTATACGTGCCGAGACAAAGGGTTCTTGATTAATTATACAATTTAGATAATGTCCAGATTTAATCATAAAAAATGATATCCTGAGGGGAGGAAACGGTCTTGCCTCCTTAGGTGTTTGATTCAGTATACAGTCAGTGACAGAAATGGGTTGATTTAAATTCATTTGAGAGCATTCTGTCCACAAGAATTTTAATGAATCCTGGATAACGTGAGTAAAATATACGTATGGGTTTTCCAGCACGCTGTCAGTATTTTTTTTATCGAGAACCACACAGCATCGACAATTCAATTGACTGTTGGGCATAAATAGGATTGAAATAAAAACGAGTTACAATGTATTAGTTCTCATAGATTTTAGTGAAGCTTTTGATGCCATCGATCATAACATATTATATTCGATACTAAAATCTTGCGGACTATGTAGCGAGCAAACTATGCGTTGATGTAAACTCAGACCTTGTAATAAAATGAACACCACTGGAAGTGTTTCTTCAAAGTTGTTGGGTATGTTCGAAACCGAAATAGGTAACAAAAAAAGGGGGTGTCTGAGAGGTAAATAATCTTCAAATACAAGTTTTTATGCCGCACTGATTTTATATCAGTAGCAGTATTATTTGCACTGATATACGGGAATAGTGTCTGGGAATTATAATATTTAATGTATGCAATGCTTCTTGAGCTGATTTTTTTATGGCCAGCCTCCAGCAAACGGTGAAAGCCTATGGCACTGTAGAAGCGCAGCGAGAGGATAAGTATGGCTCATTCCACAGCATCAAAATTCTCCAAAAGAAGGAATGCTGGAGGCGATAAGGAGACTGGTTCGGGGAGTAGGCACCTCGACCTGGTAGGGATGGGGTCGCAGAGCCTTTCTAGTGCTCCTCGTTCGAGCGGCCGTTGGTGCTATTGTCTGGGAGAGCTGACACGAACATCTTCTTTGATAGAATCTGTAAAAAAAACAGGACAGCCACCCTTCTTCTATGTTTCAGGCTGAGGAGGTCCTTTGTGAGGTTAGGCGTATCGATTAGTCTAAGTGCTCTCTTCTGGATAGTGTGCAAAAGCTTCAGAGAGTGCTTCGGAGCGCATCCCCACACATGGAAGCAATACTCCAACGGTGGTCGGATGTGTGCCTTGTAGAGCAGCAATAGTTGCTGTGGTGTATACATCTTCCTACAGCGAAACAAAACTCCAAGCTTCTGGGATGCCGTTTTAGCAATACTGATGACGTAGTCGTGCCAGGACATGTTATTGTTGATGTTAATCCCCAAAAGCTTGACAAAAGGTGACTCGACTATTGGGTGACCCTCCATTTCCACAGTTGGTGAGCTATCGTGAGACTTCTTTGTTGTTGCTTGAGTTTTCTGTACGTTAACCTATGCTTTGTTTACTAATCCTCACTCGACAATTGTTTTGATATCTACGTTGATATGCGAGGTATGTTGCTGTCGCCGAAGTACCGTCTCCTGGGATGATAGTGGCTTGGCTGGTTCCATGCGCGATGTCTGCGAAGCTGTAGATTGGATTGGATGTTATTTCTAGCAGTTCGTTGATGTACAGCGGAAACGGTGTAGGAGATACGACAGATATATGAGGAATACCGGCGTTTATTAAAAACACGTCTGATGAACGGCCTTCGACTACAACAAAGAGAGATCGATGATTCAAGAAGCTATCCTGTCACTGGCGCAGGCCAGATGGTAGTCCATAAGCAGCAGGCTTGACCAGAAGTTCCTCATACCACACTTTATCGAAGACTTTTGATATGTCAAGTGCAACAACACGGGATTCGCCATGATTTTCAATTGCTCTGTTCCACAAGTGAGTGACATAGGCCAGGAGGTCACTCGTAGACCTTTGCTTACGGAAGCCATACTGGCGATCATATATGATGTTATTGTTGTCCAGGAATTTCAGGAGCTGTGCGTTAATGACATAACCATAACCTTAGACATGATGCTGATAAGAGCCATAGGTCTATAGATGGTGAGATCAGTTTTTTGCTTTTCTTAGGAATGAGTTGTATGCAGCCTATCTTCCATGCAGCGGGAAATACTCCTCGCTGATACGATAGTTTGAAGAGCTTGCAATGAACGGGTGAAAGCTCAGCGGCATAGCGTTTAAGGAAAATAGCTGGAATAATGGTATAAGAAATAAACAAATATATGATGATAAACATGCACATGCACACATGCACATTCTTATATGGAGAGAGTAATATCTAATATCCCATGAATCACCGTACATTTAGTGTTTTCCCGATTTAAAAATCCTTGTTTATCGCTCAATATATCTTAATAAATGCAAACAGAGTGAACGATTTCATTATCCTACTGTGTAAACGAAACCGATTCTGCTACATATGCGTCGTGATAAATCCCATGTGTGAATCGATTGTCTCCTGAAGTTTTAGGTGTGTCAAATTTTTAATCAAAACCAAAACACAATCACCGTAAAAGCATGATATCGCATGGTTTTATTCTGTTTTATAGCTACTGTATACCTTTTGTTCCCTTTTAAGTATATCTGTAGTGAAACAACGGTGAAATTAAAAAAAATACCTGCAAAAAATGCAATCTGGCTGGAATATAGGGAATTAACGTGCTTTGTACTGCACCCAAAAAAAAAAAAACTGGTAGAACTCTGAATATCTGCGTATGTTAAACAGATTCGCGCACACTGAGGCTTTCGGATGTATTTCAAGCTTTTCACAATTCGCTTCGAATGGTTTTCCAGGGTATAACCAATTTTGGGGGTCCGTGTACTCCCAAGATTCTAATTTTCACTTTTATAAAGATGTAAAGTTGTAATTCGAATTCTTATTACTCTATGACTATTACAGCGGGTAGCTAAATTTAGCAAATCTGAAACTACATTATTTTTCAGGTTTTTGGGGCCGTTCTAAACGAAATAGGACATTACGAACTTATTCCTTGGTTATTAGCTATTAAGGTGTGGTGGGTAATTTTAAATTCTGGAAAATACTATGAGAAGACAGAAAAATTAGTGTTGTCAAAACTCAGAGCATCTTTTGAAAATCCCTTAACAAAATGCTAAGAGCTTTAGGTGAAATACTTATTGCAACCCCTTATTCGATTATAACATTAACATGGATCTCAAAACTCCAAACGGGGGAAAGGAAGTACAATTTCGTACAAAAGATATGCACTAAACATTTAAAATTCATAGATCAAATTATTTTTCTAGCTCTTTCAACACACTCAATCATTACATTCACAAAAAATCCAGCAGACCTGGTAAATTGAACTGAAATTATGATTCATATACTCGTACACGGTGTTCAAAAAGTACTGGACCAAGTGAATAAATGGGAAGTATAGCGGTCGCACAAAAGAATAGTTAAGATAAAAGTCGTAGGAAAATTTCCTAGATATCCGATGGTGACCATTATGATGACCTTGACCTTGACGACAAGGTCATATCAAGGTCAAATCGATTCTCTTAAGTGGAAACGCCTACTTTTGATGCCGGAATTGAAATGCCCGGAAAATTCTTCGACTATATATGAGCTTGAATGACTAGGACAATGTCAAAGTATGACCAGTAGGATATCTTGTGCAGGTAGAGATGCACAAAAAAAAATGGTCGAGAAAACATTATAAAAACTTTCGACCTTAACCTAATCATCCAAGGTCATTTTTTTCAAATGGCCAAGCTCATATGTGGACTTAACATTTTCCGTGCTTTTCATTTCTGGCATAAGAAGTAGGGGTTTCCATTTAAGAACATGGATTAAACCTTGATGTGTCTTTAATGTCAAGGTCAAGCTCACCATAAAGGTCAACATCGGATAGCCAGAAAAAGTTTCTACGACTTTTGTCTTGACTATTTTTCTGTGCATCCCCAACTTCCATATGATATTCATTTGGTCCGGTACTTTTTGAACACGATGTATATATTTTACTCATTTTAGAAATGAGTTAAACCTATTTATTGTTTTTCTGCATGCACTTGATAATACTTTTTTTTCTGCATTGTGGCTGAATATGCGGCGTTTTTGTTCTGTGCATATTTGCGTTGTTTTAATGAGAACATAATTGTTTTTCTTGTACAATTGTTTTTCGCTGTCCTCTGCGCAACGAGGGACGTCCCTTATTTCATATTTCTCACGTCTCTAGCTACTTTTGTCGAGTTGTACACACTTCAATGATATAGCCTGCTCTTGACCAAACTCCACAGGCCGCCGCTGGTACTGTGATCTATCGTAGTGTAGTTTTTTTTTTGTTTGGGTTTGAAGACTGAGGAGGAGAAATCTTCGTAAAGACGCCCGCGAAGGAAATGCGGATAGTGTTGGATTCACCAGCAGGATAAGCCTGCTGGCGCATACCAACTAAAACTCCCCCCCGTGAGAGGTTCAACTGTGAAGTTTTGCCATCTAAGGGTGTGTAACACACGAACTGGAAATTTGGGAGGCTCTCTCAGTCTTGAAGAGACCGAGAGAACTTTAACGCAAATGCGAGGCTGGAGGTTGGCCTTTGCCGGGGTTTAGAAGCGGGTTTAAGACTTCGGAAGAGGCGGTGTTTAGCTAATCATGACTAGTTAGCAGGTGACAAGGGCGTTTGACCCTATCGTAAGCCTTTGGGCAGAACCTTATGAGGGATGAGACAGCAGGATTTGGATGGTTTCAGACTGCCTTGTGGAGGTTGGCTGCGAATTGAGGAGCAGCCTGTGCCGGAGAGATGATGGGAATCTCCTTGAGGATTTGATTATTCCTTATGTACCAGGGAATTTTCAGGGAAGACTTCAGGAGTCTCATGAATGTACCCTGAATGCGATTGAGGCCGTTTTCGGAGGTGCCTCATATAGGGATAGCGTAGGTACATATGCTTTTTATTATTGCGGAAAAAGCGCGGAGTTTGGTTCTGTTGTTGACGTTTTTATTGTCGAAGAAGGGTTTAAGGGCGATAAAGGCTACCTGAGCCTTATTTTCGGTTTGCCTGATATGGCGGGACCAGGAAAGGTGTCTGTGGAAGGTGACACCCAGATATTGTGTGTAATTGCTCCACTTGAGGCGTTGAGCATTCACAAGGACGGGAGGTGGGGTTTTTCGTCTACGAGAGAAGAAAATGCTGTCCGATTTCTTGACGTTGATGTCAAGTCTCCATTTCCGGTACCAGTCGGTAACGGATTTGAAGTGGGAGTTAAGTAGCGCTGTGCAGCTGGAGATTTGGTGTGAAGAACGCAGCAAAGCAATGTCATCAGCGTACTGAGAAGTTATGATGTTACAATGGTGAGGAATGTCGTGACAGAAGATGTTGAAAGGGAGGGGGACAATTTACCTCCTCGGGGGACGCCAGCAGAAATGGGGCGCGAGTCCGAAAGGACTTCGCCGATCTTGGCTCGGAATTTCCTATTGGTGAGGTAGGAACGGGTGGTGCCTATGATATAAGGGGGGAATTTAAGCTGAATCAACTTGTGGACGAGACTTTCGTACCATACACGGTCGAAGGCCTGACGGATGTCGAGAAGGACCATTGCCGTGTGATGTCTCTTGTTTAGAGATTCAGCTATATGCTCTGTCACACGAAGGAGTTGGTGGCCGGTGCTATGGACCTGTCTGAAGCCGAATTGGGAATCCGGGATTAAGTTGTTGGCATCGAGGTGGGAGTTCACTCGTGCCAGGAGAACTGATTCAGCTAGCTTGCCTAGCGATGAGAGGAGACTGATGGGCCTGAACCCTTTGGGGGTGTTGAGTGCCTTGCCCTTCTTTGGTATAAAAATGGCAATGGCTTCTTTCCAGACATCGGGAAAGTAGCTAAGCTGCATGCAAGCATTTATGATGTTGCAAATGGCGACTAAGTATTTTCTCGGCAAGAGTTTGAGTACCTTATTGGAGATACCATCCCCACCGGGAGCTTTGCGATTTTTAAGACGACGAATCAGACCGTTGATCTAGTCTGGGGAGCAAGGGATGATGACCGACTCGGGAATGACAAGATTTCGGACTTCGCTTGTGATTTGGTGGTGGAGTTCAGGTAACTCCGAAGAACTGGGGTTTGGAGTACATTGATTCTGGAGGGAGTGGCTTTCTCAGAGTCAAGCAGGAGGGTGCTGTTACCGACTTTGATGGGGGGGGGGGGGAGAACGGGTTTCCGATTGCGTAGTATTCTGGTAACCTTCCAGACACTACGTGGGTGGGTTTCTGCCTCCTCCATGAACTCGTTGAAATTTTTGCTGCGAATTTTGACGAGCTGGGCACGGATTTGGCGTTGGAGGGAGTTTAGGTTGCTCTTGATCAGAGGATCGCGAGAGCGTTGCCAGCGTTTTCGGAGGACATTCCTTGTCTTAATCAGGCTAAGAACATCTGTCGGGAGGGGTGGAGACTTCTCAGATTTAGGAATGGTGATCGTTGCGTGCTCAGTGGCGGCATTTATGCTTAGTGTGAGCTTTTCGACTACGGTGTCGATATCAGCAGCGCTGACAATATTAGTGCAGTCGAGACCCTTCTCGAGTTTGTATCTGAGAAGTAGCCAGTCGACTTTAGAGAGGATGACTGGCTTTTTAGTGGGAGGGCAGTCAACTTCCATCATAACTGGAAGATGGTCAGAGGACAGATCGTTGACCACCCAGGGATCACGGCTGCGCGACACTCTATAAGTGATCGCCAAGTCTAGAATATCTGGATTGTGATTTCCGTTGTCGGGAATGAAGATTGGCTAGTTTGGAACTTCGATCGAGAGGTGAAGATTGGTGACGTGACTGAGCAGGATCTTGCCCATCATGTTAGTGTTCGCACATCCCCAAGCCGTGTGTTTCGAGTTGAAATCACCAAGCAATAGGGTAGGACAGTTTGAACTGAAGTAATTCGGAATACAATCCAGATTTGCGACAGACGGAGGAGAGTATAGACAAATAACTCTAGTTGGGGACTACGCGTCTTCGTGATATAGGAAGACGCGCGGCGCCGCGACGCCGCATGTCACGCCTCCATTCAGGTCCGCATCGCACTGACTGCAGCGCGGGAGCGCGGCGCCTTCAACAGGTGATCGCGCCGGAGTTGGAGAGTTGGGAGTTGCGTGCGTGGCCCGAGCGCCCTCCGCAACTTCCAGCTTTCGGCTGAATGGAGTTGCGGTCGGCAGTTCGGCGCGCGCTCTGCGGATAACCGGTCGACCTGCAAGTTCTTCTGTTTTTGACACGCGGATGGAAACGACTACTTTGGGGGCGATCGGTCTTACATTGGAAGACTAGTAAGTCGTTGAGAGTTTACTTTCAATTTTTTCTTCATTATCTACGACGCATTGAAGATAAACATTTATTTTCCTCCGTTTGCTTTTTAACACAATGGATTGGATAAATGTCAAGATGTTTGTATACAGGATGTCCCTGAATCTATTTGCACGGGATACTCTCGTACCAAGAAAAGTTAAAACGAAAACTTAGTGGAATTTCTGAAAGTACTATAGGGTCTATCATACTATGCTTTTAAAACATTTTTTTTGTACTTCAACCCTTAAAACCCTCAACTTTTGTTTATCAAATAGCACTAAATAGTTCTCTATACCCAAATTAAGACCTTGTATTATTTAAAATCCTGCGGTACTTTTAATTTTATACTTACTTTTTCGTAAAATCATAAGAATAACATAAATAAAATAAGAATTTGCTTGACGCAAAAAATGGATAAAAATACATGCTTTCGAAGAAAGTCTTTTTTATGCTTTTTAATTACGAAGATATTACGCCTCAAAAAAATGCTCATTTTATTTACCTTATGTTAATGACTTTACAAAAAAATTGGTTTGTGTATGAAGTCAAAGGCACTACAAGATATTAAATAAAATGATGCCCTCATTAATGTAGGAAAAGCTGTCGGGCGCTGTTTGGAAAAACATTAGGGGGTAGGTTTTAGGGGTTGAAGTAGAAAAAAATGTTCCAAATCATGTTATGATAGGTCATCCGGTACCCTTGAAAGGCCCTCCTAGTTTTCTTTTTTATCTGTTTTTCTTACTAAAACTTTACGCCTCATACAAATCCTTGTTTTATTTATTTTATGCTTATGACTTTACGAAGAAAATAGGTTTTTGTATAAATTCATAGGTTTTTTAATAACATATGGACTTATTTTGTGTAGGAAAAACTATTAGGTGCTATTTGAAAAAACAAAGTTGAGGTGAGTTTTAAGGATTGAGGTATAAAAAAATATTTTGAAAGCACGGTATGACTCTGTAGTATTTTCAAACATTCCACTCAGTTTTCGTTTGAACATTTTATTTTTACGAGAATATCGCGTGACAAGGAAATTCAGGAGCACCCCGTATACAGGGAGTTCTTTCACGAGTGGAAAAGACATTAGGAGAGGACTGTACATGTTGTTTCCAAAAAAGCGGTATATAGTGGGGTCCGATTTTCAACTGTTTTAGAGATATTTAATTTCAATTTATTTTTTGATTTTTAACGACTTTGGTGCGTACTTGCTAAATTTACGGCCCACGGATTTCATGCAGCGAAATACAAATTTAATAAACATTGTGGAAGGGCTTGGAATTTTCTTTCAGAATGTGCTTTTATAGTACTGAACCATTGGCTGACAATTCGAGTACAAGAGCTTAAAGTGACAAATAAATCTCTTGCATGGTTTGTGCTGATGCTTTGCGTGAACATATTATATCCGCAATCATAAATCCAAAACTTTATTAAATAACAGACAACATATCTGTAAGTCAAGGTTATTCAACCTTACAGAGGGCTTTGTTAATATTACGTTCTCTATTAAAATACTGTTGTTTAATTGTGTGAATATTTGAAGCTCTACAACATTCACCATTATAACAAACAACTTGATGACTAAAAATTCAGACAGTGGTAGATTATCTGCATTTATTGTCAAATTGTTACATCAAATATTCAAAATAACCTCCTCCTTCTCGAATACATAGCTGTGCATTTAGTATTTTGCTGCAAAACATCGGGCGGTCATAAGTTTACTAACAATACGCCGAAGTCGTTGGAAATCAAATAATGAGAAAATAAAATATATCCGAAACAGTTGATAATCGGGCCCTACTTTATATGACTTTTTTTATTGGTCCTTTCCTAAAGTGTTTTCCACTCGTCATAAAACACCCTGTATGAACAGATAAATTATCCTGAGCTCATAAAAGTCAGCCTACAAAAATATATAAAAAAAATCATGTAGTCAAAAGAAAAAAATACGTCGACCAAATTGTAAAATATAATAAATAATAAAAATTACTTATTTAATTACAAATCATCGCAGGTAGCCGTTATTTAGATTATTTTTATTTGAAGTAGGTTTCAATTTCGTGAAGACTATAAGTAGCATTATAAAGTAGTATTTCTTTCAAACTACTCTTAAAAACATTGAGAGATGAGACATTCTTCGAAGTTATAGATAATAAATTAAAACAGTGGCAGCCAGCGTACAATGGTGTCCTTTTGTAGTAGGTGAGAGAATTACTTACTTATTTTCAGGGTGTTCTTATTTCTGGTGTCGACTAAGTGCACATCACTATGCTTTATACAGGATATTCTATGACGAGTGGAAGATACCTTCGGAGAAGACTGCACAGCTCATTTAAAAAAAAGTCCTATAAAGTAGGGTCCTATTTTCAACTGTTTCAGAGGTATTTTAATATTTGTTTATTCATTTTCAAGAAGCCCTTCTTATTGATGACTGGTTACAGTGCAGTTTTACTTCAACTATTTAGCTTAACCACAGCAAGCAACATAATATGTGTCATTACAATTAATCATAACCCGTACATCATTCACACCAACTATGTGTTTACTGAAAACGATCCAGCAAACCAGAGTTCATTTTCTTCTATTTCAAGTATCCATATAATTAAAAAGTATTTTCTTCAACTACAAACACAATTTTACAGTCCAGTCATTTAGAACTAACTGAATATGCTTTACTTGGAGATATATCTTCTGTATTTGGCTGAATTTTTGGCTCTAAACTTACTGGCATACATTTACAAAAATTATCACGCGTTTGTAGTAGGTGTGACAATACTCATTCGGTTTCGGGGTGTCGTATGACATGCTATGCTTTATGCATGCATTTAGATGTTCAACTACTACTATTACTACTACTAGCAACTTCCATAAATAAATACATGTTACAGTCATAAAAGTTCTATAAGTAGGTCTAAAAATTAACCTAATGATACTTTTACTTCCCACACCGATAGGTGAGGGGAGTATTGTGATCGCGAAAATTTTCGATTTTGAGATAATACACTTTTCGGGCGTTTTATGATGTGTACATAACGAAAATCCACGTCACTCATTTCCGTCGGTCTGTCTGTCGGTCTGTCTGTCTGTCTGTCTGTCGGTCTGTCTGTCTGTCGGTCTGTCTGTCTGTCGGTCTGTCTGTCTGTCGGTCTGTCTGTCTGTCGGTCTGTCTGTCTGTCGGTCTGTCTGTCTGTCGGTCTGTCTGTCTGTCGGTCTGTCTGTCTGTCGGTCTGTCTGTCGGTCTGTCTGTCTGTCTGTCTGTCGCGTTTTTCTATCCTCGTAATCTCAGCAACCGCTGCATGGATCGTAATGAAATTTGGGCAGCGGTATGCTGTGGGGTCGTAGTAGGTAATGTTCCTAAAATTTTGAAAATCGGTGCATATGCGGCGGAGTAATTAGCAAAAAACAAAAAAAAATAAAAATTGCTGAAACCTCGTTTTTAGGCGTTTTAGGGGTCCCTGATCATTTTCTACTTTTTTTTGGTTGGGGTGAAATTGGGGTGGTTGGGGGGTGGGGGTTGTAAAATTGAAAAATTTATTGCTTTCATAATAGACTGTCCACTGACCTGTGAAGAAAGAACTGGCGACATAAATAACTTTTTTAGGTCCATCCGAACATTGCCTCGGCTATTACAGAAAGCAAAGGACTTAGAATTTTTTCTGATGTAAACATACGGGAGTATTGCTTTAGATCGTTCTATATTGTCTAACGAGGAAACTGTTGAATGGATTTTAATGAAATTCTGACACAGTATTACTACCGTGGTGAAGATGGAAAGCGCGTATGGTTTTTATAAATCGTGCCAGTGGCGGCGCAGAATGATAAAAAAAACTGAAAATATATAAAAATAGCTAAAACTTCGTTTTTAAGCGTTTTAGAGGTGCCTGATCATTTTGTGCGTTTTTTTTTGGTGGGGGTGAAATTGGGGTGGTTGGGGGTTGAAAAATTAAAAAATTTCTTGTACTACTACTAATAGGCTGTCCACTAACCTGTGAAGGAAGATCTAGCGACACAAATCATCTTTTTAGGTCCACCCGAACATTGCATAGCCTATTACGGAAACTAAGGGACTTAGAATTTTCTGTATACATACGAGAATTTATTGGTTTAAATCGTTTTGCATTTTGTAACGTCGACATTATTAAATTGATTCTAATGAAATTTTGACACAGTACATTGTTACCGTGGTGAGAATGGAAAACGCGTATGTTTGTAAAAAATCGTGTCAGTGGCAGCGTAGCAATAATCAAAGAACGAAAAGCATGAAAACAACTCAAATTCGGTTTTTAGATGTTTTAGGGGTTCCTGGTCATTTCCTACCAGTTTTTTGGGTGGGGGTGAAAGTGAGGTGGTTGGGGGGTGGGGGGTTGTAAGACTGAGAAGTTTGTAGTATCGATAATAATAGGCTGTCCATTGACCTGTGAAGAAAGACCTAGCGGCATAAGACAATTTTGGATCTCAGACTATAGCTTCATGCTATGGGAAAATTATAAACTGGTATGAGCGTGATGTGTGGGAAGTACTGAGTCAATCAACTTGACTTCATTTTTTTATAAAACGAACAGTTTTTTAATGCCAGCAGCCTGTCTCCAAATAATAATACAATATGAATTTGCAGATTGTGTGAGCAGCGAGTTGTTTTACAGAATATGATATTTTTCCTACAGAAAGCTTGAATTTGAACTGACCATTTAATATTTCTATCGATCCCTACACCAAGAAAGGTGGCATTATTTTGACATCTCAATGATACTTTGTCGGACGTAGAAACAAAAATAAGACAACGGTTTTGCTTGGATTAACCATCAATCGGTTTACTGAACACCATTTTTCAAGCTCACTAGTTACTAGACTCAATTTCTCTATTAATATTTACTTCTGAATTGTCTTACAATATATTCCCAAATATATGACGTTACTCTCGTCACCGTACAGGAACAGCGTAACATAAAATAAATATTCAGGCAAATAGTATAGTTAATATAGAGCAACTGATACTTGGTTCAAAAGTACTCAATAATTACAACGTAATTTATCCATATGTTTATAATAATTAGGTAGATATATTATTTATGCTGTGCAAAGCAGGGTGCTAAAATATTTCGTCATCAGCGTAGTGGAACATGTACTGAGAGGCAGCGACATGCGGCACGTTATCTTCTGATATAGACTCTTTGATTATTAGGTGAAATCCCTTTCCTGTATAGCTTCCATTTGACTAACTACATAATAAAAATCAAACATCAACATACGAAAACAAGAAATCAGACAATATGAAACTACTTTTCTGACTTTTCACTACCCTGGTGTTGCTGTTTATCATTTATATTCTTTGTATTTTACTTCCCACAGCGATAGGTGAAGGGAGTATTTTGATCGCGAAAATTTTCGATTTTGAAATTACACGCTTTTTGTTTGGTTACTGGGATAATAAGCAATCTATTAACAGTATAGAAAAATCTCATCGATTATGCTTTCCAAATCATAAGCGATCGGAAAGATTATGTCTTCATCATATAAATCCATGTGTCTTATTTCTATCGGTTGAAATTGCTGATTAGAAATTGATAACATACTTATAAGTATTTTGATACCATGGAGCTAAACAATGTTGAAGTTTTTGATCTAGTTTAAAGTAGGCAGCATTCCAATGAACCAGGTAACAGTTAAGCTTGGTTCATAGTAGGAGCTGGCGTGATATATACTATAATTAGAGCCAAATGGGTATCAGCAAAATATGATAAATGTTGTAAGATATTTAATTTAAGGAAATAATATTATTTATTTGTGATGTGCTCTTGCCATGTACTGTTTACAAATGCCTGAATGCTATTACAGCTAATAAAGTAAACCCCTTTACCTGACTGGTACCATCTTGACAAAATGATACACTTTATAAGTAAAAGCTGTATAAATGCTAATGATGCTATGCTTCACAAGGAAATATTTACTGTCTCAAATTGAATAAATTTTAGTTATATAAGGAATCCCCTTCTACAGTAATTATGTAGGCCGGTTACTGAATAAATTTCTCACACTCACTTACTTACATTTTTACATATATTCTACTAACACTGCAAAGCCACCAAGACTGTACTAAATATGATACGATGTTAAATTCATTCACAAAGCACTTAGCAAGTTTGCTTTTGTACTTCGAGAAAAAATAAATTGGAGTGGGACGTTAATTTGATCCTGTTACAAGTACTTATATAAGATATGCGATACGCTGACGTAGTCTTGAGCAGACCTCTTTAGCCCTTTTTCACTACGCACCCGAAAGAAAAATCTAATTACGGAATCTAACTGAAAATGTTAATGACTTCTGATTTTCCACTCTGATAGCAATTTACTGGGCTGTCATTCGTAGAGGAATCAAGTAGAGCAGTTCGTTATTTTTTGGTCTTATACGTCACAAAGGGAAGAAGGGAAAGAAAGTTATTTACTACGATAAAACGAGGAAATACCGCTTATCGGGGCCACATATACCGGAACAACAAGCATGATATACTAAAATTAATAATAGGAAGAAAAATCGAAGCTAAACGTGGTCCTGGTCGCAGACAACATTCATGGTTAAAAAACATACGCGATTGGACTGGTATGAACACATCATCCCACTCAAGATCAATGAACTCGAGTAGGTTAGGAAAAGCAACGCCCATGCTCTAACAGACCTGTGAGTGTGCCCAAGATGCCGTTGTTATTATTTACTGTGTTCACAAACACGATGTTATTTTTTACATAAATCTGCAGGATTTAAATTTTATGGAATTGTTCAAAATATCTTTTATCACTATGCACTGTTGAAACCTGAAATTCATTCCGAACTATAACAATTAATCCGAAACGATCAACCAAAACAAAGTAGCTATTTATATTATGCCTCTACATGAGTGCTGTTATTTTTAGGATTCTTTACCTGCTATCTGTACAAAGGGTATACCGGTTTATCAGCGATTCAGCGGTCAGTGTGCCAGCTGCCGCGTAAGGATTGTAGGCACAAACAAAAACCTTGTCAAAGTTTACGGAATACATATTCCGTAAACTTTGACCTTGTTTACTTCTTCTAACCTATCCGAATTCCTTGCTCAGGACCGAGATAAGTATGCCGAAATTGTCGCCAACCTTCATTAAATGGAGATGGCACCTGAGGAAGATACGTCACAAAAGTTCTTTCGTGAATATTTAGATGTAAGGTACATACTAACCTTCGTAAAAGCTACGACGGACATCGCCAAATAACAGCTTTATTGAAATTCTAAAACGGTTACCGCGCTACTGTCAGATGCACACTGGTGTATGCAGATGAAGTATAGACGAAAGCACGGTGCAATAATCAAAATTTTGAAAACAGATATACATGACTTGTAGTAAAATTAATGCCAGAAAGTGAACAAAGTGAACAAAAACAAGAAGGGGTATTAGTATTCTTTTAATAATATAAGAAACAGGCTGTACTTACATGAGTAGTGGACACCTTGAGTCAAATAATCAGTGAAAAAGCACATGTAGTATAAAAAATGTATGGGCAAACAACACGTAATAAACAAAAACAGACAATAGAACGATATACGTCTACCCGCAATCCATGTTTACGCCGGACTGGTAAAAATCATAGGTACGTAAACAAAAATATATAGGAGTTAAGTTTAACAGTAAGAGAGAAAGATTATTAACATTTGTAAGTAAGAATATTAAATACATCAGAACAGGCGAAGTAGAAAGAGATAAGGCAGAATAAGGGTTGTATACATAGACAGAGTTAATTCTAAAAACAGCATAAATGAGTAAATGTGTGATTAATTCGTGTTACACATCTTGTTTTTTAAGATAAAATAGGAATTTTGTGTCGTTTATTTAAATTACTTTATTTTGATAAAATAATACTATTTTCAAAATCAAAATTGTGATGCAAGTCTTCACTATGTTGCATAGCAGTTTTACTGCAATAAAAGGTGATATCTTCGTATGTATTTGTATTTTATTTGAGCAAGTTAAGATGCATAAAGATTCTAATTTTCTCGAAAACGAATAGACCGATTTAAAAAAAAATGAAACGTCAAAATAAAGAACTGCGGCGTACCTTTGAAACGAGGTATTAGGTACTCAGTACCCTTTGTCATTGAACATTTTTAAGCGCATGATTCTAGGGGGGGGGGGGCGGAGTACAAGAAGATGAAGTAGTTTTTGGTTAAAAAGTTGTTTTCCTTGACACATCTTTTGAGGTGTTTCGGCATTTTTTCTTTAGTCGACGGTTTTCGAGAAATTCGGGGTGGGATGTTTTTAAACGAGCACCCTGTATACTTTGTCGGGTGAACTATAAACCACTTTGAAGTTTCTTAGGAGTTTTATCTTTTATACGTGTAAAATACTTCTTAATTGTGTTGTTCCTTTTGAAAGCAATTTTACCTTATCACATAAAAGTACCTAGGAATAATTAGGTAACTTTATCTATGTTGCCCCATCCAACCCTTATTCTGCCTTAACAGTTTCAACTTCGCCCTGTTCTGATGTAAATATTTAATGTTTCTACTTACAAATTCTAAATATTTCTCTTTCTTGCTGTTAAAACTTTTTTGCGCTCCGTTGGATATGGGTTTACCTACCTTCGCCCTATTCTGATGTATTTAATGTTTTTACTTAGATATTTTAAATATTTTTATTTCTTAGTCTTAAAACTTTTTGCGCTCCTATGGATTTTTAACAGTCCGGCGTACACATCGATTGCAGATAGAGGTATATCTCCATTTTATTGTCTTTGTTTTGTTTATTACGTGTCCTCTGCTCGTACATTTTTTATACTACATGTGCCTTTTTACTGATTATTTGACTCGAGGAGTTCACTACTGGTGTAAGTACAAACTATTTCTTGTATTATTACCCTCTTGGTTTTTTTTGTTGTTTTTTTGTCATTTTCTGTCATTAATTTTACTACAAGTGATGTATGTCTTCATTTTTTATCATTATTGTACCCTAAAGATGGCCTATGAAAGGTCGAAACGTCAGCGAAGCAGCAAAAGAGACTCCTACCTCTTTGTCTTTTGACCTAACCCCACCCATCTGTTTCAGGGAATAGTATTTAGTAGGTCACAAAAAAATTCAGCTGAAAAAAACCTCGTGTCGTAAGATTTACAATGGTTAGCACCGCAGGGTTAATATAAGAAATAACATTTAATTGTGATGTGCTTTACAAATGCCTGAAATGCCTGGATCTTAATATAAAATGTTAAAGTAAAGTTCAGAAAGGAAACCTTGAACCTGCTATTCCAGCGAATCTTATCTTTTTTAGCTAACCGGTACCTCCTTATCATAACGATAGTTTATTAGCTGCTGTACTTTACAAGCAAATATTTACTGTCCCAGTGTGAATGAATTTCAGTCATTGTAGGCTCTCCATTTACTGGATAAATTTCATACATCAGTTACTTACATTTCCACATGCTCTACTAACTCTACAAAGCTACCATGCTTATAACTAAATATGATACGATGTTAAATTCATTAACAAAGCACTCGAAAGTTTGCTTATGTAGGTTCTTTGAGGAAAAATGAATTAAAGTGGGGCGTTAATTTGATCCTGTTACATGTTACGCTTACGTAGTTTTGAGCAGATCTTCTAAACCCTTCCTCACTACGTAGCCGAAAGAAAAATCTAATTACGAATCTAACAGAAATTACATGAAATTGGGCGAATATACACACAAGTCGGAGTTGATTGGTTAAGGGCTCTTCTATGTTATAGTGGTACTCGGTAGACGATTATTGACTGGTATTTAAGTCTGAACCATGTTCAGGTGTTTACTATAATAGTATCTGTAGAGTGATTATTAAAACATTGTGACGGAGGCTATATCCCTATTGAGGATCAATTGTTTCTGAAACTCATAGCACACTTATCATTACACTTGTTTTATTTATATCTCCGATTTGAAAATATATATGAAGTTGAATCTTACGCTGACTTTTGGAGAATTTCATCTTCTATCCATGTCAAAATAAATATAGCATACTATTTGAAATTTTCGCAATAATGCGTAATAATTGTTATGAAATACCGCCCTGTAGCAACCAAGTCGAGATCAACCTGTACAATTTTTATATAGCAAACTATTAGGTAAGAACAGCTCTTCCAAATGAGACTTAGCTTGTTTAATTTAAGTTATTGCCATATAAATGAAAACTTTTTTCTGAAATTGTCCAGTGTGCTTGATGGCATAATTTATATTATAGGTACCTTTATTTGTTTATTTTTTGAGAAAAAGTCGTTCTTCTGATGAATCGTAACAGTTACCACCCTAGTCGGTACTTGTTGGACTTGAAAATAATTTCCAGCGATTTGTCTTAGCCGATTTACCTATTTTTTTTTCTGGAAGATTAACGGTTACCTCGATATTGCCGGCATCCATTTTTAGTAAACCACCCACATACATAAACATGAACTGCACAACGTAACAGTAAGTGATCACTTCTTTTGTGTTGCAACCTCTTCTACAGTGAAGACCTAAAATGTAACAAAGTAGTGAAGAAGAAAGATGAACGCTGATACAGATATTAGTCATTTCAACCTTTTACTTCCCATGAGATGATACGCTTTTGGGTGTGTTATCATATCTTCATAACGAAAATCCACGTCTCTTGTCCGTTGGTCTGTCTGGCAATCGGTGCATGGACGGCGTAGTATTCAGCAAAAAACAAAAGATTTCAACTACTCCCCAAACTTTTTAGAGGTTCCTGGTCATTTTCCACTTTGTTGTATTCATAAAAGGCCTGTGAAATAATACACTTTTTATGGAAATTGTTGAATTGATTTTAATGTAATTTTGACATAGTATGATCACCGTGGCGAGGTTGGAAAATGCGTATGGTTAATAGAAACCGTGTCAGTGGCGGCGCATAAATAATAAAAAAACTAGAAATATAAGATCACATCTTATTTTCCACACCAACAGTGGATGGAGGAGTATTGTGATCGCGAAAATTTTCGATTTTGAGGTAATACGCTTTTTGGGAATTTTATGGACCTACATAACGAAAATGCATGTCACTTATGGATTGTGATGAAATTTGGGGTAGCTATGTGCTGTTGAGTCGTAGTAGGTAATGCTGCTATAATTTTGAAAATTGGTGCATTGGTGGGGGTGGAAATGAGTAAAAAACTAAAATTATCAAAACACCTTCAATCTTTTAGGCATTTCAAGGGTTCGTGATCTTTCCCGAAATCGTGTAGATGTCTTGTGCCTTTTAGATATATCGGATTGTTGCCTTTGAATTATATCTACAGAATAGTTTGATAAATGCATATTATGATCCTAACGTGTAACTTAGACATTTCTAATTTAACGGTGATAAAATTTTGACACCGTGTTGCTACCGTAGAGGAAATGGTAACAGTGTATCGCTGTTGGAACTCTTTTTTTCATAACTGAGCAGACCGCGTAGGTAGAGCCTAAATACCAGAGTACCGCGGCTGCTGTGAAAGGGTTATGTTAGGGGAAGTTTGTGAACGCCAGTTGCAGAGAAGAAATCTAGAAAAAAATGAGAGTGAGATACAGGAACTCCAAATTTTTTGTTAGCACAGATAATGTGTGGAAAGTACTGAGTCAAGACACTTGATGCCCTTTTTTGTATTTAATTCAAAAACCAATTTATATCATTACTTAACTCCATTTTTTAGCATTCACTATGATGAAACTATTGCAATGTTGAACAAATGCTCTCAAACTATCAGCATTGATTAACCATTTATACTTTAATCAATGCTATCAGTCCATATGACAATATTGAATGAATGAGCAGCTTCATTCATAATTCTCTAGCAGCTTTTCCGTTTCTTACGTAACACCGAGTTGCCTATATTACGTAACATTATTTTTCGAAGGTGGCTCATTTTTATTCAGTCCATTCATCGGCTACAGGATGAGTATGTGTAACAGACAATGTATAAGGAATTTCCCCAGTTTACAAAATGCTACCATCAGGTCTATAATCGTAGGAAGCTGAGAACGGCTTGCAAATCTTTTTGAGAACAGAAGTTAAATTTTAGCTCATATTCTGACAAAAAATGTATACTGCACATCGGTGCTTAGATTGTTATATGTATACGCGTATACCAAAGCAAGCAATTCCTCTCCATTGACCATGATTTTTCTCTCATATGCTACTATACAGGGTGGGCCAATAGTGCGTGGACGGAGGATTGTGGGCTTATTGAAAAATATTTCAAAAATCTGTCACTTGACCATGGTAGGCACCCTTGAGGGCTATAACGTAAAAATATGTTCACTTAAATTATGACGTTTATACAGGGTGATTCATATCAAACTTATATTTTTTTGAATGGAATCCCCTATATATTATTGCACATTTAGATTCCTTGGTCAATTCTAGTGTGACTTTATGTATCACACATGGAACTTTAAACGAACCGTTTAGGCGCAAATCACCATTTTTGGTATAAGTAGGTATCAGAAAAAAATTGAATATCGCAGCGATTATAAAACTTGGAAGGCCGTGACTTTGCGGTACGACTAAGCATGAAATGCGTCACCTAAGATCAGACGGCTAAATTTGAATTCTTTTTGTACTTGGAGAAATCGATATATTAATTAAGGAAACTTCAGTCACAGTCAACTTGATTTTTTCGAATGGGAATGCCTATTTTGGTCTAAAGAATCAAATGTAAAATTTGATTAGCTTTCTAACGATATAGCATTCTTTATATCAATCCTTTTTGGTTTTCATTTTATTTCAAATTTTCAGTCAAATCGGCGTTTTTCAATTTTCTTGCATGCAAGCAACCTAGCAGGCCATGAAAAATAAATAAAAGCTCGTCAATATGGAAGAAACCAACTAACTTGGTAGAAAGATGCAAACTAACTAGAGCAACGAGGCAAGATTATGAAAATTCCTTACAACATATTAGTTCTAACCGGATACAGCAGCGGCAAGATATCTAATGTCAATGAGTAGCTGGGGTATGACAGAAGTGTTTGTTTTCCACAGCCTACTAGCTATTGAGATCTACTAGAGCTTGACAACTTTCCAAAACGATTAAAAATTTTGAAACAAAAGGAAAACTACCAGCGACTTTTGCTTACAGTCTAACATGTTTAGAATGAAATTTCACATTTAATGGGATAAAAAAATTAGTCATTTCCGTTTAGTTAAGTCAAAAGTGAAGATATCTCCAACTAGAGCATACTGAACATCTATTGAAATAATTGCTCGAATGCTATATCGTTAGAAAGGTAATCAAATTTTACATTTGATTCTTTAAACCAAAATAGGCATTCCCATTTGAAAAAATCAAGTTATCTGTGATTGAAGTTTCCTTAATTTATCCTCTGATTTCGTCAAGTGCAAAAAGAATTCAAATTTAGCCGTCTGACTTAAGGTGACGCATTTTATGCCTAGTCGTGCTGCAAAGTCAAGGCCCTCTAAGTTTTATAATCGCTACGATAGTTAATTTTTTTCTGATACCTACTTATACCAAAAATGGTAATTTGCGCCTAAACGGTTCGTTTAAAGTTCCATTGTGTGATACATAAAGTCACACTAGAATTGACCAACGAATCCAAATATGCAATAATATATAGGGGGTTCCATTCAAAAAAATGTAGGTTTGATATGAGTATATACGTCAGAATTTAAGTGAAAATATTTTTACGTAATAGCCCTCAAGGGTCCCTACCATGATCAAGGGACAGATTTTTGGAATATTTTTCAGTAAGCCCACAATCCTCCGTACACGCACTATTGGCCCACCCTGTATAAACTTCGTTGTTCGGGATCCATACTTGTCGAAAACATTAGTGCACTAAGTTTAGATCGAGCAAGTTCAGCATCGGACAGGCTACATCATAGTGGTAACAGCTTGTTCACACGATGCTGTCGAATCACCGTTTTGGTAATTTTAACGGATCGGCGCAAACCGAGTGATATGTTCACATAAAAAACGGTTGTAAACAGAATTTCAGGCGATCCCAGGTTCTCGTTTCATTTTTGAATGGTTTTCTTGCGAATGAACGTAAATACGTTTATAATTTTGTATTGGCATCGTCGAAGGAGGCGTAGATTACTTAAAAGGAAACTTTGGATTCGCCCTGTTTTAAGTCAAAGGTCTCATTTGGGTGCTTACCACCGATTAGGTTTTACTCCCGAATCAGCTATTCGCTTTTCGGTGACAACACGCGACCCAAACGACGTAATTGCCGAAGGTGTTTCGTAGGCCCACCTTGTGAAAAATCACTGTAACGGTGTCAACGGGCTGTAAGATGACTCATAAGGTTGTGGTTACAGCGCAAGCGACTCCGCGCGAACATGTCTCTCGAATTCGCGCGAACTCGCGCGAAGGAAACAAAGATATAGGAACAACTATAGGTGATTATAGTAGAAACAAATTGGTCGCGCGAGTCGCTGCTTCTCGCTGGAAGTTTAAACGGGTTCGTTGTATTCAAGCGAATACGAGCGACCGACGAGCAACTTGTGCATTTGTTTTCTTTTAAAATATTGAATATGGATTGTGAAAAACTGATTTTGTTGGTGTTTGACATAAAACCTTTGTGGAACCAAAAATGTAAAGGGTATCATAATCGTGATAAATAACGGAAACTAAGTAGTAGTAGAATTATTAAGTGTTAAGTGGTAGTTTCATTTACCCATATCTGCCTACTCTTTTTCGATCGAAGAAAGGGCAGCTTTAAAAACGGGCTTTCATCTAAATAACACTCTTCTTCCACATCTATCGCTGCTTCTCAGGAAGAACTAGTAGCTCTATTAAACATCTTAGAACAACACAGTGCAGCATATGGTCTTGGTATTAATTACAACAAGACCAAGGTTATGATCGTAGATAGAGAGCACGATAATAATCGAGAAATAAAGTCAGTAGGCCGTTGTGGAGTAGTTCAAAGTTTTGGTTACCTCGATTCTTTGATCGACAATTCGGGTAGCTGTGAAAATGAGATTCAACGCCGCATTCAACAAGCACGGGTGGCCATGACAAAGCTTACTAAAATATGGCGTGACCATAACATCACTAAAGCTATAATACCAAAATTTCGCTGGTTCAGTCTCTTGTGTTCTCTATATTTTTGTATGCCTCGGAAACTTGGACTGTTAAAAAGGCAGATCGAGCTCGCATAGATGCTTTTGAAATGTGGACGTGGAGGAGAATGTTGAGAGTTTCTTATACCACCCGTCAAACTTACGTTTCCATACTGGATGAGCTCGGTAATTCAAAGAGACTATCCTCCATTATGTTGACGAGAATGCTTACATTCTTCGGACATATACACAGAAGCGATAATATGGAGAAACATGTAGTTCAGGGTCATGTTCTGAGTGGTCGGTCCCGTGGCCGTTCCCGTACACGCTGGGTGGATACGACGCAACACTTGCTGGATATAAGTGTCAAGAGCGCCACTGAACTGACAGTAAATCGCGAACGATGGCAAGCTACAGTTATTAAAACTATTGATAATATTCGTGTCGGCAATACTCTAGCTCCGACATAATGCATTTTACGAGTTCACAACATGTCTGCTAAGACATTGTGACTATGATGATGATTCACATCTACATTTATATTGGACATTAACTAACAGATGTACGTAGTACTTCATTAGATCAAACTATTTCACCTTTACATCGTGCAAACACAGATGAAAGCAGAAACCACCAATAGTTCGCGCGAACTCGGAAGGCTCGTTCCCGCGAGGTCGCTTGCACTGTAACCACAACTTAAGTCGGCAGTGGCAGCGATCGTAGCTAGTCATTGGTAGGACACCTGGGTGTTTGAGGGGGGAGTATGAAACCGGGGTGGGACGTTCTCAAATGAACACCCTTTATATGTATTTCTGAAAATTTGATAGTAGTTCAGTTTCAGCATTTCAGTGCACACAGACCGGAAAATTTAAATAGTAGAAAAAGTTTCTTCGGCTAATTTATCCCAAAATCCGAATAAATTATCCCAAAATCCGAAGAAACCTTTTCTACTAAAAAAATTGGGATAAGAAGTACTTTCAACTGAAAAGTTAAAATCCTTACTCTAAATTTTAAGTCGTAATGGAAAATGGGTCGACGATAAATAAATTTAGTACTACAACCCAAATACAGGGTGTTATTCAGTGCAACAGTAGGAAACTTTTGAGTATAGGGACTCATGTCCGGAAAGTGTCCGTACGGTACTACGACCCTAAGAACTGTTAAAATGTAGAAAGACGATTAATTGCCTAAATAGTCTTTAATGCATTCACTTTTTGCCTTTTGTACATGATATCATCACAACAGTTGTTCAAAATGTCTTCCTCCAACCTGAATATACCGATTTAAACGTCGTCGTCGCACATGATTTCGGCGGACTTGACTAAAAATTTGATACTCCTTTTGAATGATTTCAAATGCTGCTGTAATTTGTCCGATTAAGTCTTGTTCTGTTTCTGGAGTTTCGTGGACCAAAAACATTACATGTCCCCACAGGAAAAAATCTATCGGCGTTAAATCAGGGATCTAGGAGGCCAAGAAACGGCACCACCTCTAGCAATCCAACGGTGCCCAAACCGCTGAGCCTAATTCTTACGTACTGGTATAGTAAAGTGAGCCGGCGCTCCATCGTGCTGAAACCACATTTGCAATAATTCAAAACGGATATCAAATTTTTAGTCAAGTCCGCCGAAATCATGTGCGATGTTTAAGTCGGTGTATTCAGGTTGAACAATTGTTGTGATGATATCATGTACAAAAGGCAAAAAATGAATGCAGTAAAGGCTAGTCAGGCAATTCATCGTCTTTCTACATTTTAACGTTTCTTAGGGTCGTAGTACGGACACTTTTCCCGACATGGGTCCCTATTCTCAAAAGTTTTCTTCTGTTGCACTGAATAACCCCTAGAAGTTTGATCCCATAGCTCTGAAACACCCTGTATATCATCGGCAACAGAGAGAAAGGCTAGTGGAATATCGTTGCTGAAATATAATCTAATAACTTCTAGAAAAATATATCTTCAAGGTATACTGTAATCCGATAAGTTATATAAAAAACAGATTTTGATCCTTTCCAACACCTAGCGGCTTGCTGTATCATTGAACTTCACCATTTTCCTCTTACCATTTGGATTTAGGAATACCTATGTATTTTCGCGTGGTTGTTTCTGCGTATCGGAGTTTTTTATTTGCCCCACTGTTTTTCAGTTATATACAGAAGGAAAAAGTGATGTAGCATCCGGCGGTTACAAAAAACTTCGGATGAGAGCTATTGTTTCTTTCGGAAAGTCCAGTTGGAGGGTGTAATCGGAGGAACATCATCGATATTAAATTACTCCCCTTAATTGCTCCACGAACATCTGCCAGATCAACGATTATACCGATTGCGGTCATCGATACCACTAATCTAACAAACAGGACAAGCTACTGCAGAAATCTCCGTGTAACTCGGACAAATCATATGAGATTCCCAAATTATGAGAGTCATTCCTTATTGTATTTATTTATTTATTTATTTATTTATTCAACGGTTTCCGATTATATAACAAAAACAATGCAACAGTTACTAAATATATCAGTTCTCTCTTCATACTATAACACAAACAGAAAAAAAACTATATTTGAAGAACTCGTTGTACAGCAAACACATTAATTTTTGTTCTCCAGATTTTAGGAAATACATACATAATATCAAATGAAGTCATCATCATAGTCACACTGTCTTAACACACATGTTGTGAACTCGTAAAATGCATTAAGTCGGAGCTAGAGTATTGCCGACACGAATATTATCAATAGTTTTGAGAACTGTAGCTCGCCATCGTTCGCGATTTACTGTCAGTTCAGTGGCGCTCTTGATACTCATATCCAGCAACTGTTTCGTCGTATCCACCCAGCGTGTAGGAGAACAGCTACGGCGCCGCCCACTCGGGGCATGATCCTGTACTACAAGTTTCTCCATATTATCGCTTCTGTGTATATGTCCAAAGAAAGTAAGCATTCTCGTCGACACAATGGAGGATAGTCTCTTTGGATTACCGAGCTCATCCAGTATAGGAACGTTAGTTCGATGGGCGGTATAAGGAACTCTCAACATTCTCCTCCACGTCCACATTTCAAAAGCATCTATGCGATGTAATACAACGTGTTTTTGTTACAGTTATACATTCAGCTAGTTTTCAAATATAACTTCTGTTGTAATATGTACCAGAAAATAGTTTACTGTCAGATAAAATAACGTCATGCAGAATTATTTACTGTGTTATTAGCGCTACAGCACGGAATAAACTGATCTCTGCAAATTGATGGAATGTCAATGTGAAGACTCACACGCTTATACGAGGGTTGCTCTATACCTCCGTCAATCCACCAGTACGCAGACAGCTGTTTCACGCTTATTAGCGATCATCAGTGCGCCATAGGTCGATTGACGGAAGTAGAGAGCATCAATTTTTCCATGTTTAATAAACATGTGAAAGATGTACGAGTAAGACAGAAGGAATTCTGCCGGTGCGCCATCTAGTACCCGAAGGTGACGGCAACCAAAGAGAGGCGCGGATTTTGACGCACGCAGCGTAAAGCCGATATACGAGGGTTGCTCTATACCTGTGGCAAAAAGCGAACGCGCCTTGTCGTTTCACCAAGGAGAGTTTACTGCCGCTAGTAGCGTTTCTCTCTTTGGTTGCCGTCACCTTCGGGTACTAGATGGCGCACCGGCAGAATTCCTTCTGTCTTACTCGTACATCTTTCACATGTTTATTAAACATGGAAAAATTGATGCTCTCTACTTCTGTCAATCGACCTATGGCGCACTGATGATCGCTAACAAGCGTGAAACAGCTGTCTGCGTACTGGTGGATTGACGGAGGTATAGAGCAACCCTCGTATATCGGCTTTACGCTGCGTGCGTCAAAATCCGCGCCTCTAGTGGCAAAAAGCGAACGCGCCTTGTCGTTTCACCAAGGAGAGTTTACTGCTGCTAGTAGCGTTTCTCTCTTTGGTTGCCGTAACCTTCGGGTACTAGATGGCGCATCGGCAGAATTCCTTCTGTCTTTCTCACTCACACGCTTGTTCGGGGAAAAACTAGGAACTTTCATGTTATTTTTAGTATTGATTTGCTGCAAAAAATCAGATAAACAAGTATATTATATTGTTTTGCTTATGATTTCGACAGTTTATCATAACTGTTATTCTGCCACTGGTGAATTGTCGTCCTGGTTGCATTAGTGTAATTTGCAACAATTAGGTATCACTTTGCATATCCTAAACCATGAAATATTCGAAAACCACTTGTAAATAAGTGTCGTGCATACTAAATGTAGAATTTGTTGAATAATTAAAGCAAAAACATACTAAAAGCCTTTAAAGGCTTTTAGGGATGTAGTATGTACTATGTACCTATATAAATTATGAATCTCCTAATGAAAGCTAAAATATCTGCCCGCCGCGCGCCGCCCGTACTTTTCAAAGAAAACGCCGATTATTAGTTAGGAATTAGTTAAGGTGATTCAATTCACAGTAGTTATACCATTCATTTTCCATTGAAACTTTAACCGATGTTAAAATTAAGTTTTAACGTCATTAGGGTATACTAGTATATTTTCGTCGATTTTTTGCGTCGTTGCTAGTTTTACGGCATGGTCAGCTAGTTCCAAAAAACCCATTAAATCAATATTTAGAAAGTTTTCGCAACTACATCTCCAACCTCCATCAAGAAGCTAAAATTTCCTCCGCTTTTGTTTTTCGAAGAAAACGAAAGGCATTTATTATTAATCGGTAGCGCATGGGAATGAGAGCATCAGTAGCCGTCCCTTACTCTCAGTTTCCAACGTGTTCTAACAGACTTCCGACGACCTTTTTCTGCACTTCAATTAGCAGTTCACCGGCGGAACAGATTGGCAGTAGTGCTGAATGCAAGTGCCTTGTTGCATTTTTTTCATCGACTGCAAAGGGAATAGCTAATTTAGCCATGTTTCGTATGCGAACGAGTAGTTTAAATTGAATGCCTCGCCTAAAGGCGAGTTCTCACTATTCAGTTTCGCTGAATCGGTTTGACTGATTCAATATTAATGAAACTGATATTGGTTGAGCTAACATGAATGAAAATTAGGACTGGCTTTCACTTTGACTGAAAGCACAAACTCATTAAGCAGTTTTAATGAAACCGTGTTCTTACGTTCATTATGTGTACTATCTGAAAACTGATTCTACGAAGCAGAATAGTGAGAGGCGCAAGGAAAGAAAATATGTTCGTAGCTTCTAATACTCTTTGAAAAAATTGGCTCTTGAAGAACCTACAAATTAGAGGAATATTCTAAGATTTCGAGAAGAGAAGCATCTACAAACACTTAAACTAATCAGCCCAGAATGACACTGTTATGAGAAATGCCATTGACTGCAAGACAAAATTAGAAATTACGCTGAATTACATGAGGCGTGGAAGAAGAAGAAGAAAAGAATCAGCATCATCAAACTTCAGGCTAACTTCGGCTTATAAAGTCTCGTCAGCACCGGCACCACTTTTCTCAGACTATTTGATTTTATTCACTTCAGCTCTTTTAATTTTTTATTTTCCTTTCTAATTGTTTCTGACTGGCTCTGAAAATTCAAATCAACCAATTCGTTGTAATGTTTCAAAAATCCATCTTCACGCGCATTTTTGCGCATGTAATTCTTATTGTTTGTATCCCACAGCTACTCATACCTCTTTTGTACACAGCTAAAAATCGTATTACATCGATATTGCCCAATTTCAACGTGTCTTACTGCTTCTTCACTTCACTCATGATCAGGGTGGGCAGATTGAGCGATTTATCGTAAATTGGGCTACTTTTGAATATAAAATACGACTAGAAATTTTCTAATATACCAAGTCGTGATTTCGGATTTCGCAAATCGCGCCTTAACGCTAAGATCATGTTAACTAACATATCGCGCGTCTGACGACTTTTCTATTTAAAGGATATAAACATAAAAAATGCAGTCAACGAATTAATGTTCAAAGATTTAGCACTATTTCTGGTTGCATTTACTCTTTTAAGCCTACCGTCATCCAATGCATTTGTGGGAAGGGTATTTTCATTGATGAATATTGTTAAATGTAAAATCCTGAATAAGACTTCGCAACAGATATGCTCTAAAGAATTTGAACCTAGCAAAGCTATGTTATGCAAAATTTAATTCCGATATGTATCAAAAACAATGCACATCATTAAACACGGACAAAGACGATGATGATGTTGACGGTGTCTTAATGTTATGTGAACAGCTTGTATGAAATGAAGATATTTAGAAAATATTCATATCTTTGAGCTTTAATCCCAAAACTAATTTACAATTTACGAACAACAAATCCATTATTTATCTATTATTTTTTTTGCAAGTAAGACAGTCTGATGCTTCTGGCGCTCTCTATACATGCTACATGTAATAGTTTTTGTTCACTGTACGGAAATAACCGTATACTGCAAGTAATTATATTAAATCACAATTAAATCCTTTTATTTTGAATACAGATAATAAGAAAATTTTAACCCATCAAAAATCATGCTTGCGACTTTGGGCAACCATTTTGCAGAAAAATCCGTATGCAATAACTTCTGCAGTAAGTAAATTTTATATTTAAAGAATCCTTGTTAAATTTGGTTCTTACTTGCAACATATCGTAATGTCGGTTGCGCATTTGGACGACAAAGGGTACTTTCAGAAAAAAATATTATGTCGTTTACGCGTTCCTTAGAGCCTAGTGAACATGACAAAATCACTTATTTGGTTTTTTGGAATCGGCTGTGAGATATATTCCAAAAATTATTTCAAATGTCGAAAAATGCCGCGCAAACAACCTCTGACGTCAGCGATATCCTATAGCATTGATTAACGTAAATACGTTAATCAATGCCTATAGTGATGGGATGTAAAGCATTGATATTCGATATCGATAGCCAGTGCTAACCTAACATTTTTTGACATTGATCATTAATCATTATAACCGCAAAATACAGTCACACACAAAAGTACAAAAGTCAAAAGAATAAAAGTTAGGCTAGATTACTAATTCACTTTGTAGGGATGGGCTTGAATTAGATTCTATCTTTAGATTCATTCATAATGGGATGCGCCGAAATAAAATGATGGCTTCGATTAGTTGCGAACCTCGGTCACAAACAGGATGAACTGTGATACCTATCAGATGTAAAAATGTATTGCAACGAAAATGCTAGTGGGTTAATTGCCTGTTTCAAATATGTTTAAGTATCAATAAATTGAGTCGCATTGTTAAAGAATTCAGATCATCTCTAGTTTGCAGTTGAATCTCACTGACCTACGTTGTAGCAGTATCGATTATCGATATCGATAAGATACCTGTGACGTCAGCCCTTATTTTAAGTCACGTGGAAAAAATTGAATATATCCTTATTTTATTTTGCAAATCTTTTCTTGGCCATCCGTAAAATCATGTTTTTTGTTTCCTACTGGTTCTTGATATGGTTTTCTTTACGTTATGTATACTCCCGAGGCAATTTCACGACCTCTGCCAGTACCCTATTCCACTCGCAGCGAGTTTGCTCCCTGCGAGTAATTTTTAGACGGAGCGAGTACCGTGTCACGCACAGCGAATTTGCTCGCAGCGATTTCAGTCCTGACGAGTATTCGCTTCGTGTGACCGATGCTTAAGTGAACGTTGAAAGCAACGATAAGGTTGCTCCAAATGACTTGTTCAATTGAGCCGTGAAGCCATGCACAGTGTAGAAATTATGCATAATTTCTAGTTCTAGCTATTCCTTGTAGTGAGTGAGTTGACAGTGTGATGTGACTCAGAACTTAGGGGTAGCTGGCATGGTATCGATTAAACCCATCCGTTGATGTCTCAAACATAAATTCCCTCTCAATTCCTATTTTACAAACCATTTCCGTACTTCACATGTTTATTATTATGACTATAATTAATGCTTATATAGGTACTTAACTACCCACTTATACAATACGCAACTAATACGATACACGTATACAGATATACACTACCTACCTAGTTTAGTTACTAAATTATACTATGTTACCATCCAACAGCTTCCATGCCAGTGTTACCGATGTCAGGGGTTTCTTCCGTTATTTCTTTGTTTTCCGATTTTTAGCGGACAAACTTGTTAGAAAGAACCTAGAATGAAAAAAATGGCGTCAAGTGCCTTGACTCCACCATTCTCATCAAAAAAATTGACAATCTCCAGGAACCTTCGAAATATCTAAAAACGAAGTTTGAGCGATTCTGAAATTTTTCGTTTTATGTTGATTTATCTTCCGCCGCTGGAAATAGTTCTAACAACGATACACTGTTACCATTTACCAAGTTACCAAGTTCATAAGTTACACGCTGCTGTGGTATGTATCAAAATATTCCACAGACATAAAATTCAAAAGGCAACAAAGGAGCATACGATATGATTAAGTCAATTTCTTTATTGAAGTGGAGTATTTTATTAATACAACAGGTCTTTGAGTTTCTAAACCGATTTTCGAAGTTATTATGGCATAAGTATTATCTACTGCGACCCGACAGGATACCGCTACTCAAATTTTATCACAATCCAGCACCGGTTACTGAGATTAAGTGGCTATAAAAACGCCAAGACAGACAGAATAACAGAGAGGAAGAGAGACTAACGGAAATGAGTGACTTAGATTTTCGTTACGTAGATATCAAAAAACAAGAGTATTAACCCAAGATCGAAAATTTTCGCGATCACATCAATACTCCTCTACGGTGTGGGAAGTAAAATGTGGAAAACAATTTCATTAAAATCAATTCAATAATATGAAAAGATTACACAGTTCCTTGGTTTCCTTAATAGGCAAGACAATGTTTGTAAAGTGTATTATACCAACTATGAATACATCACATTTGTCAGTTTTACAATCTCTCACCCACCCAAATTTCAATCCCATTCAAAGAAAAGTAGAACATGATCAGGAAGCCATAGGTATATCTGAAATTTTTTGTTTTTCTACTAACTACTTCGCCACCATTGCACCGATTTTCATAATTATAGCAGCATTACCTACTACGACCCCACAGCATATCGCTATTCAAATTTCACCATAATTCGTGCAACGGTTACCGATATTATGGGGCTATAAAAACGTCAACAGACAGACCGACAGACACAAACAGACAAAGCGACAGATATGGGTGACGTGGATTTTCGTTATGTAGATATCATAAAGCGCCTAGAAAGCATACTATCGAAAATTTTCGCGATCACAGTGCTTGTCTTATCTATCGGTGTGAGGAGTAAAGGTGGAAATGGTCAGACATCTGTAAAATTTCTAGAGACGGTTTTAGCAGCTTAGCGTAGGTATATATGATTATCAAGTGTAATATGCGTAAAAAAGGGTCTCCAGGTGTGTCTTCAAAAGCAATGTTCAGATTGATTTGAAAAGTGAAGAATGTCATCAATATCAATATCTTTAGGACAGCCCTTAAGATGAGAAAAACATTTGAAGTGGAATCAGTGCAATAAAATATTTATAAATACTTTTATCTATTCCCACTAAAGGCGGGTTCTCACGATTCAGTTTCGCTGAATCAGTTTGACTGATTCGGTGATACTGAACAGATAATGAACGTCAGAACACCTTTTCATTAAACCTCAGTGGGTTTGTACTTTGATTTTGACTGAATCAGTATTGAACAATGAATTCAAACGTCGAACTGACGTGCGAGAAGTGCGAGACTGGTGCGAGAATCTTTTCCGCCATCATGAGAGTCATCAGTTTTAGCACTTCAAGGTTATGAAAACGTCGTTTCCATGAATGCTGAATCCGTTAAAATGATCCATTAAAGCTGAACAGTGAGAACAAACGTCGCTTTCATTAATGCTGAATCAGTCAAACTGATTCAGTGAAACTGAGCAGTCAGAACCCGCCTTAAGTTAAACAGCCATTACCAAACTACCTCTAAACAGGTTTTAGGACCTACAAACCAACAGGGTGAGTTACGGCTGAACCACAGCAAGTAAACAACCAGCAGAATATCTCTGAGGACTTCCTATATAAAAATGGTTTCCACAGAATTTGACCTTGGGATGATTTTACGGATGTGAAGTCTGGATAGAGATGCTAAAATGAAAATATCGAGACCGGTACCAATTCGATATTTTTTAGTCAAGTAGGCGCCTTTATTGCTTCGTACAGAGAATTTTGTGCAACTGATTACATCCTTCAATAATTATATTAATATTTTTGATACCGATATCGCTACAAAAGTAGCGATACCAGCTTGAAATCGCTCAAAAAGTATCTAAGATACAAATACTCGATATTAGTGCAGAAGTACAAGTACCTATATATCGAAGTTTCGTTAGCATGCCTACCAATGCCTACAAAATAATTATCCAAAAGGGGGGATGCCTGTGTAATTGCCGCCAAACTGAGATATTGTGCTGTTTGTTTTGTGACAGAACCGTGAGCTATGAACACCGCCTACTGGATACCAGTACCGACATCTTGGAAATGCCTAGGATTAAATAGAGGCTATGATAACTGCAAATGTCGCTGTAAAACGTCAAATGCTAATTCGTATGGTGACAGTATTTATTCTAGTAACAGAAGTGAGGTTAAGTTGTTAATATTGTGTGATTATTATGTATTTCAACAGTTCTATCCTTAGTTCCCTTAGTATTCAATTTACGGTAATAGTAATAACTCACTTGTTGATTACTTAAACTAACTTAAACTGTGTGAGTTATCACACTCATTACCACTCATTGAACAATACCCAATTTATTCCTCTATCCTTGCTTCAATAAGATGTAAATTCAGCATCGGAATTAAATCATTGTTTAAGAATATTCGCATATATAAAACTGCTCTGGACAGCAGTGTTTTGTCTTTTGTCTCGCTAGGAAGTAGCTAGCTTAAAAGAAGTTGATTTGAAATTCAAATGGTTTATTCCGGGCAGAATTATCCCATAGGGAGTTTTCCATCCGCAGCTGTTGTAGTTGAGTAACTTTTTAATCCTGATGGACAGCCAGACAGTTGTTTTCTCTAAGTCGCTGTATTTATACAGCTATCCATCTGCATGCTGCATTAACGGAATGAGAGTTTATGAATTTTTCAAGCGCAGTGAATATAAGGAAATTCATTTTCGCCGAGCACGAAAACAGTCCATCCATTTTTTGCGCAGCTACATTGCGTTCATGCACACTTGTTGAAAAAAGTATGTGTGTCAAAAATATAGCTTACATGGGCAGTGTGATGATCCGGAACGCGCTCCTGGCTGCTATACGTTGGAACGCACCTTTAGCTGTCAGGCGGCCGAAGCTTGACATTGACGGCAGTGAAGGATGATAGAAAAGAAAAAGCGATCTAAATTTGTTAATTGTTATAATATAAGTGTATGAGTGTAGTCATTCGATGAAGTTCAGTTAAGTTATTTATTTGATTATTACTATATCATATATTGTTCTGATATTTTGATATTTGTCATATCATGAGTGACTTTTCATAGAGCATACAATAGGGTACTTGCAGGAAAGAATATTATGTCGTTTACGCGTTCCTTAGAGTCTAGTAAACATGACAAAATCACTTGTTTGGTTTTTTGGAATCGGCTGTGAGAGATATTCTAAAAATTATTTCAAATGCCGGAAAATGGCGCGCAAACAACCTCTGACGTCAGTGATATCCTATAGTGATGGGATGTAAAGTATTGGTATTCGATATTAATAGCCAGTGCTAACATTTTGACATTGATCATTATAACCACAAAACACAGTCACACACAAAAGTACAAAAGTCAAAAGAATAAAGTTAGGCCAAATTACTAATTCACTTTGTAGGGATGGGCTTGAATTAGATTCTATCTTTGGATTCATTCATAATGGGATGCGCCGAAATAAAATGATGGCTTCGATTAGTTGCGAATCTCGGTCACAAACAGGATGAACTTTGATACCTATCAGATATAAAAATGTACTGCAACGAAAATGCTAGTGGGTTAATTGCCTGTTTCAAATATGTTTAAGTATCAATAAATTGACTCGCATTGTTAAAGAATCCAGATCATCTCTAGTTTGCAGTTTAATCTCACTGACCTGCGCTGTAGCAGTATCGATTGTCGATATCGATAAGATACCTGTGACGTCAGCCCTTGTTTTAAGTCACGTGGAAAAAAATGAATATATCCTTATTTTATTTTGAAAATATCTTTTCTTGGCCGTCAGTAAAATCATGTTTTTTGTTTCCTACTGCTTCTTGATATGGTTTTCTTTACGCTATGTATACTCCCGAGACGACTTCACGACATCTGCAAGTACCCTATTCCTTTCATTCTGTGATGCCTTTTATTTTGCTTTTTCACTTGGAGTCCTTGGAGACTAGTTGCCATAGTTTGTTTATTATTACGCGCGGAGGTTGTTTTTGAAAAACGTAACAAGCTGGAGGCCAAAATTTCAACAAAGGGATTTTTGAGCCTTTTTCACAAATATTTGCAGGTATGTTGTCTTTTGACTTTGTATTATTAACTAATGTGGTCTGGCTACAATCTTTAAAGTGTTTCACAACCTATTCTATAAATCCGGCTGTTATATGGCGTTGGGTCTCTGATTTCCGTCTACTCTAGGTATTAGGTCCTGGAGCTTGCAGCTTGATGGTGTTTAGATGTATTTATTTAAATCCTTACTGATCTCTCTTTATTTATATATGATATTTATTTACGGAAGGTTGATAGCTTGGCAATAACTCAGGCTGGGCCTATTCCAATTATCTCCTTTATTTACTCCTTTATATGGTTGGTTATATTTATTTATTTATATATGCTGATATTTCACATTTTTTCCACATCCTATTCATATTTCTCTCCCTGACGTTGAACAGAGATCTAACCTACCATGTATTATTATTATTTATCATTTAGACTGTGAGTTTTTATAACCATTACTTTATTATACAAATATCAATAACAAGAGTCAGTTTACCACTATTATTAAGACATTTTTGAATCGTTTATTTCAACATATCAGTATAAATACTTCACCAGTAAAATATATGAAATACAGAGCACTCATGAGTTATAAATACCAGAATCAAGTAATAAACCCATATCATAAACACTCAGCACTCATGATTAAGAAATACAAAACAAATGTTAAGAAACAAATAATAAAAAAACAATATCATAACATTTCTGTGTTCTGATTCCATTCTCTCTAAGTTGGTACACATGCGTGCTAGAAGAATCTGGTTACCACGGGCATACATACAACATTGGGTTCTAAATTCCACCACTAGACGTCTTGATCACTTTGGCTATTTCAAAATTTGTTATCGGTTTTGACAGTGGCCTGTTGTTCACTACAGTAGGTAAAGCTGCATACACATCTAGGTGCACATGGCTTGAGAACACACACATATGCGTGGGTTCTCAAGTCATGTATTGGTTTCAGTTTTTACGTCGCTTTAGTTTTTACGTGTATTCTCAACTCGCTCCATAGATTTGGCTCGACCCATGCGCGCTCAAAGTCGCGCGCGAGTCAGCCCGCACACAATACCTCATACAAGGCATAGCTTTCGAGGTGGCAATATTTGTATTTTATAGTACAAATAAATAAATAAATAAATAAATAAATAGATGTGAAATACCTTTACATGTTAAAATCATCAGAAAAATTACAAAATGCATGGTTTGTAAATACACATTCTTTTTATTTAATTTTTTTAGAAGGACGTTGTTTAGTTTGTTTTGCACCTGCGAGAATATTTTGGTTGCTTGCCTAACCTGTGTGGCAGAAGACAAAGAGTTAAATTAGCCAAAAATTTTTTGACGTATGCTGTCTGTCGTATTTTTCCATTTAGTGCGGATGCTGCGCCATTTTTTGGGGTTTAGTCCCACATTTTCAATGTTAAGTATGCATCACGGGGTTCATAGGTATTATTTGTAAAAAATACTAACGTACAAGAAAACGGACCTTTTAATTTAGTACTTTTTTCTTGCACAAACCATGTCGATTGATGACCTTGAGCCTCCAAGACTATGGGGCCCCAAAACCAGACGCATATGAAACCTTGCTACAAAGACTAATCGATACGCCAAACCTCACAAAGGACCTCCACAGCCTGGAACATCGAAGGAGGGTGGCTGATCTATTCCTGTTTTACAGATTCTATCACGGAAGATGTTCGATTGAGCTCTCTCAGATAATAACACCACAGGCCGTCCGAACCAGGAAAACTAGAGAAACTCTGCGAGCTCATCCTTACCAGGTCGAGGTCCTTACTCCCAGAACTAGTCTCCTCCAGCATTCCTTCTTTTGGAGAACTTCGACGCTGTGGAATCAGCTGCCGGGGAATTTGTTTCCCGACGGCTACAACCTGCGGCGTTTCAAATCTAACGTGAACCGATACTTATCCTCTCGCAAAGCTTCTACAGCGCCATAGGCTTTAAGCCTTTGCGGGAGGCCGACCATAGAAAAAAAAAAGTTAGTTTTTTGTATAAGGCTAAAGCGTAACGTGGTGTGACGGGTTCGAAATGATCGCTTTGTCGAGTGGCACTGTAAATAGTGAGTAGTTTCTTATTGGAGTCAAATTATCGGGTTCAAATCACAATTTGTTGCATAAAAGAAATTTAATGCATATAACTAAAACATAATATATAAATATAGTGCTGTAGCTTCAGTCTCTCAAAGATCCGCCACTGCAAATTGTGCATACCAATCTCTTCATTAGATATGTACACTGCATAGTAATGGGATAGATGATGTAGAGAGCAACCATTGGGAAATGTAAGAGCAGCCGGAGCCTCAGCTGCACCTAGTTCTTTCCATAATAATAACAATAATAACTTTTGAGCAAATTGTGCCCAGAGCTTGCTGCGAGAAAAACTACGAAAGGGGAAATTCAGTTGATGGAAGTAGTAATCACAGCATAGTAAACAATCAGCACAATAACTCAGGTTGGCGGTAATTACACGCGCATCCCCCATTTTGGATGATTTTTTCTAGGATGCTAACGATACTTCGATACTTCTGCACTAATATCGAGTATTTTTGTCATCGATACTTTTTGAGGCATGCCAAGTTGGTATCGATACTTTTGTATCGGTATCGAAAATAACTAAATGCTCTGTACGAACCAAACGCCCCTATTTGGCTAAAAAATATCGAGTTGGTACCGGTATCGATATTTTCATTTTCGCATCTCTACCCAAACTTCACATCCGTAAAATCATCCCAAGGTCAAATTTTGTGGGAACCATTTTTATGTAGGAAACCCTCAGAGATAATTATTATGCTGGTGTTTACTATGCTGTGGTAGTAATTAAAGCGCCGTAACCTATCTAAATACAGACTGCAAAAAATTTGGCATAAGAACTAGAGCTCTATTTTTTTAGTCGGAAACAGACCATCCAACATCCAAATATGTCAATGTTTCTTGACCATAGCACGTCATCCTAACATTGCCTTAATATAGTAGCGAGCAAAAATTTAGGTCTTTCAAAAAACATGACCTAATAGAATGACAAGCAATTTGGAGGTTCCTCCTTGACACATCATGTAACTTGTATCAGGTTAGGTTTAAACCTCAGCTAAGCTCGCATTAAGGTTCGGCTTACGTAAACTCGTGTTAGCTTGGAGTGGAGGGATAAGCCAGCAGTGTACAACGGACGTTTTGCATCTGACGTGGTTTAACGCCGGCTTACTTCAAACCCAAGCTTAAGCTTGCATTGTACACCCAGCCCTTAAGAAATGACAAATAATTTTGGGAAAAAAGTTATTATCATCGGTGTAGTTGGCCACTAATCATTCATTTTCCGATAAATGCTCGCAGACATCTTTGTTATCTGTCAGCTGTTGTCAGTCGTTGTCAGCATATGTTTGACGTTTGATGAAATGGCGTTAATTTAACCTAATTAAGAGCTATAGTGGTTATTTCCCATTTTATCAGTTTATTGTTGATTATCTTCATGAAAGCTACGATTCCTATGATGTATTTTGGTTCTAATATTTATTTAACTGGTCATAATGCTTTTAGATCCTATCATTGTGGCTAGAATTGTATCATTAATGCAAGATGGTCGAGGACAATGAGAAACTGGAAAAAAAGTTGGCAAGAGCTTATGTGCTGTACAAAAAGTGTATGAAAGCCTCCGAACATCAAAGCTTTCAAGGAACTGGACTGCTAACTAAAATCGCTAGTCAAAGAGATGATCGACTTCTGGTGTCTGCAAGTTTCTGGAATAGAATCGCTTCTATGGTTTGGCTGCGAAATCAACTTCAAGAGGTTAATGTTAATGTTAGCGTATGGATCGTCAGGAGAAGGCTTCATGCCAGTGGATGGTCTGGCCGAAGAATGGCTACACCGACGCGCGACAGCATCGAATTGCAAGATTGGATTTTACCAGGTATGACTTGGAGTGCAATGGTTATGAATGGAGCAAGATAGTGTTATCGGATGAATCCAGGTTTTGCCTAACGGATGTGCAGTATGGAAGGGTTTGTATTGTTGAAAGACTTCCACCTGGTGATGGATCGATTATGGTTTAGGCGGGAAGCAGTTCAGCTTCACGCACAGAGTTGGTATTAATATAGAATGACTCCTTAACATATCACGAGTACATTACGGAGATCCTGGATGATCATGTTATGGTCACTATGAATGAGCACGGCAGTTTCATGCACGATAATACTAGACCCCAGAGAGCCAGGATCGTAACTGAGTATCTGGATGAGGTGCGAGTTAGTGCAGACGTAAATCCCATGGAACGTGTGTGGGATATGATGGCAAACACCAGCTCCAAGAAGCGCCCAAGAACTGAAAGAGTTGCTAATGGAGGAATGGAATACTATCGACTAAAATTTAATATTGAATTTCCGTCAAAGCATGCCTCGTCGACAAGCAGCCATTTAATGCAATAGGAGGGTATACACACTATCAATTGACAGGTTATCTTATTACTGTCATTATTATTAATTGTTACTCGTTCAATTAGTTAAATAGGTCGAATTTCCAAGTTCACCTTATTTTATAAAAATTTTGTATTTCCTCCCGCAAAGGCTGAAAGCCTATGGTGCAGTAGAATCACTGCAAGAAGATAAGTGTAGGTGCACGTTCGATTTGAAATGCTGCAGGTTGTAGCCGTCGGCAAAAACACAGCTTTGTAGTTCTCCAAAAGAAAGAATGCTGGAGGAGACTGATTCGAGGAGTAGAGACTTCGACCTGGTAAGGATCAGCTCGCAGAGCCTCCCTAGCGTTCATCATTCGGACGGCCTTTGGAATTATTATTTGGGAGAACTCACTTGAATATCTACCGTGATAGAAACTGTAAAATAAGGACAGGTTAGCCACCCTTCTTCGATGTTCCAGTCCGTGGAAGTCCTTTGTGAGATTAGACGTATCGATTTGTCTAATTGCTGTTTTCTGGATAGTGTCCAGAAACCTTACAGAGTGGTTCGGAGCACATCCCCACACATGAAAGCAATACTCCAACCATGGTCGGATCTGCCCCCTGTAGAGCAGCACTAGTTGCTCTACAGTTGCTACAGCTTCCTATAGCGGAACATAGCTCCAAGCTTCTGGGATGCCTTTTTAGCAATACTGACGAAGTGGACGTGCCAGGACATGTCATTGTTGATGTTGATCACCAAAAGCTTGACGGAAGGTGACTTGACTATTGGCTTACCCTCCATTTCCACAGTTGATAAGCCAACTTGAGACTTATTTGTCAGTATTGTTGCCCGAGTTTTCTGCAGGTTAAAAGTTTTTTTGTTTTTCTTAAGAATGGATTGCATGCAGCTTATCTTCCATGCAGTGGCAAACACGTCGCTAAAATGATAGTTTGAAGAGCTTGCAAAGAAAGAATAGGTGCAAGCGCTCAGCGGCAAGGTTAATGGCTGGAATATGGCCATGGCTTTCTTCGTGTTTAGTTTTCGGAGTATGCTTTTTACATCTTGATGTTGAAATCTGACCTCTGCCATTCTGACCCGTTATGGTGGTGGTCGAAGTACTTCCTTGGAAGTCTACAGTAGAATTGGCTGCAAAAAGCCACCCTAAGATGCTAGATGCTTTTGGCAATTACTCTTCCATGAAAAATGATCGCTATTATGTTATTTGTAAAGTTACAAGGACTTTGCTCTTAATATTATCTTGCTGCTTCCGGATGAGTTTATGAGCCAGACGTAAACAATCTAAGATGTAAGGTAAAAAGTATCAACCGCATCTTTGTGATTTTTGGCTTTGTGGATAGCTAAAATCTAGTTATTTGAAGACAGAAGAGAAGTTAATGTGGAACCTCTGTCGTGAGTTCGCTGTCACTGTTCAAGTATTAAGAGCATTCTGTTCAGTTCCTAGCTCATGATTAATTTTATTCACAATGAACGTTTCCTTGGTAAACACATTTCAGGCTAATTGAGCGTCTACAGTGCGGCTTAATCTAGTTTTGCAGTTTCATTGGATCCTGTAAAATTGATTACTCTACATTATTCGGATACAAAGGCCTGGCGCGAAAGTTACAGCTGAATGCTGAGTTGATTAGGGCTACCTGGTGGCTGTTTTGAGCGACGTCTTAAGCCTGCTTACTATGAGCCACCCCCGTCTGAATATATCACTTTAGATATAAAAATACTTTAGATTTGATGGGCATGAATACTTTTACTTCCCACACCGATAGGTGAGGGGAGTATTGTGATCGCGAAAATTTTCGATTTTGAGATAATGCGCTTTTTGGGCGTTTTATGATGTCTACATAACGAAAATCCACCTCACTCATTTGCGTCGGTCTGTCTGTTGGCGTTTTTCTACCCTCGTAATCTCAGTAACCGGTGCATGGATTGTGATGAAATTTGGGAGGCGATATGCTGTGGGGTCTTAGTAAGTAATGCTGCTACAACTTTGAAAATCGGTCTATGGGCGGCGGAGTAAGCAAAAAATCAAAAAATTGAAATATTCTTCAAACTTGGTTTTTAGGCGTTGTAGGAGTTTCTGATCGTTTTATATTTTTTTTTGATGGGGGTGAAATTGGGGTGGTTGGAGGGTGGCGGGTTGCAAAACTGCAAAATTTGTTATATTCATTATAGGCTGTCCATTGACCTATGAACGAAAGACCTAGCGTCATAATAGACTTGTTTAGGTCCATCCGAACATTGTCTTACCTATTAGGTAGAGAAACCAAGAGACCTATACATAACGTATACATACGAATATTACTTTAGCTCGTTCTGTATTGTATAACGTGGAAACTATTGAATTGATTTTAATGAAATGAAATCATACTGTGGTATTATTCCATCCGAACATTGCCTTTCATATTATTACACCAAGGGACTTAGAATTTTCTGATGTATACATACGAGTATTGCTTTGGATCATTCTGCATTGTATAACAGTAATTATTTAATTGATTTTAATGAAATTTTGACTCAGTATTGCTACCATAGCGAGGACGGAAAATGCGGGTGGTTTCTAGAAATCATGTCAGTGGCGTCACAGGAATATTAAAAAAAATCTAAAAATATAAAAACAGCTCAAACTTTGTTTTAAAGCGATTTAGGCACTCCGGATCATTTCCTACTTTTTTGGGAGGAGGGGGTGAAATTGGGGTGGTTGGGGGGTGGGGGGTTGTAAAACTGAAATATTTATGTTGTACTCATAATTTTAGTGGTCCATTGACCTGTGAAAGAAAGACCTAACGTCATAATACACGTTTTCAGGTCCATTCGAACGTTGCCCTGCCTATTATAGAAACCAAGGGTCAGTGGCGGGGAGCAATAATTAAAAATAAAAAAATATCAAAACCAAACAAACTTCTTTTTTAGGCGATTTTTTTTAGAAGGGGTTAAAATAGGTCAGTTTTGGGGTGGGGGTTATGGAACTGGAAGTTTTGTTGTATTCGTAGTGGTACAATATAAACCTGTTGTTAGGTACTCTGGAGATCTCAGATCATTTACTACTCTTTTTGAGTTGAGTTGAGCTGAAGTAGGATGGGGTCTCGTATAGGGTAGTTAGGAAATCCCGGAACACTTCTCAATGCCCTTTGAAGATCGATACTGATAATATAATCGGTTTTTAAATATCGGAAAATCGGTATGCCATGTGATTAGGATACCAGTTGAAGATTGCAGAATAAAAACTGTGTCATTCTAGTTCCTACGGAGAGAGATGCAAGAAACTATTCACGAGAGTTTTTGTGACAGATGTTTTTTTTGCGAGCTTGCGGGCGATGATTTGGTTGCAAGGGGACTTCAGACTATAGCTTCGCAATGAAAAAATATAAACTGGTATCACCGTAATGTGTGGGAAGTACTGAGTCAATCAACTTGACTCCATTTTTTTATATCATTAAAAGTGAAATTTTTTTCTCTTTATTGAACTGCCAGTCAACATTTGCTGGTAGTTTTGATTACATTTCAAAATTTTTGATTGTTTTTTGATGGCTGTTAAAAATATCAATTTCTGTCGTACTTTAGCTTCCTTTGACGGTAGATATGTTTCCGCTCTGGGTAGAGTTGATTTGGTCTAAGTAACCTTTTTAGTATTGTCTCTTTACTCTAGTTCGTCTGTATCTTTCTTCTAAGTTAGTTGTTGTCTTATATCTGAACAGATTTTTGTTTATATTTCAGGAGAATTAAAAAACGCCGATTTCACTGAGAATTGAATTTATTAAATGCAAACTACCACAGATTGGTATTCGCAACTTTATGCTATTTTGTTTTTACTTTTTGTGTCAGCAGCATCGACTGCTCACGTCATTAGCCTCGTGTTCTTTGTAGGCTTTGTTCCTGTTTCCCGGCGCCACTCAAGGAACAGCACTGTTAATTAGAAGCCAACAGTGAAGGCTTAGGTGCAGATTCTCGCTGAACTTTTTTTATGTATGTATATTTTTGTTCAAATAAAAAAAAACAGAAACAAAATTTCCGCCTCTAACGAGAATCAAACCCGGGACCTTTCGGTCATGAACCCTCGAGTCTAACCTCTGAGCCAACCCATTAGAAAGACTGTTGAGTTTTACATTTGATTGTATAAAAAAATAGGCATTTCTATTTAAAAAAAATTACCGATTTCACCAAGTACAAAATAATTCAAATTTGACCATCTTACATAAGCTGACGCATGGCATGCTTAGCCATACGGCACAGTCACAGCCTTCTATGTTTTAGAGTCGCTTCGATATTCCATTTTTTTCTTATTCAGGGTGTCCCACGACGACTAAGACAAGCAATATAGCGGAACTGGGCAGTAGTAGCGAATTATAATTTAGGGGGTGTAAATTAAAGCGAATATAGTATCTTCTCTCATTATTGCGTCACCCAATGAAGTACTTGTTTTTGGTGACGTGACGTCCGATTCAAAATTTTTAATGGGACACCCTGTACAATTGTGACTTTTTGTGTTCCTCCCGATAAAAACTAGCACACTTGGGGCCCAAAGTGATTAATTCAAGAGCTACAGGTACTTAAAGGACTGTACCACTACCATTATGAAACACTACCAAAGTAATTTAACTGTAGGGGTAACTCTTATAATCCCATATGTGATACATAAGTCACACTATTGACTAAGAAATCTGAATATGGAATAATATATAGTGCTCCAATAAAAAAAAATACATCTTCTATATATCACGCTTTTATTAAAAGTCGACATAATATACATTCACACAATTACTTTCCTGAAAACGGATGTAGTTTTGTCACAAGAGTTCGAGGCGTTAAAATTGACTTATACTGTATAAGGGTTATTTTTCAAACACTCTGCTCTTAATTCTTAAAAATCCAATAAAACACGCACAACTGAAGTTAATTAAATGTAATGACCTAAAGGAGTTGAAGAGTCTTTGTAATACTGTTGGTGAAAATAGTGATTCTGCGAAGCTACAGGTTTATCACAAAAAATCTGGAAGCTTGATAGGATTAGCAGCATACGGCCAAGGCCATAAACATACGGGGAACACGAAAATTATTGCACAAAATACGCTAAAATCGAAACACATTATGCAATATGCATTAATGAACTGTTGAACTCAGAAGCTGATGTCACCTGGTCGGCGTGTTCCGAGAGGCTCAGTTTCTCGCCGACACCAAGGCGGCGGAGCGTGTCGATGCCGGTCGAACAGCCCAAGAAACAACAGTTCATCGGATCATGGTCGCGAAAGTCTTAGGCTACGGTGAGAGTGCATCCGTTCTCGACTGACATGTCACACTCGAGAACGGATGCACTCTAACCGTAGCCTTACACAATGCAATATGCACTGATCTGATATTTTTATTTGAAACGCAAGGAATATGAATAGGTACCGAGTTTGCAACAATACGTTTATAAAGATTACGTAACTCAATTAGAAATGAACGATTCATACATCAGGAAAAGCAATGAAATATATTTTTGGTCAAAAATCTGTGGTAAGGGGGGAGGAGCTAATTAACCCTGTTATGGCCCCCGTGCATATGCCTGTGGACTACCAACACCAATTCCAAGAGGAGAAAACTTAGCTAGGCTAGCGTTGCTTAAAGTGATGAACTACACCAATAATACATTATAGCTGCTACCTACAGCATTCACAACAGTATGTACTACTTCTAGAAAAATGCATTTATATGGGTACAACCATTTCCATACAGTGACAACAGAAACAAGATTCACCTCATTAGCTTAATTAACGCAAGCTTGCTGCATTCGTGTACGAACATAGCTCCGGTGTCATTCCTAATTATCACGAAGTCATATTCGGTAAACCCGTTATGTCAGGATTGCCAACCCTGTAATGAATATCGTTCTAAGAATGCTGCATTGGTGCAGAAAAGTGTCTGGTGCAGTTGGCTTAAGTATATTCTTTATGTCAATTGTCAAAAAATGAGAGAAATGAGTAGACGTTTTCTTGACTACCTCACCTGGGTGAAATGTAATTATTATGGTATTTTCTGAAATGCTTAGCTTTAAACTTTACGTATGCGTGTATCACTGTACCACTACCATTATGAAACACTACCAAAATAATTTAACTGTAGGTAATACATGTTATAATCAATGGTGTAGTACCATCCTTTAAGTACATGTAGCTCTTGAATTAAGCACTTTAGACCCCAAGTGTGCTAGTTTGTTGGAATTGTTTCATCGGGAGGAACATAAAAAGTCACAAATAAACAGGGTGTCCCATTAAAATTTTTGAATCGGACGTCACGCGGTCAGAAACAAACACGTGATTGGGTATATAACGAAATATTTGAATGAGACGTTCATCCAGTTTTAAGCGTAAAGTTGCATACGTATCAAGAACGGTAAACAATTTTAAAACTGCATCAGTTTCTGACTATACTCCGATCAAGATCATCAGCATTGACTATGAATTTAAATTTTTTAGGAATTCCTACAATGGTTATGTTAACATATTCATCATTTTTGACGGAGGTACTGTTTTTGCTTTTTCTTTTTAAGGAATCGCAAATTACGTTTATCCGAGTATAAAAATTGGTGAAATAGACTACAGGTAAGGAAACTAAAAAATTGGCTTTTATATCATAATGAAAAAAGAACTGAACTAACATTCCATAACTTCATGGCAACTGTGTACCATTAATAAACTATACTAATTCTGTCTGGAGCATGATAATGGGAGCTCAATGATATAACAATTTTTGTTTGGAACATGTCCTGGATCGCATCAGGCACGATGTTCCTAGTCTACGGCTGCGCTGTTTTTGATCTTTCGGATCTCATCAGGTGGACCTAGGTAAAGCCCGGTATCATATGAAACAACTACCCCTAGGGAAAATACCTCTTCCTTCTTCCAGTATTGAATTACAGTAGTTGATTCTGTTGATTCACTGCCTTCTATCTAGATCATTCATAAAACGACTAATTCTAGAAAAATACACCTATACGCGTACAAACAACTGAAACAAGATTCACCTCATTAGCTTAATTAACGTAAGCTTGCTCCATTCATGTGCGTAGTTCCGATGTCATTGCTAATTACGACGAAGTCAGATTCGGTAAATCCATTATGTCAACTTTGCAATCCCTCTCATGAATATCGGTCCAAAAATGCTGCATTGAATCAGATGCGGAAAAGAGGTTGTAGAACAAAGTTTTAAGCCTCGCTGTTCTAATTTGATGAGTAATGTCAAACGTCAAAAAATGGAGAATTCAGAGTCGGATTCTCCCTGACTGCCGTTCCTGGGCGAAACATAATTATGCTACTGATTTTACTTCTCACACCTCAGGCGCAGTGAGCATTATAATTGAATCACTTATTTGATAAACTCTACATGTCCATAAATTTGACATTTCGGCCCGATCTTATCAATATACTCCACTCCAACGAACAGATCCTATTGGTGGATGTTTAACGAACTCTTTCTATTGGGCATTGAGGTCTATAGATAATAAGTATCATCCAATAGTATTTTATCAATATTGGAAACAAAATGTCAAAGCTGGATGACAGTTTTGTCAAAAATATTTTAAAATTTATGTATCAAAATCGGAGTAGAAAATCAAAATAAAGCAATTGATTTGTAAACAAATGCCAGATATTTCATTTTTATCTTATAATTATTGTATAATTATCAATTTCGAATTGCACTAGTTTGTGACACAATTATAAAAATAGTAGGTATCAATTACAGCCACCTAAATTGAATTGAATAATTGCACCTTCGACCTGTTCAGCTTAACATATTCTTCTAAGATATTATTATACAAGGTGTCAATTTTTCCTTATACAGGCTGTTCCACGACGATTAAAACAAGCAATATATCGGAACGGGGCAGCGGCAGAGAATTATAATTTTGAGGGTGTAAATAAGATCAAGTGTTGTGTCTTTTCTTGTTATTGAGTTACCCAATGGAGCATTTGTTTCTGGTCACGTGACGTCCAGATCAAAATTATTAATGGGACACCCTCTATATTTGTGCCTTTCTGTGTTTCTCCCGATAAAACAATTCCAAAAAACTGCACACTTGGGGTCTAAAGTGATTAATTTAAGGGCTACAGGTACTCAAATGATTGTACCACTATACTATTGATTATAACATGTACCACCCCAAATAATTTTGCTAGTGTCTCAATGGTAGTTTTTATCGAGATAAACACAGAAAGGCACAAATGTACAGGGTATCCCATTAATAATTTTGAATCGGACGTCACGTGACCAGAAACAAATACCTCATTAGGTAACACAATAATGAGAAAAGACACAACATTTGCTCTAATTTACAACCCCAAAATTATAATTCTCTACTACTGCCCAGTTCCGATATATCGTTTGTTCTAATCGTCGTGGGACACCCTGTATTTTAAGCAGAAATTACACTTGGCTTACCAATACAACGCGTGCAGAGAAAAGTCTAAAGCATGTATATATTTGAGAAACCTCACAAGTCCTGGACATGTGATGTGATGTTTCTCAAATATCAAAAAAGCTTTCAATGGCCAGCTACCGGTGACACAGCTGAAGATGTTCAACTAAGCTGTCCTTTTATTATTATGTTATTGTTTTTCTTATCATTAATAGATCTCTAACGAAATAAAACGATTTGCAAACGCAATTTCTTTCTTCCTGTCACATCACCGGTTTCTTACTTCTGTTTTGTTAAAAACTTGATACCAGATACACACGCTTTATGTTGGAGAGTTATTATTATATATCTTCAAGTCCTTTTCAAATAAAACAGTTTTTTAAGGTTTCCTCAAAGTAGTGACTGACTAAAATAAGTGAAAATTTTCGATTTTGAGATAACATATTATGTTTATGTCAGTCTATCTGTCTGTTGGTGTAATAGGTATGTTATGGGGTCGCAGTGGGCAATGCTGTCATATTTTTTAAAATACCAAAAAAAGTAAAAATCTCCAGAACTGGCCTAAGCTTCATTTTTAAGTGTTTTACGAGATGTTAATAATTCTTTGATTTTTCCCAGAAAATTTTTTTTTATTGGCACTGATCGAAGCAATTTTGACACAGTACTTCGTTTTTAGGCATTTTAGGGTTCGTGACCGTTTTCTAATTTTTTTGAATGATGATAAAATTAGGGTGGTTCCACATTGCGCTGAAAAAACTGACGTGGTGATTACCATGTGCTTGTAAGATCCGAATGCTTCCTTTGAATTTTATATAGGTATCTGGAATAATATTATACACACTTATTATAGTCACAATTATAACTTGTAACTTGGAAACTACCGAGGAAGCTACGAGCTTAATTGTCATGAAATTGTCACACCGTATCACTACCGTGGAAGAAATGGTAATAGTGTAAGGTTGTCAAAAGACGAATCATTTCGAAATCGTTCAAACTTTGTTTTTAGATGTTTCAAACCTCCTTGATCATTGTCTACTTTTTGAAGAAAAAGTTGTAGGGACAGAGGAACTTAAGAATTTTTTTAGTACCGTAGATGTCTGGGAAATACTCAGTCAAGCCACTTGACGTCATTTTTCCGGAAATATGTATTACTCTAAGAAATTAGTATGGTTATATTCTGAATTGTACAGACCTACCTCCCAAGGACATTTTTTAGGATACAAGGTAGCTCCTTATAAGGACTAAGAATTATCAGAACACCATAAGACGTCCAAAGATTTAGCTTGGTAGCATGCACTATTGCAAATACATAAGACTATACTCTAAATTGTTGCCTACCGCTCGTCACAGCCCCACTAGATCTTTTCATCCGTTTTTGGAAAACTATCAAAGATTATGTTTTATTTTTTTAATTTTCAGAGAGCATTTTCTTGCGCACCCTTTCATCCATTTTTTGGAAAACTAGCAGAGGTTATGTTTTATTTCTTTATCAAAGAGTATTTTCTTCCGCACCTTGTATGTAACTAATTTATATTTTATAGTAGTATCTAATTTTGTGCTTTCAATATTTAATCTTTAAACCATTTAAAATATTTATCATTTGGAAATATAACGATGTCTCTCTTAGGTTTCCCTAAAGAAGATTATTGTACTTATTACAAATTTACGATCTGTCAAGGTATCTTATTCTACACCCCTCTTTGGTGACTTCTTTGCGAGAGATGATATGGGTAGAAGTTATAAACGGCAGATATCAAAATATTTCTTTCGTTTATTGCATCGTCATAATATATGCAATAAACTAAGAGCCATCTAGCAACTTTAGTAATCGATTTTTAGCAAGGGTACATTATTTTTTGCTTCCTTTTTTTTACTTTGATGTCAACAGCATCCATTGCTAGTAATCATTAGCCTTGTGCTCTGCGTAAGCTTTGTTATTATTTCCCGGTGCCACTCTAGGGACATCACTGTTAATAAGAAGCCTACAGTGAAGGCGCAGGTGGGGATTCTCGGTCAGTTTTTTTTATGTAAATTTACTTCTGATTGCAGAAACCGGGAATCGAATCCGGGGCCTTCTGGTCACGAGCTCTCGATACTACCCACTGAACCAAGCTCACCCCTACCCCCTTTGGTTTATTTGCTGTCACTAATAAATAACATGACTGATTCCAAAAGCTTTCAAGTTGAAAGAAAACGTACTAAAGGATATTAATATTCTTCGAATCAAAATATACACAGTGCGATTGCGAACGATATATCAGTCTGGTCTAAAGTTTAAAAAGTCCTTAGCAGCCTTGATTTCTTCAGCCCCACGCCCCAAACCCTTGAATGGCTAACTGAACTTGATATTAGACTATATATATTTCATTTTAATGTATGTATTGCTGACAGTATGTTTACTGTTTGTCTATTGTATTTATAAACTATTCCGGTAGTGTTATACAGGGTGATCCACTTATACTCCGAAGTTTGATACCTCCGTTATTATGAGAGACACAGAAACATATTTCCAATAAAAGTTGTAGGTAAAGTCAATATCTACATTTTGAAATTATTTTACAATATACAGGGTTATTGATAAAGTCACAACATACCAAAATTGTGTTTTTTCAAATATATGTTATCCCGAATTTGACTTGTGCTCATCTTCCCTATTCCGCAAACATAGAATTTTATCGGGTTATACACGGTATTTTCAGAGATGTGGCCACTTTTGTGTGAAAATCGTAATTAATTCATCACCCTGTATCATAAAAAATCAATAACTGGAGGCTTTATTCTTGATGCTAAAATAATTTCATGATTGTCTAAAATTATCAGTTTTCTGCTATCTTTGATTTTGTATACAGGGTGAACCAAAATTCACGACCATAATTTTCTTTGTTATTTTAAATGGAACATCCTGTTATTTATAGCATCATCAGAAAGCTCTTACAATATACTTCCACATTTATAAACATTCCCTATGCCTAAATATAACAGTTATGGACTTAATTCGATTTGAAGTACTAAAACAATATTTCTGCCAAATTCTGCTTTTTGTTAGAGTTGTCCATGGATGCTATGCTTGTTTTGTTAATTAATTGAAATCAATATTTTAGTTTTGATTCGGTTTCAATAGCTGGCAATTAATTATCTGAAAATAAAACTACATAACCTTTAACAAGACTAAATTAGTTATTACAAGAAGCTTTATGTGTGAACGTATCAAAAACGAGATAACAGATTTTGGCTAAGCATGCAAAAGTGATTGACTCTTATTGTCTTTATAACCAAAAATTTTTCTTTCAAAGGCTACAAATGTTTAATTGATTTCCTGATACGACTTCCTTTTAGTTCTGTCATCCGTCCTTTGAGTCCTTACATCCATGACTCAGTTCTTTTCTAAGAAAGTTCAAACACTATAACAAACACGGTAGCTATGGCCAGCTCTGAGAAACTTTCGGTATTTGGCAAAAATGTAGTATTAGGAATCGTTTTACTACTTCAAATCGAAATATCTGTTACGCTTAGGGATGAGGAATTATTAATTAAAGGGGAAGTATTTTGTAGGAACTTTCTGACAATGCTATGAAATACAGGGTGTTCCATTTAAAATAAGAAACATATTTATGGTCGCCAGTTTTGGTTCACCCTGCATACAAAATCAAAGATAGCAAAAACCCGATAACTTTAGACAAAATTAGATAACCACTAAATTATTCCAGCATTGAGAATCAAGCTTCCAGTTATTAATTTTTCAAGATACAGGCTAATGAATTCATTAAAATTTTCACATCTCTGAAGTTACCCTTTATAACCTAATAAAACTCCATATTTCCGGAATAGGGAGAGCGAGCACAATTAAAATTTAAAATAATATATAGGGCGTTTTGTTTAAAAAAACACAGCTTTGGTACCTATGCCGTGACTTTATAAATAACCCTGTATATTATTAACTAATTTGGAAAAGTAGACCTTAACTTTATCTACAACATTCTTTAAATTTTTATTTGTATCTACCATAATAACGGAGTATAATTTGATCACCCTGTTATAATGTGTTCTACAAGTGCTCTACATTGACTGTATTGATTATGATTATCATGTGTATGATTTACTCCAAACATATTTGGGCGACTATAATATTATTCTCTCCTCTCTCTTAATTTATTCCTAACTTTCTTCATCCCTTTTACTTCCCACACTGAGAGGATGTAAATAACAACAACGTGGTCTTGCAAATGCACCCAACAAAATAAAGGTGAATGATTTTTCGCAAAAAGCTGAAAAGTGTTGGGGCACCTAATGGGTTAGGCTGCCGTACCCTTAATGTCACCTAAATCAAACATATCGGTATATCCTGCATTTCACAAACTGCCCGCTGAAATTTTTGACGGTGAATTCCCCAGATATTTTTTTATTCCATGCGGAACATGATAATTGTAGTTTTTTCCTGGTATCGACAAAATACGAACGGACAATTCAACAGTAGATGATGTCGGTAGTGCATTTTTCACGGTTTTATTTTCACAACGGCCATTCCATTTACAAGCACCATTCCATCGCTACAAGGATATAGACATGGATGAATTGATTTGTTTCATTGAATGGTGTCAATCAATATGATATAATACAGCTCCAGTAATTGTTTGATGATTTGTGATTCAAAAATAATATAGCGCTGTTTCTCGCTATCTTTGTTATTTATTAAGGTCGCTACAGACTACGCGTGTGTTCGCAAATCCTAATACGCGATTCGGGATTCGCCCGGTTCGTTGCAGTTCGTGGAATTTATAAATCGGAGCCCATCAGACTATGGATGTATTCGCGATACGCGAAATCTAAGTGCATGTAATCGCGCCTGACAATTTCTTGTTTTTATGTGATGTGGAAGGCTTTCGCGGCCATCGTCCAATGAATTTTTTGTTCTTGGGTTTTTAGGCCGGCATCGTTTAGCGTTAAGGCTTGCCGTTTCGCTACAACGAGTGGATGGCATCTTCAGAAGCTATTTCACTCCGGCGACTTCCAGTATTTCGGAAGTCGCGTAAATGAGTGACTTCTTAGCAGGACTCGACTGTTCATAAAAGGCCTGTATTCACTTTGATTTGTGCGAGTGTAGGGGATTATAAATCGTTGTTAAGGGTGATTAGTGCAGCTGTGCAGTGCAACTAGTGTCCAGTTCTTCTTTGGTGACTATATTCAGTAAATTCAGTTGTTAGCTGTCGACCAGCAAGTAGGGACAAACATCGAGAAGCTGGCGCTGGCAATTGGAAGAAGTACTGAAAGGAATAGTGAGTCCAATATTGCCTGAAACTCAATAACTTTTGGAAGCTGAACTTGAAAGACCAAAAAAAGTATGGATCCGAAAATGGATTAATGGAAGACCCATTCATGGCGCAAGCTAACAACTCTTTAAGGAATTAGCTGGTGAAGATACGACAGAATATTACTTTGCTCTCAGATTGAGTTAATAGTCGTTTAATATACTACCTAGGTATTTACCAATATAAAAATAAACCAAATTTGGCAAAATTCAAACTTAAATATGACATAAGATATAACTCTACTGTTTTACCAAAAGCAAGAAAGAATACTTTATTGCGAAGTCATATATTTCTTGCCTCTAGTCTATTCAATAAGATAACAGATAGCATAAAATGTCTAGTGCCTTTAAATTCATTCAAGTATAGTTTAAAAAAATGTATAGTAAATCATAATCGCATGAAAATTCATCAACCTGTTGACAAACTTTTGTTACTGTAATACGTATGGAACGCATGATTATTTGAATGTAAATGAGGCATAGAGAGCTAGAGCGGCTTATCCCAACAATTCAGAAGCTGATAAAAGTGCTGGTAAAAATGATTTTCAAATAACAGCAATAATATTAACGCTGTAATGATATAATTAGCAACATCTAGCGAATCAGTCATAGGTATTTAGCTCTCAAATATTCCTGAATTTGACCTTATTTGTTGCTTCTATTTTACAATAATTACCCTACAGCCAAGCATAAGTTTCTAACTCTTTTTGCGTACTTGTTGTTTATTGTAGTTATTTATTTAATATATTTACAATAAACGCTACTATTATTATTATGAACAGCTGTTCGTTCATGAACGCGGAAGATAGGCTACATCGCTTTCAAAGGATCTGGAGACCATTACCGCTTGGGGGTTCAGGAATATGGTAATATTTAAAGTTTCCAAGAGCCAGTACTGCACGCTATGAAAAGAGAATTGCCCAAGCCAGCACCCAGTTCTTATGAACAATCAGGCTCAGCTGAGGAGTCACTCATTCAAGCTCTTAGGAGTCAACATTACAGAAAATCTTATCTGGTACGAACACGTTGCGTCAATTGCAACGGCTGTTGGTAAAAAGCTTGGGTACTTTATTCAGAGCCAGAAAGTACTGGTCATCGTCTGATCTACTCACACTGTATAAAGCCCAGATAGGGCCTAGCCTGGAGCATTGCTCTAATGTTTGAGGGGCTGCTGCCCCTACTAACCTGTCTATAGTACCTAGATGTCATTTAGAAAAGGGCAATTCATCTAATTGGTGACTCGGCCTTAACGCATCAGCTCCAGCCACTTTCTCACAGGTGTGTGGTTGGTGACTTCTCAGTCTTCTACCGATATTCAAACGGAGTCTGCTCCTGTGAACTCTTCTCTATAGTTCTCATACTAAAACGGTCGTTCTTCATACATCAAGAACCAAGCGGTATGACCGTACATTTATTCTCAGGGCGTCTAAGGCTGCGGGTGTTGGCTCATTCAACTCCTGCATTAACGAACTTCCCTTAACATAACCTTTTCACAGTAGACACGGTATTTTGATATTTAGGCTCTGCCTACGCGGTCTGCTCAGTTATAAAAAAATGAAGTCAAGTTGATTGACTCAGTATTTCCTACACATTACTGTGATACCAGTCTTATTTTATTTCATTTTATATTATTTTCCCATAGCACGAAGCTTTAGTCCGAGATCCCCTTGCAACCAAATCATCGGCAGCCCCCCCCCTAAAATTATCTTATGCCGCAAAGTCTTTCTTTGACACGTCAATGGACACCCTATTATCAATACTACAAACTCTTCAGTTTTACAACGCCCTACCACCCAACCACCCCAATTTCACTCCCACCCAAAAAAAAAGGTTGGAAATGATCAGGAACACCTAAAACATCTAAAAACGAAGTTTGTGTTGTTTTCATTCTTTTAGTTTTTTGATTATTACTACGCTGCCACTGACACGATTTTTAATAAACATACGCGTTCGGAAGGACCTAAAAAGTTAATTTATGTCGCTAGGTCTTCCTTCACAGGTCAATGGACAGTCTATTATGAAAGCAATAAATTTTTCAATTTTATAACCCCCACACCCCCACCACCTCAATTTCACCCCCATCCAAAAAAAAAGTAGCAAATGATCAGGAACCCCTAAAACGCCTAAAAACGACGTTTAAAGTTTAAGCAATATTTAATTTTTTTTTGTTTTTTACTAATTACTCCACCGCCCATGCACCGATTTTCAAAATTATAGGAACATTACGTACTACGACCCCACAGCATATCCCTGCTCACAATCCATGCAGCGGTTGCTGAGATTACGAGGCTAGAAAAAAGCGACAGACAGACAGACAGACCGACGGAAACGAGTGACGTGAATTTTCGTTATGTAAACATCATAAAACGCCCAAAAAGCGTATTATCTCAAAATCTAAAATTTTCGCGATCACAATATTCCCGTCACCTATCGGTGTGGGAAGTAAAAATGAGCGGTAGCCGTTTTCTCAGTCTAGAGCAATCTTAACTTGATGAGTACGAGAACTGATATACGACCTCTCACTTTATTAACATCTCACACCGTCGCCCCAAAATTAATGTGGGCGTTCGTTGATTTACCGAACTTTCATATTAATATCACGTACTTTCATTTAGTGTATCGTTGTCAAGTGACGTACAAAGCGTACCGTTCAGTTTGAAAAGGCAGACAAACACAAGCTCACATCATACGTAAATTTGTATGCAATACAGCACTGCTCTGACATGACAGTTCGACATAAATTGAGAAAATCATGTTAGCGTTTGTCAACCAATATTTCAAACGAAACGCCTGTTGACCATACACGATAAATCAACGGATGTGTTAACGGGCAGATAAAACATAAAACAGTTGGAGGTACATAGGCATAAATCTCGAAAAAATATGTTTAGGTGTTGCTCCATACCTTTGCCATAAATACGAATTTGGATAAGCCAGATCTAAAACATTTGAAACAGTAGCGACCTATATTTGAAGCTATAGCCATACCGGCGCGGCGTGTGGTTGCGTTAGAATGTCAAGAATGTCAGGCAGGACACCGGACCCCCCCCCCCCCCCCCCCCGAGCCATTATACAGGGTTATTCACGTTATTCGACACAGAGCATTATGGCTAAAGTATTTGCTAAAAAAGAAAATAATAATTTGAGATGGATAGAGAATAGAGACCCATAAAGGCTACATTTTAAAAATATTTTCATGTTATACAGGGTGTCCCAAAAGCACGAAATGTATCAAAGTTATGTTTTTTTAAATAGAATACCCCATATATGGTTGCATATTCAGATCCCTTGGTAAATTCTAGTTTGACTTTATGTATCATACATGGTACCTAAAGCGAACCGTTAAGGTGTAAATCACCATTTTCGGTATAAGTAGATATCAGGAAAAAATTGAATATCGCAGAGATTACAAAATATGGAAGGCTGTGACTTTGCCGTATTACTAAGCATAAAATGCATCAGCTTTGATGAGACTGTGAAATTTAAATTACGTTTATGCTTGGAGAAATCGGTCGATCAATTAAGGAAACTTCGAACAGCGATAACTTGATTTTTTCAAATCGGAATCCTAATTTTTTTATACGGTTAAACGTAGAATTTGATACGCTTTCTAACGATATAACGTTGTGAATATCAATCTCTCGTAGTTTTCATTTAATTTTAAATTTTCAAACAAATCGGCGATTTTCAATTTTCCTACCTATAAGCAACGTAGCAGGCCATGAAATATAAACAAAAATCTGTTCAGCTAGAAGAAAACAACTAACTTAGCTGCAAAATACTCACTAACTAGACTAAACGGACAAGATTATAAAAATTCCTTACAACAAATCAACTCTCCCAGAAACAACTGCGATAACATCTCCAAGGTCAAAGAGAAGCTGCAGTATGGCAGTAATAGATATCTTTACTGTCTACTGGCTACCACAATTTACTAGAGGTTAAAAATTTCCAAGGCAATCAAAAACCCTCATATGAGATATTAACAACCAGCGACTGTTGCTCCAGCACGCAACTATCAATCATATGTAATGGTGTAAAAAAGTACTAATTTGCGTCGAAGTCGATACCTCTGACTGGAGCCCTTCTATTATTAAAATATCTATTAGCAATATTGCAAAAAAGGAATACTGACAAATCAGATTTAAATTTTCTGTCATTTAAGTTATGTTTTATAATTCGCGCAAATTTTAATTCATTCTTCATTTTCTACGACCTTGCTAATACTGAAGAATTTTCAGAACTCCAGTCAAAGGTACTTTTGACTTGAGTTTTGACAGAATTGCATACTTTTTTATATCATTAAATGTGAAATTTTTTTATGAAAATAATAAACTGCTTACAACATTCTCTAGTAGTTTTTACTGTATTTCAAAATTTTTAATGGTTTTGGAAATTGCCAATCTCTAGTACATTGCAGTAGCTAGTAGGCCGTGAAAAAATCCATTTCTGCCATACTCCAGCTTCTCTTTGACCAAAGATATCTTACCGCCGTTGTTTCTGGTTAGACTTTGTTTGTTGTGAGTAATTTTTATACTCTTGTCCCTTCAGTCTAGTTCGTGTGTATTTTTCAGTTAAGTTAGTTGTTTCCTTCTACCTGAATAGGTTTTTGTTTATATTTCATGGCCTGCTACGTTGGTTATAGGTAGGCAAATTGAAAAACGCCGATTTGTTTGAAAATTTTAAATTAAATGAAAACTACCAGAGATCGATATGCACAACCTTATATCTTTAGAAAGGTTATCAAATTCTAGTTTTAACCGTATAAAAAAATTAGGCATTCCCGTTTGAAAAAATCAAGTTATCGCTGATCGAAGTTTCCTTAATTCATCGACCGATTTCTCCAAGCATAAACGTAATTTAAATTTGACAGTCTCATCAAATCTGACGCATTTTATGCTTAGTAATGCGGCAAGGTCACAGCTTTCCAAATTTTATAATCTCTGCGATATTCAATTTTTTCCTGATATCTACTTATACCGAAAATGGTGATTTACACCTAAACGGTTCGCTTTAAGTCCCATGTATGATACATAAAGTCACAATATAATTCATCAAGGAATCTGAATATGTAATAATATACGGGGTACTCCATTTAAAAAACAAAACTTTGATACATTTCGTGCTTTCGGGACACCCTGTATAACATGAAAATATTTTTAAAATGTAGCCCTTATGGGTCTCTATTCATCCCAAGTTATTATTTTCTTGTTTATCAAATACTTTAGCCATAATGCTCCGTGTCGAATAACGTGAATAACCCTGTATAATGTAATGCACCCCTCCCAATGGCGACGAATATTTTATTGCTGATCACGTCTCCCCGCAAAATTAAAAGGTGACAACCGTAATATGGTCCCCCCAAAACTAAATAAACGTTATACAAGACGCGAAAAATCTAATCCATAAAAGACCAGAATCATTAAGTAGCGAAAAAAAGTAATCCACAGAAATGCACCACCCCCCCTCCCACCCCGCAATGAATATTTTGTTACTGATCCACTGATCAAGTTTCCCAGTCAGGCAAAATGAAAAGTGTTAACCGTAATCTGGACCTCTCCCATGACTAAATCCTGGATGCATTCCCCATGCCAGGTACTTTAGAAATTGCACCTAAAAATCAATCTTTCTTTTGTGATTTTTGATTTGAAACTGCTTAGGAAATAGCAGGAAATAGCATATTTATTTGGAGTTTTGCTGCTAGTTTCGTTGCCTTAGTAGTTGTTGCTTATACTCCACTGTAAAACGTTCGTCAGAAAATTATTTCTGTCAGCACAAGGATATTAATGCCAGATGGTGCTGTAGGGGGTTTTTTAATTAAATTGCTAGAAAACTCTACCAATTACAGACGCATACGCCGACCAAACACAAGAATATTATGTTACTTGTTTTTCCGTCTCATTTACATTATACTTGTTTTTTGAATAGAGTTCCATCTCCATCCGAGTAGAGATACAGGGTGAACATTCTTTTACAAGTAGCTTCCAAGTTACATCTTATAAGTATCAAGTGTAGTAGTAGTAGTATCAAACAGCACACATACATATATAGACTTCAAGCAAAGTTGGAATGGTTCCCTAATATTTTGCACAATTTTGGAGATTCCCAATCCGCAACCACCCTCACCCTCCTAATTTCATCCCTTCCGGAAATAATTGTTATTTTGTGATTAAAAAAAGCAGCATTGCTAATTCGTCAATGTCTGTGAGCCGGTTACTGAGATTACGTTGGTAGAAGAATTGACAAAAATGACTTTTGTAATATAGTATACAGACGCCATTAAACGTCAACAAAATAACGTTTGTCCCAGAATCGAATATCTTTATCTCTGGTATGGGAAGTAAAATAGTGTACAACTCGTGAGCCATGAGCTATGAACAACGCCTATTAGATGCCAGTACTGGTTTTTTCGAAATCCATAATGCCAAACGGAGGTGACCCAAGTATGAGAAGAAGACAGATGATGGCGGAGTTGTTCACTCAGTTATTATACAGGGTGTCCTACGACGATTAAGACAAGTAATATATCGGAACTGGGCAGTAGTAGCGAATTGTAATTTTGGAGGTGTATATTAGAGCAAATAGTATCTTTTCTTATTATTGAGTCGCCCAATGAGGTATTTGTTTTTGGTCACGTGACGTCCGAATCAAAAGTTTTAATGGGACACCCTGTATATTTGTGACTTTTTGTATTCCTCTCGATAAGACTATTCCAACAAACTAGCACACTTGGGGTCTACAGTGATTAGTTCAAGAGCTACAGGTACTTAAAAGACTGTATACCACTACCATTATGAAACATTACCAAAGTAATTTAACTGTAGGGGCACATGCCCGGGTACATGTATTAATTAATGTCAATGTCGATGTCTCTTCAAATCTCACTTTGTTTTCCAGGAAAAAATGAAAAACTTAGCCTGTCGAAAAAAATGTTAAAACAAGTTCTATCTGACATCTATCTAACAAAGTTAGATCCTCAGGGTAACAACGGAACATAGGGGTAGTAAACAACTAATTCTAATAGGCCGACATCTTTTCTTACGTTGTCATATCGACCACCATGTACGGCAATCATAATTATTTACCATCGTCTTAATTGTATAGTATCCAGAAATATCCCATTCTACATTAAAAAAGACAGTATTTTAATGGCTCAGGAATGACTACAGCAAAATCAATGGATATGTTGACCTCTACTGCGTTACTGTATATTTCTTCATCATAAACGCAAATTCTGAAGTCTTGCATAATTTTGAGGAGCTGGCAACGTCGCATGCGCTCGACTGTCAAACGTTTGCTTTATTTATTGTTTGTGCGTCTTTTATGCTTGGTCAGTAAAATCGAATTTGCTATTTGTTGGTAACTCTAGTGAGGCTTCACGGACTTGCTGTGCTATATTCGAGTGTAGTTTTAACAGTTTTTCGAGATGGAACTCAAGGAGTGCAGTGTTTATAACATGGTTTGCATTGGAAGAATTTACAGGGTTGTTAGCGTTACACAGCATTGTTTACAATTTGAATTGTCACTGCGAGGTCACAGCTGATCAATGTTTGGTGGCTGATGTGTCAAAGATGATGGCTTTGAGCACGCCATGCTGAAGTGGTTTGTTTACTACCTCTCTATGTTCAGTTGTTACTCTGAAGTTAGATCACAATTTGGAATGAGGAATGCGCTGCTCTCCAATGAGCGCAAAGGGGGTATGTCCTACGCCGACGCACATCTTAGCCGTCAGAAGGCACAGGACAGTCATCCTTGGGTCCCTTCATCTATTTAGGGCGCCCGACTCGCGGAGCTAGTCACGGTATGAGGAATAGTCACTGGGTAATGAAACAGCAGATCGGTGTTTCCGGGCCCGGGCTGCACCTTTTTGTTTTGAAAATAATAATTATTATTTATCTACTAAATAAATCGTGTGCCCCACAAAAGGTACTAACCTTGTTCGTGTTGGTTAAATAGTTTATTTACTCGCCTACCACTGGATATAAAGGGTCAGTCAGGAGGAACGCACCAAATTCTAAGAGTGGATTATACCCGTGAAAATAGCGTAAAAGAACTAATATGTTCTTATCCGATTCTTATTTGTTTTCAAGTTGCAGCATAGTATCAAATTCACAAATTTCACATATAAAAATTTTTCTTAATCATAGCGTTATTTTAATAAATGTTCAAAAATACCGCCACAGACCACTAAACATTTTCTGCTTCATCTACGAAGAGGACCTTGTAGCAAAATTTACTCAAACTGGACCTATTACAAATAAAAAAGAGAGTTTTGGATGAAGCCGCATACGTCTTGGGTCATTTTGGTATAAAACCCATTAGGCAAACTTGTGGATGCGACTGATATTTGATTTGGATCTATATACAGTTGCTAAAATCCGTACATTTCATCTGTCTATTTAAAATAAAAATACTGTTTTCAAAACAGTGCAACAATTTTTACAATTTTTTAAAATAGTGCAACAAGTAACCGAAGAGAATTGTTAAAGTTCTTGAATTGAGAACTTTTTTGATCTGTGTGGGGTGCTAAAGCAATATTATATACCAATTCAATAGATTTCAAATTTTTTTAATGAAATTCTACTCATCACTTACTTTTCAAGTTATTCTATGAATACTGAAAACGCCAGCTGAATAATACAGGGTCTCGCTTCCTTAAAATATTACCGAGCAGTTTCAGCTGGGTCTCAAGAACATAATAAATCACATTTTCGTCGAGACTTGTTTAGACGAGAACTTTTTGCTACTGTCCCTTGGAATAGGACAGCCGGATTATGTTCTTGGTGTAAAGTCTTAAAGGACCCCACAAACAAAAAGCCAATCTAACTTTTAATTCACTCCCTGATAGCAACAACATGGAATATGATGAAGTTGCCAACTAAAACGGCTAACGTCGGCTGATCATTAATACGTGGCCGAAGAATAATTCTATTCATAAAAAAATGGTTAAGTAGCTTAACTGTGGATTTCCTAAATATTTTCGGGTAACTTGTTGAAGAATCTAGACATCGTGTTTTTGCCCAGAACCATGGATTTCACTACAAGAAATTCAAATACTAAGGTGGAGTGGACAACTGAAAATAAGTTGCAAAATGCAGATTAAGTATCTAGATCTATGGTAAAGTATACAGTGGTCGGCACCCATAAGTGAAAACCTGAAATATAAACCAGCGAAGAATTGACAGATGTCCATGTTCCTTGAATTCAGTGAAAACATTTGAGCATTTAAGTTGTGCTCTATTGATTTCTAAAAAAGTAATTATCTTACTTTTTGAATTTTAAATTATACCTATTTTAAGGTAAAATTGTACAGATAACAGTGACTGGCACCCAAATATTCTAATGTTGGCACCTTATTATCCAGTGGTTGGCACCCAAGGACTTTATAGCTGAAATTCGTATTAAGTGGTACTTAATAAAGTACAAAGTCATTTATTTGAAGTATTTATGACATATAGTATAAAGCTATTGAGACCATCCTATTTATTTTGGGCGGATAAAACCTACTCCTTTAAAGCAGCGGGAATCGTGTATATAGTGTCCGACCGAAACTATTGTTTAAGGCCGAAACCAAAACCAAAACCGAATTTCGGCTTCCGTCTCAGTTTCGGCCGAAACCGAAACCGAAACATCAATATACAGCCAGTCATTTATTTGTGGAAATAAAAATGAATAGCGTATCATCAGTATTATCACACCTTATTTCAGATAAATTATTGTTGTTATTACAGCAGTATATGAGCTGAGCTAACAGCTATAAACACGAACATAATATACGATTGAACGTATTGAGCACTAAACTATGGGGCGTTTACTTGTGTCCAACTATCGTACTGGCTCTTATAGTTGTTGACTGAAGATGCGTTCTCCCTCCCCAAGGAGAGTCCATCTTTCTCTAAATTTAATAATCGTTATGAGCCTCACTGAGCTACACTAGCAAATACTTGATTATCAGTATTCATAATTGAACAATCTAATATTGTAGCGAGAAATAATAAGTTATCAATTCTCGCTCAGCAAGTTGCTTCTTCAATCTGAATAAATTTAACCAGCAGCACTAAATAGTTGTTCAGCGAAAACCTTCGTCGGTAAGGCCGAATTTTAGACGAACTTTTTTCAAAGACAGAAATGGACTAGAATTCCTGTAAGAATAATAATATTTGCGTTTCTTTGCAACCTTGGCTCCGATAAGTAGGCTTCTTAACTTGTGATAGGATATTACATCATCTACACAGCAAAATGACACCTCGTCGCAAGCAGATCAGTGCTCCGAGAGCGTCCGATGACAGCGCGAAATCAATCGAGTTCAGTTTCGGTTTCGGCTTTAGTTTCGGCTGGATGGCAGCGGTTTCCTGCTTGCAAGCAGACAGACTGATTTCACTGTGTGTACGAAAGCAGGGAACCCGTGCCGACCCGCTCTAAAAGTGGCTTATAAATGCTTGTACTAATTTTATTTTATGATTCCCCGCTGTGTCTGCTTCTACCTGCGAACGGTTCGACGCTGGACAAAGCAGGCTATCCGCGTTCACTGTGCATGGATACTTAGCCGCACGTAGTCATATGCCGCTTTCAAGAAAAACTGCTTAATATCTATCTATCTATCAACGCACTGTCAATAACTGACGATAGTGTGTTTAGAAGACCTCCATCGACTGGAATAATGCATGCGCTGTATAACCAGGACATTAGCTAACGTATCAATCTAGAGTCAAAAATCTGAGCTATGCCTATTCAGAGCTTCTCAGTGCCGAAACAAAAAAAAAGGTGCCAGCCACTGGCACCTTACTCTAATGTTATCAAGAGTAGAGCAGCAAACTATGTCATGTCCCTGAATAATAACCTGAATTACTCTTACAATGAAAACAGTACCTCAGGGATGCTTTGAAATCATGTCATATTTCTTCCATGTAATTAGTAACAATGTAAGTTTACTACAAACAATACAACTCCTCAATTAATGAGAATAGTTGAGCATTTCATTACATATATTGTGTGAACCGTGTACGCGAAACAACAGTTATAAATTGAAACTAAATAAAACTTTCATAAACCTCACGTGGTGCTCCATTGAATTCTCAGAGCTTATTACTAGGAACTTCCAGTTATACATTTTCCAACGTATACATCTGGAGAATATTTGCAAATATCGTCTCTAGAATTTCCGCCTCTCACGCAAAGATACCGTTTTAGATGGGGAAAATGTCAACTAGTATCAACATACCCCATCTGAAAGGTATTTACCCATGTGGATATGTATCACATTCTGTTTAACTATATTATATGTACGTGTGCTCAGTATATCTAGAGAGTGTATCCGCCTATCTTAAGGATGAGCACCATGTTGCGACAAATTACTTCATAATAGCTGGAGTTCCCACACGATTGGGTTTTTTGATACTTCATAGTGTTGATAATGGATTAATACCTAATAGTACATAGCTCGATACTCTAATATCATCACATGCTTGGAAAATACAGAATAAGAGTGTGTTGAAGGTTTTTCAGGCCCCTAAGTATTGTCTTCATCATCATAGTCGCAATGTCAGACATGTTGTGAACTCGTAAAATGCATTAAGTCGGAGCTAGTGTATTGCTGACACGAGTATTATCAATAGTTTTGAGAACTGAAGCTGGCCATCGTTCGCGAGTTTGCCGTCAGTTCAGTGGCGCTCTTGATACTCATATCCAGCAGCTGTTTCGTCTTATCCACCCAGCGTGTACGGGAACAACCACGGCGCCGCCCACTCGGCGCATGTCCCTGAACTACAAGTTTCTCCATATTATCGCTTCTATGTATATGTCCGAAGAATGTAAGCATTCTCGTCGACACAATGGAGGATAGTCTCTTTGGATTACCGAGCTCATCCAGTACGGAAATGTTAGTTCGATGAGCGGTATAAGGAACTCTCAGCATTCTCCTCCATGTCCACATTTCAAAAGCATCTATGCGAGCTCGATATGCCTTTTAACAGTCCAAATTTCCGAGGCATACATTATTGATTTGTTGTATTTTTGATTCTTTTATTATTGTCTTTAGCCTTGCCGTATTTCATTAACCGCATCCCTTTTTTATTTCATTGTTGGGATTTTATTTGTGAGTAGTATATTTTGAATTTCCGATATCCCTAAAAGTTCCAAAATTTTTAAAATTTCTAAAATTTCCAATATTTACTAAATTTGCAAAATGCCCAAAATTTCAAAAATTGTCGAAAATTCCAGATAGTACAATATTTCCAAGATTTAAGAAAAATCAGGTTTTCCAAAACTTTCAACGTTTCTATGAACCAATGCAAGCTGCTCAACATAATTGAAAGAACACTTTTTTCACTTGTATATACCTAATGAAATACGATTATGACGTGGATGTAGCCCCGAGTTTTTTTTCAACGGTAGTGTAAATTATATGGCGATTGCGCCGCTGCGAAGACACGTAGTGTCACCAGGTGCCTCAATTGCCAGAATTTTCATGTGAGTATGAGCATCAAATTCACTGAATTACGAGCCACTGGCATTGTTCTTTTAATATAACAATGATCAGATGCCGTACGTGTGCTCCAGGGCCCCGAATTACCTCTACCCCAGCATCGTGAGCTTGTGGAAAGAAACATGATCTGGTACAAAAACATTGCAAGAGATGACAACGTTTCGGTGTGAAAAATATTCATCACCATCACCTATATGTCTGTAAACCTCACGCGTCACCTCGACTCGGCGATACGATTGCTCACCATATGAATCCCCGTGAATGCTCTAAAAAGGCTTAAGCTTAAGCTTAATATAATAAATGTTAGGTGCCTAGCGCAATATATTTGCACTAGCGATTCCACATATTGTTACACTTCACGTTTTCTCTATGAGAAGGTTTGCAACTCTTCTGTGATGTAATATTACAACATGGTCGCTCTAGTGGGTTTATCCTTATTTTGACTAATAGCCAATTGATAAGCTTCGCAAGTGTTGAACATTGAGGGGGGCCCATTTTAGCCTAAATTCCCTAAAACTTCTAGCACCAAATCTACAATACTGCATTTTTTTGCTGGAGGATATAGCACAAACGTTCGTCTACCAAATCCCGAAACTTTGAAAATTTATAATTTTTGACGACGCCTTAAGCTGACGATTTTGTCACTCTGAGGATGTCCCATACAATTGGGGATGAAAGCTTTGCGTTTAACGCAGGTTCTGTCTAGAAAAATTTTCTAACGACGACGGTGGTCGGCAGATTGTTTTGTAAGAGACATAATAAATGGTTAATTGTTAGATTTTACGTCTTTTCTGTGGAAAGGTTTGCAATACCCCCGTTACGTAATACTACCACGCAACATGTAATGTGTGGCTCTATTGCGTTCATCCTTATTTTTACTGGGTATAGCCAATTGACAAGCTTCGCGAGTATTGAACATTGAGGGAGCCTATTTTAGTAATGCTCTGAAACTTCAAGCGTCAGTTTTACAATACTGTAACTTTTTTGCTCGCGCTCTGATAGACTCGAAATTCATAGCATTATTTAGCAAAAAGGAGGAGCCTTTTCCTAAGCATGGTCTTGTGATAGAATGCAGATGACCTGTAAATAATTTAAGGATTTGTGTACGGAGACAGGACTGTCGGTAAATCCAACCAAAACGGAGCTAGTACTGTTCTGTAGATGAAGGAAGTTAGAAAATTTCAGAGTGCCTACAATGTATGGAAGACCTTCAGCACTTTCAAGAGGGATTAAATACTTAGAGGTGATTCTTGACTCGAAGCTGACGTGGAGGTCGTGTGTTGACAGGCTCGTGTTAAGATCGACAGCTGTGGAGGGTAGTAGGAAGAACATGGGGATTGAATCACAACATCCTGCAGTTGATATACACTGCCATCATAAGACCTGAATACAATACTTGTCGGTGGTCTGGTGCTCTTGTGACCAGAAATTCATAGTGGCCCGAAGTCTAGGACGGATACAAGGGCTTGCCTGCATCATGGGAGTCGCAGGTGCAATGAGGACGATCCCAACTACATGTTGAGGCAAACCATCTATCAGGTTTGGATAAATCGTCCACTCTGACCAGCATCAAGAAGTGGAAAAGATGGAATATTAAGTTTCTCGAGGAGGCATTGGTATCTATGTATCTGGACAATCGAGAAGTGCGTATATGTATATGCAATATTCTCTGCTGCATGCAATGACTAGGTGAAAAGGGGCATGGATTAGAGGGTTTATATTTGCTCTTAAAGCAAAGCGGCACTGAAAGCCATCTGCCAAGGTTGGGCAACCCTAGTTCAGGAGCGCGCGGAGAGACTGGAAGAGTTGGCGAGGCTGAACGAAGTCACCTTGATCTAGGTCCCCGGTCATATGGGGCTTCCTGGTAATGACGAAGCCAATAGACTGGCTAGACTTGGCACCGGAGGACAGTTTGTTGGCTTGAAGCCCGCTATATGATTAAGTAGGCAGCGGGTAACGTTAGCCCTCAAAAAGTGGTGGAACCATGCGTTAGATGAAGTGGAGGCAAATTGAGGGATTCAACCAAGCCAAGGATCTTATAGCCAGACTGTACACATCTAGATCAGCACGGCTATGGAATCCAGGCCGATGGGAAATCAGAACCCTTGTGGGTGTTTTCACGGGCCACTGCAGGCTCAGGCGGTATTAGGAAATGAGGAATACTTTCTATGTATGTATGATCTATGGAGAGGCCGACGAAACGGCCTACCACTTCCTTGGACAATGTGAGTGGCTCAGATATGAGATCTTTGGATCCGATAGACTCCAGCCAGAGAAATTACCCTCCCTAAGCTGGAACGACATCATGGCCTTTGTTAAGAGGTTGGAAATATTTGGCAGGGAGGGTGAGGCAGGTAGCCTTCGCTGAGAGGTGATATTTGGTGATGGCAAAAAGGGGCTACTGGGGCTTACTGGCCAGGCGCGGCAGCTCCACAACTACTACTAGGCTGACGAGTTTTTCACTTTGAGGTCATCTTATGCAATAAATTGTGGGCGAAAGCTTGGCATTTAACATTTCATCTAGACCAATTTCCCAACGACCACGATATTCGGCAGACTATTTTGTACGGGACATGAGCAAAGCTCGTAGTTTGCGAACTGTCAGCAACCGATCGCGTACAGGCCTTGGAAATAAAGCTGATAATTGAAAATGTGATGTACATTCTAGTTTTAATTAGACCTCAAAATTTCAAAACCGTGCCCCAACAATCCTCAGAAAAATTGAAGTGCATTTTTATTTCGCTCTGGCTACACATGGTAAACTTTTTCAATTTGTAGCTTTTGCATTGCATGTAAATAGGCGGAGGAAGTATGGTAATCGTAAAAAATATTGTGGTTGAGATAACACATTTTTCAGCCATTCTACAATATACGGTCGGTACTATCGCAAACCATTGTTATTTGTATTTCTGATTTGTACTCCTGAATATAGGTTTTCAATTCAACATTTATATCTTTTTGAGAAGCTGAGATTTTGGGGAATTTTTTTTTAGTAGTTTGTACGCGCAGTATCTTGGCAATATTTTGAGCTAGGTATGATTCTTTTGAAACGAAAACGAAAATGATATTTATCTTATTTTTCTCAATATCTATTTTGTTCTAAAGTATCGTACCTTTTCACCTATTTATGATGTTATTGAACTAGTGTAAGCTGTTACTCATTTTTGACATTATTTAAACAAAAATGCCAGATTTTGGGTAATTATTAGAATTCCGTTAACAATGAAAAATCTCAAAAACTATTGATTTTTGTCCAAACATACATATATTAGCAAGATTTGTTGCATTTTAGCTCTTCTATCATGCTCCGACAAGAGTACGTCGAATTACATTGAACCTTGTGCTTACCTGAACTGGCGCCTTTAGTGGCTGCTATAGTGGTTAAGGTTTTCATTTTTTATGCCTAGCAATATAATTTATTTCACTGATACTGATGAATATTAAATTTGTGCATTAGCTGAGGATCACAGCATCGTTGAGGCTTTGTAGATAGCGAAAGGGCACAAACACACCAAATCTGTGAATTATATACCATTTGTGGAGTACGGCAGACTAGTATAGTAGTAGTAGTATATTATAGATTCCTTTTAAATACACTTTTATTGACACCTCACACAATTTTGTGTGCGGAAAGTGATAATTTTGCATTTTTTATTCATATAAGGATTACTTTTCATTTCTTTGCTGCAAACAACCACTGTACTCTATGTGTATATGAATATTATATTGCTCTCATATTATTTCGTTGGTCTGCCTGCATGTCTGAGATTTGTTTCATCTGTCCGTTGCCTGTTTGGTAATTTTTGATCTCCCTGTAATTCCTAAGCTAATTGATAAAGGTTTTCGTTATTTGATGATTCGCAGTAGTAAGAAATAGCTAAATGACGTCCAATAACGATAAAGAAGGTCGACCAATTTTACTTGCTTCTCTCTCTCCTTGAAGAGTCGCTATGGTCAACGTGTCAATTGTCAAACACTGGCAGCATTGCTGCTTCATGCGACCAGCCCTTATTTTTGAGGGGATATCCGATGAAATAGCCAAAAGTCGTGAACTTAATGTCTGTTGTGCACCACCATAACTCGCTAATCTTCTTCTTTAAGTGCCGTCTCCTATCGGAGGTTGGAAATCATCAATGCTATTTTTACTTTATTTGCCGCTGCTCGAAATAGTTCTGTGGAACTGCATTGATACCACTCCCTTAAATTTCGCAGCCATGATATTCTCCTTTGCCGACGCTCCTTTTTCCTTTTATTTTACCCTGCATTATAATTTGTAACAAACGATATCGTTCTCCCCTCATTATATGTCCTAAATACAGCAGTTTTTTAATTTTTACATTTTTAACAATTTCGCAACTTTTACCCATTAGTCTAAGAACTTCTGGATTAGTTTTTCGCTGCGTCCAAGATATTTTTAAAATTCTTCTATAACACCACATCTCGAATGCTTGTAATTTATTTATATGTCCTTGTTTTAGAGTCCAGCTCTCCAATCCATACAACAATGTTGAGAATACGTAACCTCTAAGGGTTCTAAATCTTAATTCCAAAGAGATGTCGCTAATCACTCAGCTAAAATTTCAAGTCGCTAACTCGGTTTTGAAATCGCCACTTTGGCGGAAATTCGCCACACCTGCCAACCTTGCGAGTGCGTACTCTAAGCTATATCAGGTTCGAAAAAAAGGATATTGTGTTCTTTGTTCAACCTGTTAAAGACTAAGTTATGTCCCTTTGCTATCTGCGTCCGATGTGTTTATATCGGCGTTTTAGGTATCTGCTTGCCAATCGTGTATACGAGTATCTATAGATACGATATAGCAGGATATAGAGGGTGCTACTTAATACTGGGCCGTAACTCTAAAGGCAAATTTAAGTATAAAAGGTCATGTAAACATGCGTCCAATAGAGCCTGGTTTTCAAGATGCAGGATGTCAAAGTTTTTTAAAAAATTGATTTTTTGACAGTTTATTTGAACTTCTATACTTGAATTTGGGTCATAAATCCGTCCTTAAATTACGGCCTATCACTAAGAACAAAGTTAATTTGTTTTGTTTCAACATTTCTTTCGACAGGTTGTATGAAGTGGTTTTTAATTTTTCTTCTCAAAGACAAAGTGAAATACGAGAATATCAAGAGACAAAAATGTTTTTTTGTTTTTATCTGTTGAATTTGAGAAACAACATCCAATTTTTTCAAGGACCTGCCCCCCAAGACACCACGGGAAATAACAATTATCTTCTAGTCAGTACTAACGTCTTATGAAGTAAACAGTACTGCCAAATTGTAAAAAATTAAGCTGAACCGAGGGCTGAACGATCCTTAAAAATTGATGAAAGATAATTTTTTTTTAAACTTTAATACCCTGTACCTTGAACACAGAATGTTTAGGGTACGTTTATATGAACTTGAATGTGGGTCAGATATGCGCTTTTAGAAATACGGCCTATCATATTATGTAACACCCTAAATAGCTTTTTTTTATTTATCGGATTTTTTCTGATATATTCTCGTACTTGTTATATCAATATTACCAAATTTGTTCGACGTTAGGTGTTAGAGTGGCATTAGCTAGACTTCGCTTCCACAATACCAAAGTTTACAGAATACATGTAAGTTGGATCACTCTCCGTCGGCACTTTGAAGAACTCACATGAAAGCGATGCCGCGGCCGCACGCGCCAGTTAGTTTTTGCGTTGGTTTTTGCTCAAGTACGAGGGACTTTTAGCGGGGACTTGCTAACGCCTGGGTTGTCCGTATATACGAGGGTCATTGAAAAACTATGTATTGACGGCCGATTTAGACATACAAATACAAATATAACGTTTATTTTGCTAATGCACTAAGTTACATAAATGGATATCAAAAATAGATCCTAGTAAAACTATTACTAATGAATCTCAAATGATTTTACATATTGTAGCTATTTCGTAGATAAGTAAAAACTGATGGTCAACGGTGCTGTAGTATATTTTTTTTTATAATTTTATAATTATTATTATAATTTTACATGAAATAAACACAATTACAGCATAGCGTAATTTGCAAATACATATCTATGTATAATATGAGCTGCCTAGACATCAACTGTCTGTATTGCAGCTCACCCTATGTGTGTGTATACATGCAATTTGCAACAGGAAATTACATACACCTATAGATACTCTATTACATCCATATACGCAACATATACATAATATAAAGAGAACGTGGATGCTGAGGTGGAGAAAGTCGTGCATTTCATTTCACGATACTTCGGGTAGGTTTAGAATATTGTAAAATTGATGCGAATTTTGTCTGATGAATTTTTTTACTTCCACTTTGAAACTAGCAGTTTTATTTATTTGCCTAAGATTAAGAGGAAGCTGATTATAAAATTTGGGGGCGAAAAAGAAGAAAGACCTTTGACAGACTGTTTTTTTAAAAGTTTTAATAACAAGGCTTTGATTAGTATACGATCTTGTCGGATAGGTGACATTAACTATTTTCCAGTTGGGATTATTATGAAGTTTTAGTATACAGTGATAGGTAAATAGTAGCTTGATATCCAAAAGGCCTGTTTCTTGATATAAGGTTTTAGTGCTGAATAATCGATTTTTGGTAAATATTATCTTTAGAAGAGTATTTTGTGCTATTTGTAAGATGTTTAATGCACTGTTGTAAGCACCTCCCCAGATAACAATACAATAACGTATAACAGATTCAGCTACTGAGTTGTACAACATGATTAAGTGTTTCTTTGAAAGGATCTCTCGTAAATTATAAAACCTGTGTATTAGACATCTTAAACGATTGCTGACATGGATAATATGGGCATTCCATTTTAAGTGTTGGTCTAATATTATCCCTAAGTATTTTAAAGAAGATACTTTCTCCATCCTTGGACAGTTGCAACTTAATTGTTCATCACAGGTTGAAGTATGTATTTTTAGGGATATGTTGGAAGGGTGATCTGTAGCAGTTGGTGAAAATGCTATATATTTTGTTTTTTTCAGAATTCAATGTAAGTAAATTATCATTCAACCAAATTTTAATTTTTTTCATGTCAGATTCCACAGATGATGTAACCTTTCCCCAACTGTCACCTCTGAAAATCAAGGCTGTATCGTCAGCATAGCATATGAGGTGCCCTTCAAGCTTATCAATTTTGGCAAGGGAATTCATGTACACAAGGAATAGTATTGGTCCCAATACAGTTCCTTGAGGTATACCAGTCTTTATCAAAGATATACTGCTCAATTTGTTGCCTATTTTAACCCGCTGAGTTCTGGCATCTAAATAGTTATGCATTAGTTCATAGGCTATGCCACGAATGCCATAATTAATGTTTTGTTTATTTGGCTTATTTTTGAGATCACAGTTTATAAATTTTATGGTATTGTATATACGAACTCGTATGTACAATTTTAAAAGATAATAATGTGGAAATGCTTTACATGGATGTGTCACTGTCATTCCAATTGCTACTGTAGAAACTAAATTGTTAAAGTTATCAATAAAAATATTTTCGAGCTCTAAAATATAATTTGCAATATCCCTGGGTGGTATGGTCAGACCACCGAATGAATATTTTGTCTCACTATACGCTTTTAGCGTGATACAATCCTTTTAGTACCTGTAGCTCTTGAACTAATTACTTTAGACCCCAAGTGCGCTAGTTTGTTGGAATTTTTTTATCGGGAGGAACACAGGCACAAATATACAGGGTGTCCCATAATTAATTTTGAATCGAATGTCACGTGACCAAAAACAAATGTACCTCATTGGGTAGTACAATGACAAAAAAAGACACGACATCTGCTCTAATTTACATGCCCAAAATTATAATTCTCTACTACTGCCCAGTTCCGACATATTTCTTGTCTTAATCTTCGTGGGATACCCTGTGTTTATATTACTTACATTCCAAGGTTTACCACAAAATAAGGATGGATCTGATTGTCATTCTCCATCCGTTAATAAATTTAAATTGATTGGTAATATCTTTTCCCGCGAAATTGATTACTCTCAAACTTCTAAAAAGATTATCCATTTCCTGTAAAGAAATCCGAGATAACAAAATCCGATATTTTTGAGACACTGTATAGACTTCGTGTTAAACACGTTCAACCTATACTTTGCGCCGCCCCGTATCTCCCGGTTGACGTCGGTACACTGCTACTGGTGTACCGGGGAGACGGAGCAAGGGGCAGGCCGTTTTGATATTTTTGCGGAGTGATCCAACTTATATGTATTCCGTAAACTTTGACAATACTACTGCAATAAAGACGATTCTATTATAATTTGTTCTTTTCGACAGGATGAACAAAATAATGTCAGTGCTGAACCACGTGCACCCGTCGATCGCCGCGACCACCACCGCGAACGGGGGCGGCGGGGGTGGCGCCGCCCATGACGTCTTCTGTCCCTTCACCCATGCCGCCCACCACAAGAAGCCCATCCGCTTGAGGAACGTCTCCAGTAAAGCGGAAGCGTTCGATGCGCTCCACATGAATGTTCATTCTGAGGTGAGTTTGGTGAATGTAAAATTAAGCTGTGTTTGATTTCAAAATATTTGTATATACAATATAACTGATACCATATGCGAAGTCGAGACATGGGTACTTCACTTACTACCCATTAAACAGAGTATAGCTATCACATATTTAGGGCCGTATTCAAGTCCTCCCGTGAGTAATACTTAAGGTTCCCTTAAGTAACACTCAAGGGATACTTAAGGGACCCTCAACCCTACGATAAGGCGGAATTCATTTGGCGATATTAGTCAATTTTTATGCCTATGCCTACGCATTTTGGTGTTTTCTGTTATCTCTTTTTGTTTTGTGTCAGACATTTTTCCGGATGTGACAGACAATAACAACCTTAGACAAGGAAAGAGAGAGGACGGAACCCGCGACTGACATTTCTGATACCAAATGGCACCAAAGCGCTATTCCCAGTGGCGTAACTAATGGGATTAACGTTCTGGTTGAGCTATTTGTAGAAATAATCTTTTTCAAATAAAATTTAATGAAATATTGTTATTCAGGGTTTCTATATGGCCAATTTCGCCATCCACAATTAAAACTTAAGTGACTAACATTACCGTAACCGTGATTTTCATTCGACTGCTGTTTTGTGGCCAATAATATATAAAAATTGATAATGTATATATTTTATTCAGTCATGAACATGTTATGTTTATTTGCAGTATATGACTGATGGAAGACACGATTATACTTCTACCCAGAAAGAAAAAAACTGCTTGTAGTTTGTAGTAAATCAATTTTTTATTATTAAAGAACACATAATACCTATAGTATATTTATATTTATTGACATTATGTTTATATATAAAATACTGTCTATTACATACTGTAAACAGAAGCAGCAATAAAACATTTTTGTTATTATAGATTAGCTTACGAGATTGAGGAATTTGATGCCTTCAATCTCGGAGTCCCCATATGCAGTAAAAAAATCTACTTGCTGTTACGCTGTTACTTGCTGTTTGTAGTGTGTAATGAAGAGCAGTATTTTTAATTACTCCAACGAGGCTTTTTTATACATAACTTCTTTTTGCGACGGTGGCAATAATTAATGAAAAAGCTGGGGGGTTAAACATAAAAATTATCTCAGACATGAAATAGTAAGTTTTGGGCTAGAAATACAAAGGTCCTTTAATCTTATCCAAAATCAAAACATTTACAAAATTAGAAAATGACTCCTAGATTAGCTAGTAGTAAATAAAAACGAACAATTCATTCAATATAGGTGAGGTCCTATAACTTACATAGAAATTACAACTCTATTTTATCACTTAACCCCTTGCTTCCAGTAAGTTCTAATTTATTGCAGTTATGTATTTACTTATGGGGAAGTTTGGGTGAAACTCAGTATTGTGTGCTTCAACAAAAATAATTTTTTTGTAGGAGCGTGGCATTTCGCTTGCTCCTACAATTGATGGCAGTCAATATTACAGTCACGAAGGTCAAAAACTACCAATATTTTACTGCCCTTTAAACAGAATCATTTTTGTTAATTGGCTCCGAACTGGATTGTCCTGTTGTGATCGAGATTTTACAATAAAATGGATTCTGATATTTAAGTATTTTGTGCATACAGCTTTTATTAAAAAATATATATGATTTACATCATTTTCTAATACGTGACGTTCTAAGCAGCTGAAAATAGGGGTGCCTAGAAAACTTGATATTATTTTGCTTATCAGCAAAGGTACAAAATGTTTGGTGTGAATACAATTTTCATTAACTCTCAGAAAATGTTCCGATTTCAAACATATCTTGATAACATCATTTGATGGGTAAGTCAGACCGCCGTGGCTTTTAAATTCAATTAGGGAATTGAGAAACCGATCTCTAGTACCAATCAATGCTGTGACACATGTTTCACATTTTATTGTTTTTTGTAATTGGTGCGAAACATAACCAGCAATATATTGCACAATTTGGGATGAACATTCACTTATCACAGGTGCATTCATGATGTAGTCATGATCCTTCCAAATAGTTTCTAGATCATCAGAAGGCTCATTTATGTCTATTAAACTATGGTTAGATAAACTACTATTAATTACATCTTCAGACCTTACATTTTTTGTAGAACTACTTAGAATAGGGATTTGATCTAATGGAATACAGTTACCCATACCGCCCTCTCTAATCTCTGCTCGAACCAGAAGCCTTTTGTAAGCAGCTAGAAACTGTCGAGCGGTTGGGTTATTATTCCAGCCACCTCTTGATCTAATTGACGAAAAGAATAATTCTAAATGATCTTGACTAATCTTATACAACGGATGGTACAGTAATGTTTTTCTCTCAGAAACAAGTTCTTTGTACAATCCTAAAGAACTTGATAATGAAATTATTAATCCAATAAACCCAGTTTTTCTGTTAGACATGATTACTTGCTCATTATTAGATAATTTCAACTTTGAAAGATAAAAAATTGCACTATTGATAAATTCCGCAGATCGATCTATATTTTTTTGACATAATGCTTTTTTATAACCTGGTGCTACTAGGGTTCTGCTGTTTAAAATATCGAAAATGCTATTTACAATTCTAATAAATTTAACTGTTGCCTGACTACCTTTAAAATCCTCAAGATTCAGCTTTTTTTCGCAATACTCAATAGCATCGGCTACTGATGCACTAAGTAACTGAACTGCAAGCCGAACCTTCATTTTTTGTTTGAAAAAAATAATATGAGCGCGACGTAACTTATTCCCTAAATGTAAGCCCTCGCTAGTTTGCAGCTTCTCTAGAAGCGCTATGTATTTCCATTGAATAAAATTGTTATCACAATCAATTAGGATTTTCTTTTCACCAAATGCATTGCGAACAAGTTTTATCATATGACATGGATCATAAAAAATATATACATTGTGATCTGTAACTCTGAAACTTGTCTGTATATTTGAAATGTTAAATAAGAATCCAAAGTTATGACACATAGCGGTATTAGATGGAGCACCATCGAATGTGATTGACATAACTTTGGCTCCCGTATCTTCAATCAGATGGATGCATTGAGATACAATTGAATGTTTTTGACTGCCATTCAAAGAATCTGTAAGAAAGTAACCGACAGGTAATTTCCAAGTTCCATTGATGCAAACCAACATTATAACAAAAGCTTCTTTGGCTAAAGCATTAGAGTCATCGTTTAAATTTGTACCACAGTTCACATAACCATGGAATTTTTTTCCATCCCATTCTAAATGTTTCCGTATGGCTATTTCATCGATAATTAATGAACAAATTATTGGTCTGTCAGATGATTGAACCTTATTTCTTAAGGTATTTATTGATTCCTTGGTAAAACCAGGCTCAGCATCCACATTCTGAAACCATTTAGCAATAGTTTTGCTATGCGGGAGACAAGTGTCAAAAACATCTCTCACATAGTTGTATGCCTTTGGTGAAAAAAAATTTAATGTCAGGGCAAATTTCCTAAGTTCAGGTGAATATTGAACATTTCTCCCCATTTTTCTGTTCAATATTTCTATGTTAACCTTGCTCATATTTTGAACTAAAACTAAATTTTCTTGAGATAGTAAATTTTGTCGCTCTAATTCCTCAGCAATTATTTTTAAAGAGGCTACTTTTTTGTGTGCTCTTTTCAGTGATTGACCAAGGGCACGGATTTTTTTCGTTTTTTCCTTATTCTTATCTTTTTGCAGCAGCAGTTCTCTTCTAAGTTTCTTTTTCCGGGGAGAGTCGTCCTGTGCAGCCAGAGCTGAGGTTGATGGCGATGGTTCTGGATGAACATCACGTTCACGGGGTCTTTTTCTTTCTTTTGCCTAAAATAACAGAGCTGTATATTAGACAATGTTTGAAACATTATTTCCGAAAGAAAGACAGAACAAATTAATTTATGATTTAAGTAGATGTGAATGAGTGACTGAATCTTATAGGAAAAGTGACAGTAACATTTTGTTTTGATTTCGTATCGAGTAAACACACCTAAATATAGTTGTTTAATAATGTAACTGTAACACAAGAAATTATTACATTTTTGAGGTTAGCTGCCTTTTGATTTTCATAGCTATCAATTTTTAAATGGTTATTCAGCCATTCGTAATCGTATTTCTCCTTACTTTATTGCACTGTTTATTTTGGAAACGTCATCACTAATACTCAAATATAAAACCAAATTTGAGACCATAAATATAGAATATAGGCATAAGGCATAAGAATGATTTTAAATTAATATCACACCCAAATCATAACTCATTAATGATCCAATTATATACAATGGAGTGAAGATTTATAACAAACTTCCTCCTCACAGGTTTTAGTGAATATCCCAAAAGTTTTGTTTGTTATTATATAGCTTTGTCAATAAGAATCTTGTAAATTCTTAGACTATAAAGTATATCGATCTATCTATCTATCCATCTATCCAACTATCCATCTATCCATCTATCCATCTATCCATCTATCCATCTATCCATCTATCCATCTATCCATCTATCATAATCCTAGAATGTTTATTATTTTAATATTGATTAAGCGTAGACAATGTAAGCTAGGAATTATAACTTACAATTTTTGGACGTAAGTATTCCGGAAGCTCGTCAAATATGGTGGGGACTGCTCCTTTCAGAAGATATACTTTTTGATTTGTTTGATGAAGGAAATTCTGTTCAAAATGCTTAGAACAAAGCCTATCGTTGCTTGTAGGCTTCCAACCTTCGATCCTCATATTTTTGATCCATAAATCATGTCTAGGAAGATCTTTAGGAAACCTGTCGAGGAAGAAAGAAAATTAATTTTATTATTCATACAACTACAAATAAAGGCCACCCTTGAAATGCACACCTTGTATAAGGGTATTGGTATATTATATATTACAATGCAAAGTCATAATATTTCTATTCAAAATGTAAGCTATAATAGATACGCCACTGGAAAACTGATTGTATTTGAACCAAAAAATCCCTTAAAAACATAATTTTTAGACTTTACGTGCTCAAAAACATTATGATTCGCATGTTAGTGGTACATTCCAAATTATATTTCGGATACACATATATCTTTGAACTAGATATCGAGATATTTGCATGAATTTCGGATACACCAAAAAAATAAGATCATAAATTTACCTGTGAAAAGTGATTCCTGGCTCCTTCCTGCTGCTGTGGCTTTTACAACGGTAAGCTGCACACCCCACCATTACGCTCACCACAATATTTCACAATTATTGGTCTTAAAAACGTTAAATATCGCAAAAAACACCACCTTGACACTACCGTCAGTTTTCCACCAGCATTTTGACAGCTATTCATTTTCGGTATCAGCTAATCCCTTAGATAAGGAAAGAGAGGGGATACCGCACGCCCATTTGAGGCTATATGGATTAGCTGATACCGAAAATGAATAGCTGTCAAAATGCTGGTGGAAAACTGACGGTAGTGTCAAGGTGGTGTTTTTTGCGATATTTAACGTTTTTAAGACCAATAATTGTGAAATATTGTGGTGAGCGTAATGGTGGGGTGTGCAGCTTACCGTTGTAAAAGCCACAGCAGCAGGAAGGAGCCAGGAATCACTTTTCACAGGTAAATTTATGATCTTATTTTTTTGGTGTATCCGAAATTCATGCAAATATCTCGATATCTAGTTCAAAGATATATGTGTATCCGAAATATAATTTGGAATGTACCACTAACATGCGAATCATAATGTTTTTGAGCACGTAAAGTCTAAAAATTATGTTTTTAAGGGATTTTTTGGTTCAAATACAATCAGTTTTCCAGTGGCGTATCTATTATAGCTTACATTTTGAATAGAAATATTATGACTTTGCATTGTAATATATAATATACCAATACCCTTATACAAGGTGTGCATTTCAAGGGTGGCCTTTATTTGTAGTTGTATGAATAATAAAATTAATTTTCTTTCTTCCTCGACAGGTTTCCTAAAGATCTTCCTAGACATGATTTATGGATCAAAAATATGAGGATCGAAGGTTGGAAGCCTACAAGCAACGATAGGCTTTGTTCTAAGCATTTTGAACAGAATTTCCTTCATCAAACAAATCAAAAAGTATATCTTCTGAAAGGAGCAGTCCCCACCATATTTGACGAGCTTCCGGAATACTTACGTCCAAAAATTGTAAGTTATAATTCCTAGCTTACATTGTCTACGCTTAATCAATATTAAAATAATAAACATTCTAGGATTATGATAGATGGATAGATGGATAGATGGATAGATGGATAGATGGATAGATGGATGGATGGATAGTTGGATAGATGGATAGATAGATAGATCGATATACTTTATAGTCTAAGAATTTACAAGATTCTTATTGACAAAGCTATATAATAACAAACAAAACTTTTGGGATATTCACTAAAACCTGTGAGGAGGAAGTTTGTTATAAATCTTCACTCCATTGTATATAATTGGATCATTAATGAGTTATGATTTGGGTGTGATATTAATTTAAAATCATTCTTATGCCTTATGCCTATATTCTATATTTATGGTCTCAAATTTGGTTTTATATTTGAGTATTAGTGATGACGTTTCCAAAATAAACAGTGCAATAAAGTAAGGAGAAATACGATTACGAATGGCTGAATAACCATTTAAAAATTGATAGCTATGAAAATCAAAAGGCAGCTAACCTCAAAAATGTAATAATTTCTTGTGTTACAGTTACATTATTAAACAACTATATTTAGGTGTGTTTACTCGATACGAAATCAAAACAAAATGTTACTGTCACTTTTCCTATAAGATTCAGTCACTCATTCACATCTACTTAAATCATAAATTAATTTGTTCTGTCTTTCTTTCGGAAATAATGTTTCAAACATTGTCTAATATACAGCTCTGTTATTTTAGGCAAAAGAAAGAAAAAGACCCCGTGAACGTGATGTTCATCCAGAACCATCGCCATCAACCTCAGCTCTGGCTGCACAGGACGACTCTCCCCGGAAAAAGAAACTTAGAAGAGAACTGCTGCTGCAAAAAGATAAGAATAAGGAAAAAACGAAAAAAATCCGTGCCCTTGGTCAATCACTGAAAAGAGCACACAAAAAAGTAGCCTCTTTAAAAATAATTGCTGAGGAATTAGAGCGACAAAATTTACTATCTCAAGAAAATTTAGTTTTAGTTCAAAATATGAGCAAGGTTAACATAGAAATATTGAACAGAAAAATGGGGAGAAATGTTCAATATTCACCTGAACTTAGGAAATTTGCCCTGACATTAAATTTTTTTTCACCAAAGGCATACAACTATGTGAGAGATGTTTTTGACACTTGTCTCCCGCATAGCAAAACTATTGCTAAATGGTTTCAGAATGTGGATGCTGAGCCTGGTTTTACCAAGGAATCAATAAATACCTTAAGAAATAAGGTTCAATCATCTGACAGACCAATAATTTGTTCATTAATTATCGATGAAATAGCCATACGGAAACATTTAGAATGGGATGGAAAAAAATTCCATGGTTATGTGAACTGTGGTACAAATTTAAACGATGACTCTAATGCTTTAGCCAAAGAAGCTTTTGTTATAATGTTGGTTTGCATCAATGGAACTTGGAAATTACCTGTCGGTTACTTTCTTACAGATTCTTTGAATGGCAGTCAAAAACATTCAATTGTATCTCAATGCATCCATCTGATTGAAGATACGGGAGCCAAAGTTATGTCAATCACATTCGATGGTGCTCCATCTAATACCGCTATGTGTCATAACTTTGGATTCTTATTTAACATTTCAAATATACAGACAAGTTTCAGAGTTACAGATCACAATGTATATATTTTTTATGATCCATGTCATATGATAAAACTTGTTCGCAATGCATTTGGTGAAAAGAAAATCCTAATTGATTGTGATAACAATTTTATTCAATGGAAATACATAGCGCTTCTAGAGAAGCTGCAAACTAGCGAGGGCTTACATTTAGGGAATAAGTTACGTCGCGCTCATATTATTTTTTTCAAACAAAAAATGAAGGTTCGGCTTGCAGTTCAGTTACTTAGTGCATCAGTAGCCGATGCTATTGAGTATTGCGAAAAAAAGCTGAATCTTGAGGATTTTAAAGGTAGTCAGGCAACAGTTAAATTTATTAGAATTGTAAATAGCATTTTCGATATTTTAAACAGCAGAACCCTAGTAGCACCAGGTTATAAAAAAGCATTATGTCAAAAAAATATAGATCGATCTGCGGAATTTATCAATAGTGCAATTTTTTATCTTTCAAAGTTGAAATTATCTAATAATGAGCAAGTAATCATGTCTAACAGAAAAACTGGGTTTATTGGATTAATAATTTCATTATCAAGTTCTTTAGGATTGTACAAAGAACTTGTTTCTGAGAGAAAAACATTACTGTACCTTCCGTTGTATAAGATTAGTCAAGATCATTTAGAATTATTCTTTTCGTCAATTAGATCAAGAGGTGGCTGGAATAATAACCCAACCGCTCGACAGTTTCTAGCTGCTTACAAAAGGCTTCTGGTTCGAGCAGAAATTAGAGAGGGCGGTATGGGTAACTGTATTCCATTAGATCAAATCCCTATTCTAAGTAGTTCTACAAAAAATGTAAGGTCTGAAGATGTAATTAATAGTAGTTTATCTAACCATAGTTTAATAGACATAAATGAGCCTTCTGATGATCTAGAAACTATTTGGAAGGATCATGACTACATCATGAATGCACCTGTGATAAGTGAATGTTCATCCCAAATTGTGCAATATATTGCTGGTTATGTTTCGCACCAATTACAAAAAACAATAAAATGTGAAACATGTGTCACAGCATTGATTGGTACTAGAGATCGGTTTCTCAATTCCCTAATTGAATTTAAAAGCCACGGCGGTCTGACTTACCCATCAAATGATGTTATCAAGATATGTTTGAAATCGGAACATTTTCTGAGAGTTAATGAAAATTGTATTCACACCAAACATTTTGTACCTTTGCTGATAAGCAAAATAATATCAAGTTTTCTAGGCACCCCTATTTTCAGCTGCTTAGAACGTCACGTATTAGAAAATGATGTAAATCATATATATTTTTTAATAAAAGCTGTATGCACAAAATACTTAAATATCAGAATCCATTTTATTGTAAAATCTCGATCACAACAGGACAATCCAGTTCGGAGCCAATTAACAAAAATGATTCTGTTTAAAGGGCAGTAAAATATTGGTAGTTTTTGACCTCGTGACTGTAATATTGACTGCCATCAATTGTAGGAGCAAGCGAAATGCCACGTTCCTACAAAAAAATTATTTTTGTTGAAGCACACAATACTGAGTTTCACCCAAACTTCCCCATAAGTAAATACATAACTGCAATAAATTAGAACTTACTGGAAGCAAGGGGTTAAGTGATAAAATAGAGTTGTAATTTCTATGTAAGTTATAGGACCTCACCTATATTGAATGAATTGTTCGTTTTTATTTACTACTAGCTAATCTAGGAGTCATTTTCTAATTTTGTAAATGTTTTGATTTTGGATAAGATTAAAGGACCTTTGTATTTCTAGCCCAAAACTTACTTTATTTCATGTCTGAGATAATTTTTATGTTTAACCCCCCAGCTTTTTCATTAATTATTGCCACCGTCGCAAAAAGAAGTTATGTATAAAAAAGCCTCGTTGGAGTAATTAAAAATACTGCTCTTCATTACACACTACAAACAGCAAGTAACAGCGTAACAGCAAGTAGATTTTTTTACTGCATATGGGGACTCCGAGATTGAAGGCATCAAATTCCTCAATCTCGTAAGCTAATCTATAATAACAAAAATGTTTTATTGCTGCTTCTGTTTACAGTATGTAATAGACAGTATTTTATATATAAACATAATGTCAATAAATATAAATATACTATAGGTATTATGTGTTCTTTAATAATAAAAAATTGATTTACTACAAACTACAAGCAGTTTTTTCTTTCTGGGTAGAAGTATAATCGTGTCTTCCATCAGTCATATACTGCAAATGAACATAACATGTTCATGACTGAATAAAATATATACATTATCAATGTTTATATATTATTGGCCACAAAACAGCAGTCGAATGAAAATCACGGTTACGGTAATGTTAGTCACTTAAGTTTTAATTGTGGATGGCGAAATTGGCCATATAGAAACCCTGAATAACAATATTTCATTAAATTTTATTTGAAAAAGATTATTTCTACAAATAGCTCAACCAGAACGTTAATCCCATTAGTTACGCCACTGGGAATAGCGCTTTGGTGCCATTTGGTATCAGAAATGTCAGTCGCGGGTTCCGTCCTCTCTCTTTCCTTGTCTAAGGCTAATCCATATAGCATCAAATGGGCGTGCGGTATCCCCTCTCTTTCCTTATCTAAGATAACAACCGTACTCCAAAATTAACCTACAAAAGGCCTTGACTGCAACGAAATGTCATATTGACATGTCATGTTGACATTTCCTTACTTGAGTATTACTTAAGGGAGCCTTACCACAGCATAGTAAACGACCAGCACAATAGCTCAGGTTGGCGGCAATTACACGCGCGTACCCACTTTTGGATGATTTTTTTGTAGGGATGCTAACGATACTTCAATATTTGATGTACTTCTGCACTAATATCGAGTATTTTTAACTCAGATACTTTTTGAGCGATTCCAAGCTGAGCTTAGATACTTTTGTAGGGGTATCGGTATCGAAAATAATTATATAATTATTGAGGGGTGCAATCATTCTCTGTACGAAACAAACGCGCCTATTTGGCTAAAAAATATCGAGTCGGTACCTGCATCGATATTTTCATTTTCGCATCTCTACCCAAACTTTACAGCCGTAAAATCATCCATACATCATCCCAAGGTCAAATTTTGTGGGAACCATTTTTAGATAGGAAATCATCAGCGATATTGTGCTGGTTGTTTACTATGCTGTGGCCTTTCGTAAGGGACCCTCAAGTGGCTGTCGAAACACAAAACCTTACTTAAGTATGAACTATGAATACGACCCTAAACTCATAAAAGTCAAAAAGAAAATCGATCTAGCACTTATACAGGGTGTCCAGATATTCGACGGACAATGCTTGACAGGTGGTAGACATCACTTTTCTATGAACATTGAGATAAGGACACGAAGCCTTAAAACGCTCAATTTTCTTAATACAGGGTGTCAGTTTTACTTTTATTTTCTTTTTTTCTCAATTATTCCTCAATAAAATGGCACAACGATCCGAAAATTACGTATAGCGGTATTTTTTAAGGCAAGAAATCCAAATTCAGCAACAGTTCTGCTATCATGAATAGACGGCGTTACTTACAGTACATTGAACTCATTTCAATTATCAAAACTTGTTCCAGTTTGGTGCAGCAATGTATCAAAAAAAATCGTTTCTCGATATGTTTTACGTGAGAATGGTACACTTTAAGTCTCTAGAGGTAACCGTTTTCGAGATAACCTTCATTAAAATTTCAAAATTTCTTTAATATTCACATTGATAAACCAAACCAACCAATGTTTTTGTTAATTTAAAAGAGTTCGATGTACCGTAGGTGGTGCACACTATTCATGATAGCAAAACCGTGGTTGAATTTTAATTTCTCGCCTTAGAAGACCCCCATTCCTAATTTTAAATCATTGTGCCACTATATTGCGGAATAATTGAGAAAAAAATGAACGTTTGATACCCTGTATCTTGAAAATAAGCACTTTAAGGCTTCATGTTCTTATCTCAATGTTCATAAAAATGTAAGGTCTATCAAGCGTTGCCGGTCGAATATCCGGACACCCTGTATATTAAATTACGTATATTGATATTATCAGCAGCCTTATTACGAATCTTGCAGACGAAAAGCGACGGGCGAAAATCGCGCAATATCCGCTGTCAAATGTAAATTTCGTATTATGCAACGACGTCACCGTGACGGACAACAACATATAACCTACAATTTTGACTGTCCTGCTGTTGTCACGTCGCTGTGGCTCGGCATCTGCTCAGCGACCGCTGTCGCGAATTCTTCCTATATAAGGCTGCAGGTTATACATATCTTACAACATATTCCTACACGGTTTCAAATAGCGTTTCTTAAGAGACATCTGACAGTGCATAAAATAATGTTTTATGTGTACTTGAATTTATTCATATTAAAACGTTGAATTCCTCAGAAAGCGAGTTGATTGATCGAATTGCATTATAGATGAAACTTCTTTGGAATAATGCTGTTTTGTGCTAAGCTAAGTTTAAGTCATAGTTCCTCACATCAATATATACTTGAATTAAACATGGACCATGTATACAGTCGCAATAGTTAAAATCGAATAAAACTAGAAATTCGAACAAGTTTCTCCTTGTTATTACATTAAGGCAATGTCTATTGTAATATGTAGACAATTAGTTTCAATGACGCGTATGCTTTTCGTATTATAATTTGCATATGGGACAGAAGCGCATATCAGAATGAAAATATAAACCTAAATGTTTAGTGGTATCACTTACCAGCAATGTTATGGCGAACGAAACTAGATGAAAGTGCAATGCCGAAAGCTACGAGTTAAGTGGACTGTATATGTGTATGTGTGATAGTTCCAGCATTGTATGCCTGATTTTCCCGACGAAAAATGCTCCTTCTGTCAGTAATTCTTTTAAACGTTTTATTTCACAACATTATGCAGATACAGCCAAACCTGTTTGATAACACAACAATACCATGACAATGGTAACTACTGTACTTTTATGATAAAATGTTTTGTTCATGTATTTTACAATAAATTGTTCAGTATATACATGCCGCCATCTCCTGCTGTTGACGTTTTATGCTCTGAAAAAAAAACATTTAGATAGAGTAAACGGGAATAATAAAACAGCATACGAGACACAGAACTAGTCGTAAAATTCCGATAGGGATATTTGTTCCCCGTTACCCTATACTGAAAATCTGACCCAATTGCAAGTCGACGGTACGAAATACGATAAAATAAACTTGACTCGGCACTACTCCGTCTGTCGCGTCAATTTTTCCAGGATTTTTATAAACAGAGGTGCGAAAGTTGCGAAGCAAACAAATCCTACAATATTGTCAGGCCCTATTCAAGAGAGAACCTTGAACTTGGAGATTCTTTTAACAAACAGAACTATGGAAATGTGCGACGGCTTTATCGAGGTAGATACAGAAACTCTCAATTCCATATTTTTTCGCATTTACGTGACCTTCTGTGACTTTTGGGGTATGAAGTTTAGTTCAGAAAATATACAATGGGCCTATACCACATTTTTGGTTCATTGGCTTAAACGAACCCTGACACCACGTAGATGCCATAAATAATTTTACAAAATTTTTCTATCGTATTTATAACCGAAAAAAATTGCTCTAAGTATTGAATTTTTTGAATCTTTGAATCCATACACTTCCCGCCCAGGTCGTGACGTCACCTGTAGGGAACCAATAAGAGCTCACTGGTACAAAACAATAGCATCCGCTCGTAGTCATCGGACCACGAAAGGACGCTTCTCATTGGTTCCCTACAGGTGACGTCATCATCGGCTATTTCAAATTACAGTACAATTTTCTTTTTAGTGTTATTCTCATTTGGATCAAGTTTTCTGCGGACTTTTTACAGTAAACGGTCCTATGTATCATCAAAAATAATACCGCAGTAAATAAATTGATAAATTTGAGATCACGGTATAGGCCCATTCGGGCATGAATACATAATAATTGTAGAAATATTTCAGTGTAATAATTTCTCACTTCAAAGCGACAGAACACAGAGATGGTCATCTGCCTTTTGTGCATTATTACACACTGATAGGTTTTCGCCGTAAAAGTAATCTTCGAAGCAAAGCAGTAGTCAATCGAATGTAGTGTAAGTAGTGTCCGACTGAACATTCGGTTTCGGTTTCGGCCTAGTTTCGGCCAAAAAACGGATTTCGGTTTAGTTTCGGTTTAGACTGCCTTCCAGCCGAAACTACGGCCGTAACCGAAACTAAATTCGATGGATTTGGTGCTGCGATCGGACGCCATTGGAGCACTAATCTTCAAGCGAAGAAGTGTAATTTTGCTGGGTAGATGATGGTAATAACTTATCACAAGTTAAGAAGCCTACTTATCGGAGCCAAGCTTGCAAAGAAACGCAGATATTACTCTTACTGGAATTTCAGTCCATTTCTGTCTTTGAGAAAGGTTCCCCTAAAATTCTCGTCTGCCCTACCGACAACTGTTGCCACTCAAAAACTACTTAATACTACTAGTCAAATTTATTCAGACTGAGGAAGCAAAGAAAGTTGATAAATTATTGTTTATCGCTTACAATATTATAATATTAGATTATTAAGTTCTGAATACTGATAGTCAACAATAGCTGTAGCTCCATAAAGCTCACAACAGTTCCTTAAACTCAGAGAAAACTCCTTATTTTCAAAAATACTTATTAGTTGTACCTAGCACGTAGGTACTTCGGAAATTTAGTTTTAAGGCAGCTAATTTATAACAGTGTCATAAAGATTGACCAAAGTTTAGAATGTTATTTAGTAGATACAAAATATAATATAAATATAAAGTATAGTTGATATTTGGTTCAGATTAACTTCTTATTTCAAAAAGCAGAAATAATTTATTTGAAATAAGGTGAGATAATTCTGATGAAACGTTATTCATTTTTCTATCCACGAAAAAATTACTGACGTTATATTGATGTTTCGGTTTCGGTTTCGGCCGAAACTGAGACGGAGGCCGAAATTCGGTTTCGGTTTCGGTTTCGGCCGTAAAAAGTAGTTTCGGTCGGACACTAAGTGTAAGACCTCGCTACGTAAAAAAAGGTCACCCGGTAAAGTAAAAATTTTGCCATTTACAGGTTTGGTAGATATCAGCATAGGATCATCAGCATAGGGTCGTCAGAACGCGCCGTAGATGTATAAAGTAAGGGTGGGGGTTGGATATGCAATTTTTTCGCATAGCAAATGATGAAGTACAGCTCTGAAAATTTTTAATACAAATGGAAATATTATAGAAAAGTAGGGAAAAAATTGTCAGAAGTGTAGGCGAAAGGTAAAGACCCATCAGATGGTGCTTAAGATGTGAAAAATTTTGCAACAATTATGTCACTCGGTGCACTACTGACAATTTACGTACTCATTCTAAGAGTCAAAATGAAACTAATTACAAATCATCAGAAGGTGAGGTGGACGAATATCGGTTGCTTAATGTATATAACCACGTATAGGTGTGGTTTTGGGAGATTCACTTTTGAGACATTAGGGTGTCATAAAATTTACTGCCGGACATATCTCGAACGTTGTTACTATAAGTTGAACATCAGTAAAATTCTACAGAGCTGAAGTACTACTGCTGAATTTCTGTTGTCACGATACTTTTACTTTTCTTGTGCTTGTCGGCTCAGTTTGTTATCATTTGATTATCTCTGAAGCATTATAGCAATTTTAAATCTTTCCTGTTCACGCACTCACAACAAAAGAACGCAGAATTTAATTCCGATATGCCCATTCATTTGATGAAAAATTTTTTCAATCCGACCTTCTTTTCTGTGGCCTCCTTCAAGTATTCATCCAAAAATATCGTATCCATTACAATATAGTGGATAACTGGCAAGGGTCGAGAGGCATGCCATACTTGCTTTGTGTTTCCTACACAAAGGTTGTCATTTTGGAGAGATGTATAAGGAGTAATGCGATGTTGTGAAAAATTGAATATACTTTGAGCGAATACAGTGGCCGCTCAGTTTGAACGGTTTGTCAGGCTAGAATGGAGGTACTCTAGATGATTGCATCGTCATGTACTGTGTCTTTCACATTGTTTGGGACAGATGCGTTGTGCGTTAAAAAACTACGGACCTAAACGTCCTTTAAAAGTCATAGGCATTAAATACTGCTGATTTTATTTTGTTGTTAGCCTTACGGAATAACCAACGGATGCAAAGCATTAACAAACAACAGCAACAGATTGAGGTAATTTTATTAAAATAGTTATCTCTGAATATTCTACACAAACAAAGCTGGACGGAAGTTAATGATAGTTCGTCGTCAAATAAAAAAAAATCGAAGAAATCTAAAAATGTGTGTACCTTACACCCGTTTGCACCATTTGGCTATTCTAATCCTGGTTCCCTAATCACTTTTTCTCAATCTTTGTCAGCTAAACAAGCACCTTCAATAGATTAACTAACCCGGATTGAAAACTTGACAACATGTGGTAGTCCCAAAATCGTTTTGACCATGACCGTCATGACTCAGCTAGTAAGAGCGCCGGACTAGAATTTTGGAGGCACGGGTTCGAATCCCGTTGGCAGTCGGTTTTTTTTCCGGAATTTCCTGGTAGTACCTTGATTTGAGAGCCCGACATGCGAGCAATAGCATGAAACACGGATAGCTTGTCAATTTGAATTTGAAACTTCAATTTTTGCGAAGCGACAATACAAAAAGGATGCCCATTTTTCACTAGCCGAAAAGCAATGCCGCATGACGAAATTATACACATTCAACAATGAGTCCAACACTACGCTAGTAAGGGACACATAACAAAAATGTAAAGAAACAATAAGAAAATGTATCTACCGAAAAGGAAAAAAAAACTTTTAAAAATAGAGCTGCTAAAAGCAGAATTGACATACCAAAAATCCCTGCTCTCTACAAGATAACAATAATGTTGAAATATTTGTTTTTTAGTCTTGCTTTGCTATGATACACTATTCAGTCATAAATATCAGTTTTTTATATGTATGTATGAACAAAAGTGCTAGAAAGCAAACATAGAGCTTTTATTAGATTTATCATTAATACCATTTATACAACGTAGGTATACATGCATATTAAATTCAATTCTAAAAAAGAGCAAAAAAATATGTATAATGTCTTCTGCGGTTATAATTTTGGGTTACCCTCATGCTCACATGAAGGTCCACGTACGATATTTCAACTGAATAATTTGATCTATCTTCATCAATGCCTGCATTTTCTCCATTAACTTACGATGTGTACGAGCATTATATTGATAGTTTATTTTTTGCCCTTTGTATTTGAAGTAATAGTCCTGACTATTGCGTTTATTTTGTTGAAATAAAGATTTCATTATGGCCTACCAGTAGACGATGCCTTTCAAATAAAACACTCCACCAAAAAAGTGATTAAGCTTGAAATACATTTTTGTTATAAACTTTTGTTATTTCGTTCTATTGGTCCTCATCGCAGCTCCTGTCGAATAAATAGACTGAAACATTCTATCTTTAACACAACTTTTTCTACATGACGTTATTTTGAAGTGTCTGTGTAAGCGTTTCTTATCAGCGTTTTGGCCAGGTAGTTTCTTAGATAGAATGAAGATATCTGGATTTACTGATCGGATGGCCTTGCGAATCATATCACCCCATTTTTTCAGCATGTTGCACGCTGGAGAATTCTATCCTGGAGTTTGGCAGCAGTATTCATAGTTGTATCGTACACATGTTGATATAATCATAGTGTTCTACGTAAAGTAGTCCAGCGGTGTGAGGTTATAAAAAAAATTATGCAACTACCATTTAGCAAGATATATATTGTATTTCATGCATAATAGGCACTCTATATAAGGGTTATTGACCAGCAATTTAAGTTTTATCTTACATATTTCAAAACTGTGGAAAACCATGCAAATGGCTTAACTACACAGGAAAACCATTGACCATTACTCCAACAATGGCGTCTGAATTATATTGGCTGGATACAACCCTGTTCACGTAAACCATGTTCTTAAAAAATCTTTTATTCAATAAAGTTCGTCTTATCCTTGTATAGCCGCTTCTCTTGTACCGGCCACAGAAGCAAAGACAATGAAGAAAGAAAAGGGCTTGTTAGTATAAACCTAGAAAAACAGCCGTTGTTTTAATAAGACACTAGATTTATACATTCAGGCGGATAGAGCTCTTTCATGACTTATACCACGGTATAATATTGCAGATTTTATACACAGGGTGTCCCTGAATTTCCTTGACACGTGATATTCTCGTAACAAAAAAAGTTCAAACGAAAACTGAGTGGAGTTTTTAAAAGTACCATAGGGTGTATCATACCATGCTTTTAAAATATTTTGTTTGTACTTCAACCCTTGAAACTCAGCCTCAGGTCTTGCTTTTCAAATAGTACCAGATAGTTTTTCTACACAAGTAAAATCCCTTTATTATTTAAAATCTTGCAGAATCTTTGTTTTTATACGCAAACTTGTCTTTTTCGTAAAATCATAAGCATAACATGAACAAAATAAGAATTTGCTTGACGCAAAAAAACAGATAAAAACGGAACTGATTGGTTTTTAAGGGAACTTACGAAAATGTCACTCCACCTCACAAAAATTCTCATCTTACTTATCTTATGTTAATGACTTTACGCAAAATAATGGTTTGTGTATGAAGTCCAAGGCACTACAAGATATTAAATAAAATAGTGACCTTAATAATTTACGAAATGTTTCGAAAGCATGGTATGATAGGTCATTCGGTACATTTGGAAGGCCCACTTAGTTTTCTGTTCTGTTTTACTTACGAAAATATTACGCCTCAAACAAATCCTATTTTACTTATTTCATTTACTCTATGGTTATGACTTTACGAAAAAAAATAGGTTTGCTTATAAAATCAGAGGTACTACAAGGCTTTAAATAAAGCAAGGACTTAATTTGCGTAGAAAAAACTATTGGGCGCTATTTGAAAAAACAAAGTTTGAAACCATGATACGATAGACCCTGTAGTATTTGCACTTCACACCTGTAACCGTGCTGTAACCACTAACGACTCTAACGAGTAACGAGTAACTACTAACTGAAATGTAAAACAACAGTAAAGAGCATCTATCTCTATCGCACTCGCTTGCATTCTAGAATGAAAGAGATGGAGCATGGTAAACATCCCCCACGTCGGGAAACGATGCGTATTTCGTGACTTATCACAGCTGTAATATCCTTTAACTCTTACAATTAATATGTTTAATTGGAAATTGCAGTACTTCAACCAGTTTAATTGTCATTGTAACCTGAAGTATCTACGATGGGAATACTCATAACGACCGTTACTGGTTCATTATTATAGTAACTCTCGTTAATCACTACTATTAAAATGTTTAATTGAAAGTAGTAGTACTTGAACCAGTTACAGTAATATGCGTTTTCTGTGACAAATTAGATTTCACTTGTTATGACTGACTTTTTTTTATGGTCGGCCTCCCGCAAAGGCTGAAAGCGTATGGCGCTGTAGAAGCGCTGCGAGAGAATAAGTATCGGTTCACGTTAGATTTGGAACACTGCAGGTTGTAGCCATCGGGAAACAAATTCCCCGGCAGCTGATTCCACAGCATCGAAGTTCTCCAAAAGAAGGAATGCTGGAGGAGACTGGTTCGGGGAGTAAGGACCTCGACCTGGTAAGGATGTGCTCCTAGAGCTTCTCTAGTGTTCCTGGTTCGGACAGCCTGTGGTCTTATTATCTGAGAGAGCTCACTCGAACATCTTCCGTGATAGAATCTGTAGAACAGGGATAGGTCAGCCACCCTCCTTCGATGTTCCAGGCTGTGCAGGTCCTTTGTGAGGTTAGGCGTATCGATTAGTCTAATCGCTCTTTTCTGGATAGTGTCCAGAAGCTTTAGAGAGTGCTTCGAAGCGCATCCCCTCACATGGGAGCAATACTCCAGCGATGGTCGGATCTGTGCCTTGTAGAGCAGCAGCAGTTGCTCTGGTGTATACAACTTCCTTCAGCGGAACAAAACTCCAAGCTTCATGTTAGGTTGATGTTGATTCCCAAAAGCTTGACGGAAAGTGATTCGACTATGGGCTGACCCTCCATTTCCACGGTTGGTAAGCCATCGTGAAACTTCTTTGTAAGTGTTGTTGCCTGAGTTTTTTGTACGTTGAACTGTACTTTATTTGCTAAACTATAAAGCTACAGAAACAGCATGCAACTTTAATATAGGCTATTAAAAATGTACCGTGAGAAGGCCGATAGGTGTGTCAATGAACGCGGTGTCAAATGAGCACCAGAAGCGCTGGGACAGAGTGGTGGGAATATTCAGTCTAAGAGGATGCTGATGTTCTAGTATCAGAAACGCTCTCAGACTGCGCACGAAGGAACTACGAAACGTGGTTGGATTTATAAGTGGCTATTGGACATTCTGTGTACACCAGCAAAAGCTGGGGATTCAAGTGGCAAACTCATTATGCAGGAAGTGCGGTGAGGCAGAGGCAGCGGCTATGCGTATTATTTTCGATTGTCCTGCCCTAAGTGAAAGCAGGAACTCCTATCTGAATATAGGCCAGAAAGGAAGACTAGAGCATAGTCCAATGCAAAGAATTTAGGATGGGACTCTGTTTGATCTCTTTGGCTGGGGCTACATAATAAGCCATAAGCCTGAATAACAACTATTAGTGTCACTGAACTTTATCTTCCTCACTACCAAAAATCATATCCAAATCATAAACCCTAGACCACTTAAAAACTAAGTTTCGGTGGTTCTGGAAAGTTACTATAAGTAATCTACATGAATATCGTAGATTGTTGATCAAGTAGGACAGTGTCGGATTTACTAACCGTCATACACCTCAAGTCTGGGGAACGATCGGCTACAGTGTATCCCCCATTTCTCTTTTCCCCTAAGGCACCACACGAAGTAGTGTACCATATCAGAAAGCGATCGATAATGGCAGAAGTTGAAGTCCTTCCTTAGACTGACCCTTTTTTATCTCTGTTCGGTGTATATACTAATTAAGATAGACCACACATGATCAGGTTTTCAAAGACAGCGAACTTCAAAAGAAAACGTATATAGAAGAATACCGGGGATGCTGCGACGAAAGAAAAAGCTAAAGGAGAAGACGTCAAAGTCAGATTCCAAAAACTAATACTGAATGGAAGGATCATGGTATGGAATCAAGACTTATGCCAAAAAACTAAACCCAGATTATAACGGAGGATACAGTAGGCTAACGACAAGGCTATCGAACAGAACAAACGAGAAGGATCAAGGAGAAAATCTCAATATGGATGGACTGATGACCTCCTCACCTTAAACGAACTCATCAAAGAAACCTCTATGAGCGAGAATAATACCAGATACCAGAGGGACCAAAGTTATACGTACCCTCAAATATGGGACTAACAGTAAACGTGAAGGACCTCGTCTTTTCACAGCAAAGAGTTGACTACTTTGAATATCTACTAGAAACAAGAAGAGCATCTGGATGCCTTAACAAAGCTTAGCAATCTACCATGTAGTAAATCGGAACCAAATTGTGCATTTTCAGTAGTAACATGAAATCATTGTCATTGTATGGATGCGAAACATGGAAATGCACAAAGCCCAGTAAGCAAAAACCCCAGGTTTTCACTAATAAATGTCTACAGAGGGCCATGTGGACTTTTTGGCCAAGGACAATATCTACTGAAGAATTGTGGAAAATATCAACGCTGAAGAAAGTAGGGTTGGAGATCAGATAACGAAAGTAGAATTGGATAGGTCACATTCTGCGAAAAGGAACAGAAGAACCGATAGCTAGAAACAGACACAAGTGACCTGGAGAAGAACTGTTATAGACGTGGCAAGAAGAATGGGCAAGATTTGCAAAGAGACAAAAGCTCTTGCGAAGAACAGATCATACTTGCGACAGCTTGTAGAGGCTCCATTCTCTTTAATGGAATGATGGGATTATATATACACATGATCAGAACATTTCTTGCTAATTTCTCCATATATTTGGCTATAAAGCCAAATCCTTGATATCAGTCACACGCCAGCTGACCGAAGGCACCCTGTAGTGGAGATATGTGCACACGTGCAGCAAAGTGGCACAAATAAAGTCGTTATCAGTAATAAGGGACTTATTTTTGTGACCGGGCAACCCGTAAATACACACGCGGTTATTATGAATGAATCAAATTGGACCACTAATTCTAATTGGTTCCGAATATAATGCCATCCGAGATATTTTCGAGAAACGCAATGATGCTCGATGATGCCAAAAATGCCAGGAAAATCGGATGAAGGAATTGTTCCTCGAAGCGTGTACACATAAAAATTAATTCTTGGACCAAGAATATACACTTTGTCGCAAGTTTATGATGTCCTCCTATCGAATATGACATTTTTAATCATATAGGATTATACTAAGTAAATATTTCCGTTCAAAACTGAAAAGGTCTTGAAAGCCAGAATACCGAAATCTGAGATCAAGTATAATCCTGAAAACAACAATGAATATATCACCTATAGGAATACCACAAATTAACTGAAGTGTTTTTTACTCTTGGCGCAAATAGCTAAAGATTTTGGTCTTCTTGGAAGAAGCTTTTAAGGGTATTCGCATGTTACGTTATCTATTATTTTTCAAAATTCGTTACTACAGGATATAGAAAATGCTCATTAACTAGTCAGCCAAGACTACCCTTCCTCTCTCTCTCCAGATGGGGTTTTATCAAAAATAAAATATGTACATACATGTAATTTTGAAGTAGAAGAATATGTTACGCCCACTGGTTCGCCATTGTTTATATTCCATTCAAAACTATTTGCATTCATATATTGCCTATCACAATTATGTCAACGTGCATTATAGCCAAGATTATCGTAATATCAATGGGGTTACTCCACAATTGTCAAAATGTTTGTATTCTTGATCGCAATAATAGGAGCTCTATCAATTATTAGCTATTATCCATCCACTTGGTCGAGTGAAATATTCAAATTCTATTTGTGAAGAAAATTATATTCTTAATCAGAGAATATTTCTTTATAGTGAATATTGAAATCATAAATGTATTTTTCTTGGTCCAAATCAACAATAATTTCCTTATCAAGAAAACAGATGTTGTCGCTAGTATGTATCTTTACAATGTTATCACAATTAATGAATTGAGAATATAATTTTATGTGTGTGCGTATCCGAGGGAGAAGATCCAAATAGCGATTTAAAGGACAGACAAAATAATAATTAGTATCGTTTCATAGAGCCTCACTGGCCATTCTAAGAACTTGGGAATCGGAAGCCAGGCAAGCAGACCACCTTCTTGCCGACCCCAAATATTTTCACTTAAATTTTGACGTTTATACATGGTGATTCATATCAAACTTCCTTTTTTTAATGGAACCCCTATATATTATTGCATATTTGAATTCCTTGATGAATTCTAGTGTGACTTTATGTGTCACATATGAAACTTTAAACGAACTCTGTAGGCGCAAAACAGCATTTTTGGTATAAGTAGGTATCAGAAAAAAATTTAATATCGTAACGATTATAAAACTTAGAAGGCCGTAACTTTGTAGAGCGACTAAGCATGAAATGCGTCGGACGATCAAATTTGTATTATTTTTGTACTTTGAGAAATCAGTAGAGTAACTAATGTAACTTCAATCACAGGTAACTCGATTTTTTCAAATGGGAATGCTTATTTTTGTTTATAGTATCTAATGTAGAATTTGATTCCCTTCGAAGCGATACAGGAATCTCGATATGAATCTTTTTTGGCTTTCAATTTATTTCAAATTTTCTGCCAAACCGGTATTTTTCAATGCTCCTACGTCTGTATAAGCAACCTAGCAGGCCATAAAAAATAAACGAAAACCCGTTCACATGAAAGGAACCAACTACCTTAGTAGAAAGATGCAAACAAACTAGAGTAACGAGGAAACATTATGAAAATTCCTTACAACATGTCAACTATAACCAGAAACAACAGCGCCAACAAAAATAATCATTTTTCAAGCCTACTCCCTTCTAGCTGTTGCTAAACTTGCAAAATCGGTAAAAAATATTTAAAATAAAGGAAAACTTCCAGCGATTGTTGCTGACAGTATAGAATATCTTCTGAATAAATTTTCTCATTTAATGACATAAAAAAGTAGTCATTTCCGTAAGTCAAAGGTAACGATGCTTCTGAGTAGAACCCTTCAAATCCTCCAGTAGGTACTTCTACTTAATAGCAAAATCACAGAAATTGAAAACTGAATTGCAGTCAGTTTAAAGCATAAAACATAATTTACTTGACAGAAAAATGCATGAAATAGACACAATTGCAACATGAAGTAATAAAAAATTTTTGTAATCCTTTCAACGGATGCCGAGAATGCTCGACTTAGAGGTATCGTTACTTTTGACAACAAAAATTACTAGTTTTTTAATCCCATTAAATCTGAAATTTTATTCTGAGGATGTTACACTGCCGGGAAAATCGCTGGTAGTTTTCCTTTTGTTTCAAAATTTTTAATCATTTGGAAAGCTCTTGTAGATCCCAGTAGCTAGTAGGCAGTGAAAAGAAATACTTCTGTCATACTCCAGCTTCTCATTGTCATTAGATATCTTACCGCTGTTGTCTCCGGTTAGAGCTGATAGGTTGTACGGAATTTTTATAACCTTGCCTCGTTGCTGTAGTTTCTTTGCATCTTTCTACTATGTTAGTTGGTTTGTTCGATCCTCAGAGTAACAACTGAACATAGAGGTAGTAAACAAACCACTTCAGCATGGCGTGCTCAAAGCCATCATCTTTTGACACTTCAGACCCAAACATTGCCAACTAACCTGAAAATTATTCCAATTCAACCCATGTTACAAACACTGCTCTGCACCGTCCCATGTCGAAAAACTGTTAAACTACACTCGAATACAGCACAGCAAGTCCGCAAAGCTTCACTACAGTGACCAACAAATAGCGAATTCGATTTTACTGACCAAGCATAAAAGACGCACAAACAAAACAAACGTTTGACAGTCGGAGGTTACCGTAAACAAATCGCAGGAAAATTGCATAGGCGTTGCCAACTCCTCAAAATTTATGTAAGACAGAATTTGCGTTGATGATGAAGAAATATGCAGTAACGCAGTAGAGGTCAACATATCTATTGATTTTGCTGCAATCATTTCTGAACCATCAAAATACCGTTTTTTTCAACGTAGAATGGAATATTTCTGGATACTATACAATTAAGACGATAGTAAACAATTATAATGGCCGATTGTGGTGGTCAATATGACAACGTAAGAAAAGATGTTGGCCTATTAAAATTAGTTGTTTACTACCTCTATGTTCAGTAGTTACTCTGATGTTCCATCTGAATGGGTTTTTGTTTATTTTTCATGGCCTGCTAGATTGCTTATACGTAAGAAAATTGAAAACCACTGATTTGACAGAAAATCTGAAATAAAATGATAACCAAAAGAGACTGACATTGTGAATCCTATATCGTTAGAATGGGAATTAAATTTTACTTTTGATATTGTGAACAAAAATAGTAATTCCCGTTTGAAAAGGTCAAGTAACCTGTGATTGAAGTTCCCTTAATTGATCTACTGATTTCTCTATGTACAAAATTAATTCAAATTTAACCGTCTGCCCTAAGGTGACGAATTTCATTCTTAGTCGTATCGCAAAGTCACGGCCTTTTAAGTTTTACAATCGCTACGATTTTCAATTTTTTTCCGATACCTACTTATACCAAAAATGTTGATTTGTTTAAAGCTCCATTAAAAGAAATGCAAGCTTGATATGAATCACCCTGTATAAACGTCAAAATTTGAGTGAAAATATTTTAACATTATATTCCCCAAGACTCCTGTAGGGAGCATGATCAAGTGATAGACTTTTGAAATATGTTTTAGTAAGCCTACAATCTTCCGTCCACTTACTATGTGCCCACACAGTGATTCCTCCTGAAATTCCGTCGTGCTAAATACAGACATAAAGGAAATACATTACTGAGATCGCTATCATCATCTTCATCAGAGAGGTGGAAGTTTAAGACGTTTTATAGAGACTAACTGAACTTACATCGTTCACAGCAGCTGACACGTGTAATTCTTTTCTCGTATACGAAACATGGTCATGCGTAATGAAATTTGCATTTTTTTACATTTCATTATGACTCTTGAAGAGAAGGCGCAGGTGATCCCATCAACACGACATTCTCCCCCTCTGAAATGAGGGTTGCTTACGCTAAGCTACATTTTACAGGTGTTATAGAACGCATACAAAATATTCTACTTAAAGGATGGTGTGTGGCGTCACATATCTAGTTTAGTGCGATACACATTTTACAGGATATTGTACGTGTTGAAAATGCTGTATCTGCTAGCAAGTTTCAACATACTATATAATGCATAAATAATTGTTTTGCTACTCCACTAACTTACAAAAATATACCGTATCTTCTAGGGCAAACTCTCCAACTTTTCCTCCTAAATATTACACCAGCATAGCGGTTTAGTGGTTCATAATTTCCAACATGCACAGAGGTACCCTGTTGATGTGCTCTTGTATGACTAGGTTTTCGAATGGTCTTTTTATTTTTATGGGCGGGACGAAACTAAACCCTGGTATCTCTTCCGGCCAACCAAAAGGTCAACAGTCTGCTGAATACCAAGCTACGCGGGAAGAGAGGTACCAACATATTCTTCATCGCCTCCTCAAGAACCCCTATTGTCGAACCTACCTAATAGGCACAATGCCTAAGTCCGAGCAAAAAACTAAACATAAACAGCTGCGTCTTGATACACAAGGCCAGATTTACCTTTTTTTCTGAAAAAGGCTGACCAAAAAAGTTGTTTATTTTAACTTTTATACACGGTTTAAAAATGTATCAACTTAGGAATCACCCAGTATATACAGGGTGTTCATTTCGAAACTTCCCACCACGGATTCATCTAAAACCACTGATTAAAAGAAAACACGCCGAGACACGTCAAAAGATTTGTCAAGGGGGTCGATGTTTTAATCAAAAAATGAAGTCAAGTCGATTGACTCAGTACTTCCCACACATTACGCTGATACCAGTTTATTATTTTCCCATAGCAGGAAGATTTAGTCTGAGATCCCTTGCAACCAAATAATCGCCAGCCCCCCCCCTTAAAATTGTCTTATGCCGCTAGGTTTTTCCTTCACAGGTCAATGGACAGCCTATTATCGATACTACAAACTTCTCAGTTTTACAACCCCCCACCCCCCAACCACCTCACTTTCACCCCCACCCAAAAAAACTGGTAGGAAATGATCAGGAACCCCTAAAACATCTAAAAACCGAATTTGAGTTGTTTTCATACTTTTCGATCTTTCATTATTGCTGCGCTGCCACTGACGCGATTTTTAACAAACATACGCGTTTTCCATTCTCACCACGGTATCAATATACTGTGTCAAAATTTCATTAGAATCAATTAAATAGTGTCCAAGTCACAAAATACAAAACGATTTAAACGGCAATAAATTCTCGTATGTATACAAAAAATCCCTTAGTTTCCGTAATAGGCTAGGCAATGTTCGGATGGACCTAAAGGTGATTTGTGTCGCTAGATCTTCCTTCAGGTTAGTGTACAGCCTATTATGAGTACAAGAAATTTTTTTAATTTTTCAACCTCCAACCCCCCAACTACCCCAATTTCACCCCTACCCAAAAAAACGCAGAAAATTATCAGGAACCTCTAAAACGCTTAAAAACGAAGTTTGAGCTGTTTTTATATTTTTTTTTATTTCTGCGCCGCCACTGGCACGATTTATAAAAACCATACGCGTCTTCCATCTTCGCCACGGTAGTAACACTGTGTCAAAATTTCATTAAAATCAGTTCAACAGTTTCCTCGTTACACAATATAGATCGATCTAAAGCAATACTCTCGTATGTTTACATCAGAAAAAATTCTAAGTTCTTTGCTTTCTGTAATAGGAAGGCAATGTTCGGATGGACCAAAAAAAGTTATTTATGTCGCCAGGTCTTCCTTCACATGTCAGTGGACAGTCTATTATGAATGCAACAATTTTTTCAATTACAACCCCCCACCCCCCAACCACCCCAATTTCACCCCCACCCAAAAAAAAGTAGAAAATGATCAGGGACCCCTAAGACGCCTGAAAACGAAGTTTCAGCAATATTTAATTTTTTTTGTTTTTTGCTAATTACTCCGCCGCCTATGCACCGATTTTCAAAAGGAACATTACCTACTACGACCCCACAGCATACCGCTGCCCAAATTTCATCACAATCCATGCAGCGGTTGCTGAGATTACGAGGCTAGAAAAAAGCGACAAACAGACAGACAGACAGACAGACAGACCGACAGACAGACAGACAGACAGACCGACGGAAATGAGTGACGTGGATTTTCGTTATGTAGACATCATAAAACGCCCAAAAAGCGTATTATCTCAAAATCGTAAATTTTCGCTATCACAATACTCCCCTCACCTAGCGGTGTGGGAAGTAAAACTACTTCACTCTCATGTATCCTCTGCCTCTCAAGGTCATCCTCTTAAAATATTGAAATGACAAGGATATTTGGTAATACCTTCTTTCAAACGCATCTGGAAGTCCTTTATTTTGACGTTTCATTTTTTGATATCGGCCGATTCATTTTCGAGAAAATTAGAAAAAGCTTTATGTATCTTAATTTGCTCAAATAGAAAATAAAAACACACGAAAATATCACTTTCTATTGCAACAAGTGACGGACAGGTACAATAACATGTTGTGAGATATCATGACTGTTTACGATGCGTTGACGAAGGTCCAAACTTTCAGGTTGGGGACCAAACACAATATATTTTAGATGACCCCATAGAAAAAATCTAATGGCATCAAATCTGGAGATCTAGCAGGCCATTCTGTAGGTCCTCTTCGCCCTACCCATTCATCTAGAAACGCGTCGTCTAGTCATTACCAAACCGGAAGAACAAAGTTGCTGGAAATAGATCTTAGCCTCATCAAGTATAGGGCTTACACTCTCTTCGATTTGGTTTTCAGTGGTTTCAGTGACAAGCAGATTGACGGTGTTTCCCAACATACCCAAGTAAATGTCTCCATTTGAATTTCCATTAATAAACAATGACCCAATCACTTTATTTTTTGAAATGTGAGGCAGTAAGGCAGATATCCTTTACATGAGTGGTATCGCTGTAGTCACTTATTCACAAAACTCGAAATCGAAATCGTCTACGGTTATCTTGCACCATTTTCATTTTGAATGGATAAAATTTATAGAGATTAGTAACTGTGCGTAAAAAGCCAAATGAAATATCAGTCGAATTCTTAAATGTTGCCTAATGAAGTAGTAATAGTAGTACGGTAGAGGTGACTTGGTTTATACTGTCGTTACTTGGGAGATAACCCACTGAGTAGAGATTAAAACGACCTGAAACTTTCGAACATCTTCTTTAAATTTTCCTCAAAACTACATATCATCAAAAAATTAAACATGGTGATTCTTATGTAATAACCTACGTTAATAAAACAATATAAAAATAAGAATTTGCTAAACACTCGCTAATTGTTGACGTCAACTTTCGCAATATGATAACTTAAAACTAGAATAAATACACTGGCCTATATTATCACGCGTGTTGCTCCAGATTAAACCAAAACAATTACGAGCTAAAATCTTCCAATATCCTTAAACATGTTTTTCCATCTGAACTTTGTCCTTATTTTCTTTATCAATCGCTTGAGTCCATAGCGACTACCCGCAAGGAGGTGATCACTGTTTCCGGAACACCTTCACTAATATACGCACTTTTAAGTTTCGCTGAAAGCGTTTCTATTTCATCAGCATACTTCCGGATATATCTCTTTTAAAGCTTCTTCTGCAGGATTGTCTTTGAGTACAACCATTATAACTGCACATAACGTCAGAATATACATACATGAGTGCTCTTTTATCGGTCGGCATACTTATCGCTTCCTCTTCTACGATGAAGTTTGAATTTACCACACCGATATTCGTCACATCCGCGTTTTTCGAATTACTCGTGTCCATTCTCGACTTATTTTTCGTTACCACGGACGGGCATAAACAAGGCTTAGAAATTTTACTACTTCACGTCCGAATTGGCATGTAGGGATCGCCATGTTGCCATGTAGTACGGCAGAAATGACTTGGTGTATACTGTCTTTACTTGGGGGATAACTCATTGAGTAGGGATTAACACGGCCTGATGCTTTCGAACATCTTTTAATTGTCCTCAAGTCTACACATCAGCCCGAAAATAAACTGGGTGATTCTTATAATAACCGCTGTTAAGAAAACAATATAAAAGTAACAAATTCACTGGCCTATATTACCATGCGTGTTGCCCCAGCATAAACCAAAACAATTATGAGCTGGAATTTTCCAATGTAATGAATCTCTACATTAAGGTTTATGCCAAAATGACGCGAAACTTCAACTTGAACGGCTTTAATCAGAATTCTCCATTTTCTATTTGTAACAGATCCAGTTTGAGTGAATTTTGTAACAAGATCCAAAACACACCTATGCGAAGTTGTCTTCCCCGGTGTCTGGCGTTAAAAGGTTTCCACTGTTTTTGCAACTGCCGTCAGGAATTTGACATCGCCTATATCATTGTTTAGCCATTAACGAGCAACAGTTTGAAAACTTATTGCAATAAAATGTGGTATTTTCGTGTGTTTTTGTCTACTATCTGGAAAGTTTACATAAAAGTATAAACAAATCAAAAGTCAAAACGAAGGACTTCAACATACCTTTGAAACGAGATATTACTCGATACCCCTTGTCATTTAAATTTTTTAAGTAAATCACTATGGAGGGCAGAGGGTACAAGGGAGGGAAGTAGCTTTTGGTTAAAAAAGTTTTCTCCCTTGACAAATATTTTGACGGGTCTTGGCATTTTTTTTAATCACCGGTCTTCGATAAATATGTGGTGGGCAGTTTTCAAATGAACACTCTGTCTAATGAATGAGAAGTTCACCCACAAAAATAATATTCCCTGACCCATTTACCCAGCCCTTCAGATAGGATCGAAACACTAAATTGACATGTTAGCAAAGTTGAAACAGCAACATCACGGAATTTCAGTCCCCCCCCCTGTTATTGACAGCTCTTATCTTACCTGTGTAACATGACGAGTGGGATGCTAACAGAAGCAACAAAAATATCGATCTGTGGATTAAAAAGTGCACGAAGTCAGCTGGCCCAGTATTTTATTTATACGTCTTTTCACTTACTTACATAGAAACTTCCGCTTATCATAAAGTTCTTGTCCTGCCAATAAAGACCTTCAATGGTAACAATAAAAAATGTGAAAATTTCTACCACACATGACCAACGGTAGTTTCTGCCATAGATGAAAAATTGATTTAGTTAATAGGTAGGCAACTTTATATACGTCGTGCGAAAATGCGACACTTAAAAGCAAAAAAATAGCGTCAAGTGTCTTGACTCAGTACTTCCCACACATAATCGATGCTAACAAGGAATGTTGAGTTCTTCTATCCATACACTATCCTCATCAAAAAAGTAAAGAATTGTCAGGGACCTTTGAAGCATCTAAAAACGCAGTTTGAGCGATTTTGAAATTTTTGTTTTTTTTATTGATTTCCACCCCTCCACTGGCAAGAGTTCCGGAAACGATACACTGTTACAGTTTCATCCAGCATAGTAATACGGTGGCATATTTCATCACAACTGAGTAAGACGTTCTCAAGTTACACGTTATGGTTATAATAAGTATGTACCAAATTATTCAACCGATGTAATATTAAAAGCCAACAATCGGATAGGTCTAAAAAGCACAAGATATCATCTAAGTATTTTTTTTCAGCGCCATGTAGAGTATTCCCTGAATACAACAAATGTTTGGGTTTTCAAACACTCCACACACCCCACCAACCCGATTTGACCCCATTCAATTAAATGGAAAATAATCAAAAATCCCTGAAACCTCTATCGGTGTGGGAAGTAAAGTGTGGAAAACTATTAGGAACCTCCAAATCGTCTAAAAGCGAAGTACAAGCTGTTTTTGTATTTTTAGTTTTTCGATTATACCATATCTGTTTTCCATCTTCGCCACGGTAATAATACTGTGTCAAAATTTCGCCAAAATCAATTCAATAATTTCCAGGTTACACGATACAAAACAATTCAAAGTAATAATCGGATGTATACAGGGTGAGGTTTTAGTACCGGCTCGGTCGATAACTCCACTCTGTAGAAGATAGCTAAGAAAGTTGTACATAAAAGTTGTAGCCACGGATATGCTCCTTGCTCAGAAGATATTTAGATTTATACAGGGTGATTCATAACTACGTGCTGATGCAAACATGCATTTTTTTAAATGTGACACCCTATATATTATTCCATATTCAAATTCTACTAATGATTTCCGTTCTTCCAATATAGGGCATTGTTACGGGTTACAGGGTATTTCAAAAGTTATGACCATTTTTATATCCAAATCGCGGTCAAATGAACGTACTGGATATCAAAAAGTAATGAACCAAAAATTTTTTTTTCACATGAAAAGAAAAAAAATATCCTCTGTTTTTGAAATCGACTATAAAAAAAGCCTGTGACGCATATTCGTATACAGGGTGATGTAGAATGCAAAATCCAGATTTTCTCTTTTTTTTAAATGTAACGCCCAATATTTTATTATACCAAAGAATTGCTTTTAATATGCTCTTTCATCTCTCTATAGCACTTGTTGTACCTACGTCCATCAGTTTCCGAGATATTTCGGTTTTTCGGTATATTTAAATTATAGTTTCTATTAGTGTACTGAAATGTATTTGTTTTGAGAAAGTACTATCGAATTTGTTTTTTACTTAACAAGCAACTAAATTATAAGGTCATGATACTATTTGATTATGTCAAAACCTTAAATCATAGAGATAATAAAGTCAAGTCTGCTGAGGAAACAATTTTGAGGGCGTAATACATAATTATCAAGCAGATTTATCAGGTAGGCTTTGAAAAATTGACAGTTGCTGCTCGATAGTTCCGTACTGTGTGAAAAACCAGCTTTAAAAATTAATTTTTCCATTCCATTCTTTGAGAAATTGTTTACTTGCCTCTAGAATATATCAACTATGAACAGCAATATCCAGAACGGAGGCAATTAAAACTAATGCGTTTGGAAGATTGAAGAATCGTCTTATTTGGACAGTGTCGTTTAATGTTTCATAGCCTACCTGATAGATCTGCTTGATAATTATGCACGACGTCTATAAAATTGTTTCCTCAGCACACTTGACCTATATTATCTCATCAATTCAGTGTTTTGACTTGATGAAGTACTATTGTAGCCTTATATTTTAGCTGTTCATTAAGCAAAAATAAAATTTGATAGTGTTTTCTCAAAATAAATAAATTTTAGTAAACAAATAGGAGGTATATTTAAAATTTGTAGAAAAATCGAAATATCTCAGAAAATAATGAATGCAGACATAACAAGCGCTATACAAAGATGAAAGAGCATATTAAAAGAAATTCTTTGGTATAATAAAATATTGGGGGTTACATTACAAAAAAGAGAGACAATCTAGATTTTGCATTCTACATTACCCTGTATACAAATATGCGTCGCGGGCTTCTTTTATAGCCGGTTTTGAAACTAGAGGATATTCTTAGTCTTTTCTTGTAAAAAAATAACTTTTGATTCATTACTCTTTGATATACGGTACGTTCATTTGACCGCGATTTGGATATTAAAATTGTCATAACTTTTGAAATACCCTGTATAATGTAACAATACCCTATATTGGAAGAAATATATAAATATATTTTGAGCAAGGAGCATATCCGTGGCTACAACTCTTACATACAACTTTTGCCGCTATGTTCTACAGTAGTTATCGACCGAGACGGTACTAAAAACTCACCCTGTATATCAGGAAATTCTCAGTCCCTTGGTGTCCGTAATAGGCAAGGCAATGTTTGGATAAACCTAAGAAAGATATTATACCGCTAGATCTTTCTTTTACAGAGAACAGATTGCTCACTGTGAATAGAGGACAAGGACAAGAATAAAGATTGTAGGCTCTTCGAACCCCCCTCCCCTCCAACTCTTCTTCTACGTATTGCAAGTTGCACCAACCTTATTCTGAAAAATAGTCAAGGTCCCAGAGCATCACAGAGCACAATTAAAACTTTGTATGCTATTTTGATTATTATTTCGCTGCTACTGGAAAGCTAGTAAAAAGTCATACACACTTACCGTAACTGCCACACTCGTAAAAATGGAGTCAAGTTAATTGACTCAGTACTTCCCACACACGGTGATACTATCTATTAATTTCCCATTGCATGAAGCTATAGTCTGAGGTCTCCTTGCAATCAAATCATGGCCCGCCAGTCCGCCAAAACACATCCGACTAAAAAACACGTACAACTCGACAAATATAGGAAGACACTTGAGAATTTCGCCGGTTGCGCACACGAAAGAGTGATAACGAGAACGCATTCGGCAGAAAAGAAATAGAAACACAGTGTACGCGCGTACACTCTAAGTAAACAGTTAAAAAATTTGCTTTGTTAAGAAAGGTCCTCAATGTTGATGACAAATAATAAATAATTATTAGGTAGGTAACGTTCTGAAAGTTCACTTTCACTCTGAATCACTTTCCGAATCTGAAATTAGATTTTCTATATACTCTGCATCATCACTGTCTCTATCTTCCTGCAAGTTTATTATTAGATCCTGCACAATCACATCCAGAAATGGTTCTTTTGCAGTAAAATAGCGCTCGTAGGAAATTGCATGTTCACGTTTGTTTCCACGCTTCTTGAGAAAATGTAGAAAAAACTCATCATAATATTTTTCTAAGTGTTTGAAATTGAAATCCACGTTACTTCTGCCACATTTTGCTTTAGGGATGCCCATACTAATTCAATTCAATTTAAGTCGGGGTGTTACGGTGGAAGTCGTAAAACAGAATGACCTGCTTCAGTCATAATTTTGTCTATTTGATAGGTTTTGTATCTGGGTTTATGCATTTTTATTGAACCGTATAATTCAGCTTTTCTTCTGAAAATGGAATATATTATTTTTCCAGGTTGCCACAGTAGGACATTTGTTCACTTCAACATTATGATAAGGCACGTTATCTATACTGTATTCACAGCCAAGCTAGACCAAATGAAAACAAGCCCGCGTGCGTGATCGGCTCGTGTCGGTGGGGTCCCTAATAGTCCAGTACATTATGTGTAAATTGTGTGTTATAATTTGGCAAGTCAGAATCTCCAAGGCTGACTGGAAAGTAGATCCAAATATGCAATGTCAAGTGTTCATTGCCTAGTGATCATTTCAAACTGGCAACTGGCTACTTTTGAGTTGCAATGGGCTCATAGGGCAACTCTTTTAAATAGTCATATAAAATTTCATAATTGCACTGGACTATAGCTGGCGCGTTTGCAGACGTTATTGGACAGTAAACACGCGAATGTTACATGCGACTGTTTATTTGAAGTCTATCTTGGGATTGAATATACTGTATATACACTGTTTGCTGGTATATTTGGAATAAGTTTTTCTTGAAGCCATTTTTTTTATAATTGTTATAATTCATTTCGCTGTGATAATCCCCGACTTAATCCCAGATTTATTAAACACGCATTCTCTATAAAACCCATATCACCCAAACGCTATACGTGATTTTGCCCAGAGTGTACCGTTCCGCTACGAAATAACCGATGCAAATGGCAAATTTGTTCGCTGTCCACTGCGCATCGAGGGGCATTCCTTATTTCATATTTCTCACGTCTCTAGCTATTCTTGTCGAGTTGTTTCTTGCGTCTCTCTCCGTAGGAACAAGGATGACACACTTTTTAATCTGCCCCAGCAGGACGAAACGAAGCGATCAGAAATTCCCAAGTTATCGATAAACGAAGTTTGGGTTGTTTTTATATTTCTGGTTTTTTTATTATTGCTGCGTCACCATTAACACGATTCCTAAAAACCATACCCGTTTTCCATCCTAGCCACGGGAATGTATCAAAAATGTGTCAAAATTTTTTAGAATCAATTCCACGCCTTCTAGACAAGGTGAAAAAAAGAAAAAAAATATTTCACTGGGGTGACACGACATGTGAAGATGCATACGTTGACAAAAAGGGAGCAACAGAAACGTAGATCTCTGAATAAAAAAGCGGAAAGTGCCTAGCTGTGCTTTTATCTTGCCCTTTATGCACATTCAAATGGGGCTATTCGCATATAGCGGTGGGAGGCTTAACTACTGCGTGGAGAACTTGCTATGCCATAATGGGCAAACGAATGCCAAGGTCTATTTGAACAGCTCTATATAAGCTAAAATGTCCATTGTCATGTTTGCTCGGAATAAGACATGGTTTTCAGCATAGCCGTGGAAAAGGGTATAGAAGGGTATATATAACTATCGGCGTTGTACTGCCTCTCCGTCATACATCTTGATCGCTCCAAATTTTGATTTTTAATGCGTTGCAACCGTTATTCATGACCCGATTTTCGCAAGCAACCCTAAATGTATTCGCAATAAAATTATCTGCATTTTAATATGTCTTAACAGACATGTTGCGAACTCGTAAAATGCATTAAGTCGGAGCTAGAGTATTGCCGACACAAATATTATCAATAGTGTTGAGAACGGTAGCTCGCCATCGTTCGCGATTTTCTGTCAGTTCAGAGGCGCTCTTGATACTCATATCTAGCAACTGTTTCGTCGTATCCACCCAGCGTGTGGGGAACGGCCACGGCGCCGCCCACTCGGGGCGTGACCCTGAACTACAATTTTCTCCATATTATTGCTTCTGTGAATATGTCCGAAGAATGTAAAGCAGACAAAAACTGGAAAATAACGCTCGCTGGCTTTTTCAATAATCTGTCTTAAGTTTAAGATATGTTCACGCGTACCCCATCCTATCGAAACCTGCCTGCGCCTGAGAATTTTGCCAGCCAATAAAACACTCCAAACGAGACTGTAAAATGTATAGTAGAATCTTGCCTGCATGAGAGATTAACGAAAGTAAGCGATAATTGTCTAGATTTGTTGGAGATCCTTTTTTATGAAGTGGAACAAAAATGGATGTGCACCATACATCTGGCCAAACACCGGAGGACCAGACCCTCTTACAAAATATTATATAAAAGAGAGATGCCGTCTTCATCTAAGCATTTTAGTGTTTCGGCAGAAGTAGCATCAATGCCTGAAGCTCCATTAGTTTTTAACCTGTTGAGGGCATCTTCCACTTCAGACAAAAGAATATCCGGTTCATATTCAAAATCCAATGAGAGGGCCTGAGGGTTATCCTCATGGTACATATTTTCGCAATAATTTCGCCATACCTCAGTAACCTCATGCAAGTTGGTAATTGGCTATCCCTCGGGATTTTTAACAGCCCAAGGTTTGGGTTTAAAATCCCGACTGAGGCAGTTGACCTTAAAAAACATCTCTTTCGGTTGGTTAGTATTGGCATGTATCTCTTTTTCCTGGCACAATTGCTGTATATAAGAGTTTTTATCTCTTCGGCATAGTCTCTCGCGTGAGAGCTGTCTATATGCGTTTTGACTTGTATGTGAATCCAGACCTGAGATCTTAAGGCTTCTACGTGCCTCAATAACAGACAATGTGTGGCTACTAATCCATTGTCGTTTTGGTTAAATGCTACTCTTTGGTTATTGGATATACAGGGTATTCATTTGAAAAATCTATAGGCCTTCTTCGCCCTATCCATTTATCTGGAAAAGCGTCGTATCGCCATTGCAGAACCGGAAGGATATAATGAGAACCATATTCTTGCTGCAAATGGATTTCAGCCTCATCAAGTATAAGGTCTCCATCTTCTTCGGTTTGGTTTTCAATGGTTAGTGACAAACGGATTGATATTTCCCAACATAGCCAAATAAATATCTCCATTTGAATTTCCATTGATAAACAACGAGTAAAAAATCTCATTTCTACTTCCTTTGATTTCTTAGCATGTGTATTTACAGCAATATACTGACCATAGTGATCAGATAAAGAAGAATCGAGAACTGCAACACTAAATTTTTTTTTAATTTTTTTTTAAAGTCATGTTTGTCAAAATATTGTCTATGCACGTAGCAGAAAATTGCGAAACTCGCGTGTTCTGATTGATGATAGCTAACAAACTATAGGTATTCATGAGATCCTGAAATTTGCTAAGCTCACGAGACATTTCATTAAAGCGAATATTAAAATCCCCCAACAAAATTATTTCATCATATTTCTCAAACAAATTGTCAAGTAAAAGCTGGAGTTGTGTGAAAAATACCTGAATGTTCCCTAAATAAGACCTGTAGATGCAGATTATTAAAATTTTGTTTGGTATTACTTCAATGACACAAAACTCAGCAGCACTTGACGCTTTAAAAACTACAGCTGGAAAAGGTGTAGAGACCAGATTAAGTGTTTTTTTTTATTTAAAAAGAATATATAGTTCACTGTATCAAAGCGGCAGGTCTAATAATATAATAGTATACCTAGCATCAATATGAAGTTTGCTAAAATACGGTAAGTCTGTCGACTTTTAGCTCCGAGTATATCATTATTGCAATTGTATCCCTACGATAAGACTCCCAAACTAATAGAAATAGCCTCGGACTGCCCTGTCCCCCTGTCCTGCACACAGTCTGACCTCTATAATGTCTCAGATGGCCAGTACCACGGTGACTCAATTACCGTTGCCTAAACACGTCCGTCTTCAGTTGATCCATTTAGTATGTTCGACTACTCTCCAGGTCGGAGCGAACCATCGCCTACGTGATTGGATTCCGGTGTTATTAGAATAAATTGAACGTGTCGCCCTTTCTAAGCCTTCGTCGCATTGTGACATTTAGGTATATTTAATTGTTTGTGGATTTCTGGACACGAAGATGTGGAATAACTAGAATGGATAGAGTAGATAGAGTACACATAACGGAAAAATACAGTAACGAAGGCTTACTTGGTACGAACATATGAGAAAAATCTCTGAAAAAAGATGGCCCTTAAAATTATGGCACTGGATTCCGCCATAACGGAGGAAAAAGGAAAGACCAAGACTGTCCTGGAAAAACGGAGTGGAACAGGTTATGGAAGAGAGGCAGATGCAGAACAGAATGGGCAAGATAGAGAGAGGTGGAAGTTTGGATGCGAAACACGCCGCATCATTTCATTTGAAAACTTCCTAGCACGGATTTATCGAAAACCACCGAAAACCACTGATTAAAAGAAGAAACGCCGAGACATGTGAAAACGTTTGTCAAGAGAAACAACTTTTTAACCAAAAACTACTTTCCCCTCTTGTACCGTGGAGAGCAAACCCCCAGGGTCATCCCCTTGAAAATTTTAAAAGGGGTATCGAGTAATAGCTTCTTTCAAGGGTTTGTCCAACTCCTTTATTCTGACGTTTAATTTTTTTAAATTGCTCGACTCGTTTTCGAGAAAATTAGAAAAAACTGTATGTATCCTAATTTGTTCAGATACGAAATAAAAACACACAAAAATACCACTTTTTATTGCAATAAGTTTTTAAAATGTGACATTTTATTGACCAAACAATGATATAGGTGATATTCCTGGTGGACACAGTTGCAAAAAAAGGTGGAAATGATTCCGATTCATCATGTAGGATAACTTCGCATACGTATGTTTGGGACCATGTTACAAAATTTATTCAAACTGGATCTATTGCAAAAAAAGTTGTGGATGAAATTTTGGGATATAGGTATAACTTAATACTTCAGTACTCAAATGTGTGGATCTGACTGACCTGAACAGATAGAACGGGTAACACGTTTTAAGTATTTAGGATCCACACTGAACAGTAAATGGGACTGCGATGAAGAAGTAAGAGCAGTTGGATATGCGAAAACTACATTCCTTAAACTAAAGAACTTTCATCTAGCACGAAGTCTTCTGTTGGCTCTGCGGCTTCGGGTAGTGAAGTGCTATGTTTGGCCCATATTACTTTACGGAGCAGAAACGTGGTCTCTTAAAGTACGAACATTGAACCGCATAGAAGCACTGGAAATGTGGACACTTCGGAAACTTCTCCGCATTCCCTGGACTGCACATAAAACCAACGAAGAAGTACTGAGAATCGCTGGTTAAACAAAGAACTTCTTGATATTGTCAAACATCGAAAAATATCTTACCTTGGTCATATCCTTAGTGGTTCCAGATACTCGATACCCAAATTGATACTGCAAGGCAAGATAGAAGGCCGACGAGGTCCGGGGAGGAAACAGCACTCCTGGCTTAGAAATATGAGAGATTGGTGCCGCCACAATATTCAGACAGGCAGAAAAAGGCACCCTACATATGATGTGAGAAGAATACGAGGGATCGCCGACGTGCGGAATTGCACAGGGCACACGAAGAAGAAGAAGAGGCTAAGAGGCTAAGATTTTAGAGGGTGCAAAGCCTCCGTGCCCCCCCCCTATGAACGCCAGTGCTTTATATCCAATTAGGTTCAATGTTCATCAGGTACCATCTGACAAAACGACAGATAGCCTCACCGAAAATTTTGTCATTTTTTAGTCTACCTACGTCAAGAGACAAATACAAAATATGTGGATAAGCTATCTGACATCAGAAAGCGGTGAAACTGGCACTTAACATGGTACGATGGCTCAATAGTTAATGTGTAGCATAGACTGGCGAAATCATCCAGCTTTTTCGTAGTAATGGACACATCTGTATTATAAATCGAAGGAAGTGTTTCAGTGTTTTTATAATTACTATTATAACATTTCTCGGCCTCTCGATTACACTCAGTCTCTTTGAGATATCTGGTCCCCGTAGTTGGACATAATATATGTATATCGCATTTCTGCACTTCTTTCCTGTAAGTTAATAACACGGAATCTTGGAATGAATCTGGCTGTAAAATAACATGGCGAAGCAAAGCTTCTAGGGTACTTGCAGAAAAAAATATTATGTTGTTTACGCGTTCCTTAGAGCCTAGTAAACACGACAAAATCTCTTGTTTGGTTTTCTGGAATCGGCTGTGAGAGATATTCCAAAAATCATTTCAAATGCCGGAAAATGTCGCGCAAACAACCTCTGACGTCAGTGATATCCTATAGTGATGGGATGTAAAGTATTGATATTCGATATCGATAGCCAGTGCTAACCTAACATTTTGACATTGATCATTATAACCACAAAACACAGTCACACGCAAACGTACAAAAGTCAAAAGAATAAAAGTTAGGCTAGATTACTAATTCACTTTGTAGGGATGGGCTTTAATTAGATTCTATCTTTGGATTCATTCATAATGGGATACGCCGAAATAAAATGATCGCTTCGATTAGTTGCGAATCTCGGTCACAGACAGGATGAACCTTGATACCTATCAGATATAAAAATGTATTACAACGAAAATGCTAGTGGGTTAATTACCTGTTTTAAATATGTTTAAGTATCAATAAATTGAGTCGCATTGTTAAAGAATTCAGATCATCTCTAGTTTGCAGTTGAATCTCATTGACCTGCGCTGTAGCAGTATCGATTGTCGATATCGATAAGATACCTGTGACGTCAGCCCTTGTTTTAAGTCACGTGGAAAAATTTTAATATATCCTTATTTTATTTGGCAAATATCTTTTTTTGGCCGTCAGTAAAATCATGTTTTTTGTTTCCTACTGCTTCTTGGTATGGTTTTCTTTACGCTATGTGTACTCCCGAGACGATTTCACGACCTCTGCAAGTACCCTAGTGCCTTGACTACGCATTGCCGAAGCCAAATCGCTTATTCTTGCCCCTCGGGACGTCATCTGTAAAGATAAATTAAGGAAAGCGTACGCGAAAAAATGAAACTGTATTATACAATTTAAGAAATCAATATGTAGGAGTACCATCTCCTCTTCTACAACCCCATCTATGACTTTAAATTCGCGTTCAAAGAGTAAAAATACATAGAAGCCCTAGAAGCCACAACATTTTTTGTAGTCCCGTATTTTAATTCATATACGCAGGACTCAATTCAACAATTCCCAATGAAATCATGATTTTCACCACAATAGTCACCTAAAACTAACTGAGTAATCAGCGATGTGCGGAATAAATTGGATTACATTTAACTGAAATGCTGCCATCAGATTACGATTTCCACAAAATCATCATTGCCGTATTTTAATTACTGCCAATATCTATTCAACAATCAATTAATGCCGTTTAGTTGTCGTGTCGGAACAGTTATGGGTAAACGTAGGGAGCGGTGACTGGACATATTTATCCATGAAGCATGAAAACAAGCGGAGTTCTCGGCACTCTAAAGGTCGCTACACACTGCGAGCTCCATCAAACCAGACAGCTAGGGATTTGGGAGACCGGAAATAAAACATCAATGAAGATAATGAATTTGTGGTTCTTGAGTTTTTAGGCCGGCGTCGTTTAGCGCTAAAGCTTGACGTCTCGCCACCACGAGTGGATGGCATCTTCAGAAGCTATTTCACTTCGGCGACTTCCAAAATACTGACGGCTGGTGGATCTGCACCTGTATTTATACCTGCTAATGGTGACGTGGCCCAACCATGTAGCGTTGGTAGCCCCACCCCTTCGCGATATGCTGGTGTCTTCAAGTCTTTTAGGATGGGTACCCATGTCCGGTTGACTTTCTGTGCTTCTTCATTCCTATTGAAATTATTATGATGTTTTTGTATTTCGATGGCTTCTCTGTGAAGTCTGGCATGGTACGAAGACGTTGCGGCAAGAACCTGAGTTTCTTCAAACTTGATCCTGTGACTTCCCTCCTTAATCGCATGTTCGGCTACGGCTGATTTGTCCGTATGGCCTAGTCAACAGCTAGCCTTATGTTCCGCAATTCTTGTGTTTATGGATCGCTTCGTTGTTTCTATGTATACACTCCCTCATGTGCATGGTATGCGATAAATCCCGGTGTTGTGAGTGGGTCTCTTTTATCCTTTACCGTTCTCAAATATTCCTGTATCTTTCTTGTGGGCTTGTGGGTAGTCTTGACGTTTTCCTTTCGTAACATTTTTCCTATTCTGTCTTTTATTCCAGGCACAGAGGGTAGAAAAGCTTCTGCTATTGGTTTAGGTTCTGTTTTTGCCCTATTTCTTCCCATTGTTCTTCACAGAGGGTAGAAAAGCTTCTGCTATTGGTTTAGGTTCTGTTTTTGCCCTATTTCTTCCCATTGTTCTTGTTATTTCCTTTTCTGTGTAACCATTTGCCTTAAGAGCATTCTTTAGATGTTTCAGTTCGGTGTCGAGTTCTTCTGATTCGCACACTTTTCTAGCCCGTTCTGTCAAAGTCCTAATAATTCCGTACTTCTGAGGTGGGTGGTGGTTTGATTCTTTATGTAAGTACCGGTCAGTATGACTTGGCTTTCTATATACCTTGTGTCCTAATGTAACTCCTTTTCTTGTTAGAAGAACATCAAGGAAGGCAAGTTTTTTGTCTTCGTTGGCACGTCATGTTATGATTTTGTTACTTAAGTATTACTCAACGGAGCCTTACGTAAGAGACCCTCAAGTAAGGTTTCGAAACACAAAACCTTACTTGAGGGACCCCTAAGTATCGACTATGAATACGACCCTAAATTTGCTTAGAACTGAATAGATTGTATCTCTGCTAATGTGTCATGAGCGCCGAGCGATTGGTTAGTAGTAGAATCATGCAACATGATTGAGGTGCAACAAGTGTTGACGAGCTGTGCCAAGTCAACACCTGAACTATTATTCATCTGCGTTTAGAAAGGATCGTACAATATTGAACGTCTTCAGTATTACAGACTTTTGGAATGCTTTGTGTAACTTTTCGTCCAGGCCTAACTGTTGCAAGTGTGATGTAAATATGTTTGGTGTAGGGTTTGAGACCGACATAGTGAGGGGGAAAACGAGCACCTTGTTCAGTTTTAAGAACCATTTCATTTCTACGGCAAGGCCTGTGTATTTAGATATCTTCCCAGCGTAGGTGTTTTGGATATTATCTTCAGTGGGAATAGTAATACCTATCAAATAGGTAACTTTATCTGTTGTCCAATCGTTACGCCGCGCCGTAAAAAACGCCTTTGACAGCAAAAGGTCGGAAAGAAATGAAATTTGGTGGTAGACGGTACACACGTGCCCCTGAACTTACATCTAAATTTGCGACCTCGGTGAGTAGTCGCTCGAGGGGGGGGGGGGGAGGGTGGAAACTGTGCTTCGCTACGATTTTCGGAAAATAGCGTTGTTTTGGTGATTGTGTGTCAAAATAATCGAATATAAAACCTGAGGTATCTATATAACGTAAAATTATATTCACTGCATCTTTTTTCCATGCGTTTTTTCATTAGGAGTATCAATTTAAAGATATGTGATATTAGATAACCGCGAAATGTTAGTTTGCACCTAAATGAAAAAAAATCACCGTTTCGAACTATTGATTTAGACTCTACCGCTGAACCGACTTGTACTTTTTAGATGTCATTCGCCGCAAAATTAAGTTCTTTTTAGTGTCATACAGAATCTGCTTCTCCCTCTAACGCATAGTTTTTCACATATAACCGAAAATCTGAAAAAAGCGCAATTTTACAGTTTTCGTTCTATTAAAAGTTAAGATCACCAAACGTTATTCTCTTAGGAGAAAAAGTGTTACAGTACTTTTTTATAGAGTTCTTCGACTTTATACGCTATAAAATTCTGATGTTGTAAAAATTACAAACCACCCCCTAACTTTTGAATGGAAACTATTAGTCACGCACGAAAAATGTAGAAACAAAAATTGTTGTCTCTATATATGATACGAACTTTTTTTGATAGCACTTACCACAACAGCGTTATTTGTCGAAAGCGTCTCGAAAATTACAAATCAACCCCTAACGTTGGCGCACTGTTTGCGGAAACTGTTGGTCACACAGGAAAAATGTAAAGACCAAAATTATGCATAATAAATCGTAAATCATTTGAAGCAGAGTTCCCCCCTCGAGCGGCAGCCCCCCCCCATGTCTCAAACATAGGTGTAGGTTCAGGGGACCAGTGTCTACCATCTCACTAAATTTCATTTCTTTGTCAAAAAACAGCCTGGACTACTGCCTTGCATGACAAAAAATATCTGATCTCTTGGCTGGGATAGTCTTGTCAGTATGAAATACACACGTTGAAATCAACCCCCCAGTTTAGTTTATGTTGATTGTTTTGAAGTACTCATGTTGACGTGTAATTGTAGTATGGATCTGCGTTTTCTATAAGTTTGTTTGTTGTAACTAATGATTGGAGTATGACTTTGACTGCAGAGCTGTAAACGGTTCCAGCGAGAGTTTTGCATTCGCTTGTTATATGCTCTTTTGTTTCTTTCTGTAGGTGATATTTCCTGCAATTATTGTCAGCTATGGATGGATCATTAATAGTTGTGTATTTCATATAGTTCCTGTCGCAATCAGTTGGTCCTGTATAGCAAGCACAAAATCATAAGTTTCTGGAAACTTCTATGGCTGTGTCTTTCATTAGTGTGGTCTGGTGTAACACGGTATCTGCTTTTAACCATGGAGTACTTTCTGCGACCAGGTATTTATTTCTTTTTCTTGTGATTGTGTGCGTCTGCTGCATGGTCTGGATAGGATAGGTTGAGTGGTGTATAGCTTTTGTCTGCTTTTACTAGTGACGTATGTACGTTTGTTTGTTTGTTCTGGAAAAAATGCTTGAGTGTTTTTATTGGTCTTTTGTGAAGTGACTGTATATAATCCCTCTGCCCTCTTTGTTTTGTGTATCGTAAGCCTGTCTTTATTGTTTTTAAATAAACCCAATATATCCGCCTGCTGATGGTCTTGCGCGATATGTACTTCTATACTGCATTGGAGCTGAAATTTGCAGTAAAGTGCGAGCGAGAAGGACAGCATCGGGGGTGGATCTTAGAGTGGCCCTCCTTAAAATGTCTAGGTTCAGTACCACGGTTCACGATTAATGTAGTGACTGATAATGTAGTCTTTAAAGTATTTATTTCGATAAGTGTGTGTAGTTCATTAAGTCTACAATAACATGTGAACCAGCATTAACGTACTATTGTGACCCTCCTTAAAATGTCTAGGTTTAGTATGACGGTTTACGATAAATGTAGTCACTCATAGTGTAGTGTTTAAAGTATTTTTTTCCATAAATGTGTGGCTAATTAATGTCCATTTGCACAAACTCTTCTAAGGAAGCCTTAAATGTTAAGCATCCTTAAATCATGCTGATGTAGAATATTTCATTGCACCAACATTTAAGGAATACTCAAAGTCTCCTTAAACCTTCCTTTATAAAGTGCTCGATTTTAGCGACCTAAACACGACTTAACTGCTTTTTGCATTTAATTATCGCATCATTGTGATCTGGTGCTGTCTTTTTATCGTGATTATGAACGATTTCGATTTTTTGGATGATGATATGGAAGTTGTCGATATCGTGGAATGTGGAGTATGGAATTCCTAGAAGTATGGAATTCCCAGGCGTATTTACCACAGGCCTAATTACTTTGAGGAGCTAGATGAATTAAGCTTTTTCAAAAGGTTTAGGCTTTACAAAAATACTGTGGCATCTGTCTTGTTTGTATTCATTCATTTTTATTTTTTTTGTAATATATTGTAACATCCTGTATATTACATTGCTTATTTGGATTTGCTAATGTTTCTTTCACAATGATTAGGTTAGATTTTTTTGATGTGTAAACGTCATCGAATCATCTGGAATTTTCTAGACTGACAGATCGGCATTCTCGAATGTCATCTGGGTGTCTGGAATCTTCTAGATGGTTCGATGAAGTATATAAGGCACCACGAGTAGCGTGGCAGGAGTCAGTTGAGTTGAGATCTAGTTGAGATAAGGTTGAGGTATTGTATTAAGTTCTGAAGTAAAACGGTGAAAGTTACGTCGAGTTTGATTCCCTGGGTGAAGAAAAAGAGGCCGTCGTGACAATTGGTGTCGGAAGTGTGGGATTATCCATCGAATCAAACCAAGAAAAGGAATCAAGAAGTGAGTACAGCGTCAGTCAATGCCAGTAACCAGAGCTATGGCGTCCGACATGAGTGCATTGATGACTATGCTACAAGAAATGAAGGCCCAGCAAGACAACCAGGCAGCTGTTATGCAAGCAACAGTCGTGAACCTTGAAGAAAGGCTAAAGAACCACCAGGACGAGGCAGTCGTGAACCTTGAAGAAAAGCTAAAGAACCACCAGGACGAGGCAGTCATGAACCTTGAAGAAAAGCTAAGGCTCCACCAAGACGAGGCAGTCGCAGGTTTGAAGAGTGGAGAGGAGCTGGTAATGACTCGGTTGGACGAGCAGAAGCGCCATCAAGACGAGGCAGTCGCAGACTTGAAGAGTGGACAGGAACTGGTGATGACTCGGTTGGAGGAGCAGAAGCAAGCCGTAAGTCAAGCATTAGAAAATCAAGACCACCGTATTAGTGCAATTGAGGAGCAGCTAGCAGCATCAGAAAAACACGTTGAGGAACAGCTTCAGCAAGTGAAAGATCAGGTCAAAGAAATGGTTAGAGAGGAGCTGCGAGAGTTTAGTGCAGGTGAGCGTAGTTTAACAGCTGCAGCACCTGCTTTTACTGATAGACACAGTGGCGTAGTAGCAAAGCCCTATCCATACAATGGAAAAACGTCATGGGACATTTATCATATGCAATTTGAAAACATCGCACGTATGAATAACTGGTCGAATGAGGAAAAGGCTTGTGTGCTGACATCAATGCTCAGAGATTCTGCAGCAGCTATTTTGGAAAATCTCTGCTCGTCAGATTTACGTGACTATGATAAGATAACATCTGCACTAAAGTTACGTTTTGGAGATGCACACTTAACAGAGCTGTTGCATGGCCAGTTGCATAACCGGACACAACAACCCAAGGAAGATTTAACCACATTTGCATACGAAGTCCAAAGCTTAGCTAAACGAGCATTCGTCAGCAGTCCCATCGAGACACAGGAATACGTTGCTGCACGTCAGTTTGTCGAAGGCATTGCGGACCTGGACGTTCAGCGAATCGTAAGGCTATCCAGTCCCAGAACCTTACAAGATGCTTTGGTCAAGGCTCTTGAAATTGAAGCTGCCACGAAAGCCACGCGAATGACACGGAGGGTGCGCTCTGTAGAACAAGATGATGAAGCAGAAGTCAGGGCGTTTGTTCCAAGAAGAAGAGGTGGTACCTTTCAAAGAAACCCAGCTCGCACCAATCTAGAAGGACCTGAGAAGTTTACGTGCTGGAGATGTGGGCAGAAGGGGCACCTTCGAGTAGGCTGTCGCATGCAGGTGGCAGAGAAGTCAAGGGAGGCTAGTACTAATACTGATAGTGAGTCGGAAAACTAGAGCCGGCCAGTTTTAGGGGGCAAAAACTGGCTGGCCATCATGACGAAAGCCCCATGGTCATCGAAATTGAAGTTAATAAAATTGAGAAGAGTCCAGTAGTTGAAGGTTACATAGAAAATATACCATGCAAGATGTTAGTCGATACCGGAGCAAATGTGACTATAATAAGCCCTAACATATACCAAGAAATTCGAAGGAAGTTGCCAAGCAGAACCGCGCAAACGGATAGAATGTTGCTGAGGACCGCTAATGGAGACCGTATACCAGTACTGGGTGTTGAAGAATTAGAGATTCGCATTGGCAGTTTCGGTAAGAAGCATCCCATTTTAGTAGCTTCAGTCACAAATGATTGCATCCTTGGTGCTGAGTTTCTGCAGAGTTCTGGCTGCGTAATAAACTTCACTGGTAATACCTTAAGCATTGGGGATTCAGAAGAGATTTCATTTAGCTGCCAAGCTGTTCATCTAGAGGAAATGAACGTTATGGCACCAAGGAATTTTACAATTCCACCACAGAAAGAGATTGTTATACCCATATATGCACATAAGGCACTTGAACATAACCTTACCCCATGCGTCTTTGAACCAGATCCTACGCTAGGTTGGAATAAACCTATTTTATTAGCCAGAACAATAACGGATTCTTCAAATATGTTAATAAGGGCCGTGAATGTATCCAGGAATTCAATACAAATCAAGAAAGGTACGCCACTGGGTAGACTAGAACCAGTAGCATGGATACGAAGGCTAGATGGCGCGGAAGAAGAAGATGATAGTGACTTCACCCAAATCTCGGATAGTCTTCAAGATTTGTATGATAGAAGCTGTGAGCATTTGCGACCCGAACAGCAGCGGAAGGTCCTGAAGCTACTAAGAGAATTTCATTCGATTTTCGCTAAAAATAATGATGACCTAGGGCGAACCCATCTGGTACGTCATAAAATTAATGTAGGAGATGCCCAGCCAGTCAAGCAGCCCCCAAGAAGAACTCCATTATCTAGGATTGATGAGGTACAGAATATTATTTATTTTATTTATTATTTAACGACTTTATTTGGGCGAAATTTAGCCTAAGGCTATTCTTACATTTAACCCATATATAAAACTACATATATAAAACTACATACTAAACTAACACCTAAACCTAAGCTAACAGGGAATGTATGTATATATATATATTATAAACAGCAGTATTAACAGTAACACTGAGCAAAAAAAATATATCACTCGAAATTGAGCATTATGCTAGCAATAAGATGTTTTTCATTTTCTTTTTAAATCTGTCAACTGGTAAAGACTTCAAGGTATTATCTATCGCATTATACTGTTTTGCGGCATTATAGGTGAAACATCTTTGGAACATTGCAGACTGGTGGTATGGAATTGTCAACAAACTTCCATGTCTCAGGTTAAGCGAATGAGTATCCCCTCGCGGTATAAGTTTTTCCATCAGGTACGCGGGAGTAGAGGAAGATAATATTTTCTGAGTTATAGTCAGACAATGTAACTTAACCAGTTTACTTGTATTTAGCCACCCCAAGGTTTTAATACTTTCGGAGATATGATCATACTTTCTCAGCCTGAGAACAAACCTACAACACATATTTTGGATTCTTTGGATTCTTTGCTTTGTTATATAATCTAAGCAGTGATGATAAACAATATCGCAGTACTGAACAATAGACATGACTAACGTTTCACAGAGTGTCTTCTTAATTGACGGGCTTAATATGTATTTGTGTGCATACAGCAGCTTTAGTCTAACAAATGATGAATGAATATGGTAAAAGATATGCAGAAACGAGGAGTAATCGAGCCATCATCTAGCCCTTGGGCCTCTCCGATAGTCCTTGTTAGGAAGAAGGACGGATCAACGAGGTTTTGTGTGGATTACAGGCGGCTCAACGATTTGACCAAAAAGGACTCATACCCTTTTCCAAGAATTGACGACACTTTGGATGCAGTTGGAAATTCTTCATGGTTCTCCACCTTGGACCTGCAAAGTGGGTACTGGCAGGTTGAAATGGATGAAAAAGATAAAGAGAAAACGGCATTTACATCGTGTGCTGGGCTATGGCAGTTTACAGTAATGCCTTTCGGTCTATGCAATGCACCCAGTACCTTCGAAAGATTAATGGATGTTGTACTACAAGGTTTATCTTGGAAGACAGCACTGATATATCTCGATGACGTTATTGTGTTTGGAAAGGATTTTGAAGAAGAGCTACTCCGACTAAGACAAGTTTTCCAGCGGCTTAAGGAAGCGAACTTGAAGCTAAACTCTAAGAAATGCCATCTTTTCAAAAGGGAAGTAAAATACCTCGGACATCTGTTAACCAAAGACGGAATCCGGACGGATCCAGAGAAGGTGCAGGCTGTGAAGGAATGGAAAGTACCGTCCAACACTCATGAGGTACGAAGCTTTTTGGGACTGTGCAGTTATTATCGCAGATTTGTGAAAGATTTCTCTACCATCGCCAAACCATTATTTGCCTTAACTGAAAATGGTAATAAATTTTATTGGGACTCCATCTGCCAAGAAGCCTTCGACGCATTGAAAACGGCTTTGACCTCCTCACCGATACTAGCTCATCCTACAAGGGAAGGAACTTTCTACTTGGACACAGATGCTAGCCATTATGCTGTTGGAGCTGTCTTATCTCAAGAACAAGATGGCATCGAAAAGGTAATTGGATACTACAGTAAAACTTTGCATAAAGCGCAGAAAAACTGGTGTGTGACACGAAAAGAGTTGTACAGTGTGGTGAAAGGGATCGGAAATTTCCACCATTTATTGTACGGAAGAAGATTTGTCGTGAGAACCGATCATTCAGCTTTGCAGTGGTTAATGAAGTTCAAGAATCCAGAAGGCCAGCTTGCTCGATGGATTGAATACCTCCAAAGCTATGACTTTGAAATTCGTCATCGTCCAGGAAAGCAACACGGAAATGCCGATTCTATGTCACGCAGGCCCTGCGATGAAGACTGTAAGCACTGTTCGAAAGAAGAGAAACAACGAGAATTCGACATAAACACATTAAGAATAGAAGAATTTGAATTGGAAGGAACCAAGATTTCACTAGAAACCTTCAAGCAAGCTCAGTCACAAGACGCTGAGCTAGGGTTAGTTATTCATTCGCTATTAAATGGAAACAAGCCTAATCAACAGGAAATAAGTGCTATGAGTCCCATCACTAAAGCCTACCTAGCACAATGGGACTCACTAAAGGTAAGGGGTAACCTCCTGTATCGAATCTGGGAGGATACTGATGGCAGACATGCTAAAGAAAAACTTGTAGTACCAAGGAAATTACGGAAAGCAATTATGGAACAACTACATGATAGTAGCAGTGGGGGTCACTTTGGCATCAGGAAGACCCTGGAAAGAATCAAGGAGAGATTTTACTGGGTTGGCTGTCGCGAAGATGTTGAAAATTACTGTTCCACGTGCAATGCCTGCAACTCAAGAAAAGGTCCAAGTATTCGTCAACGATCACGCATGCAGCAGTACAACGTTGGATCGCCGTTTGAGAGAATCGCCATAGACATTTTGGGTCCTTTGCCGGAAACCAGCCTTGGGAACAAGTATCTGCTTGTTGTAATGGATTATTTCTCTAAATGGCCAGAAGCAATTCCTGTGCCCAATCAAGAAGCAGGCACAGTGGCACAGGCTCTTTTAGAACACGTGGTGTCCAGATTCGGAGTTCCTAATGAACTACATTCAGACCAGGGACGAAGCTTTGAATCGGAAGTCTTCATACAGCTGATGAGAAAACTCGAAATTCGGAAGACTAGAACAACTGCTCTTCATCCGCAGTCCGACGGTATGGTGGAACGCTTCAACAAGACAATCCTGGATTACCTATCCAAATTCGTTAACGAACATCAGTCTGATTGGGATACGAAGATTCCTCTGGGAATGTTGGCCTACAGATCAGCGGTGAACGAGTCAACTCGGTTGAGCCCAGCGAAGATAATTTTTGGTCGAGAACTGCGGCTGCCTCTGGACTTAGCTCTTGGTCCACCCCCAGAAACGGAACGCCGTCTTCCATGCGAATGGGTGAGCGAGCTTCAGGAAACGCTCTGGGATATCCATGAGTCTGCTAGAGGAAACATCCAGTCTGCCAGCGACAGAATGAAAGCCAGATACGATCTGAAAGCAAATAGCCCAAAGTTCGTCGAAGGTGATCTGGTATGGTTCTACAATCCACGACGGAGAAGGGGTAGATGTCCGAAGCTACAACGCCATTGGGAGGGACCCTACGTGGTGATGAAGCGCCTCAACGACGTAGTCTACAGGATACGTATGGGTAGTGGAAAACCGAAGGTCGTCCATAGCGATCGCCTGTGGCCATACAAGGATCGAAGCGAACTGTTCGTCGAGGACGACGAACGCTAAGGGGGGAAGAGTGTAACATCCTGTATATTACATTGCTTATTTGGATTTGCTAATGTTTCTTTCACAATGATTAGGTTAGATTTTTTTGATGTGTAAACGTCATCGAATCATCTGGAATTTTCTAGACTGACAGATCGGCATTCTCGAATGTCATCTGGGTGTCTGGAATCTTCTAGATGGTTCGATGAAGTATATAAGGCACCACGAGTAGCGTGGCAGGAGTCAGTTGAGTTGAGATCTAGTTGAGATAAGGTTGAGGTATTGTATTAAGTTCTGAAGTAAAACGGTGAAAGTTACGTCGAGTTTGATTCCCTGGGTGAAGAAAAAGAGGCCGTCGTGACAATATATTCCAATGTACAAAAACGGGAAGGCTTAAGGTTAATTTCAATACTTTAAACTTCAACCTCCAATCCAACCCAAGCAACCACAGAATTTAACAAGAAGAAATGGTGAACACGAACACAATACACAAAATAGGAGTGACAAAACACAAAATAGGCGTGACAGAACCAGCGTTGTCACATATAACAGGTACTTAACTAAGTAAGGTTAGATTGACGTCCGTGCAAATGATCGGAACTTTAAGGTCATCTTATATGTTGAGGTTTACTTTGTTAATCGTTACTTAAGTGAAAATTGGTGCAACTGGGCATAAGTCTACAGTAACATGTGTACCCGCCTTAACGTACTATTATGATACAATATTGTTACTAGGTATATGTGGGTAGATATATGTGTATGTCTGCATGTAGCTGTATATCAAAAGTCAATAATCCTTGTTTGGTTTTCGCCTAAACTGCAATTACGGCAACTTCAGTATTAGTGGAAACCTTTTAGAAGCAGGAAAAAGAAAAGGCCATCGTTGTCTTTTTAACACAAAATTACTACTTTCCACACCGATAGGTGAGGCCGGTGAGGGGAGTATTGTGATGACGAAAATGTTCGATTTTGCGATAATACGCTTTTTGGGCGTTTTATGATATCTACATAACGAAAATCTACGTCACTCAATACCGTCGGTCTGTCTGTCTGTTGGTGTTCTTCGAGCCTCGTAATCTCAGTAACCGCTGCATGGATGGTGATGAAATTTGGGTAGCGATATGCTGAGGGGTTGTAGTAGGTAATGCTGCTGTGATTTCGCAAATTGGTACATAGGCGGCGGACTAATTAGCAAAAAACAAAAAGTTACAAATATTCCTCAAACTTAGTTTTAGGAGTTCCTGATCATTTTCTACTTTTTTTGGGTGGGGGTCAAATTAGGGTAGTTGAGGGATGAGGTTTGTAAAACTAAAAAATTTGTTGTATTCATAATAGGCTGTCCACTGACCTGTGAAATAAAGACCTAGCAGCATAATACACTTCTTTAGGTCTATCCGAACATTGCTTTACCTATTACAGAAACGAAAGGATTTTCTAATGTATACATACGAGTATTGCTTTAGACCGTTCTGTATTGTGTAACGTGGAAACTATTGGATTGATTTTGATAAAATGTCGACGCAGTATTATTACCTTAGCGAGGAGGGAAAACGCGTATGGCTTTTAGAAATCGCGTCAGTGGCGGCACAGCAACAATAAAGGAACTAAAAGTATAAAAGTAGCTCAAACTTTGTTTTTAGGCATTTTAGGGATTTGTGATCATTTTCTACCTTTTTATGGGTAGGGGTGAAATTGAGGTGATTGGGGGGTGGGGGATTGTGAAACTGAAAAATTTGTTGTATTCATAATAGGTTGTCTATTGACCTCTGAGAGAGGCGTAGCGGCATAATACACTTTTATAGGTGGTCCATCGGAACAACAAGGGACTTTCTGATATATACGAACGAGTATTGCTTTAGATCGTCCTGGGCATATTGTGTAACCTGAAATTAGTGTTAATGAAATTTAGACATAGTATTTTAAAGTATTTTAACCGCGGCGAGGATGGAAAATGCGTACGGTTTTGAACAATCGTGTCAGTGGCGGCGCAGCAATAATAAAAAACGAAAAATATGAAAATAGCTGTATATTCGTTTTAGGCGTTCTGGGAATTTCCGACTATGGAGCTTGCAGAATAAAAACTGTGTCGTCTTAGTTCCTATAGAGAAAGATGCAATAACTATTTACGAGGATTTTTGTGTTATTTTTTTTTGTGGGATGTCGGGCGCTGATTTGATTGCAATGGGAACTCAGACTATATAGTATCATGAACGAGAAAATAATAAAATGATATCACAGTTATGTGTGGGAAGTACTGGGTCAATCAACTTGACTCCAGTCTTTAGTTGAGAAGTAACAAAGTTAAATTTATGATGGGTGCTTATGGATCGACCTGCAGGTACTTCCGCTTCTTCAAAACAAAATGGTGGTGGAGTCAAGTATTGATTTGTCGTTTTTCATACCATTCGGTGATACCGGTTGCGTTTTAATAAGATATCAATATCCCACAGAAAGTAGGCGCCCTATATGTGATCCCCTCCTAATTAGGCTATTCCCCATATTCCACAACACCGAAATAAATCTAATAATAAAAAAAATAGAATTTATTATTTCATAAGTTTTTTATTATGTCGCCTATAACTGAATTTAAATCTATTTGTTAAACTACTCATTGCTTGCAAACCAAACGCTTGTTTATTTTTTTATCAGAAATCCTCAAATAGCATACTGAATGAAGTCATAGTTAATATTTAGCAACTTAGTAGAGTCCAAGGTAAAGTATTATTAAAAAACGAGTAAAGTTTATCAAAGATACTCAGCTTTCTAAAATTATTTTAATTTTATTTATTAATTTATGAACATAAGCAGTTCTGCAACCGCTAATCCTGCTGTCCCACCCTACCACGATATATCCGTTTACCTAAGAAATGTAAAACACCTCAAGTTTGAAGGATTCTGAACCTTCTTCATTGTTCATCACCCTAACTAACTATGCCATGGCATAAACATCAAAGTTTCCATTTTTCTAAATAAGTTATGTTATATTTTCCTTTTTTTAACTACCTTGTAGACAAGTTCCAGACAAATCATGTTGTGCTCTTTTTTCACTTGATAATATATACCTATTTCGATTTTCCTGCTTAATTCTCACAGATGTAAAGCGGCCTGCAGACGTTGATACATGCTGCGATTCCTGAATCGACTCAAGGTCTCATGAAACTTGCATCAGTTGCATAAGTTCCTACTCAAATCGAAACCTGTTGCGATGTATTAATCGACTTGACACAACAATAATAGGGTGGAGTTATTTCTTTGCATCGACGCAAGACTATACACGTTTAAACACTTAAAACCTGCAGCAGCGGCTCTGACTAGGAATCGTGGTTCACCGACCAAAATGGGATTCCAGACTCTGCATCGCTGCAAGCCGCAACTGATGCCAAATGCGTGATCCACTACTACACACGCTGTTACTTGCATCATCAAACCTGATGAGTCGATGCCTGCATCGCAGCATGCATCAACGTCTGTAGGTCGCTAACATGCTTTAAGGGGGCGCCAGACACGCGGAATTCGCCGAGTACCGAGTGCCAAGTAGTATGGACGGGTTTGTCTCTGCTTGCCGATGACCAATTCCATTGTATGTAGATTATAGAGTGCTAGTGTATCCCCCATTGTTTTTCGATCTTCTAAGCAACGTCAAAGGGAACAAGAATTTGTCGTATTACGTTCGAATCTGTATCCATATATTCGTTCTTTTGGAAGCGAAGATCTGTGGTTGGGGGATAACTAAAGTGAATATAAAGTTTATCCGAAAAAGCATATCGGTGTTTATGGTTTTCGTTTTTTTGTGTATTATTTTATCATCGTATGAATTATTTCAGCTGTAACAGATCGATTGACCGTTTTTCGACATGATTGATGTGGGCTTTTATTCCGGAAGTAAAACCTGCTCTTTTGGCTTAAGATGAAGGGTCATCGGACGAGAGATTGGAATGATATCTCGGTATCAAGTATATTCATCTTGTGACCGTTTTCAAGCACACTCAGTTGACCGTTCGGTAACAGAGGTTGAGGAAATCATACTACCTTTACTTCCGGTTATATAATATAAATATACGGACGAGTGAAACCAGCTGAATAGTATTCAATGGTACTATTGCTATTCTAAGTCATATACCGTATATAGTATTATGTAATGGAATGGGTACAGTAATATCTAATTTGAACACACATTTGAAATTTCTATATTATCAGATTACTCATATTAAAAGACGTGTACCACCGCTTCGCTCTCTTCAATTTATAGAATAGAATTTTATAATTTCGGACATGTGCTTTCTAGCTCCATATGTCAACTTTTGAGCCGTATATGACTGGGAAACTCACTTCCGGTTTAACCGGTGGCTGCTTAGCTGGCGCCAAGTATGATTTTCTGTTAATGTTGATGATCACAGGTTCCACAGTTATCCACGGTTTTCCGTATCTATCTTCAACTTTTTCAACATGTTTACACATCTTGGCCAGTGTTTATTTATAAAATATATACTCTCGCGTATAAGTGTTACAACTGAATCGTTGAACTACCGCATTGTTTTTTCAATTTTTGTTGTCGTGGAACAAAACAATTGAGTGGTCTGATGAAACAGTTTTAGAATTTTTGGAGTGCTATGAAATGTATCTTCATCAACCATAAATATCAAAATGATGTTTATGATGCTTGGAAATGCACAGAAGTCAAGATGGGTAATAAATACATAGGCGCTGAGTCAAAAAAGAAAAGGGAATCATTGATAGCATCTTTTAGAGCCTTTTCGAATGAAGTGAAACGTAACACCTACCTATACAATTACTGAATATTCATTATTGTAACACAGACTCCGTTTCTTTACGAACTGCGAACATCTGAGATACATGCTTGCCGAATAACTTATATTACTCATTGTTTCGTAGTCGATACTTAAGGGTCCCTTAATACTTGGGGGTCCCTTAAGTAAGATTTTATGTTTCGACAGCTCCCTTACGGTGGCTCCCTTGCATTAACTCAAATAACAAATTGTCAATATGACATGTCAACATAACGTTTCGTTGCAGTCAGGGCGATTTTGTAAGTTAATTTTGGAGCTCAGTGTTGTCAGTTTCTGTCACATCCACGAAAATATCCAGCACAAAACACGAAATCCTGGTCCAAAATAAAATAGATAACAGAAAACATCAAAATGCGTAGGCACATGCATAACAAATTGAGTTATATTTGAAATATGACAACATCGCGAAATGAATCTCGCCGTCTCATAGACGTTGTTCAGGAAACAAATACACAAGGAAGGCCACACTTGAGAAGATCTTTTAAGTCATCATCATCATAGTCACAACAGACATGTTGTGAACTCGTAAAATGCATTAAGTCGGAGTTAGAGTACTGCCGACATGAATATTATCAATAGTTTTGAGAACTGTAGCTCAGTTTAGTGGCGCTTTTGATACTCACATTCAGCAACTGTTTCGTCGTATCCACCCAGCGTGTAGGGGGACGGCCACGACGCCACCAACTGAGAGCATGACCCTGATCTACAAGTTTCTCCATATTATCGCTTCTGTGTATATGTCCGAAGAATGTAAGCATTTTCGTCGAAACAATAGAGGATAGTCTCTTTGGATTACCGAGCTCATCCAGTATGGAAACGTTAGTTCGATGGGCGGTATAAGGAACTCTCAGCATTCTCCTCCATGTCCATATTTCAAAAGCGTCTATGCGAGCTCGATCTGCCTTTTTAACAGTCCAAGTTTCTGAGGCATACAAAAATATGGAGAACACAAGAGACTGAACCAGCGACATTTTTGTAGCTTTAGTGATGTTATGGTCAGGCCATATTTTAGTAAGCTCTGCCATAGAGATGATGATTTGCCACAGTTTAAGCCACTTTATGTTATCAAACGCCTTAGAATAGTCCACAAAGCAGATAAAAACTGGAAAATAATGCTCTCTGGCTTTTTCAATAACTTCTCTTAAATCTAAGGTCTGTTCACGCGTACCGCGTCTTTTCACGAAACCTGCCTGCGCCTGAGAAGTTTGCCAGCCAATAAAACCCTCCAAACGAGATTGTAAAATATATAGAACCTTACTTGCGTGAGAGATTAACGAAAGTAGGCGATAATTGTCTGGATTTGTTGGAGATCCCTTTTTATGAAGTGAAACAAAAATTGATGTGCACCATTCATCTGGCCAAACACCGGAGGACCAGACAATCTTACAAATATTATGTAAAAGAGAGATGCTGTCATCATCCAAGCATTTTAACGTTTCGGCAGAAATAGCATCAATGCCTGTAGCTTTATTAGTTTTTAACTTAACGAGGGCATGTTCCACTTCAGACAAAAGAATATCCGGTTCGTGTTCAAAATCCAATGAGAGGGCGTGAAGGTCATCCTCCTGGTACAGATTTTCGCAATAATTTCGCCATACCTCAATAACCTCATGCAAGTTGGTAATTAGCTCTCCCTCAGGATTTTTAACAGCCCAAGATTTGGGTCTAAAATCCCGACTGAGACATTTGACCTTAAAAAACATCTCTTTTGGATGGCTAGTATTGGCATGCATCTCTATTTCACTGCACAATTGCTGTAGATGAGCGTTCTTATCTTTTCGGCATAATCTTTGAATCTCACGTGAGGGCTGTTTATATGCGTTTTGCTCGGTATATGAATCCAGACCTGAAATCTTACGGCTTCTACTCTTTGGTTAGCTTATCTGGGCAGCATGTAAAAGCACATTTTAGAATGATAGCCAGACATAATTTGAATTTGACATATCCTTTAAGTATCCCTTGAGTATTACTTGAGGGAGTCTTAAGTATTACTCAAAAGACGATTACTAGAATACGGCCCTTAATCACCTGCCACTCGCCGAACTTAATATTCGCCAAATGCCACAAGTCTGGGGCCGCCTTTACACCTTCTCCAAATAAACATATTATTTATGTGGGAATTTTTTACTCCATGTTTTTATGGTATGGCCATCGCTCGGGGTGGAGACAGAAACAATTCAGTAGTCGAATTCCATGATGCCAGCGTCGCCGTCGGCACTACATGTTTTTACAAAATGCAATCAGATCGCATTTAAGACGTTTCGATACAATTTTTTTCGCGATTCGAGTGTGACCTAGTTGACAGTACGTACTTATAGTGAGTTCAAGTTGACGTGGAGTGTGTTCATTTGAAGAAATGAGGTATTTGGCAAAACAATTCCTTGTGTTGTTGTTGTCTGTACAGACAGACTGATTAATTTGTGAGTCCAACTAAAACAAAAATCTTCTGAATGTACTGAATAGAAACAAGAAATCTACCACCCGTAAGTTCAACGTCCTGCCAGTCTGATTGACTGTATTAAATTCTTGTCTATAGAGATTCTTTCACAATAGCAATAAAAAAAAGCCTACATAATCATTACAAAGATGACTTCCATAAGGAACTTGTTTTTAGACGTCTTAGGGGTTTTCGATTATTTTAAATTTTGTTGGCAGTCTCAAGCACGACTATTACAATAATATCCTGCCAAACAGTTTCTAACATAGAATGTTGTGCCTATACCGTCATCCCATAGAAATTAATTTGTATACTACTGATGATAAATAGCAATATTTAGCATAAAAATAACGCAAAAATTGTATATATTTTTTAAATGTTTCGACATTTGCAGATTAACCTATTGTTTCATATGACTCAAGTATAGCTCGTTGTGACCACTCTTTTTTAATTTTCTATCAAAGTACGGTTTTGATTTGAGTTTCCATAGGGTAGGATGTCTGTGCGAAATACATATTTCAATAAGCTTTCAAATGAATTCACCAGAATTTGCCTGGATTGCTATTTTTTCTGTTTAAGGTGCAGCAGGGCTCAAACTTTCGATATAAATTTTCAAATATTCGTCGTTGATTAGACCAGAAACCCATTTCAGTCCGCTTTCGATACACATTGTCAGTGTTCAGTTAAGTCTCAGCGAATGCCAGCCGCATTCAAGCAAAATGTATCAATATACAGGGTGTCCCTGAAGTTCCTTGATACGTGATACTCTCGTAACAAAAAAAAGTTCAAACAAAAACAGTGAATTTTGTTAAAATACTGTAGTCTATCACACCATGCTACTTTTGTACTTTAATTCTTAAAACTCAACCCCACTCTTTTTTTTCAAATAGCACTCAATATTTAAATAATTAAAGTCGTCATTTTACATAACATCTTGCAGTATCTTTGATTTTATACACAAACCTTTTCCTTCGTAAAGTCATAAGCTTAAAATAAATAGAATAAGGACTTGTTTGCGGTGTGACAGATAAAAAAGAAAAACTAAGCGGACCTCTCGAGCGTACTGAATGACCTATCATATCAAGCTTCATAAATATTTCAAAATTTTGTAGCTTGTAGGGTCTTTGATTTCATACACAAACCAATTTTTTCCGTAAAGTAATAATCAGAATATAAATAAGGATTTGTTTGAAGCGTAACATTTTCGTAGTAGAAAAGAATAAAAAATATTTTCTTTAGTACTCTTTAAATTCCAAATAGTTTTCTTTTTCATCCGTTTTTTTGCAAAAATAGTGTGTGTCAAACCAATTCTTATTTTGTTTATACAGGGTGTCTCACGACGATTAAGACAAGCAATATACCGGAACTGGGCAGTAGTAGTGAATTATGAATTTGGGGGTGTAAATTAGAGCATTTTCTTATTATTGTGTCACCCAACGAGGTATTTGTTTTTGGTCTCGTGACGTCCGATTCAAAAGTTTTAATGGGACACCCTGTATATTTGTGACTTTTTATGTTCCTCCCGATAAAACAATTCCAACAAACTAGCACACTTGGGGTTTGGGAGTTTTTGTTTGAACCGTTTTTCGTTGAGAAGATATCGCGTCTCAAGGAAATTCTAGGGTACCTTGTATAGTCAGTTGTGCGACTCTCTCTGCTCTCATTGGTCGAGACTAAACGCTGGTGCTTTTTGCTTAACTAGGTTAAAACGCGGTACGCGTTCCCATATTTAACCGTGTTTTTAAAAAACGCCTATTTGATAAAAATATTAATACTTTCAAATGCAAATATGGGTTGCATGTATATAAGTATTAATGAGCTATCTGATTTGGCATTACGCACCTTTTTTACTAACACTGAAAGCCAAATTTCGATTTCTCAGCTCTTCTAGGGCTTCTCTTCTTGCTAGCCTCATTGGTTGAATGCGTATGGCTGCTCCAGCTCGTTTTATGATCCCAATATTGAACTTAAATATCTATGTGTCCTCTATGTTTCACATTTTGCAATCGATTAATACATCGATAAATTATTATAGGTAAAGACCCTTTGCTTTTATTATGAAAATCAATATTCCGAAAAAGAGCATCAGCTTCATAAATTTTTCCATTTTTAGCTTCCACTAAAGGACAAGGACTTTTATATCTTGAGACAGTTTCTGATGAACACGCAAAAATTCGAATCTTTTTGTTTGGACACGACAAGTCTCTACGTAGAATTATATGCAATGCATCCAATGATATCAACACTTTGCAAAACTTTACCTCATGCGGCTACTGTTATTCATAACGCTTTGTTGCTTAGAGGAATGATCGTTGCTGAGCTTGAATCCCCTGATTACTGGCATGCGACCCACTTCTAGAAAAACTACTAAACCATTCCTCAAAGAAACTGTTGCGATGCTTTTGCCTGCAGAAACTGTTTATCGGTCTTGTTTATCTTATAATGAAGACGTTGCAGGAGAAGTAGGGGATGACTGTTCAGTCATCAGTTCAGTTAGATACTAAGTAAGATGCACTCAAGTGTCGAACAATTGAATCGAGTCAGTGAGTGGAAAAACAATGCATCTCCAAAATCCTTGTTTTGAGAAAAGCACAAATATATGTTTTGACTATAAAGTTTTCATTTCACAGCAATGAAGTCTACAGAAATATTATAAAGGATGACTTCCTCTATATAAACTTGCTGAGCAGGTTCCTTTAAGCGTGTTCTGGAGGGCTGTAAAGCAGAAAAAAGAACTTGGAGTTATACTGTTTTTCCACTCAATATTTTCTAAACATAAAAAATGTAAATATTTTTAATTAAGATGCGAATATTAATGTATGTCATACAAACTATGTCAGCTTTAGATTGTAATAATCCCTATTATCATTCCGGTTGATCTTTGTTGGTGGTCTCCCAAGAGGTAATAAGGTAGTAAATATCCAAAATTTCACCATCCATGTACTTTTATGACTTTTTTTAAATCACTGATCTTTGCATTCATTGACAATGGTTTTCTGTAGGCTGCTTCGTTTGGAGAAACGGGGATGACATAAGGTTTAAGCAGTTCAGGCGTATTTCTACCTAGTCCACCAATGAAAACACCAGTAAAAATATACCCCGGTGTAGAACTGCCATAGATCAACAGACTGATGAAAAGTAGAAACTAAGATTTCATTATATCCTTTCAGGACCGACTTACAGAATTTTACTTCCCACACCGATAGGTGAAAGGAGTATTGCGTAAATTTTCGATTTCGAGATAATACGCTTTTTGGGCGTTTTATGGTATCTACATAAATTTGGGTTGCAATATGCTGTGGAGCCTTAGCAGGTAATGCATCTACAGTTTTGAGAATCGGTGCTTGGGCAACGGAGTAATTAGCAAAAAATAAAAAGTTTCAAATATTCCTCCAACTTAATTTTTAGGTATGAAAATACCTAGTGGGAGTGAAATTGGGCTGGTTAGGGGGTGGGGGAGTGTAAAACTGAAAAACTTGTTGTATTCATAATAGGCTGGCATTGACCTGTAAAAGAAACACCTAGCGGTATAATACACTTTTTTGCGGGCGGGCGATGATTTGGTTGCATGGGTTGAATCTCAGACTATAGCTTCATGCTATGGGATTATCGGAACATAATAATTTGCTATCATCGCAATGTGTTTGAATTATTAAGCCAGTCAACTTGACTTCATTCTTTATAGTACCTTAGCCACCAGCTTATCGTATGTCGATTGTCGAACTCAGGCAGCAAGGACGGAAATCACATATTGAGTGGAAAAACGATATTACAACCAGAGTTGTACCGTTCTTCCACTCAATCCAATAACAGGTACCCTCGAAAATGTGTGTTAGTTGTACTGTTCTTCAAAACATCAGAAAGGATCACGTTGAAATATGACTTTGGCTATCTCAGTTAAAAACCGTCAATTTTGGACTTGTACTGTTTTTCCACTCACTGATTCAATTTGGTGAGTCCAAGAATAGTACAAGTCCAAAAATGGCATTTTGAGTTGAGATGGCCAAAAAGTTTGAAATATTCTATATATACAGGGTGAGTTTTTAGTACCGGCTCGGTCGATACCTCCACTACTGTAGAAGATAGCGAAAAAAGTTGTATATACGAGTTGTAGCCACGGATATGCTCCTTGCTCAGAAAATATTTTGATTTATACAAGGTGATCCGTAACTACGTGGTGATGCAAACATGCATTTTTTTAAATGAGACACCCTATATATTATTCCATATTTAAATTCTACTAATGACTTCCGTTGTTCCAATATAGGGTATTGTTACATTATACAAGGTATTTCAAAAGTTATGACCATTTTTGTATCCAAATCGCTGTCAAATGAACGTACTGTATATCAAAAAGTGATGAATCAAAAATCATTTTTTTTAGACGCATGGATAAAAAATATCATTCAGTCTTGAAATCGGCTATAAAAAAAGCCCGCGACGCATATTCGTATACAAGGTGATGCAGAATGGAAAATCTAGATTTTCTCTATTTTTTTAAATGTAACCCCCAATATTTTATTATACCAAAGGATTGTTTTTATTATGCTCCTTCATCTTTGTATAGCATTTGTTATGGCTGCATTCATTAGTTTCTGAGACATTTCGATTTTTCTACAAATTTTAAATATACCTTCTATTTGGTTACTAAAATTTATTTATTTTGAGAAAATACTATCAAATTTTATTTTTGCTCAACAAACAACTAAAATACAAGGCCATAATAGTACTTGAACAAGACAAAACACGGAATTAACGAGATATTATAGGTCAAGTGTGCTGAGGAAACAATTTTATAGGCGTCACGCGGAATTATCAAGCAGATCTATCAGGTAGGCTATGAAATATTAAACGACACAGTCCAAATAAAACAATTCTTCAATCTTTTAAACGCATTAGTTTTAGAGTGCCTCCGTTCTGGATATTGCTGTTCATAGTTGATATATTCTAGAGGCAAGTAGGCAATTTCTCAAAGATTCTCCTAAATACCCCCAATGGAAAAATTAATTTTGAAAGCTGGTTTTTCACACAGTACAGAATTATTGAGCAGGTTATAAGAACTGTCAATTTTCCAAAGCCTACCTGATAAATCTGCTTGATAATTATGCATCGCGCCTACAAAATTGTTTCTTCAGCATACTTGACTTTATTATCTCGTTAATTTAGGATTTTGACTTTATCAAATAGTACCATGACCTTACAATTTAGTTGTTCGTAAAACAAAAAAACAAATTTGATAGTACTTTATCAAAATAAATAAATTTCAGTCCACAAATAGAAGTTATATTTTAAATTTACCGAAAAATCGAAATATCTCGAAAAATGATGGATGTAGATACAACAAGTGCTGTACAAAGATGAAAGAGCATATCAAGAGCAATTCTTTGGGATAATAAAACATTGGGGGTTACATTTAAAAAAAAAAGAAAATCTGGATTTTGCATTCTACATCACCCTGTATACGAATATGCGTCGCGGGCTTTTTTTATAGCCGATTTTAAGAACAGATGATATTTTTTATCCATCCGTGTAAAAGAAATAATTTTTGATTCATCATTTTTTGATATACAGTACGTTCATTTGACAGCGATTTGGATACAAAAATGGTCATGACTTTTGAAATACCCCGTATAATGTAACAATACCCTACGTCGAAAGAACGGAAATCATTAGTAGAATTTAAATATGGAATAATATATAGGGTGTCTCATTTAAAAAAATGCATGTTTGCATCACCACGTAGTTACGGACCACCCTGTATAAATCAAAATATTTTCTGAGCAAGGAGCATATCCGTGACTACAACTTTCATATACAACGTTTTTCGCTATCTTCTACAGTAGTGGAGTTATTGACCGAGCCGGTACTAAAAACTCACCCTGTATATATATCTAGTGGTTGCACTTATAATCATTACAAAATATAAGAATAACCCCATTATATGCACCACCTGACTATCAAAAACATGTCCAGGACATGTACTGATTTTAACGTCATTGGTCAACTCATTGTTGGCTGTCAGTGTCACGGTTCGCGATATAGTTAATAATAATAAAACATTTTTCACATACTTAGCACCCTCTATTGACATTGTCATAACCTTATTATACGCTAAAACTAAAAAAAATACAAAAAAACCTTGTAAAAAGAAGACTGAATTCAAGAACAGTACAAGGGAATAAACTTGTTTGTCCTTGTTCGAAAAATACAGCTTCTATACTTTTTTATAAATATTTTCTAGTCTTCCAAAAACCTACGCTTTTTATTACTCGATTTGTTGAAATAAGTACAATTTTTGACCATATTACAATTTAATTCCACTATTTCAAGTGAACTGAGTTTCAAACATAATTTTGTTCAGACTTTTAAAAGTAATACCCCTATATGCGAGGTTTCCAGACGCTGCACGCGAAAAATATTTTTATGGGGCTGAGGATACATTCTATTGGATAGGAGTTGATTTCATAAAAATTATAATTCATGTTCACGCATAGTTCTCAGAGACTTAACTAAATATTTTTTCCGTACTTAAAAGCACTGAAATCACTGAAAGATGTTACAAGTCTGAAGTATGGAACGCCTCAATATCTTGGAAACGGTTTGCACGATTTCCATAAATTTTAGGATAGAGGGGTTTTGTAATAAGGCAAATCTTGCGATGGTATTTAAAATGTTGTCAGATTTATCGTTTTTCCAGAAATATAATGAACTTTGTTGTTTCAAATGGATTACCCTGTATATTTTTAGATTTTTTAGATCTCTGAAAAATACTGATTTTTCTTTGTATCCTATACCTTCCTATACCTAAACGTCATAATTTCGGAGTTACAACTAAATTTACATTGCATCCGCCCAAGTCAATGTAAGACTTTGAATGCGGTTACAGCAGATGCTCAAAATGTTGTCCTTTTACTTCAGTGTAATACAATCAGTAATTTTCGAGGATTTAAAAAATCTAAAAGTATACAGTATGATTCATTGGAAATAACAAATTTCATTATATGTCCGAAAAAAATGGTAGATTTGACAACATTGTAAATGTCGTTACAAGAATGGCCGTGTTGCAGGACCCCCTTATCCCAAAATTCATGAAAATCGTGCGAACCGTTTCCGAGATAATTAAGGTGTACCGTACTTTAGACTCACCGTGTATGTGTTACAATGTCTATATTTTTTGACCATCATTAGGGGGCATCTAAATATTGTATAATTACAATTTTAGATATCTTGAAATCCTATATATCTATGGCTTGAATACCTTATCTGACGGTCGATTGTTTCCAAACTGATATACAGGGTGGTCCAATAAGCGCGGTGCTCTCTAGCGGCCATATTGTTTAAATTAGACGAAAATGTTTCAAATAAAAAACGCTTCTTTTCAAATGCTCTACATTTAGAAAATAATTTCAAAGAAGGCGGACTTCCGGATATGCCGGAAGTAGGTATCACCTTCCTTATTTTTAATGCAACACCCTGTATGCTATTACGTTTTTGAATTCAGCACCGATTTCTAGGTCCAGTTTTTTAACCATTGTTTATGTTTACGAAGCCTAATTTCGGAATTATTTAATTTTTACAAAATTTGACGTTTGTAATACCTTACAAGAAACGTCTATACCTCGGAAACTAAACGCGACAGAAAGATACGGTTTTCGGTTTTGAAACAAGCAAGAAACGTACTTGTGTTTCGGTAAGATCGTTGTTTCAAAAGAACATCAAATCAATAGACTAGCAATGTTCAAATTGGAGAAGCTAAAAACGTTAAAAGCTTTTTTTTCAAATGGGATGGTATGATAAGTTTCACATCGGTGGATGCAAAATTGAATTCTCTTTCACTTTTATCTAAGCACTTGTGGTTCTATCTTTGATGGTTTTTAAGATATTTACGGTTTTGTAATTATTGCGTAGGAATTGGAGAAATCGTAGGTGGCGTGGCTCGCAGACGTAACAATTGGCAGGAAACCTTTCATCCAAAGTGTTTAGACCTCTAATACTAAAATGTGCTTTTGCTTCATCCAACTGTAACCACATTATTCTTAAAAACTCCAGTGGTGAATTTTTCGACAGGTTTTCCAAATTTTCATTTAGAAAGTGTTGGCAAACATTAGTTTATTATGCGGTGTCCAATAATACCACCCCAAGTGCTTAGACTCTATGCTGGTTGTCAACAAACTTCTCAAAATTTGGATTTACGTGGGCGTAAAATATGAGAGAAGGAAACATGTAATAGTAATACATGAAGATAGTGAGTTTGACATTCTCGCAATTGTAGTTGGAGATCCGCATAGCAGTGCTACAGCAGAAATTAGTCATTATTTGGGCGTTGGTCAAACATCTGTGAACATGACCTAAACGGAGTACATATAGTCCTTATCACGCGCCGCTAAATCAAGCAATTGAAAGATAAGACTTTGAAAACTGAATGAATTTCTGTAACTGGAGTCGTGCTCAAGTCCAAGAAGATGCACTCCTTTTCAACAGTGAAGCTACATTTCATATGAAATTCTTTCATTTTATTTTTTATGAAATGTAGCTACAGCGTTATCATTAACAGCCATGTAACTGGCATAATTTACATATTTATACCGACGAAAATCCAATTTTTGAGAGCTTTGTTGACAACCAGCATCTAAGCATTTGGGGTGGCATTATTGGAAACCGCATATTAAACTAATGTTTTCTAAAATTCCCTAAATGAAAATTTGGAAAACCTGTTGGAAAATTTACCACTGGAGTTTTTAAGAATAATGTGGTTATAGGTAGATGGAGCGAAAGCACATTTCGTTTAAGAGACCGAAACACTTTGGATGAAAGGTTTCCTGTCAATTGTTTTGTCTGCGAGACACGCCACCTACGATTTTTCCAATTCCTACGCCATAATTGCAAAACCGTAAACATCTTGAAAACCATCAAAGATAGAACCACATGTACCTAGATAAAAGTGAAAGAAAATTTAATTTCCCACCCAACGATGTGAAACTTATGATACCATCCCATTTGAAAAATAAAAGTTTTTAAAGAAGATGCACTCCTTTTCAACAGTGAAGCTACATTTCATATGAAATTCTTTCATTTTATTTTTTATGAAATGTAGCTACAGCGTTATCAGTAACAGCCCTGTAACTAGCATAATTTACATATTTATACCGACGAAAATCCAAATTTTGAGAGCTTTGTTGACAACCAGCATCTAAGCATTTGGGGTGGCATTATTGGAAACCGCATATTAAACTAATGTTTTCTAAAATTTCCTAAATGAAAATTTGGAAAACCTGTTGGAAAATTTACCACTGGAGTTTTTAAGAATAATGTGGTTATAGGTAGATGGAGCGAAAGCACATTTCGTTTAAGAGACCGAAACACTTTGGATGAAAGGTTTCCTGTCAATTGTTTTGTCTGCGAGACACGCCACCTACGATTTTTCCAATTCCTACGCCATAATTGCAAAACCGTGAACATATTGAAAACCATCAAAGATAGAACCACATGTACCTAGATAAAAGTGAAAGAAAATTTAATTTCCCACCCAACGATGTGAAACTTATGATACCATCCCATTTGAAAAATAAAAGTTTTTAACGTTTTTAACTTATCAAATTTGAAAATTCCTAGTCTATTGATTTAATGTTCTTTTTGAAGCAACATCTTACTGGCACACAAACACGTTCCTTGCTTGTTTCAAAACCGAGAACCGCATCTTTCTATCACGTTTAGTTTCCTAGATATCAACGTTTCTTGTAAAGTGCCACAAACGTCAAATATTGTAAAAATGCCTGAATAACTCCGAAAATAGGCTTCGTAGACATAAACAATGGTTAACAAACTGGACCTAAAAATCAATGCCGATTTCAATAACGTAATAATATACAGGGTGCTCTATTTAAAATAAGGAAGTTGATGCCTACTTGCGGTATATCCGGAAGTCCGCCATCTTTGAAATTATTTTCTAAATGTAGAGCATTTAAAACGAAACGTTTTCTATTTGAAACATTTTCGTCTAATTTAAACGGTATGGCCGCTAGGGAGCGCCGCGCGCTTTTTGGACCACCCTGTACTGTTAAAACTGATGACATTTCAAAATAATCTTAATAATGATACCTATGCAAAACGACTTCAGAGAAGCTCACCGTCTTCAATGTCGCACACAGCTGTCACATCCTCATGCATAGAGATAGGGTGTGTAGGCTTGGAACGAAATCCATAAGCCTAGAATCATAACAGACCTGCATTAATATGCATGAAAACTAGAAATTCAATTTGGAACCAGAAATTCATAATTCACGTGTAATGACATACGCAATGCGTTTTGGGATATTCTCGACAGGGGACTTCTGATCAACACTAATTGCAATTATGCTGTTTACATGGAGTGCCTTCCGGGTCAACAACCATACCCGGTAGAATAATATCGGAATTATATACATACCAATTATGCATTTGAGTAGCGTGGATGCTTTTCAAATACTCACGAGTAATTCCTAGATACCGACGGGACGTGCAGATTCGTTAGAACTACACGCATACAGGGTGTCCCAGCATAAAAGGCACAAACGAAACTGGGTGAAACTAGGCCTCAATCTATAAAAAGAATTATTTAAAAAAATCTCAACAAAATGTTTGCCTTATATAAACAGATCAACATTTTTTGTCCTTTGGTTTCTGCAATAGGCAAATGTTCGGATGTACCTAAAAAAGTTATTTATGTCGCTAGGTCTTCCTTCACAGGTCAGTGAAGAGTATATTATAAATGCAATAAATTTTCCAATTTTACAACCCCCCACCCCCCAACCACCCCAAATTTTACCCCACCAAAAAAAAAAGTAGAAAATGACCAGGAACATTTGAAATTTTTTGTTTTCTGCTAATTACTCCGCCGCCCATGCACCGACTTTCAAAACTATAGCAACAAATCTCATCACAATCCATGCAGTGGCTACTGAGATTACGAAGACAGAAAAATGTGTACAGAGAGACCGACAGACCGATAAAAATGAGTGACGTGGATTTTCGTTATAATATTTGTTTCATAAAACGCCCAAAATCGTATTATCTCAAAATCGAAAATTTTCGCGATCACAATACTCCCCCCACCTATCGGTGTGGGAAGTAAAACTTAACTTTGATATGTCACGGTTTTAGTAGTTTTATTAGACACCCTGTATAAAAGTCAATATTTTTAGAATGTAGTCCAACTCGACCTACATACTCTTGCAAAGTTGATCTTTCGAAAAGTGGTATCGTTTGGTCACAAGAGTCCGAGGCGTTGAGCTTGACTCACCCTGTATATGACGTTACAATGCAACATTCGACATTTAAGCATCGGTGTAAAAAGGGTCTGTACTTGATCAACGATAAATAATCAGCAATACGCAGATTCTTCGACTTCACGTCATGTGGAAAAGCTTGTGCTAAAGATAGAATGTTGTTATATCTTTTTTTCTTAGATTAATGATAAAAGACAAAAAATGAAGTCAATTTGATTCAATTCCACACATTGTGGTGATAGAAATTTATTATTTTGTCATAGCATGAAGCTGTAGTCCGAGATTCCCTACCTCCTTTAAACCAAACCATCGCCCGCCCACCTACAAAAAATGTGTTATGCCGCTAGGGCTTTCTTCCACAAGTCAGTAGACAGCCTATTATGACGAATACAAAAAGTTTTCTGTTTTACGATCTCCCATACTCCCAACCCCCCAATTTCACGCCCACTCAAAGGTAAGTGGAAATTTACCAGGACACCCTAAGATGCCTTAAAACGCAGTATGAGCTGTTTCTACATTTTTAATTTTTTTTAAATTACTGCGCCACCACTGACACGATTTTTTAAATCTATGCGCGCTTCTCGTTCTTTCCAAGTCAATAAAACTGTCAAAATTTCAATAAAATAAATTTCAAAATTTCCATGTTATACAATACTGAAGGATCTAAAGCAATACTCGTATGTACCTGTATACATCGGAAAGTTCCCTTGGTTTCTGTAATAGGCGAGGCAATGTTTGAATGGACCTAAAATAGTGCATTATGTATGTCGGTAGGTCTTTCTCTCATAGGTCAACGAACTAACTGCCCATTATGAATACCCCTCAATCCCCCCTATCGTGGATTTTCGTTAGGTAGACATCATAAAACGCCTGAAAAGCCTATTATCTCAAAATCGAAAATTTTCACGATTACAATACTCTCGATGTGGGAAGTAAAAATTATAGTTAGGTAGGCTATTTATTAGAAAATCGAAATTTAGTTCAAAAAAACGTCTAACATTTTTGAGGAACAATTTTTTCAAGTTTAGTTACTTTTTTTGGCGAACTTTTCTATTTGCTAAGCAGCATCTATCATTAGGCATTATTAATTTTCTTATTTTGATGAAGTGCACGCAATGCTCCAACAAATATGAGATGAATATGAAATAGGATTTCGAATAAAAGAGATAGAAAAAAATTAAACAATCAATAATATAAGTCAAAACATTTTTGTGAGACTTTTAAATCCATTTTTTGTCCATAAATTGTATAAACGTTTCACCCAATTTCGTTTGTGCTCTTATGCTGGGACATTCTGTATAAAACCGGTATTGACATCTCGATAAAATTGGTAAAAAGCCCATTCGGTTGTCTCTCTGTTATATCGGTCTTCCGTCAGTAAAACCCGCACACACATGAAAATAGACTTTACTGCGGTTTCAGCCACCTGAGTAGACTCTATAAAAATTGACAAAAATGTATTTTTTGAATAAGTGATATTATCGGACAGCCACTATAAGGAACAGCTTTTGTTTTTCTTCCTAACTAATATCAATAATGATCACAGAATGTGCATTTACTTTATTGATTAATTTCGAAATCGAGTGACTGTTTGGTATGGTGTGGTCCATCTCTCATCTAAGAGTACAAAGCTGACTTTTACGGAACTGAATGCCCAAAACAAATACGGTATTACTGCAATTTGCAGTCGTAATCAACAACTGCAACCGGCGTCGGCAGATTTCGCCTTCGCCTGGTGTATAGCTGCAGGAAAATGTCTCTAGGTCTAGAAATTTTTTAAAGGTGAAAGGAAAATTTCGTAGATTTTAAAAGTTTTTGAGCCTTGTAGGGATTCATAAAGAAGTTGTAAAATCATGGATGGAGCAGGCGCTATGTCCTTCTTTTTTATTTTTTTAGAATTTGGCTCATTGAATTTCAACCCACTAGAAGCAGCTGTGGGGCGGCCGCGTCTGGCAAGTAGGTCCCCAGTAAGTCATTTTTACCATCTCCGAATATAATCTCTTAGCTACCACTACAGTTCCCAGTCAAAAAACCCACGAGGTTTCCGATTACCCATCGTCCTTGGTTCCGTAGTCATGCTGATCTAGATGTGTTTAGCCCGGCTATAAAATCATTAGCCTGTTTCCATCCCTCACTTTGCCTCCAGCTATGGTATCGCTTACCCACTTTTTGAGGGCTGACGTTACCTGCTGCCTGCTTAATCTTATAGTAGGCTCCAGATCAAGAAACTGTCCTCCGAGTCCCGCCAGCCCATCGGCTTCCTCATTACCAAAGACGCCCGTATGACCCGAGACCCACATGGGGTATATTGTACTGTGTGGCCAACGTAAATTGAACAATGAATTTGTGGTTCTTGGGTTTTTAGGCCGGCGTCGTTTAGCGTTAAAGCTTGACGCTTCGCCACCACGAGTGGATGGCATCTTCGGAAGCTATTTCACTTCGGCGACTTCCAAAATACTGACAGTTGGTGGATCTGCACCTGTATTTATACCTGCTAAAGGTGACGTGGCTCAACCAGGTAGCGTTGGTAGCCTCGCCCCTTCGCGATACGGTAGTGTCTTCAGGTCCTTTTGGATGGGTACCCATGCCCGGTTGACTTTCTGTGTTTCTTCTTTCCTATTGAAATTATTATGATGTTTTTGTATTTCGATGGCTTCTCTGTGAAGTCTGGCATGGTATGAAGACGTTGCGGCGAGAACCTGAGTTTCTTCAAACTTGATCCTGTGACTTCCCTCCTTAATTGCATGTTCGGCTACCGCTGATTTGTCCGTATCGCCATTGATATGGTATCGCCTAGTAGACAGCTAGCCTTACGTTCTGCAATTCTTGTGTTTAGAGATCGCTTCGTTGTTCCTATGTATACACTCCCACATGTGCATGGTATGCGATAAACCCCCGGTGTTGTGAGTGGGTCTCTTTTATCCTTCTCAAATATTCCTGTATCTTTCTTGTGGGCTTGTAGATGGTCTTGACGTTTTCCTTTCGTAACATTTTTCCTATTCTGTCTGTTATTCCAGACACAGGGTAGAAAAGCTATTACTATCGGTTCAGGTATAAATACAGGTGCAGATCCACCAGCCGTCAGTATTTTGGAAGTCGCCGAAGTGAAATAGCTTCCGAAGATGCCATCCACTCGTGTTGGCGAAACGTCAAGCTTTAACGCTAAACGACGCCGGCCTAAAAACCCAAGAACCACAAATTCATTGGACGATGGCCGCAAAAGCCTTACACAGTGTAAATTGAACAGCCAAAAGAATACAAAAAATGCGGTGAGAGAAGTAAAGACGTAGCCATAACTCTTGATAATTTCAGTCTATTTCCTTCTTTTACGATTTGTTTTATTTTATATATTAAGGAAACGGCAAATAATTTATATTCACTTAATACCCCTTAATTACAGTCGGCAACAACATCGGGATTGGAGAACCGCAGCAGACGATATTTAATGTCTGTGTCATACGTACGTGTTTTCTGTGCCTTTTACAACTCTATATGATAATGACGATCGCTACCTGAGGGAACCTCCTGATCCCCCTCCGGCCCTTCCTCATTCCGCAATGTTCAATTTACGTTGGCCGTCAGGCTTGCCAGCTTTTCCAGTCTGTCCGCGCACTCCTGAACCAGGCGTACGCGGCTTCTGGGTTTGGGCGCGGAGATGGCTTTCAGTGCCGTGCCGCCTGACTGTCATAGCAGATGTAAGCCTTCTACTCCGTTCCCTTTAACACCTCCTCATTGCATGCAGCATCGCACTAAGAAGAGCAAGTTCCTGGAAAAAGTCCCGTTTTACCTCCCACACCGATTTTGAGATAACACGCTTTTTGGGCGTTTTATGATGTCTACATAATGAAAATCCACGTCACTCATTTCCGTCGGTCTGTCTGTCGGTCTGTCTGTCTGTCTGTCTGTCTGTCTGTCTGTCTGTCTGTCTGTTGGCGTACTTCTAACGCCGTAATCTCAGTAACCGCTGCATGGATTGTGATGAAATTTGGGCAGCGATGTGCTGTGGGGTCATAGTAGGTAATGTTGTTATAATTTTGAAAATCGGTGCAGGGGCGGCGGAGTAATTAGCAAAAAACAAAAAAAATTAATATTCCTCAAACTTCGTTTTTAGGTGTTTTAGGGATTCCTGATCATTTTCTACTTTTTTTTGGGTAGGGATGAAATTGGGGTGGTTGGGGGGTGAAGGGTTGTAAATCTCAAAAACGTGTTGTACTCATAATAGGCTATCTATTGACCTGCAAAAGAAAGACCTAGCGGCATAATACCCGTTTTTAGGCCTATCCGAACATTGCCTTGCCTATTCCAGAAACCAAGGGACTTATAATTTTCTGATAAATACATAGGAATATTATTGCTTTAGATCGTTCTGTATTGAGTAACGTAAAACTTATGGAATGAATTTTAATGAAACTTTGTCACAGTATTACTACCGCGGCGAGGATGGAAAACGCGTACGTATTGGAAAAATCGTGTCAGTGGCGGCGCAGCAATAATAAAAAATAAAAAAATAAATACGCCTCAAACTGTGTTTTTAGGCGTTTTAGGGGTTCCTGATCATTTTCTACTTTTTTTTGGGTAGGGGTGAATTTGGGGTGGTTGGGGGGTGGGGGGCTGGAAAACTGAAAAATCTGTTGCATTCATAATAGGCTGTCCATTGACTTGTGAATGAAAAACCTAGTGGCATAATACCCTTTTTTTGGCCCAACCGAACACTTCCTTGCCTATTACAGAAACCCACTTACAGTTTTGTGATGTATACATATACAAGTATTGCTTAATTTCTTTCTATGTATATTGCGTAAAGCAAAAATTACTAAATTGATCTTAATGAAATTTCGACAAAGGATTGACTTTGGCGGCGAGAGTGGAAAACGCGCCATTGTCAGAACAATCGAGCCAGTGGCGGCGCAATAATAATCAAAAAACTAAAAATATGAAAACAGCTCATACTTCACTTTTAGACGGTGTAGAGGCTCCTGATCGTTTTGCATCGTTCAGTTGAAGCATGCAGAATGAAAACTGCGGCGTCCTGGTTTCTAAGGAGGGAGACGCAAGAAACTATTTACGAAAGTTTTGTGTTATACAATACGTTTTTTTGCGGGAGGGTGGGCAATGATTTGGTTGTAAGGGGATTTCAGACTATAGCTTCGTGTGATGGGAAAACAATAAAATGAAATCATTATGTGTGGGAAGTACTGAGTCACTCAACTTGACTCCATTTTTTCTTTTGATTTTCAGGATATCCCTAATGAGAAATCGAGAGTTTTTTTGCGGTCTACGAATATTTTGGTTCACAATCGCACTACAAGTAACTGCTATTTTGCGGTCCAAATCACGGAGTTACGAAATTATCAAATCTTCCTCGTATGTACTGTATATGCTCGTACCACTAGGAAACCTCTTCATAATCCATTTATCACCTTTACTTTTATTATCCGCCGTAAATATAGCCGGACAGTTGGTCCAAAATTTACCGCACAATATATTATTGCGGTGATATGAGAGGTGCTGGTCCTATCAGCCTTATAGATTTATGGAATGACTTTAGTAATAAAGTTAACGCAGTAGAGCTATAAGTAAATCTAGAGGGAATCTTCTGATAAGTGTACAATTGAATTTTTAATACAACTTACATAGATTATAATAACTAATCTAAAAAAAATATTAATTTAAGCAAACCTACTCACAATTGGGAAGAAATATGGACCAAAGGTCATGGTAGTACGTTAAAACATTGCTATGTAATTAATCAGAACACTAGAAAAAAAATGGAGTCAAGTTGATTGACTCAGTACTTCCCAGACATAATGACTTCATTTTATTGTTTTAATCCCATTGAAATCCCCTTACAACCAAATCATCGCCCACCCCCCCGCAAAAAAAAAACAACACAAAACTTTCGTATATAGTTTCTTGCGTCTCCCTCCTTAGAAACTGGGACGCCGCAGTTTTCATTCTGCATGCTGCAACTGAACGGTGCAAAACGATCAGCAGCCTCTAAACCGTCTATAAGCGAAGTATGAGCTGTTTTCATATTTTTAGTTTTTTAATCATTGTTGCGCCGCCACTGACACGATTTTTCAGACACTGGCGCGTTTTCCACTCTCGCCGCGATAGTCAATCCTTTGTCGAAATTTCATTAAAATCAATTTAATAATTTTTGCTTTCCGCAATATACATAGAACGAAATTAAGCAATACTCCCATATGTATACATCACAAAACTGTAAGTCGCTTGGTTTCTGTAATAGGCAAGGAAATGTTCGGATGGGCCTAAAAAAGGGTAATATGCCTCTAGGTTTTTCATTCACAGGTCATTATGAATACAACAAATTTTTCAGTTTTCCAACCCCCCACCCCCCCACCACCCCAAATTCACCCCTACCCAAAAAAAGTAGAAAATGATTAGGAACCCCTAAAACGCTTAAAAACAAAGTTTGAGGCGTTTTTATTTTTTTATTTTTTTTATTATTGCGACGCCATCACTGACACGATTTTTCCAAAACATACGCGTTTTCCATCCTCGCCGCGGTAGTAATACTGTGTCAAAATTTCGCTAAAATCAATTGAATAATTTTCGCGTTACGCAATACAGAACGATCTAAAACAATACTCATAATATGTCTGTGTCACTTCTGTATACATCACAAATTCTAAGTTCCTCGGTTTCTATAATGAGTAAGGCAATGTTCAAATGGACCTAAGAAAGTGTTTTATGCTGCTGGGTTTTTCATTCACAGGTCAATGGACAGCCCATTATGAATACAACAAATTTTGCAGTTTTCCAACCCCCCACCCCCCAACCACCCCAAATTCACCACTATCCAAAAAAGAGTAGAAAACGATCAGGTACCCCTAAAACGCCTAAAAACAAAGTTTGAGGCGTTTTTATTTTTTTTTATTTTTTTATTATTGCTGCGCCGCCACTGACACGATTTTTCCAAAACATACGCGTTTTCCGTCCTCGCCGCGGTAGTAATACTGTGACAAAGTTTCATTAAATTCATTCCATAACTTTTACGTTCCTCAATACAGAACGATCTAAAGCAATATTTCTATGTATTTATCAGAAAATTCTAAGTCCCTTGGTTTCTGGAATAGGCAAGGCAATGTTCAGATGGGCCTAAAAAGGGTATTATGCCGCTGGGTCTTTCTTTTACAGGTCAGTAGATAGCCTATTATTAGTACAACACATTTTTGAGATTTACAACCCCCCACCCCCCAACCACCCCAATTTAACCCCCACCCAAAAAAAAGTAGAAAACGACCAGGAACCCCTAAAATGCGTAAAAACGAAGTTTGAGGCATATTTGATTTTTTTTGTTTTTTGCTAATTACTCCGCCCCCCGTACAACGATTTCCAAAATTATAGGAGCATTGCCTACTACGGACCCATAGCATATCGCTGCCCAAATTTCATCACAATCCATGCAGCGGTTACTGAGATTACGTGGCTAGAAAAACGCGTACAGACCGACAGACAAGACAGACAGACCGACGGAAATGAGTGACGTGGATTTTCGTTATGTAGACATCATAAAACGTCCAAAAAACGTATTATCTCAAAATCTAAAATTTTCGCGATCACAATACTCCCCTTACCTATCGGTGTGGGAAGTAAAAACTGTCACACATATTTAAGTACAAAGTAAGTTACTACAAAAAGCTACAAAAATCACATGGCTACGATTCAATCATAGAAATTTCCCAGCCCACTCAAACAAATGGGTTCTTTAGATTCTCCCTTATGTGAGGCTGATGGAGGGTTAGTTGTTTATGAAAGATAGGTGCACTACCGATAATCTAATTGCTACACTCCTTACAGTGGTATTGTGCGAGGCTTTCACGCCCATAATCTCATGAATTGTTGGTTCTTGGACGGTTCGGCCGGCAAAAAGCAACAAATTAAAATTTCGGATTACAAATCAATTCTTGAAAATCAAAAGGATCTGTGCAAACTAGAATTTAGGGACATAAATCAAATTGCCGATTAGATCAGATACTACGCCAGACTATATAGAGAAGAAGCATGCAAGCTCCTCAGAATATGAATGATACTCGCACTGAGAGATGCGAAGGTTCTAAGAGGCGCAGGAGATCCACCGGGTTCGGCGATGCACAGTGCAACCGCCCCACTCCTAATCCGAGGTATATAAGTGCTCAACCCGGTGTCGCGGTCTCAGTTTCCCAGAACACGCCGAACAGGTAACATTGCTTTTGAGTATGCTAACTAGTCGTGTTGGCGGAAAGTGCGCCGATGCCAAGGCGGCGGAGCGTGTCGACGCCGGCCGAAGAGCCCAAGAACCAACAGTTCATTTTTGCTTCGGGATTACAACTTCCAATTGACATCACCCCTCTGCCAGTCCTGCAACAAAAATATGTATATGATTCGTTGATTGAGTTCCTCAGTGGTATCAAATTATCAATGTGGTATTGTGGTATTCAGGGTGAGTTTATAGTACCGGCTCGGTCGATAACTCCACTACTGTAGAAGATACCGAAAAAAGTTGTACACAAAAGTTGTAGCCACGGATATGCTCCTTGCTCAGAAAATATTTTGATTTATACAGGATAAATCACAACTACGTGATGATGCAAACATATATTTTTTTAAATGAGATACCCTATATATTTTTAGATTCTACTAATAATTTCTCTTCTCACAATATAAGGTACTATAACATTATACAGGGTATTTGAAAAGTTATGACCATTTTTATATCCAAATCGCTGTCAAACGAACGTACTCACACACACACGTATATCAAAAATTAATGAATCGAAAATTATTTTTTTTACATGAAAGGATCAAAAATATCGTCTAGTTTCAAAATCGGCTATAAAAAAAGCCCGCGACGAACATTCGTATACAGGGTGATGTAGAATGCAAAATCCAGATTTTCTCTTTTTTAAATGTAACCCCAATAGTTTATTATACCAATGAATTGCTTTTAATATGCTCTTTCATCTTTGTATAGCAGTTATTGTACCTACCTTGTATCAGTTTCCGAGATATTTCGGTAAATTTAAAATATAGCTTCTTTTCGTGTACTGAAATTTATTTATTTTGAAAAAGTACTATCGAATTTGTTTTTTATTTAACGAAGAACTAAATTATAAGGTCATGAAAGTATTTGATGTAGTCAAAACCCTAAATCATCGAGATAATAAAATCAAGTATGCTGAGGAAACAATCTTGTAGGCGTGATGCATAATTATCAAGCAGATTTATTAGGTAGGCTTTGAAAAATTGACAGTTTTCATAACCAATAATTCCGTACTGTGTGAAAAAACAGCTTTAAGAATTAATTTTTCCATTGAGGGTATTTAGGAGAATCTCTGAGATATTGCCTACTTGCCTCTAGAATATATCAACTATGAACAGCAATATCCAGAACGGAGGCGCTTTAAAACTAATGTGTCCGAAAGTTTGAAGAATCGTTTTATTTCGACTGTGTCGTTTAATATTTCATAACCTAGTTGATAGATCTGCTTGATAATTATGCATGACGTCTATAAAATTGTTTCCTCAGCACACTTGACCTACATTATCACGTTAATTCAGTATTTTGACGATCCAGTACCATTTTGGCCTTGTATTTTAGTTGTTTGTTAAGCATGAAATGAAATGAAATTTGATAGTACTTCCTCAAAATAAATAAATTTTAGTAAGCAAATTGAAGGTATATTTAAAATTTATAGAAAAATCGAAATATCTCAGAAACTAATGAATACAGCCATAACAAGTGCTATACAAAGATGAAAGACCATATTAAAAGCAATCCTTTCGTATAATAAAATATTGGGAGTTACATTTAAAAAAGAGGGAAAATCTAGATTTTGCATTTTACATCACCCTGTATACGAATATGCGTCGCGGGATTTTTTATAGACGATTTTAAAACTAGAGGATATTTTTTATCCATCCGTGTAAAAAAATTATTTTTGATCCATCACTTTTCGATATACGGTACGTTCATTTGACAGCGATTTGGATATAAAAATGGTCATAACTTTTGAAATACCCTGTATAATGTAACAATACCCTATATTGGAAGAACAGAAATTATTAATAGAATTTTAATAAGGAATAAGATATAAGTTGTCTCATTTAAAAAAATGCATGTTTGCTTCACCACGTAGTTATGGATCACCCTGTATAAATCTAAATATTTTCTGTGCAAGGAGTATATCCGTGACTATAACTTTTATATACAACTTTTTTGTCTGTCTTCTACAGTAGTGGAGTTATGCACCGAGCCGGTACTAAAAAATTACCCTGTATGTGGCAAATAAACTGGAGTTCGATGCCAACCGCTTTCTAAATCAAAAATAAAATACTTACAGTTAGTAGATGTCGATGTCGGCTACATACTGTTCAATTTTTGAGGTAACAGCCTCCCTGAGTTGAAAGAACTGAATGACTAGCTAACAGTATGGGCATAGACACATCACTTCATAGATTAAAATTTGGAAAACACGAAAAGAAAAGTTTGGAGGAAATAGTTCAGGTCAAAAGCTACCCACCTTCGATAGTAATGTTCGGTCTGATATTAATAAATTAAGCCATTCATATAGATATAATCATTCTTTTTTTTTATGGTCGGCCTCCCGCAAAGGCTGAAAGCCTATGGCGCTGTAGAAGCGCTGCGAGAAGATAAGTATCAGTTCACGTTAGATTTGAAACGCTGCAGGTTGTAGCCGTCGAGAAACAATAGAGTAAGGACAACAAAGACATTTACCCCAACACATTGAAAGCAAATACTTAGTAGGAAGTTAACCCTAAGCTAATAAAATCATTATCTCTTAGTACAATCTGCTTTTTGTATGGATGCAGTTTTAAAAATATCAATATCATGAAGAGCTTTCATAAATAACAATTTTGTGGTTATGCCCCAATCTTAAAAAGGTAAAGAATTAAAGAAAGATACAGGCTAGGTTTTTTTTAATTATTCCAGGACCACTGAAACTAACTGTGCCACTACGGCACAATTTGAAAAAAATATAGGTATACTTAAAAATCTAGAATCATATTACTCATTAGTACACAGCTACATGCAGCTTAATTTATTTTGAGTTTAAAGATAATAAGCTGAAACATCACTTTAGTTCCCGGAAACAGTTTGTGTTTATCGGCATTAGAAAAGTAACCATAAATTATCGTTGTCTTTATAGCTAAATTTTGACTTTTGCAGCGATATTTTAAGTACATGCTTAAATCACGAAATAGATTTATAAGGTATTTAAGCGTAGTAATGTTTGAACGCATACAATTTATAGGTGATTGTATTCAGTGCGATTATCATCTTTGGGATTGTTCCGGCAGCCTGGGTCATAAATGCACAAAGTTATCGACACTCCTCTGAGTGAGACAATGAGCATATAACAGGAAACCTGCTGCGCTTTGTTATCTGCTACGTCATCTAGAACTCATTTCACTGGCTCTTCAAAAAAAAAATGGAGTCAATTTGATTGACTCAGTACTTCCTACGCATAACAGAGATCTCTTTACAACCAAATCATTATCCCCCCCCCCCCCTCTCAAAAGAAAAAAAAAACATCCAACACAGAAGATCTCATAAATAGTTTCTTGCATCTCTGTAGGAACTAGGATGACACAGTTTTCATTCTACAAGCCTCAACTGGATAAAACGTAACGATCATGAACCCCCAAATCGCTTAAAAACAAGGTTTGAGCTATTATTTTTATATTTTTATTCTTGCTGCGCCGCCACTGACACCATACGTATTTTCGATACTGATAATACTGTTTCGAAAATTCATTAAAATCAATTCCAGAGTATACAATACCGAACATGTATACATCAGAAAAAGTCCATTGGTTTCTGTAGTAGGCAAGGCAATGTTCGGATGGACCTAAAAAACTATTATGATAGCCTATTATGAATACAACACATTTTTCGGTTCTGCAACCCCCATCCCCCAACCACCCCAATTTCACCCCCACCCAAGAAAAAGTAGAAAATGACCAGCAACCCGCAAAACGCCTAAAAACAATGGTTGGGGAATATTAGGATTTTGCTTGTTTTGGCTAATGCACCCATTTCCAAAATTATAGCAGCATTACCTATACTACGACCGCACAGTATATCGCTACCAAAGTTTATCATAATCCACGCAGCGGTTACTGAGATTACGAGGCTAGAAAAACGCGGCAGACAGACAGAATGGGTGACGTGGATTTTCGTTATGTCTTCTTCTTAGGTGCAAATTTCTGCGTGGGCGTCCATCCTTTCTCTCATCAGATCATCCTATTCATTGCAGCCCTCTGCAATTCCTTTCTGTCCAGTGACGGATGTTTCTCAGCCATGATAGCTTTTTCCTTCCAATTCCTCTTCTCCCTCCTTCGATCTTACCTTGAAGAATGAGACGCTGGAGGTGATAGCGTTTCCCACGTATTATGTGGCCTACGTAAGCTATTTTCCTCTTCCTTATAACCTCAAAAAGTTCTCGTTCTGCTAAGCCCGCTCTCTGGAGAACGTTCTCATTTCTCACATGGTCGACCCAGGACACTCTCAGCATTCGTCGCAGAGTCCACATTTCCAACGCTTCGATCTTATTTACAATAGCTGCTTTCAGCGTCCATGCCTCCACGCCATACAATAGAGTAGACCAGACATAACACTTCAACATCCTGTATCTAAGGCAGTAGTTCAAATTTTTGTTGGTAAGAAATTTTAGAAGTTTCAGTAAAATTTTCCTAGCTTGTTCAATTCTTAATTTTATCTCCTGACCCGTTCGATGTCCCCTCCATTCAAGTGGATTCGGGTGTTTGGGGTATGGTATCTGCTAACAACCATGAACTTGGTTTTGTTGATATGTATCTTCAGACTTAGCCTTTGGCTTCCCTCGTTAACGCGACTTAGTAGAGTTTGAAGGTCATTTTCATTGTCTGCTAGTATGACAGTGTCATCTGCATATCGGAGAATGTTGACTGGAAATCCGTTTATTTTAATGCCGATAGAGCTATCTAAGGTTGCCTCAGCAAATGCTCTATCCACAAATAGGTTGAATAACATCGGCGACAAAATACACCCTTGTCTAACTTTGTATGTACTTTGTATTTCAATATTATCTGTTGATTCTGCGTTCTTGACTCAAAGAGAAAACGCCCAAAAAGTGTATTATCTTAAAATCGAAAATTTTCTTAATCACAATACTAGCCTCACCTATCGGTGTGGGAAGTAAAAGAAGAACGATAACCAGTCCAAACAAACCTGGCACTAAGACATTCTGTATGGAATACTGCGACAGTAACATGAAGAGGTTTGATTAATCAGAGTTCCTTACTTGCGCTTCTTTTCTTCAAGTTGTCAATTTCATGAAGGCTTAGTTTCAACTTGTAGTAAAATATTCTTAGCGTTCTAGGTTTGATAAACGCGCTAAAGGAAGTTTTGAGCACAATAAATTTAGAACAATTAATAAAACATCAAGTCGTGTTCAAAAAAACAATGTTTTATTATCAAATATAATAACGACCCGTTACGAGGGGATCTCATAATATAGCTCATAATAACATGTAGGATAATAGGTAATTATATCTTGCCGAAACCAAAGCACGTAGTATCTGAAGAATGAGAATGTGCGAAGAGTATTGAGTCAATCAACTTGACATCATTTTTGTACTTGTTACACCGATGGGCGAGGGGAGTATTGTGATTGCGAACATTTTCGATTTTGAGATAATACGCTTTTTGGGCGTTTTATAATGTCTACATAACGAAAATCCACGTCACTTATCTCCGTCGGTTGTCTGTCTGTCTGTCTGTCGGTCTGTTGGTGCATTTCTAGTCTCGTAATATCAGTAACCGCTGCATGGATTGTAATGTAATTTGGTTAGCGATGTGCTGTGGGGTCATATTAGGTAATGTTCCTATAATTTTGAAAATCGGTCCACGGGCGGAGAAGTAATCAGCAACTTTTTTGCGAGACGGCGGGCTATGATTTGGTTGCAAAGGGGGATCTCAGATTATAGCTTTATGCTATGGGAAAGTAATAAACTGGAATCCCTGCAATGTGTGGGAAGTACTGAGTCAATCAACCTGACTTCATTTTTTTCAATTTTGCGATACCTGGACATTCTATATAGAATTACCGATTCAATCTGCTCCGCACAATTTTTTCTCAAATATTGCCTGCATAAATTTTGCAGTCGAATTCCAGAGGAACAAAGCTGAAACTAAAAAACTGGCAGTGCCCCACTATACCCTGTAGATTGTTATTTTTACACTCGGCGTGTACGCGCCGATCTCAAGTGTTTTGTTTTCTGTTATCAGTCATATTCTAATCAACAGACCATTAGATAATCACGTGTTTCATATCGGCATTTCTATATTTGTACATGACATTCCCTAATCACGATCGCTCATCTCTTTCTAATTCATTCGCAGGATTGCATCTGTCTCCGTCGCCATAGCAGCGTGTACACGCTGCTCCAAATCAATTTGAATGTTATCTCTAGTGCTTCGGTAACTACGCGCAAAATCTTTCAACCTTTGTAATCTGAGACTATTAGAAATGCTCTGTCGGATATTTTACACCTGGTTGAATCCTTCATAAGAGCTTCGTCCTGACAGCAAATAGAATCCCTTAATGTCTGTACGATCTGAGACCTTAAATTTTTTTAATAACCGAAATGTCAAAAGTTGCGTCGAGTAACTTGTCGGGGAAGAACCAGCATCAGGCATGGCGTTTTTGAAAACAAGTTTCAGGTAATCGAACACATCCAAACCCATCCCTTTCCAAACCAACCCATCCCATATATATATTTTTTTTTTTTGGAAATAATCAGTTATTTCTGAAATGCGTTGAAATGAAATTATACCATTTTTTATCTATTTTACTTTTGTTTTCCACTGCCACTGTATCAATTTTTTAACCCTTCGCTATAGTCCGGCGTATTCCTGACAAACTAAAGGCTGCAAATAAATATACTGGGTTAGCAAAAAGGCTCAAATATTCTCAAAACGGCCAAAGTTTGAACAACAAGATTCTACAGGGTTATTCACGTTATTCGACACGGAGCATTATGGCTAAAGTATTCGATAAAAAAGAAAATAATAATTTCGGATGGATAGAGACCCATAAATACTACATTCTAAAAATATTTTCATGTTATACAGGCTGTCCGAAAAACAAGAAATGTATCAAAGTTATGTTTTTTTAAATGGAATACCCCGCATATTATTGCATATTCAGATTCCTTGATGAATTCTAGTGTCACTTTATGTATCATACATGGGTCTTAAAGTGAACGGTTAAGGTGCAAATCACCATTTTTGGTATAAGTAGATATCAGGAAAAAACTGAATATCGCAGAGATTATAAAATTTGGAAGGCTGTGACGTATGACTAAGCATAAAATGCGTCAGCTTTGATGAGACTGTCAAATTTAAATTACGTTTATGCTTGGAGAAATCGGTCGATTAATTAAGGAAACATCGATCAGCGATAACTTGATTTTTTCAAATGGGAATGCCTAATTTTTTTATACGGTTAAACGTAGAATTTGATAACCTTTCAAATGATATAAGGTTGTGAATATCAACCTCTGGTAGTTTTCATTTAATTTTAGATTTTCAAACAAATTGGTGTTTTTCAATTTTCCTACCTATAAGCAACGTAGCAGGCCATGAAATATAAACAAAAACCTGTTCAGGTAGAAGAAAACAACTAACTGAGCTGAAAAATACACACGAACTAGACTAAAGGGACAAGATTATAAAAATTACTCACAACAAAGTCCAACCAGAAACAACGGCGGTAACATATTGTAACATACTATGGTATTCGTGTATTTGTATTAGTTGTCATTGGTTGTCATACATGATGTAAAGTCAAAGTGCTAGGTTAGATCTTTTGAAGTGTAAACGTCATCGAATCGTCTAGAGTTTTCGAGAATGACGGATGGATTCTAGAAATGTCATCGAATTCTCTAGATGGTTCGATGAAGTATATATAAGGCGCCACGGGTAGCGTGGCAGTTCAGTTCAGTTGAGTTCTAGTTGAGAAAAGGTTAAGAGATATTTTACTAAGTTCTGAAGGAAACGGTGAAAGTTACGTCCAGTTTGATTCTTTGGTAAAGAAAAAGAGGCCGTCGTGACAATATCTTTGGTCAAGGAGAAGCTGGAGTATGGCAGAAATGGATTTTTTCACGGCCTATTACCTACTGCAATGTACTAGAGATTGGAAATTTCCAAAACCATTAAACATTTTGAAATGAAACGAAAACTGCTAGACAGTGTTGTAGGCAGTTTATTAGTTTCATAATAAAATTTCATATTTAATGATAAAAAAGTATGCAATTCTGTCAAAACACAAGTCAAAAGTACCTCTGACTGGAGTTCTGAAAATTCTTCAGTACCTATTAGCAAGATCGCAGAAAATGAAGGATGAATTAAAATTTGTTCAAATTATAAAACATAACTTAAATGGCAGAAAATTTAAATCTGATTTGTCAGTATTCCTTTTTTGCAATATTGCTAATAGATATTGAAAAATAGAAGGGCTCCAGTCAGAGGTATCGACTTCGATGCAAATTACTACTTTTTTACACCATTACATATGATTGATAATTGCGTGCTGGCGCAACAGTCGCTGGTTGTTTTTGTTTCATATCAGGGTTTTCAATTGTCTTGGAAATTTTCAACCTCTAGTAAATTGCGGTAGCCAGTAGACTGTCAAAAATATCTATTACTGCCATACTCCAGCTTCTCTTTGACCTTAGAGATGTTAACGCAGTTGTTTCTGGGAGAGTTGAATTGAAGTAAGGAATTTTTATAATCTTGTCCCTTTAGTCTAGTTCGTGTGTATTTTTCAGCTAGTTGTAGCAAGTTGGTTGTTTTCTTCTACCTCAACAGGTTTTTGTATATATTTCATGGCCTGCTACGTTACTTATAGGTAGGAAAATTGAAAAACGCCGATTTGTTTGAAAATTTAAAATTAAATAGAAACTACCAGAGATTGATATCCATAACCTTATATCTTTAGAAAGGTTATCAAATTCTACGTTTAACCGTATAAAAAAATTAGGCATTCCCATTTGAAGAAATCGAGTTATCGCTGATCGAAGTTTCCTTAATTAATCGACCGATTTCTCCAAGCATAAACGTAATTTATATTTGACAGTCTCATCAAGGCTGACGCATTTTATGCTTAGTAATACGGCAAAGTCACAGCTTTCCAAATTTTATAATCTCTGCGATATTCAGTTTTTTCCTGATATCTACTTATACCAAAAATGGTGATTTGCACCTTAACGGTTCACTTTAAGACCCATGTATGATAAATAAAGTCACACTAGAATTCATCAAGGAATCTGAATATGCAATAATATACGGGGTATTACATTTAAAAAGGCATAGCTTTGATACATTTTGTGTTTTTGGGACACCCTGTATAACATATATTTTTAAAATGTAGTCTTTATGAATCTCTATCCATCCGAAATTATTATTTTCTTTTTTATGAAATACTTTAGCCATAATGCCCCGTGTCGAATAACGTGAATAAACCTGTATATTTGGGAATTCTTTAACATGCAGAATTCAAATCCTAACGGCAATGTTGCCAGCTTTACCACTTTCACGTTACATGTTATGGCTTTGTTATTTTCAATGGAATGCCTTATTTATTTTTGTTGCAATAAATTGCGCATGTCGAACTTAGTATGATCTCCTTATTTCAAAATGATGTTTCTGTTCAATGCTGAGACACGGCAACACTGCTTTTTCAGCAAAAAGTACCGAAACGCTGAAATATCTCCAAAACTGCCACAGCTAGAGCTTTTCTTGAATTTGGATCAGATATATGACTTTTAAATTAGGGCTTATCAATAAGAACAGAGTGAACTTGTTTTAACGTATTTTTCGACACTTCAGCGGTATTTTTTTTTTCATCGAAAATAAAGAGTGATTTGAAGAGAAACAAGGACAAAAAAGTTGTGCTTTTACCTTTTTAATCTAAAAAAAAAAAATTAATTTTTTAAGCTCAGTGGCGTTCATTATTTGCTAATATTAGTTTGAGCCAAGATTTGGAAAAAATAGTTCTTTTGAATATTTAGGATACATGTTGATATGAACTCTTCTACTTTGGATTTGGAATTTGGTTCAGAAATGCGTCCTTGAAATTACGGCCTGTCATTAGATAACACCCTGTACATCCTGGTAGCATGTAAATCTCATCTCTGATATATGAGTGCCTTACTGTACTTATTATCAAGCAGGAAGTGTATATACATAGTAGTTAGTCATTACTAGTCCGCAGTTACTGAACATATTTTTTGACTTGAAAGACACATTACACTGGTTTTGAGAATTATACAATATTATCAGGGTGTCATTTTTATAGGATAATGTGCTCCTTAGAATGAAAAAGCATTTGCGGTTCTAAAAAAACATTTGTGAACCGAGTGAGACCTTAAATCACCTAAAAATGGAGTACGGATGTTTCCAAGTCAGATATATATGAGTTGTTTACATTTTTTTCAGGTCTCAATCAGTGTCGACACTTCTGTAGTGCAGTTGTGTTATTATGTAGCCCTGAGCAATGATAAAACCGTAATCATCTATACAAAATATATGTTATAATAATTCAGAAAGACGTAGGAGATCAAAATAATCGAAAATACCAATTTGCAATAGATAAAAACTAAATACGCTGATCTATTTATTGTATAATGACATCTCTTTATACACAGAAATATACAATTTTTTACTATACTAATGGTCGATAAGCGGCGCAGCAAAAAAAGCCGAAAGCGATAAGGGTCATTCGGCCGGTCGGCTGTGTTGTGAAGGATTAAGGGGTCTTTTGTAGTGCCGGCACTCGATAGGAGCACAAAAAATGTAAACTGCTCTTATATTTCTGACCTGTACAATACTTAGTAGTTCAAACAGCATACGACATAATTATCGATGGAACAGACAGTCATGCACGAAATACACCAACAAGGAATCCAAAGTTCTTTGCCAATGCAAAATGCACTATCTTTAACATACAGAGTGATGAATTGACTCGGGAACCGTTTGAACGATTTTCATGAAATTTTGGGTATGGGATTTTTGCAATATTATAGCCGATCCTAAGATGATACTTACAATGTTCTACTTCAACTATCTATCTTTTTTCCGAAATATAATAAACTTTGTTATTTCAAATGGATCACCCTGTATATTTATTTCTTTTTGAAATCCTTCAAGGATTTGAAAAATTAAAGAACATATTCGGTGATACAATTCAAATAACAAAGCTCATTGTATTTCCAGAAAAACAAAATATAGGACAGCAATGTAAATACTGCCATAAGATTTGTGGTCGCACAAACATAATAACTCATATCCCAAAGTTCATAAAAATCGTGAAAACTGTTTCCGAGAATATTGAAGCGGACTCGCTCTGTATAATAGTATATAACGGTTGCTATATATCTTTTGCTAATAATTGGAAAACAATGTCACCACAGCTTATTTTACTGGTTTCACAAATCCAAAGTTTAAGTAAAGATATTAATAATTAAATTGTAAATTTCATTCGATTGGTATATTTAACTATCATACCAGATACTGAGTACGATTCCTATATGTAAATTGCTTCTGAAAACCGTACAAACGTACAAGTGGTTCAAGTAGCCCAAGTAAATTTGATATGAAGTAGGTGATATAAAATTAGGTATCTTGAATAATTGACATCATCATTCATGGTTATAAATAAGTATTATTTTTTGATATATTTTTGCCACTACAGCGTTCGTGATTTTTTTATGTCTGCACCAAAACTGGTTTACTATTGTTAAAAATCTACAAATTTTTAGCATACGTATACAGGGTTTCGAAATGGTAGTGGCGAATGAAAACATACAAAGTATCAAACAAATTGAAAAGTTGTAGAACGTCAGTGACTACTAAGCAGCAGGCATCCAAGTGAAATTTGTTAAATAAAACGCCCTGCACATTATGGTTGTTTTAACCGTTTTTTCGATTTTTAGCAATCTCATAAGCACACTATACTACGGGATTAGTTTCCATAATGCAATTTTGATGCACCTCAAGTTTATGACTAATCTTATACAATATAAATTTTTGCTGCATAAAAGTCATCTTTGTCTTGAACTTTTTAATTTGAATGCTTCCCTCTATAGTTAGTTTGTCCGTAGTTTACTACATAAAAGTTTGACATGTGACGCCCGATTAAGTCTATGGTCCAGGGAGATGCCTAACGATATATGTGATTCTGAGTTTTTCATATTAATATTGTTAGTGTTACTGAAAATACTATCTGAAATCTATTCATATTTCATTGAAAATATTACAAGTTTTATCCGTGTTTAACAGTAGGCCGTTGTTCTCGGACCACTCAAGAAATGTATTCTATACATTTACAGTCTTTTCACCTAAATCTGATATAGTAGAACTTGTTATTAAAATATTTGTATCATCCGCATAACATGTAACACTATGTTCTGAACCATTAGCAGCTATAAATTGAGGCAAGTCATTTGTGTACAGATGTGTCACTATTGTTGTTATACAGGGTGGCCAATCGGGTGACGATAATAATTTTTTTTTAGACAGCCCGTACAGAGACCTATCCAAAACACCCCCATATATGTGTACCGATTATTGATAGTTTTCGAGTTATGATTTTTTTTTTGAAAACTTAGAGATTTTCCAGTTTTTCCAAGAAATCGTCAAAAACAAAAAAAAGAATGCTTTTTGGCTTTTATTTTTTTCAGCAGTTATACTCAGTATTAAGTCTATTTTAATATCCAATAAAGAGAACCTGTACATCCGAACAATAATTAAGTACATTTTGGGCCCAAAGTTTGAAATCTCTCTTTTTAGTCAGGAGACCAAAACATTCAAAGTAAAATTAAAAATACTTATGTCTGGTTCAGGAGCTCCAATGTTATCTTAAAAACTCTGCAAGACATTGCACTTTCGAAATAATAATGAAAAAATAGCACTTATGGGGGCATTTTGCGCCGTACGTGACTGTTAAAGGTAAAAAGGTGATAATTCACGAATTTCCAAAATGATTTAAAAAACTATTATTTTACTTTATTATGACAAATTAAAGAAAAAAAACTCATAACAACTAACAAACATGATAAAAAATGATGTTTTAATCACTTTTAATGAGTACTATTGAACGTCTGCTAAATTAAGTTGTATGGAAAGTTAACAAAGGAAAAGAATAATAAAACAACAACCTGACTTTTAATTCCACGGCGGAATTACCTGGGAAGCATTATCGTAGCATATGCCATCCCTTTTACTTCCCACACCGACAGGTGTGGGGAAGATTGTGATCGTGAAAATTTTCGATTTTGAGATAAGGTTTTTTGAGCGTCGTTTTATAATGTCTACATAACGAAAATCCGCGTCACTCATTTCCGTCGTTCTGTCTGCCTGTCGGTCTGTCTGTACGCGTTTTTCTGTCCTCGTAATCTCAGTAACCGCTGCTTGGATTATGATGAAATTTGTGCATCAATATGCTGTGTGGTCGTAGTAGGTAATGCTGCTATAATTTTGGAAATCGGTACATGGGCGGCGGAGTAATTAAAACAAAAATTTCAAATAATCCTCAAACTTCGTTTTTAGGCGTTTTAGAGGTTCTTGATCATTTTCTGCGTTTTTTTGGGTGGGGGTGGAAATTGGGGTGGTTGGGGGTTGGGGGGTTGTAAAATTGAAAAATTTGTTGTATTCATAATAGACTACCCACTGACCTATGAAGGAAGACCTAGCGATATAAATAACTTTTTTAGGTCTATCCGAACACTGCCTTATGCCTATTACAGAAACTAAAGGACAGAATTTTTTCCGATATTGTATACAGGCTGTCCATTTAGTGTGTAATTCTTCGATATCTCGCAAGGTATAGCCGATAGAAGAAAATCTCAAATACAAAAGTTATTTGGTTACTTGAGATGCATATCCTAAACATATTTTGAAATATACAGGGTGTTGCGGGAAAGTAGGATAGAGATCAACTTGATTTTTTTATATAGAACTATAACTTTCTCTCAAGTTCTTCTAGTGTCCATCATTGATCTCTATTCAACCGTAAAATATTTTTGGAATCAGTTGCGACGTTGCCAAGTAATAATTTATTTTTTATTAATTTCCGCATTTGCAAGGTCGCAAGTAATAGGTTCAAATAATTGATATATTCCTTCAACTTTTCTCATCAAATTACTTGAATATTAAGCGAATATTATTCTGGATGCTACCAGCAATTTGTATCTACAGGGTGTTTTTGGCAGAATTTTAAATTCCGGCAACTTAAAGGTCGTTTTACTTTGTTTTTTTGAATGTAACACCCTGTTTTTTTTATTTTAAATCGAAATATCTACGAATACTCTATCTCGCCTTGTAATATTTTTTTTCGCGTTTTCGACGCCAAGTTATAAATTATTTCCCCAAATTTTTAAACAAGTATCCCCGATTTTAATTTATTTTAAGTAGAATCCTCTACTTATTTTTATTGCAATGAATTGCGCATGTCGAATTTAGTAAGATCTCACAATTTCAAAATTTTGTTTGCATTAATTAATGAGATACGGCAACACCGCTTTTTCAGCAAACAGTACCGGAACGCTTAAATTTTTCCAAAACTGCCACAGCTGAAGAGGTGAAATTCAATACAAAAGTTTGTATTATTGATAATAGGCTGTTCATTGACCTGTGCAGGAAAGACCTTGCGGCATATGACAATAATTTGGGGGAGGGGGGGTACTGGCGATGATTTTGTTGCAAGGGGATCTCAGACTAAATCTTTATGCTATGGGAAAATAATAAACTGGTATCACCGTAATGTGTGGGAAGTACTGAGTCAATCAACTTGACTCCATTTTTTAAATCAGTTTAGAAATTCATGAATTATCACCTTTTTACCTTTAACACTCACGTACGGCGCAAAATGTCCCCATAAGTGCTACTTTTTCATTATTATTTCGAAAGTGCAATGTCTTGCAAAGTTTTTAAGATTAGTGTGAAGCTCCAGAAGCAGGCATAAGTGTTTTTAATCTTATTTTGAAGGTTTTGGTCTCCTGACTAAAAACAGAGATTTCAAACTTTGGCCCCAAAATGTAATTAATTATTGTTCGGATGTACAGGTTCTCTTTATTGGATATTAAAATAGGCTTAATACTGAGTATAACTACAGAAAAAAATAAAAGCCAAAAAGTATTTTTGTTTCTGTTTTTGACGATTTCTTGGAAAAACTGGAAAACCTCTAAGTGTCCAAAAAAAAAATCATAACTCGAAAACTATCAATAATCGGTACACCTACATGGGGGTGTTTTGGATAGGTCTCGGTACGGGCTATCTAAAAAAAAATTATTATCGTTACCCGATTGGCCACCCTGTATGTACAGACATATTGCTTTCGCTCAGATATGTATGATTTAAAAATGTCTAATCGCAATCCCGTTCACCATATCTGTATAACTTTTGTAGTAACGAAACGTGATCTACATAATCAAAAGCTCGTGAAAATCTATAAACAAACCGCAGACATTATGTTTCCGGTTCAGAGCAGTCACTATGTAGTCTATCAAGCTGTACAATGCAGACTCAGTATAACTCTGCCAAACGGCCTTTCATATGGAGTTCCAGGATTTTTACTATAGAGCAGACTAATACCTCTGCAATTCGCATAACCGCTAGAATCATTACGTTCGAATTATTTAGTATTTAGGCAGCTTCGAAAAATTCCTTGCTGAATTTAATAATGGACATTACATACTGCTGCATTTCGTTACTTTCTACATCATTTTGTTTTTTAGTAATTCCATTCTAAAGTTTAAAGAAATGAATTCAAATTCAGCCAATCAGTGCCAACCGCGCGAATCATCAGCAGTGCATTGTTGCAAGAACAGCTCCGACTCGCAGACGGGAACAGAAGACAAGATAGATGAGCCAGCCCGCGTACAGCTCCGGCATTTGGCGCGCCCTTAGAATGCGGCAACACAGCACACATATCTGTCTTTTGATTGGCTGTTCGCCTTTAGGGCAGTGACGTCACTGCCCTAGGAGAATTCAAATATTTTCCTTATTTTCACGGCTTTCCTGTGCCCAAAAGAATCGGAGAAAAAATGAGATGCTTTTTATGACATACCCTATCATATGCAACAAAAAAAAATTCATGATACTAGTCCATTAATCAGGCACGCTAAGGGTTGGGTTGGCAGCTTACTGAGGCACATCGTTTCAACATATTATTAAAATTTTCATTGTAGGCACAAGATTTTTTTAACTGAGATATTAAAGAGCAAACACCATCCTCTGAAAGTGATGGCAAAGACAGTGAATTAGGGCACATTGTAATATTGCTAACAGGTAAACCTTGAATGCTAATGGGGCTCCTACTCGCTATAATGAACTGTTCATTAAACTCTCTAGCTACAATGTGGTCTGGTATCTTTGTACCATCTTTAATAATACGTAGTTATATTTTTGTCATTATTCTTTTTATGTATATTATTTATCATCTGCCACATGCGTTTAGATCTATTGCTAGTATTCTCTAATTTTTTATCTATATTCATTTTTCAGTTCAGACCTGTATTTATTTGATAGATATCTACTTAATTCCCTATATGTATCATCAGTTTCAGCTAAAAGCTGGAATAGTGTCATATTATCTCTGAGATTTATCAAATGAGGTGTCAAAATAGCCTTGTTTCTATAATATCTACAACCCTTACACGTCTGTATGGAAATGACAAGTTAAAATAGTACAGTAGTAGTATGAATGCTAAAAAGCGTAAATAAACAATCACACATTAATCGCAATCCGCGACTGATCGCACAGCATTTGAACCATAAAAGATCGTTCAAACTCTGTTTTTTGGGTACTCTAGGGATCTCTGATCGTTTTCTACTTTTATTTTTGAGAAGTTAAACTGAGCCGAGATATGGTGGGGTCTTGGAAATGGTGGTTGGATAACCTCGGAACACTTTTCATTGCCTTTAACGCTGCTCCTACAATCCGGAATAGTTTCTCCGGAAGATGCGGGCTGAAAAGGAACCGACGATGGGCGTGATAAATAAACAGGTGCGCGCTACATTAGAAAGAAATGGAAATTTGTAAAATTGAAGAGGAAGGCGATTTGCAAATGTTTTTTATCCAAATTCTGACGCTTCATTTTCCAATATTTTTACATGACATTTTCACATAATGTTTAGAAGGAAATTGTCCAGAGTGATATCGAAGCACTTTTTCATTTTTGCTTCTGGGCTTCTCTTAAAAAAATTACAAAGTTGACGAAGAAAATAGGCAACTTCAAGCGATCATATTTCATGTTCAATCATTTTTTTTTCAAAAATGCTTCGATAGCCCCCTGTGTAATTTCCTTTTAAACTTCAAGTAAAAATTTCATGCAAAAATATTGAAAACTAGAGCGTCAGAAATTAGGATGAAGTCACTTGAAAATGACCGTTTATGCTCTCCGTAGAAGTCGCCTTAAAGATCAATACTGATAATATAATTTGTTTTTGAATATCGGAAAATGGACATCGCATGTGATTAAGATATCAGTTGAAGATAGAAGAAGAAGAATAAAAAGTGTGTCGTCCTAGTACCTACGGAGAGAAATGCAAGAAACTAATTACGAGAGTTTTTGTGTTTGATGTTTTTTGCGGGCGCACGGCGATGATTTGGTTGAAAGGGGATCTGAGTCTATAGGTTCATGCAATGAGAAAATATTAAAGTCGCATCACCATTACGTATGGAAAGTACAGTACTTTTTATCGACAAGTTACCCCCATAAGTAGTTTTTCTCCCACCATAATAGAATGGTAGCCATTTTTTTCAATCGAAGCATGAGTGTTATAGTCGTTTAGCCCTAGTTCATGTAGGGGTCCCAAAAACACAGAATACGTCTCATTCGATAGCGAAACATGTGGACCATAAAATAATTGTAAATATTTTTCAAATTTTATTTCATAAATGAGCAAAAAATTTGTTAAAAGGTCTTTACAATTTTAGCTTTTTCAAAAAATCTGAGCTGTTAGCCTACAATTTTTTTATTTCAAAGCGATAATACATGACGTTTCCTGAAAAAATAGCTATACATCTTAGCCATAAGTGCAGTAGTTTAGAAGCTATGCTGGTTTGAATATGACCCTTTCTTGTCTAATCCTGAAGTTGAGAAGGCAATAGAACAAAATACTTAGTGGGCATGACATTTATTTTGGGAAAAAAGGGAATAACTGTTGCAACCATTGTCCGAAATGTCTTCCTTGGTGTTACAGACATGCTGTTGCTCTTACTGACACATGTTGCGTAGAGCAACTGATCATCGTTTTTTGATTCCGTTATTCATTTTCGACTTGAATAATTTTGCAAATAAGCTCCTCGTGTGTACTTGGCACGTCGACCATAAACATTCCGTTTCATTGTACCCCACAAAAAATTAAATGGGGTCAAGCCATTTAAATGCACGACATTCGCCATGGGTTGGACGCGGTAGGACAATCGCTTGGCGTCTGCGTTTACCGGACTTGACCCCACTTGATTTTTTCTTGAGGGGTACAATGGAACAGAAAGTTTATACCGACGTGTAACATACACGCGAGGAGCTCATTCACAAAATTATTCAAGTCGAAAATGAATAACGGAATGACAAAGCGATGATCAGTCGCTCTACGCAACATGTGTCAGTAAGAGCAACAGCATGTCTGCAACACCAAGTAGGACATTTCGAACAATGTTTGGAACATTTGTTTCTTTTTTTCCCAAAATAAATTTCGTGACCACGAGGTATTTTGTTTTATTGCCCTCTCAACTGCCGGATTAGACAATAAACGGTCATACTTAAACCATCATAGCTTCTAAACTACTTTACTTAAGGCGAAGGTGTACAGGGTGTCCCATTTTGGGCACTTTTACGGGGTATCTCGGTTATTTTTGAAGATAGAGAGTTGCGGCTTCCGTTACAGTTTGCTACTTTTTTGTGCAACTGAAGATGCCGTAAACAAAATTATCATGACCCTCTTGGTTTTTGAGATACAGGGTGAAATCGAAAACTATTGATTTTGGGACCACCGGCGTATCTCGGTTTTCTTTTATCTTATTGAAAAGTTTAAAAAAGCGCCTTATAGAATTTTTGTTGTAAAATCCAGTGGTGTAGTTTGATTTTTTCTTGCTGTAACCATTTTTCAGTTATGAAGCAAACATATATTTTTTTTTAAATGGAACACCCCGTATATTATTTCTGAAGTCAATCGGAAACAATCCAGGCTTTTCAAAAATATATATTAGTATTAAGTTTTTTTCAAAATTGCGCTCAATATTTAATTTTTTCGTTCCTCACTTTATTTGTAGTAGTAGGCCATGGTTAATCAACTATAAATAATATGCATCTAAGCAGTTGTTACTCTACAGGAGACATACTACTCCAATTCGAAAAAACAGATTCAAAATATTTAAATAATAATGTCTCATTAAAGTGATGATTGTGTTATAATATTGAGTAGATAGTGGGCTATGACTCATCTATTAAAAACAGAAAAGCAAATCTGTAAAAAATTTGCGAGACTGTCAACTTTTATTTATATTTTTTTAAATACAGCTTTGTTCTTTCTGTGTTTTTATTTTAATTATTCTCAATTTTCTATAATAAGGGCAGCTTAGATACCCAGAGAGACAGCAACCGTTTCCAGATATATTTGCTCGTCTAAAAATAAATATAGTTAGGTACGGATCCTTTATTCAACCACGTCCTAAAACCTATTTCAAGGAGAATAGGGAGCAAAGGGAAACAAGCACACAGAAGAAGCTGTAGGGCGTAATTTTCAAAATAACTCAATACTATTATATATTGTTGAAAATCTTGAATTATTTCCGACTGACTTCAAAAATAATATACAGGGTGTTCCGCTTAAAATAATTATGTTTGCTTCATAACATAAAAATGGTTGGAATAAGAAAAAATCAAACTACACCACTATATTCTACAGAAAAAATCCTACCCCTTTTTAAACTTTTCAATAAGATGAAAGACAACCGAGTTACGAGGATGGTCCCAAAATCGATAGTTTTCGATTTCACCCTGTATCTCAAAAACCAAGAGGGCCATCATAATGCTGTTGACGGCATCTTTAGTTTCACGAAAAAGTAGCATACTGTTGCGAAAACCGCAACTCTCTTCAAGAATAACCGAGATACCCCGTAAAAGTGCCGAAAATGAGACACCCTGTACAGCTATTTCTTAGAAAACATCATGTATATCGATTAGAAATCAAAAAATGTAGGTTATCAGCCTAGATTTTTTGAAAAAACTGAAATTGTAAAAAAACGGAAAATATACATAATTATTTTCTTTCAACATTTTTTTGCCCTGATATGGAATGAAATTTGGAAAATGTTCACCATTAGTTTATAGTCTACAAGTTTCGCTATAGAATGAGACTTTGTGTTTGCAGTACCTATAGCCAGCTATGGCTAAATTAGTACAACACTTATGCAAAAATTAAAGAAAAAACAAAATGGCTGCCATTTTGTTATGGTGCGAGAAAAACTACCTTTAAGGGCCTGGCCACATCTCCACGTCACGAGGTCGTCAACGTGGAACGCCACGTCGAACGTCGTCGCCGTGGGTAGTAGGCCCGATTTTATCAACAGACGCATTTTAACAATGGCTATGACCAGTCAGAGCAGATGCATGTTCTTGAATGGGCTGCTTTAATTGGTCAAAGCCTTTGTTAAAATGTATCTGTTGATAAAATCGGGCCTACTAGTCACACGTCGGCGACGACGTTCGACGTGGCGTTCCACGTTGACGACGACGTTCAACGTGACATTCCACGTTGACGACGTCGTGACGTGGAGATGTGGCCAGACCCTGAGGGGTGATTTGTCGATTAAAATTAACGTATTTAATACCCCTAAAGGCTGCGACACCGATGACCGGACACATTGTATATTATAAAAACAGCAAAGCAAAGAATGTCTGTTGAGCGCTGAGTCAAGTCACTTGATACAACTTTTTTACCTGTAACGATTACGGATTTCCTATCAATCAGATAAAAACAATCGGTATAAATGCTAAAAAGCGTAAATAAACAATCACACATTCACCGCAATCCGCGACTGATCGCACAGCATTTGAACAATAAAAAACCTTTTAGCTGTATTCGGGTGTATGCTGGCGACACTGCGGTCGAGATTTTCTGAAAAATGTGTCATGCTCCAGGATAACGTAAATATTTGCCGCCAAACATATGTCGGTTGCGTAGTCTGTGAACTCGGACTGTGTGAACATTTTCTCTGGCGCGAACTGTTCTTTGCAAAATGAAGACCTCAGTGCGCTCCCGATCCATGACGTTGAGGAATTACCTGGATAGGGACAAGGACCTCTACGATACCCTTGGCAACTCCGCGCACCCCTGTGAGGTAAGTTTTTTCGAAATTTTTGATAACTGGGTTATTGTTTTAAACAGACATTGCAACAAACTATACAGATTTATGCAGGGTGCCCACTATGTTTGGATATGGATTTTTTGTATATATAAGAGTTATATAATATTGTATTTTCCATAATATGACAGTACTGAGTTGTTTCTATTTCAGACAACAAATGAGTAACAAAAAACAATTATTCGTTTTAAATAGTAATGTTCTCTTTCATTAGGGTCCTTTGACAGAGGTTTTCTCTTTCTTTTCAATGACAACATGTCGTTAGCCAAATACAAGGGGAGGTCTAAAAAAACTTTATTAAGTTTATTATATCAATAACATTAATCTAGATATTCCAAATCTGTTAGTAGGCCACTAAATGTGACAGAAACTTATTGACATACAGAGTGAGTCTAGAGTATGGAACGCCTCAATTGCACGATTTTTATAAATTCTCGCACTGTTTATTTGGACACTTTTTAAAGCCTTGAAAAATACTGATAGCTTTTTAGTTTAAATAATTTTTCTCTAAATTTACATTGTAGTAGTAGTAGCAGCAGTAGTAGTAGTAACCCTTATTGAAATATACAAAATATTCAAAAGGAGGAGTTCAGCATCACCAAATTGCAAAAATTTAGCTTGCTGGTCTTCCACTCAACCTTACCTATCCTAAACTTAAGCTAACAAATAAAAGAAAGGAAGAAAATTATAGAAAGAAAATAATATTACATCCTTATTCGTGTTGATTTTGAACTACAGGGTAATGGCAATTCTATTTCAAAGTGCGAAGGTACCTATTAAATGTTTACATTATTTCTCCAAAGGCGTTACAGATAAGTGTCTGATATTTTGTGGAACCTGGTTGTATAATTTGTAAATACAATACGTGAAAGATCTTTGATAAATTGCAGTTCTGTGGCGAGGAGCTGAAATAAGGACATCACTTCTCAAATTTAATCTTATAGTATGTATGTATGTATGTATGTATGTAAATTATTTTTTCATGTAGGTAAACTGGAGTCTTGTACTTTATGATTTTACGGAACCGAACTAGACAATGGAGCAAACGTCGGTCTCTCATTTTCAGCCAGCCTATTTCAGATATTCTGGATGACACATTCTGTCTTCTAGGTATTCCACACCCCAAACGCACACAAGCATTTTGAATTGATTGGATTCTATTGGAGTCACGTTGTGAAATACATGCATTATAGACTACACCGCAGTGGTTAAAATGTACCTGCACAAATTAAAATAAGACTTCAAAAAAATGGAGTCAAGTTGATTGACAGTATTTCCCGAAAAATACGGTGATACCAGTCTATTATTTTTCTATAGCATAAAGCTGTAGTCCGAGATCCCCTTGCAACCAAGTCATCCTCAGCCACCCCCCCCCCCCCTCCCCCCCGACCGAAATGTGTTATGCTGACAGGCCTTTCCTTCACAGGTCAATGGATAGCCTATCATCAACACAACAAATTTTTCAGATTTACAACCCCCAACCCCCAGCCATCCTAATTTCATCTCCCTCCGAAAAAAAATAAATTGGAAAATGATCCGGGACCACTAAAATGCCCAAAAACGAAGTGATCTGTTTTGATAATTTTAGTTTTTTTGATTATTGTAGTGCCACCACTGACACGATTTCTAAAAACCATACGTGTTTTCCATCCTCGCCAAGGTAATAATACTGTGTCGAAATTTCATTAAAATCAATTCGGTCATTTCCAGGTTACACAATATAGAACGATCTAAAGCAATACTCGTATGTATGTAGATCACAAAATGTCAAAACTAAATCAATAACAATTCAATAGTTCCCATGTTAAACAATACAAAACGATCCGAAGCAATACTCGTATATATGTATACATCAGAAAGTCCCTTGTTTCCCTTGGCTTCTGTAATAGGAAAAAACATTAGGAAGAACCCCATCCAAAAAAAGTAGAAAATGATCAGGAATACCTAAGGTACCAAAAAACCAAATTTAATCAAAATCCATGCAGCGATTACTGAGATTACGACGTTAGAAAAGTGCCAACAGACAGAGCGACAGATAAACCGACGGAATGAGTGACGTGGATTTTCGTTATGTAGGCATTATAAAACGCCCAAAACGCGATCGCGATCACAGTACTCCCCTCATATCTGGTCTGTAGCTAAGGCTGTTAGTCAGAACTTTTCCTATTCGTCAATACCACCCTTGACCAGCGAGGACAAGTCCATCGCCTCTGCTCCTAAAGAAAAAGCAGACATCTTGGGGAAGCTCTTCGCAGCCAATTCTGCTGTAGACTTTCAAGGTAGTACTCCGATCACCACCATAAGCGTGAACTCGAGGATGGCAGAGGTCAAATTTCAACATCGAGATGTTAAAAACATCATCCAAAAACTGAACACGAATAAAGCTACTGGTCCTGACCAAATTCCAGCCATTGTCCTTAAACGCTGTTCCGCTGAGCTTGCACCTATTCTTTGCAAGCGTGTTTTCCGCTTCGTGGAAGATTGGCTGCGTACAACCTATCCCTAAGAAAGGCAAAAAAACTGATCCCACCACTTATAGACCTGTGGCTCTTCTTAGCATCATGTCTAAGGTTATGGAGACTGTCATTAACACACACCTCCTGAAATACCTACAACAAAACATGATAAATGATCGCCAGTATGACTTCCGTAAGCACAGGTCTACAGGTGACCTCCTTACCTACGTCACTCACTTGTGGAACAGAGCAATAGAAAATCATGGCGAATCCCGTGTTGTTGCACTTGACATATCGAAAGCTTTCGACAGAGTGTGGCATGAGGGACTTCTGGTCAAGCTTGCTGCTTATGGACTACCACCTGGCCTGCGCCAGTGGCTGAATACCTTTTTGAACGACCGATCTCTGTTTGTTGTAGTCGAGGGCTGTTCATCAGACGTATTTTCAATAAACGCCGGTGTTCCTCAGGGATCTGTTCTATCCCCTACACTGTTTCTCTCTCTCACGATGGCTTACCAACCGTGGAAATGGAGGGCCACCCCATAGTCGCATCACCTTCCGTCAAGCTTTTGGGAATCAACATCAATAATAACATGTCCTGGCACGACCACATCGTCAGTATTGCTAAAACGGCATCCCAGAAGCTTGGAGTTTTGTTCCGCTGTAGGAAGTTGAGTACGTCATTAACACCACTCATGCTGTGTTGCAAGGTACTATCCTCGGATCGATATTATTCCTGTTATATGTATGTCAAAGATGTATGTTTGCTAAAAACAAACAACAAATAACACCATTTGCTAATGTCACGATTCTATTTTATTAGGCGTAAACATGGGACCAGTTGTATGATTTAATGAGAAATGACATTGTAAAAATTTGAAAATCGACAGACAGTAGATACCTACCTGATATAAACTCTGATAAAACATGAGATATGATAGTAGTATCTTTCTACACAAAAAGCTTGTCAGCTTCAATAAATATAGTAGTAGTCAGTCTGTAGTTGATACCGGTAATCGAGCTTTGTAACTGTGTTAAATGTCTATGCGTTTTAGTCTAACAGCCAGCTAAGTTTTTCTACCTTGAAGCGACTGACATTTTTGAAATCACATAATCTATTTGGCACGAAAATACGTTTTCAAAATGACAACATTGCCTCTTCAATGTTGTCGGGGGGTTGCCGCTCGAAGGATGAGAGGGTGGAAACCGTTTCGCGACGAGTTTCGAAAAACAGCGTCGTTTTCTACACAATTGGTCTTCACATTTTTCGTGTGCGACCAATAGTTTCCGTCCTACAGTGTGGCAAAGTTAAGGGTTCGTTTGTAATTTTCCTACAGAAGCCTTTCGGGCGCAAAAAGGTCGGAGAGAAATGAAACTTGGTTTTGGTAAGTGCTATTAAAGAAAGGTTCAAATGAGAAAATTCAATTTTAGACCTCTAGGGTTGTGGCTCGAGAGTGGAGAGGGGGGTAGTAAATTTTTTCTCTCCATGAATCATTTGAACGAAACGTCGATGTTTTCTAAAATCTTCGCGAAGCAGAGTTTTAACCCCCCCACCCCGCGAGCTGCAACCCTTTCCGAGGTCTTAAACTTAGGTTTATATGCAGGGAACCAATGCCTACCATCACACCAAATTTCAATTCTTTCCAACCTTTTTCCCTCAAAAGTCTCTTGTAGGACTTGGCCATTGGTAGTTGGTAGCGATGCGTTCCTAAATTTCGTACTTTTTTTAAATCCAAATGTGTTGTTTAGGCAGCTGTAGATAATAGGGATAAGATAAATGTTATTCTCTTAAAATAAAAGGTGTTACAGAACTTTTTTATAGCGTTCTTCAACTCAATACGCGATAAAATTATGATTTTAGTGAAAATGACTATGGGGCACTGTAGAATGGAAACTATTGGCCGTGTATAAAAAATGTATCCAAATATGACCAATATTGTGAAGAATTGTGTTGTCTCCATATATCACTTGCACTCTTTTCCGATAGCACTTACGACAACGGTGCTATTTATCGAAAATCTTCACGAAACAGTTTTCACCCCTCTCCACCCCACCTCGAGCGGCAACCCCCTGATGTCGCAAATTGAATCTTATCTTAATTAAACAGCGCCGAGGTAGTATCATTTCCACTGAAAGTATGTAGAAATAAGATATTTTTAGAAACAGCACATATCGGTAGTAGGTAGCGGTGTGTTCCTAAATGCCGTAATTTTTTTTTAAAACCAAATGCGTGAGTTTAGGCGGCTGCTGATAGTAAAAAATGAGAAGATATTGTTTTAGGGAAACAAAAATGTTACACGACGTTTTGATAAAGTTCTTCGTCTTAATGCGCGATGAAATTCTGATTTTAGTGAAAATCACAAACCTACCCCTAACTTTGGCGCGCTGTAGGATGGAAACTATTAGCCGCACAGGAAAAATTTATAGATCAGGATTGTGCCAAATTTTGTTCTCCCCATAGATCATTTTAAGCTTTTTTCGATATCACTTACCAAAACGGCGCTATTCTTCGAAAATAGTCGCGAAGCAGAGTTCTCACACCCTCACCCCCTCAAACTGGCACTGTTGTCATTTTGAAAACGTCTTTTCATGACAAATCGATTACGTGATATCAAAACTGTCGGTTGCTTCAAGGTAGAAAGCTTAGTGGACTCTTAGGGTATTTTCATACATAGTCGACTAAAATAGGGATATGCATGCTAACTATCTTTCAAAAGAACTCAGATTTATGGTCCATATTTTCTACAAATTGAGATATATTTTTTACTTCAATAGTTTCATGAAAATTATTTTGGAAAAGCTTTTTTATATCTCTCCTCCACGAGGAGTTAAAAATTCTTAAATATAAATGCTGCTTATACGATAATCAAAACAAAGCATGGTACAGCAGCTATAACTAATAGATGGTAAGACTTCGTTTTAGCGGAAACCGAAATAGGGGTCGAGAGTGGTGTCAAACGATGCTGTCTGACGTCCTGAATCGAACGACACCACTCCCAGGCCGAGGAAATTTTTTTAATATCTGATCCATATACGTATTTTTCAAGCATATTCTTCGAAGCACTCTCATTACTTTTAAATAGATACTATGAATCTCATCAGAATATCTGATAAAGGTAAGCGACAATCAAGATACAGATAACATTTTATTTCTTCAAAGATATTTTTGGTCACCTTTTCACCATACAAAATCTAATTACAGTAAGTACGAATATTATCAAAAGTCATGATGAGAGTGAATGGCAATTTTTACTTTCGTATTGTGGTTTCGAACATGTTTGATTTTGAGATAATAGGCTTCTTGAGCATTTTATGATAGCTATACATAAAAAAAATCCACGTTACTCATTTCCGTCGGTCTGTAGGTCTGTTGGTTTGTCGGACTGGCGGTCCATCAAAACCCCTCCGAACTTCGCTGCCTGGTGTGTGTATTATTTTTGGAACTCTTGCCGGCGGCGGAGGAGAAATCAGCAAAAAAATGAAGTCAAGTTGATTGACTCAGTACTTCCCACACATTACGCTGATACCACTTTATTATTTTTCCATAGCAGGAAGCTTTGCAACCAAACAATCTCCAGCCCCCCCCCCAAAATTGTCTTATGCCGCTAGGTCTTTCCTTCACAGGTCAATGGACAGCCAATTCTCGATACTACAAACTTCTCAGTTTTACAACCCCCCACCCCTCAACCACCTCACTTTCACCCCCACCCACAAAACTGGTAGGAAATGACCAGGAACCCCTAAAACATCTAAAAACCGAATTTGAGTTGTTTTCATACTTTTCGTTCTTTGATTATTGCTACGCTGACACTGACACGATTTTTAACAAACATGCGCGTTTTCCATTCTCACCACGGCAACAATATACTGTGTCAAAATTTCATTAGAATCAACTTAATAGTGTCCGCATTACAAAATACAAAACGATTTAAACCAATAAATTCTCGTATAGTATACAGAAAATTCTAAGTCCCTTAGTTTCCGTAATAGGCTAGGCAATGTTCGGATGGACCTAAAAAGGTGATTTGTGTCGCTAGGTCTTCCTTCACAGGTTAGTGGACAGCCTATTATGAGTACAAGAAATTTTTTTATTTTTCAACCCCCAACCCCCCAACCACCCCAATTTCACCCCCACCCAAAAAACGCAGAAAATGATCAGGAACCTCTAAAACGCTTAAAAACGAAGTTTGAGCTGTTTTTATATTTTTAGTTTTTTTATTATTTCTGCGCCGCCACTGGCACGATTTATCAAAACCAGACGCGTTTTCCATCTTCGCCATGGTAGTAAAACTGGTTCAAAATTTCATTAAAATCAATTCAACAGTTTCCTCGTTACAACGATCTAAAGCAATACTCTCGTATGTTTACATCAGAAAAAATTCTAAGTCCTTTGCTTTCTGTAATAGGCAAGGCAATGTTCGGATGGGCCTAAAAAAGTTATTTATGTCGCCAGGTCTTCCTTCACAGGTCAGTGGACAGTCTATTATGAAAGCAACAAATTTTTCGATTTTACAACCTCCCACCCCCCAACCACCCCAATTTCACCCCCACCCAAAAAAAAGTAGAAAATGATCAGGGACCCCTAAAACGCCTAAAAACGAAGTTTCAGCAATATTTATTTTTTTTTGTTTTTTGCTAATTACTCCGCCGCCTATGCACCGATTTTCAAAATTATACGAACATTACCTACTACGACCCCACAGCATACCGTTGCCCAAATTTCATCACAATCCATGCAGCGGTTACTGAGATTACGAGGACAGAAAAACGCGTACAGACAGACCGACAGACAGACAGACCGACAGACAGACAGACCGACAGACAGACCGACAGACAGACAGACCGACGGAAATGAGTGACGTGGATTTTCGTTATGTAGACATCATAACATGCCCAAAAAGCGTATTATCTCAAAATCGAAAATTTTCGCGATCACAATACTCCCCTCACCTATCGGTGTGGGAAGTAAAACAAAAAAATTCCAAAATCGCTCAAACTTCATTTTTAGATATTTTAAAAGCCCGTAATCATTGTCTACTTTTTGATGTGGATGGTGTAAGGATTGAGGAGCTCCAAATTTTTCGTTAGCACCGCGAATGTGTGGGAAGTACTGAGTCACGACATTTGACTGCCATTTTTTATATACACATTAGTCTATTTATTTACTTGCCTTATGAATAGTGAGCTTGGAAATATCTAGTTCTGGAACAATGATGTGATCTGTTTTGAGTGAGAACATATACGCCAAGCATGTTAGCGTATTTTGAATTGAAAAACCGCGAGATGGCGTATCCAACTTCTATCGCTATCACTTCCCATAGTTAAATGTCAAAACAAAAAATCCATGTTGTGAATGTATCTATTATATGTCTCATCTGTTCTATAGATTTTATCACGGAAGATGTTCGAGTGAGCTCTCCCAAATACTAACACCAGAAACTCTTCAACTTAGGAACACTAGAGGCGATCTCATCCTTACCATAAAAAAAATCCGGCCGTCTCGTAGATGTTGTCTAGGAAACAGATACACAAAGAAAGCCACATTTGAGGTTCCTTTAAGTGTTTTGTGTGTGTTTTGAGTGTTTTTTAAATGAATCTTAAGTACTACTCAAGAGACGACTATGAATACGGCACTTAAGGGTCGAGGGTATAACGCGCTAAATTACGAGGATCCAAGAAAGGACGTATTCCCGTGTTACCGAGGAGGTGTGGCCGCCGGTTTCCTTTCTCCAGTGTGTGCGTCTAAAATGAGGGGAGATAAGTCCAAGAATTCAAAGGTAAGGTCAAAAGGTCCAAAAGTAAGGTCCAAAGGTCATCATAAAAATGAATTTAGCATTTCCAAGCTCCTGACGTTACCTTTAAACTTACAGTAATGATTCTAAAGCAAATTGAAAAAGAAAGCTTGCGCTTTGTCGCCTATTTGGCCTTTTTTTGATATCGTGTTTGGTTGTTAAATTACAGACATTTGAAGAATGTATGATTTTGCATTGTGAGTTTTTTTGCACATTAAAGAACTTTTGTGAGAAGATCGCAAATAGTTGTCATTCATTAAGGTCTTAACTGTCACCTTCTGAAATACTGTGCATGTAGTTTGAAAAACAAATGTGTTTGGTTCGAAATAGGAATCCGTGTTTTGACATCGCAAATACATAATATGTATAATTGTGTATATCCAGGCTCCTTAATCAAAGTCAGACAATATGGATCGACTGGAGGTCTCCTGGCCTACGTCACACTTGTATGGAGCATATTCATCAATTTGTTTGGCGGGACTCGCGTCATTACTGTCGATATTTAAGAGGTATTTGATCAACTGTGGCATGATGCAGGTCTCCTAAACAAGCTTCCGTCATAAGCCCTTCCTGCTAAAATTTGAGGTTCGCTAGCGGACTTCCTCTCAGGTCGCGAAATCTCTGTCTTGATGGATGGCTTCTTTTCTCCTTGCCAACGCTGGTGTTTCGCAGGGAGCAGTATTGGCTCAGACAATCCTCCTGCTTCACACCGAAAGATCTGCTCTCTAGCACTACAAACGCAATCCACAGTTTTGCGAATGCAGGCATCATAAGGAATAGACCGATCTCTGTGGTTGAGCTGAGCCACAGACTCAGAGCTTAACCCAACTCGACCAATCAGACAAAGAATATCGTGGATGATACTTGCACAGACACGTGGAAGAAATCTAAACACTATCCGTTATTAGTAGTTAACACTTTGCATTTGAACTGTGTATCATAGCGTGTAATAATATACATTGAAATAAATAGAGATAATTATTAATTAGTAACTTTATTATTTTCTTGATGGATTATGCAAATATTCACTTTCCTCGTAATTGTGAAGTTTGCAAGACCAGTATATTAATGGTTCTCTTAAGTTGGTTGTTTGAATAATCGTAAATAATTTAATACATGTATTACATCAGGTATATTATTTTATGATAATTGAACATTGAACATAAATTATTTTGCTCCTCCTTCCTGGAAGATAGCAAGTTTACTCTTGCTGATGAAATGATGATTCTATATTCATATTTTTATGAGTATACTGGATATCTAATAGTCTTTGGTTATAGGAGGATTGCTCTATATCTCCGTCAATCCACCAGTACGCAGACCGCTGTTTCACGCTTATTAGCGATCATTACTGCGTCATAGATTGATTGACGAAAATAGAGAGCATCGGATTTTTCATGTCTACCAGACATATGAAGCATGTGAGAGCAGGCGACAGAAAGGTTCATGTCTGGTAGACATGAAAAATCTGATGCTCTCTATTTCCGTCAATCGACCTATGGCGCACTGATGATCGTTAATAAGCGTGAAACAGCTGTCTGCGTACTGGTGGATTGACGGAGATATAGAGCAACCCTCGTATATCGGCTTTCATATGCAGCAGCATATAGAACCGCGCTCTCTGGTGGCTTAAGCGGATGCGCTGTGGCGTTCCACCAAGAAGTCTGCTGCTGCTTAGCAGCGATTTTCTTTGGTTTGCCGTTACCTTCGGGTACCAGATGGCGCACCGGCAGAACCTTTCTATCGCCTGCTCAGTCTTAGGTTAGCAGTGGTATAGGTGACCTTCAGGATTTCCAGGCCTCGGGCCACTATTATAGAGTATTTGAAATTATCGCATCAGTAACACACTACAAAAAAGATGTTCACGGGAGCAGCGAACTAGAATAGATACTTGATAATTTTTGAATAAAATATCTGACGCCAAGAACTACAAAACCTGATTATCCCCTAAATTAGCTTCCTTGATTAGATGAAAATGATATTAAGTTCCATTCCATTTAAGTTATTCTTTTCTAATTATGTAGATTGTCAGGGTTTTATCGCTAAAAACTACCACATATTCCGATTTCTCGATAAAAAAAACTACATCAGTTGTAAAAGATGCAAATACCATCAGAAACTAGTAATATCTAATCAGGATAAAAATTACTTCTTCCCGAACTGATACTCTTCTTTCCCTTTGCTTTATTTATCTTCTTTCCTCTTCCTCTTCTTCCCGCTATCCGATTCTTGATTGTATCGACAAAAAATAGTGAATAGTAGCACAGTAGAAATATCCTTTTATTTTACTAGCACAGCAGTAATGGAAAACGATAGTAAAGCCTTACTAAGAGCGTTGTAAGTGAGTATCTCATCACCGTCATTTTAACACTTATGTAGTTTGACGTTTGTTAGTTCCGAAAGTATTAGTTGCTAAATACAAATATAAATTGGGTTAGCTCTATAGTTAAATAAAAGAAGGATTGACTAGATTGCACTGACTCGACGGATGCCTTGAGAGTAAAATTCTAAGCTTCTTCTCAAGTAGAAGTTTTACTAGAATATAATATACCATTACGGCTTACACTAAATCATGAAAAAGACAAATACAAAGTTTGCATTAGTAGCTCATTTCTCTTAGTTGCCAACTCGCCTTCCGGGTTACTGAAACTCTTATCGTTCAACCAAATGGACTGTATCTCTCATAATATAAATGTATCGAAAACTTAGCTTGGAAAATTAACTTCTAGTGCTCTCCAGTTCACAAAACATTAAACTTGTGGTTGATTGCTTCTGCCGGATGAAAGTGCATAAAAAAATCAGTTAAATTTCACCTTAATGTGATAGACATTTAGCGATTGTTGTTTGAAGTTTATGGCCTACGTAAATATCTCAAGAATTTCATTTTGGGCTACCAAACATAGAGAGGACAGGCATCGGGTTCTTTGGAGTAACTCCGATAGGGGCGAATTAGTAAACGTCAAATATCCTCACCACCGCCTCAACTTCAATTATAGGAACTTTGAAAGTCCTTACACTCCGTTGTCCTGAGAAATAACATTACTGATACTCTGTTCAGGCATGAACGAACACGGCCTTTGAAGACCTACCTGTGGGCTTACAATGCTTCCTCCAGACCATAGGTCAACATTTTGTATAGACGTGTACAGGGTGTCCCATTTTGGGCACTTTTGCGAGGTATCTCGGTTATTTTAGAAGATAGAGAGTTGCAGTTTCGAAACTAAAGATGCCGTCAACAAAATTATCATGGTCCTCTTGCTTTTTGAGATACAGGGTGAAATAGAAAATTATCGATTTTGGCACCACCCTCGTATATCGGTTGTCTTTTATTTTATTCAAAAATTTTAAAAAAGGGTCTTATAGATTTTTTCTGTGGAATCCAGTGGTGTAGTTTGATTTTTTTAGTCTAATCATTTTTTAGCTATAAAGGAAACATATATTTTTTTAAATGGAACACCCTGTATATTATTTTTGATGTCAATCGGGAATAATTGAAGCTTTACAAAAATATTTATTAGTATGATTGTACGGAAAATAAAGTATGCACTTCGACATACCTTCAAGTCAAGGTATGTCGATACCCCTTGTAAGTAAAAAAAATTGGTGGACGATCCTGGGGGGAGTACAAGGGGATGAAGTAGTTTTTGGTTAACAATTGTTTGCTTGACAAACCTGTTGACGTGTCTCGGCGTTTTATCTTTCAGTCAGCGATTTTCGTCCGGGATGGAAAGTTTTCAGATGAATAACCCTCTATGTTCGTACCACGACAATTAAATTTTGTTCCTTCTATAGCTTCCCTCTATAGCTATGCATTACACTTTCTTTATTATATAATCGAAAGATAACATTTGTGATTATTATGGAAGTGTGTTAGCAGATATGGTAAGCTTAAAAACGCGGCTCAGAATAAAGGGTCGGTGACTGGCGATATCAAGATGATAAGATTGCAGCTCATTAAATAGGTTCCGCATGTACCTGTTAGTTTTGTAATCATTGGAATGCTTTGAATATACAGGGTTTCATATAACTTTTCCCTTAGTAGAAGATCCGAATATAAGCCGACCTTCACCGAACTGGTTAATGGATGAAAAGCATTTTATAATAAATTTAATATGTTAAGAAACATATCGCGAGTGGGTTGGCTGAAAAATTTCAGTCCGGGATATGATTAAATATTGAAAAATTAATTTTTTTTAAACATCTCACAGGTTTGGTTAATAGACAAATAATATACCAATCTAAAGTATGAAGCCCATAGGATATGCAAACGTTAGGTTGGCTACGTTTTTCCCGTCCCAACTATAGGGTTATCGAATTTTAAAGATCAAAATAATGCTGCCAGTGTTACGTGCGCCAGAGAGGTCCCAGCGAACTACTCCGTGTATTAACAAAGTGCACATGTCATGTGTCCGTGAAATTGAAAAAGATAGCGATACACTCGTAAATGCTGTGCATCATTGTATTGGAACAGTTTCCCTTATTCTTCTGAATTGAAAAAGCGTGCTACTACTACTATACTGATTGTTGTTATTTATAAACATTAAATTGTGATAAAAAATTGCTAAAAAGTGTTTTCTATGCAACTCGGACGACGATGTTCTTGATCTTAACGATGAAGCGTATAAAAACTGTTCGTTGAAATTAAATTTTTGTAAAAAGAAAAATTTTAAATACAGTGGCGTTGAGTTAACCAATGCATCACTCGATTTTGTAGGTTATCATACCACGTGCTTCAAAAAAGTGACTGCTTTGGGTAAAAAATATAATGAAGAGTTTGATAACCTTCTTGGTGAGGATACGGTAAGTGCATAATAATTTAACCTTCAAAACTATCTTAGTAAATACATCTTTCAAATTTTTTTAATTGCGAAATAATGACATGGAATGTTCATAAATTTATACATTTTTGATTATGTTTCATTCAAATAAATCATTTCAATTTCACGGACACATGACATGCGCACTCTCTTTCATTCAATGGCCGAGCTACACGCAGCTGCTATGCTGCGTCCTTTGTTAATGCACAGGATAGTTCTCAGTATATATGTATCGTGGGATAGTTCGCTGGGACCTCTCTGGCGCACGTATTCACTGGCAGCAGTATCTTGATCTTTAAAATTCGACAACCGGAAATCCAGACTGATTTTTTGCAGACAACCCTATATCGACGTGTTTGCAATAAAATAATCTTTATTTTGATATAAGTTTCATGCATTA